>OX463762.1:0-1418786 GCA_949825005.1 Gasteruption jaculator | reverse complement strand
GCACGATTTTGGGCCGCATAAAGTAGACTCTCCTGCAACGGCTAATTGAGCTAGGGATTCCCGCAGGTGCTTATTCGATGTATTTTCGCGCGTAGAATGCAATGACATCGTCGGAATCCCCGATTACCCAAAGGAAGTTGCCCTTTTGCCCCGAAAACCCCATTTTTAATCGAAAAAACCGTGATATCTCTGTCCCTATTGAGATTTCGGCCCCGAGCACCCGCTAAATCGATTCTACGCGCAAAATTACCCCTAGGAATGACCCTATCCCGATCGATTTTGAATATTTAATTTTGACGCATTTTTGGGGTGGCCGAAAGTAGGTCCAAAAATTGACCTTTTTGCACGATTTTGGGCCGCATAAAGTAGACTCTCCTGCAACGGCTAATTGAGCTAGGTATTCCCGCAGGTGCTTATTCAATGTATTTTCGCGCGTAGAATGCAATGACATCGTCGGAATCCCCGATTCCCCAAAGGAAGTTGCCCTTTTTGCCCCGAAAACCCCATTTTAGATCGAAAAAAACCGTGATATCTCTGTTCCTAGTGAGATTTCGGCCCCGAGCACCCGCTAAATCGATTCTCCGCGCAAAATCACCCCTAGGAATGACTCTATCCCGATCGATTTTGAATATTTAATTTTGACCCATTTTTAGGGTGGCCCAAAGTAGGTCCAAAAATTGACCTTTTTGCACGATTTTGGGCCGCATAAAGTAGACTCTCCTGCAACGGCTAATTGAGCTAGGGATTCCCGCACGTGCTTATTCGATGTATTTCCGCGCGTAGAATGCAATGGCATCGTCGGAATCCCCGATTTCCCAAAGGAAGTTGTCCTTTTGCCCCGAAAACCCCATTTTTGGGCGAAAAAACCGTGATATCTTTGTTCCTATTGAGATTTCGGCCCCGAGCACCTGCTAAATCTATTCTACGCGCAAAATTACCCCTAGGAATGACCCTATCCCGATCGAATTTTAATATTTAATTTTGACCCATTTTTGGGGTGGCCCAAAGTAGGTCCAAAAATTGACCTTTTTGCACGATTTTGGGCCGCATAAAGTAGACTCTCCTGCAACGGCTAATTGAGCTAGGGATTTCCGCAGGTGCTTATACGATGTATTTTCGCGCGTAGAATGCAATGGCATCGTCGGAATCCCCGATTTCCAAAAGGAAGTTGCCCTTTTACCCCGAAAACCCCATTTTAGATCGAAAAAACCGTGATATCTCTGTTCCTATTGAGATTTCGGCCCCGAGCACCCGCTAAATCGATTCTCCGCGCAAAATTACCCCTAGGAATGACCCTATCCCGATCGATTTTGAATATTTAATTTTGACCCATTTTTGGGGTGGCCCAAAGTAGGTCCAAAAATTGACCTTTTTGCACGATTTTGGGCCGCATAAAGTAGACTCTCCTGCAACGGCTAATTGAGCTAGGGATTCCCGCAGGTGCTTATTCGATGTATTTTCGCGCGTAGAATGCAATGGCATCGTCGGAATCCCCGATTTCCCAAAGGAAGTTGCCCTTTTGCCCCGAAAACCCCATTTTTGATCGAAAAAACCGTGATATCTCTGTTCCTATTGAGATTTCGGCCCCGAGCACCCGCTAAATCGATTCTCCGCGCAAAATTACCCCTAGGAATGACCCTATCCCGATCGATTTTGAATATTTAATTTTGACCCATTTTTGGGATGGCCCAAAGTAGGTCCAAAAATTGACCTTTTTGCACGATTATGGGCCGCATAAAGTAGACTCTCCTGCAACGGCTAATTGAGCTAGGGATTCCCGCAGGTGCTTATTCGATGTATTTTCGCGCGTAGAATGCAATGGCATCGTCGGAATCCCCGATTTCCCAAAGGAAGTTGCCCTTTTGCCCCGAAAACCCCATTTTTGATCGAAAAAACCGTGATATCTCTGTTCCTATTGAGATTTCGGCCCCGAGCACCCGCTAAATCGATTCTCCGCGCAAAATTACCCCTAGGAATGACCCTATCCCGATCGATTTTGAATATTTAATTTTGACGCATTTTTGGGGTGGCCGAAAGTAGGTCCAAAAATTGACCTTTTTGCACGATTTTGGGCCGCATAAAGTAGACTCTCCTGCAACGGCTAATTGAGCTAGGTATTCCCGCAGGTGCTTATTCAATGTATTTTCGCGCGTAGAATGCAATGACATCGTCGGAATCCCCGATTCCCCAAAGGAAGTTGCCCTTTTGCCCCGAAAACCCCATTTTAGATCGAAAAAACCGTGATATCTCTGTTCCTAGTGAGATTTCGCCCCCGAGCACCCGCTAAATCGATTCTCCGCGCAAAATCACCCCTAGGAATGACTCTATCCCGATCGATTTTGAATATTTAATTTTGACCCATTTTTGGGGTGGCCCAAAGTAGGTCCAAAAATTGACCTTTTTGCACGATTTTGGGCCGCATAAAGTAGACTCTCCTGCAACGGCTAATTGAGCTAGGGATTCCCGCAGGTGCTTATTCGATGTATTTTCGCGCGTAGAATGCAATGACATCGTCGGAATCCCCGATTACCCAAAGGAAGTTGCCCTTTTGCCCCGAAAACCCCATTTTAGATCGAAAAAACCGTGATATCTCTGTTCCTAGTGAGATTTCGCCCCCGAGCACCCGCTAAATCGATTCTCCGCGCAAAATCACCCCTAGGAATGACTCTATCCCGATCGATTTTGAATATTTAATTTTGACCCATTTTTGGGGTGGCCCAAAGTAGGTCCAAAAATTGACCTTTTTGCACGATTTTGGGCCGCATAAAGTAGACTCTCCTGCAACGGCTAATTGAGCTAGGGATTTCCGCAGGTGCTTATACGATGTATTTTCGCGCGTAGAATGCAATGGCATCGTCGGAATCCCCGATTTCCAAAAGGAAGTTGCCCTTTTACCCCGAAAACCCCATTTTAGATCGAAAAAACCGTGATATCTCTGTTCCTATTGAGATTTCGGCCCCGAGCACCCGCTAAATCGATTCTCCGCGCAAAATTACCCCTAGGAATGACCCTATCCCGATCGATTTTGAATATTTAATTTTGACCCATTTTTGGGGTGGCCCAAAGTAGGTCCAAAAATTGACCTTTTTGCACGATTTTGGGCCGCATAAAGTAGACTCTCCTGCAACGGCTAATTGAGCTAGGGATTCCCGCAGGTGCTTATTCGATGTATTTTCGCGCGTAGAATGCAATGGCATCGTCGGAATCCCCGATTTCCCAAAGGAAGTTGCCCTTTTGCCCCGAAAACCCCATTTTTGATCGAAAAAACCGTGATATCTCTGTTCCTATTGAGATTTCGGCCCCGAGCACCCGCTAAATCGATTCTCCGCGCAAAATTACCCCTAGGAATGACCCTATCCCGATCGATTTTGAATATTTAATTTTGACCCATTTTTGGGATGGCCCAAAGTAGGTCCAAAAATTGACCTTTTTGCACGATTATGGGCCGCATAAAGTAGACTCTCCTGCAACGGCTAATTGAGCTAGGGATTCCCGCAGGTGCTTATTCGATGTATTTTCGCGCGTAGAATGCAATGGCATCGTCGGAATCCCCGATTTCCCAAAGGAAGTTGCCCTTTTGCCCCGAAAACCCCATTTTTGATCGAAAAAACCGTGATATCTCTGTTCCTATTGAGATTTCGGCCCCGAGCACCCGCTAAATCGATTCTCCGCGCAAAATTACCCCTAGGAATGACCCTATCCCGATCGATTTTGAATATTTAATTTTGACGCATTTTTGGGGTGGCCGAAAGTAGGTCCAAAAATTGACCTTTTTGCACGATTTTGGGCCGCATAAAGTAGACTCTCCTGCAACGGCTAATTGAGCTAGGTATTCCCGCAGGTGCTTATTCAATGTATTTTCGCGCGTAGAATGCAATGACATCGTCGGAATCCCCGATTCCCCAAAGGAAGTTGCCCTTTTGCCCCGAAAACCCCATTTTAGATCGAAAAAACCGTGATATCTCTGTTCCTAGTGAGATTTCGCCCCCGAGCACCCGCTAAATCGATTCTCCGCGCAAAATCACCCCTAGGAATGACTCTATCCCGATCGATTTTGAATATTTAATTTTGACCCATTTTTGGGGTGGCCCAAAGTAGGTCCAAAAATTGACCTTTTTGCACGATTTTGGGCCGCATAAAGTAGACTCTCCTGCAACGGCTAATTGAGCTAGGGATTCCCGCAGGTGCTTATTCGATGTATTTTCGCGCGTAGAATGCAATGACATCGTCGGAATCCCCGATTACCCAAAGGAAGTTGCCCTTTTGCCCCGAAAACCCCATTTTAGATCGAAAAAACCGTGATATCTCTGTTCCTAGTGAGATTTCGCCCCCGAGCACCCGCTAAATCGATTCTCCGCGCAAAATCACCCCTAGGAATGACTCTATCCCGATCGATTTTGAATATTTAATTTTGACCCATTTTTGGGGTGGCCCAAAGTAGGTCCAAAAATTGACCTTTTTGCACGATTTTGGGCCGCATAAAGTAGACTCTCCTGCAACGGCTAATTGAGCTAGGGATTCCCGCAGGTGCTTATTCGATGTATTTTCGCGCGTAGAATGCAATGACATCGTCGGAATCCCCGATTACCCAAAGGAAGTTGCCCTTTTGCCCCGAAAACCCCATTTTTAATCGAAAAAACCGTGATATCTCTGTCCCTATTGAGATTTCGGCCCCGAGCACCCGCTAAATCGATTCTACGCGCAAAATTACCCCTAGGAATGACCCTATCCCGATCGATTTTGAATATTTAATTTTGACGCATTTTTGGGGTGGCCGAAAGTAGGTCCAAAAATTGACCTTTTTGCACGATTTTGGGCCGCATAAAGTAGACTCTCCTGCAACGGCTAATTGAGCTAGGTATTCCCGCAGGTGCTTATTCAATGTATTTTCGCGCGTAGAATGCAATGACATCGTCGGAATCCCCGATTCCCCAAAGGAAGTTGCCCTTTTGCCCCGAAAACCCCATTTTAGATCGAAAAAACCGTGATATCTCTGTTCCTAGTGAGATTTCGGCCCCGAGCACCCGCTAAATCGATTCTCCGCGCAAAATCACCCCTAGGAATGACTCTATCCCGATCGATTTTGAATATTTAATTTTGACCCATTTTTAGGGTGGCCCAAAGTAGGTCCAAAAATTGACCTTTTTGCACGATTTTGGGCCGCATAAAGTAGACTCTCCTGCAACGGCTAATTGAGCTAGGGATTCCCGCACGTGCTTATTCGATGTATTTCCGCGCGTAGAATGCAATGGCATCGTCGGAATCCCCGATTTCCCAAAGGAAGTTGTCCTTTTGCCCCGAAAACCCCATTTTTGGGCGAAAAAACCGTGATATCTTTGTTCCTATTGAGATTTCGGCCCCGAGCACCTGCTAAATCTATTCTACGCGCAAAATTACCCCTAGGAATGACCCTATCCCGATCGAATTTTAATATTTAATTTTGACCCATTTTTGGGGTGGCCCAAAGTAGGTCCAAAAATTGACCTTTTTGCACGATTTTGGGCCGCATAAAGTAGACTCTCCTGCAACGGCTAATTGAGCTAGGGATTTCCGCAGGTGCTTATTCGATGTATTTTCGCGCGTAGAATGCAATGGCATCGTCGGAATCCACGATTTCCCAAAGGAAGTTGTTCTTTTGCCCCGAAAACCCCATTTTTGATGGAAAAAACCGTGATATCTCTGTCTCTATTGAGATTTTCGCCCCGAGCACCCGCTAAATCGATTCTACGCGCAAAATTACCCATAGGAATGACCCTATCCCGATCGAATTTGAATATTTAATTTTGACCCATTTTTGGGGTGGCCCAAAGTAGATCCAAAAATTGACCTTTTTGCACGATTTTGGGCCTCCTAAAGTCGACTCTCCTGCAACGGCTAATTGAGCTAGGGATTCCCGCAGGTGCTTATTCGATGTATTTTCGTGCGTAGAATGCAATGGCACCGTCGGAATCCACGATTTCTCAGAGGAAGTTGCCCTTTTTCCCCGAAAACCCCATTTTTGATCGAAAAAACCGTGATATCTTTGTTCCTATTGAGATTTCGGCCCCGAGCACCCGCTAAATCGATTCTACGCGCAAAATTACCCCTAGGAATGACCCTATCCCGATCGAATTTGAATATTTAATTTTGACCCATTCTTGGGGTGGCCCAAAGTAGGTCCAAAAATTGACCTTTTTGCACGATTTTGGGCCGTCTAAAGTCGACTCTCCTGCAACGGCTAATTGAGCTAGAGATTCCCGCAGGTTCTTATTTGATGTATTTTCGCGCGTGGAATGCAATGGCACCATTGGTATGCCCGATTTCCCAAAGGAAGTTGCCCTTTTGCCCCGAAAACCCCATTTTTGGGCGAAAAAATCGTGATATCTTTGTTCCTATTGAGATTTCGGCCCCGAGCACCCACTAAATCGATTCTACGCGCAAAATTACGCCTAGGAATGACTCTAACCCGAACGAATTTAAATATTTAATTTTGACCCATTTTTGGGGTGGCCCAAAGTTTGCACTCGGCTGTCCCTTCTCGGGGGACATTTTGAACGTAAAAATCAATTCGCCGAGTGTAAAGGTTTAATTTCCAAGTTTGGAGATGTGCCCTGGCTTCCTTGATCACCAAACCTCAGTAGGCACAATTTATTTTGCTGCGGGCTTATTCAAAGGAAAGAGTTTAAATTGAAAAATCTCGTTCATTAAATGATCCGAAGACAGTCATTTAAAGATGTGTGCACCAGATCGACGAGGGAACATTGGTGAATGTGTTTACTATTCGATAGAAAAAAAATATTTAACTCATAAAATATATTTATCACATAAGAATTTCCGAAAAATCTTAAGAAAATGCTTTCGTGGGAGAACTACCTTAAAAAGAAAAAGCTTAAATTTGTTTTTGGCTGCTAATAAGACCTAAAAGAATGCAAAAGAGGACGATAAGAAAACAAAAAACTTGATGCTAACCGGACGATTCGCTCACTCGCTTACAGTCCTTAAAACGAAACGGTGCACAAAAGGTAGAAAATGGAAAATGAGAAGCTAATTATGGTCGTTTTGTTTAAAAAGAAAACGAGATGGTGGCAATAACGCGGCATTCCGTGTATATATCACCTTTCTCTCACTATCCGACTCCTTCAGGAGAACAGGTAACCCTTTCGCAGGCGTTTCTGCTATCCATGCTGCCCATTACCCCTGTGCTATGTTTTCCGCAGCTCTCTTTATACAGACCTGCTCCGCTTGTTGACATTACACCGGCGTAGACACATACACTTTTTTTATACTAGGGAACCTACAAGTCTTATCTCTTCTGTGTTCATTTTTTATATCCTATGTGAATAATAGTTGGTTGTTTACGTTTATATAGCGGGTTTTACATAGCGGCAGTGGTAGTGGTAATAACAGAAATAATAATACAAGTAAGAATTTGAAGGTTTTGATTTTCGCCATTTTATTTGTTACGTATTATTACTACTACTACTTTGTTTTTCGACGACACACCGACGAGTAGTGGCGAGTCATTTTTTGTTTGTTTTTCGACGTTCCCATTGGTCAGTACATTTTAATTAATTACTCGCTAATTATTCCGAATTCCGAAAAATGGTACGCCTTTTTTTCTCAAATATTCACCACCTACCATCATCTCTCGGCTCGACACCTTACACCGCACGCCCTGTATAATTTTATTTACGACGGTATCTAAAAGTTTAATTTACGAAATGCTAATGTTGTATTCCATATAGAGACGCAACAATAATGTAATCTAAGTTATACTTCAGGGAATGTAGAGAAACCAGTATGAAAATTTACCGTCAACAAACGAACAAACTTTCTCCCTTTATAATGTTATTATATTGCAATTCGACATTAACTCGGGTTTACAGGTAGGATTAGATTAACGTTTCACACATTTTGGTCGTTCATAGGTGCAATCCATAACTAATGCTGCGGGGCATTGCGAAAAACGAAAATACGTACAATTTGGCTCTAATAAAATCAGATTTAATTACAACCAACATTACCAAGCACAAATACTTCGAACCCATCACTTTCTGGATTATGATTAATATATTCAAGAGCTAAATTGAGTTCATAAATACCATTTATTAATTCTGTGGAATAGGGGAGACCAGTATCAAAATGTAACATCAATGATATTAGCGCTACCTGCTGGCTAATAATTCCACCAAGTCTAATTATAAATTAGTCGCTGAAAAAAGATAAATAGTAATTCCAACTACTTTCTAAATACTTTTATTATTATTGTAACTATTTTAATGATTGAATCAACTAGATATTAAATAATTAGGCAATATATTTCTTCACGATCTTAGCATACATTTAACACCATTTCTACCCCTCTACTTATACGTAATCGAAAATTCAAAACCAAAAATATAGTGTTATAATTAAAATAGATTTTCTTAATTAATACCAAATTTTTGTGATAATTGAATCAGCTAGATATTAAATAATTATTAACCCTTAGAGGTCACATGTTCTAAAAACAACATAAAGGTCACACGGGGTCAGAATGACCCCAGCCATGTTTAAACAATTGCCACATTGCCAATATCATTCCGAGCGACTCATAAAAATTCAGGATATTAGTTTGAACCTTTTAGAATGAGAACATCATCGCAAAAAATTTTTATCAAATTTTCAAAATGGCGAAAAAAAATTAGGAAGGAGGCAATCCGTAAAAAATACCATTTTTTACTAAGAAAATCATAACTCTGGCAATTTTAAATATTTTTTCATAAAATTTTAGGGTGATACTCTTGAGATGTCATAGTATATGCAAAAAAATAGCTCCATAGTGGACGTCTCGAAAAAGGTATTTATTTTGACATCTGAAGAGGGTCCATTTCGGAGTGAAATAAAGTACCATAATAATGAAAAATGAGCGATTTATTATAAAAATTCGTCTAAAAAATGTATAAAGGATTGTGTATTTATTGTTCACCACCACAGTCGACGCAGATAAACATTCTATGCGTTGCACACCAGGTGTGCAATCGGTCTTATAGCCTCGCATATCAATTGCACACACGGTGTGCAATCGGTCTCGAAAGGGTTAACGAATTTCGACATCCGTGGCCACGACTAAACTGGTTGAAGTCTATCGTTTGATCTCGATAATGTTATTCCTATCGAAGGAGATTATTGGCACGTGTTTAATCAGCACACGGAAATACGCGTGTGTACAGCAGAGGAACAGTGCGACTACCGCTTTAAAGATTTCCGTATCTCTACGTGATGATCGATGTAATTGATATCGAACATTAGAGCACTAGCTTTACTCGCCGGGGTAAACATCAGTTAATTAATCTTGAAATTTAGCCCGTCATAGTGTCAATTCTTCATCGTTTCGGAATTTCGTGTTTTTCTTTTTCTTCGACGCACGCTTGCCAAAAGATTAGAGTTTATCGCAACGTTCAGTGTTACTTCCTCTCGACTTCTCATTCGTTTATCGACTTCCATCTAATTGTCATATAATCACATACGTCGTGCTTAATCCTTGGTAAATCAGTGAATAATTTTACTCACGACATTCGCTAGTCAAAGAGGTGCTTAGGAACACTATAGCGCAACTGTTCGGTGTGAGGTATGTGTTAAATTCAATTTGAAATTGTTACAATAGGGCTTGAAAGATGTCTTTATGTTGAAATTGCATTACTGATGTATTTCCATATTGAATTAATAATTGCTCATCTAGGAAGTGTGTGAAATGTGATACTATTGTGAATTGTGTTACATTTTCTGCTCACTTAGTAGTAAAGAAGGGGGTCAATTGAATACAAAATTCTTTAACACTAGAATTAACATTAAAATTCTTTACAATTATAAAAATATAAATAGGGTAAATGCACCAATAGATGGACGGTTAAGCAAACTCTCATGCTTTTTTATCAAAATAATATACTAAAATACAAATAAGTTATAATAAAATGAATTACATTAATGTAAAAATATGTAATTAACGAGAAAAAAATTACTAAAGCTTTGTGAAACTTCGTAGTAATTAACAAAAAAGAAAAATTTATGAAAAAGACCAAAACCCCAGTAGATGGACAAAATCTCCAGTAGATGGACAGCCAATACCAATAGATGGACGATAAATTTTCTTATATTTTTGTAATTTTATTATTTCATTACGATATTTATAGCTTTTTTAGTGAAATACGAGCATAATAATGTATACATACCTTATTTTTTTATTCATTTATAATAGTAATAAGAAACAACGTTTACGGGCATCTGTCACATATTTACTAGTGGTGGTGCTCTTGAAGCAAAACTTCGTCATGTCAAATTTAAATATTTTTTTTATCATTATTACAAATATAAAGATGCAAAAAATCACTTTTTGCAATCAAGACTACGTATAGCCATAAAAAAATTTATGACTTTACGATTTCGTTCTTAAATTTAATGTAATTACTTTTGGAAATAATTTTTGTCCATCTATTGGTGTGTTTACCCTAATCTTTTTAAAAATTAATAGTTTCATATTCATTTTGCGATTCCCAATAAATAAACTAGCCGGTAAATGATAATTTTAATTAAATAATATAATTTAAGAAAACAATATAATTATTCAACCGCATCAAGTGATTCATTTGACCCCAGCATTGGGGCAACTGCATCACTAGTTGGGGTCAATCGTTACGGTAATTAGTACAAAAATTATTACAAAACGCTACAATTAATACCTTATGATTGCATGTAAAAATTGAAATATTAGTAACATTATATGGAAGGGGAAAGAATAAATGCTATTGGTTAAAAATTTTCCTTCTAATATTTATGTAAAATTGTATAATAAAATTTAGGTAGACCAAAAATATTCCTTTTTCGCATATCACCCTTTAAGGTTTCAAATAAAATGGTTCTAGAAAATTTGACAAATGTACGTATGGTTTGCAAGGATTTTATGACCGAGTTTTGGACGTGCATTTTAATCCGCATTAAAAATACCGATAATCCGATGGGAATTTTCAAGGGACTCGAGAAATGTACTTGCTAGAAAGTTTTGGTGTTATAAATTCTCAATTAGAGGGTTCATTTTTAAAGTTAATAAATTTTTTACGTAGTTATTCAAAACTGTTTGCAGCAAGAATTGCAACAGCATCGTCATAAAGATAAGAGTATAAAATTAATTTTCTTACGTATGATTAATCGGAGGTGAGTCGGATTAGTAGTTTCGACATTAATACATATAACATTAACATTTGGTGAGTTAAAGTTTAATCAAATTCATCCAATTGGTCGGGCTAATTGAATAGTTTATGTAACCAATTAGCTAACTTTTAATTTCGAATTATTTTCGAGGTTTAATTTCATCTTTCTTTAAATCCACAAACTGGAGGTGCTTCGTAGAGCAATTATGCAGCTGTAAAAAATTTAATATCAATTAAGAAAATCTATTTTATTTATAATTCTATATTTTTGGATTTGGATTTTTGATTATGTATAAGTAGCGCGGCAGAAATGGTGTTAAAAATTGAAGAAGAAGTCAAATAAGTGAACTTGGTGGAGGAATCTCTATAATGGCGATGGCAAGAACGAAGAAGAAAATTGGATAAAAATAAAAGAGAGTTTGCATAAAACTACAGGAAATGAATTAGGACTGAAAGAGCACAAGATTAAATACTCCTGGCGAACAAACGAGTTCTAGATACGATTCAGAGAAGAAGAAAATATAAGAACCACAAAACTGGAGAACGGAGAATGAAAGTATAAATCATTAAAGTGATATATTATCAGAGAATACCTAGGTACTAACAATAAGAAAACTGAGAATTGCTATGCAGATTACGGATAAAGAATAATACCAAGACGTTGTCAAGAGTTTAAGTCACGAAGTGCAAGTACACCAGGACCTCGTTATAGCAATTTCACTTTATAACAATCTCTATGAGGCTAAAAATTACCTCCCGATAACAATCTTTTCAGCTCCCACCTCGAAAATTTGTCGAGTAATCACATTGAACATTTAAGGTGCGCCAATTGAAAGGATAATTATTATATAAATCCGAGATATTCCAATTTGTAATCATTATTAGAGCCAAAATCCTGTCTTGTACACCCACAACCTTTACTTTCCCTCAAATATCTTATTAGATAAGTTACGCATTACTACGAAGAGTGGGAGTTGAGGGGAAGATTGTTATAAGGCGTTTGTTCGGTCCTGAAGAAATTGTTATAACGAGGTTCTGATGTACGAGAAACGGAAATTGCAAAACTTTAATGAAAAAAGGCTATAAAAGCGAGAGATAAGAAATAATACATGCAAAAACTATATATCTAGTGGAAAAGAATTTTGTCGTATATGATAGATAAGGTAGACATGTAGAAGCAGAAGAATTCGATGATTGGAATTTGACTTGATTTGGCAATAAAATCAGGTAAAAATAGTTTCATATCACGTGCGTCAAAGAATCGTATCAAAATCGTAGAATAATATTAGAATTTAATACTGGGAAATTGGGAAAAAGGCAAAAGTCCGAATCTTTAAGATCCAGAAATCAAATCTTTTCAATTTCTAAATTAAACAAAATTAGTACTTGGTTGTAAATTAGACCAGATGTAGTTTGCTAGGGTTTGAATTGGGTTCAAAATGAATCAAAATAATAAATAATAAATTAGTTACCTTTTGAGAATTTATAGAATTTAAGGAGGGTGCCCCACGGTTTCCACGACAGTTTACATACAACGTTTTATTTTTGAGTATTGATTATTTTATTTTGCTATAATTTATAGTTTGAAATCAATGAGTAAAGCCAAGTATATCTACCAAACCTCAGCGTTTGTTCAAATTCCAAGAAAATTCTTGCTAATTTCGTTGAACGTGCGGTTAGGTCTAGTTCTTACCTACTCTGCTAACGTAAAAAGGCTCGAGTCCCGAAACCTCCAAAGTTATCCGTGGGAACTCATTGGTTCTTCTAATATTTTAATTACGTTTTAATCATTTCATCTTATCGGAATTAATCCGTTATCAAGAACAGTACTCGAATGTGAATTTGTAGAAATACTTTACTATTTTTATATAATACTTTCTCGATTATCTGACAACGAGAGTGATTAAAATTCAAAGACAAAAAGTAACAAATAAAAATTTAAAAAATTAGTCTTATTAGCCCTTAGGGACAAGATTTAGGGGAAGGCCGGGTAAAGTGAATACCTTAAGATATTTAAGGCTTTAGCAGAAAAGGTATAAGATACAAAAACAAAAAAAATAGCACAAATCAGTCTTTATTAATTGCCCTTACAAATACCATCATCAGTTACCTTCAATAATTAAACAATTATTACAGTCGAGTTCCGTTATAAGCCTGCCCCTTATAAGCCTCTTCCCCTCAATCAGCAGTTGCCGAGTCGAAACGACTTCCCCCACTTAATCACTCTTTTACGTTTTGTGCCAGACTACCCCGTATAAGCCTGCGCTAAAACTGTCAAACGTATAAACTAAGTACATATAGGAATGCAATTATGATTTGTTAAGAGTCAAGTTTTCTGAAGTGGGCCACCAAAAATCAGCATATCGAATTTTCTATTTTTTTTTTGGCGATAAATATTTATATACAGGGTGGCCATAAAGTAAGTATCACTTTCAAAATTCGATATCTCAGACACCGTAAGAAAAAACCCTATAATCAAGTATATCATTTTATTCAGGGTAAAATGGGATTTCTTCTTAAATTTTTTAAGATTTTTTGGTGCATTTTGAAAAATCACTTAAATATGACCTTTTTCTTGATTCTACTCGATTTATCGCAAGTATGAACATTTTTGTCCAAGGTGACATTCAAATTAGATTATGATAACATAATCTGAAGAAAACGCAATGCCTCACGATGTACTTGATACAATAATTGTCAATTTCAATTGATTTTTGATCACAAAAACATTAAATTATGCGCTAACGTTATGAATAAATTTAAAGGTTAGCGATGAAGAAGGGCTTTGCTTGGTTCGATTCATCAACTCAAATCTGACTAATTTGGAAATGATAATGTAGATTTTTTGAATGCAAAACTTAAGCTCTATCACGACGACAAGGTGGAAGCCCGTCGATGGAGGTTTTTTATTTTTTTTTTTCGTTATTGTATTTTCTTTCTATTGTTTTTTTTTTAATTTTTGCTTCTCATTTTTTATTACTTTTTTTTGCTGAAATTTGCTTTTAATTTCGTCCTAATTCTGCAACATTTGTTCAGTGCGCCTCCCTTCATTTTCCGCATTAGTTACATTTGAGTTGATGAATCAAACCAAGTGAAGCCCTTCTTCATCGTTAACCTAAATATTTATTCATAACGTTGGCGCATAATTTAATGTTTTTCTGATCAAAAATCAATTGAAATTGACAATTATTGTATCAAGTACATCGTGAGGCATTGCGTTTTCTTCAGATTATGTTATCATAATCTAATTTGAATGTCACCTTGGCCAAAAACATTCATACTTGTGATAAATCGAGTAGAATCAGGAAAAAGGTCATATTTAAGTGATTTTTCAAAATGCACCAAAAAATCTGAAAAAATTTAGGAAGAAATCCCATTTTACCCTGAATAAAATGATATATATGATTATAGGGGTTTCTCTTACGGTGTCTGAGATATCGAATTTTGAAAATGATACTTACTTTATGGCCACCTTGTATATGTTAAATGTAATCTCCTGAAATTTTTTTAAAAAATTTTTATTTTTACAAAAGTTATAAACAAATTAGTTTTTAGGCTACTTTTTTTTTAAATTACGATTATTCAGCGAGTTTTGAATAAAACTTTACCAAAATTTAATGGTAAGTACAACATTAGCAAAAGAATATAATAGTGTAATCGAGCGATTAAAAAAATTTAATTTATTTATAAAAAATTAATTTTGCAATAAACAATTTGATATTTAACCAACTTCTGGATGAGATAAAACAATAATTTTTTTAAATTTAAAAGCTTTAACATTAAGCTACTGATATCTGCAAAAAATTTTTGGTAATATTCATAAGAAACAATGTTATGAATTTTTGAACATTATCGCGGAGGCCCTGCAGGCGCGTCGCGCGCGCGTTTAGTCTACTGCATAGTAGACGAAAGCTCGCCAGCGAGGCGCGAGCACGCGCGACGCGCCTGCAGTGCCTCCGCGACAATGTTCAAAAATTCATAACTTTGTTTCTTATGAATATTACCAAAATTTTTCTGCAGATATCAGTAGCTTAATGTTAAAGCTTTTAAATTAAAAAAAAATATTGTTTTATCTCATCCAGAAGTTGGTTAAATATCAAATTGTTTATTGCAAAATTAATTTTTTATAAATAAATTAAATTTTTTTAATCGCTCGATTACACTATTATATTCTTTTGCTAATGTTGTACTTACCATTAAATTTTGGTAAAGTTTTATTCAAAACTCGCTGAATAATCGTAATTTTAAAAAAAAGTAGCCTAAAAACTAATTTGTTTATAACTTTTGTAAAAATAAAAATTTTTTAAAAAAATTTTAGGAGATTACATTTGACATATATATAAATATTTATCACCAAAAAAAAATAGAAAATTCGATATGCTGATTTTTGGTGGCCCACTTCAGAAAACTTGACTCTAAATAAAATGTAACTTATCGAAAAGACGTTGCAAGCAAATTGCAAGTAATCTATAAGAGTATGCATGAAGATAAAATTTATTATTACTGTTATTATTAATTAACAATAGACAAAAGAACACAAAATAATACGGGAAAATTACATACATATCAACATTTATTTATTTAATTTAATAAAACCGTGTGAAATTTTACAGTTTTTTTGACTACGCAAACAAACAAAAATTAATTTTGCATAAACATTTATTCATAAATAATAAATTATATATACTAGCACGAATTCAAAATAATATTAACGAACGATAAAAAAATTTTGAGGTTATAAAGGGACATAAACATGCCGGTCAAATTATATAAATTAAAATAAAAACTACAGACAATCATGCACAAATTAAATTTAATAATCATTACAATTATTTATTTAATAAACTTATCAGTTAACAGTATAAATAGATTTTTTCACGTTTATTTGAGCACTTTACAAACAGCGTGTGACAACTAAACGTAAATACATATAACGTTTGAAATGATGAAAAAAATGAACAGGCTTATAAGAGGTAGTCAGGCGACAAAACTAACTGCGCGGTAGTGGGGACGCTGAAATTCTGAAAAAAATTTCTCCTACGTCTCCTAGACCAGGCTTATAACGGGACTCGACTGTAACTACAAATCAAATTTGAATAAGTACTAAAGGATTCACTTTGTCCTGACCTCCGGGTAACGCGGATACAGTACTCGGGTAAAGTGAATACCCATCTTTTAACGTCCGAAAACATGAGTAATAAACTTAATAAACTGAAAAAAAAATTAACTTAATCTTAAATATTTAGAAAAAAAAATTTCTCATGTCTGTACAAAGTTGCATAGGCAAACCCATACTTTGTAGCTGTGTCCTTTATTGATTCTCCAGCCTTTGCCCAAATTTATAGCTTTTTGCATGATATTTTCGTGCCACGAGCCTTGGTTAAGTTTTTTTTATATTTATTCACCATCCGAAACAAAAAAAGAAAATTATGAGATTGTAAGTCAATAATCAAAAATGGCGGCAGTGCGGATACCATATTCGCTTTGCTATATCCACTTTGCCCGACTCGGTAACTTTTGAGATTAACGCATTTCATGCAAAAACTATCGATTCTGACCCTCTGTTAAATATACCATAAAAACTTACTTTGACATGTTACGGAACTAAAATATTCCTAAGGATCAAGAACTAATAATATTGGAAATAACATCAATACACTTACCTTCTAAAATCAATTTTTTTTTTCACGAAAACATAATTCTTCATTTCGTGGACAAAACGTGACACGGCCCCTTGCTCAAGTGATTGCCGCGCATTGAGCCAAGATGGTCAAACCTTACTATTGTAAGTAAGGTGATATTTTGAATAGCGAACGAATAATTTAGGAATAATGGGCCGGGCTTTGCCCTATAAGTTTAAAAATCATAACAATTAATAACAATTGCACTCGGAATCGCTGGTGCACAGTGTACATGCCACGTTTTCAGAGCCAACATAAATTTCCAATTCTCGAGCGATAAAAATAAATTAATGCGCGGAGCGAAATAAATTAAGATGAAAAGTCTCACGGAAGGATTATTACTTAACGTATGGGTTCGTTCAACCTGAAATTATTAATCTTTAGGACGATGTACAACGAAATGATTTAATGTACGAAATCGCACCTGTGCGAAGCATTAACTTGTCGCTGAAAAAAATTCTGTAGGATTATCGCTAACTTCTAAGTTTCACGGCAATATAATGGAAATTGCAAACTTAAACTGAAACGGTATTGGTGCAATGCCAATACCCGTTCATTAACCGCGTTATCGGTTTCGGACCAATTAAATTTTGTTGGCGTAACCAAATTGAGCTAGAGTTAAACTTGCTTGCTTAACTTTTTGGGATAAGCCCTCTAAAGTGCGGTTAAAAATATACAACATGAAAATAAATACATGTACCTGAAACTAAATAAGCTCCCTCTGAATCCTACAATTTTTGTTACCAACATTTTTTGCCCAAACGATTTGCTGAAGAGATGTTCGAATAGAATCTTTAAAATGGGACACCCCGGGGACCTTCGTTTGTGGACACAAAAAAATGTTTTAGTCTGTTTTGCATTGGTAGATGACGCTATAGTCACACTTTAAATAAATCCACTTAACATTTAATTTATAACATTCAATTAACAAATCCAATTAATTCCGCCAATTAACCTAGATATATGTATAAATATTATACAAAATAATATGGAATGGAGGTCATAATATATGACCTTTGACCTTGAAATAGTTGCAAGCAATCCTTAACCCATAAGGTAACACTTTCAACTACTACAATATTTTTGCGTCTTCGAAAAAGGACAAGGACTTTAACAACAGTCTTAATTACCAAATATATCACTTTTACCATTTTAAATAAACAAAATTGCAATAACTTGAAGAACGAACTTACGACACTCAGGAGTCTCGGTTTAACGGGTTAATCTATATGCATGTAGGTTACTGATGCATCAACCTAATGCAAAGAGACCGTGGAATGGACAGAGTTAACTCAGTTTAGAGATGGTTGGCGAGCTTTTGTGGACCCAAGAATGAACTAAAGCGGTCAAACTGCCCTATAATACTTTAATAACGTAAAGGCACACTAAAGTGTCTTTGTAATATCACATCATTTTAAGCGTCCAAGCCCCTGTCCATTTTTTTTATCACACAGTTCCGTCATAAATAGGGCATGTGACAATATTGTACTTCGCTCGACATTATTTGGAAACAGTCTTTTTAAACAGGTTAACGATTCATGTGCACATCTCCCTTACAAATTCACTAGACAATATCTCAAAATAATGTTTTTGTGGACACGAATTCGCTGGCGCTTTACAGGGGAGACTGGGGTCAATTGAAACGCGGGGCATTTGAAGCAAATGTACCAATTTCGAGACGGTTAGTGTACAGGGATTGGGTCTCGAGGGAAAAAGGGACCGGCTTTGGTGTCTCAATATGTGGCCCACAGTCTATTGCCATTGAGGGCACTCGAAAGTTCTAACGTCCTGGAATCGACAGACTCTCGGATAGCATTTTTGATTGCAAACCTTAACCCATTTGCATCATGTAACTGGTAATGAAACCAATGGCAGGCCCGCGGAATATTCCGCTCTTGGGTGCAAATGGGTTAATTAGAGTACTTAGTAGACCACATTCTTCGGTGCCAAGGCTCGTATCTCCGTATTTAAATTTGTGGAGCCACCGTGCACCGTCCCTATTCATTAGTTGCAACCTTACCGAAGGGTGTAACGATATTTTGCGTCGCTTTTACGACACTGTGGCTAAGTCTGACCACGTACAAGAAAATTGCATAGAAACTATAACCATTTATTACTTACTAAAATGAAAATATTGAGCACAGACACCATTTTGATAAAACTTAAGGTAGTTCTCCTGTTATGATCAACTACCAAAGTATAGACTACGTCATATAAGATTGCCTCATTATTTTAGTATGGTTATGGTAAGATATTTTTGACTGACAATGAGTGTTTACAAAATATAGCGATGGTCCTTTGTTTACACCAACTTTAATGACGTTGATATACACCAACTTTTGATACATAGATGCGTATTATAAACGTACATACCAACACAGTCCAACGTTATAGATGTTTTAAAAAAACTATAACTTTTAAACTAAACTGACGATATTTATGATTTTTCTTTATAATATTTACTAGAGACTAATGTACCACCCTTTAATTTTTTACTGACATCTTAACACTATTTTCACCGCGCTACTTATACGTATTCAATAATCCAAAACCAAAAATATAGTGTTATCATTAAAATAAACATATAGTGTTATAATTAAGGATGTTCTTGCGTTTGCAAATATCAAAGATTAAATTATGAAAAAAATTTGATTAATAAATCTAAAATTATAGACTTGAAATTATTTTTTTGAAAATTTTTCACCGTTTAGTTTGTGAGTAATCGATTTTCGAAAAATAGCAATTTTACATGTTAAGTATAGGGAAAATAGAAGTCCACATGTTCTACTCAAGAATTATAATTTACTAAAAAAGATTTTTTAACCAAACAGATTTTAAAAATTGCATTATATTATTCTGTACTTAACAAAAAAAAATGAAAATAATTGACCGTTTAGTTAATTATTTACTTAGATTTGAACGTGATGAAAACGATGAAGTAATAAACAGGCGTAAGCAGCGTGGCAACATCGTATCGATAAGAGAGACATCTAGCGGTATAAATTCAAACTTTTTCACCGGGAAGTTTGAAATTTGCGTACTTGCATAAAGTACGATAAGACAAGATTTGCACCACAACTCTTTGGCGATTTGGCTGATACTCACTATTCTTCGTCCTTCCACTACACATTCATTTTCCGAAAGACATTTTTTTTCTTCTTTTAACAGCAACACTCACGTTATTTCGCCATTCAGTTTTCTTTTTTCTTTCGAAACGACCTTTGTGACGATGTTGATCCATATTTGCAGGTTATGTACGAATATGAAAAATATAGGTTTTGCTAGGGTTTTGCTACCCCAACAGCCTTGCCAACTGGTAAGAAATGAAAGTTTTATGGGCAACGTTGCCAAATGTAAAGCGATTGAAATGATAGAAACAAATAATTTATATAAAGATAATTTAGAGGACTATATCACGGTGCTCTTCTCAAATATATTTTTAATAACTAAAAACATGTGTTGCATTATATTTACAATTGAACGTTAAAATGTTTTCGGTTACAAGATTTACTTCTGGAAGATGGTACTTCAGTCAAATCAGTGACTGTAGCTTATTTTATTTTACCTAAATTGCATATATTAATCGTAAAATTAATTGTTATTGATAAATTACGTTGTTTAATTGTATTATCTTATAGATATACTCCTTAATTTTTTTTAATTTCCTATAAAAGAGAACCATTGTGCGGATATTCATTTGACTAGATTATCCCGCAAGAACATCCTTAAATTAAACCTCGAAAATTAATTGGAAATTAAAATCCTAAAAGGTGTCTTCTGACACCTTTGGTAGAAATAGTGTTAAGGGTGTTAGGAAAGATATAAGAAGTAGTAAGATAGTTTTCTGTTTCATAATAAATCTACGACAAAATTTAGACCTGATTATTTAACCATTTTCAAAATTATTGCATTTAGAATTCTGATGGTCATGCACGTGTTGTTATGATATTTTTTTATTATACAAATTTTACAGTGTTAAAAATATAATAAAAACGGTGTCAAGTAATTCAAATAACATTTATAATCCATTCTCATGAGAAAAATGCCGCGGCATTCATTTTTCCGATTAACACTTATGTACGGTTAACGCTTATGTACAGGCGAGGATGAGAGTCAATACGTTGAATTCGATCGACTCTCGGGATGAAACATCAACCTCGGAATGGACAGTTTCCAGAATTTTCTTAACCACAATCAACGTCATTAATCATGTGCTAATTGTTGCAACTACAGTTTATATCCTATATCTTGCACTGCAACAGAACAGCGTATATAATAACCACGTTGCGCTCTTCACCGTCGGGGTAAGTATACATACATTTACATCACATATAGGTATGCTAGTAGAACCCCGTTATAACAATGTCTTCGGGCCCGCAAAACCTTCTTATAACAATCTCTCCCTCAATTCCCTCTCTGCATGACTGCATGAATATACAAGCTTAAGAGGGGGGGGGGGGGGTGTTATGGGATAACGGGTCTAAAAAATCACTTTTTTGAGATTTTTTTTTAAAGTTATATTAAATAAAATAATTTAAAAAAGATACGAGAACTAACGCAATTACTTACTTACCTTTTGCAGTATGTCCTCCTTATGTCCGAAGCCATTACTGCATTGGTGGGGGAGAACATTTGGTCAAGATATTTCTCACGGAGGACCAACAGTTACATCCACCTGGTGCTGCAAGCTGCGGGAGCTGCTTGCAATCTTGCAGGATTCGTAACAGTGTATCAAGCAAGGAAACGGCACTTCGGTTCGATCCATTCAATCACAGGTTTTACCTCCATAGTTATTCTGATTGTCCTAATAGCAGTTTCAAGTGTGACCCTCTTTGCTGCGAAATTGCGGGACTACGTTAGACCCGTTCTCAATAAGTTTTTGCATAATTTCTTGGGCATAGCGTGTTTTGTCATCGGAATGGTATCACAATGTTATGGTTATAAGAAATCTTGGATGGTCAGAAGAGCAGGTGAAGATATGGCATTAGCCTGCTTGGTTGTTACTGTTCTAATTATTGTATTTTCACTAACTGGGGCCCTTCGATCGCTATTTAGACAAACTTCGCAGTTAGTTAGATAACGAAAATAATAACTTGTGCTTCATAGAACCTAAAATGGAATTTATCTATGCTGTCAATTGAATGAACGTCTCCGGTTGTTCAGCATGAAGTCGCTATAATTTTCTACGCAAAACTTTCTACCAACGGTAATATTATTAAATGTACAACTATGTTACGCAAATTGTTTGATACGTACCGAATTCAAGTACCAAGTTATTCCACAAATGCATGGATATAATAGTTTCACGTGAATGTAGAAACATATTTGTTCTAAGTTTTTGTGGTACGAGTTGATTCATATAACACAGGGAGATTAAATATCTGCGCTTACTGGATATATAGAAAAAGACAAATATGAATTTTTTATTAACTCGTTACGTACTATTGTGTCAAATATTATTTGTAATGATTTCGGTGGTGTAATAATAAGACAAATTTTGGTTCCCGAGGATACCTAAAGAAAGTACAACCAATAGTATTATAAATAATTACAAAAACGAAACGACATACAACGATGGTCAATAATTTATGTAATTATTTTTTTTTTGGTGAAACTACTCTTCATGAAAATACAAAAATTCCTGAATCTGTAATTATTTTGTCGGATACGTTTCCAACAGGTTTCTTTCTTCGTACGGAAAACATCATTTATCCCACGAGTAGAAGTACATTTGACATTTACACCTGATTACCCAACCTCGATGTAACATAATTGCCGAATATCGGAAAATAGGTGATGGTAAATTGTTACCGACAAATCGCGCTATTGACGGATTGAATGAAGCATTGAGAGACTGAAGGGGGCGTAGACAAGTGACAGGGGTTATTGTTTGTAAGGGTTATTCCATGCGAAATTAGACACATATTGGAACACAAATTTTTTAATCCTAATTTGGACGTGTTTGTATAAGCTTTTGAACAAAGGATGTAGTGACTGGAAATATTTAAAGGGGGGGGGGGTATGGGATAACGGGTCCCAAAAAAAGCACTTTTTTGGGACCCGTTTTTTTAAAGAGACTATCAGAGTCACTTTATTAAAATTTGTTGCACATTGTTATATAAGATTTGAAGAACATTCGGTAATTTTTTCGTAAAAAAATATTCATAAACAAGCCGGTGAGAGCGAATTGACGGAGGCCATTTCAAAAAAATTCGTTTTGCGGTGTCCACGATAACTCGTCACAAAATCATCTGAATCACAAATAGTTAGAAAAAATTATTAATTTAGAAGTAAATCTAGGTCGCAACGTTGTCCTTTTATTTAAAACATTTTTTGTCAATTTTTGGCGGTTGGTTGAAGCCAAAACTACGATATTTACACTAAAGATGGCACCATTTTGTAGCTGTAAAATCGGTCTCAAGCGAAAAATAAAGAAGGACGTTGCGACCTAGTAAAATATGCATTGTAAAACTATGTTGAACAGGAATCCAATCGGCGCAGAAGTTTTTGAAATATCGTGTCCACCGACTTCAAAAAAGTCGTTTCGAGAAAAGCGCATTTAAAGTTACCTGCCTGCCGCTCTCGGCCGGTTCAAAAAGGGAGCAGCGCACAGCTCCTTCTTACTGACTTTTACTCCAAATGACCTGAGGTTTTGGGAAAATATTTCTAAGTTATACTTTTATATAAAAAATTTCCAAAAAAACGGATTTTTCAACGGAGTTATACCATACCCCCCCCCCCCCCCCCCCCCCAAACGAGGTGAATGTAAAGACTCGACGCAAAAAATGGTATGAATCACCATTTAATTATCCATCACAATGTATTTTATTTATAGTTTGTAATTAATTTGATACATTGATGGCTATATAACAATATGCTTTTATATAAATTCTTATATTTTGAGATGAAATTTGGCCTAAAGATTGTTCACTTACGTACCACATAACTGTGATAACTACATTAAAAGTGCGCATATACAATTCTTATGAAATATTATTAGTGCTGGAATGATGATAATGAAAATATCGGGAAGTCTCCTTAGTTAGTTTCGTGGATGGAGTATTTGACCTTAATTGATGTTAGTTCTATTTGAAAGGTAAATCGTAAGGAAACGAAATATCATCAAGACGATTCTTAGATTTATACAAAACAGCACACTTTCCGACATTAAACTCCTCCATTTGACCCTACGTTACGATTTAACGCTGGCGCAGTATTTCATATATACTCAGGATATCTGTGAGATAGGCGGACAAACCTTAGTAGTATATTCTACTCATCGCAAAATTGAAAATGTGTCGTATGAACATAAGTCCGCAAACGCATAATTTGATTCGTAACCGTTTTTTCTTCGTGATAGAGTTTTATAGAAGCACTTCCTTACCGAAGTTACCGAAGATTCCTTTCGATGCGATGCAAGCCTTGCATCCGCGCCTCATGGATTGTCGATGACGCCAATGCAGTATTTATTTAAGGTACAGGTATTCCAGTGTCAACCCTCGGGACAATTATCCTTTACATTATTGAGGACAAAAAAAAATGATAACACACTTGTAACTCCAAACTCGATGAGTACCTTCGGCACACTCCCTCGTGAACATGTTACGGTAAGTAAAACATAGTCCTAAAGTTTCATATGTGAATACATCCGCGGGATAACGTCAGCTCAGGTCGCGAAGGGCGAGGACAGGACGAATTCAAATGTAGTCAATAAAATCATAAGGATCGCGCAATTCATTGGTGATGGCAATGAGGCTACACTGTGCTGCATAGCGGCTGGATTGTCGCCGTTGAAGATGTGCACAAACACCCTCGCTGGTCGAGCATTACTAGCTTCGCAGGTGTAGTTACCCGAGTGGCGCTCAGAGGTGTGAGATACCTCTAGCCAACTTTCGCGTGCCAGTAGATCTGTACTGACGTTCACACCTTGATCGATGTCATAGTTGATCATCCGTAAGTTGTGATACCAAAACATATAAGATGGCGTTTCAGTTGATTTCTTTACAAGGCAATGAAGCTGGAGGGTACTTCCAGGTCGTACGAACTTTTCCATGGGACCAGTTATCTCTGCGTGGGCATCTGCAATAGTCAGGGTTGTACAAGAAACGCTATACGTTTACCCATTCGTAGTAGTGTTAAGGCTCCAGCAAACGGATGAAAGAAATGTGTAATTCTTTTGCTAGTGTCCTGCAGGTTATTTTTAAGGGATAACTAGTTGTCTGTTTCCTCACTGATATCTAGTCTTTGCATAAAGCGCTTACAAAAGATGACTTCTGCAGATCTCGCAAAGATTTTCCACAAGCTTTTGAGAAGCAGCGATTTAAAAAATCTTTGAGGTTTTGTTTTTAAATACCTATAGTAATATAAGCAACAAAAGTATATAGGTGTTCGATTATTTTACATAAAAGGATATAGAAAAAATTGTGTACTCAATAAATATAGATATTTGTTTATACCTTCTTATCCAGGCATTAACAAAATGAATCGAATATAAAAGATGATTTGAAAATGTTTTTTAAGGGTTAACTACACTAGAGGCAGAAAAAAAGACTTAATTTTGACAATTTATTTCGGGAGTATGACAAACTGAATAAAATTTATTTTCAGAGGGTTTATTTAGCACATATTGAATCAGGAAAAACAATTTTTATATTGTCATTTTCGTATAAAATGGCGGCGACAGAGCCCATTGTCGAAAACAGCTTTTTTTGAAAACACCCCCACGGGAGGACGGATTTCACGGCATATATGAGTCATGGAACAAAAAATAAAAAAATTTATAATCTATATACAATTGGCTTTGAAAGTACGTAGGAGTTTTCTATTTAAATCAAATTTTGTGGAAGTGATGCACTTTTCAAGAAATGAATCGATTTTTTGCCCTAAAAATGAGCATTAAATTGTTTATAAAAGAAAGTTTACATTCAATCAAAAAACGGCTACGTACTTCCAAAGAGAATATTGTTGTGAAGCTACTGTAAAAATTTCAAATCGATCCATGCAACAGTTTCCGAGAAATCCGTCCTCCCAGTTGGAAAAAGTGGTTTCGAGAAAAACGCGTTTAAAGTTTTATGAACACTTTAATCCTTGAAATTTTTGTTCACCTCTAACCTTTTGACATTTGTTTTTCATTATAAACCAAATGGCATATTGTTTTTATGACCTTAAAGTATCATTTAAGGAGGTCCTACCGGTAATAGATCTAAAATTACGAATTTGACGAAAATTTAGAGAGTTAAAAATAAAAGCCTAATAAAGCTGTAGTTAAATTTTTGTGGGGCTTCATGGGTTTTGAAACAAGAAAAAATATTTTAATTTTTCCAATTTTAACATTGTGTCTTATGGAGAATCACTTATTTATCGTAATATAAAACGAACTAAAATTACGATTCGTTTGAAAAATTTATAGAGGTGGAAAATATATAACGAATGGATTGCAACTTTAAAAATGATCATTCATGGGATATAAGAATCACAAAAAATTAATAATCTTGTAAAAATATTCATTATATTTTCTCCGGCGGACATATGGCAACGTCGTACTCGACTAACCGCTTCTCTCTCTCTGTCTCACTCTGGCTCCCGTGCGTCGTCCGCTATTATTCTGTCATCAATCGTGTGCACAGTGAGGTTAGGAATCGCATAAAAAGTGAAAAGTTGAAGATATTTTTAATAGTGTAACATTCTTTTGAATTAATAAGAAAGGCTTATAACTGAGGAACTGTTTGAAGGAAGTGTTCGAACGTGAATTATCCTGCGGCCTTCAATAGGATTGACGATTTTGCAATTTGAGTTATTTTTAAGGTTATCAGGTCCGCCTTTGTCTTTCCTTAACCTTTGGATGTTTTTTCTAATTCGCTGCAGTTCACGCCGCCTTTTGAAGACTCTAGCTGACACTAGTTTATCTTTCCAATAAAATCTTGGTTGCTTTCCGCTCATTTTTTAATCGTATTCTATTCAGTCAAAAGGTAAACAAGACTATGCAAGAAGCGACGTTGACAGATCTACCAAAGACACTGCGCTAATCAAGCGCAAGCTATAACGTACACTGTTTTGACTACTTATGTACCGGTAGAACCTCCTTAAGTGAAAAAAAAACATCGATTTTTTGGAAATCCTAGAGTGGTTTTACCCCTTAAACAAACTTTTTAAAGTGATTTCGTGACTTACCAATATCACAAAATTTGATAATAAATGACATATTTAATATACAAGTAATATGTATTTCCGGTTGAAATTTCCATTTTTAACCGTTTAAGTCCCAAGCAGCGCAGTCGCGCTGTTCAATTTTATGTCGAAAAAACCCAGCACACTTCAAATGTAAGGGCACTGAAGCGCGGTCGCGCTGTTTGCGATAGTGTTTTTTCAATACCCCTTGGGACTCAAACGATTAATAATATCGGCCACTACGCAAGCGCCATCTTGAAGTACAATCTTAGAAAGAAATTAAGCAGATCTTCATAATTTCTGCTAAATTGTAATTATGATAGAAAATTGCAAGATCTTTCAAAAGTCAACTCAATAATTTCCAAAGCATCTTATAAAAGAGAAATACAAGATCTTTACAAAGTCTTTTGTAAAGTTCCAATTCTTTTGTAAGATGTTTTTGAAATAGAACTGCAAGACCTATACCTTCATGCATGGCTACTAGGGAGGGTGTAGCGATATCACTGGATATTCGTGATACCTGATATTTAAATGCCGCAATATTTTTCTTTTCGGTAATTTACAATTTTATATTTACAATTTTTAAATTTTTTTTAATTAACTATAAATATGAAGTGACCTTCTATCTGTAACTTATGGCGATTGTTTATGTTCTATAACCTATGGTGGTTCTAAGCAATCTGGTTCTGTAGGCAATTCTTTTTAATGAATTTCTACTGGACATCGCCAAAGGTTTCAATATTTGTGTCAAAAGAACTTACCAACAACATCCAGAATAAGATATATGCTAGTGGGTGGATGAGTAGAAACTTGACACTCGTATATTCCAGAATCTCTTTGCTGAACGTATTTGATTTGAAGGGACCAGTCTTCACTGTGATAAAAATGAATGGCCTGAAACCGTGCATCGCTGGCGTAAGTTGCTAATCCTACAGTCAGTAGTCGCTGGCCATTTCCTTTGATCCACGACACCTGCGAAATGCCATTAAGAAAAATTCGTCGAGTTACTTTGACCGTTTGAGGGCCACGGGTCTTTGTTGCTTCCAAATAGAAAATTTCCAAGTGGCGCGGTAGCGCTCTTTTCATGTCGCGTTCCAAAAATGCTGGTATTTTCCAAGAAAGAGTGAAATAAAAACAAAGAGCAAAACCAGTTATTATTATTATTATTTTTATATTTAAAATCCATTGTTCGTGAGTAAACCGCTTCATCACTGACAAACCACTTGCCCTATTGAGACCATATTTGCACCATATGTTGTTGAGGTGGAGAGTAAGGTTTTCAATTATGTTTCATTCCGATAGATGGCGCTGGGGCCCATCACTTATATATATTTATGGGCCGATTTTGCTCATACTTGCAGGAAATGTTTGTTGGCCGAAAAGAAATGGTTTTAGTACGCTCTGCATTCAGTAGGTGGGGCTACAGTTACGATTTAGGTAAATCGTCTTGATTAACGTCAACACTATGCCGTCCGGTGGCACCACGTTGGTGCCATGCGAAAACTAACGGACAAGCGCCGGTGGCACCACGGTGGTGTCGTGCATAAAGATTTATACCGGAACCAAACGAAAGAATGCCGATCAGACGTGCGGACGGCAAAGTGTTAAGGTATAAAGGACAAAGAAAACTGAACCTACCAATCCATCGCCAACATTGTGCACGACACATGGCAATAACGCTGTCGATCCAGACTGAGCCGATATTACGGTTGAATTTTTAGTACCAAATGTCATTGGTAAGGTTGGTGGTAGATTTATATCCAACGGTTTCACCATATTATCCAGAGAACTGGCATTCACTCCAACTATTTCCGCTGCTACGTTAGATGAATAATCTACAATAGAAAATTCTTTAATGAACTGGCAAAAATCAGCAAAGGAAATGCAACCATTAGGTCATTGCGTAATTTTTGTCCTATTTCTTGTTAATAATTTCAACATTTCGTAATAACCATTAAACTAATTCACGCAGTGCTGTTGTTGATGTCTTTGTTTACTATTGGGTATTCAGGATCAGTATACCATCAATTAAATAAATAAACAATAACTGTCTTTCCAAAAGGACAATTATTATTTATCCTTGAACAATAAATGTCTTTACAAAATTCTGGTGGTTTAAATGTTACCGGAAAATATGACGGAAATTATGCAGCTGACTAATTTACTATAAATGAAAAATTCATGTAGTAATTATTTATCGGTATAATATCAGCTTTTATATTTAACATGATCTCGTGAAATGAGAAAACTCTTTTTAAAGGTATAACAAAAAATCTAAAAGGAACACTGCGAGTGTATGTAAAAAGAATAGATCAATGATTTTGACAGGGAAAAAAGATAGCGTTGCTGAGCCACATTAAAAATGATAAATCACTGGACCGGGAGGATAGTAGAACTTCGTTGATGAATAATAAGTATTACTATATAGGATAACCAACGTAACATTGTTTCAAAACTGTCAATAAATATGAAAATAGATAGTGCTCCATTTTTCATATCTTCATTAAAACTTTCAGACCTTCTTAACAGCAGTATCTTTTTTTTCTACTGGCATTATTGAAAAATAATTGAGATTGTTTTCGTCAGCGTTAGCAGTAAGAAATGCATTATGCAATTATATGCGTTACACTACACACAATGTTTGATATCTCTAATTGTGTGATTAATTACGAATATAATTATTGTGTTATTACGAATATATATATTGTGTGATTAATTACGTAAATAAATTCTAATTAAAAAAAATTCTAATTGAAAAAATATCATTGTGTTTATTTGCACAAGATTTAAAATAGTTAACTAAAAATATACACACTTTTTTGCAAAACTAAAAAATAGCATACACATTATTGAATATCTCCTGAACTTAATTTGAGGGTGCAATTTTTTTTTTTAATTTTGAGATGAACTTAATGATTTCAACAAAGTCGTTTTTCCATAATTAGGTCGAAATATTTATACACTTATAAGTATACACTTGTATTTCCAAAAGTTATAAACATTACGTCTCATTAATTTCCTGAAGCGAATGCAAAAGTTTTAACAGTTCACAGGAAACAGAAAACGATAATTAATAAATGCAAATAAAATTTTGCAAATTTATTTCCAAAAATTCAAATTATAGATTTACTTTTAAATACTTCCCACCATTAAATTATAATTAATTTATAATTTGTAATTAAACACTAATATATTGTAATTAAATTATAAATGTTATTTTAACTACTTGACACCATAATTCGATATTTTTAACATTGTAAAATTTACATAGTAACAAATTTCCATAATACCACGTGCAAAGTCATCAGAATTCTAAATGCAATAATTTTGATAATGGTTAAATAATCAGGTCCAAAATTTTTCCGCAGCTTTATTATGAAAAAGAAAATTATTTTACTACTTCTTATATCTTTTCTTACACCCTTAACACTATTTCAACCAAAGGTGTCCAAAAGACACCTTTTAGAATGTTAAATCAGAAATATTTTCGAGGTTTAATGGAATCTTTTTTTTTAAATTCACAAACAGGAGATGCTTGGTAGAGCAATTACGCGTCTGTAAAAAGTTTGGTATTAATTAAGAAAATCTATTTTAATTATAATTCTATATTTTTGGTTTTTTGATTGCTCATAATTGGGGCGGTAAAAACAGTGTTAAACTCATATGTTCGATTATAAACACCATACACATACCCACTGTAACTAATTTTTTCGACAATTCTCGAACTTCTTCTAAAACAATTTGCTAAACTTCGCAAGGATAAGCAGAGCTCAATGGGTTTTATCGACAAAAGAAGAAAGTTGTTAACTCTAGTCTGACTTAATTGCAATGGAAAAGTTGCTGAGCCGACCCAAAGTCGCAACAAGCTCAGAAGTAATCCACGTTAAGTTGCACAAGCAATTTATATATTAGCCACGTTTTCATTCTTTGATTAATAGGAATTATATTCCCTCAAAAGTTTCGTAACTCGTCTTATGTGTTTCTTCTCATTTTCTGTACAATGAAAACAAATCCTTCTCTCAATCATTGTTGGCACGTCATCGTATTCTTCGCAAAACGCTTTACTCTCCACATCAGGATTATTGTTGCGCAGCAATGTATGGAATGTCTAAGAACGATGACAAGAGTGATCTCATCCTACAAAGAGTGATGAATTGTTGCACAAAATTCATCTTTGACTTTCGCAGAGATAAAAATAGAATACCTTACCTTTCCGAGCTTGGCTGGCTTATGTTAGTACGGAAGAAAGGCATTTATTATTCTTCGGCAATTTAACGTTTTCAATTTTTAATAATAAATTTAAACGTTTTAATAATAAATTTCCTGCATATTTGTACGAAAAATTCATTTACCGTAACCAGATTATTGGCTGGAACAGTAGAGCTGACCCATCAACCGTAAATGTATGCAAGTTTCGTACCGAAGTTGGAAAATATTTTTTTACTAGCTCACCTAGCACACTATGGAATTTTTTACCAGTTGGACTACGTTCTGAGTCATCCCTTATTGCTTTTAAAAAAACTTCTACCATTATATCATCTCTGTGAGGAACCAAATGATGTACTAGGTATTTACACTTTTGTTTATTGTTTTTGTAATTATTTATTTATTATATATATATATATTTCACCGTTAATTAATTTATACATATATATATTTTTTTGAGCAGTAGATCACTATGGAATTATTAATTAAATATGTTATAAACATCTTCTGCATTGTATATTCTATTTTCGCGCTTTAGGGAATATGTCCCAAAGCGTTAAATAAATAAATAAATAACTCTAACTCTAACTCTCTTATTTAAATTTATCATGAGAGATTTTTCAGGTTTTTAATTCCATCACCGCGGGGATTTTAGAGATACTTATCTTCAAAGAAGACGTAATTGACTCTAAGTGACCGCAGCAGACATTCACAGAAAAATCCCTAAGGGTTGTTCAATAATTTATAATTGCCAGTATTAAGAATACTTATATTTACATTGAAGTAAACAAGAAGACTATCTCGATGAAACTTACAAGGAAACTACCCGAACCCGAACTCACCGATTTTGATAATTTTTATATATGTTGTAGAGCATGAAAAAATAATAGACACGTATTTTTTTTTATCTGCTAAAAAACGCTTTTAAGGGGTGAAAACTACCCTCAAAGTTGACCCTAAAAAACGTTTTTCTGATATATTTCGGCCCCTAATGAATATTTTGCGATGGGACAAAATGGAAAATGTTTCTTCCGAAAAACGCTAGTTAATGAATGTTTTTTTTACTATTGGGGTTGCGACCCCTATTTTTTATTTTGGAAAAACGTTGTTTTTCACTGATATATCCACTGTAAAAAATCAAATTTAGCCTTAAAAAATTAGAAAAAAATATTTTTGGAAATAAAATAAAATAATTAAGTTGACATATTTCAGGATTTTTCGAAAAACCACCCCTACATTCCTTCACTACCCTTTAAGGCGAATATCCACTTATAACAATGAAAAGCATATTTTTTCCATGAAATATACTATCTATGCGAGCTGAATATTGTTTTCAATCAATTACGAGAGTGTAATGACATTTTCGAGCCGAAAGGAATTATGGGGTGACAAATTTCCACCCCCCAAATAACTTTATTCAGATATATCTCGGCTCCTAATGAATATTTTGCGATGGGACAAAATGGAAAATGTTTCTTGCGAAAAACGCTAGTTGATAAATGTTTTTTTTTACTATTGGGGTTGCGACCCCTATTTTTTATTTTAGAAAAACGTTATTTTTCAGTAATATGTTCACTGTAAAAGATCAAAATGCCTCGAAAAATAAGAAAAAAATATTTTTGCGAATAAAATAAAATAATTCAATTGACATATTTCAGAATTTTGCATAAAACCACCCCTACAAATCGTTCACTTCCTTTTAAAGCGAATATTCACTTGTCACAATAAAAGCACATTTCCCCCATGAAACATACTCTCCATGTGAGCTAAATATTATTTTCTATCAAGTACGATATTGCAAAAAAGAATTAAACGGTGACAAATTTCCACCCCCAAATAACTTTATCCAGATATATCCAGATATATATCATTATGTTTTAAACATTTCTATGAAGATTACCATTACTGTCACAACCATGTAGACTAATATATTTCAAACTGAAAATGTACAACATATAATTTACAATAAAATTATTTCTGTTATTTCATATTTACAGTTTGATAATAAAAAAAAATAAAAAAATAATCATTTAATAAGTCACCTACCTTACAAATAAATCTAACAGTATATATTATACAAACATGTAAGGGGTTATCTTACCACTACACCATACTCCACAAACCCCATAAGCTTCTATATGCTCCTGTTTATAGAAATAAAAATCGAGACTACATGCATTCCACAATAAATATTTTTTTTAGTTCCATCGCAAAATATTCATTAGGAGCCGAGATATATCTGGACAAAATTATTTGGAGGTGGAAATTTGTCACCCTATAATTCTTTTTTGCACTATCGTACTTGATAGAAAATAATATTTAGCTCACATGGAGAGTATGTTTCATGGGGGAAATGTGCTGTTATTGTGACAAGTGAAAATTCGCTTTAAAAGGTAGTGTACGATTTGTAGGGGTGGTTTTATGCAAAATTCTGAAACATGTCAATCGAATTATTTTATTTTATTTACAAAAATATTTTTTTCTTTTTTTTCGAGGCATTTTGATCTTTACAGTGAACATATTACTGAAAAATAACATTTTTCTAAAATAAAAAATAGGGGTCGCAACCCCAATAGTAAAAAAAAAACATTTATCAACTAGCGTTTTTCGCAAGAAACATTTTCCATTTTGTCCCATCGCAAAATATTCATTAGGAGCCGAGATATATCTGGATAAAGTTATTTGGGGGGTGGAAATTTGTCACCCCATAATTCCTTTCGGCTCGAAAATGTCATTACACTCTCGTAATTGATTGAAAACAATATTCAGCTCGCATAGATAGTATATTTCATGGGAGAAATATGCTTTTCATTGTTATAAGTGGATATTCGCCTTAAAGAGTAGTGAAGGAATGTAGGGGTGGTTTTTCGCAAAATCCTGAAATATGCCAACTTAATTATTTTATTTTATTTCCAAAAATATTTATTCTAATTTTTTAAGGCTAAATTTGATTTTTTACAGTGGATATATCAGTGAAAAACAACGTTTTTCCAAAATAAAAAATAGGGGTCGCAACCCCAATAGTAAAAAAAACATTCATTAACTAGCGTTTTTCGGAAGAAACATTTTCCATTTTGTCCCATCGCAAAATATTCATTAGGGGCCGAAATATATCAGAAAAACGTTTTTTAGGGTCAACTTTGAGGGTAGTTTTCACCCCTTAAAAGCGTTTTTTAGCAGATAAAAAAAAATACGTGTCTATTATTTTTTCATGCTCTACAACATATATAAAAATTATCAAAATCGGTGAGTTCGGGTTCGGGTAGTTTCCTTGTTAGTCTGGGACAAGATTTAAGTTAGACCCTTATTGTTAATTTAAATCAATTTAAATTATTTTACTGTAAGTCTCTTGTAATACCAAGGGAAAAAAATTTCGCATCTTTTCCGGAAAAAAAAGGCGTGTTATCAACAAGTACTTAGTATTAGGAAAAGGGTACTTAGTATTATAAAACACAGGCTTGATTCATCTTATTGTTAAGGTGGTTTTCGAAATTTTATACACAGTTAAATAAAGACGTCAGAAATGTCATATTAAAATTTTAGAACGTTTCACCATTTTGTTTCCGAGTAATCGTTGTTTAAAGTTTGACAAATTACACGGGAGGTATATCTATATATATCGGAATTGTCACGTTATGGTAGCTATTAACTGCAATATCTAGCTAACAACATTCAAACTATTCTTGAAATTTTATGTGTGTATAAAACACATAATAAAGAATGCTTCAGCGAAGAATCACGTAAATTGACCATTTTATTATTACAATAGAGCATCTTGAAAATGTTACTTTCAGAGAAAATGTACGCGTCGAGGTAGACGTTGCAACGTCGCATCTATCCAAGCGCGCGCGTATACGATATATACAGTCGAGAATGATATTAGTTAGCATCGTACAGAGCTGTATCGTAACTTTGAGAATTGTCGTAATTTCTTCTGCACATTTTTTTCTTCTGTTTAATTGGCTTTGATTAATAAATCTGCCTTTACATCTCAGTCGAATGTTCATTATGTATATTGCCATTGATCACCGCACGTTTTTCGATCTTTAAGGTTATGATCGCGCAGAACACACAAGTCAAAGCGTGGTCCAAGCAGCGATCACCGGCGCGACGTTGCCATGTTTTCTACGCTCGAAAGCATGTAATTTCTATCTCTCTCGCACAATACTAGCTGTCTCTGTGTTACCGAGGCAACCACCTTAATACGAAAAAATTCCAAGTCGTGAGTAAACCGCATCATCACTGACAAACCACTGACCTTATTGATGGCATATTCACACCATATGTCATTAAGGTGGCGAGTAAGGTTTATAGCGATGAATCATATCGACAGGTGGCATTGTAGTCTAACATCTATTTATGACCCGATTTTGTTTATACTTGTAGGACGTGCTTTTCGTTCTAATAGAAATTGTTTTAGTGCAGATATGAAAAATTTACATATGCGAGTCCACTAGTGTTCATTATTTTTCCAATTTTCCAAACTGAATTTCGAACCGAGAAATTCAGCGAAGAAACGCATCTGGCAATCACACGCGTTCACAAAAATATGTGGCTGTGTCAGAATCAGACCACCCTTTGATGAGCTACGATGCCACATGCGAAAACACATACAATGCACAGCGCTCCCTCTTTTTGCAACGGGGGTTGAAAAATGTAAGCAATGATAAGCTCTAAAGATAGCCCCCGTTTCCCAGTGCAGTATATAATGCAAGCGCAGCTTATAAGAATATAAATAATTATTGGAAGATTCTTGAAACATAACGTAAACGAAAGCCTAAGTACCGTGCTAAGTCAGTAGAGCAAATGCATCTTCAAGAATGGGTATGTACAAGCGTAACTTGAGTGAACAACTTTTTCTCGTTTATATGTATTAAGTACTGCTGAAGCTTGAGCTCCTGGCAATGGGCTCTGATTGGTTGTAGGTTCATATTCACGATTTCTCACACCTATAGATTTTTAGAAGACCGTGCGCGCGCCGAGGTCAAAATAAATACCTTTTTTGAAACGCCCACTATGGAGCTATTTTTTTCCATACACTATGATACCTCAAGAGTATCAGCCTAAAATTTTATGAAAATATATTAAAAATTGCCAGAGTTATGATTTTTTTAGTAAAAAATGGTTTTATTCACGCATTGCCTCCTTGCTGATTTTTTTTTGGCCATTTTAAAAATTTGATAAAAAATTGTTGCCATGATATTCTCATTTTAAAAGGTTCAAACTAATATCCTGAATTTTTATGAGTCGTTCGGAACGATACTGGCAAAGCGGCAATCGTTTAAACATGGCTGGGGTCATTGCGACCCCGTGTGACCGGCGCGTTATTTCTAGAACGAGTGACCTCGGAGGGTTAATTATTTTATTGTTATCCATTTAGAGAAGTCTACTTTATATCATATTATAAATACTTACAATTGTTATATACTGTATAATGTTATCCGCGCTTCAAGGGACCTGTACCCAATTCTCGGGAAACAAATTTTGATATTCAACAATAAATAATGCAATAAACAATGAACGTCGACATATAGAGAACATTTATTTTCTGCGCACACTCTTGCGCATTAAATCTTACAATCTAGTCACGCATAGCCACGCACAACGGGAATTGCGGGGAGAGATTGTTATACTGAGGTTTTACTGTAACAGTTGTTTCTAAAGTTAACAGTATCAACAAAACATCACTGTTAATTTAACACTATTCATTTCTATAACATTTATATTTAATATTTTTAACAAGCAATGTATTTCGCGTGTCGAAGGAGTATTTGTCGTAACAAAACCAACTACTGACCTAGAATAAAATGTGAAACCGTTGGAATCGTGAAATTTAACAACTCTACGGATTCCACATCTCGTTCGTCAAAAATAGATGTAATTGTTCCGGTTCTTGTTCCGCTATGACACAGGTACACGGGTCTTTTCAATTTGTTCCTCGTCCTTGGCTGTCGTTCTAACTAAATTAGTTTCCATTTTACTTCCTTACATATTAAGGAATGAGAGGATCAAATTACGTTCCTTAACGTTTGAATAACTCATTGTTGGAAATTATAAATCCCTACGAGCTTGAAGATTGTGTTGCGCGTGAAATTTATCCACGTATCAAAGCTATTGTTACACTCATTAACGGGAATCCCACTGAGAAGGCTCTTTATGACTTGCACTCTAATAAAATACAGGGCAGCAGGTACTTACTTATAGACTATAGGTGTGTTAATTACAATAACAAGATACCCGTCTGTTGCACATGGATTTTATTAGATTTCGGTTATGAAGTTCAAGGAGATGTTACGAAAGCGAAAATTACAGTACTACCTTGCATCCTACAATAATTTAATTTTGAGAGACACTGGTAGAGTTATGTAGGGGAAACTGGGGACAGTTGAAACGCGGGTCATTTGAAACAAATGACCCTAATTCCAAAACGGTCAGTGTATAGGGATTGGACCCAGAGTGTCTCAATATGTGGCCCACTACGTGTTGGCAAGCACTGTTTCTATTGTCCCAGGTTCGGGGTCATTTGAAACGTTTTTCAAAAATTTCTAAAAAGCTTTTAACTATTTCGACACTATCCATAAAGTAAAATCAATAATACTATTTTAAAGCTACATCATTGGGCTACAATTATACCTTATTATCAAACAGGTATGGTGTAAAATAAAGTCACAGTAAGCTATTTTGTCAAAACCGTTCCAAATGGCCCCATTCTCCCCTATGTGTTCATGAAAATGTTCAGAACCCACTTTTTAATATAATTATCGAAGGTAATTCGAGTTGAAAGTTTAAAATATTTTCTACTTTAAGTTCAATACCAGGTTTTGCGGGTTTTTGCTAAATTTATTAGCTTTTTGGTCCACCATCTTAAATACGTCATTTTCTATCTTTTGTAAATATTGATACTAGGTTTTTGCGGCGGATAAAACGGGAAAAAGTTGTCAGCATTTTGGTCCACCATCTTGACTACGCCATTTTGAACATTAGCTCTTTCTCACGTATCGGAGGAAGTGCTAAAGTGTTGTTCCCGAAACTTTTCCGTTTCCGACATTTCCTATCGCTATCATCTCGTTACGATCTAGCTTCTGTTACCCTTCTTTGTGTTGTGCTTTCCTTACCGTGCTTCCTGCCCGATCCCATGAGACATACGTCTCCAAGTCCCAAGTCCTTACGACTGGGAAAAGGGCGTAGAACGTTTATTGGGCAGACCAATGGCACTAGAGCTGGACCTCGTTATAACAATCTCTTCGGAACCGAACAAACTTCTTATAACAATCTCTCCCTCAATTCCCACTCTACCTGACTATGCGCAACTAGGTTAATGCGAGCTTAATGCACAGGAATACGCGCAGACGAAAAATTTTCTCTACACGTTTTTGTTTATTGTGTAAGTTCGAACGTCATATGTATTGAAATATTTTTGCATGTGCAATTTGTAAGATATAAGCATATCATCCATTTAAATAAATTCGCCGTTGGAGAAAGACCTTTATCGGTAGTTTCAACGACAACGAAATGCTGGTCTACCTGAAGTAGTTTTTTAGAATTAACAACCATTATATTTAAAATCGTTTGTTCGACTCTTGGTTGGTCGAAGATGAATAATAAATCTTCATTTCCCTTGGTTTTTCCTTAGGTCAGATAATATTTTATATCAATTATACGTTTCGATCATTTGATGCCGATCCTCTTGAGTAATATTCGATTTGTAGTAGTTTCGTGAAAAATATAATTTTACAAAAAATAATATCGAAATAATGCGAATTACAATAGTTATTTTTTAACAATCTTGATCGATATTTTCATTTATTACGATGAACATTGAAAATTGTAAAAAACGGAGAATAAAAAATTATTATTTATAATCGTTATTAATTTCATTTCTTACTGCTAATGCCTGAGTGTGTAAAATTTCAATGAAAGCAGCTGTGAATCAGTACTAAAAGTCGAAACAATATGTTTAACAAATTTAGTGATGGTAATAACGATGCTTATGTAATCTTTTAAAATACAATCGAATCCCGTTATAAGCCTGCCCCTTTTAAGCCTCTTCCCCTCAATCAGCAGTGGCTGAGTCGAAACGACTTCCCCCACTTAACCCATTAACGTCCAAAATGTCAAAATTTCTTGCACGTTTTCAGAGTGATTATTTCCTATGTAATTGGAGTTGAAAAAATTCTTGAACCACATATTCTGATGTAAAATTTCATGCTCTTTTAGAATCCGTTGCCAGAATCATGATAAAACTCACAGGAAAAGAGATATGCTCGATTGAAACATAAAAAACACCTAAATTTTCGAAAAAAAAAAATTTTCAGGATTTTTTTTCGAAGTGTTACGGTGAAGATATCACCTTGCGACCGTGATCAAAGGTGATCATGGGAGTTGAAGTTTAACAGGGAATTTTTTTGTTGACCTTGAACCATCGCTTCTTTACAAAATGGCGGAAAAAACGAATTTTTTTTTTTCAATCTTCATCAATTTTTTTCTCAAAATCTATGGTCTTTAGAAAAAAATTCATAAGAACAAAAATGCCTTAGAATCGCTTGAGGAATATTGTCAAATTTTTTCAAAATTTTTTTAGACATTTTTGAAAATCCCATTTCCCAAGTTTCCCGGAAAATCAAAAATTGTCTCAAAAAATTCTGAAAAAATTTGAGAATGTTCCTCGAGTGATTCTGAGACATTTTTGTTTATATGAATTTTTCTCTAAAGTCCATAGATTTCGAGAAAAAAATTGATAAAGTTGAAAAAATAAAAATTCGTTTCGGCCGATGTTTTGAAAACCTATTGGTAAAAAAACGTTCTGTCTACGAAAACTCGGAAAAAATTTTACAATATTGCTCGAATGATTCTAACTTATTTTCATTCTTTTTTCAAAGACTTATAGATTCCGACAAAAATTTCATCCTTTATTTCCATTTCATTTCGGCAGATAAGCGTAATTTTTGGTCTCATGTATTCATGAATATTCGTCTTTTTTTGTTCTCTTCTTTCGTGTTTTTGTACATACGGATGAGTGATAAATAAACGAAATCATTAATTTCATATATTATGTCGCGGAAACGTGTAAGATCTTCTGAATATGAATCAGATTCTTCAGATAGTGATTCAGAACGCAACGTATTGATTCCGGATCCTGACTATTCAGGTTCCGATGATTCTGGTTCCGATTTTGATTCAGATTGCGAACATGAAATACCCAATATCACTTACAATAAAGCTCGTGCAAATTATTCTGAAAAACAAGATAAACTTGAAAAAGGTCATGAATTCACTTGGATTGAGGGTGAAAAGTTACACCCTGATTCTTGTGAAGATAAAGTATTATTGTCCGAATCGCAAAAAAAGAAAATACGTAGGAGCGAACCTTTTCAATTGTTTGAAACCTTTTTTTCTATTGAAATGAAAAAATATATTATTGATGCATGTAAAGACAATGGTTATGATCTGAAATTGAAAGATCTTGATACTTTTATTGGAATAGTTACTTTTTCTACATTCAATCCCAGAAAATCACAGAGAGATTACTGGTCATCTGATCCATATTTATCTAATGAAGTAGTTTCTTCTGCAATGTCTCGCCAACAATTTGAAATCACAAAATCTAAATTGAAGTTTTCAAAAAACAAAGACAAAGATTCAAATGATCGAGGATGGCGCGTTCGTTCTCTACTGAAACTTTTTCAAAATAACATCATGAAATTCGGAATATGGAGAAATGCTCTATCCGTTGATGAGATGATGGCCAAATCCTATGCAAAAACTGTTTTGAAACAATTTATTCGAGGAAAACCGATAAGATTTGGTTTGAAATTTTGGGGCTTGTGTACTTCGGACGGCTATCTACTGAATTTGGATCTTTATTGCGGCAAGAATTCTCAAATTGGAGATAAGTTATCTAAATGTGCTTTAGGTTCACGAGTAGTATTATATTTATTACAACCATTTTTTCAAATAATAAGTTATAACAAAATTTCTCAATTTCATCTGTACTTTGACAACTTCTTCACGAACATGGATTTGGTATTACATTTGAAGAAATTGCGTTTGAAATGCACTGGTACTATCAGAGATAATCGAGTCAAAGAAAAAAATGTGCTTGATAAGAAAGCTCCAAGAGGGACATATGTGGTGAAGCACGACGTAAACAGTGGCATAAATTTCATTACTATCATGGATTCGAAGCCCGTCTCAATAGCTTCAACTGCAGCAGGTGTCAATCCTCTATCTATTTCAAAAAGATACAGCGCAGAGGCTAAATCTAAAATTGAAATACCTTTTCCGCAAGCTTTTCACCTATATAACAAATTCATGGGAGGTGTTGACCTGCATGACGGACATTGCAATGACATACTCCCAAGTATACGATCAAAAAAATGGACATGGGTAGTTTTTATGAGACTTATACAGGCGTCTATTACTAATTCTCTTGTAATTTTCAATGCTGCTAACGATGGAAAGAAAAAAGTTGGAATAAAAGAGTTCACTATTTCGATTGCCAAATACTACTTACAAAAAAGTAGTCGCAAAAGTAAAGCACATGAACGATCTAATAGTGACAAATTGAGGATTTGTTCGAATGGAAACTGTCCAATAAGAACAAAAATTTTCTGCAAAACATGTAATTTAAATATTTGCAATAAATGTTGGCTAAAAAAGCACAGCTAAAAGTATGAATAAGTGAGAGGCAAGGGGACTCACGGAAAACAAGCACCCCGAGACGTGAGAGGCAAGGGGACTCACGAAAAACAAGCACCCCGAGACGTGAGAGGCAAGGGGACTCACGAAAAACAAGCACCCCGAGACGTGAGAGGCAAGGGGACTTACGAAAAACAAGCACCCCGAGACGTGAGAGGCAAGGGGACTCACGAAAAACAAGCACCCCGAGACGTGAGAGGCAAGGGGACTCACGAAAAACAAGCACCCCGAGACGTGAGAGGCAAGGGGACTCACGAAAAACAAGCACCCCGAGACGTGAGAGGCAAGGGGACTCACGAAAAACAAGCACCCCGAGACGTGAGAGGCAAGGGGACTCACGAAAAACAAGCACCCCGAGACGTGAGAGGCAAGGGGACTCACGAAAAACAAGCACCCCGAGACGTGAGAGGCAAGGGGACTCACGAAAAACAAGCACCCCAAAGGAGACAGAATTTTACCACGTCCACGCCGTAGTCTCTGGGTAACGCTAAGAGTAAAAAAATTTTCCTAAAATTTGCACAGAAATCGTTTTTTACCAATAGGTTTTTAGAACATAGCGGCCGAAACGAATTTTTATTTTTTCAAATTTATCAATTTTTTTCTCGAAATCTATGGACTTTAGAAAAAAATTCATAAGAACAAAAATGTCTTAGAATCACTCGAGAAACATCCTAAAATTTTTTTAGAATTTTTGGAGACATTTTTGAAAATTCCATTTCCCAAGTTTCCCGGAAAATCAAAAATTGTCTCAAAAAATTCTGAAAAAATTTGAGAATGTTCCTCGAGCGATTCTAAGGCATTTTTGTTCTTATGAATTTTTTTCTAAAGACCATAGATTTTGAGAAAAAAATTGATGAAGATTGAAAAAAAAAAATTCGTTTTTTCCGCCATTTTGTAAAGAAGCGATGGTTCAAGGTCAACAAAAAAATTCCCTGTTAAACTTCAACTCCCATGATCACCTTTGATCACGGTCGCAAGGTGATATCTTCACCGTAACACTTCGAAAAAAAATCCTAAAAATTTTTTTTTTCGAAAATTTAGGTGTTTTTTATGTTTCAATCGAGCATATCTCTTTTCCTGTGAGTTTTATCATGATTCTGGCAACGGATTCTGAAAGAGCATGAAATTTTACATCAGAATATGTGGTTCAAGAATTTTTTCAACGCCAATTACATAGGAAATAATCAGTCTGAAAACGTGCAAGAAATTTTGACATTTTGGACGTTAATGGGTTAATCACTCTTTTACGTTTTATGCCAGAGTACTCCGTATAAGCCTGGGCTAAAACTGTCAAAATTATAAACTAAGTACATATAGGAATACACTTATGATTTGTTATAAAAAATGTAACTTATCGAAAAGACGTTGCAAGCAAATTGTAAGTAATCTATAAGAGTCTGCATGAAGTTAAAATTTATTATTACTGTTATTATTAATTAACAATAGAAAATTGAACACAAAATAATACGGGCAAATTGCAGTACACCTAATTCTCTTTTTACACGAATTTTTTGGGAACGTATCTATCGTGTAAAAAGAGAATTAGGTGTATATACTTTGCGGCAAATAATTAAATCAATACTAAATGATATATAATTTATTGTTAATAATTATCATAAATTACATAGTTTTTATATTATGGAAAATGACGTTCCTGCTGTAGTATGTATTTTTTATTTGAAGTCAAAATGAATTGAATAATAATTAAAAGTTAAAGTGAAAATACACACATATCAACATTTATTTATTTAATTGAATAAAACCGCGTGGAATTTTACAGTTTTCTTTAATACGGATACAAACAAAAATAAATTTTGCGTAAACATTTATTCATAAATAATAAATTATATATACTAGCACGAATTCAAAATAATATCAACGAATGATAAAAAAATTTTGAGGTTATAAACGGACATAAACATGCCGGTCAAATTATATAAATTAAAATAAAAACTACAGACAATCATGCACAAATTACATTAAATAATCATTATAATTATTTATTTAATAAACTTACCAATTAACAGTATAAATTGATTTTTTCACGTTTATTTGTGTACTTTACAAATAGCTTTGACAACTAAACGTAAATACATATAACGTTTGAAATGATGAAAAACATGAACAGGCTTATAAAAGGTAGTCGGACGACAAAACTAAGTGCGCGGTAGTGGGGATGCTGAAACTCTGTGAAAAATTTCTCCTACGTCCCCTAGACTAAGCTTATAACGGAATTCGATTGTAAACATATTCAATTCTATTAACACTATTTCTACCAAAGGTGTCAAAAGACACCTTTTAGAATTTTAATTTCGAATTATTTTGGAGATTCAATTTCATCTTTTTTTGAAATCCACAAACGGGAGGTGCTTAGTAGAACAATTATGCTTCCGTCAAAAATTTCGTATCAATTAATGGAATCTATTTTAATTATAATTTTATATTTTTGGTTTAGAATTTTTGATTACGTACAATTAGTTCGGTAGAAATAGTGTTAAATTAATATAACGAATTTTGTAAGAACTGTTTAAAAAAAGCATAGAAAAAATACTTCATTATATTAAATATTTATAGGTTTTGCGTATAATTAATAGAAAATAATTATAGATACCTTCTCGTAAAAGTATGTTAAGAAGAATGTAAAAAACGGTGACGTTGACATGATATCTTTGTGTTACGTTTGTCCTCTGATATGTGCTGATTTTCGCTCTCCATTGAGTGAACGCCACAGGTACCATATTTTTCTCTTTCTTCCTTATCTTACCCACACATTGCTTGTTTCTGGCACTTCTTGCACAAGATTTCTATGGCAGAATCGGTTAGGAGACATTTGTGTTTCCACAGCTTAGCTGTACTTCGAGTAACGGTGGACACAGCAAGGGAAAAGCGTCAAGATACTTTTAGCCCAATCTGTCTATGGACTTCTAATAATGCTAAATCATATGAACATATATATTCGATCTATTCACAATTGTAATACTGTGTTGTGCTTCGTGCATATAAGAGACCATTGGACAATTTTAGCCCAAGTTATTTGGTTTGCCGGTTCTCGAAATCAAATGAAAGCCTGTATTTTGCCCATGAATCTTCAGATTAAGTCATGGAACCTGCTGAACGTATAAATTAGAGACAAAAAAATGGTCTCTCTAATCTTAGCCAATGTTTTGATAACATTACCCACTAAATTTACAAGCGTTTCATCTTGTTTTGGCTTTTTTCAATTCAACCTATTTTTTCTTCACAATTTTATTCATTGCTTACTTTCCATTGTTATCCATATTTTCTAGTTATATTAATACTTTAACTTTCTTCTCTAATGTAATTGAATTATGTATTCAAATTGGGTATATTACTCCTTAGTATTCATTATGTGTATGCTACTACATCTACATTTATATTACAATTGTTTATATACACTATACATTAGCTCGTATTGCCTCATGGTAAGCAGATCATAATAAATTAGTTACCAAACAAACAATTACTACGGGTTTCATTTCATTTCCTTACTCACACATTGGTACAAATCCCCTGGCAATATAGTCGAGTTTGGATACGTAAAACTAGAACAATATTATTTTAGCCCCAATTGTTCTTATGAAATTAATTGTGATGACAACATTTCTAGTTTTTATTTAAATTATTCTTAGTTTTTGCATGAAACTAGCTAAAAATCAATAAAATCAGATGCTACGTCGCTATGTCACAGACACTGGCCACACTTTGGCCACACGCTTCCAATGACTACTGCGAGACTTGGATCGGACGAGCCAGATTATTAACACTAGATTGTCCATAGATTAATATATACCTATATTACCAAGGTAAAAAGCAGTCAAAATGACTTCTTTGGGCAATCTAGTGTTAATTAATCTTGCATTCATCATTTCATAATAAAAGCCACTTTCCACAATACCAGTATACCTAATTCCAACCAGCCTTTTTTTTGTAAATTTTATAACTTCAGGAAATTCATAAATAATTTTTCTAAAAATGACAATTTTTAGTCGAAGCGATGGAAGTTTAGTAAATATAAATAATAAAGTCATTTAAAACTTATTGTCAACGTCTAAAATAGTTGCTTCATCGACAAACCATATAACTTGGAGTAAAATCAATAGACAATTAATTATAAATATGTCATTCTGAAAAACTATTAAAATTATTATATAAAAAGGTCTTTTGATACAACTTATAGGGTAAACTTCCCAGTAATTGACCGCATGCATAAGATTTTAAATGAGTAAATATTTAAAATCTAATTTACATATTCAGAGCTTAAAATTTTCCATATTTCGATGAAAGCGTGATAACAAAATAGTAACAAATAATATTCTTACTGAAAATACTCCACAAGTATTCAGTCATCTATTGGGTTTTCACACGTACTGCGCTATATAATTAATTTAAAAGTAATTGCGGTAACAAAAAGTAACTATTTTTTCAAATTTGTAAACCAAAATGAATTCTTTGTGCAATTTCAATGATTATTTTATAATTATAAATCAATTTGTTTAAATATAATCTCAAACCTACATAAACCCAACAATTCGGTCATTCACTGGTTGGTTTACCCTACTGATGATGAACTTACCTAGAATGTCTACTTTGAGTCTGCAACATTAACCAACAGTTACTTGTGTCTCTGACATCTTCAAAATTTGAGTGCAATAACGGTACGGTCATATTCCTTAGAGAGATGCTCATATTTCGATGTAAATTACCTGTTTGAAACAGAATTTTCATCACACTTCATCAAATGTCAGATGAACGTATAATATCAGGTCGTCAAGGATGAAATTTGTAAAAAAAGAAAAAGGCAAAGTTTGCTGATAACTTTACAAGTTTCATCCTTGACGACCTAATAGTTGTCAATAAATATAGCAACTAGAAGCAAGATAAAAAAGTTTAACGGTATATTAGAGTATAATACTATGTAACGATATATGTTATAGAATATCGTAGCATAACGTATTTTATTAAATTAGTGAAAACTTTATAGCGATTTACATTGTGTGACGTTATAATCATGTGAGATCAATATACTTATGGCCAACTTTAAATGCCTCTAGGTACAGAAACGACCTCTCCATAAAAATCTTTATAAACTTCATGTGGATGCCAGATATATGAGGCGCTCGTGCCCACAAGTAGTCGCGTGGATTCCGGGTATATCCGGCACTCGCAACCACGGGTCGTCGCGTAGATGCCAGATATATCCGGCGCCCGAAACGAAAGGTTTATAGGCAATCTGCATCCAAAGAACCGAGACCACTCTGTTTGGTGAGAGAAAAGTGTTCTTCATTATGAGGTCTTTCGATTCAACTAATCCATTGCTTCAGACAGATAGGGGAGACTGGGGTCGATTGCAACATTTTTAACAAAATAGCTTACTGTGACTTCATTTTATACAATATTTTTTTCTTAATAAGCTACAATTGTAGCCTAATTATGTAGCTTTAAAATAACATTACTGGTTTTGTTTCTTGAATACTATGGAAATAGTGGAAAGCTTTTTCGAAGTTTTCGAAAAACATTTTAAATGACCCCGAGCCTGGGTTTGTTGAAGCAGTGCTTGGGGTTAGTTGACACAAATGGACACAAATGGACTTAGGCCTTTTTCAAAATAAACAGCTCATTTAAATGACACAGAAGAAGGAATAATATTTTTTTATTAATACACATTATTAGAACAGATAAAAACCTTACTTTTCGTGTTACAAAAAAAATACACTAAAATAAAAACGTTTCAAGCGCTCTCAGGGGCAACAGGCAGTGGGCCACATATTGGGACACGAAAGCCGGTCCCTTTTTTCCTCTAGACCCAATCCCTAAACACTAACCGCCTCGGAATTAGTTCATTCGCTTCAAATGACCCGCGTTTCAACTGGCCCCAGACTCCTCTAGTTCTTTGAGATAGATTGACTGACAGAGAAGCAATCGGAAAGGAGGGTCCAAAATTGGCTAACGGAAAAGACGCCGTCTTCCATTAAGAAAATGTCTAACCTCACATTTGTTTGGAAACCGTATTCACCCAATCTATCGCTTTCGGCCTACCCACTTATTTCTGTCTCCTAAGGAGGAATATCAATTGTCTGGACACAAACAAAGTAGTTTCTACTCAAACAGTTTTTTTCTTTTTTGCTAACAAAGGTGAAGGATTCTGGGAAGAAGGAATTGTAAAGTTCCCCAAAGGTGGCGTTAAATATTTCTATTTTTATTTTGTTTATTTTTTCGAATGCCTGAATGCATTCTTACTCCATCACACTTTTTACAACAATCTCTTTTTTCAATTCTATTTTCTTCAGTGCTTTTGTACCAACACCACACGGTTTTCGCCAATGGTCGCCGATTCAAATACCAATCACGCCCAATGCTGCTCAACGCGTTAAACCTTCCGTTCAGGCCGCGCCGATTATGACAAATGCAGTAACCCATATCGTTACGACCCACGTGGCGTAAATAGAGAGTTGCGTGTATTCGATGTGGCGTTCCACGCGTTAACTTTGGTGAGTGGCGGAAAATAGTGCAACGAACGGTGCAAAGTTTATTCAAGAAAGTGAATTCGCGTTAAAAGTTGCTACTACGCTCGCAATATTATTACAATTTCGACGCATGCTGCTCTAACTAAATATTTAGAACTTTTTTCTCAACTTATACAAAAGTACGATAAAATTTGTGCTTTTGCGATTACTACTTGTGTTACGCGTACGTAACTTTAGCTACGAAATTAAACACAGATTTTATCTTGGAAAGATATGGAGTTCAAGTAAACAGAGGCCACGTTTGAAACTGATGATCTTTGAAGTAATTTCTTAAACAGCAATGATAGTGATGGATATGGACCCCATAAAAACAATCCTAATATTGGAGAAAGCTTGACGCGTTTCACTCAAGAGAATTAAAACTTTCCAAACTCGTATCGTAATACTGAAACGTTTGTTCGCCAAAATTTTATAGCCTTTTAAAAAATTGGCTTTTCAAAAATTCCCTCTACAATGGTTTTTTCAAACTAAAAAAAAGAATCATAAGAAACTTGTGAAAAAAGTAACCAAATCCTTGTATATAAAATCCATTTTGCGTGAGTAAACCGCATCATCACTGGCAAACCGTCGGTCCTATTGAGGCCATACCCATACCATATGTTATTGAGGTACCGACACAGGTTTTTAGTTGTATTTCACACCGATAGGTGGCGCTGGGAAATGTTTATCGGTCGAAGAGTAATTTGGTGGTGCATATATATTTTTAGAATCGTATTCCAAGATTTCATACATTTTTGAATTTCTTCCCATTTCTTTTGAAACGAATTTAATATCACTAAGCTAGTTAAAGTTATTCGTACAAAATTCTAAATCTTTCAATTTCCCACCGAAGAGATTTGTTGTTGGCAATATGATTAAGGTTGTTTCTAAAAATTTCTCAGATTTCTTTCCTTTTATTTTCTTCTTTCAAGAGAATTGTTTGAAATCGACAATGTAGAAACCCCCATTCAGGGTTGTCCAGTTTAACCTTTAGGGGGCTGGGACTCCAAAAATCTAAAAAAAATCTTTATTTCTATTGAAAAGTAATCTGACCTATCAAACTTGGGACTAAACCAAAGTGGGAGATTGGCGGGTCAGTCCATGACGCCATATAACGTCATCCGGGCCGTCCCGGGTTAAGGGTGTAAGGTTCGGGTTAAGGGCCATAAGGGTTAATAGCTCCATTAATGTTGAAAAAATGGAGAAACAGTCGAGATAATCGTTAACACGTTGACTGCCGTGGGGGTCACCGGTGACCGGCACTAAACTTTCCGTTCAGGCCGCGCTGGTTAGCACAAATGCAATAGCGTATACCCTTGCGACCCACGCGGCGTGAATAGGAATTTATGTAAATTTGACGTGACAGTCAACGTGTTAGTGACTAATTTCTCGTGGACTACTGTGCACAATAATTTCAAATCTGCTTGCCTCCCCAATTTGCACCCGTCATTTGATTCGGTTATTTTTAATCTTGTAGCTTTCATCAAAAGTTTGTAACCAACCTAAAAGCTCAGGTATCAAGTTTCACGTAAATTGAAAAATAGAAAAAGGTACGCTATAAAAATAAAAACATGGCGCATCGGTATATTTAAAAGGTATCATGTCTGAAAGGATTTAATACCGCCTACGGCATCGTAATGGTAAAAACATATCCCATTTAAAAAAGTATTTACCAAACTTTCCGAATTTATTAACTTTTAAGTGAATGCAGTTCACGAACATACTTTCTGCGTTTGTGAGATCGACCTACATTGAAATTGATCGAAATTCGAAACCAAATAATTTTTACGTTTTAAGTTACAACGCTTCTTTTTGAAGAAATATTAAAAATAGTATCTTCCTTCACAGATTTTACAACTCTCGAATACAAACGGTGAATTAATAAAATTTCAAAGGTCTCTGTAATATTTATAAATTTCAAACTGAGTTGGAAAAAACTACTTCATGTTCGGAGAAATATTTGTATTCGCTTTTTCATTATTACTTTGAAATTTATTTATAGTTAAAAAGGGATTCCATCAGAGGTAAACAAATATACTTCAAAGATGGAACTTACGTTCACGCAACATTCTCAAACACGGTACTATCTACATAAATAATTTTACGATTTGACACAAAATATGCACATTTTCAACTTTAAGAAAGAACTGAAGGTTATGTTATGAGATATTTCATGGAAAATAAATTTTAACTGGCGCGTGAATGTGATTCGTCGACAAACTTTCAAGATGGGAGATAGAAAGATTGTTATCGGGAGGTTATCTTATGCCTCATACAGAGGAATTATTATAAAGGGAAATTGTTATAGGGAGGTCTTACTATATTCTGAAAGTATTCGTTATAACAAATTCAACACCCCTTCATAAAAATGATGACTTTAAGTATAAGGATAAGTTTTTCTTTTCTAGAATGAATAAAATATACAAGGTATGTAAGATACCATATATTTCCAAGACTTTGATTTACTGAAAAAATAGCATTTAGGGCATTAATAAGCGGTGATTTTATGCAAGAACCAACGTACATATTCCACCATTCTTCCATAATGGAATATTAAAATGTATAAATCTGAATAAATTTCAACAACTATATTCATACTCCATGTTATGAATAGGTTTAGATGAAACTTGGTACGTGTTTTCTACACGTCTGTTTGTCACACCTTTTTGAATGACAGACATACAACAGATCTCGCAAATATTCCTGGAGCTTCGCTGCGCTTTTCTCTTGACGAGCACACTCTACACACTAATGGGACTTCTTTTCATGCCTTCGAATACAATTTTTTCTGAGAAATGGTCTCTCAGTATTCCTGAAAGCCTGAAAGCTGGATCTTGCAAGGGTCTGTTTTGGAAACATCATTTTTTAATTTTTTGCAGTACCAAAAAGGTTTCGGTTTCTTTACGTCAATGTAGTTGCAATTTTATCTATCTTTTTCTTTGACGTGTCACAAATGTTTATATCAACCGCTTGGCAATTTTCGATTTGGACACAACAAAAACCCGTGACTCTCAAATGGTCCAGTTGATATACAGTGGGCCCTCGACTTTCGCACACAATTGGTTTCTGAAAGTGGGTGCGAATGTTGAATGTTCGAAAGTAGAGGGATGTAAAAAAGTATGCACCAAAAACGGTGTTTTAAGGGGTTATACCCAGTTAGGAGGCCGAAAAAAACGCCTTTTTTAAAGATTTTTCTTGAAGAGAGTTTTTAATATATTCAATTGAAGTTTTTTGTGCTTATAATGTGAGTATTGAAGATTATAAAAAAATTTTTTATTTATCAAAATATTCATAATAAGGGCCGTAGCAGGCGATGTTCGGGCCCTCCTCCAAAAAAAGATGTTTTGCGGTGTACACTGTAACTCAAGACTGGATTATCTTAAACCAAAAAACCAAACAGATTTCATTAATATAACAGATTATCTGGTAATTAATCGAAGGAATAATAAAAATATTGATTTTTGACAAAATGGCGGCAACTCAAAAAAATTTTTCTATTTTTCATCAAAATTTCGGCCTTTATTTATTTATAAAATGAGGAAAAAAAATCCCAACAATAAATCCTTCGATTAATTACTAAAAAATATATTAAAAAAGATTGTATAAAAATTTCAGAGCGGTCGATGAAGTCGTTTCTGAGATAGCGTATACACCGACTTTAAAAATATGATTTTGAGAAAAACTCGTTCAAAGTTTTAAACCTACCTTTGAACGCGCCGAGGCGTCCTTACAAATATGCCCGTAACTCCGAAAATATTGGTCGAATCGACTTGACATTTTGTGTGTACACTTTTGAATAGTTGTACATTAAGAAAATATAATTTAAAAAAACGATTTTTTCAAAATCCTGACTGGGTATAACCCCTTAAAGTATTTATTTATTTATTTATTTAGTTTCCGGGTGTTTTCTTTATAAACTTGTCAAGAGTTAGTTGAGTAGCTCCTTTTTTTTTTCTTTTCGTAATAAAGATTTCTATAACACGCAGTGTCTTTTTGTATTGCCCTACGTACTTGAGATATACGTTCTCCATTGGGATCGCATTCTTCCATAATAGTTAAAAATTTATCTAAATGCATAAAGACTTCATTCATATTTTTAATTGACAAAGTCTTTACATTTTTATCGGCTTCTTCTTCCTCACTTTCGTCGTGTATTTTATTGTTAATTAATTGTTGCTCAATTAGATATACATTTGACAGCACTGCTGAGTGAAATTCAATTAATTCATTAACATCGTCGTTGTTGACGTCCAAGTTAAATTCATTCATGAGACGAACAATTTCATCGGTGATAGTTTCCGGTGTTTCTTCAAAATTTGTAAAATCATTCGTCATTTGTGGGCACAATCGTTTCCAGGAACCTTTTATCGTCGACTCTTTTATGTCAGCCCACAGAGGGAACATTCGACAGCAAAGGCTAACAAAGTTGAATTTTTTTAAAATGTGCGAAATAGCGAATTGTGCGAAAGTAGAATGTGCAAAAGTCGAGGGCCGCCTGTACTAGTTAGGAGACCAAAAACAGGAATTTTTCAAAATTGATTTTTTTATATTAAATTAAATTCAGATAATCTTTGCGTATACACTTATATTATTTTTATAAGCTTTTTTTCACTTTTGGGCTTTTGCCAATTCTATATATTATATTTATTTTACACGTTTTTAAATATTCTCATAGATAGATTTTCTATGATAGATTTTGTCCAGACCAAGTAGGGAAAGTGCGCTTATATTGGACCACTTAAGCAAAATTACCTGTCCACAGGCCTAAAGTGAAAAAAAGGGTAAAAATCAAAGTGACTGTGAAAAAGCGTACATTTCACAATAAATAAAAACGTGTGAAATGCACATAAACTGAAAAATAAAAGTTATATTGAAAAAATAGAAAAACATAATCAACTGGAAAATTCAAAAGTACTTGCCCAAATTGGACCACTATTTTCCTAAATTAGGCATATCTGCCACTTTTCCAAAATACGTTATTAGCAGGATATGAACGAACGAAACTAAATAAAACAATAGATAAAATTTTTCCTAAAAAAATGCGTAGATTAAGGATATAATAATAATAATAATTGAATTTATTGAATTTTAACTGGAAACAGCTTTTGTTTTTCTATATATTATTACAGCTAGTTCAAGAATTTATCACGAAAAAAATTCTAATGTGAATTATTTCCTGAATCAAGAACGGGTCCACTTTAAAATTAAACCCATTTCCTCGAATTGCAAACATTATATAACATATAGACAATTATAACTCATGAAATTCGACAAAAGCTGTTTCTTCACGAAAAATTTGATTTCCCATAAAAGATTTTCTACAAGGAACTGAAAATTCTACTAGATATCCTTTACATTCTGCATATTCCTTTCAGTATTTTTTTCCGGATTGGATTTCTTTATAAACTAGTTTTTCTCACCGGAAATCATAAAATTCCCTTTTATTCCACGTGTCACCTTTACTTCTTATTTTCCCTGCATTGAAAGTAGATTTTGTATTTGTCCAGTACTATATCAATTTTCAGTGACATGCAATATATGCAAATTGAATATAACTTTGCAATAATTTTATATTGAAATTTTTACCCTGCTACTCATACTATTTTATTGTTAGTAAAATCCAGCATTTCAAGAATTATTAAAATCAGATTTCAGAATCCTATTTTAAATAGCAAAAAAACACAGAAATACCAAACACTCCATAAATTGGCTCCTCAAAAAAAAGAAAAGTTTCAGTAAAAGGATGTCTCTGGTGCTTGTCAGAGTTAACTATAGACAATTTATAGCCCGAACTTGGATGAGCAACCATTTAACAGTCCCAATCACTACATGTGGCAGGTAATTGATACCGACGTTCAACCCTCCCCGAACCAGGCGAATAAAAATCACACCCTAAACTGCGTGGGATTAATTTTGACCCGAAGATTATCCAATTAGAAATATATTATTTGAATAACATAGCATTTTTAAACGGTGTTTCGTCGTTTTTAAAAGAAGGGCAAATACAATAAAAAAACAAAGATTTAGGTTTTAAACGTAAACGATTTTCTGAAACATAGTCCTCTAAAGTGTGGACCTAAAATGTGCAATTAATAACAATACATAATTTTATCACAGAAGAAATAGACGCTACTATTTAAAAGAACAAATGAAACTAAAAATACAAATAATTAAAAAGAACAATACGAGGAAATGAATAAAATAACAATTTTCGTATAATAATTCACTATTTGGACGTAGGCTAAACCAACCAGTGAATGACAGGATTGTTTGGTTTACGTACGTTTGAAATTATATTTAAATAAATTAATTTATAATTATGAAAGAATTATTGAAATTGCATCAAGAATTCATTTTTGTTTACATATTTGACAAAATAGTTACATTTTGTAACCGCAATTGCTTTCAAATTAATTATAAAGTGTAACATGTGTAAGAGCCCAATAGATGACCGAGTACTTGTGAAATATTTTCAATGAGAATATTATTTGTCACTGTTTCTTTATCACACTTTTATGGAAATATGGAAAATTTAAGCTTTAAATAAATCAGATTTTAAACATTAATTTGTTTCAAACCTTATAATTTACACGTGTTTGTGCAGTGGTCATTCACTGGCATGCGGTCAATTACTGGGCAGTTTACCCTATCTCATATTAAAAAAACTCACATTATCACGAAACTTAAGTAATTCAACCTCGAATTCACCTTCATAAACAATTTTGTTTCAGAAAAGTACCAGCTTATAGTTCATGCATAAAAATTTCAAGTCAGAATTTCAACATCTTTATTACAATAAACATTTTCGTCACTGGGGTCAGATGGACCCCAATATGAGAGCTATGTGATTCTGGTGAAGCTTGAACGTTAAGGGTTGAATTTGTATTCGAATTCCGCTTCAAAAAACTCTTTTCCATATTTGTAAAGACTAGAAGAGTCACTGCAATCTGTATTTCCTCATTCAAAAGCTAAATCTTAATTAGAAATTAATAGAGTCATGACAACCCAGATCCCTTTCAGCATTTGCACGGCAAAGAGGTAACGATGCGGAATAAGATATACTTAGAATTAGTATATTTGCTCTCTACGTGCAAGATTTAGTATTCATAACTATCCAACAGACTGTGTAAATCCAATCAGATTCTGCACACAGAGGGAGATGAATTTAATTGTACTTATTTATTCTATAAAAATTGAAATATAACTATAATACTGCAATCTAAATATTACAGTGGACAAATTTTTTTCTTTTCCAATCGGAGTAAAATAAACTCCTTATCAATGTGGTTAGGATTAAAAATAAAAATAATATGTAGGGAAAAAACGCCTATATTGGACGGCTCAGGCAAAATTACCTGTTCACGGGCCTAAAGTGACGAAAAAGGTAAAAATCAAACTGATTATGAAAAAACATAACCAGTTGGAAATTTCAAAAGTACACTACCGGTCAAAAGTTTGGGTCCACTTGCTTTTCAGTAACATTGTGAAGTGGACCCAAACTTTTGACCGGTAGTGTACTTGCCTAAATTGGACCACTATTTTCCTAAATTAGGCAAATCTGCCACTTTTCCAAAACACGTTATTAGTGGGATATGAACGAACGAAACTAAATAAAATAGATAAAATTCTTCCAAAAAAAATGCTTAGACTAAGAGTATAATAATAATAATAATTGAATTCATTGAATTGTAACTGGAAACAGCTTTTGTTTTTCTAAAAATTATTACAGCTTGTTCGAGAATTTATCACAAAAAAATTCTAATGTGAATTATTTCCTGAATTTCAATCGGAACCTGTCCAATTTAAGCAGTGGTCCAATTTAGGCGCACTTCCGCTAAAACACAAAGAGTTTCCCTTCAAAGATTGTTTGGGACATTTATTGGCAAACAATGAATTTCTGTTTACTACCCTGACATAGGTAGATCAGAAAGGGGTAAAAAGTAACCAGAAATGTTGCAATATATCAGATTCTTATGTTTCACTAACACATATATGAAACATATGTATCTAGCACCTGTGTAGTCATACATTATTCATATTAAAGAGATTTGGTTTACATACTGCTCCTGAAAACACGAGCAAGAAGTAAAAGTATAAAAGAGATCATCGTTTACAAGTGTTCACAAAAATGACCATAACCGCCATACGTTTATGTGCATTCTAAGCAGTTAACATATGTAATTCCAGTTATATTATAACACTGCAAAACATATGTAAACATTTGAAAATGGTCATTTAAAACGATAAAGAGCACATATATAGTTACATATACGTGTATACATTCTTGTATACCAAAAAAAAAGTTTATTATTTTCAATATTTTGGTACTAAATATAATTTCTTGTATAAAACTGCCCAGAAATTGACCGCATGCCAGAGAATGAACATTACACAAACAATTGTAAATTATAAACTTTAAAATCAGTAAATTTTTTGAAATTTGATTTATTTGAAGCAGCAATCTTCCATATTTTCGTGTAAGTGTGATAAACAAATAGTAAAAAATAACGTTCTTATTGAAAATATTCCACAAGTATTCAGTCATCTATTGGGCTTTTGCACTTTATAATTAACTTGAAAGTAATTGCGGTAACAAAATGTAATTATTTTGTCAAATATGTAAACAAAAATAAATTCTTTATGCAATTTCAATAGTTGTTTCATAATTATAAATTAATTTATTTAAGGAGGGAAATACATGTAGAAGCTTCAAAGTCAATTCTTGTTTCATGAAATGTTAGTTAACACGTTGACTGCCACGTCAAATTTACGTAAATTCCTATTCACGCCGCGTGGGTCGCAAGTGTATACGCTATTGCATTTGTGCTAACCAGCGCGGCCTGAACGGAAAGTTTAGTGCCGGTCACCGGTGACCCCCATGGCAGTCAACGTGTTAAAGATCTCAAGAATAAGGTGGTAAAGTTTTAAACTGAAATTCAGTGTGGCCCTGGAATCGTTAATTAGCCGGTAAGTTACTAAAGTGATTGAGTTTTCGTAGTTCGGAACTTTAAAAACGCTTTACGGAAAACTACATTCTTCAAGATTGTGAGAAACATGACTTTAAAACGAATCCACCGATCGTGCTAAACTTGTACACACAACTCAATAACAATATTACCTTGAACTTATACCTACTTGTTTATGAAAATCGCTTTTCGAAACTGCTTTTTTATTGCCAATAAGAAAAAAATTGTATGTAAAATTGCAGTTTTTGTTCTGAAGTATTCCACTTTTGTAATTTTCAATTTTTTTTATGTTTCTTAGGTATATGTTCAGCATCTGGATGTTAAAATACTAAAAATTTCTGATTCATACTTTTAAGATGAATATTAAAGTCGTTGGGACTCCCACAAACGGGTAACTGCCGCCAAAACCTTCCTGGAAGATCACGACAGAATATCGCCATTTGACAATATTCCTTAATGGAAAAATGTATTTAAACAGTTTAATTATGTAATAAAGTGTACCTAAAGTTTCAAAAATTTTAAACATTTTGTTCCTTAAAAAAAAATGATAAGAATTGACTATTTTCTCACCGTCTACATGTATTTCCCCCCTTAAATATAATCTCAAACGTACGTAAACTCGACACTTCGGTCATTCACTGGATAGTTTGCACTATTCATTAACACTGTTTCTACCAAAGGTGTCAAAAGACACCATTTAGAATTAGAATTTCGAATTATTTTCGAGGTTTAATTTAATCTTTTTCTGAAATCTATAAACGGGAGGTGCATAGTAGAGGAATTAGGCGTCTGTCAAAAATTCGGTATTAATTAAGAAAGTCTATTTCAATTATAATTCGATATTTTTGGTTTTGGATTTTTGATTACGTATAAGCAAGCGCGGTAGAAATAGTGTTAAATAAATAATGTTAAAGCCAATAGTCTGAAGAAATATTACATATTTATCTCTTGAAAAATGTCACACGGTATCTTCGGCGTTCCGAATCAACAACATGACATCGTAACGTGACATTTTATGTCACATTTTGTATTCTCGAAATGATCGTAATATGGAAATGTAACCATCGAATTAACATGCAAATGAATAGATTCAATCATTTGCTCAAAAGTTTTGACATATGTTACACCATGATTGCCATGGCCGAATACCCGCTGGAAAACTTTTGCAAATTGAGCTTCTTACACGCGTGTACATTGAGTCGAATATGTCAAATACAGTACGTTCACAAGCGTCATTGATTAACACGTCATTCGCCCACAATGTTTGTGGTGTTACAAATTAGGTGACGTTGGTAATTTGTTTTTTTTTTCTCCTAAATATTTCGTTAATCCGAATTATTAACGGAATTTGAAACCCGTGTGACGTTTCGCGTAACCCCTAATTGACCCACTTTTTCGGAACGTCATAATTAGCACACCGAGGACCCCAACTTTCGAGATACAACGATAAAATTTTGTGTTGCGTGAAAGCTACTGACCTTTTTAATTTAAAAAAAAATTGTATGGTGATTGTTAAGTGTTGTTTGAAAAATAGTTTAAAAATTTGATGTTTAGTAGGAACAAAAAATCTGTAAAATTTTGTCTACCATGAGGATACTTAAATTGGAGCTGGGCGAGGCTGGGGCGTTCCAGACCCCACAGGCCAGCTAAGGAGTAGTATAAAGTCATCTTAATCGAAGATGAACAAATTTTAAGTGAAATTTTGAAAAATACTGCGAAAATGTGAGGAACCAGATCAGAGTCAATTACTGGTTCATTAACCTTACCAACTTTTCTAAATATAATGCTTTCCGTCCATTTTATTAAATGTTGCAGTTATTATTAACCCTTGCAGCAAGCACCGAGTCGTGCGATGTTAGGCGTGGGCTGTGGGCGGTGTACTTGTTACGACAAAGCATCCCTTGTGCTAAATAAATTGAGGTTTCATAATATGCCTTGTTCACGGCCTATATTAAATTGCCGTCAGGATAGGGGTAAGCGATACAGTTGTTGGGTACGTGACAGTGATTCGCCGCACTTTTTTTAATCAGGAAAGTGTAAAAACATTTACACTTTTCTTAATTTAGACTTACACCACGTTCAAAATAAATGGTTGCGCAATTTATTTTGTCGGTCAATTTTAAATTGGACAAAACATGAGCATTTTTTAGAAAATTAAATACTAACTAATTATAAATCAAAAGTTTACACTAAATTAAACATAAATTGCGTGATATCTCATTTGTTTTTAAATGGACTTACACCACTTTCAAAGTTTCCATTTATGTGGCGCTTTAGCTCAGGGTGCCAATCACTGTACTAGCTTACCCCTATAAAAACGTTTCATGGTGAATTGTTTCTTGGATGGCGTGTATGCGCTCTGAAAGAGCATACACAGGTTCACAGTCCACGTTGAGATATTTTTTTGATCGCATATACGATTTCAAAGAGTTGAAAGGAATAAGAACGCGAAAATTGTATTCGTTCCGTGCTTCTAATGAGGCCCAACGGTGTAATGGTCAAATAACGTGAAAAATAAGTCAAAAGAAAAAAAAATAAGACAAAAATATATTGGAAAGTCACAAAGTGACCCATATCGTTAAGCCTCAAGCCCAGATCGAATAGCTGACATGAGATATACTTGTAGCTGATCCGGGCGAACGTTGTTCCACTTGATTGTTAACCGTTTGAATGTCACGGGTCTTTGTTGATGCCAAATTGAAAATTTCAAAGCGACGGGGTAACGCCCTTTTCATACCGTGTTCCGAAAATGCTGCTATTTTGGGACATCCCGATCGAGCAAAAGGTTAAAGGTTTTTTTCGTCTTTTAAGCATGAAATCCATAGTATACCATAATACAACGCGATTTGTAACTGTAGCGTCACCTATCGAATGCAAATCGCACTACCACAAATTCATTTCGACCAACAAACATTTCTCGCAAGCATGAGCACAATTATTGTATACAAGTTAGCCTTCGGCGCCACCTATCGGGATGAGACCTAACTGAAAACTTTACTCGCCTCTTGAGTAACATATGGTGTGAATATGACCTTAATAGGTCCAGTGGTTTGCCAGTGATGATGCGGTTTACTCACACGCAATGCATTTTATGCACGAAGATGCTTGAAATAGTAGTTAGAAAATGGATTGGTACAACCAAATATCATAAATACAAATTTACAGGCTCAGCGGATGTAGTTAGAGAATAATAAAAGCACTAAATATTGACAAAATAAGATCCTGTCAAGGAGACAATATTAATTAACGTCAAGTTTCAAAATGTGTCAATTTAAGTTTGAAAAGCTTATTATACCACCCTTGTTTAATAAGGTTTAAGTACTTATTTTCTCGCATATTAATTACTTTTATATAATTAGTTTTAGAAGAATCCGACTTTTTCGTAGTCCTTAATTTCCATCAAAGAGAGCTTATCATTTACAATATTTTTTGTTATGTCTAATTATTAATTGAAATCCTTTGGTTTTTGAAATAAGGTAGACCTAATTTACCCGGATTGTCGTAAATTTTTATGTACAGGCTATTAACAAAATAATAAATAATCATTTTTGTTTATTCAACCTCCACAATAATTGTTTGTTGATTGCGAATGTAGGGTAATTGATTCGTAATTTTATTGGAGGTCAAATAAATTAACAAAGACAATTCAATGTTCATGAACAATGGCAGTTCTTTCACGTTAGAAATTCAGTTTATTTTATTCCGAATTTTTGGTAAAATTTGTGAATACACTCAAACATGTTTTTGCGTGATTTTTTTTTTATACTGTTCAGGAACAAAATATCCACCAAAATAATATGCGAAAAATCCCACAAAAAAAACAAGTTTTAATGTAACATAATTTTATAAAGTTGAATCTAAAATAAATAATTTGCTTTGAATCATTATAACTGGCTCACTATAATTTCATTGAAATATAAATGCTCATTTTTCTTTGCAAGGATTACATTTTCTTAACCCTTAACAGTCAACATGGGGTCTTTAGTGTCTTGTGATGTTCTCGACTATTTAAATTGTAGAAAAAATTCTCTAAAAATTCGTACCACTGATTTGAGGTATTTACCAGAAGGTTCAAAACGTTTTTGAAAAAAAAATTAACTTTTCAGAAAATCATAGCAAGGTCCTTAAAAAATAAACTTTTTTTTTCAAAACACGAAAGACCCCATGGTGACTGTTAAGTGTTAATTATAGTCAACAGCGTAAAAATATATTTACTAGAATGTATATAAACATTTATTATTTTTCACAATGAATAAATGCAAATTTTTATAATTTATTCATCTTTCGTATGCAATGAATTCTGCCATCCATTATTGTATTGCAAATATTGTTACTGTTATTCCCATAAAGGTTCCTTGGTATATAAAAATAATATAATACTGATAAATAATTAAAACATTGTTATTTCACAAAACGTTTACTTGATAATGAATTATTTCAAAACATAATTTATTAAATTATTTTTTTAATTTAATCTCATTAAATAATGAAAATCGCACTAATTTGAAAGTTTGACCATTTTCAAATTTTGATGTTTCCTTTACACAACCAATTATTCAAACAATTATTTACGAAACACTTCTTTAAACAATACATAACAATTGTTTACACTTTAAGAAAATTGTATACTGTGTGTACATTCTTTCTTGTGATTTTTAACAACTTTTCATGCAGTGATATTAAATTACACAAGACATCACAAGAAAAAACTTGAATAGTTATTCCTTCGAAAAGGAATTTAATGGAGTATATTTTTATCGGGTGTAAAACAACAACATATATTCCTACCTTAACTAATAGAGACTCACTGAGTTCTTTGAAAATTGATTTTTCTAACTTGTATCCAATATTATATCAGCAACAATTAAACTCTGCCATCAACGCGAAAGATAAAAAGTCACTGAGCTTTTAAAAAGTTGCTTTTTATATAATAACTTATATTCAATACTACGTCAACAACAATTAAACTCAGCCATCAACGTGAAGGTTATCAGTAGAATAGAATTCAGTGACATCCGTCTTTGGCAAAACACTCAACTTTGGCAATAAAATGAAACCGTAACACAGGTGCACCATAATGACTCTTGAGTAATTCAGGAGGATCATTAACAGTTGCTACGATTGTTCGTTAAAACAATTACTTATATTTTACCGAATTAAGTACTGTAACACTCCATTGAGATAATTCTTTTATTGAAATATTTTTAACATTTTTATGCATCCAAGGTAAAATGGAACAAATAACATGCCCTTGTATGACAAATTATGGGCGGGAAAATGGTGAACGGACGCAAATTCAACATCCTTCACTATCATGAAATGCACTGGCTGGTTTTCTCTTGCCGTCATGGGTTCAGCCCTTAACTCCGTTTAAGGGGTGGAAAATGAGAGCACAGGGTAGGGATGAAAGCTGGAGAATAGATAGAAGGGGTGTGCGTTCTGCTCTAACTCGAGCCACACCGTCAGACTTAAAATTTCGATTCCCTCGGGAACAGTAATCGTCAGAACTGGACGAAAGGAATCATATCGGGGCAATTTTTACGCGAATTATATTTTTATTCACCCCAAAAATGTCTCAAATAGAAAGACGTAAATGAATACAAAAGCGAATGGATATAAATATAAGATTCTTATCAACAGTTATAATAGTTTGCCAGATTGGCTCGAGCAAAAGCACATTATTATTTTACGATAAATTGTATCGTAGTATTGTATGCAATCGAGATAATAACTTCTCCGGTAATGCGGATAATATTCACATGAGAATATTTATTACGGGAATACTAGAACCTCTCCCTCGCAGTGAGCTCATTATCAAAGCTTCATGATACACAGCTTACAATTAGCCATTCGGTGTAAGGTCTTTATCAATAAAGACATTAAAATAATACATCAATTAAATCATTGAAGTCTTCTGTTAGTCGTCAATAATAATCAATATAGTTTATTTCTAGTTTTTTGTTTATACCCTCATTTTTTATTTTATGGAAAAAGAAAATTTGTTCAATCATTGAACAAATCTGCTATCGTGACAAAATTAAATATACCGTCTGAGAAATTTTACCGTGCTATTACTATAAAAGTTCTTATACTTTACTATACAATTTGTTATACTCGACGCCAATTTTTTTCGTACAAAAAAATAAATTTCAAATTAAACTACACATTTATTTTAATTGACAAAAAATAAATTTGTTAAGGAATAAACAAAATATTAATTTTAACAGACTTTGCGTTTGTACAACGAAAAGACAGTTATGTGCGGATAATTGCATATTGGTGAATATAAAGATTGTAAGATAATTAACCCTTAATGGTCACCCGGGGTCAAAATGACCCCAACCGAAACTTTTCTTTTCTAGCCTTCCCTCTAATAGTGCTTTGGGATTTCCTTTGTAAGATAAGATTAACGTCGGGAAAACCCTCTTCAAATGTCAAAATAAATACCTTTTTTGAAGCGCCTACTATGAAGTTCTCATTCTAAAAGGTTCAAACTAATATCCTTAATTTTTATGAGTCGCTCGGAATGATATTGGCAACGTGGTAATTGTTTAAACATGGCTGGGGTCATTCTGACCCCATGTGACCAATACATTATTTTTAGAACAGATGTCTTTTTTTGTTTCCAAATAAAAAATTTCCAAGCGACGCAATAGCGCTCTTTTCATTTGTTATTTCAAGAATCTAGCATTTTTGGACATGGAACAGAAGATTTAACTGACAATTAGAGACATTAGCTGAATCAAAAATTTATTGTAAGGTAAAAATTAATTGTAAGCTTTAAAAATTTTAAAGTAAATATATGATTTTATTACGGTCAGATAGTTGATTATTCCATAATTGAATCTTACAATTACTTTGTTATGCTAATTTTACCGTGCTGTTTAACATAAATTCTTTAACACATTTTAAAAATTAAAAATAAGAAATTAATTTTCATAGGCATTCTTAATAAAATTTGCAAGGAGCAGTCGTTCACACCTACGTTATAGTGACAAGCACGGTAATTTTTCATAGAAATTTCTTTCCGTGTACCCAAATTATAAACATCAAATCTCATTACCATGTTAGAACACATTTGAAGCCATTTAAATTACAATTCAACCGTTCTATCTCCAATCACCAAATTTTGTCAAATAGTTCAGCAATTATTTTGACCTTCTCATTAACCATCACATAAACTATATGAAGTGCACCTATATTGGACCACTCGAGCAAAATTACCTAAATAACTAAATAAAATAGATGGAATTTTTCAAAAAAAAATGCGTAGATTAAAGATAATGTATAATAATTGAATTTGTTGAATTTCAACTGAGAAGAGCCGAGCACTCGAAAGCGAAATTACAATATGTAATTTCTTTCCTAACATACAACTGTTGTAGGGAACGCAATTGCTGAATTGCTACTAGCTTTTGTTTTTCTATATATTATTACAGCTGGTTCGATAATTTATATCAAGAAAAACAATTCTAATGCCAATTACTTCCTGAATCAAGAACCAGTCCAGTTTAAGCGCACTTACCCTATTGTATATAATTATATTTTGTGATTCTCTTCAGTTGACGTACTTTTTTTAAAAATATGTATCCTAAAAAACACCTTTGGTGCAATAAAAATTGAAACGGTTTTTTCAGTAAAACATTAAAGCTTTATTCAAAACAGAGTTTTAAGATTGATTTTGCAGATTCCATTATTAACACCTCATGTAAGTTACTCATTCTGAGTATTTTTTTAACCGGTTTGTAACATATTTTAACCTTTCTATTGGATATTGTAACCTGGAGCTTTATCCTTATGCTTTAAAGTTTCCACATCACTAATCCTATCTTACTATATCATAAATTTTCCTCTCAATACATTTCTACTAGTTTTTCACTGCTGCATCGTATTTTAAAGTAATTGACCCGATACAGTTTTATTGATAATATATTTTTAACTAGATTTTTTTATTATTGTTTTCTGCTAATTGGGTTGGCATCCAAAAAGGTCAAATTTATGTTATCGTGGAATTCTTCTTGCACGGATTTATATTATTTTTGTTCCCACTATTGTAGTTAACTTTAGGTACGACTATTGCTGGTGGAAAACAAATCTACGAGGTGTGTCTGTTAAATAACAAGACTAATTTAATACCTCACTATTATTTACTGGCGTTACAAGTGTATCGCTTGTCCCCTTTAATACACTCCCCATTTTCACTAATACATCCCTGTAGTCTTGTTTTCCACTGGTCTAGGCATGGAGCAAATCAATTTCTGTCAGTTCTATCAACGTATCTGGCGTTTTCTGTTCTGCCGCGTCAACTGACTCAAAAAGTGTCCCCACGTTTAGAAAAAGATCAAACTCACAAGGAGCTAAATAGGGCGTTTCCTTCTGACCTTCTTCCTCCGTTTTTTCAAAACTTATAATAATTCTGGTCAAATGTTGTGCCTTCTTAAATAATTTTTGCCAAAATTAAGAGAGAGAGGGGGGAGAGGGAGTATTTTGAGAAAATCAAGGGCTTAGAAACTGGAACATAATTCTAAAAGGACATTTCAATTTTTAATTTTTATTATATTTTTAACTCGAGCGATTCAATTGCCCCGAGGTTCAACTAATCCCCTTCTCATTTATTATATATTTCTTTCTTTTTATGAGCAGTAGACTTCATGTAGAAACCATTTGGCCACTGACAATGTGATAATTAAGAATCAGTTTATCTTAACGTAGGGTGAATTGTGTTAAGTGAGAAAATGTTAGTCGTTCTTCTATCATCAAAAGTGAAAAAAAAAAATTATGAATGGCTGAAATGAACAATGCTTCGGCAGGAAGGTTATAAGAGGGTAAAAGGCCGATAAGCGAGACAATGAAAGAAAATATATTCAACGAAGATACTTCACTGGTAAATAGAATGCACGCCTATTGTAGAGTTGATTCTGAGAGGCAGTTCAAGTGCATTGTATAAATGAGGAGTTAAGGAAGGGAAAATATTTTCTTCACAGAAAGCAACACCGTGGCATTATCATTACTTTTGCTAAAACAAAAATCGTTTTTGTTGATAGAAGATTTTAGACTTGGATGTACTTCAGGTCGTTGTCTGGTAACTGGCACCTTTTTTAACTCATTCTTTGGAAATTTTTTTTTAGGGGAAAATAAAATTCAATCGGTTTGATTTTTTAATATATTATTAATAGTATCTAAAAGTGTATAAAAAAATTTTTATTTTTCTTTTTTAATTTATTTTTATAGTTTTGTAGCACCCGAAGCGAGCGTCCCAAAGAAAAAGTAGGTGGCTGGCCCCGGTGATTTCACCTCTTGAGGACATCTGAAAGAAAAAAATCACAAAGATGATTGTTCTGTAAGCTTGTCATTCTGGTTGGAACTGGGATTAAACAATTTTGTTGAAAAATAACAAAATGGTGGACTTCGAGAAAAAAAAGTGACTTTTTTTAGTGGAAATCGGGCTGTAAAATGGAAAGCTAGGGACGAAAAAAAAGATTCCAGTTCCTGCGAGAGCTATTGATGAGTAGAATAACATATCCAAATTTCAGCCCAATCGGCTGGATAGAAAATTTTTTATTACCCGGGCCGACCGTAAAAACGTTGTTTCGAGAAAAACGCGTTTAAAGTTTTAACAACAGATTTATTATAGAAAAATCATACTTACACTAATCGTCTATCCCTGGTGCGTATAACAATCCTTCAACTTCTTCATACGCCTCATTCTTAGTCACTTTTTTTTACCTGTCACACATTCTGGCAATTTTAGAAGCATAAGTAACACTGAACATGACACAAAGCTGCCGTGCGGCACAGCGCGCACTACTGCGAGGCGCTCATGTATAGGTTCTATAACTTCGTCAATATTTCGAATTTCGGTCTAAAATTTGTACAGTATATTCTTAATATATAGTACTTTTGAAATATGCAACAACAAAAAAATCGATTTTTCTAAGCCATGTTACAAGACTACGACCTTCACCATCCGACCATTTTCCCTGTTGTTGAAACGAAACATTAGACTGAAACGTGAGAATAACTAATTCGTGAAACCAATTTACGAACCATTTCTCATATGGAAATCTAAGAATAATATTATTTATACGTAGCGACTGTGAAACTGTCGTAGGACATGCGACATTTTTCGAATATTTTCTTTAGAAAATCTGTGCATCCCTGTTCCCTCCCCTTTTCTTCACTTTGGATTCCATAAAATTTACATATAATTGTCCATAAACCTAAAGTTTAATAAAACTAATGCTCGATCATAAAAATTATTATATATTATTAGAACAAATTAACATGAAGTAAAATTATAATAATGTTCAATCTCTTATAAAGGCTATATTTTATATAAGAGACATGATGTTAAATAAATTAAGATTAATATACATAAGAATATTTCATTAATTTTATTAGTTAATTAAATTTGATAATGTAATGTAAATATTTTTTATTTGAATAAAATTTTTTACCATATTAAATTAAATTTAAATGAAAATTATTTTTATAATGTATATACATGTTCAAAAGTGAAAATAGGAAAAATATAATATTATAAAAATAATTATTTACATAAAAAAACTAATGTTTATCTAGTAATTATGTTTTATAATGAAATTAATTAAGTACAGTTCACTAATCCAATATGCTCACACTGAGCAAAACGTAGAGTCATGCTCGAAAGTCCAAGAACTAGATTTTGCTAGAAAGCTAATAAACTTTTTGCGATTCCCGGGGTTGCTAATTTTAGCGGAAGCAGGAAAAGCTAAGGACAAAAAGTCTTGAAAAATGTATGAAACTCTTCATGCATTAAAATGATCTGCTTGTAAAAAATTGCGATGTCTAGCGAATGGCAGCAATTTAGGTATATTTTTTAACCCTTAAAGGATGCACCTCCTGTATAGAACATACAGAGCAAACTGGGTCGAATTGACCCAGCTCCACTTTGAGTGCCAACTGTGACGATGAAATGCATTTTTCCGGGCCATGAATATATGCCGGGCTATAAACATAAGATATGTTCTTTAACTGCTCAAAATAAAGAGAGAATGGTTTTGGGAGAGAAATAAATGAATTGAATTTGTTTGAAAAATCTACAACGATAGAGCAGGTAAAAAAACGCTATTTCTCTTGGGTCTTCTAGACCCAGAGTACCCGTTTAAGGGGGGAAACTAGTTTAGGAGGTCTTCTTTTAGTCGTTTAACACGTTCACGCCGGGGCCGATATTCACGTTTTTCCGCGTGGGGCGGGACCACCCACGGAACAGTCAAATGTGACCCACCGGTGGGTCACGCCGCCCCACGGAACAGTCAAGTGTGGCCCACCGGTGGGTCACGCCGGCGTGAACGTGTTAAAAATAGTCGTTTCAATAAAAACACATTTAAAAAAAACTACCGAAAATGAGAAATGAATTCATCACTTCTAATACCTTTTACCCGAGATCTATTGTAAGATATTTATTACTCTGTTGTAAGAATTTACAAACTAGATAATCTGCGGATAACCCCTTTTCTTCCTATAAATATCGCAACCTTATCACAACCTTATCACCTTGAAAAACAAAGTAACAGTCCATAGAAATGTTTACAAAATTGAGCAACAAGAGTGAGTTTACCGAAGCAATTAAATTAACTTTGAATGGTGGTGTAAACTCGGAGAAAACTGTTGCCTCGGCAACAAAATGTTAAACCGCGCCAACAAAATGTGTACCCTGCCATATGTTGTCAAGTGCAAATGGTCTTCATTCAATTCCATTTATAGTTGAAGTTGAATTGTTGTCTGAACTTTTGAAATGGCATAGCCGGCAATTAATTGCTATACATTGATATCATATTTTGTAAAAACAACACTTTTTTATCGTAAAGGTTTTATCTAGCGATAAATATTTTTGAATTTGGTCATATTGAGTCATATTTCAATTTCAAGAGGCCCAACTATACGAACGCTAGGTCCTTAATGAAAAGATTTTAAATCGGCGAGATGCAGTTCACTTTATAAAATCCCTCTCTATAGGTCGCAAAATTACCTCCCGATAACAATCTTTTTAGCTCCCATCTCGAAAATTTAGTTTACATCCTAATCATGGATAGTTACGCAGAATGGGAATTGAGAGAAAGATTGTTATAAGGCGTTCGTTCAGTCCCGAAGAGATCGTTATAACGAGGTGCTACAGCGATTCATCCAATAACAAAAAATGTTTATAATTACGTTTCAGTAACACATTTTCATTGTAAATTCATTTGTATCAAATGGTATTTGTTCCTGGATGGTTTTTTTTGCAGAACTTGTTATCGCTATGTTATTATAGTTCTTTTTAATTTCGTGTAATCATCAACCGGAATATAATTGTGCCACGAACGTACGTACCTCTCTCGCACACGAATCTATAGCAATTTGCCACTAACAATAGGCTACATCGATCTATGTATTTCCATACTCTTCTTGTCTGTATATTTACTACCTCCTACCAATGGAGAACTCAACAATCATTTTCTGAATGAGTAGAATGGACCACACAAAGTGAGGTTGCTTTGAGCAAATTCTCAACAACATGGTGCTGTTGACTTTCTGCCGGCAAGAAATGATGTATAATTGCGTTAATAATGGTATTAACCGATTAACGGCGGCCAGCAACCTGTAAATTTTATGGTGCTAAACACCATATACCATTTGGGGCATGTCACCAAAGTATATTGAAAAAAAAGAAAAAAGAAATTTTACTCGAAATCCAATATGGCGGACCGACATGGCGAATCGAAAATATGAAAAGTTTTGCAGTTTCCGTAAAAATGGGTATCTAGGGGTTTTTTGTGTCACTATGAATCTGCCATTAGTTTTACATAATTGAAAACGGCCGAATGAAGATGCCATCTTGAAAAATTAAAAAAACAGTCGCTGTTTCAAACTTATAAACATAAGCTTGAGCATAACATGTCCGTTAAAAATATCAAAGAAATGTTCCCGTTTTCAGCATTACCCAGGATTAACGACATAAACGTGACGGAAGGTGTGATTTTATTGTTAGCCAGATTCAGATGAGCGCCAACTTGCATCCACCATTTTGAATTCTGCAAAACTGATGTCAGATTAGTATTCAATGACCCAGAAAAAAACTCCTAGATACCCGTTTTTATGGAAATTGAGTTACTTTTCAAATTATCGATCCGCCATGTTGGTCCGCCATATTGGATTTCGAGTAAAAAATTTTTTTTATTTTCAATATACTTTGGCGAGATGCCCCAAGTGGTATAATGTTTGACACCATACGATTTACAGATTACTGGCCGCCGTTGATTGATTAACCCTTTCGCTCCTACGGGCGTATATATACGCTCTCGAAGAATGACCATTCATATACGAGGAGCGTATATATACGCTCTGGAAAAGTGGGCGCAAATTTAGAGAACAAGAAAGGACTTCTAATTACTTCGTAGCATTCTGTACTACAGCGTCAACTACTCACTGATGTACTCCCGTTCACAGCGATCACATTTTGTCACAAGCACTCCGTAGCGAAAGGGTTAATGCTCGTTAACTTGAGATTGCAACTTTCGAACAATTAGCCGAGAAAACTTCATGGGAATGATTTATTAACGTCATGAGAGAGCCATAAAGTGAATAATTTTAAGAATGCCAACTCAAAGTTTATCTCAAAAGGTAATTTCTCCTTTTGAACAAAAGTTAATCATTCAAGTACCACTAGATTACGTGGTTCTATCGTATCCGACAACATTATGCACCAGAGCTCACGCACCTCATTTACTTGAGTTCAGACACCTGAGAGGTGACAGTGCAAACCATACTGACATGAGTAATTACAGGATAACACTCGCAACAAATTACTGCAGGACTAGATGGACGTACCGATAGATCTAGGAAAACGTACTCGAATGCTAGAGTCTCTATTCATGCATAAAGAGTCGTGTTTCTAATGAGAACAGCTACCAAGCATACGGTTAACGATAACGTTAATTCCGGTATGCAGAAATTGAATGTGGAAGTTGTTTGTCTAATGCAGTGGTTCCCGAAATCTTTTGTCCTACCGCCCCCTTTCCAGAAAAAATATTACTTAGCACCCCCTGGAAATTAATTTTTTTTTAATTTTACAGTTATTCATCGCCCCCCAAATGCACCTGTGGCCATCATCGCCCCCCTGAATCGTTGCAGCAGCCACCAGCGGGCGGTGGCGCCCACTTTGGAAATCACTGGTCTAATGTGTAATTTAAAAACCATGTACGTTACCAACTTTACAAAATATTGTAAATACTTCATTCCTTGTTATATTTTGTATATACTGAGAACAAAGAGTCGTGAAAATATTGAAAATTGAAATGAAAAGAATTAAAAAAAACACGTTCGTGACGTAAAATAACAAAATTCACTGGAAAAATGGTCAAAAGCTGATCGTCACATGCGTATCTTTATTACTTTTATAGCTATTTTCAGAAATTGTTTTCCTCCAGGTAGATCATACCCACAATCGCTAAATTGTACTTGTTATTTTGTTTCAGGTTGTTGTCAATTCAGAGATTTAACATTGTATTTCGAATTTTGAACTAAAACTTCTTTTAAATCATTACAAAACATGAGCTGTAACTTTGGTCGTGACGACCGGGCAACGGAAGTGACGAAAAAAGGGAAAGTGCGCATGAGTATAGAATCGGAGGAGCTATCTCATGATTACACTGCAAATTTTTATTATATTTTAATGCATTTCTAATATGTTTTCACCTTTGTTAAATTTCCATTTTCAATTCTTACTTCATATAATTCTTAAACCCTACCATTTATTTGTTACTGTTTTGTTACGATATGTACTTAGTTTTATGTAAGATTGTTATGTGGAATATTGTTAATTGAATCGTTTCTTAAACTAGGCACGTTATTGCTGATTTTTTAAATTATGGTAATTTATTCTTTTTCTAAGGGCATGTCAAACTTCCGCGTGGAATTTAACATTCATCGAACTTGCGTCAGCAAATTATCCAAAAGTCAAAGCAATGTGAAGATCCGTGTGTTATATCGTAAATATTGTTCATCCTCTTTAACTTGATTAAACATAAAAATTTAATTTCTGTGGACATTGAATTTTCAAGAAAAGCTTGACTACTCCAAAGCTTACACACACACACGCATATTTATACTGTTATATTAGCTATACGTATTCTGTATACTTTTTCACGTTAACAAAGCTCCTTTTTTACTTTAAACCTTTATGTGTCCATGGGACAATAGTATCCCAACCCAGCCATAAAACCACCACTGGCAAAATATTATTGCACCGACATGTAAATACCCGAGGAATATCCTTACCGTGAATTCAAAAAACTAACAGGGTTTCGAAACGTTTTTCTATAAGCCCGAAAAATAATCGAATCTTGAAATGGAATTATGTGTTCCAATATCTGCTTGAAAAATTACAAAAAAGTATCATCCTTTTTCACAAAAAAAAAAACGTTAAAAAATGGTAGGTACTTGTATTTATTTTTCCAAGATTTGCAAAACAGTTTCGAAGAGAGTGACCTCCAAAACCCCTAGTGTTGAACTTTAGATCACAATTTCAGAGAATTTTCATAAGAATTCAAGGCATTAAAATCAACTTGAAAATTTTGTCCCAGCCAAAATTACTGGGTTAGTCCCAAAGTACACAAAAGAGCAACTTTGACTTAATCTAGACATGTCCCAACCTTTTGCTGCTTAAAGGGTTGATCGTTACAGTGATGAACGCGCATTTTAGTAGAAAGGGAGCAGTAGAACCTGCTTTTTAGTACATAGAGTATAACGCTGATTCTGAAAATGGCAACGCTTTTACTCCATCAGTTCTCGTTTCAGATATATCGCATAAACGTCATGTATGGCTATCTCCACAATTGATAAAGTATATGTTTTTAATTGTATCTGGATATATCGATTGCATGTGGCCGATAAATGAGTTACGCATAGCTACGCTATATATAAACCAGGCATGTCACAAATATTCCAGGAATAAGTCATATATTTTCCCGCAGGAAGCAAAAAGGTAGGGAGGAAGGGGTCAATAGGGGTTAGCGAGCAATGGTGGTCAGTTTTATTATTATAAAACTGAATGTTTGAAATATTCAATTGTTCTTTCTCTCGTTATGTGCCATTCTCTCCTGCCTTGAACAGTTCCCAGTTTAGTATTTCGTATATAGTCGACCGAAAAAAAATTGTATTCGCATTTTTAGAAGTCTTCAATGATAGATAGAAATTTTTAACTTTTTTTTTCACAATTTGACTTCATTTAAAGTAGTTCTCCCTCAAAGTATTTACCTCGAAAATTCCTCAATATGAATTCACATTCAAATCCCATAACATTTAGCAAACGAGTCGGTCACGTTAAATGTGCCATTTGTAGAAAAGCACTTCTGAATTCAAATTCATAGCGAGCGACCTCGAGAAACCCTCACGATAATTTATAGAACTTACTACTTTGGCCAGCTTTTGAGCATTCAAACGCTGGATATGGCAGATTCCCAAAACTAGTGCACAGCATAACAAATTTTATTCAATCCTATTCACATATTTCAATGGTAAAAACTACGACACCATTCCGTTCCAAAATTTCGAAAAGATAAAAAGAAAGTGAAAAATAAATTATTCGAAATTCCACTCAACGGAAAATTGCGATTGAAAATTCAGGTACTTTATTCGCTTCGTTGGAAAGTACGTATTACTTATTTATATCATATTTATATCATCCATAGATAATATTTAACATTACCGTATGTAGCTTATGCGTCACTAATATACAGGGTGCGCAGTATAAAAACTCGAAGCCAAAAGGTGGTGGTAGAGGATGAAAATTTGAGAAATAAAGTTATGTACCATTTTTCGAAATTCAGAATAATTACCGAGCAAAGGATTAAGATTCGTTAACCGGGCAAGCGCCGGTGGCACCTCGTTGGTGTCCTACATAAAGATTTATACCGGCGCCAAACGAAAGAATCCCGATCCGGCGTGCGAACGGCACAGTGTTAATAATAATCGATGGTTATCCGAATAAATGTTGTGGTTTATGAGTAAGCGACCAAACTTTATAATAACACTTATAGTTTGAAAAAAGTAGAAATACAGTAGATTAAATATTATTTGGAACAGCCAACAATTTTTTGTAGAACTTTATGGGAACTTTTAGCACGTATAAATGAAAAGTTTTACTTGGCAGTGTTGGCTGGTCTACTTTTAACGATCTATCAACCTCAAGATTCGTTTAGTTAACCACTCGTTACAGTTAACGAGCGTTGGCGGAACTCGCCCTTAGGATTTAACAAGCCTGAAAAAAACAAAAGAGAAACGATGACGGTTAATGTCTCGTTTTCTTCATGTCTTTCAATAAATACTTATCGTAAGTACAGTATATCACGAATTGGAACGCTGCCGTAGAGGCTCCTTCAAACTAAAAGCGCTATTTTTTAAGGAAAAAAGTTTCTTCGTAAAATACAGATAAATAAAAAAAGGGCTAATACTCCAGGATAAAAATAAATTACGTAGAATGAGATTCTGATGACATTTTTATGGCCCACTAGATAAATAAATACATATAAAATGATTATCACATGTGGAGTGTACATAAAGGGTGTCGCATTTCGAAATGGACGCCTGGATATTTTTCGAACGAGGCGTTTTCAGAAAATAATTATCCGAATAATAGTTGTTGGGTCTAGGAGGGATTTGGTCATTTCAAAGTCATCTTATTTTTTTTTTTTTATGGAAACCCTGATATTTTTCTCCATCGCTAATGATAATCGAGTAAAAAATTATTGTATGTTCAAATCTTTTTTGATTTTTTGTGTAATATCTCAAAAATATTTTGTACAAAAGTAATTTGTCTTCTCATGCAGAATAAAAATCGTTAATAAAATAAAGGGGTTTCGTTTTAAAAAATCGGGTCGACTTTGAAGATGAACGTCGAGGTCATAGTCAATGTCGTTATCAGACGTCTTCGTCGAAACCCGACAAATTTTAATCGGAACATTTTTCCGATAACGCTTCGTTCAAAAAATATTCAGGCGTGCTTTTTTTAAGGAGGACACCCTATATAACTCGTTAGAGCTCGATATCTTGGAAACTGTTTTATCGTCCCCGAAATATCGTGATTTTAATAATTCAGTTCTTGAATTGTATCGATCTAAAGGGTCTTGAAATTGGAATGGTGGTTGCCTCAGTCCATGGGGGTTTCAGTAAAAAATTTGTAATGGATATCTCCATGAAAACTTCGGATCCTGAATTCTATGGACGATTTTAATTAAATAATATAACGGTTTCAACTTTCAGCTTGTATGCATATGTTAAAATAATTTTTGACTAAAAGTAGTAATAGTGAAGCATTTTGATTCCATTCATATTCGGCAGTTTGCATATGGGCGCCTGTGCATATATCTCTTGCAATTTTGTAAAATTTAAATCCAATTTCAATAAACGTCAATTGTTGGGTTAGTAACTAAGTAATTACAAATTTTGTTATTTATTTGACTTTGACAAATCCGCAATTACTCAGGTGCCAACTCAATGCTTTAGTGTTTCATACATTTTTCTAAGGCACACAGAATTTGAAAAAAGTAAAAAGTAAAAATTAGCAAAAATATGACGTCACATATAATTTGAAATTTTGTCGTTTATCTTCTTTGACAAATTTACATTGACGCAACTAATTAGAGGCCAACCCAATATTATTCCTCCTAATTTTTTACGTTTATTGAAATTGGGTTTGAATATATAAATTTTTGAATATTTACGAGGGCTACCAATTAGCTCAATCGGAAAATGATACACTACCGATTAAATCCTACATAAACATCTTGAATGATGACATCTACATTTGCTGTTAAATGCGAATTAAAGTGTTTAATAACCTGAAGCAATGTCAATAATTATTTAATGTACCACCGATCCACCATTCATCATTTAATAGTATATGTATATTATACAATTTTCAATTTTCATACATAATTCGGTTGAAAATCATAATTAGGAAAGCATTTGCGACAATTTAAATAAATACTTCATTTGCATTATTCCAAATGAACCAGCAGCATGAGCTTTAGTTTGATTTAGCGATGAGTTTCGTTTTAAGGCGTTGCAAAAAATGCAAATCTTTTATCGATCAGAATATTACAATTGTAATTTAAATAAGTTCTTCGTAACTGCGCGATAAAAAGCACTAACGAAATTATAATGGCAATATTCCGATACATAAATGGTTCTTCTCCAATACCTTGAAACGAAATTCATTCCTAAAGGAACTAAAAGTCACGCTACTGGTCTACTTTAAAATATACAAATACGGTATTTATCAACATTGTTACAGATACTTTTATTATCAAAATTATTTGAATATTAAAATTATGTTATCACTGCTAATTGAAAATGCACAAGCAAGTCCCATTTGCAAAATGCTTAAAGTAAGCGCCATTATTAGCCACTGTATCGTGTCCATGATGTACATTTCATATCTTGACACAAGTCCAATATTTACCCCATCGAATATATTTACTCTATGAATATTCAAGAAGGATTACAGAAGGAATCGCAAGCCCCGGGAGTACGCTGCATGGCAATATCATACTGCATATGATATTTGTAGAGCCCATTGAGGGGACATTATAACTGAGTCGTGCCTCCCAGCAAAATCCAGGAGGTATATTCGTTAGAAAGACCTGCATCTCTCAAATATCGCCGCAAACTTCGCACGATGTGCTTACAATCTTGTTCAATTTCTTTGTAGATTGTTTGTATAGACCCTAAATCATGAAAACAATATTTCAATCACATTCCAATCAATATCTTGCCATTCCCGAATACCCCTTTTCTTCATTCACCCGGATTTAAACTTATGAAATATTTTCTTCAAACCTTTTTATCAGAAAGTTATGAATTTTTTTATAAAACTACCTTTTTTCTCTTTTCTTTCATATTATAATTTTGTTTACATATTTAACTGAAATTTTTTGGCTATATAACCTAAACTACTTTAAACAGTATACTTTTTCAAGAAGTTCCAACGAAATCAAGTTAAAAATATTTATAGTATATTTATTATAACGATTTTTGTTTTTGGGGTGCCTATGATCCCTGTGCGCCGGGTAAAGGCTATAAAACAAAATTAACTAATATGTTTTCTAAAACTCTGTACGTACAAACGTAGAAACGGACGAGGATTTAAATGACAGATTACACGGAAGAAAGGAGAGGACAGGCCTCGAGAAGATTGCGATTACGATAAAGCAATCGAGAGGGTCGCCCAAGAATCGATCAAATAAGGGACACACATCAGGAAACACACTCTCAGAGGATTTTCAACATCACTTCGTCCACTGATACACCAAGTGTACACACTACATCCAACATCAGACAGAATACGTACAACTCGGTCCTGGAATAAACCCAAAAGCAGCTAGTTACAAGAAGTAAAAGGAGAAATAGGAATGGAAGCAAACTCCTGGAAGGCTTTTGAATGGCACCCGCAGTAAAAGTATCAGCAAATATCAACCCTTTTTAACCCCTTTTTTTATGGATTCTTTGGATCACTGACTAGAAACCTGAGCATGAGATTTTCAAATTTCAAAATGGCATATCCGACGACATACCGGAAATTAAAAAACTTTTTCGATTTCCATAAAAATCGGTTTTGGAATTTCCTTTCTTTTCCCACGTGTAAAGCGGCTTTTCGCTCATTTTCTAAAAGTCAAGATTTCACCAAATCTTCACAATGGCATTGATGCTGACCGCATTATTAACAACAACTAGAAATTAGAGCATCCGCAACTGCCTGATTCAAAAGTATAATAAATATTCCAAAATTCCGTCTAATAAAATTGCAGGACCATATTCTATACAAGGGACACTGGCGGGACAAAAGAATGACGCATTTCTTCGCCAAGAGATACCGAGTCATTTAAGAGATATGCCTTTAAACATTGTGCAAAACATGTGATTTCAACATGACGTCTGTCGAGCTCATTATTCCAGATTTGCAAGAACAGTACTTGGCACATTTTCTGGTCGTTGGGTCAGAGGAAGAGGAATGGTGGAGTGGCTAGCTCGTTGTCCGAATCTTACTCCTTGGATTTCTATCTCTGGGCGAATTAAAAAAAATATAGATTACCTCATGGATTCTACAACGCCAGAGGACCTCGGGCAAAGAATTGCTACTGTGTGTATTTTAATTACGTGGTTAAAAAAATGGAAATGAATTGTTTATTAAGAAACTTCGTTATTGTATCAATATCAACTGTTATAATTTTAAACAAGACATGTAAATTCGAAACTTGTAAATAAATTGTATATGTTTTCTATCAACTATTAAAATCTATTAAAGAATGATCTTGGAAAAAAGTAGTCTCGTATCATCAAAACTGCTCCTTAAAACAGTGCTACTTTACTGCGAAGATTTTTTTCACAGTACCATGAGCAACAGAAATATTTGGGTGTTCCCATTTAAGCGGTCCACCCTATAAGTTGACCCGTGTAGCCAAAGGTTAATACTGTCGATATTTCTTTCCCTTCCGAATTCCTTAATCATAAAATAGGGGAGAACCCTATATCCCCAAAAGGGATGCCTCTTACAATCTATCTATTGCCACGTCGTGTGACATACATCCTAATAAGTTAAACTATTCCCCACTATTCAAAATTACTAGATGAGAAATACAAAACTTACACCCTGTTACAGGAGGACCTCGTTATAACGATCTCTTCTGTATATAACAAACTCCTTATAACAATCTTCCCTTCAATTCCTACTCTGTGTGGTTATGCGTGACTAGGTTTTAAGCTAAATGCGCAGATTGCTATAAAGCAAAATTGTTATAGCGAGGTCCTACTAAGCATATGCACATTTTCAATTCAAGAGAGATAAAGTTTGATAGCTGGAGGTTATGTTATGAAATATTTAAGGGGAAATAAATTTCAAATGGAGCGCCTTATAGGTTTAATGTGATCAGTCGACAAACTTTCAAGGTGAGAGTTAGAAAGATTGTTATCAGGAGGTATTTTTGCGTTTTATGGACAGGGATTGTTATAAAGTGAAATCGTTATAGCAACGTCATACTGTAGTAGATTCTATAGGCTATTTTAACACACACTGAAAAAAAAATGCTCTCGATTTCAACTACATTAGCGCAATTGGAAAAAATAAAAATCATTCCAAGCATTCGATCGATTTGTTCAAGAAATTTTGTCGTTGGTTCAGTGACAAAATTAGACACAACTCTCATTTGTTTGTGGCAGCCCGTGACAATTTTGTTCTTAAACCAATAATATTTTATTTCTGTGCATGTTATTATTATTTCATTACTGTACATTGTTTGCTATATTATTTTATTATACTGTATTTTATCGTACTTTTAATTGAGTCTGTTAATTTAAATAGTGGAGTCTATATTTCTTTCATGAGATTAAATTGTAATTAAATGACACTTTTTATGTTCGCGCCTTAGGGGACTTGTGGCATAGCGTGAAGTTAATAAATCTAACTTTAAATTAAAATTATAACATTACGTTATTTATTTTTACTTTTTTATGTTATCCAAATTTAATATGATGAAAAAGAGTTCTGAAGATTAGAATTTTGCTATTTAACTCGATCGATGTCGAGCAAAAAGGAGTCCTTTTACACAAACTTGCACGAATCACCGTTCCAGCTAGTCTCACGACAAACTCTTGGTATTGAATTTATATAGTGTGTAACGAGAAACATCTTTCAACAGGAAAACCTGGTTATATGAAGTTTCAACTTGGTTTACACTATCCCGACAGACTGATCCGAGCGCGAATAAGTCACTAGTATGTATGTATGTGCAAGCAAACAGTAAAATAACAAGACGTTCGTTATAACAACTTGTTATTTTAACATGTTAGTAACAGTTAGAACTGGAAAGTGGAAAGTAACAAACGAATTGTCAACTCGATCGATGAAATGCTAACACTAACAAGGAAACCACCCGAACCCGAACTCACCGATTTTTATAATTTTTATATAGATTGTAGAGCATGAAAAAATAATAGATACGTATTTTTTTATCCATAAAGTATAAATTATTCAAACATATAAGGGATTATGCTACAACTACACCATACTCCACAAACCCCATAGGCTTCTTTATGTTCCAGTTGATAGAAATAAAAACAGAAACTACGTGCTTTCCACAATAAATATTTTCCATTGAGTCCCATCGCAAAATATTCATTAGGAGCCGAGATGTATCAAAAAAAAGTTATTTGGGGGTGGAAATTTGTCACCCCGTAATTTTTTTGCTCGAAAATGTCATTGCACTCTTGTAATTGATAGAAAATAATATTCAGCTTGCATGGAGAGTATATTTGATGGGAGAAATGTGCTTTTCATTGTTATAAGTGGATATTCGCCTTAAAGGGTAATTAAGGAATGTAGGGATGGTTTTATCCAAAATCCTGAAATATGTCAACTTAATTATTTTATTTTATTTGCAAAAATATTTTTTCTCTATTTCTTCAAGGCTAAAATTGACTTTTTACAGTGAATACATGTATCAATGAAAGATAACGTTTTTTCTAAATAAAGAATAGCGGTAGCAACCCCAATAGTCAGAAAAACATCCATTAACTAGCGCTTTTCATAAGAAACATTGTCCATTTTGTCCCGACGCAAAATATTTATTAGGAGCCGAGATATATCAGAAAAACTGTTTTTGGGGTGAACTTTGAGGGTGGTTTTCACCCCTTAAATGCGTTTTTTAGCAGATAAAAAATACGTGTCTATTATTTTTTCATGCTCTACAACACATAAAAATTATTAAAATCGGTGAGTTCGAATTCGGGTGGTTTCCTTGTAAGAAAAAACCAACTATGGGGGTATTTTCGTTTTTAAATCGATTTTTAGGCCTTTTTGTGAATGTTTTCAAAAAACTGTTTTAAATAATTTTGTTTCTCATGCGTATTTACTAATATTTGAAGTATATAAAACATTTTTTTTAAGCAGTCAATTCTTTTTGCTTTTCCGCATCCCTGGAGAAAAAAATTCATTATTTTGCATTATTTTTTATTTTTATTTAACATTTTTATTCTTTCTTTTGCCCATTATCTAAATTTTCTTCACGTTCTGTAGCGATTCGTTGTACACTCTCCTGCCTCATGAAAGTCCTGGGCATAATCATATTACAAAATAAAAATAAATATTAATTAAAAATAAAATGAAAGAAGTCTAAATAATATAACATTTGGCTTCGTAACAGATTCCAAATCCAGGTTCGGAGCTTATATCATTTGCAACTATACACATACTCTATCTTTTATGCTGACCCATATAAGCTACAAATAAATTCAATAATAGGGCACATTGAAATAAACGTCAGAATTTTGAAATTTGATATAACATAAATACTATACACGATAGTAATAAAAATGATCAAATGAACATTTTATATAAAATGATACATAAATATTTTATATGTCATTATAAAATATTCAGCATTTCCTGATCATTAAAAAATTATTATTTATCAAAATTTGAAAACAGGTTTGGTGCAAGTTTATTACCACTATTACTACTACTACTACTACTGCTGCTGCTGCTGCTGCTAATACTACCTACCACCGTTACCTAATTGTAAGATCCATCTTCTTTATTCCCTAAAGCTTCTACCACTGATAAGAAACATCACTTTGTGTCCGCTTCCGATTTTGATGAAATTCAACTACGTTGCAGAAGCTAAAAATCTAAAAGAGACGTATTTTTTTCTTACGTGTTAAAATACAATTTTAAGGGGTGAAACCACCCCTCGAAGTTAGGCCTGTCAAGAAATGCTGATATAGTTTCAAATGGAATGAATCGTCCTATTTCAGTGAAACAAAAGCTCCTCGTGAAGAGCAATGAAAGATACATGTTAAATTTAAGAAATAAATTTCTCTTTAGGGGGTGAACCGTTTCTCGATTTTTCTGCTTATCACTTTACATAAAAAATTCACTGATCCATTTCAATAAGACGCGTAGCATTTGATAGCGGAGGAATAAAATTGAAATTGACGTGTTTTTGTTCAAAAATATTTTCGAAATATAATTAAAGAAAACTCAGCGATTCGAAAAATTGGGAACTGCTAATTTTCAGGAATACGTGTGAATTTTAAGTGAATTTTTTCAAATTAGGTTTGCTAAATCGAGCCTACCATTTACAATTCGAAAAAATTGACTTCAAATTTGTAATTAGCGATTCGAAAAGTCCTCCGATACTGTTTGTTACGTAAAATGATTAAAAAAAATTGAAGACACAGGGGTCAATGTGCTATTTTATTAATTGCAATTCAAACTTAAAAAGGAAAGACAAGGAAAAAAATAGTTTTTTAAAGGCCTTTGTTGTTATATGAAAAAATTGGAAAGACTAGAACATGCAGGTACGTTTAACTTTACATTGTTTTCCTTAACACATTGCGCACGGGACACGAGATTTCTCGTTTATACCAAACGGAATGTAACAGAGTGCCGTCCGCAATGTGTTAAGAAAAGAACGTTTTACCTTTCTCTGTACCTGCCAGAGAATTGCATTTCAAGACTTTGAAATCTTTTGATATAAGAATGCTTCTGCGTGTCATTCTTTTTTTCTATTACTTTTTCCCCACCCGTTAAATGTCCATAAAACGTTACCATTATTGCTAACTTCAACAGAAACATTTCATTAAAACTTCTTTATAAAAACCAATAACAAGTTTTATTGTACATACATTTTTTCCTGAAAATTCAGATTACATTTTTGTATTAAAATGAAATTTTTCTTTCAATTCTTTTGACATTGGCGACGCCCATTTCCGACTGATATTGTCCGCGCGAAATTTAAATGTGACATAATTTACGAAAAATAACTAAAGGATTAAGGCGAGTCTCCAATGCGCGCGAGCTCTAGGCGAATATTCACTGCCCCAGCGACCAATGATAGGAGCCCATAGGCGTGGTTTATTTTGTCAAAAGGTTCGAGTATTTCCGGTCCCGACTAATCAAACGATTTAGAAGTCGAGTGTATTTACCAAATAAAAAATAATTTGATTTTCATTTTCAAATTGATATTTATAATAATTACTCCCTATAATTTAATTGATTAATTAATTTACCTCAGCAACTACATCTGCAGCTGGTGAGCTGCGACACTGCAATACTATTGACCAAGTACACTTATGGAAGAATTACGACGGTATCGTGTTCAAATATTAAACTTACTTCTTGTAAGAGCTTAGGAAAAGTTCTTGCAAGTATGCTTATTGCAATTTATTATCTAACAGGGGTCGTGCAAGAAACTTGCAAATGAGTTGCGAAAATATTCCCATAAGCTCTCAAAAACTCGTATATTTGCGGCGATATTTTATTTGTGAATTTCTGAGTCACTCGAAACAAAATGTTTAAAACCTAACGGGTCGTCTTCCGTCAAGAACATTGATTCATATTGCAAATAAATCCAAAAGTAGTGTACGTTACGTTCAAAACGGCCAATGAGATCCAGAGTTCATTAAAGACGTCTATGGAAAATGAAAGAAAGTAAAGAAATCCATTCATAATGCACATTGAATGCATATTTAATTGGTTTGCATAAGATTCTTCTTGGTTCCACACGAGAACTATTAAAACTCAGTAATTTTGTAATACCCTTTGAATAGGTTTCATTAGTAAAACTATTCAAAGCAAATTCAAATTAGCTCCAGTGTTCCTTATGGACAGATTTACTTGTGGTTGAAAAAGAAAAACGGGGTTGAACAATTAAGAAAAGTTCATAGAAATTATGAAAACGTCAAAGGGTATAGCCGAATATGGGGGCCAAGAGTGCCCCTAAACCAAATTGCATGTACAATAGATCATTCGATAGCTTTTCGAAAAAGATTAATTTGTGCCAAATTTCAGCTCTGTACCTCAACCTGGGGGCCAGTAATGGCCAAAATTCGAAAATCTTGTTTTTGCCCAATTTTTCCCATGTTATCGTGAGAAAAATTCTGAAAAAAATCAGAGACATTTTGGTTACATAGACACATATTACAGAATTTTTACAGATTTTTTAACCCAAAATTGAAGTCGTAAAAAATAAAAAACGTAGAAAAATTTCGAAAAATGCCCATTTCGTATTGAAGGAGTCGCAGAACTATAATCATATTTTAATAGGAAATGTATATTCATATTACTATTGTTTATAAATTTTTTCAGATTTTTTGGTTTGGTGCGCCGTAGTTAAAAAAAATAAAAACCAATATTTATCAGGTGCGCAACTAAGTTCCCGGGTTTCCCAAGAGATTGCGCTAGCGTCACGTGTAGTCGTAATACATGCGTGATTGGAGTTGATACGCAAGGAACGTGGAGCGTCTCCTTTTTTCGATAATTTATCACGTCATTTAAGTAATTAATTGATTATTTGTTTATTAATCCTCTAACTGTACAAAAAGTTAATTGTGTTTCTGTATTGTATTAAACTCCTTACTGATACTGAAACGCGAAATGTAATTAAAACCTCGATAACCTGCAGGTTGCTAGGTTATGGAGGATAATCCCCACAACAATGAAGATTTGACTCATTCTACATGTGTTACAATTTCTAAAAACAATGTCGAAACTGGCAAAAAACGTCTCCTGGAGCATACTTCTTCCAACAGTGAAGAAACAGATACAGAAACAATCGAAACTTTGGATGAAGCATCCTTAAGGAAAAGTAAACTTTTTCAAGATCTTCTCGAAGAAAACAGCATAAATCCCAAAAACATCTCCAAAAAGAAGAAAAAATGGAGGAAGTCCAAAGACAATGATATCCAAGCTCAAGACAATGCTCATGGAAGTGAAGTTGAAGAAATAACCATGGTGGACTCATCAAAAGTAAGTGAGGCACAAGAATTAAATCATCAAACCAATACCGGACCTAAGCTTTCGTCTGATAAAAAGTTAAAATACGAGAGATTTGACAAGGCTCCTTTCATAGTATGCGTGAAAACTCAAAAAAAAGATCATAATACCAAACTATTACGCACACTTGAAGTCTGCAAAATTATGAAAAATCTTAATGTTAAATTTGAGAGAATAGTTCCGTTTTCTAGCAACACATGGGAAATTATCTTTGATTCTAGAGATCACGCTAACCTCTTAGCTGAAAATAAAGAACTGGAGAAATTCGGTATTTCTTCGTTTATTCCAAGGTCTAAATTGATCAGGAAAATGGTAATCAGAGATATTCCTATGGAATTTTCCATGGAAGAGATTATATCTTTAATTCAAACTGAAAACAAAAACATCCGCCCTATTGAAGCCTTCAGGCTAAAGAAGAGAACTATTCAAAATGGTTGTAAAACTCTTGTGGAGTCCGAATCAGTGTGCCTAACCTTTCGCAACCAAGAAATGCCTAAATTCATAATAATGATGCAAGCAGTCATGCGACTAACCCCATATATACAACCTATTAGACAATGCTACCAATGTGGTCGTCTTGGTCACTTCAGAAGTTTTTGTAAAGACATTGAAAGGTGTCTTTTATGCAGTGAAGTACGTCATCCTGAAAATATACCATGCTCTAAGGAACTATCTTGTATTAACTGTCAAGACAAACACCGCAGTTTGGACTTTAAGTGTCCAAAAGTAATTAAAGCCAAAGAAGTCCACAAAGCTATGGCTTATGATAATATTCCGTACATCACAGCCCTCAGAACAATAGAAGGTTACTCTCAACAAAATCAGAGCAACGTTCCGATCAAAGACTCGACGAATTTTCCAGCCTTAAGAACACAGAAGGGTCCAACAGATACTCTCAAATCTCCGTGGAGCATTAGTAAAAATGCTGCACCGGACGCTTACCGAAATAACCCGACCGTCCATCCGTCTAGGAAGACACAACAAGATACATCAGTAACCAAACGAAGAGGATTACCGAGCGAAGATGTCACAAAGTCAACACCGTCTTCTACTTCTAATCTGATTCTTCTCAATGAACTCAACGAAATTATCAAGACCGCGCCAAAGATGAGGAAATTATTGGAGAGAATCCGCAACACAGTGGAATTACACCTACAACTCGATGAACAATGTCTGGACTGAAAATAGTGCAATGGAACTGTAGAAGTGTAAGGCATAAGTTACCTGAACTTCAGAAAAACTGTGATAATGTTGATATCTTTTCACTTTCAGAAACCTGGCTTAAATCATCTGATAATTTATATCTAAAAGGATTCGACGTGATAAGGCGGGATCGTAGTTTGGTCTCGGGAGGAGGAGTAGCATTAATGGTAAAGAACACAATTAAATATAAGGAAGTTAAAAATCTTTACGACTGTTCAGGAAGATTGGAACTTTGTGCCGTAAGTATATTTACTCACATTGGGTCCCTATTGCTGATTTCTATTTACCGACCACCAAACAGTACAATATCTGGAAGAGAATGGTCTACTTTTTTCTCACAATTCTCAAGAATGGGTAATTTTTTGATTATGGGTGATTTTAATGCCCACCATTCCAGTTGGGGTGATCGTAGGGAATGTGAAGCAGGCCGAGACATCTCGGATAATATTAATAATCATGATTTTGTGTTACTCAATGACGACACTAATACCTTCTTATCATGTGCTTATGGTTCCCGTTCATCCTTAGATCTTTCCATCACTAATTCCGAAATAGCTATTTCTCTTTCCTGGCGAGTCCTTGAGGACTGCTGGGGGAGCGACCACTTTCCGATCATTATCAATAGTACCATCAAAGGAGTATACAATAAAAAATTTTTTAGGAAGAAACTATATTCAACCAAAACAAATTGGGCCGGATTCCAGGGACAACTGTCAAATATTATAGAGAGTGACCCTTATTTGAATAACAAAGATCTGGACACCCTTGTGAGGTACTCAACCTTAACAGCCACTATTGCCGATTGTTTAACCAACAATACCCCAGGTAAGGGGAATAAGGCCGGGTCTGCTTCCTCAAAGCATGATAGTAAACTAAAAGCGCCATGCCCATGGTGGAATGATGCTTGTGACAAATTGATACAAAACAGAAAATTAGCCTTACGCAACTTTAAAGACAACTCGACGTACGATAATTTTATTTTGTTTAAAAAAGCAGAGGCCCGAGCCAGGAATGGATTAAAGAAAATTAAAAGAGAAAGTTTTATAGCTTTCTGCGAGGATCTTACCAAGTTCAGTGACCCGAAATATACTTGGAATAAAATTAAAGCATTTAAAAATAGGTGGAACTGGACTAATAATGCGAACCAGTATGACGAAAATAAAATTAACTCAGTATATAAAAATATTGATGCTTTATGTCCCCCATGGGTGGAAGTAGAACCTCCCTGTTTTTATGACGATTCTGATGTCGTCCCCTTTCTGGATTCAACCTTTTCTATTGCGGAATTTACTTATGCTGTTGAGAAATCTAAAACAAAATCCAGTCCAGGACTTGATAATATTGATTATTATATAATTAAACAACTTCCTGGTAGTGCTAAGCTTTTACTGTTAGACATTCTCAATGACATTTTTTGTCAGAGACTTTTTCCAGAAGAATGGAGACAATATTCGGTGTTCTTTATTCCGAAAACAGACAGTTCGAATATGAGACCTATCTCTATTTCGAGCTGCCTGTGTAAAATATTGGAAAAAATGATAAACTCAAGGTTGTCCTGGTGGTTGGAATTCAACCATGTAATTCCTGATAACCAGTTTGGATTTCGTAATTCTAAATCTACAACGGACAATTTAGCTATTCTGTATGCAGACATTTTGGATAGCATACACACTAAGAAATCCTGCTCAGCAGTGTTCTTAGATATTAAAGGTGCTTACGATAATGTTTTATCAGATATTCTAATATCTAAGTTAAAAAAAATTGGTCTTCCTAGAAACGTTTTAACCTTCGTTTACAACCTAACATCCAGTAGACAACTGTTTTTTCATTACCAAGAGGTGGACGAGATCAGATGGTGTCATAGAGGCCTACCTCAAGGGGCTGTCCTCAGCCCAATTTTATACTCTTTGTACTCCATGAGCATAAATGACGTTATCTTAGATAACTGCAAAATCCTACATTTTGCAGACGATATTGTTATCTACTGTAAGGAATACCCCACGCGTAATGCAGTGCATTCCCTAGAATGCACTGTATCTAATATTAATAGACATCTTCTCTATATGGGACTGGAAATGGCTCCTGAAAAAACACAATTTTGTGTCTTTTGCAAAAATAAACGCGATCATCTGAATTTGGAACTCAGAATTTCTCATAATCTTATTAAGAACTCGAAAACTGTTAAATTTCTTGGTCTCATCTTTCATTACTCCCTAGATTGGAATCCCCAAATTAACAACATTATTAAAAAATGTCAAAATTCTCTCAAAACACTAAATTGCTTAAGACACACTTGGTGGGGTGCTGATCCCTGCCTGCTCTTAACTCTATATAAAACCTTGATAAGATCCAGGATAGATTACGGATCATTCCTCATAGCTGATGCTCCAGAAAAAGATATTAAAAAACTTGACAAACTTCAATACTCGGCAATCAGATCTGCCTTGGGATTCAGGCGTAGTTCTTCTATTGTGTGTATTTTGGCAGAAGCAAAGGAACCTCCTTTGTCTCTTAGATTTAAATTTCTATGTTATAAATACTTATACTCCCGTGCATCTATCTCTAATCACTTACTCTTCCCAATTCTGGAAAATCTGAATCTTACTTTCGAAAATCCTCTCATTATTACTGATTCCATTAAACCTTTGATTTATAATTGCTATTGCGACATAATCCCCCATATGCACACAATTGCTTCGTTTCCTAAACCCATTGCTCACAACTATCCTTATGATATAGACGAAACTGAAGTTCAGATCTCCCTTGAAGAAGGTGTAGCAATTAAAAAATCAAATTTTCCGGTCATTGAATTTAGAAACCTTTTTAGTGATATGTGTGAAAATACTCCTAGCTTTTTCACGGATGGATCCAAGAATCCAGGTTCTGGAATGGTGGGTATGGGAGTTGTTAGCTGTACTACCAATGAGAGTTTTATGTTCAGAACGATGAAAACGGCTTCGATTTTTTCAGCCGAGGCCATGGCTATTATTGAGGCTATCCACCTAATTAGGAAAAAGTCCCTACCTAACGCTCTAATTTTTTCGGATTCCCTTAGTGTTCTAAAAGCTTTAAGCCTACCTCAAAGACGTAATAAAATATCTTATCTGATTCTTTCTATTAAAGAAGAAGTAAGGAAACTTAAACTTTCAAATGTGAACATTAAATTTTTCTGGATTCCTGCCCACGTAGGTATCCCCTCAAATGAATATGCAGACATTACAGCTAAAAAAGCCATTGCCTCGGGAAGAGATTCGCAGATTGGGATACCTCACTCTGACTTCATTGTGGCCTGTAAAGACAAGTTACGAACAGAATTTCGAGACTGGATTCTACAGCCTGATCGTTCTGCAGGCAAAAGATTTATAAATCTTTTCTTTAGAAACGATCCTAAACCTTGGTTTAGTGACGGTTCTATTAACAGAAGAGCAATCTGCTCGATTAATCGTCTGAGATGCGGACATACATCTCTCAAGTTCGATTTAAAAAGGTTTAGGATCGTTGAATCAGCAATGTGCCCATGTGGGGAGGACGACGAAACATCAAATCATGTCTTCTGGAACTGTCCAAGGTTTGAAACCTCTCGGAAAAAAATGCAATTGGACCTTAAGAGAATTAAAAGACTGCCTCCTTATCACGTCGACGAATTCCTCGACACTTCAGATGCCAGGATTACAAGAATTATAGCCAAATTTATTAATTCTATCGATATCTATATTTAAAAACTGGATTTTTTTTTCTTTTTCTTTTTCTTTTTCTCTTTTTTTTTTTTTTTTTTTTTTTACATTTTCAATTTCATTTTTGTGTTTATACAAACTTAAAATATCATCAATGTTTCTTCTTATGGGAAACCATAAATTCAAATCATCTTGTGTATCATGTGATATGTAGTGTATAAGCTTAGGTTAAGATGGCGACACCTGATTATACTTAGTAAAATAAGGTCTGTAATGTATAATCTTTGTTCACGGGCGCTATAGGTCTTGAACCTAAGCCCTCTGGGACCAGTATCCCTTGAATACTTATATTTCATAATAAAAAAAAAAAAAAAAAAAAAAATAAGGTCTGTAATGTATAATCTTTGTTCACGGGCGCTATAGGTCTTGAACCTAAGCCCTCTGGGACCAGTATCCCTTGAATACTTATATTTCATAATAAAAAAAAAAATAATACATGCGTGAATTTGAATTGGTTTTATAGTGTAAACATCTCCAAACAATTACCAATTATAATACTAAAAAATATTGCTACGCAAAAGTTTATTTATAACAATAACAATGTCGAGTTTTGTGCCAAATAAGCAGCATTTGCGGGAAGTTTTGCTTTTTTATTTTAACTTGAAAAACACTGCTGCTGAAGCACGTCGTTTTCTTGAAAAAGCCTACGCCGAACATGCGCCATCGAAAACTACTTGTGAGGATTGGTTTAAACGCTTCAAAAGTGGCGATTTCGATATTAAAGACAAGGAGTGCTCCGGAAGACCAAAAACAATGGAGGACGCCGATCTGCAAGTGTTATTGGATGAAGATGATACGCAAACACAAGATCAACTTGCGGAAGAATTAAATGTTACTCGCCAATGTATTAGCAAACGCTTACGTGCCATGGGAAAAATTCACAAAGAAGGAAAATGGGTGCCACATGAGTTGACCGAAAGGCAGATGGAAAATCGAAAGACCACTTCTGAAATTTTGTTTTTGCGGCAAGAAAGAAAGAGTTTTCTGCATAGAATTGTTACGGGCGACGAGAAATGGATTTATTTCGAGAATCCCAAACGCAAAAAATCATGGCTTTTACCTGGGGAAGCATCAACATCGACGGCACGCCCAAATCGGTTCGGAAAGAAAACAATGCTCTGTGTTTGGTGGGACCAAAAAGGGATTATTTACTATGAGCTGCTAAAACCGGGCGAAACTGTCAATGGGAATCGGTACCGACAACAACTTATTAATTTGAGAGAAGCATTGCTCGAAAAACGGCCAGAATGGAACACGAGACATGAACGAGTCATCTTACAGCATGACAATGCTCCGTGCCATCGCACTTCAATCGTCAAGGACCTAATCAAAACGCTGAAATGGGACCTGCTACCGCACCCGCCCTATTCACCAGACCTAGCGCCTTCAGATTACCATTTGTTCCGATCGATGGCGCATGGTTTGGCAGGGGTGCATTTAAAAAACTTTGAAGAAGTTAAAAATTGGTTGGATGAATGGTTTCACTCAAAAGACACGTCGTTTTATCGTCGCGGTATTCATGTATTGCCAGATAAATGGCAAAAGTGTATAGCTAGTGATGGCCGATATTTTGAATAAACCATTTTTTGTATTACTTTTGAAATTTCAATTTTTATTTGATCGAAAAAAAACCCGGGAACTTAGTTGCGCACCTGATACGTCGAGCTTCACGTATTAAAATTAAATATTTACATGAAAACTTTAATTTAAAAACTTTTTTCATGAAATAAGCGATTCATAGCGTCAATACATAGCGTGGGATTTAACACAAAGTAGGTTACTAATTTTTCTAAGTCAGCAATTAATGCGATGGTCCTTATCAATTATTCGTTTATATTAAATAATTCTTAATACTGTTTCAAGATTTACATTCAATTATAATAATTAAATTTCACGATGTAATTCAAATTTATTTTGTTTGGAAAACATCTGTTACGATATTGAATAATATTTTCATGAAAATTGTATTCATTGTTTTCATAAAAAAATAATGAAAATTGAAAAAATTATATTTTCATTTTATTCATCAAATACATATCGAAAATTAATTAAATTTTAAGTTTCATTTTCCTTCATGTATATATAGACTTGCATAGCATTTTAAAGTACAACAATATGCTTGCAAGAAACTTTCAAAAAACTTGCTAAGTTGCACTGCGTTACTTTAGCTATAATTCTAAATTTATTGCAAGCGCAAATGGAAACGCAAATGTGTTTACAAGAATCATAAGAGTTTCTGAAGTATTTGCTGTAAGTTCTAGACGTGCGTGAGAAAGCAGACAACTAGTTGCTTGTTGCAAGAAGTTTCCAAGTTCCCCATGCGAAAATTTCAGTGGGTTTTACTATTTAAATTAAGTTTCTAATAAACATTTGCCTTTGGAGAAGTCATTTATACAAAAATATACACATTAACAACGTTTTGTTTACTGAAAATAATCTTCCCTGTTAATAAAAGTTTAAAAATACGTATTGTTGAAAACTGTAATCATTCGATACATGAAATTTGTTGAATTTGAAATTTAGAATTTTTGTAGAAATATTTAAAACATGTTTTTGATGAATGAAATTAAAATTCAATTTTATTAAACTAAAAGCCCAATTATACTGAAAAACATTTAAATTGTTTTTATCAAAACATTTATTTTAAAATACAGACTAAATTTAATGTTAATAAAATGTTAGATTAATATTGGATTTTAATACAAAAAATGTAAAAATGCAATTATATTAGATTTAAGCGTTTGATTATTAAAAGTAAGAATTATAAATTTAATTTTTTCAATTTTCATTATTTCTGAGTCATATAAATAGTGAAATTGATTTTCATCAAAATTGAATTCAATACGATAATAGATTTTTTCTATATATAATAAATTTAGATTACATTATGAAATTTAATTAGAATCTTGAATATTTAAATTACAGTATGTGAAAAAGTAGAAATTCACATTTTCAAAACTGACAGATGAAAAATAATTCATTATTTGAAACTTATTTTATTGTAAAATTGGTAATAAGCACTTTTTATTTACCTAAACTGCGTTCATAGAAAGAACGAACAACTTCGCGCAGCACTGAATGAAGTGGGGGTTGGATGGGCGGGCTCGAGGGCCCTTATTGGGTTCTACCCTACCTCTAGACCAGTAGAAACACCAGAACCTACTCCATGGGCATTCCAGAGGGTGGGATCTGACCGAACCTGACAAAAAACTACTCAATGCTTCTTCCTTCTCTCCGTGAACGACGTATAGTAAACTCAAATTACTGAAATTCACATTTTGCATAGTTTTCTATTCATTTAATTCAAAATTTTATTTTTTTCGAAGAAAAATAAGTTTATGTCACATCAATTTTGAAATATCTTTTAGGAAAGATTTTGAGAATGAAAAAACTATAAAAATTAAAACCTTTATATTAATACTTCTCTGTTCGAATTTTGACAAAAGTGACGTTACGACTGAACTACTATTAGGCGTGATTGCATTTTTAAAAATTTCCACTTCTTTTTTTTCGAAAACGTGACTTATGTTACGAATAGGAGTATAGTGCACTAGCACCAATATTGTATGGACTACGTTGTCACAGCGACAAGCATAGCAAAGTAAGAAGATAACAATTCTTCTACATTTTTTATTGCACTTTGCAGCTACTTCAGCACAATGATACCAGATAACATTTTTCTAAGGCAAAAACACCGAAAACCTTTCACACTCGTACACTTTTATAATCGTATTTTTTAATCGACTGCAGTGAGTAAGACCAGATTTTTAATGAAATAAGTATTGCAAGCGTTCTCTTTCTCAAATGTTAATTAGTCAATTATCGTTACACGTGTACCTGAATTGGATCAATATTTTAGTCGGTGCTTTTGACGTAAAATATAACATTCTACGTAATTAAAAAAAAATCTCATGCAAAACTTGTTTCTCATTAAAATATGCTGAGGAATAGGACCATTAGAATATATAAGCCAACCCCATATTTGTAAACCCCTCAAAGGTGGAAACTAGCGGCAGCTTGTAATGAACTTTCTATAGCAAGTAATTAAGGGCGGCAATTCTTAGTTATTTTTTCTTTCGCGTTTTTACTAGTTGTTAGTAACTTCTGAGTAGCAAAGAGAAGCTTCATGGAGGAGAAGGAGTGGAGCAACAAAATGAGCAATCAAGAAACGTGTAACATAAGTAATGGCAATTAAAAATATTTGCTTCATTGTCAAATTCAAATACATTTAAACTAATTGCAAGGCAAGCATTGTAACGATGAAATCGTTCTGCAAAGATTGTAATTTCTATCGGTTATATAATTTTCAATAGGAAATTACACATTTGAAATGGACTAAAACTCCCAATACGAGAATGATTTCACAAAAAAATTCACAACTTTTTGATTTTTACCTATTAATACGTAAAACTTTAACCGAGTCTTCTACAGGCTTGAAATTTATGAAATACGGTAGTGGGGTGCATATAATCCCCGTGTGCCGACTAAGGGTTAATTAAATTTTTGATATTACAAATATAAGGGTTGTCACCTTCAATATGCTTCTCATTTCCACTAATACACCAATTTACCATAGTCTTGGCCTCCACAGGTCAAGGGAATTAAGCAAATTGATTTCTATCAATTGTTATGAGACAAAACACGTCAAGTGAGCACCTCCAAAAACCACTAGGTCGTCGATTTTTACGAAACATGAATCAAATGAATGCTTATACCATTACTAAACATACCCTCAAAGGATTTTGCAAAATTTCAATTTTTATTATTGATACGTACGTTTAAATATTTCCATCGCTTTTAATTAAAAAATTAATTACTCGGACAATTTTTAACGCAACGTTATGGAAATTTTATGAGAGGTTCGTTAAAGTTCATATTATTAAATAAAATAAACAGTATTTACAAATTTATTTATTTACCTATTTATTTATAACAAGTTAATAAACAATTGAATTTTTAATAATGTTCTCATTCTTTGATTTTTTTGATTTTGGGCGCCAAATATTCCTCCGACCTTCAGCTTTAAGAAACCGCAAAAAAAATTTGATTCCCTGATATATTCTGTAACTCAGCATCAATTTTCTTCGATTCAAGTTTACTCTACGCTCGAACGCTGGAGCGTAACTTCTTCTTTGGGGCATTTTTAGTCATTTGGGCAATTGCAACTGAACAGTTGTTACGTACCGACTCTATATGAGTGGATGCGTATATGCTCAACCTCTACTACCTCTACAACCTCTACTCTGATAGCGCGTAAGCGATACTCTTCCGTATGAGATATCTCCGAGTATAGTAGGACTGACCATGCACGTATTACTTGAGCGGCTAAGGAATACGGGTGGCGGGATACTTGCACCTTAAAGTACTAAAGTCCACCTTGCTGAAAGTGATTAGGACATTGAAAGAAAGATTCGGAAAATAAGGGGTTTAATTTAGGTTAAATATCTTATTAGTATTTATTATTCTTGAAAACTTACAACTGTGAATAATACAAATTGATCGTAATTTCGATGGTTTGACTCTAATGGCTTATATTCTGTTTCTTACGTGTACAAAGAATATAAGTCCCTTTTCTTGGTTTATGATCGACTTTTGGAATTTAATAGAAAAGGAGCTTGGGTTTACTAAGCGGTCAGCGGCCTAATAGGTTCCTCCTTGCACGGGTCCAACAGGAAGACTGACAACAGAGAGTACTCAGTATCACCTGATGTTTCTTTGTACATCCAGGTATACTTGCCCTAGGGTAGAGATACTTCTGTTTGCTATCGGCAGAGGATAGTCGTGCAAAGACGAACGGTTAGTGGACCAGCCTCTTACACCAAGCTTGCCTGAGACCGGACTCTCTGAAAAGTAGTGATTTGCCTGATATTTATACAGTCAAATTGAGTGGGGGTCGAAAAGTTAATAATTGATTTCTGGGGGGCACATGTACATGGAGTGTACATGTATGTTCCTATATTCTTTGTAGATAAGCAGCTGACTATGCCGGAGGTGAAGGACAGTAGTATGACACATGTGCTGCGTTTGCAAAAGATGTGTTCTTGACTGTTTCATGCTTGCTTCGAGATTGCTTATATCTTATTGATAGATCTTATGATAAATTATAACGAAAGGAAGTATTTTAATAATGAGCCATTTGGTTCGTAACACAGTTTAAATCGATGACCTAGTGGTTTTTGGGGGTGCTCACTTGACGTGTTTTGTCTCTATACAACAATTAATAGAATGTACAAATTTGCATGAAAGTAAAAATGTAACGCACAATCTGTAAATATTTACCAAGTAATAATACGATCTATTAATTTTCCTATTGATATTCATAATAATTACTCCTTTTAATTAATTAATTAATTAATTAATTAATTAATTTAGCCTAGTGCCTAAACCTGCAGTTTGTGACTCTGCAATGCATTTAATCACGCACGTACTTGTAGAAGAATCGCGAAAGTGTTGTGTTCTAATATTGAATGTAATTTGAACTTGCTACGTAGGAGCTCAAGAAAAGTTCTTACAAGTATGCTTATTGCAATTTATTATCTAATAGAGGTCGTGCAAGAAACTTGCAAAGTAGTTGCTCTCAAAGACTTGAATGTTTGCTGCGATTTCTCATTTGTGATCTCGTAACTTACTTGAAAGAAAATGTTTATAATCTTATAAGCTGCCTTCCGACAAGAACACTAATTGTAAGAAAGATATATAAAATAAGAATATTACGTTAAAAATTATTGGATTCTCGAGCAGAAAGAAATAAGTTTCGATTTTTACCACGAAGAATTGCATATTTCACTATCAATGTACATGTCTATTAAATAACAAGACTGCTTACCATAAATACCTCACTTTTATCTATTGGTATTACAAACGTAATCCTTCGCCCCTTCGATATATTTCTTGTTTTCTTCCTTGTCTTGTTTTCCATTGGTCAAAGGCAGGCAAGCTAACCAATTTTTGTCAGTATTTTCAATATATCAGTCGAATTCCTGATTTTGGCAGAATGGCTTCCAGAAGGCACCTTATGAGCATCTTGTTAGTTTTATCTTTTTTCGAAAGGTAAAGTAAATCAATGCTTAAAGGGATACACTTTATGTCAGTTGATGTTATAAAGAAGAAAGACAAAAATTGTTTGGCTCCAAGCCTTCGACCAGTGGAAAACAAGACTACACGGATATGTTAGTGGAAAAGGGGAGTATATTGAAGGGGAAAAGTAATAAATTTGTGATACTATTGCAATAAATGAAAGTCAGTTAGTGTTATTTAATAAGTGTCCCTGTTATTCAATGGACATGACGTCGCGACAAAATAACACAGCCAAAATATCATACGACAAAATATAATGTCATGGTATAAAATATCACAGCGAGAAAATATTACAGCATCCAAATATCAAATGCTCCCATTGAATTTCGAATTTGACAGAGGCAGTTGAATTATCGATATTTTCACTAAAAATATCATAGTAGCGAGAATTTGAAAAATTGTTAGGTGTATTGTATTGGCATGTGAAATTTTGAAAAATATTTTCCGGCAGAAAATAAAAAATGAAAGCCTAATCTTTATCAATACCATCTATTGGAAAATCGTTAAGTTATCGAGGGAATGGTAGCTCTTAGGTGGATGAAATTCCTTCTAAAAAAAGATTCTCGTACTGAGGGATTTTGGGGACAGAGGATAGTGCCTTCCACGGAGGATACGTAAAGAAAGAGAAGAGACTTCTAATTATCGCTCTACTGATTATTATCGACACGGACGACTTATCTAGTACGGGATCCATTTGATATGGAGCAAAATCGACAGCGTTACGATATAGATGGTTACTAGAATATCGCCCTTTGAATCTAGGGTTTTTTTTGCTATTCCCTAATTTATTTTTGATCCCTTTTTTCGGTGAGTACTCAATTCCAGAGTTTGTACCTAAATATTGTATGTTTTGTGTTTATGTACCATTTTTCGAAATTCAGAATAATTACAGAGTAATTAATGAAAATTTTTTGGCCAATATTTTAAACCCTTTCTATCTACAGAGACCAATTTAGAATACCAATTTCAAATAGCATTCCATCTCTTTTGTAAGAAGAGCAATTCCAAATAAAACGTGGATTCATTTTTTTCAATACAATCGATTTTGTATAAAATCGAAAGCTTCAAATACGTGTTACGAAAAAATCCAGCAGTTCCGAGCCCACTAGGTTTAATTGAACCCCAAGGGGGTTCTGGAGCGTTAAAATAAATGAATATAAAAAATGGTAACGAGGATGTATAAAAGTGGTGAACTTTTTGTTTGCGAGCGGAAATGTCGAATTCGTATGGTAAATTACAGTGTTTGACCGTAAAATCATAAGGCGAGGTTCATGTGTCACGAAAATGAAAGAAAAACAAAAAAAAGGTACCAGCTCATTTTTTCCTACAGAATTTAATTACGTCCGGTTAGTGCTCTTTAAATAAATCATTCCATTTTAATTGTAATTTGCTAGGGTTTTCGTACAAGCAGGATAATCCAACAATTAAAATCCATGGGTTTCAATTAATTTTTCAGGAAAACCCCTAATTCGGCCGTAAAATGTCGGTTTTTATGGAAGGTATCATTCCTAAGGTCAACATCAAGGTTACCATGAAATGGACCCTTTAAGACCGCGCCAGTTATGTTTGCAAAATTGTTTTCTAAAGTGCTTTCGTGAGTTACTACAGTGGTAACTATATTAAATTCAAAAAGACACCCTACGGGTCAATTTGACCCTACAATGTATTTACATACGGTATCTGGACGTAAAATTTTCTGGTCTATCGATTCCCGTGGTGAAAAATTGGTTTCCATTCAGAAGTGTCAAGTTGACCTTGAAATGACCCCCCAAAGACATCAATAAGATCACCACCAAATGACCTCTCAACCCTAGAAATTTTTTTGAAAAAAATTTTCTCGAACATGCGAGCCTTTAAAGGTATTTTGCTATGTAAGTTGTAGTGGGACACCCTGTATATTGAAAATCGTGAAATTTCGTTTTTTTTTTTACAATTTTTTATGTTCATTGTTTGTATCATCCAAATTTTAAAAGGTTAAATTCCTGGATAAAAGGTAAAATTCGCATTCTGTATTTGATACAAATCAATATTCTGACTTATCAGATATACAGTAAAAAAAAACTAAAAAAAATTATATAATGAAAAAGTTATGATTAAAACGAATAGAGGAAAACTTTCCACGCCTGTATGTTTATATTGCGTGATGAAAAAATAGAATATTTTTGACAATTTCGTATCAAGGTAGAACAAATGATTTTAGACCCATTAGCTTTTATTAGCGAATGTACAGAATTTTCACTTGCACACTTGAGTTATTAATTGTTCCGTTAGAGGGTGGTCATTACTTATGAAAATCATTGGTCTCACGGTTTTTGAGTCGTTCTTTCGAATGATGTTACAACAATTTGCAAAAAATTAACTTAATATAATATCCAAAATCCGCAGCAAGTGCCTTATTTTGAAGGTGTGTTTAAAAAGACTTTATTTGCATTTTTATAAATTTTCCCTGCATTTTTATCACACCCGTATGAATCTTTCAACGTGATTCTACAGGTAAAAATGTATAAGAAACCACACAATTTTAGACCTTAGCTGATAACAAAAATCGACCACGTTTACAACCACAGGAAAATATCAAATTTTTAAAAATACTGGAAAATTATTGTAAAATTTAAAGTAATAAATTGTTTGCTATGGTTACATAAAAACTAAATAAATCGTATTTTTTGTCCTTTTTAAACTGCATTTCCTCTAAATAGTAAATACTAATAGTAATACAATTTTCATTTTGTCTGATCAACACGGTCTAAAAGCATGAATTCTAATTTAATACAAAATGATCGAAAATATTCTACTTTTTCATTACATAATACACATATACAGGCTGTGGAAATTTTGCCACTATTCGGTTTCAGTTTCGAATATTTTTCTAGTTTTTCTTATTCCTTTATGTCGAAAAAATTAAAATGTTGATTAGAATCCAAATGATTAATTTTAACTATAAAAAATTTGATTAAATATGTATTCTTTCTTCAGTCTATCGGTCTTAAATTTCTTTACTTAAATGTTGTGTTGACATTTCAACAACTAATACGTTGTCATCTTCAGAACTATTTATATAAAAACAACTTAATTTTATTACGTATAACAATATTATATAATTAATCTTATAACATATTAGCGGTTGTTTATATTTACCACTGATTTAAATAATTATATTAATTTCATATTTTACTTTCTTATAAAAAATTTGGATAATACAAGAAACAAAACCGAAAATGATAAAAAAAATAAGGGAATGTCGTAATTTTCATTTAGAGCTAAATCTATTTATTTGTCCCTTTCGGACAAGTCCTCTAAAGCGCGAACATAAAAAGCGCAATTTAATAACAATTTAATCTCATGAAAGAAATATAGAGTCCATTATTTAAATTAACAGACTAAATTAAAAGTAAAATGAAATGCAATATAATAAAATAACATAGTATACAATGTACAATATTGAATAATAATAATAATAATAACATGTTTAAAATAGCCTATAGAATCTATTACGGCAAGACCTCGCTATAACAATTCCCTAACTCTGCCAATATGAAACATTTCGAAAAAATAAAAATACGCTCTGATTGCCAAAAGTGACTATAAGTAATACCCAAATATTCAAAATTTTCGGATGAACCGTTCCCTCAAAAAAAAAAACATAAAATTGCCCCATTTTTATACGTCTGCAGATATTTCCTCCCTTAAAGCTCGAACTCTACGAGTTTGAGTGTAACTGTCAATCTTTAGCATTCCGCAGAAATAGAATGGTCGCTGGTCCGACATGTATTTGGTATCGCTTTGCAGTTGCTTTCTACTTGACGTTATGTTCTTAGCAGGCAAATTGTCGTATTAGAATATGAATAAGGACTCGCTTTACAGCAAAGCAACAAATTCCAACAACTCCTAGGTGAAAATGCATGAAATTTGGAGATGCCAAGAGGATGTGGTGTTGCTTTGCTCTCTTAAATAATTATGGAGCGTGAGAAGATGTCGAATGACTTTATGGAAGTCGGGGAAAGCTTGAAATTCAAGACCAAAAACCGAAAGAACGTCTCAACGCAGCATGTAGACGTAAGTTTGTTTTGTCCACCGCAGCAAAGAAGGAAATTTAGCATTCACAAGTGCAGCAAAGAGTGTCCTGTATCATTCTAGAGTAGAAAATTCTATGCAAGCTGAGAAACTGTTTATTTGCATGTAAAGTGTCTTTGAAACTTTAAACGCATTTTTCATAAAACCACATTTGAAAACGATGTGTAGAGAAAAAGGGGGTCAATTGAATCCTCGGGCAAGTGAACCAGTCGACATAAAAAAATAGTAAAAAAGAAAAATTAAAATGTGCTTGTAGAATTATGTTCCAGTATGTAAACCCTTGATTGTCCCAAAATTTGGAATTATGACCACTCATAGATTTGGACCAAGGAAGAGATTTCTTTTCCTGCAGTTCAGTCCTTTCTTAACTTCTTTTGGGTCGAGACATGTTATGAGCGCGCAGTAATTTTAACTCGGAGGCATTTTCGATTAATTTCTTTTGAAAATCAATAAACGTTTTTTTCCTTTTTAAGTAAATCATAATTTAGTTTTTTATTTGTGTCTTTTCATTTCGTTCATCTTTAAAACTGATGTTTGGTGGAACGTTACAATATATATAATTTTATTAATTCAGAACTGTTTTTTACTTATAACATTGTTACACAAAATATGATTTTTTGTACAGTTCTGAAAACGACAACGTATAAGCTGTCGAAACGTCAACATAAATATTGAAATAAATAATTTTAAGACCGTAAGACTGAAGAAAAAAAAATGTGTATTCATTAACGAAACAATGGCAATAAGTGGAAAGTACTATATTTATGCGGTTACAATAACGTTGCAGAGGGTGAGGGTAGATGGCGCGCAAATAACTGGTTGAAAAACTTGTACGATGGCAAGGTTTAGACAAAAAATGTAAAATGAGGATAAAACATGCGATAGGGCAGAGATAAAAAGTTGGAAAGAAAATGAGAGTACGGGAAGGAATATTAGATTGCATGGCAAAAAGAGTAAAAAGTTTAGAACAAAGTAAGTGGTACAAAAACGAAGAGGTTGAGTTGCAGATAGAGAAAAACATGGCGGTGACAAAGATAGAGGATAAGCTTGCAGCGGCCCTAGCAACCATGCATGAAGATACACGTTTTGCAATTCTTCTTCAAAAACATCTTCCAAAAGAATTCGAACAAATTTACAAAAGACTTTACAAATTTCTTGCATTTTTCTTTTGTAAGATGCTATAGATATTTTTGAGCCTATCTTCAGCAGATTTATCACAGACTTTTGAAGGAACTTACAAATATTTTACGAAGATCTTGCAATTTTCTACCGTAATTACTTTTAGCAGAAATTATGAAGATCCGCTTGAATTCTTTCGAAGATTGTACAAGTTCTTCAAATGGCGCTTGCGAAGCGACCGATGTTATTAAAAATGAAATTTAACCAAGAAATACATGTTACGTGCATATTAAATTTGTCATTTATCGTCAAATTTTGTGATATTTGTAAATCATGAAATGACTTTAAAAAGTTAGTTTTTGAGCCCTAGTAGTTATGTCTTACAATTCTTTTAATCCTAAAAGGGAAAATGGAAGGGTAGCTGCGGGAGGCCATTAAAAAATTAGGATCGATGTAAAATGGATAAATTGGCCAGGAAGGGAGTACGCAGGAGAGAAAAGTGCAGTTGTTTTTTAGAAAGGAACAGACCAAGCAGTCCGGAAGGAATTACGGTTAGAAAAATGCAGTAACAGAGAATATAGAACAAAGAAGAGAGTATGATCATCAACCGTTGTGTACCGAACTTGGAGCAATCCCGGAAGTAAAAAAGATGGCTAGGGTATCAAAAAATAAGGAAGTAATTATTTGGAATGAGGAAAAGTATAGAAGTATTCAAGGAAAAGACTTTTCAAGGAAGAGAGAAGATGCAAATTATCTGAAAGAAAAGAGGGGACTATGAAACATTTTGTAGAGAAAAGCGAGACATTGGAAAGATGGAAGGAAAAAGAGAAAGAAATTGTCTGAAGACAGAAGAAATGAGGAAGCGGAAAATTAGTTAGAATATATAAAAAATGAAAGAAGGAGGAGGGAAAAAGAAAAGCCAAAAAGAGGGCGGAAAAAATGAAATTGGGAATAATATTATTACTTAAATACATATTATAGCATTAGTGACATGTAAATACCTAAGGACCTGATTTTTAAGGTAAGTTATAGTTCATAATGCAGCATCCGTTGTGACAATTTTATTCGTCACAACTATTTCTAATTTCAAAGTCGACACTAATTCTTCTTCACTAATTTTTCTTCTCTTTTATTTTATTTTACTTTATTTAGTATTATTTTACCTTACTTCCACATTATTGGTATTCAAATAGTAGGGTCTATTAAGTTTCAAGTACATGTATTTATTTCTAGATTTTATATTTTTGTCCGCACAATAGAAAATTTAACCCGTGGCGTTAAATAAGCAACCCTAGCTCAATTTGATTATCCCAACAAAATTAAATTGGTACGAAATCAATAACGCGGTAAACTGAACATTATTTTCTCATATGTGCTTCTTTAAACCAATGCCCGCATATTCGGCAACGTAGCAACAGTATTTCGACATTATTAACCTTTTAAGTGCCCCCCAGCTACAGAATTTACATATTTTCTATTTGGTTCTTAAAGCGGACATACTATTTACAATATTAATTGAAAATAAAAGTAATTTTTAAACTTTAAAGATAATTTCAATTACATAATAAATTTAACGTTACAACCTTATTACAAATGGAAAGTGTTCTAATTTACAATGACTTGCGGGACTAGGGTTTAAAATGGCAAAATTACAAGACCCACTGTTGTAACTGAAATTCCTCATGGGAACTCAGAGACGAAAAGGCGATGCCATTGATCCTGTTAAGAGACAAGGAAAACCAATTGACTCACGTGAAAAAAACCGAAACTTCTTTGAACCCTTGATGCTTTCTTTATAACATTTGTTTCTAAAACACTTTTAACTTTAATGTCCGAATTAATTTTCGAAGTATTTCACTAGATCTAAAAAGTCGAACACATTTCGCGTTATAAAATATAAAATCTATAAAATCCATCAACGTCATCCTTTAATGTGGAATGGTATACATTACTATGATCACCACTAGAACTAACACAGTTTAGATGAAATGTTAAACGTGCCGCAGTAAAAAGTGGTTTTTGAAACCTTCGTGATTCTACAAACGTTTTTCAAGCTATCTCCTCGAGATACCCTAGTATATGTTGTTTTTAACATATTGAAAGGAAAATAAATAAAATTATAAAAATAAAGCCAAAAACCCGATTTTCGCTTTAAAAAATCGACTCATTTGTTACCGTAAAATGAATAATTATTTAAAAAAACAAAAAAGCTCCCAAGGGTACCTGGTGAATTATGTGAAGAAGTACTGTGCAAAATTTCAAAACGATTGGTCCAGTAGATTTTTAGTTATAGCGTACACGGATTTCAAAAATAACAAGTTTCAGGAAAACGATTTACAGTTCTGCACACTACAAAATTCAAAATAAAACACGATAATTCTTTTGTACTCACACAGAGTCGTCGATGCCAGGTTCATAGAGCAAAAAGCTTTCACCAAGATGATCTAGAACATCTTTTTGCATTTGCCTACGCAAATTTTTTTCTTTTTCGCAATCCCGCGCCGTTTGCTCTTCTGCTCTACTGATTCGCAACTCGTCGACTTGTCGCGCCCATTCGTGAGAACTCGGCCCTGTACCGATGTGCATCTGTTGCATAAAGGTCAACAAACTACTTTTCACAAAAATATCAAATACCTTTCCAGTATAATATATCCAATTGGAAATTGGGAACCCAAATTTACGGATTATAAATGAATACAATAGCGCGCCTGAAATACTCATTGACTTGAAAGTTTGACACAATATTCTTGAGATATTATGCATTTATTTAAAGAAATAAAAAAATGCAAAAAAGTTTTATTGGGTAAAGGGGCCTTTGTTTTCTGTAAATTAACTTTTGAATCTACTTCCTCGGACTTGGTTAGTAATAGTTCAGTGTTGTTTCTTATCGTTTTTTCTTTGTCTCTTAATAAGTTTTTATCACCCGCGTATACTAACAATTATGCTTTACCGATTAACGTTTATCCTTCAATCAAATTTTGACATCATTTTATTCATATTTCTAACAACGTTTGTGAATTTTTTTGGATAATTTCAACCAAAAACAACAACGTTACTCATTGGTGTTCGCTGAAGCTCGTATCTAGAGTTCTCCAATTGCGGGACTTGCAGCCATTCCAATTTTCATCTGAAATCAAGGGAGATTTTTATTTTACATTAATAACTTATTTCCTAAGAACATGAACTTCAATGCAGGCGAAAATAATGAAAATTAAAAATTTTACAGGTGTTTGAAAAATTTACTTCAACTTTCACCTTTTTTTTCACTATTTATAAAAAAAACACCCTTAAAATCATTATGTCATTTCACAACTTGGTTCATATATTTCGTAATTTCATAAAGAATCATACTGTAAATTTTTATAATGATCGGTTCATTACTATTTGAATTAGATTTCCCGCAAATGTGAAAAAAGTCATTTTGAGAAAAACGCGTTTGAAAAAAAAATTCTCGTAAACTAGAAATTTAAGGAAGTTAACAAAATATAAAATGCTCATCGATTAAGGCTCATAGGCTTCGTTTTGCGTTTGTAGCAGTGCTTTTCGAGCTTTCCCACCTTCCTTCGACTCCAATGAATTACGTCGATTCTGTCGGCTCACGGGCAAAACCCGATAAAGATGCAATGGATTCACAATCACATTTTCACTCGTAGAACTGTCGAGTTTTTTCCCACCAGCCCTTTAATCTTCATTATCACAATACGTTAATAAAGATCACATAATAGGTAAATGAAGCGACTACCCGTGGTAGTGATCCGCTCTACCTGCTGTACGTTCGAGCGTACATACCCTGTACCCGATGAACGCTCGGTTTTATGCTCATAAAATCTAAACGAATGCGAATTTCGCTTTCAAATTTTAACAGCGTATTCTTGGATAGTTAAGCTAACAATTTATGAAATAAAAAAAATCGATTTTTTGAACCTCTTAATATGGCTTCCCCCCTTAATCGTGTATTCTTGCAGGAAGTTAAAAAAGAGAAGACGTAACGCGTATTTTCCTCTTTTAATACGCGAGGAATAACAACCACCACTGATAAATTGTTACTGAGCTGTTACTCAGACTCTGAAACCCGATACATAAACTCGACTACTTTCGCTGGTTTCTTAGAGGTTCCAAATTCTACTAAAATTTCACCAATTTAAACTTACAATTAGTTTAACAATGAGTTTGTACAAAATGTAGTGATAGACTTTTCTTTCTACCAACTACAATGACCTTTCTATACACCAACTTTTAATACCTAGATGCGTATTATAAAGGTACACACCAACATAGTTACCAATTACCAGTGTTATATATGTTTTAAGAAACCACAACTTTTAAACTAAACGGACGATATTTATGATTTTTTTTTCTAATATCTACTACAGCTAATGTATCACCCTTTAATTTTTACTAACATTTTAAAATTCATTTTCATGAAAAAAAATTAATAAATCTAACCAAGAGAGGCTACCCCTATGCTCGCTATGTAAAAATTGCTATTTTTAATTGCATATATCTTCGATTTTAAACAAGCGATCGAGTTCCAACTTAATTAACACTAAACCTACCGTGACCTCACTTAGTGACGTCACATACGTATATTTTAAATGGGCAGCGGGTCATTTGACCCGCTCACGGTAGCTTTAGTGTTAATTCATACAAAAGATATATTTAACATCTCATACGGATTTCAGAAAAATCTTAAGAAAATGCTTTCATAGGAGAACTGCCTTAAACTTTCCTTATTGAAATGCAATTTTAAACAGCAAGAAATATTAACTTTTTATGAAGTCTTGATTACAATTAACACTAGAACTACCGACAGTTGAGACGTAGCTATCTCTACTTTTAAAAAAATTACATTTATTTTAAATGAATAAAACAAAATTAAAGTTCATTATATTAGTCCTTTAGCTATCTCTCCAAAAATCATTACATTATTGCGAAGAAAACATGTAACATGAAGTACGAATAATAAAGTAAAATTGTCAAACTAGTCAAAATGACTGTTGTGGTAGTTCTAGTGTTAAAGACGAAATCGTTGTCCCTATTTCTAGGCTTCTCCAATATTCATTGAATATATTACTGTTCCCCCAGTTTGGGGGCCTGTACATTTTAGCTGCTGCAAATTACATTAATATTCAATTTATACACTTACAAACGATGACCATTTCTTAACATTTTGGACAAAAAAGTTCAATAAATCTCTTAAAATCATGATTATGAATTTCAGAAAAGTATTAACAAAACTATAACAACTAAGAAAATGTTAAATATTTTGTACAGACTTGTATTAGTCGTTTAACTTTAATAAAATAATATTCCGTTTGTTATTTTTACTAGTTTCTCTCTGTGACTTAAGGGGAACCCCACTGTAAATTTTTCAAAAAATTTTCTATAAACCTATATAATGTAAGGCAGAAAAGTGCATTACCCGAAAGAATTTTTTTTAATGTCCGTAACACATTCCAAAACTTTAAAGGCGCATTTCTCGAAACACGGTCTATACCGTCCGGTGGCACCACGTTGGTGCCATGCGAAAACTATCGGACAAGCGCCGGTGGCACCACTTTGGTGTCGTACATAAAGATTTATACCGGCGCCAAACGAAAAAATCCCCATCAGACGTGCGGACGGCAAAGTGTTAATTGGGACATGCACACAAATAGGGACTGATACCCTATAATACAAAGAAAAGGAAAAGCCACTACTGGTGGGAAAAGCCCGAAACCTATTTTACTTGCCACCCACCAAGGCACGCATTCCAAGATGGCGGCTTTGGGGGTCGCGTGGAAGGAGGTTCACACTCACTTCCACTCGGTCGATTTTTGGAAAAAAAAAGCTCGCTCACAAAATACTAAAGCCCGCGGGTACTCACCGAAGCGAAGGAAAAAGAAAACCCAAAAAGGGGGGAAACCGGGCTGTAGTCCCAAGAAAATATTTCTACAACGACGCGATGTTCTCCCGCTTCGCCGTCCAGTCGAGAAATGGCGTCTTCTTCCCAGTCTTCTTCCTCGAGCGTCGTTGCGCATGCGTACTCGCGCATTCCATTCATGGACGTATAGTTCCGTTGGTTGTGTAATCGGAAGGTGTTGCCACACTTGGTGAGAATTGGTATCTCGTAGTCATAGTTTCCGGAGGTCCCGACAGATGTCGCACGTAGATCGTTGCTCGTTCTTCCTATTATATGTCCTAACTGACGCAATAACACAATAGATGGGGCTTCAAGCAAATTCGCGGGTGATATTCGAATTCGGATGAATAATCATAATAAATAATATAGAATTATCCTTGTTAGGTAACTTTCTACTTGCAGCTTGCTTCTTTTCAGAAAATAGCATAGATTCTCTTATTATAAGAATAATAAAGCTTTTCTTACAGATGGAAACTAGATGACCATGGATATGTAGTTTTTTGTTAACAGACTTTTAAGTTTAGAAATAAACCATAAGGATACGCTAGAGATCGCTAAAGAAATAAATGAAAGGATATTCGAAACCATGTTCGATAGAACCTCTTCATAAAAGACTTACAATCCTAAATCTTAAAAAGGACTTTCGATCCCGCTGGTAATTTTTTATACAAGATCATAAAACATCTTGAAAATAAGTTACTTTTAACAAATGACCCGTTGATTTAAAATAAATAGATTAGAGTGCTTGGTAATCGAAGTTGAATTTTTAATTTATTTTCCCTTCCAACATCTCGTCAACGAATTTCGAAGTTGGCGCTCAACGAAAGTTACGAACCAAGACGTAACACAATCACAAAAGTACTATCAACGCCATCTGTTCTAGGGAACATCACAATGGCAACTAAAAATTGACGCATGCATATATGTGTATGTATGTGTGAGTGAAAGAGACAATATTGACGCGAGTGCGATTTTCTTATGCATTTTCAACCGAATAATATTTAATAAGTAAAAATGAACCCAAATATAAATAAAATACTCGATGTTTCCTGGAGATTTGGTGGTAAGATTATTAATACATAAAAGCGACTATTATGTGATGTTAAGAAAGATTAGAAATTTATTAAATAATAACCTACAATTCTTTCTTGATTTTCTTGAGGAGACCAATAATAACTTAAAGAAAATCAAAATTGTCCAATTTGTTTGTCCCAAATTTTCATTTCAAAAATTTTTATCATAATTAAAATTCGTTGACCAAGTTATCTCTGGAGTGACTCATTTTGTTAAAAATAATACTCTTTATGGCATGAATGTAAAATATTTGAAAAGAAAGGAGAAGAAAGTTACAAAAGTTAAAGATTTGTCAAACCTAAAAAAAGTACAAACTGGAAAGGTGGCATAACTTTTTGTTTCTCGCTTCTTCGAAAATTCACACATCGATGCCACAAATAATGTTATTCCAAACTAATCGAACCATTTTTGTACCGAATCGGTCGATCCATGCTCGCTCGACCTTAAGACAAAGCTTAAAAACTGTGTTACTTTAGAAATAAAGTAAAACAAAGTTTTTAGTAAAAAGATGATCAAGCAATGTAAATATTAAACAAGAATATAAAGTGAAATTTATAATTCATGAAAAGAAAGGACAAAAATATTTGATATTGTTTAACTTTATTTGGTATTGGTATAAAATATATAATATGGAAAATAAATTTTTGTCTGTTATAACAACGATAGATTCCTCTAAATGTAATTAGCAATAAAATAAAATAATAACAAAAATGAAATTAATAAAGAAGCGTGTTACAAAATTTTAAGAAGAGAAAAATAACAACAAAGATTTGGTAGGAAGACAAAAATAAAGTTGAAATCTTAATGATATGAAAATCAGAGAAGCAATCGAAATTTCATGATTTTCGTGTAGTATCATTTTATCAGTTTAGTATACGTTTCGTATAATATCAAAATCATGAATTTTCAATTATTTTATGATCGTTTCGTATCTCATTTTTTGCTGATATTTTTTTAAATTAAAAATATTAATGTCTTGTATTTTATACTGATCGAGTTCCCGACTCCTGGACTATAAAATAAAATAAAATATTTCTAATTCTTTCGGTTCTTGATCCGTCGATGTTGAATAATAATACTTTATTTTCCACAGTTTTTTTGTTCGGCCAAATTATATTTTATATGTATAAAATGTTTTAATCATTTGATGCCGATCCTCTTTAGAAATATTTGATTCGCAGCATTTTCGTGAAAAATATAATTTTTCAGAAAAATATAATTTTTCAGATAATAATATCCAAGTTATGTGAATTACAAGAGGATTAGTATCAAATAATAGAAACGTTTAATTAGTATAAAATATAATCTGGCCGAATAAAAAAAGATTAAGGAAAATAAAAAATTATGAAATATTTCTTAAATATTAAAAATTAAGGAAGTTACGACCGAAACAAATAGAGGGAAAAAGTTGCCCCACCCTCTACTTACGTACTTTCATGCTATTTCTCCTCTTTTTAGTTTTCCCTACCGTACTTTCGTTTTACCACCGCTCAACTGCTAATGGCCCCACGTTACCGCTGTCACTTTGCATAATGTGACCAGAAAAAAAAAGTGATTTACGCCAAAGATAATTTAGGTTTTAATTCTAAGCATATTTAAATAATCCAGCACTCCTTTTAAATACTTTGAAAATATATGTTACTGAATACTAAGATAGTATTTTAGAGTAGTAACGAGTACACTTTCAACGTAATGACCGTAAAAAAGAGCCAATATGTATAAAAAATATAAACTTTACGATTTCCGGTGAAAAATAATTTGTTTGAAGCTACTCAATGGGACCATTTTTTCATTAAATGATCCCTTATTAAGATACAAGGTGAAGAAAAGTCTAAACCAATTTCTTCTTTGTTTATCAATTTTTCAGGAAAAATTACTTTTATCCGAAAATTGAAGGAAACAATAAAATATAATGTTTAACCCTTTCGCTGCTACTTTTCTTTTTTATCAACTAATTTATGCAATGTTTGGTATTTCTATGCTTTTTCGTGTGTAATATTACAAATTTAAAGTCGGATTTAACAAATATTAAAATCTTTTGATTTTGTACTACACAGTTTTTAATAGCAACATTCCAATTATTACAAAATTATACTTTTAATTCCAAATAATGAAATATTTGTATTTACATATAACAATAAATCGCTAATTTCACAATTCTTCTAAGCTCGTCGGAGGAGCAAATTTTTAATCTTTCAGATACTGCGGCTTACAAAAGCTTAAAAAAACCTGTTTCAAATTAAAAATGAGTTTGAAATCAAAAACAAAAGATTTGCGAACTTTTCTTTACTTTCTCGTGCATTGACATACAAAACAAGCACTGACGTATTCACGCTCATTAGTACTGTCTTTGAAAAAGAGAGAAGCATTATGAGAAAATGAAATATACAGAGATGACACGTACAGGGTGTCCCAATTTAAAAAAGACACCTGAATATTTTTTCAATGAAGCGTTTTCAGAAAAAATGGTTTCAATAAAAGTTGCTGGGTTTCGAAGAGGACATGTGATAGGTACCTTGACTTTGGCCTTGATTTTCATCTTCAAGGTCATTTTCAGGTCGACCAGTTTTTTTAAAATGGAAAATCGTTTGTTTTTAATATTTTTTTGTCAGATTTCTAATTTCTGAGATAAAAGAATTTTTCGTTTCTTATATTTTAGTAAAACTGTGCTTTTCATTTTAATTCCAAATTCTTTCATCTAAAGTTAATGAAATATTTCATAACTAAATTAGACTATGAAAAGAGAAATCGTCAAAATAATGAAAAGTATTACAAAAAATAATTAATATGCACTAATGACGTAAAATAGCGATACAAACTAACAAAATAATAGATATTCGTAAAAAACTAATTATAAATTGGAATTTTTTAATGGACATTATTTTATATCTGATTTTTATAATGAAATTTGTATATTTTAGAAAATTTCTCTTAACTTTTATTATTTTTCATCGCGAGTGTATCTTTATCATTTTCTTAATGAATTCTATAAATTTATTTATATTTATTTATACATTCTTAACGAATTTTGAATACATTATTCTTTTACAGTAACGGCAGCAGGTACCGAGCTCGATAAATTGGGCAAATCGTATCTTCAGCTTAAAATTCTCTTCGAGGATGGTGGTAAAACACATACTGTCTTCGTAGAACAATCTTTGACGGAGTTTTACAAATTTTTGCACGATTTGGAGAAAGCCAAAAGCAATTTGGAACTTTTAACGTAACATTAATTAACCGTAAGCATTTTTTTCAGTATATTGAACTATACTGTAAAATGATACAATTGTAATGTACAATTTTAGTTCTAATACTAAACAATAATTGAAACAATTTCAATTAATGTTTAAGCTGCAAACTGTGTTACTTCTATTTTTAAATAAACTTTTCCTACAGATTTGAAAAACGTGATTTCAAGATAAGTACGTTTGAAGTTTGACGTATCGTTACAGACTAGTGTTATTTATAATTTTTTAGTATTACTTTGGCTAATAACAAATGTTACGTCCCGACACAAAAATTAACAATTTAAAAATTTTGTTTCCTTACACAGTATGAATTTGGCATCTAAGACGACCCCTTTTTTTACATAGAGTTTAGTATGCAAAGGCCCATGCACTCCGCATGCTAGGCACTTGAACCAAGGGACTAGCCCAAGGAATTAGATAGAGAGAGACCATGCATTTTCCAACACTGCATATTCTCCAACAGCTCGTAAAAGTCATAGGATATACAAACTTCATATAGAAAAATTAAGAGAGAAATTTGATTTTCGACAAAGACACTAAACTAGACAGAGAGAAAAAAAACGCAATGCCCATTTAAAATAAAGATAGAGATAATAGTGAAAGACCGAGAAAATTCAAAATGTACAGGATCAATAAAGACAGAAGACAAAATTTTGACTATATAAGGGCCGGAAATCTTATGTATCGTCACTTACTCGCCTTGCGTCCGTCGAGGAAACATCTTCCGAGACAGTTTTAAGGAAATAAAGTTGGAAATTTTCTTCAGACCAAGTTTTTGAGAGTAAGTCCTTGGTCTTTTTATTTCCTAAAGTTCCTAAGACCTGGAGATTGGGATCTGATTTCCTAGGTCTTACCCTTCCAAAGATTCTGCGGTAGGTATCTGACTTCAACATCTTTCCTTAAAATGTAGCAGAAAGGCTGGATCTCGTTTTGAAAAAAATATATATATATATTTATAGACAATTATCCCTCGGAAAGGTTGGTATCTGACCATCCGAGAGTTGTACCCCTTTGAAAACACTATTAAATTCAGCTTCCCACTATCACTTCCGGGTAGTTGGTATCTGACCGCCTGGGGGTCGAACCTTTTAATTTTTTTGAAAAAAATATATATACATATATATATTTCGATTTACCCTTGTTGTACAATTTTTATTTAAATCAATTTTTTTTTATTTGTTTATTTTATCAAACTAACGCCTCTCATTTAACGCCTCCCGTCTTGATGCATGCTCCTATCCCTGAGATCACAAAGCTACCTTGTTCCCTAAAAAGAGAGCGTTTCTCTGGTCTTAGGACGTAACACAAATATAAAAGTGTTTAATCTTTTTGTAAAGCAAACAAATACAAATGTTAAATTTCTTAATTTTTATTTACATTTTATAGGACTTAATAACACGATTCTGCCTCATCTATCACATGCAGAAAACGCGCTGTGTTATCTGTTAACACTATTAACACTATTTCGGCCATGCTAATTATAATTAAAAATCAAAAAGCAAAAATATAGAATTATAATTAAAATAGATTTTCTTAATCAATACCAAATTTTTTATAGGCGCATAATTGCTCTCCTAAGCACCTCCCGTTTGTTGGTTAAAAAAAAATAAATAAAATCTCAAAAATAATTCTAAATTCAAATTCTGAAAGGTGTATTTTGGCACCTTTGGTAGAAATAGTGTTAATAGACGCATACAATTTTGCCGATTCAATATTTCAGCTCGCTTGCCTGTTCCATATAAACCAACATGTATGGCATAAACGTCAATATAAAAATATTGCAACATTTGGCGACATAACTAGATTATTAGGAATTTAACCCTTAAAGCCCTAGAGTATCAAATTTTATAATCGGACTTAAATGGAATTGCACTCACTTGACGAATTTGATACTCTAGGCATTTAAGGGTTAAAGAAACGTAAGGTGGAACATACGACGTATACAAATCTTCAGTAAAAAAAACACATAATCAAAAGTGCCTCGTTATGTGTTTAAATAATTTTTCCAATTTTCTACATAAAAATATTTATCGTTATTACAATTTCTCTAAAACGAGAATCACACGTACAATTTATTTTCACTGTATTTTGCCGAAACATAAATAACAATTTTTCAATTGAAGTTAGCATATCAGATCTAATTAATTTTACACGATTGAAAAATATCTAATGGTAATTAAGAAATACATGCCTTCCGTAATCAGATTTTTTCTAGCACGAAATAATTATAATTAATAATTATAATTAACAATTATAATTATAATTAATAATTCATCCAATTATAATCGCTATTTTCATGTGGACTTTCTTGAATACATTCGAATGCGTTTTTTTTTCCGTTTTAAACATTAAAATTGTTATATGTGAATAAAAATAACACTTCACTTTTGTTGGTATTGACTAATGACCAAAAATAACTGAACTATATAGAGAAAAGGTTTCTAAGTGCTTCGATACCTAAACTAATTTTTAAAAAATAGTTATGAACAATTTTAATCGCAGCTTAAATCCTCCGTGTGTCTATTATACAATCGAAGAATATCAGTCTTCCCAAATAACACTTTGTTACAATATCGAAAATTCTGTGACGGAATTACATTTCCAGTCGAATGTCTTCCTGTTGTGATATGACTAACTGCTTCCACAACAAATCTGCTTTGCTACGTTGTTTCTGCTCCAGATTCAATTTCATTATCTGAAAGTAGAAAGAAAGACAGATGACACGGTTTATATCGAATCAAGGAAGAGCGGCTACACTTCTGTGTATTGCATGAAAAATTGTACCATCAAATGACTTATTGTTAGTTAATTTCAATCCCTCTCAGACATAATATATAGCGATGTTTGCCCTCAATCCTCGACTATCTTTCCACCTAATGCTTGCATAGTACCCTACAGCTAAAAGCAGAGTGCAAAAAGAAGGAAAACATTACTCTACTAGAATTAATTATTAATATAATTAATTCTAATAAACATTTCTTCCAGAAAAAAGAAATCATTGTGAAAGAACCGTTTGTACAGAGATTTTTTTGGATTAACACTATTTCGACCATGCTGATTATATATAATCAAAAATCCAAAAGCAAAAATATAGAATTATAATTAACATAGATTTTTTAAAATAAATAATACCAAAATTTTACAGACCCACAATTACTCTGCTAAGCACCTCCCGTTTGGGGATTTCAATAAAAGATTAAATTAAACCTCGAAAATAATTCGCAATTCAAATTCTAAAAGGTGTTTTCTGACACCTTTGGTGGAAATAGTGTTAAAAAAAATACAGTGTGTATGCATGTGTATGTTTAGAGTTTTTAATGCACAAAGAGGAAATTTAAAAAAAAAATTTTTTCCTCAATCCTGTTCTCGAGACTGATATTTGAGATATAAGTGTTTTCAAAATTTGTTGTATGATAATAATAATTCAATATGATGGCCATAAGCATGTATAACCGCAGATATCGTCAGATCCTTGGGAAGTCGGTCAAATAACCTCGTTACGAGTGCACTTCTATAAAAAAATTACCCAAATTAAAAGATGTCTCGGTGATCAAAATCTTCAACGACAGTGGCGGTCCTTTAAAATGGGTTTGATGTACTTTTGGGTCTACTAGGACCCAGGTTGTGTTTTTGGTGCGGAACTGCTACTTTTTCAAACAGATTTGAAAAGTACAGTGTCTCAGTGTGTATACAGTCTTTATACATTGCGTCCCATTTTAAAGTTTCCATTAGAATATCTCTTCAGCATTTAAGGTAGTTCTCCCACGAAAGCATTTTCTTCAGATTTTTCTGAAATCCTTATGAGGTGTTAAATAGATATATTTTTTTTCCATCGATTAGTAAAATTTGAGCTCCGTCGTCAGTTTAAAAATGGAAATATGTGCAATTAAAAATAGCAATTTTTACATAGCGAGCATAGGGAGTACCCCCCTTAGTTATACTTATCAATTTATATCATGAGAATGAAAGGGGACCTTACCCACCTGATGTCACGGATCTTGATGAAATTTTTTTGGGTTATTCTACAAAACTTGTAAACATTTTGTGCAAAAGCATTTTTGTCAACGCCTCTTCGTTTTCGAGAAAAAAAAATACATATATAAAAAATACAATAAAAAATAGTTTACGAGCGACTGATAAAGCCAAATGTGCAAAGAAATTATCAAGAACTCTAGTAGCCGTGGCGGCTAAGGTGCTGCAAGCTATTGGGACATACATATGTTCTTTGACTCGTGTTTCAAATCTTTGGACCGTCATGTTTTTTTTCTTCATTTTATTTTTTCTTTTCTATTGAACTTGCAGGAAAAGGATATAAATATCACAAAATTATTTTTAAAAAAAGGAATACGTTTAACATGATTATAGGTGAGAAACATGAACGTAAACACTTGGAAAATATATAATTTGAAATTATATTAATTCTATGTTTCTCTTGACGCTGGCATTTTTCCACCTTCTGAAATTTCATTTAGTAGTTGTCGAACTTATTGTTAAGGAATTCCCAACAGAAATTTGTATTGGTCATTCCAGCCCCTTAATGTATAAATGACGTTTATAGAATGAATTATAAGAATGCTCCGATTGCGGGGAAAAAGGTGTAGGAACGAACATTTTGAAAGCAAGGTGCATGCAAATAATAAAAGCATTGTTATCAATTATTTGACAATTTTCTTTGAGTCGTGTTTCCTAAAATTAAAATTAGAAAATGTTGGCCAAGAAACTAGGAGGTACATGGTTCAATACATCCAATCCTAATGGGGGGGGGGGGGGGGGGGGGGGGGGTATGGTATAACCACTTTCAAAAATCCGGTTTTTTTTTTTTCGAAATTTTTTACATAAAAGTACAACTTCTTAGAAATATTTTCTCAAAACCTCAGGTCATTTGAAGTAAAAGTCAGTAAGAAGGAGCTGTGAGCTGTGTCCCTTTTGAACCCGCCGAAAGCGGCAAACAGGTAACTTTAAATGCGTTTTTCTCGAAACGAATTTTTTTGAAGTCGGTGGACACGATATCTCAAAAACTTCTGCACCGATCCGATTCATGTTGAACATAGTTTTCCAATACATATTTTACAAGGTCGCAACGTTCATCTTTTTTTTCCGCTTGAGACCGATTTTAGAGCTACAAAATGGTGCCATTTTCAGTGTAAATATCGTGATTTTGACTTCAACCAACCTCCAAAAATTGAAAAAAAATGTTGTAAATAAAAGGACAACGTTGCGACTTAGATTTACTTCTAAATTAATCATTTTTTCCAACTATTTGTGATTCAGATGATTTTGTGACGAGTTATCGTGGACACCGCAAAACGAATCTTTTCGAAATGGCCTCCGTCAATTCGCTCTCACTGGCTTGTTTAGGAATATTTTCTCACGAAAAAATTACTGAATGTTCTTCAAATCTTATATAGCAAAGTGCAACAAACTTTAATAAAGTAACTCTAATAGTCTCTTCAAAAAAATTCTCAAAAAAGTGCTTTTTTTAGCCCCCCCCCCCCCCCCCCCCCCCCCCCCAAGAAACACTGTAAATGAACTTGATTCAAGCGTAATTTTTGAAGCATTCCAAAAAAAGGAGGCAAATGGAGAATAAATTAAAAAAGTGTTTTATTGTTTCAAGATATGTTTCATTTTACAATAGATGTATTCATTTCTCTGCTTGTCATCTAATTATACTGATTGGTATACTAACAATGAGAAATATGAATTTTTCTATAAGTTCAAGTAAATTTTCTTTTACTCAGTTTCCAAAAAACGTAAAATCTTGAACGGGTAGTAATGTGTAATAGTATTCGTGGGATATGCAGAACAAAAAAATGAAACAATCGTAGCGATGTATAAAAAATACTTAACGTAGAAAAAAAATGTATAAAACTGTAAAAATTAATTTCTCTTAGTCTTGAGTAGTAGAAAATAAACGGTATAAGATAAAAAACTGTGATGAAAATGGAAGTTACACGAGTGTCATGGACAAATTGCATGTTAATCTTGACTACATTCTATACTTTCTGGAACGGCGTTAAATCTTGAGGATGAGGTAAAGGTAGCAGTACTTGACCATGTATCAGTAGTTGGCCAATTTTAAAAAACCATTAAATATAAAATAAAAAACTATAAAAAAAATAAGATTTTTATAAGACGTGATGTTTTTATTTTGATGAAAGTGCACATTTTATAAAAATTATTTTTTCTGGATTTTTAGAAAATGGTCAACTACTAGTACATGGTCAACTACTGGTACCTTTGCCTGTAAACGTTGCATCAAAATAATACTGTATTTGAAATATCAAGGAAAGGATATAAAAAATACAGAAAAAAAAAATATGACTTTGAAAAGATTGCTCTGAATTCGTAGGTACAGTTCCCCTCGTGCTTAAAATTCACGCATTTGAACATACAGATTGGAGCATATGCTTGTTTGGAAGAGATTGTTCATTTGAAACATGGGTTTCATGGTACGTTGTTTACGTTTATATGGAATCAAATTGATTATCGCTCCTCTCTGATTTAAAGGATCCATTAGTGCTAACGCATGATTGCTTTGATCAAGCACAGTAGAAGAAAAGGAAGAAGCCTCTTGTGATTGGGAAGCATTGGGCTCAAGTAAGGACTTGCCTCGTTCTGCTTTTGATTGGATGCTTTCCAATACTGGAAGTATGGCACCGAGTAAAGGACGTCGTGAAGGATCACCAGCCCAACACTGTTCCATCAAGTTCCAACATTCATCGTCAAAATGAGCTAAGCGTTCCGGCCTGATACCTGAAAAAAATCATATTTGGGATTATTTCAGTCATGAACGAAATTTCATTTGCTTTCAATGTGAAGTGGACTTATTAAGTGGACATATTAAATTACAACCTACATCTCGCACGCCGATAGGAGACTTTAAGGACGTTCACAACTTTCGTTGTGGGGTATGCGTTTCGGGGGAGCGGGAGGAAAACTCGTTAGCGAACAAATGTTGGTAGCACTGCATAGCAGTGTCTTTTACGCGCCTTTTCTGCGCTTGCGCAAAGACGTTCGTTTCACAATACCAACATAGTGAAATTCGGAAATACTATTTTGTTATTTATTGAAAAACTACACGGTAAACAATGTCCATTTTAACAACATTTGTTCCTTTTAAGAAAACCAATGATTTAAGCCAAAAAAATTAAAAATCGTATATGTGGATCGAAAGATATAAACTTTATAAAAATCGCCATAAGAGCACATGTTAACATGTTAACTTTATCCTTTTATATTAGCCAAATTACACGGTAAAAAATTCTGAACAAATTTGAGTCTTCCTTTTTCATATCAAACTACAACATATCCAAATTTTAAACAAATCGTATATATTTGGTCATAGGTTGTGAACGTCCTTAATTAGGAGGTACTCTACAAACGTGCGTCACGGTCGACTCCAGTTCAGTATTTCTTAATGAACACATGAACACATTCTTTGGAATTATAAAGTGCGAACGTTAAGGGTTAACACGTTGACTGCCACGTAAAATTCACGTAACTCCCTATTCACGCCGCGTGGGTCGTAATGATATACGCTATTGCATTTTTCATAATCAGCGCGGCCTGTACGGAAACTTTAGTGTCGGTCACCGGTGACCAACAAAATGTCAGTCAAACTGTCAATCATAAATTTATTACATTACACATTCAACTTCGACTCCTAAGAAATAATATAACGATTACCTTTCCGAACACTCGTCCACAGCTGCTCCTTGTTATGAAACTGCTCGAACGTGTACGGTAGCTTGACGTGTCCAGCGCAGATGTACCAGAATAAAATACCAAAAGCGTATACGTCGACGCTGCTGTCGTAATGACCAGAGAGTAACTCCGGCGCCATGTGAACCGGCGTCCCGACAATGCTACCGGACATCATCGCTTCGGTGATGCAAAATCCCAGATCCGTTAATTTAGCCCTGTTCTCGGTATCCAATAAAACATTTTTTAGTTTGATGTCCCGATGGAGGAGTCCTTGCGAGTGTAAAAATCGTATACCCTCCAACACGTCTATCGCTATTTGTATCCTCTCGAGCCACGAGAGTCCAGCTCGAATTCCACAGTACAAGTCTCGGCACATCCGATCGGTGATCAGCAGAACGGCCGCTCCCACTCCACAACCACCGTACGAATGGTCAATCACGGATCCCCGTAACTTCACTATTCTCTTGTGGTCGGGTATGGACCTGGTGTAATAGAATTCCATGGCGAGGTCGTTCCAGTGCCGTTCGTCGGGTGGAACGACGGATTTCACGGCACACGGCCCGGGTGCGCCGCCCCATCCGTCGCAGGCAAAAACCACCCCGTACTGCCCCCTGCCGATTTCTTTCCCGTAATGAGGAATCCCGTATCGAATAATATCGGTCATGGACGTAGACTCCAGCGCCAATTTCGCTAACCGTGGTGCGTGATATTTGCGAATGGCGACCCTCTGCTCTTCTGTACGCTCCAGTTTCCCGGAATAGTGGTTCTCCAAAGACCTGAGGGCGGCCTGGAAGGTATCGTGAGACGTCCTCACCTTGTCCTTGAACTGCGTGGCCAAGGTCCGAGCCAGTCTGGCGGACGACAAGGAATTTAAAATATCGGTGGTGATACTCCTTCTCCAGGAGGCATCCAACGTCGGCGTGGGAGACCAAGGCAAGGGCAAGGCCTTAAAAACTTGTCTCAATCTTTCCAGAAAGGAATGCACCAGCGAGGGCGAGGAGTTATGCAATTCCACGTTGTAAGCCGCCGAGAGAATTTGTTTCAAGGCGTCACTGGCCGATAAGTTACTGTCCGCTTCGTAACTTTTCTCCAGACTCTGTAGGCATCTCTGAAGAGTCCCCACGAAGGTTTCGCGCAGGCAATTGATGGAATTGACGAGTTCTTTGGCCACCTTTTCGCCCAAACGGCCAAGTACCATTCTTTGGACTTCCGAAGTAGCTGCACGTACCGTTGCCGACCATTCCAGCCTCTCACTCCCGTTAAATAGAATACTTTGGCATTGGTATATATCGCTATTGGGAAGGGAAAGCTCGTTCTTCATCTCCTGGATGATGTTTTGTATGAGTTCGGCCAGTTCCTCTTGTTTTTCGTCGACCACCTTTAACAGTCTGGCGTACAGTTCGTTTTCCTTTTGCTGAGCGTACTGTATCCTCCTGGGGGTGATCTGAATTTCACGGGCCATATCGAAAGCGCTGAGAATAAATTTGCGCAAACTCGTGGTGTGCACTTCGTTCAAATTATTGCTGGCGTTGACTAGGTAATTTTGCAGGCACTGTTTCGTGAAATTCAAAATTTGATCGATCTTCTGACTCGAATCCACCAAAACGCTGGCATTCGCGTATTGCCCGGTCACCAACCAAGTCAATTCACCCACGTCCAGTGATTCGTCCGCTCTTACAAATCCCAGCTGAGTCAACTGGTCGAGCCACGTGAGACCCAAGGAACTCATCGAGTTTCTTCCGTTGCACTCGAAACTGGCGTCGGGATCGAACGATCCCTGTAATCTGTGTTGTTCGGATTCCGTTAATTCCGCGTCAACGCCATCCAAGTAAACATCGGTCAAAGCGGACACAAATAACACGGGGTTGTATGGGTAGGTTTCCTTCAAATCGCGTAGCTCTTGTATGTTGTCTTCCGTCAATGCGTATTCGCTCAAGGCGTAAAAAAATATGGGCAAAATACTTAGCGACCCTTTGGCCAGGATTTTGACCGCCCCGTTGTTGGGAACCACGAATATCTCCACCCCATCTTTCAAAATCGGGCAGCCTACCTTCACGTCGAGCACAGTCGGATAGTTAATGTCCTCATTCGCCGAAATGGTCAAATCTTCAGCGGGTAGAGTGCTCCACGTCTTCTCGTTAGCTTGAAGCTTTTCGACGACCTCGTACTCCAAGCCCAAGGTGAGGCTCACGTGATTGGTTTGTCCGTAGCTGAGCTTTATCCACCTCCACGATCCCACGCATATTGGTAAAATATCGGTCGATAGCAGACTGTTGATCAGTGCCGCTTTCGCTTTTGTGTCTTGCCCAAATACTATTATCGCTGGACAATTCTCCAGAACGTGCGTAATTCTGTCTAAAGTCAGTGGAGGCAATAATTCATCGATTATATTTTCTGCAAACAAAAATACAGGTCAAATAGAGCGACTGCGATTCGGAATGAACTCTGAATGACAAAATCCACAACTTCAACTTTTTGTGTATGACCTAATTGTTGACTCGCGATACAATATAATTAATCACAAAAGAACGAGCGACAGCTACGTACTACGGCATCAAATTTTCCATTCATAATATGACTAAGTTGATCCACGTTCGCAGGTCTCATAAAATCACCTTTCATTATTTGAATTTCAAATTATTTTCGAGGTTTGGTTTAATATAAAGCAAATAAATAAAAACGTTTATTATAATTGTTATAAGACAAAGGGGGGTGGCCCCGGTCATTGCAAAAACTTAATTTGTTTTGTTAAAATTAAATACCAAAGGTGTCAAATGATACCTCGTAGAATTTTTATTTAGAAATATTTTTAAGGTTTAATTTAATCTTTTTTTGAAATCCACAAACGGGAGATGCTTGGTAGAGCAATTATGCGCCTATAAAAAAATTTGGTATTGATTGAGAAAACCTGTTTCAATTATAATTCTATATTTTTGCTTTTGGATTTTTGGTTACTTATAATTAGCAAGGTAGAAGTAGATATCTTTTCAGATATTAATCAACTAACTAATATATTTTTAATCACCAAGCACGATAAAAAAAATGGCTTTTAAGGATTTTATCGTATCATTTTTATAATACAGATAAAATTCAATTGCAAAGCTGCTTGTTACACCGAAGAGGGTCTACAACCGCGGACCGAAACGTATGGATCCAAAGTATATGGAAATAAAGTGAGCCATTTATTTTGAAAGTGGACTCAATCTATTTGTGAGTTTTTTATTGTTAATTATGGTGGCATGTGTCACTTGGTGTTGACTGTCAAAATTTAATTTAATTTTGCAAAAATTAAAAGACACTGGACTTGGGCCACTATGAAAATAAACGGCTCAAATATACGCCGAGTACATCAGCTCTAATTTAGAACTGAGTATTTATTATATCTGTTATACAACAGACCAACTAAGTACCTACCATCGTATTATAAACAAAATAGCATATTTTTATCTAAAGAAATATTTTAATAGTTATTAACTATACCTTCGGGAAAAAAGTTCTCAAGATTGATAACTTCAAGCGCACGTTGTGTTTCTTTTAAAATATATCGTAACTGGCTCCTATATCTTTGGTATCTCCTAAATTCGTGTGGTAACTTGCTTACCATTGTAAGGGCTTTGTTTTTCGAATCACTTTCCTCCAAATGCTAGTCATTACCTGCAGCAAACACAAAACCAAAGGATCTTGTAACTAGATTTCTTGATAATTAAAATTGCCTGAAATTTGTGCAATTACTTCTAGTTACCCTTAAGACTATGCCGTCCGGTGACACCACGTTGGTGCCATGCGAAAACTATCGGTTAAGCGCCGGTGACACCACGTTGGTGTTGTACATGAAGATTTACACCGGCGCCAAACGGAAGAATCCCTATCAGACGCGCGGACGGCAAAGTGTTAATTAAATGGAAAATTCCAGAATTTTCATATTTGAAAAGTACCTTTATTTTCGTAATGTTCTATCGATTTTTCCATTGGCAAATTAAAAAGTGATATTCGTGCTGAACTGTATCATTGAAAACAGCATACGTGTAATTAAAATGGAATCAATGAAATTTAGATTTAATTTGAAAAATGACATATATTCAGAAAGACCTGCATTACCCGAATGATAATTTTATACTGTAGAGTGAGAATTGTAATGGAGTCAACTATTTACTGAGCGAAAGAATAACAGATAATAAGAACTAAAAATATTATTTGCCTTCTCTAATAATTATGATTAATAAATGATTAAGCTTTCAATTTATCACTCCAATTGAAGTAACCCCTCCAACCTTCTTCCAGAAATCTGGTGAATAACGTTGTTGATAATAATACTGTACAATGAAGCAATGGGAATATTTCTCTACTTTCTGCAACTATATCTGTCTTTATTAGAGAAATATATTGCAATTCTGATATTTTGCTTCTTTTTTTTTACAGCAAGCTTATTCTTACAAGGGGATGATATCACGGATCTTGATGAAACTTTTTTGGATCATTCTACGACACTAGTAAACATTTTGTGCAAAAGCGTTTTTGTCAACGTCTCTTCGTTTTCGAGAAAAAAATAAAATAATTTACGAGCGACTGATAAAGTCAAGTGCGCGAAGAAATCATCAAGAACTTCAGTAGTCGTGGTGGCTAAGGCGCAGCCTACTGGGGTCTGTGCTCTTTTTGACTCGTGTTCAAATCCCCTGACCGTCAAAAAAATTTTTTTTTCTTCGTTTTACTATTTCTTATTAATTGAACTTGCAGGAACGGGATATAAATGTGCCTATAATTATGAAAGTGGTCTAAGTCATATTTTTTTTGTGTTGATGAATTTAAAAGATTTGTTTGAAATAAAATTAAAATTGTTTTTACATTCTGCAACATTGAAAGTTGGAGTTTTATTGGTCTTGATTAATAAAGAAAAAAATGTATTGCGAGGTAAAATGATGCGAAATAACTGAAAATTCATAATTATGGGCACAAATATCACAAAATTACAAAGAAGGAATATATTTTGTTTAGTCTTTCGGTACAGATTATTATACAAATTGCGGATTTCATTTTATTATACAATATAAATTATTTTTATTCTAGCCCTTTTTTTGTTAACTTTTATTATATTTTTAATGGAGGAGTTTTTCCTGATTATGTTTGGATTTTGAAAATGTGTATATTGTTGCAACATGTATCATTCTTTCTGTTTTAGGGGACTCATTCCAAAACGTTTAAATAAATAAATAATTATTATAGTTAATTTGTAGTCTTTTTTTTGGTTGTATTGTATGACTTTTCTTATAAAATATAAAAATTAATTTGACGTGACGTTTCGGCTCGTTAATCTGAGCCTTCTTCGGACGATTGTAAATTCTAAAAAACATAAAATATAAAGAATTCTTTCACTTACATTGTTTTTGTATACATGTCATAATAAATAAAATAAATAAATTTATTGACGACTAACAGAAGACTTCAACCCTAAAAAAAAACACCTCTGGTGCAAAATATTGAGAGAAGTTCATGTATGAAAAGTGATACCTCTACAAAAAGCACATCTGACGCAACCCCCCCTCCTCCAATTCTAATTTATACAAAATGTCCAAAAATCAAAACTGATTATAATGAGAAACTAATACATCAAATTTGTTATAGTTTATAGAATAGAATGGACATGAATGAATATTAGTGTGTCATCTAAAAAATATGACTACTAAACACAGTTTTGTGGTACATTTTGAAAATCTTCCGCCAAACAAAGTAGTTCAATCCGATAACAATAGACAAGTTCAAATTTTCCATTATATCCATACGAATTTTGACAAACTTCGGCCAAATAAAGTTGTGAAATCCGATAACATTAGACAAGTTCGTTTTTTTCCATCATGTTATTGACGACTAACAGAATAATAATAAATAATTCTAAACTTGGTCCGACAATAACTTGTTACAACTTGAATATCTTATTCGAATCCCCATGAAAAAAGTGGAACAAGTTACCGTGGGACCCCGTTGCAAATTATTTGAAAAATGAATGGGGAGTCACAGGTTTGATTTATCCCACTCATCTTTGCAACCGAATCTGTTTTTTTTTTGTTGCATCAAAATTCAACTAAATGTTATACGTACCCATATGAACTACCTCCACATGAAATTTGCGCATAGTTTCTAGCGGTTTTCGAAATTCCGAAACATGCGAATGGTCTACTACTCTAAATGATGCGGAAGAATCTAGAAAGAAAAAATGAAAAAGGGCGTTAGTTCAACCAGACATTTAATCAATAGCTTCCTTTTTTTTAGGAATTAGTGTTGTTAATTTAGTGATATCGTTTCCAAACTTCAACGACCCTGATCACCGGCCAGAGCAATTCGTCATTCATACACATTTAATCAACGATTGACTTGATATCCATGTTTGTGCTGGATTTTATGCGCCTGGGGTACTTCAATGGGATGCTGGAATTCATGGATTATTGGTGTTGGCTTCAACCAACGGTGAAGCTAAGTCAAACAAACAACTTGGAAACATCGCGTCGATTAGAGTGTATACAATCACAAACTTCGACTGATTTCCAACTGAACGCTCATTGATATTTCCAAGTGAACAGCTAGGGAGTTCAAAAATATTCTCTTTTCTACGTTGGCCTGATAAACTTGAAAAATATTTCGAATCAGCTTATAAAGGCACCGGCAATAACTGGTTCCACTTTTTTCGTAGGAATAGGTATAACAGAGACATCGAAGGTGGAACAAGTTATTGCTGGACCCTGTATATGGGGCATTCCCCGCCAAATCGGACGGTTTGAAAAATTTTTTTTTTAATTCTCATAATTTTTTGGTATTTTTTAGTACCCCTCAAAAGAGGCTTCCTGGTAAATTTTGAGATTTTTTTTTATCACTGGTTCAAAAAATATCGAATTTTCAAAAAAACCGCCCTTTTTTTGGTTTTTTGCTCATAACTTTCCTAATAATGGTCGAAATTCAATTTTTTTTCTTTTCAAAATTTTCGTTTTCAGGCGGCCCTTACAGAAAAAAATACAAAAAAATATTTAAAGTGTTTTATTCAATATTTTTTAATTTTAAATTTTCAATCGTGTTTTTAAAACTGTGTGTATCCTTCGATTTTCTTGAAGATTTTCTATTTTAAACTTCTATCCGTCCTGCAACTTTTAAGCCCGGTCCGGTAGTGGGCCTTCCATAATTACTATTTTTTTTCGATTTATAAAAAATTTTTTAATTTTTTTTGCTATAAATTATTATCAGTACCGACTTTTTAAAAATTTTTAATTTTTGAAAAAATTTTTGAAAATTATTAAATTAAAAATTTAAAAATCGGTACCGATTTTTGACACTGTCTGCAGTGTCAAAAATCGATACTGATAATAATTTATAGCAAAAAAAATTTTTTTAATTTTTAAAAATCGAAAAAAAATAGTAATTATGGAAGGCCCACTACCGGACCGGGCTTAAAAGTTGCAGGACGGATAGAAGTTTAAAACAGAAAATCTTCAAGAAAATCGAAGGATACACAGCTTTAAAAACACGATTGAAAACTTAAAATTCAAAAATATCGATTAAAAACACTTTAAATATTTGTTGTATTTTTTTCTGTAAAGGCCATCTAAAAACGAAAATTTTGAAAAAAAAAATAATTGAATTTCGACCATTATTAAGAAAGTTATGGCGAAAAACCAAAAAAAGAGCGGTTTTATTGAAAATTCCATATTTTTTTAACCAAAAAAATCTCAAAATTTACCAGGAAACCTCTTTTGAGGGATACTAAAAAATACCAAAAAATTAAGAAAATCAAAAAAAAAATTTGTTTAAACCGTCCGATTTGGCGTGGAATGCCCCATATCTCTAGTTAGAGTTATTTATTTAAACGCTTTGGTATAATGTCCCCTAAAACGCAGATAAAAATGTACAATTCGTGACAATACATAGATTTTTCAATTAATATTAAATTAATTACAATTCATTTTTTTCATAAAAACAATTTAAATGTTCTTTTTTAATTCTTAAAGTTAATATACTAATCTGCCATATGAAAATATGTATTTGAAAATAATCTATTTATACTAGTACATTAATTAAAATATATGGGGGGCGTTCAACGCCAAATGGGTTTTGCTATTTTTTAGTACCCCTCAAAAGAACCTTTCCGGCAAATTTTGAGATTTTTTTGATTACTTGTTAAAAAAAATATCAAATTTTTAAAAAACGCTCTTTTTTTGGTTTTTTGTTTAAAAATAATTTTCTTAATAATGGTTCAAATTAAAGTTTTTTTTTTAATCTTAGTTTTTGGATGGACTTTACAGAAAAAAAATACAAAAGAAATATTTAAAGTGTTTTTGATTAAGATGTTTGAGTTTGAAATTTTAAATCGTGTTTTTGAAAGTGAGTGTATCTTTCGATTTATGAAAATTTTTTATTTCAAACTACTATTCTTTTAACAACTTTTTAAACCGATCCGGTCGTGGGCCCTCCATAATTACTGTTTTTTTTTACAAATTAAAAAACTTTTTTCTCTATAAATCATTATAAGTACCGATTTTTGTCACTGTATACGCTTTATTTACTTATTTAAAATTAATTTTAATACCTTTTAATCGTTAATATGTGTTTAAAATCAATAAGTAAGCGCTAAGTCTATTTATAAACAATTATAATAAACGTTTTTATTTATATAATAATATAATAATATATATAATTATAATATATAATTATAATATATAATATATAAATTATATTATATATTATTATATAATATTATAATATTATATAATTATATAATAATTTAGTAATTATTATAATTGTCGTTTGTTATAATTGTTATATATAATAAAAATTTCATATGAAAATATACGTACTCCCATACAAATATTTTACACAATAAAACGATTATACGAATATTATATTACTTTTAATATACCTAATATACAATTTGTCCTACGATTCTTTTTTTATTTTGGATTCCATAAAACTTATCTTTGATTGTCCATCTCGATACGTGAGGTAGACCTCCCCTTTAAAAATTTACATAGTTAATACTATTTCTACCAAAGGTGTCAAAGGATAGGATGTCGAATTTTAATTAAAAAATATTTTTAAGGTTTAATTTAATCTTTTTTTGAAATCCGCAAACGGGAGGTGCTCAGTAGAGCAATTATGCGTCTGTAAAAATATTCGGTGTTAATTAAGAAAATCTATTTTAATTATAATTCTACATTTTTGGTTACAAATCCTGGATGCTTTTGTTTGTCAATGTAGTTCCAATTCCATACGCTAATGTTCGCGGGTCGGTTTACATAGATAAGCAAATAATAATGCTTTCGTCACTAGGTATGCGATTCAGGTGTATAGAGAAACTTCTGCGATTAAGTATTTATGTAAAGTATCAAATTATGCAACCACAATAATAATTCTTAGAGAAAAACTAGACGAATGTGAATTCCTGAAACCCAGAAGCTCTGTCATTACAGTAACGTTAGCAAAAATTTTTATTATTATTTTCAATTCTATTTTTAACCGTGATGTGCACTAAGCACACGTCATCAGCAGGAAAAAGTGCAATAATAGTGACATTACTCGAGTCGGAATGTGGAATATCCTAGGACTTCCCTGTGGTAATTATAATAATAATGAGTCATGTATTGAGGGTTTTGGGATACCAAGAACACGATACCTGTAAAACACGAGTTTTGGAAAACATGGATACCTTCCCCCGAATTACATGGTTTCAAATTACACGATTTTCGAGTAGTAGGTCATTTGTTTGATAAAATAGAGAGTCGTGATCAAAGACGGAATTGTTCACAATTATAAGGGAATTATAACTTTTATCACGAAATTTGAAAAATTATGACTATGAATTCTCAATTCCATTCCATTTTAATCGAAAGAAATACACATGACTCCAGTGACACAGACTAATTGACATGGTAATTTAATTTTAATTAAAAAAGTGATGCAACACAAACATATTTTTTGTTTTAGGATAAACACACCAATAGATGGACAAATATTATTTCCAAAAGTAATTACATTAAATTAAAGAACGAAATCGTAAAGTCATATTTTTTTTATGGCTATATGTAGTCCTGATTGCAAAAATTGATTTTTTTCATCTTTATATTTGTAATAATGATAAAAAAAATATTTAAAATTGACATGACGAAGTTTTGCTTCAAGAGTGCCACCACTAGCAAATATGTGATAGATGTCCGGTAAACGTTGTTTGTTAATACTATTATAAATGAATAAAAAATAAGGTATGTATACATTATTATGCTCGTATTTCACTAAAAAAGCTATAAATATCGTAATAAAGTAATAAAATTACAAAAATATAAGAAAATTTAGCGCCCATCTATTGGTATTGGCTGTACATCTACTGGAGATTTTCTCCATTTACTGGGGTTTTGGTCTTTTTCATAAATTTTTCTGTTTTGTTAATTACTACGAAGTTTCACAAAGTTTTAGTAATTTTTTTCTAGTTGATTACATATTTTTACATTAATATAATTCATTTTATTATAACTTATTTGTATTTTAGTATATTATTTTGATAAAAAAGCATGAGAGTTTGCTTAACCGTCCATCTATTGGTGCATTTACCCTATTCTGATAATAAAAATTTAAGATAAAACGTGCTTTCAAGACTAATTAAAAAAAATAATTTGAATTATGTAAGACAAGGTTTCTCAGAAGTGTTTACCAATATTAATTAAAAAAATAAACATTTTTGTAGATTCATTTTTGTGTTTTGTAGTCTCGAACAACACGGTTTTAAAGAACACGGAACCAATTAATCCTGTTCTTCGGGAGTTGTGTTAAAAAAACACATATCGCCGTGCTTTTTCAATTGCTATTTGTTTAAATTTTTTTCATCGCTACACTAAAGGTGTGGTTTATCCCTGATTAGGACATAGGCCACTTTCAAAATAAACGGCTCAAATACAAATTTCTACTTGATTTAACGGTAATTTGTAGAGGTTCGACTTCAAATGGAAAAATTGAAGTCGACAAATATTACCCATTCCCATAAATTATCGACTATCAAAGCCGATGTCCAGGGCAATAAATTCCAGCAAAAATTGCTGGAATTTACCAACGGACTTACAATCACCGCTTGCGTTTGCAGCTTAAATGCTTGATTATACCAGACTAGGAAAACAAATTGATATAACCTAAAAGGAAATTGAATGAACACAGGTCTCTTACCGAAAGAATATGTTTGGAACCGACATAATGAGATCTTTGTCCCGTTCTAATGAAACGGAAGGATACGCTCAAGAAGATATTTGTCGGCGGAAGACATTACGAGCACGGATCATTGTAAAATTGGCGTTTCCAAACTTGCAACGATTCTCGCAACGGAAAAGAAAACAGTAAGGAGTTGTGTGCGTGCATCACTGATAAGAAACACACACTCGGCGCCTAAGGCACTATGTTTATATGGAACTGATTCACAGTCAATGTTTCGCCAATCAGCAGCAGCAGCCAGTATTATCTGCGCCTAGAGGATACTTGGCCGATGATCGTTATTTACTTATGATCGTTGCATATAATAATCAGTAAGCGGGAGTTACGATTTCCGCGGCGCCGTGATTTGAGAGGTGAGCGGTACGGGGAGGTTTCCTATGCTTATACATTGTGGCGATTGAATACTGCCAACCTCAATTATCTAAAATATTAATTATTTAAAATTATCGTAAATATAAATAAATAATGTAAGTAGGTAATAAAATATTTAAAATCGATTTCTTTATTAAATGTAATTTTTTGTAATTACGAATTTGCTAATAATATTCATATTCAAGTACATAAAAATTCTAGCGAAACTTGGCAACAGCGCAATATAAGTGTTTAACGGATGGTAATAGTTCGGCTAAGTTTGACTGCCAACATAACTACAGAACACAATAGAGCATATCTTAACCTCAAAATGTCGGCTGAATCGCAAAATTTACAAGTGAGGTTAAAAGGAAAATTCTCGTGCAAGAAGCAATTAAAACGTTTTCGGCAATGCTCAGAAACGGGGAAAAAGAATAAAAAGATAAAATCTATAAACAAGAAACAGGATAACACATTCCCTATGTTTTTGTTACACATTCAGTTTCACACAGCAGTTCAAATTTACCGCGTAAGTGAAAAGCGGTGTTGCCAAGTCTAACGTTCAGCTGATGTAAAATCTGTAAGTTACGATTTAATCAATTAATTTAGACTATAAATAAACGGTAAATCTCGTCTATCTTTCTCTGAAATAATTAGCAAGCTTTGATTTATCCGATAAGAAATTTGATTCCGTTTTTGAACATTCTAAAAGTAATTATTTTTAATATCAAACTTTACTCGCCATAAGAGCACATGTTAAATTACCTTTTATTTTTATTCGATTTTGTCAATAACAAAACGGTAAAAAATTCTGAAAAAATGTATAGAATATTTTTGTTATATTAAGAATAAGATACAATTTTTTCAGAATTTTTTGACATATTAAAACTTTCTGGCAAACGTCCTTAACCCTTTGAGTCACACATTTTTTGTTTCATTGAAGCATTATGAATCCCTGGTATACGGGGGGGTTTTCGAGGTCGCTCATCACGAACCCGACGTCAGATTTTGAAAATTCAAGATGGCGGCCGAAAATTTCACAGTTTATCGGATTCGCTCAAAACTCTCTATACGGGGGTTTTCGAGGTCGCGGATCACGAATCCGACGTCAGATTTTGAAAATTTTAGACGGCGGATGACGTACTGCATCTACCTTTCGCGTTACCCAGGAACAACGGCGCGGACGCGGTAGATATCCGTTCCCTGAATCTAATAATACGTGATCAGTGACCTCGAAAACCCCCGCATAGAGAATTTCGTGCGAATCCGACAAACTTTGAAATTTTTGGCCGCCATCTTGAATTTTCAAAATCTGACGTCGGATTCGTGATCAGCGACCTCGAAAACATATAAGCGGATACCCTGGGTCCATTATATTTTCGTCAAGGTTTCCAAAAACTGATTTTTCATCTGAAAAAACTGCAAAAATTGAGACTAAGAGTCAATTTTCCATAATAATATAGAAGTTTTCCATGAGAAACTGATAGTTTTCGATAATTTCATCTATCACGGATATAATGAATCAGAAACCAATGAAATATCAAGTTCCAAAAGAATTCGCCAAACCCTAACAAAATAAGGAACTTTCGTACATACTCTTAAACAAGCGCATGCGTATTGGACCACCGAAAAGTGCGACTTTCGCACTCTCAAACAAGCGCATGCGCATTGGACCAGCCAAAGAGCAACAGGTTGATTATAATTTCGCATGGTCTCTCCCAGAATGGCCGGAACCAGAAACCAATGAAACATCAAGTTCCAAAGGAATTCGCCAAACCCTAACAAAATAAGGAACTTTCGTGCATACTCTTAAACAAGCGCATGCGTATTGGACCACCGAAAAATGCAACTTTCGCACTCTCAAACAAGCGCATGCGCATTGGACCAGCCAAAAAGCAACAGGTTGATTATAATTTCGCATGGTCTCTCCCAGAATGGCCGAAACCAGAAACCAATGAAACATCAAGTTCCAAAAGAAATCGCCAACCGTCATTTTAAATCCTCTTTCGTGTGAAATTCCATGTTCAGCCGATCTGTAGAAATTTATATTTATAAGTTTGTTTGGAGAACCGTGCCATGTGCGTTTGCGCTTCGGGTACATTGTTTACGGTTGCCTATTGTTGACATACAACGTTTTATTGTTCAAAGTAAACGATTCACCGAAAATTTAAAAAAAAAAGGCTCGTTACTCTTGTCGTTGAATTTCGACCCTACCGAGAACCGCAACATCCAAGATCATGGAGCCACCGGACGAATTTCCATTTCCATTTCAACCCTACCGCATTCAAAATGATTTCATGAAAAACTTGTACCAATGCATTGAAAACAGTAACTTGGGCATTTTTGAAAGTCCAACCGGCACGGGGAAGTCCCTGTCCCTTATTTGCGGTGCATTAAAGTGGTTGACAGATCACGAAAATCGTGATAAAGAGAATTTCCTTGAAAAAGTTGAAGAAATAAGCGCGCAATTAAAGAAAGAAACGGAAAACGAAAAAGCGGATGATTGGTTGAACGCGCAATTGAGACAGATGAAAATTAATGCCGAGAAACGAGATTTGGAAGCTAAACTCGCCGTTATTCGTGAAAAGGAGGAAAGGAAGACCCTGTTGAAAAAGAAAATTGCTGAGTTTAATGGCAAGAGGAAAAACACTGTCAAGTATAGATCCAAAAAAGCAGTGGATAAAAACAATGGGTTTGAAAATTTCGAAGGTGGCGAATCGAATCCATCCGTAGTTAGCTTCCAAGAGGATCTGCTGCTCGATGAAGTTCAAAATGATTCCGATGAGTTTGACGACGAACAGGAAACCGACAGCGAAAAGCGATATAATCACTGTAAAATATTTATTTGTTCGAGAACTCATTCTCAATTGTCTCAATTTGTTGGGGAATTAAAGAAAAGTCCTTATGCCGATAAGGTATCCTTAGTATCTCTCGCCTCCAGGTACAGGAAAATTCGTTTTTGCCTCGTATGGTATTACGGGTCGAATATCACCCCACACAAATTTTGTTTCTAATCCTATTGTTTAACTGTTCCAGTCCCAGGGGTATTGAAAAAACATTGTCGAAGAATTCCTAACGGTGTGAACGCGCTTTGATTGTCAATAACGTTCGAAAAGTACTTGGTTGTCTTGATATAAAATCTGAACAGCGCAGTCGCGCTGCTATTATTATTCTAATATTAATTATATTATTTATTAATATTCTAATGATAATTAGATTGGACGAAAAGGTCGATGTTTTTTGGCATTTTTTAATAGTTTGTGGTCATAGAATTACATTTCATAGGAATAATGTAGGGTCCTGGTTGATTACTCGTACTGGTAATTGCTGATTATTAATTACACCTTATTCTCTTTTTACACGAATTTTTTTTACACGAATTTGATTTAACTCGAGTTAAAAATTAAACAATTTTCTCTTTTTACACGAATTGTTTTGTTTTAGCACGATTTTCAATATTCTACGAATTTTTCTTGAATCTCATAGAGCAAATATTTCTTATGTTTATATTATTTTAACTTTTTTTATATTAATGAATTTCAGATATTATTTTCTTTTTCTCAAAGTATAATTTACTTTTTATAATATACTTAATGACTTAAAATGTGTAAGCACGAAATAAATTAAGTGAACTCTAATAAAAATTTGTTAATATTGTTTACACCTAATTCTCTTTTTCCACGAATTTTTTGGGAACGTATCTATCGTGTAAAAAGAGAATTAGGTGTACTGTTTACTGGTAATTGTACAAATTTATAAAATAAAATTATAAAATATAAAATAATATAAAATAATTTATAAAATTTACAAAATAAAATTGATTTATTGGGTTGAACTTAATACCATTAGCACACCTTTTTTAGATATTGCTATTTAAAGGTTGAAAATAAGTAAAAAAACTTTTAAAAGGGTGCAATATACAGACATACTGCAGTTTCCAAGTTTTCGCTTTCCTCGTATTTGGTTACATAGAATTGCAAATGCTTTTACAGTGCGAAAGTACAAACGATAATAATTTACTATGGTAAAAAAAAAAGTTGCAACGAGAACAAGAAAATGTTTTATTTATAAAATATGTTGTTGTTCTCGATGCAACTTTTCAGCCATAGTGATTTATTATTCCACCTACTTTCACACTGCAGAAGTATTTGCAATTCTATGCAATAGAGTGGAAGGAAAGCTAAAAGCTAGAAGATTGCATTTTGCCGGTACACTGCATCGCCCTTAAGGTGCAAAAAAAATCCTTTACAGCATCAGAAATCAGGGCTAATTTTTTTGTCATATACAAAATAATTTTTTTGTAGTATAACAATATTATAAATATGAATTATTGCGGATTAACAATTTTTATAATTATCACTAAATTGAATAATTATTTTACTGTCATATTTTAATTCCTCGAAATAGAATTAAATGAATTATATCAGAATACCTAGTTTAGAAGTCGAATCTGTATTATTTGGTCTGAAACACATTTTTATTTGCAGGCACAACTACTGTTTGAATAAAGAGGTGCAAAAGTTGCGACATGTAAATTTAATCAACGAACGATGCCTGCAATTACAGAAGAAAAAAACCACTTCGAAAGAGGAAAAAACTTTGAAGAAGTCCAAGGTATCGACGTCGTGTAAATATCTGCCTGGAAATCAAGATATATTAATTGCAGAAATAGTAACGGAAATCAGAGAAATTGAGGATATTGTTTTAAAAGGGAAGGAACTGGAAACTTGTGCATATTACGCTTCTAGAAATTCGATAGGCAATTGCGATGTCGTGCTGGTACCTTACAATACAATTTTACACAAAAACACGCGAACGAGTTTAGGAATTGACCTAAAAGGAAATGTACTTATTATAGACGAAGCGCATAATTTGCTAGACGCTATTGAAAGAATGCACAGTGCAACTATCACAGGCAGGAATATTTTACACTGTTACAGTCAATTGGCACAGTATCAAAAACGGTAAATAAATTGTTATATGAGCTTTTTTTTAAGTTTTGTTTATATTTGAAATTGAAATTGCATAAAGGATTCATTTTTATTTACATATTTCAAGAAATATTTACTTTTTGTTACCGCAATTACTTTCAAATTAATCACAAAGTGCAAAAGCCCGAATACTTGTGGAATATTTTCAATAAAAGTATTATTTGTTACTATTTTTTTATCACACTCATACGAAAATATGGAAAATTTAGGAATTTCCACGTGTTTGTGCATAAATATAATAATATTGAAAGTACACGAGAAAAACAACGAGAGAAAATTTGTTGGAAAAATTTATTTCGCAATTTACTTTACATACAAAATTTATATTTTATATTTTTGTCACATTAAATCACTTTGTCAGATTCCAGAGCTTGTTTTCCGCCAAGAACGCCTTGTTTCTAAATCAATTGAACTTCTGTTTAAAGAAATTAGTAAACGTACTTGGAGGTACTACCAAATCTTCTCCGGATGATAAATCTGATGAATCTATGGCAAAACTGTATACGGTCGAGCAATTTGAATCTATGTCCGAGATGGACACGGTCAACATATTTAACTTGTTGGATTTTATAAAAACCTCCAAGCTGATGCACAAACTCCAAGGATATATAGAAAAGTATGGTACAAGTGTCACGATCCACAACACAACTAAGCAATCGGGTGTTAGCCAATTTCTTAGTAGTCTGCAGAAGAAGGATTCCAGCCAAGGCGGTAACGAAAATCAAGCAAATGAAAAAAGTACCGACGAAGAACAAGGAAATAATCCTTTAATGATGATCGTAAGTTTTCTTGAATGCTTGAAAAGCAACTGCGCCGATGGAAGAATTTTTATCGTTCCCGGTTCAACGCTCGGTCAAAGTATTCTGAAATATCTGCTACTGAATCCTGCAACACACTTTCACGATATCGGTGAGCATAAAGTATAAACATTCAGCTAAAAAGTTAGGCGATCAAACATTAACACTGTTTCTACCAAAGGTGTCAAAAGACACCTTTTAGAATTTTAATTTATTGTTAGAATTATTTTCGAGGTTTAATTTAATTTTTTTTAATCCACAAAAAAAAATGAAAATGCTCCAAAAACTTGTAGTTCAATTGTTTGCCTGTGCCACCTAGGTAATCTTGCTGGAAAAAATTCTCAATAGAATTTTCTAATTCCTTAAACAGCAAAAGTTATTTTTTTATTATTTTTTGTTATTCTACTCAAAATTTAAATTTTTTATGTACGAACTTTGATGCTGATAAGCTCAATTTTTTACATGAAGAAAAATACTTTCTCTGCTTTTTCGCAAAAGTAGTGCACCTAGCTCATTTATAATGATTCTGGTAAATCCGAACAAAAGTTTTTTTTTCGATGCAGACAATGTGCGATGAGAATGACCCACTCTCTCTTCATCATTTGTTCCCTCATTATCGCACGGCAGGGTGGAAGTATAGGGTCGTCTCATCAGTGAAATCATTAGTGAAATAAAAATCGTTAATTAAGGGAAAACTACCACATTATTAATAGCAAGTTCATACAACCTTGAATTATAAGTTGCATCCAACCGTTTTTCAAATTTCGGCTGTAATATGATCACGTAAATTAACATTGTTGAGCCAAAATGAAGTTGAACTTAAAATAGTTAAATCATGAGTAACCGTAGAGATTTATAATTTAAACTAATTATTTGAAATATTTTCACAAAAATAATTAAAATATTTGTTTAATCATTAACGATAATATCTAAAATAATTGCGATATTTTATTTTTATAGTACATCCAACTTTTTTTTACGCGGTAGATACCTTCCTCAGAAATTCGTGTAAAAAAAATGTGTAAAAAAATTTCTTTGAGCGACTCCAAAAACGTCAAAACTTTATAGGTAATACTAATATTATTCTTTTTTTACTGTAAACGCAATAAAGTTTTCACGAGTTTTGCACAGCTCATCTTAAATGTAAATTTCCATTGAATTCTCTTGCTTTTAATGAATAAACAAAATGAATTTTCCAGTACGAGATAGCAGAGCAGTCATACTCGCAGGAGGAACGATGGAACCTATTTCGGAGTTCACCGACCGATTGTTTTTAAGTGCTGGCGCTGCCCCTGAGAGGATCGTTAGCTATTCCTGCGATCATGTTGTTCCCAAGGAAAATGTATCAGCGAATATCGTATCTCGTGGCCCTAGTGGAGTGGACTTTGAATTCAACTATCAAAATCGGAAAAACACTGATTTGGTAAATGGAAAATTGTATATTAGGGGAAGTGCGCCTATGTTGGACCATTTAACTCTTTGGAGCACGGTGGGATTAAAAGTGTCCCACTTTAGGCGCACTTCCTCTACAAGAAGAACCTAACGATTCTGGTTTGAATGACGAATTCAAGCTTTCTTTTAATTTGCAGCTCAACGAGTTGGGTCGCGCCTTATTGAATTTATGTAATATCGTACCACAAGGAATTGTTGTATTTCTTTCGTCCTATGACTACGAAAATATGTTATATGCGCATTTGAAGTCCTCCGGAATAATTACAAAAATTCAAGCCAAAAAACGAATATTTCGAGAACCGAAGCTCGCGTCCCAGGTACGAACAAAAATTTCGGTAGATCTAGTGCAAACACATTTTTTTGTCAACAGCAATTGCGTTATCTAACACTATTTATACCAAAGGTGTCAAAAGAAACCTTTTACAATTTTAATGCGAATTATTTTCGAGGTTTAATTTAACCATTTTTTGTAATCCACAAACGGGAGGTGCAATTATGCGCCTGCAAAAATTTTTGGTATTAAATAAGAAAATCTATTTTAACACTGCCGTCCGCACGTCTGATCGGGATTCTTTCGTTTGGCGCCGGTATAAATCTTTATGTACGACACCAACGTGGTGCCACCGGCGCTTGCCCGATAGTTTTCCCGTGGCACCAACGTGGTGCCACCGGCGCTTGCCCGATCGTTTTCGCATGTCACCAACGCGGTGCCACCGGACGGCATAGTGTTAATTATAACACGATATTTTTAGTTTTGGATTTTGGATTTGGTAAAATTAGTGCAGTTATTTTTAAAAAAGTGGTGAATCGAAAGAACAATTAAAAATCATGTTAGCGGACAAAAATAGAGTGTGCTTGAGCTTATTAATTTAAATTAATTTAATTCATTTAATTAAGTAGATTATTAATTTCAATGCGTTCTTTGAATTTCGGCAGAGTCGAAATTGATTTTCATTCTTTCAAAGACAACGTAATAATTAAATTGCATGTGTTTTTAGGTATCCAACGTTTTGGAACAATATGCACGAGCGGTACGACACCCGGATTCACCCCAAAATGGAGCTTTAATTTTCAGTGTTGTGGGTATGCTCTTACATTATCAAGATTTTTATAGTAATCGACGAATTACCCTTGGTTGCCACCATTTAAGACCTAGAGATAATTCATAATAATTTAAAGCCTGGTGCGCTTTTTCTCCCGATTTACTTATTCGACTATAAAATGTCGTAACATAATTCACAAGCTTCTAATCGATAAATACGTGAAAAAGTGACCCTTTAATAAATATAATAAGTTACGATTTCTAAATTCAGTTTATGAAATTAATAATTTATATTATTATACTAAACCATGAATGAAACCATATAAATTACATAAATATATTAATTACATACACATTAAACCATATTAATAATTTATTCATTTTTCTATTCCATTACTTAGGAGTTTTGTGGTAATCTAAAAAACTTTTCCATAGAAAAACAAAAATAATTTTAAAAAATGCTACTTATATTAGTATTTGAGCCAAATTTAGACTTCTTTTGACTAAAGCATCGCACTTTTTCCTACCTAATGATTCTCATAATTGTTTCAGGGGGTAAACTCAGCGAAGGTTTAAATTTCTCTGACGAGTTAGGACGTTGCGTCGTCGTTATTGGGATGCCCTATCCAAACGTAAAATCGCCAGAGTTGCAAGAGAAAATGAAGTATTTGAATGAAAATGTAAGTACATAATTTTTTTCAGATTTATTTATTAAAAGATATCGTTAAAAATGAAATTCGAGAATAACCCGTAAGGATACATAAAACTAGAACCTTTTTTGTGAGAATAATATTTTTCAAATTTTTTAACCAGTTAACTGTGGCGCTCCGTTTTGAAAGTGCGCACCTCTGTGTGTCGCGAAAATCGTCGATGACGAGTATAGTCGTCAAGCACAGAGTAAGTGTCGCTGTTAAAATATTGCACCAAAAAGATAGCTTTCCTCTATAAAATTCCCAATTTTATTACTAATATTTATTTATTTATTTAACATATGTTACATAATTAACGAGAAACGCAAGAATAATACATGTAAAGTTAAAAATTTTAATTCCTGTTGTAGAGTGGTATGCACCGAAGCAGGGTACTACACACAATGGGACTTTGCGAATAGAACACTAGTAACGCGATTCCTTCCCGATCTTACGTTTATAACAGAGTGAACATCTTCGCGTAGGGTTGTTTGTTTTCGAAGTTCGTATAATCCGGAAAATAATTCCCAACGAATTAAGGTTGCCGAATTGTTTGTGTCGATTTTTCTCGTTGTATTGGATACGACGCAATGGTGTCCTCGACAAATTCCGTTAAAAAGATGATTCACGATAATGATCCATTATTTTTTTATATAATAATAAATGCATTCACAAACAAATAATATCTAACAAATGAAGAAATATTTATTTATAGTACTTCTCGAGTCAATTCTTACTGAGGAATACGCTCACAAGCAACCGCTGATATAAACAAATACGTTATGCAAACTAATACGCTGTTTCAGCCGGTGCATGCGGAGACGCATAAGTTCACCTCAAATTTTTCATATTTTAAAAATTTTTTTGTTTTATTCCGGCCTAGCCACAAAATATTCTAAACATCTTGAAATTTGAGAATATGTTTCGTTTTTCACAAAAATTACTTCTCCATGACGAGTATACTCGTCAAACTCAGTTAACTGGTTAAATGATCTTATTTCGGAGATAAGACTAATTATAACTGAATACTTTTAAAATAATTTAAATATTATTTTAAAATAAAATAGTAACATTCCTAAACTCAAAATATTACTTAATTAAACCACTTATTATATTTATAATTACAGTATTTACAATTACCAACTTAAAAAAGTTGTCATGAGAATATAGTCAATAATGTTTAAATTTGAAAACATTTTTTTTTTCAAACAAAAAAAATGCATCACTCAATTAGAGCACCCATTTAAAGCGTTTCGCAATACAGCGATTAATGTCATTTTCAAGATACGGATAAATTAGAGAGAAGCTAAAGTTCGTAAATATTAAGAGGGCGGTTTTTTCCACACAATTTCAGTGAGAAAAGTATATCTCGCAGTTATCTGGGAATACCTCCTGCAGAATACTTTTATGGGTCGTCTTATACAAGTCTTTGTGTAACCGATAGCAGGTTCTAAAAGATAGTATTTTTTCGATAACTGAATTCTGAAAAACATTCATTAAGAGAAGTCTGGTACACTTGTACCCAGATATTCAAGAAGCTGCACAGAAAAAATTATTTTGTGGATGAACCTTTTGATTTCCTCAAAACATATGAAGTAGAATATAGAGAAAACTCATTTCCTCTGGAAAAAAAAACAAACATCCCTTTTTTTCTTTATTTAGATTTAACAACACAGTATTTCACTTTTGCTATGGTTTACCCATGATATTTTTTCTTTGTTCTATATATTTTATATTTAGCAAATTATCCATTTTAACACTATTTCTACCGCCCTAATTATACGTAATCAAAAATCCAAAACCAAAAATATAAAATTATCATTCAAATAGATTTTCTTAATTAATAGCAAATTTTTTAGAGACGCATAATTGCTCCACTAAGCACTTCCCTTTTGAGGATTTCAAAAAACGGTGAAATTAAACCTCGAAATTTATTCGAAATTCAAATTCTAAAAGGTATTTTTTGACACCTTTGGTAGAAATAGTGTTAAATAACACAATCGACTATGGCATTTATATAAATTATTTGACGAACGAAAATCTTGTTACAAATACACTGAAAACGGAAACCGTGTACACAATGAACGCACACAAGATGCAAACTGCAAGTAAACTTTTCTTACTGACTATAAATAGATCTTGGAAACATCCATGAAATTTTTCTCGATAACGATACAATGTCCGTTATTCACAGAAAAAGCAACAATAAAAGCATTTACATTAATCTTAAAGCTAATCATGCAAATGTTCGTTAATTTTTTGTTTTTAGAAACCCGACGCGGGAAACGTCTTCTACGAGAATTTGTGCATGAAAGCGGTCAACCAATGTGTGGGCCGAGCGGTGCGCCATATCAATGATTATTCTTCGGTAATTTTACTCGATAAACGGTACCGGAATAAGGTAAGTGCCTTGCCACGGTGGATTCAAAGGTCCCTAACGGTACACGAATCTTTTGGCAGTTTAGTTGGTAATGTCGCAAAGTTCTTCGCTGCGAAGAAGAAACCAGTGCATAAGTCGAGCTAATTTACCCACCCTCGGAAGGCACTGTGGGTCTCTGAGACCTTGTGCATTTTTTTTTATGGGTAACCATTTCAAAACTACTCGTCCAATGAACTTCAACAAAAAATTCTCAGGTATTCTTCAATATTTTGGAATTATTTCCTGCAGTTCGAATGCCTCGTTAGAGATAATTAAACATCAAAAGCAAATTCCCGAAGAACGATTTAACAAAAAGAAAGGAAATTTTGTAATTTTTTAATAAATAATATTTAACATTTTTTGAAACCGGGGTCCGTCAGACCCAGTATGCGGTCAGGATTAATATACTCCCTTTACCTTTTGTACGAAAATAATAAATGTCATAAAGTTTAGTAAGTTATTTTCATTATTAAAAAAAATTACCATTGTCATAAAAAAAATATATATATTGACATTCGACAGAATAAACTAAATATATGTTACTATGAAGTTGCAACTGCGATATAAAAAGTAACAGGAATTCACCAGTAACGTTACTATGTTTCGACTTGTCTTATTATACTGACAATAAGAATGACGGGCTATTTGTACATATTTAATTATTTAAATCTATTGAATTAATTTAATTTAATTTATTTTTAAATTTTTCTTCATTTTCTTATTAAAAATAAAACTCCAAATAAAATTAGAGATAATTTATAGCAACTCAATTTTACTTATATATTCTACATTTTGACATGAAATAAATATAAACCTTTAAATACTTGTCTATTATAAGTTACATAGTTAAAAAAAATAATTCAGTTGCTGGAAATATTACTTAAACAGGAATTACTTAGGATTTATTTAATAATTTTTCCACTAAATCCTCAAACTTTGAACATTGCAAATGTAAACGCAAAAGATTGATAATAATCCTGTATAGATTAAAAAAAAAACAAATATATTTAAATCTTCGAAGATTTTATAAGCTACGTAGCTTCAAAGTTATGCAATTGCAGGATATCTTATTTGAAAAAGAATTATTTAGAATTTATTTGATGATTTTCCATTAAATCTTTAAAATTTCCACATTTCAAAGGCAAACACAGAATATTGAAAATATTTTGTTCAAATATTGAAAATATTTTGTTTAATATCCCGTGTTTTGAATTTAAAACATTACGTCTACATTTTCAACAAAATATTTGAACCTTCAAAAATATTATAAGCTACATATCTTCAGAATAATGTAGTTGTTTGAAATATTATTTAACCCTTAATGGTCACCCGGGGTCAAAATGACCCCAACGGAAACTTTAACTAGAATTACTATAAGTTATTTGCGCCCGATTGGTCTAGCCTTCCCTCTAATAGTGCTTTGGGATTTCCTTTGTAAAATAAGATTAACGTCGGGAAAACCCTCTTCAAATGTCAAAATAAATACCTTTTTTGAAACGCCCACTATGAAGTTATTTTTTTTTATACAATCTGATATCTCAAGAATATCACCCTAAAATTTTATGAAAAAATATTAAAAATTGCCAGAGTTATGATTTTTTAAGTAAAAAATGGTATTTTTTACGGATTGCCTCCTTCCTGATTTTTTTTCGCCATTTTGAAAATTTGATAAACATTTTTTGCGATGATGTTCTCATTCTAAAAGGTTCAACTTAATATTCTGAATTTTTATGAGTCGCTCGGAATGATATTGGCAACGTGGTAATTGTTTAAACATGGCTGGGGTCATTCTGACCCCGTGTGACCAATACGTTGTTTTTAAAACGTGTGACCATTAAGGGTTAAAAAAGAATTATTTAGAATTTATTTAATGACTTTTCCATTAAATCTTTAAAATTTCCACATTTCAAATGCAAACACAAAATATTGAAAATAATCCCGTATTTTAAATTTAAAAAATTACGTCTACATTTTCAACAAAATTTCCATTAAACCTTCACACCCTCAACATTTCAAACGCAGACACGGAACATAGAAAACAATAAAATGTAAACTTAAAAAAAATACGTCTAAATTTTCGGCAATATATTTAAACCTTCGAAGATACATCCTTCATTTCCTCCCCAAAAGGGCCTTCGATGTGTCGGTACTACACGCCTCTACAATTTTTATTATTATCTTACTATATACAGCCGAGGTGTGATGGTCATTTCCCTCTCGTTATTATTGACGTAAAACAAAACTAATTGAAATATGTACAAGAATACGTACATACAATGCAATCACGAACGAAACCTCAATTTTCCCTTCGTTTCTCTTGGAAATCCTCGTATCGGTAGCGAATACACCTTTTATCCGTTAATTTCTCACTTATTAACACATGTACAAGTATAATCTCTCTTTTTTTTCACGAATAACTTACCCTCCAACATGGATCCTTTGCACCAAGTACGGTCTACCCCAACGACGATACGTTGGATTTGACTTGAACTTATTGTGTATTATGTCTGAAATTCGCTATTTAAAATCTGCCTTCTCCGTAACAATTTTTTAAGCCGGTCATGTCATGATGAAACACTCTAACTGCCAAGCAGACGTTTCAATTGATAACAACAAATAATATTTCAGTCATTATTCAGATTTACAAGTCAGTCTTACACTACACAAATTGTTCCGTGGTAGTGGCACTGAGATCCAGCAATCTCCACGCAGATTTGGGATTTAGCTCCGACGGATCTCGACATAACACCCAGACGTAATTTACACGCAGCACTTCTTCGGGATCTCCTTCTACAACTTTTCCCTTCGAGTCTCTCAGACATATAATCTGTTGCGATTGGAAACTGATTATTAAGACCGGACCTTGATCCATCACTTTGCCCATCACCAAATCCACATTGTCAATATCTGGAAACGGAGATACAAGTTACGACACAGCAATAGTTGTAAGTAATCGTTTTCAAGAGGAGGAGAAGGAGGGAAAGATTATTCCCCTACATGTTTGACGTTATCGTTTTTTCTTTTTCTTTCAGAGCATTCCCTCGAATGGAATTTGAGCGTACTGGAATTACACTTGACTCCCGAACCTTTTGACAAGTCGGGGCCGGGACGAAATGAAGGTTTACGGAACGTATCACCCAGCTTTTGCTTGGACGGGGAACAATTATTATATACACAGGTATGATTTTTTTTCGTTATTGTTTGTGTGAAACAAGTACACCCTCGGGACGCCGTCATTGACTTTGAATATTCGCCTTAAGCTCGCGTGTATTGGTTTTCCCATTTATTAGTAAGGGAAAAATATTTTTTATGAGCCCCTGCTCTGTAATTAAGTTACAGAACTCATCTTTCGGGACGATTTTTCTTGGCACACCCTAATTATTATATATGTGTAATAATTATCTTAATATTTTTATTAATTAACGTAATATTAATTAATCATTAAATGGCTCACCTCAAAAACATTGTAAGGTGCACCCTTACAACGTTATTGAGGTGAGCCATTCAATTATATAGTTTATTATATTTATATATAATAATTATCCAGGTTTAATTTTTGTCGCGGCCTTTTTTATTCATTATAAGTGTTTAGATAAACGTTACAGATTTAATTTTTGTCGATCCTCAGTATCTTATTCCTAATTACTTGATTGAATAAGTATGAACTAAATTTTTAGAAAATAATAAATCAATTAGAAATAACATTTCTTCCGGTACCAGGTTATGATCAAGACAAATTTTAAAAATATACATAACTGCGTACCGGAAGAAATGTTATTTCTAATTATTTCTAATTTATTTATTGTTTTCTAAAAATTTTATATAGTTAGTTCACAAAACTAACATTGGTTGGAGAATAATAATTTCAGCAATTAATTCCCCTACTCATAAAATTAGTTTATTTCTTGAAAGAATATTTAAAAATTATGTGGGTAAAACTAATTCCCACATTAAAGATTCTTGGGATTGAATTAGTAACCGTTGGGTCACGCCGCCCCACGGAACAGTCAAGTGTGACCCACCGGTGGGTCACATCGGCGTGAACGTGTTAAAAACAAAACAATTAATAATAATGAAATAATTGCGTCACTCGATGTAGAGTTGGTTCGAGTCTAAATTTTTTTAACGCCCACCGAGCCTCTTCGACGTTGCGATCGGCCAGAACATTTTAATTAATTACTCGGCAATTATTTCGAAAAATGGTAAATAACCTTTCTCCTCAATTTTTCACCATCCACCACGATCTCTCGACTTTGACCCCTTACACCGCACACCCTGTATACAGATACTGTAAAACTTACCTAAAACTTTACTGTCCAAGTAATATCCTAGTTTCTGCGCCCTGCTCAAAGGCTGAGCAAGTAAGTTATAAGGAGCTTCGTGACACCAGTCTTTAAGTATTTCAAGATCTCCTCTGACGATGGCTTCCAATATGTTTGGAATAATATCGGTTTCGCAGTCTCTCAGAAATTGTACTTTATCGAAGCTAGGATCCAGCTTACAAATTTCTGTCAAAGTTTCTGACAGTTCAGTTTTTTGAAATAAGCCACCCATTATGTCCGATACCTTATCCGTTAAAAGTCTAGACGCACGAATCATAGGATTATCCGATTCCTCATATTTAATTTTCCAGTCTAGGACTTTGTTGACGTACGGATTTTTGTCCTGTCAAACATAAAAATATTGTAAATGTTTAATTATATAAAAACAAAGAATATAAAATATATATAAAATTTATATATTTATATAGAATATAAAAAATAATTTTCAATTATTTAAAGTTGCCAATATCAACTTGAAGCTAGTTTGCTAAAAAGTCCGAATATTTCATTTGGTGCAAGGAAAAAAAATTTTTTTTAATTAGCAAAAGATTAATTGCATGCAAACTTGTCACCCATTAATTATTATTTAGTAAAACATTGTTTTATAATGTTAAACCCTTTCACTCACGATTTAAGAGTCATAATTTATGATTTACAAAGAATTTGAAATTATTTAAGCCCTGGTGCGTCTCTTTTCTCGATTTGCTCATTTAATTATAATACAATAGAATTTAAAAGTTTTTTTATCCATAAATACGTGGTATTAAAAATGGTAAAAATTACCTTGAAGGCCTCCCATGATTGATAGAACTTAGAGTCCTTATGTAACTCCATCCCCATGGCTTCGGTATTTGGTTCTACGGGTTTATTTTCGTCTACGGTTTCAGAAATATCTTTTCTTTTCCGCAATTTCTTTGGTGGTACATAAACACGTCCTAAACAAAAACAATAAATTAATAATATATTTCAAATTAATTTTTTTCAATTGCATTGTTCTTTAAATCACGTTTTCTATTTTATAACAAAATAATAACGGGTCGTACAATAAAATTTGATGTATCTCCAGTTTCTTATTTTCAAGTACACATTTCTGATCTGTAACAAGGACTTAGAATTTGTCAGTAAATTGCGGATGGAACGTCAAAAGCATATTACATAAAATGGAGAATACGTGTGAAAGTATTGTTACGCACCTTGAATACCTTGGTGATCCAGTTCTTGCCTCACAGCTTGGGCAGTTTGTGATATTGTCTGGAAAGCCCCAGTTTTACCGAGAGCTTGGCTTTTTTCCGTTATAGTTTCCGCAGCCCCTTTTGCTGATTTCGTAATTTCTTCACCCAATTGTCCAGCCTTTTTACCCAATTCAGTTTTACTCGCTTCTTCTATGACTTCTTGAACCTAATACAGAATACCATAACTTTTTTCGTTAAATGGTACATTATAAAGATAAACAACAGTGAAATTAACACATTCGCAGCCACTTCGAAGTCGATGGCATGATTCGAAGGATAGCGAACGACTCCGATCTAAATCGATAGCATGATTCGAAGGGATAAAATATACCTTTCCTTTGAGTGTGTCAAATTTTTCTTTGATGACTTCCGAGCTCTTGTTCGCTTCCGATTCGACAGCTTGGAATTTCTGTCGAGCAGATTTCAATGCTTCCGACTGCTCGAGTTTCTCAGCTTCTTCGCGAAACTTTTTCAAAGATTCCTTCATCTCTTTGCTTTTCTGCATTTCTTGTTTAATATTTTCGACAAATTGTGACAAGAAGCTCGGTCTTCTTGCTCGATTCGAATAGCATCTCATCTGCGAAAGCATATATATAATTAATAATAATAATTATTATAATTAATAATAGTATATAATTAATAATAGTATATAATTAATAATAGTATATAATTAATAATAGTATATAATTAATAATAATAATAAGTATAAAAATTGTATGAGACTGGTAACGATATGTTTGAAACTTACCGAAGTATATACTAGATCCATGTTTACAGGTACTGGTAACTGATGCGAATGATGTGTAGTTAACAAATTTTTTCTAGATCTGCTAGTTAACCTATTTCCTATCTGGCAGGTCTGGGCCACCCTAATGAGACTTGCCCTGCAGGCCATCAAATTCTGAAACTAAAAGTCTCCTCGTGAACTTGGCTTATTCGGAATTGAAAGTTCGTGCGATATCATTTTCTTATTTTACACGTAACAAGATAATGGAATTCAGCCATGACAATATAGCGAGACTCTGTTAACAACAGAATACTGTGAAAAACAAATGAGTTCTATGATTTCATGAACTTATGACCATTTCTCACAGAGAATGGAACATTTATGGAATATTTTTGAAATATTTGTGTATCCCTAAAAATGGAATACAAAAAATACTTTCAAAAATATTATAATATTTTTGAAAGTATTTCAACGAAGATTCCGATATATTGATTAATAGTTAATTATACTACAATAATATATGCTACCAAAATCAACTATCCAAACTTCTATCACTTCATATAATAAAAAAAAACAGAGAGAATAAAAAAATTTTTTTTAATTGAGACCATCACATAAATTTAATTGGTTGAAACAACAATTTTGAAATTAGAAAAGAAAAATGGTTTAGAAATTTGTCAAACGATAATATACCAAACGAAGGAATATAAGCATTTCGTATGATTTTTTTCCAATGGAACATACATAATCGTAACGTACCTATTGTGAAGTATAAAAAGAATCAAATTTTCAAATTATTCGTACCAAACGAGTGGTATACTGAAAACCAGGCATTTAAAATACAAAATGAAAATAGGTATTTCGTACAATCCGTTTCCCAATAGAATATAATCGTAATCTATTGCGGAACGTAAAAGTAATCGAACTTTTAAATTATTTATACCAATACAATTGGCATTATTTTTCTTATTCTCAAAACTTATGAAATACTGAACTACTAAGAGGGTCCACCTGTGTAAGATTTTCAAAAAATCAAAAATTTTTTTTCTACATATTTATCATCTAGGAGATATTACAATTCATTAGGAAGGTGACTTGTGCGGTGCTGGCATTGCATATTAAACGCGAGTGTTTTTAAATACACGTTTTTTTTACGTCTCGAAACTTTAAACGCGTTTTTCTAGAAACCGCGTTTTTGGAAATGGCGTGCAGGATCGCGCAAAATCCAATACACGAATCGGGATGACATTTTTTTTTCTACAATTTTCAAACGTAATTGGTGGTACTGACGGCGAGATTCATGTTAACAAAATTTTTGTCCAACGTCTATTAGCCATTAGATAAGGGAAAAGGTACCTTAAAATATCATTTTTTAGTTTATGCGCCACCCTATTAACAATTTTCAAAATTTTGTGAATATCTTATCGTCAGCACCTTCAAAATGTAATTATAAAGAAGGTGATATTTTATTTTGTTGGTTCAGATGACCAAGTACGATCAAATCCTGCTCGCCGAATGACTCTTCTACTTTTAAGTGGTCTCGTTAAAGCGCCGTCTAGGAATATCCGCATATCGAAACATTGTGATAAAATCAAAAATTAATGTTAAAACGTCGATCTACCAAATAAAACAAAAATTATCGTAATTGCACTGGTACCTTTCCTACAAAAAATTCTTGAAAATTGCCTTGAAAATTAAGCGTTACACAGAAATACCAAGAGTTTCCCGCATGACGTTACCATGCACATGCACACATGGTTGAATGGCAAAAATTGGACAATGTAAACAGGTGCATATATATATATGTATATGCATACAGGTACGCAACAAAAGAACAACAAGAAATGCGGAATTCCGAGGAGACGATCGATTCATAAAATTGAATACGAGGGAAATGTACTTTTTCGAGTGGAATGTCTGACGTAACAAAAATAGTACCGAAAAGGTACTGGGAGAGAGACGGTACACCTAACCTCACTCGCGCTCTAGGAAACACCGGTTTCGGGAAAAGACGCGTCGGTTATCATCGCAATTGTGCAAAATACGAAGAAAATGAAAGGTTCATTGATATTTCTGTCATCGAGTGAAATGTCTTTCGACCCAACTATTGCATATTTACCATTTTACACGCGAATTTTTCTTCGAACGTGCCTAGGATAAAAAAAACTTCCTTTTTGGCTCCCTTTCGTATTCGTTATATTCGTAAACTCGCTATTCGCCACGCGAGTGACATCTATCGCCGTAATATGCAACTCGCGACCCCCCCCCCCCCCATGAACTATAAAAATACTAGAAACACTTGCGGGACGTAACAACTTTCCATGCGAGTGACATCTATTGGCGAAACGCGCAACTCGCGCAACTCTCATGGAAAAAAATATTTACGAGATCGATGATAGACGCGTCTGTCTTTTATAATTTCGCTACTCCTGCTTTCCTCCGAATTCTTCTTCGTTCCTCGAGTTCCGTGACGATGAAAAATAAGTATACGAGGAAGTAATCGTTAAAAATATATATATTTGTACATAATTCGTTTTATGTACGTACAACAGGTTACACAGTGATAATTGTATGTTTCGGTTAGTGTGACCAAGGTCGTTCTTTACCTATGTAAGTATTGCATTTTATTTCCAATTTATATGAATTACATATTTCATTACATATTTCACATAATTACATATTTTATATATGAATTACATATTCTTATGCTCTGGCGGAAATATTAGGTTGGGGAAAAAGTAATTTCGGTTTTTCTCACGTTTTTCAATGGGATAAACCGAAATTACTTTTTCCCCAACCTAATATTTTGACAAGTTTTTTAGTCAGAGGAGGCACCAAAACAATAAGTAATTGGGTAAAAAAAATAACAACTTTTAACGTTTTTAGTTTCTTATGTTGAAACCACAATTATCTAGAAAAAATGCGAGAATTGGAACTCGTTTTTGGTTTTCTTTTTGCAGATTTTAGTAAAATGTCATAGTTATTTTTTCATCGAAAACACATACAAGTTGTAAATTCTCATAATTGGTCATAGTTTAATATAGTTTTACTCACAATTCCTAATACAGGCGGCCCTCGACTTTCGCACATTCTACTTTCGCACAATTCGCTATTTCGCACATTTAAAAAAATTCAACTTTGTAAGCCTTTGCGGTCGAATGTTCTTCCCTCTGTGGACAAATGACGAATGATTTTACAAATTTTGAAGAAACACCGGAAACTATCGCCGATGAAATAGTTAGTCTCATGAATGAATTTAACTTGGACGTCAACGACGACGATGTTAATGAATTAATTGAATCTCACTTGGTACCGCTGTCAAATGAATATCTAATTGAGCAACAATTGATTAACAATAAAATACACGACGAAAGTGAGGAAGAAGAAGCCGATAAAAACGTAGACTTTGACAATTAAAAATATGAATGAAGTCTTTATGCATCTAGACAAATTTTTACCTATTATGGAAGAATGCGATCCCAATGGAGAGCGTATATCTCAAGTACGTAGGGCGATACAAAAAGACACTGCGCGTTATAGAAATCTTTATTACAAAAAGAAAAAAAAAGGAGCTACTAATCTAACTCTTGAGGAGTTTATAAAGAAAACACCCGAAAGCTAAATAAATAAATAAATACTTTAAAACACTGTTTTTGGTGCATACTTTTTAACATCCCTCTACTTTCGAACATTCAACATTCGCACACACTTTCAGGAACCAATTGTGTGCGAAAGTCGAGGGCCCACTGCACCAGTATCAACAAACAGGTATTCGTTTACCTCTGTAGGGTGCATATTATGTCAGACATATATATATGTATATTTAGATTGTAAGTGCATTTTGTAACTGGATAAATAAACAAATAAATAAATATCCATGTTAGGAATAAAGTTTACAACTTTTGACATTCGATTATATTGAAATTACAATTATCTACAAGGAAATAAGAAAACTGGACTCGGTTTTTGATTTTTTGTAAATTTTAGTAGAATGTCGTAATCATTTTTTTCATTGTTTAATGTATTTGGAGGTCGCATTGAAAGCCGCTGTTTACATATACGCGGATCTAACTGCATACACTGTAGACAGTGAGAAGGTGTCGCATATTATGAATTTATACTCGTGTTAAGAATAAAGTTTAAACTTTTAACGTTCGATTACGTATGTTGAAACTATAATTATCTATGAAAAAATAAGAGAATCGGAATAGGTTTTTGATTTATTGTAAATTTTAATAGAATTTCATAGTATTTTTTTCTCATTGTTTAGTATAGTTTTATTCACAAATTATAATATTAATCTATACTTATGGTTATAATAAAGTTTAAATTTGTAACATTCGATCATATTGAAACTACAATTATCTACAAGGAAATAAGAGAATCGGAATAGGTTTTTGATTTTTTGCAAATTTTAATAGAATGTCATAGTATTTTTTTTTTCATTGTTTAATATAGTTTTATTCACAAATTATAATATTAATTTATACTCATGGTTGTAATAATGTTTAAGATTTTAACATTCGATTATATTGAAACTACAATTATCTACAAGGAAATAAGAGAATCGGAATAGGTTTTTGATTTTTTGCAAATTTTAATAGAATGTCATAGTATTTTTTTTCATCGTTTAATGTAGTTTCATTCACAAATTATAATATTAACTTATACTCATGGTTATAATAAAGTTTAAATTTTTAACATTCGATTATATTGAAACTACAATTATCTACAAGGAAATAAGAGAATCGGAATAGATTTTTGATTTTTTTGTAAATTTTAGTAGAATGTCTTAATATTATTTTTTATCGTTTGATATAGTTTTGTTCGAAACTTATAATATCAATCTATACCCATGTTAAAAATAAAATTTAAAACTTTTAATGTTCGATTATATTGAAACTACAATTATCTACAAGGAAATAAGAGAATCGGAATAGATTTTTGATTTTTTTGTAAATTTTAGTAGAATGTCTTAATATTATTTTTTATCGTTTGATATAGTTTTGTTCGAAACTTATAATATCAATCTATACCCATGTTAAAAATAAAATTTAAAACTTTTAATTGAAACTACAATTAACTACAAAAAAGTAAGAAAATTCGAATGAGTGTTTGATTTATTGTAAATTTTAGTAGAATGACATAGCAATTTTTTTCATCATATAATGTATCTCTAGAAAATAGATTAGTATCAAATACAAGGCGAATGTTTATTTTCGACAAAAACAAACTGAGAAAGAAAAAAATATATTATACGAGAATTACAGGAACATTTGAAACTTCATTAATTTCATATTATAGCAGATTTCTACTTCGTATTTAACCCATTACCTTTCGCAAAATACTCTAGTTGTACTATTTGCAACTTCAATCGTACGGATACCGAAATTTCTTGGCAATTGTTCAAAGACCGTTCCGAATTGTAAGTGCTTCGTATTTCAAATGGATTTTTTAATAGATCCTACAAGAAGGATATAGCATACATTGCTTTTCTAATTTATTTATTGAGTCCACTTTTCTTTTCAATGTATGGTACGACCAAAGATCGTTTAGGAGGATTTTATCTGGATCGCTCCGAACAGTGACGTCCTAAAAAAAATTCAAACATGCCAAAACTTTGAATAGTTTATGTTAAAAAGTTGCTTATGTTTTATTTATAGCCCCTCTAAAGCGAGCGATTTATCTCGTTGTTAGTGAAATTCCAAGTGTCTTCGTATGATTACAATATTCTTTAAAGGAACTTGCACACGAGTAGCCTCAAAATAGTTGAAACGCACATTATTGTTTAAACCATGATTTTTCAACCAGTAATAATTGTATCGACTTCGTGCTTCGCTTAATTTTTAAGGAAATAGTAAGAAAGTTTGCATTTCGTATCTTTATCGGAAGAGAAGAGAAAATCTGACGAAATTATATGCTTTTTGAATATTTTATTTTACGTCGGTACCAATATTTCCCTTAATTCGGAAGATACCACCCGCAATCTTATTTTGCATCTAAAATGTATAGGAACGAATCAGGTATATCAACTTTTTTTCGGTCTCAGCTCGTTTTTTGTATTTTTACAGCATTTTGCATCTAAAAAGTTAAAAAATGGAGCTTTTTGGAAATATTTTGTTTAAGTTCCTGAGATTATTATTTTTATTCAAATTTAATTTAATGTGATACAAAATTTCTTTTTAACAAAAAAAATTCATATTGCATTATGATATTTAATTTAATTAAAATATAATTATTTATGCATCATAATTGTAATTAATATTTCTTTACATCTTTTATATAAAATATAGCTTTTATACGGAATCGAACATTAATGTTCAATTAAATAAATTAAATTATTCTTTATGTTAATCTGTTCTAATTAAATATAATAATTTATGTAATCGAACATTAATTTTATTTTTGACCTTATAATAACTTTTAGCGATTTACAATATTAGAACTACACCTCCTTTAAAAGAGTTCGAAATTGTATTATAGTCGAATGAATATTTTTTTTTAACTGATGCCTAGAAATAAAAAAATAGAGTTTTTTTTTTAATTAAAGTTACATAATCGATTTTGAGCTTCAAATGAGTTCCTAAAAATGCGATCTTTAAAATGAGCGTAGTTTCGAATAATAATCAATATTTTAACTCCATTCGTGTCCAAGTCTCCTTAGGACAATTTATGGGGATTAAAATTTGAAGATTTTAAAAATCCATAAGAATGATCCAAATTTCATTGTAATTTCAGAATGACAATGCGATTCATTTATCCCATTTTAGCCTGAAAAAATTCAATAAAAGTCGTACTAAAGAATATTTGGGAGATGTATTCGCAATGCTTTTTAAAATTGAAATCTCTAAAATCTATAAAGAGCACGATTAAATCACTATAACCATACATACACTTTTTAAGTAAGTCACGTATGACTTTATCATTTAATGACATGATTACGGTATGATACTAATCAATGATTTTTCTTTGTACAGGGAATGTCAATTTTTGTGTTGGGCATTGGATTAGGAGTCTTTCTGCTAATAAGCGTTTGGGTATTGGCCATCTTAGTGTGTTTGGTATCATTACGTATCAACAAGAAAATCGCAGTTATTGCTATCTCCATAGCTATTACAACAACCGTACTTTTGGTGATCGTTCCTAGAGCCACAGACAAGCCAAATATATACGAAGAAAAGGTACGTTTTATTAAGTATTTTTTTGATGAAGTTAATTTAATAGTCTGATAGGACAAATACGTACCCTGCTAAAAAAAAGTTATTCAATTTAATAGAATAAAATCAATTAATTTGAATTAGGAATTGCAATTCAGATAGTACTATTAGAAAGTAATTAACTTATTATGTTTATATAGGAAGTAATAAGAAGTAATATAATAAAAATTATTGAAATGCATTTAAAGCAATTACGCTTATATAATAATAAATTGTTATCAATAACGTAATTTATAATTAAATTCTATTGTCTTTAATCAATTTGAAAAATTAATTAATTTTGATTTTAACATTATTGAGGTCACCAAATACACCGACATTTTTATATATATTTATATATTTTATAATGTTTTTTGTAACTATAATATATCCATTTCAAAATAATATAAATCCTCCATAAAAAATGTATTACACTTATTAAAATTCTTATTATAAATTTTATTTAAAAAGAATACTTATTTCCATTCATTAAAATTAATTAACTCGATCATACTCAATTTCATTTCAATTAACCATTTAAATCAAGTACATATTATAAATAAATATATTATGCTTAAAAAAAATCTGTTAATTCAAATAAATTGACAGTTTATTCATAGATGATGATAATTCAAAACAATTAAAATCAATTCGTAGTTAATGCAAAAATTGTTATTGATACTAATTTATTACTTTAGCTACTAAAATTCATAGAAAATTATAAAAATCGTATAATCCATGTATTTATTCAAACCAATTGCGCCCTTCACGAATAATTTCGATTGGAAACAATTAAAATCATTTGAAAATCAATACTCAAAGTTTGCATTCGCAATGATTCATTATTATGACAATTAAAATGCATTACAAATTATTGAAATTCTATACTGATTGTGTTATTCAACAAAATTGATATTGAGATTGATTAAAATTTATAGGGTTTAATGCTCAATTTCTTTATTAATATTAATTGATATTAAAATCAATTTAAAATAATAGACTTTTCTATTACGAAACTATTGACAAAAATTCAATTTTTGAAAATACATTGAAATTAATAAAATTTGTATTATTTTTAATTACAATGAATGGAATATTTTTAGCAGGGTATAGCTGTATGGAACAAAATTTATTTTTTAAAAATAGATTTAAAAATAGTAAAAATGATAAAAGTGATAAAAAAATAGTAACAAATAATATTCTTATTGAAAATATTCCACAAGTTTTCGGTCACCTATTGGGCTTTTACACACGTTGCGCTTTATAATGAATTTGAAAGTAATCGAAGTAACAAAAAGAAATTATTATGTTAAGAGAGGGAAGCTTCCTAATATTTCAGTGAAAGCTTTTATAGCATTATAATCGAGTTTATTGATTTTTTTTATAACAACCTCGGCCATATATGTATTTGCATAAAGCTTTGGTGAAAACGTTCTGTCAACAACAGAGCCGTGCAATGTAACAGATAGCATAGTGACTATACGGCCCGAAGGTTGGAAGTTCAAGTCACCTCCCACGCAACGATTTTAAATATAATTTATTGCTTCTTTTTTTTTTATTTCTCTCCGTGTTTAAAAAATGATTATCGTTGGAATTAATAATTTTCTATCACTGTAATAATTTTCTGATAAGTTTTATCATCAATGAAATGTGTTATAGTCGAACTTCTGTCATAAGACAATCCAATGTATTATTATTATTATTATTATTATTGTTATCAGTAATATTAAAATTATTATTTTACTTATATTAGTTACGATTACTATTTTATTATACATATATACATTTGTGCTATTGTACTGAAATATGCAATTGCACTCCTGGAGTGAGAATTACAAATATTTGCGGCATAATTTGCATTTTCAAAAGTATATTTAACCATTAGACAGCCCCAACTGTTGCTTTCAAACAATCATAGGATTTTGGACGAAAAAAAAACTCAGGCATAAGTTTGGAAAACCAACGAGAGAAAGGTCCGACCAATATCTGGGCCACTAGAGTGGCCAAGAAGGAGTCTAAAGGTTAACGAGAAAAAATTCAATAGTAAAATTATGTTCAGTTGGTTTCTTTCTTGTAAATGTATTTTTATGAAAGCAACTCATACCTCAAGGTTCGTAATTGTTATTCCAGAAATAACGTATGAAGTTTTGAAGGTAACATGCGATTGAAAGGGGTTTAGCCTAGCAGGGAATTCCCCGTTAACAGGAATAGCTTGTTGAAAATTTGAAAATTAGTTGAACAAATTTTGTGTTCGAACCTCTACGAAATATAGGTGTATAAAAATAATTTCCATACTAAATTATACGTTATTAGTATAGCCCCCTCTGTAACGTGGTACGTTATGAATAAATAAAATAATGCAATTAGTTTATGTAAAATTTGTAGTTCAGAAAACTCAATTTTGTTAATTTTTGATTTTTGAAATGATGAAAATAATTTTCAGTCAAATTTAATTTAATATGGTAACAAATTTTATCCAAATAAAAAAAATGTTTATTTAAATGACACTAAATAATCGTATGTATATTTATCTTAATTTATTTAACTTTATATCACTTATATAAAATATAGCTTTTATACGAAATCGAACATTATTTAAATTTATCTGTATGTTAATTTATTCTAATTAAATATACAAATTTATATTATTGAATATTAGTTTTATTTTATATCAGGTTTAAAGACAGTTAAATATAAGTTTTATAGAATCCAAATCTTAAAAAAAAAGAATCGTAGGGTAAATGGTATATTAGGTTGAATAAATTTAATATAAAATAAGTAAAGTTAATATACATTTTTTATTTTCATAATAAGGTCTTGTAACAGTTACAGAAAAAGAACAGAAAATTATCTATCTAACAATTACAGAATTGTTTTTTGAAAAAAAAATTGAAAATTATCTAGCAATTACAGAATTACAGAAAATTATCTATCAATTTATAATTATCATAACAACTAATTTTCCTTGGCTCGAAAAATGATTTTTTTCATATTCAAATGGTACACATCCAGCACCCTCTCTTAATATTATTATATTATTATATTACATTCAATATTATAAAAGAAAAAACTATTTTAGAATGTTACGCAAATAAAACCAATCGCTAATAATAAAAAAACATTATTTGCAACAATAATTGCTTTGACTTGGCATAAAAAGATAATTTGGAACATTCTTGAAAATATATTTAATAATTATTTGGCTCAATGGTCAACTATAGGAAAAAAAATTGTATTATTTTTTTAATTTTGTGAATTAGATCATACATCTTTCATTTTTCATGGAAAAAGAATGTTGCCAAATATTAATCAATTTAATTTCATAAAAAATCCAGGTTGCAGGCTATTTTTCCATGTATCACTATTTCCCTTTAAAAAAATGCGAGAATAATACAAAAATAATTGCTTTGTCTTGGTATTACAAGTTTTGCAATTAAAATTAATTAAATATCTTGTTCTTACCTTTGCAAGATTTGCTATAAAAAATAATTCTCTATAAAAATCTAAATCTCGACCCAGACTACATTCCATCGAGGTGGTCTCTCCTTGTTTACAGATATAATATCAATATTTAGTCAATATTTAGTGAAATACTTATTTTTATAATATCAATATTTAGTCAAATATTTACTAGAAAACTGAATAGCCAAAATAAATAATACCTAAAAATAACGATTATTTTTTTTCATATTAAAAAAACGATTATTCATTTTTTTTTCTGTTACAGCTCTTTGACCATCTCTACATTTGGCGTCTAATCATTGTAATCGTACTCGCAATTTCTTCCATAACCGGCCTAGTGGGATACTTCAGCTTCAAGCTACTGGAGCCAGTAACACCCCAAAAAATTACTAGCTGGGTGTTCTAAAAACCTACACGAGCCAACAATGAACGAAGTCTGCTAAGGAGACACCACTTGACAATATTTGTTTTAATCGAAAGTCCTGCTGACGTCACCCGTGACCCTATCGCAACAGTAAAAGACGGGAAAGCTCTGATACCACCAGGTAACTTAATCCGTGTAATAATTCGTGAACTTCCTTGGAGAGGGAATCAAGTATAAAAAGAAAAAAAATGTTGAAAACCGCGAGGACCGCCTTACAACAAGCTGCGCGTGGCATCTCGCTGGTGAGCTACCGCAGCAAGAAGTTCAACATCCACGACAACAACGAATTTGTAAACAGAGTGATGAACAGCTCGGTACCAGTTATCGTCAATTTCCACGCGGAGTGGTGCGATCCGTGCAAAATATTGACGCCGAAGTTGGAGGAACTCGTAGGTCCCATGGAACACTTGAACCTGGCCGTTATCAACGTGGAGTTGAACCCGGAGTTGGTTCACATTTTCGAAGTGAAAGCGGTACCTGCGGTTATCGCGGTGTCCAACGGCTTGGTCGTGGACAAGTTCATCGGCCTGGTGGAGGCCGATATGATAGAAAATCTAATACAGAAGCTCACCTCTAAGGGTGAAGCGCAACAAACTGATAAAGATTGATAGGGTTGGTGTGCAATTCGTTTTGCGTGTAGTTAGTAAACAAACTCGTGTACAACTTTTGTGTTCCTTGCAAAGGTATTTTTGAAATCGGTGCGGAAGAATCGAGAGTTTCGATAAATCGGTCGCCCCGGTATGCGTTGATTTAGAAATGCAGGTTTTCATCATTCGTAGTTATTTAAAGATGGACTAGATGTACGATGGTCTGTTAACCCCTTGACGTACAAATTAAATGGAACTTGATGCGACCGGAAAATACTATTTAATTTCGCTCAACTGAACAGTTACACTACCGGTCAAAAGTTTGGGTCCACTTCACAATGTTAATGAAAAGCAAGTGGACCCAAACTTTTGACCGGTAGTGTACGAGAAAACTGAGAGAGAGTACATTTTACTTTGAAATTTGGACTTTTATTAATCAGATTGATGCTAACAAAGAACATCTAAATAACAATAATCAATAATAATTTAATAGTTCTGTGCGGTAAAGCCATGAAAGGAATGACGAATCAGACTCGTCATTGTATGTCAAAGGGTTAAGCCTCCGTTTTTCATGCCGGGGTCAATTTTTGACCCGTGGGTCAGAAACAACCCCGGCCAAAACCCCAGAAAAAAAAACCCTGGCAAAAGCCCAGCAAAACTCCGGCATGGGACTGCCAGTAGGGTTGAACTCTAAAAATTTGAAGCCTAGGGTGCGAACCGCAAAGGGTTGATACTAGTGCCAGAAATCTTTTTGTTACTGAAACCTTTCCATTGAAAAAAAAATATTAATTTTAGTGAAAGGTAAAAAGATTCTTGTAATTTATGAGAATTGTCTCGTATCCTTTTGCGACAGAAACTGAATGGACACAGCGATAGTTACTTAAAATCATTTTTGTGCCGCACTGATACATTAATTTATCGATTACCCTACTATCCATGAGTTTTCGGACACTTGCGTGTGCGTATACTTGTTTTATTGCAAATTCTTAGTTGGTCTTGGTTTTTCAACACTATTTCTATTCCAAAGACACCTCTTACATTAGAATTTGAATTGCGAATTATTTTCGAGAATTAATTAAATATTTTTTTGTAAATCCTCAAGCGGGAGGCAAATATATGTCAGTAAAAAAAATTAGTATTAATTAAGAAAAATAATTTATCTAATTACTATAAAAATGTTTTATAATAATTAATCTAATTGCTATAAAAATATTTTATAATAATTCATCTAATTACTATAAAAATATTTTATAAAAATTTATCAAACTTTGGCGAGTGTCCGGATACTTATGAACGGTAGTTGACCATTTGCAAAAAGCTACAGATTTCTTAGGAAAAGATTCATAACTGCAACGAAGTGCTAGATTACTCTCGAAGACGCTTGAGTACTTTTAAAACAAAATCGCGATAAAAAATTGTGACAATTCGAATTTTTCTACAAAATTGTCTTTGTATCGACTGTCAAGACTGTTGTGAAAATTCATTTTTTTAGGTTTTTTTATGAAACTCCTTTTAGTAAAAAAAAATTTTTTTCTTTTCGTAGAAAAGCAGTAAATTAAAATGGTTGAAAAGTTTTATTTAACTTTAATTTAATTGAAAATATAGAAAATGTACAAAAATGGTAGATATCCAGAAAAATTTTAAATTTTCTTAGGAAAGAATTGATAACTGCAACGAAGTGCTGGATCATTGTAACAGACGTTTGGATATTTTTCAAATTAAACGCGACGAAAAATCGTGACAATTGAAATTTTCCTACAAAATTGTATTTGTATTGACTGTCGAGATTGTCGCGAAAATGCATGTACTGTCACTACAGTCTCGTGTAAGACATTTATAAGGTTTCTTATAAGACTCTTTTTCGTAAAAAGAAATAAATTAAAAGGATTCAAGAGGTTTCATTTTAATTTAATTTCATACTGAACCTAGCGCGACATCTTTTAATTATTTAATCTGTCAGTTGGATAATTATTTAATTTTTCAATTGGACAGAAAATCCACAAAAATCATGGGTATCGACACATATTTTTTAGGAAACAATTGATAACCTTAACGAAGCGCTAGATCACTGTAACAGGCGTTTGGATACTTCTGAAAAATAAACGCGACGAAAAATCGTGGCAATTGGAATTTTTCTACGAAATTGTATATTTTTTGAGTATTATTGCAAAAGTTCATGAACCGTCGATACAGTCTCGTGTAAGCCATTTTTAGATTAATTGAAAGGTTTCCTGAGGTTCTATTTAATTTTATATTAACGCTATGCCGTCCGATGGCACCACGTTGGCGCCATGCTAAAACTACCGGGCAAGCGCCGGTGGCACCGCGTCGGTGTCGTACATAAAAATTTATACCGGCGCCAAACGAAAGAATCCCGATCGGACGGCAAAGTGTTGATACAGCTTTGTGTAAGACGTTTTTAAAATTTCTTAGAAAACTCTTTTTTTTGTAAAAAAAAATAAATGAGAAGGTTGGAGAAGGTTTTACTTAAATTTCTGTTAAATAAATAATTACAAAAAATTTTCAAAAATAATATCGACACGGGCTTTTCAAAAGCTTTATTCTAATCGCAACGACTTCTACTTTTACTAAGTTGGTATTGTTACAGAATCATTGCAGTTTGTTTCATCAAAGCTGGTGAACACTGTGATACCGGCAGAACTTGTAAAGATTCGATTGGTTAAGATCAACGTGAATCAAATAAATCGTTCAACATTTTTTATAGTATTTACTGCTACTGTATTGAACGTCCAATGTTTGTTTTACAAATTACTTTGAATTTATAATTTTCAAAATTGTGCATCGCTTTTAGTAATTTGCATTTTTTGCAGTTTTTCAGTTTAACCCGTTTTTTACGAAAATGCCCTAAATTGTCACTCATTTTCATCCAGGTATTTGAAAGTGAAAAAATTAACATATCGAATTGCAATCACTATACCCTATGTAAAATTTTCCGCTCTTTCAGAATCCGGCGTCAAATTTGCAATATCTACCGCCATTTTCGCAATACATTTGTTTAAACAAAAAAACGTGAAATTTCATCGGTTTTTTTTTCCCCTTCAAAAACCCATATTTTTCAGCATGAAACCGTATTCGGATCGAGCTGAAGCTCTGGATCTGGTGGCATAAATGTTTTTACTAAAAGATAGGATGATTAGTTTAATTAAATTCAAAATGGCGGATACCCAAATAACCCTTTCTTTCACATAAATGTTAAAAAAAGCTTTGGGATTATTTTACTCGAGAAGGATCCACATAACAAAAAAATTTTATGGAATAAAAAGTACTCAAAATTAGTCAAAGAACATGTGTGAATTTTTTCAGAATTCTATTGATGATTTTTGGACTCGGCCATTTTTCGAAAATTTTTTTCAGAAATTTGCGCCAAAGACGTCGTGGAACGGCAGACCCACGGTTGAAATTGCCGCTAATATTGCTTCCATACTTTTTAACAATGGTCATATTGGCCTCATTAATGTATTGGAGATATTTAAAAATACAAATTGGTGAAGCACTACCAGTATTGCCTATACATTGATGGGAAGCTGATACGCGACGTCGAGCACGAAGCAGAAAAAAACACGCATGAGGGTCGTTTGCGTGCAAAATACCGTAAAAATGAGTCTCTGGATGCTGAGGAGCTGTTCTATGGTCCAGGAATAGCTGACTGATGGTAAGAAAGAAAAAACAATACAGGTATAAAATTTAATTTCTATGTCGATCCTTCTTTAGCAAAACTTTGAACGCGTTTTTCTCGAAAAGATGTTTTTCAACCTCGTTGACAGCATATTTAAGGATGTTCTTGCGTTTGCAAAAATCAAAGATTAAATTCTGAAAAAAATTTGACCAATAAATCTAAAATTATAGACTTGAAATTATTTTTTTTTAAATTTTTCACCGTTTAGTTTGTGAATAATCGATTTTCGAAAAATAGCAATTTTACATTTTAAGTAGAAGGAAAATAGAAGTCCACATGTTCTACTCAAAAATTCTAATTTACTAAAAAAGATTTTTCAACCAAACAAATTTTAAAAATTGCATTATATTATTCTGTACTTAACAAAAAAAATGAAAATAATTGACCGTTTAGTTCATTGTTTATTTAGATTTGAACGTGATAAAAACGATGAAGTAATAAACAGGCGTAAGCAGCGTGGCAACATCGTATCGATAAGAGCGGCATCTAGCGGTATAAATTCAAACTTTTTCACCGGGAAGTTTAAAATTTGCGTACTTGCATAAAGTACGATAAGACCAGATTTGAACCACAACTCTGGCGATTTGGCTGATATTCACTATTCTTCATCCTTCCACTACACATTCATTTTCCGAAAGACATTTTTTTCTTCTTTTAACAGCAACACTCACGTTATTTCGCCATTCAGTTTTCTTTTTTCTTTCGAAACGACCTTTGTGACGATGTTGATCCATCTTTGCAGGTTATGTACGAATACGAAAAATATAGGTAACAGCCTTGCCAACTGCTAAGAAATGAAAGTTTCATGGACAACGTTGCCAAATGTGAAGCGACTGAAATAATAGAAACAAATAATTTATATAAAGATAATTTAGGGGACTATATCACGGCGCTCTTCTCAAATATATTGTTAACAACTAAAAACATGTGTTGCATTGTATTTACGATTGAACGTTAAAATGTTTTCGATTATAAGATATACTTTTAGAAGATGGTACTTTAGTCAAATCAGCGACTGTAGCTTATTTTATTTTACCTGTATTGCATATATTAACCGTAAAATTAATTGTTATTGATAAATTACGTTGTTTAATTGTATTATCTTATAGATATGCTCCTTAATTTTTTTAAATTTCCTATAAAAGAGAACCATTATACGGATATTCATTTGACTAGATTGTCCCGCAAGAACATCCTTAAAAAACTATTCATCCGATTTGCATGTACAAAGTCTTAAAATGTTCGAAAATGGAAAAAAAAGTCTATGGTACCACGGGGAGAATTTTTTTATAAAGAGCCCCCTTCTATTTTTTTTTCATAAACGATGAAAATTTTCTGTGATAAAATTCGCTGATCCGCCATTTTTTTTCAAGCAAACAAATTATAAAATTTAGAATTATCCTCTTTGAAGTGAAAACGAAGAATAAATGGACAAAATGAACATTTTGCAAAAAGTAGCGTCTCTTCCTTTATTTCTTAATAATCTTCACAGTAATAACTCTTACGGATATATCCTTTTATAGACCTTTTTTATCCTCATTATAGTAATAATAATAAAAATAAAAAAGTAATAATAATATGATAGTAGTAATAATAATAATAATAATAATAATAATAATGCATTGTGTACCACAGTATGTTCTTAGATGACATAATTACAAATTGTATTTTTTATTTATTTGATTTGATAATATATATTATATATTACATATACATATTTTATACGGAGTGTCATTTTAAAGATGGATCATATGAAACAGATTAGAATGGCGGCACCGCAACAAAAAAAAAATTATTTGTAAGCGAAATGGAAGGCCCATGTAATCTTTACACTAGTACAAAGTATCCTGTGCCTTTCATAATTTCAAATACACCGTCAACTGTGTTCCGTTTGTTATCATATTCGTTTTTTTTCTTTTGTTTTTGTTTTTTGGTAAATGAATTTTGATTGATTGCAAAATTTTCTTAATCCGTAAATAAAAATTATTCTAGCCGTTGTGCTAGGGTTTTTGTTTTACTCCCGCTACATGGAATAATACCGTACAGGGCCACCCGTGAAGTGCCAGCAAAGGTTCCATTTGGACCAATACCCCGCAATTAAATATTCCATAATTATCAAAATTCTGAAAAATCCTGAAACATTCTTTGGGTCTCTCCCAATTGATTTAATTTCTTTTAGTTCTATTTAATTTCAACGTCAATCAAAATTTATAAGAACAAATCCCAAAGTTACTTTGCCTTGTAGAAATTATCATTCGGTATTTTTGTTGCAGAGTAATATTCGTAAACCCCCATTTATCGACTTCATTATGTTACAACATTTTCCCAAATTGTATCAAATAAATGATAAAAAAATTATAAATGATAAAAAATAATACAAAAGTGATTAAAAAAAATAAATAAACGATAAAAAAAATCCCTTCCGAATTATCAAAATTGTCATTTTCACGTTCTGTCATGGTATGCACTTCATCGTGGGTGCACCTGCACTTCTCCCATTCCCATAAGTGTCGCATAAGTTTTTTTTTCTCGCCACGCTATGGGACTAGAAAAAAAACTTATGGGACACCCTAATACCTTGCTGCTTGCACACTGTGTTATTATTTATAACACAGTGTGCAAGTGTGTTTTTTTTTCGTACCAGCCAACAATGTCAAATCTATTTCCATTTTTGTACGACCCATCGTTAGAACCCTGCGCTCGCTCGCGCACGCGCACTCACTCACTCACGCGCACCCGCTGGAAATGTCTCACGCGCTTGCAAATATTTTTATTGAAATCCAGCATCCGAACTTTATCTATTATATATATTCTATCATTTGTAACTTGTACAGATGCTTTTCGCTACAGCTTCTTTACTCACTAGTTCATAATTAACATTTTCTGTTGAAAATTTCCATAGGACTCGTTAATTTCGCTAATTTTAAGAATGCGCAGAGTCATTCAATCAATCAATCAATCAATCAATCAATCTTCAAACGAATATGTTAACTGAACTCTCTCTCTCTCTCTCTCTCTCTCTCACTCTCTTTTTTTTTACATTCTATCCAAGGTAAATGTCCCTATTTGTGGCCATGATCCTATTTGTGCCGTCCGGTGGCACCACGTTGGTGCCATGCGAATATTACTGGTCACTAATGCATACATTCGCATGGCCTGCATTTTCTCTTTTGATATTTATTAGATTACGTTCGAATCTCGAGTAAACAAAGTTTTTTTTTTTACATACAAAAAAATAATGAATTCTTGAGTCGAGTACAAGGTAAAATAGTACCAGTATTTGACCATTTTCTAAAAAACCATGAAAAATAAGATTGTTATAAAACGTGCACTTCCATCCAGATAAAAATATCACGTCTTACAAAAGTCTTTTTTTTTTTTTTAGAAAATGGTCAACTACTGGTACCTTTACCTTAACCCATTAACGCCGAAGCGTCCCGATTTTTTAGCAAACATTCAACACGAGCATTTTTTATGTTATCGGCATTGAAAAAATTTCGCTTTCACATATTCCGACGTAGAATTTCATGCTCCTTCAGAATCCGGGCACAAAATTCCGATTAGACTTGAAGAAAAAAAAAATATGGCCGATTTAAACATAAAAAACGTGAAAATTTTTGAATAAAAATTTGAGATTTTTTTTGCAATGTTACCAAAGAGAATTCATGCTATAAACGTGATCAGGGGTGATCACGATAGTTAAAGTATATCAGGGAATTTTTATGTAATCATTGAACCATTCCTTTTTACAATATGGCGGCAAAAACGTAAAAAATTTACAATAAACTAAGCTAATTTTTTTTTTCTCGGAAACTACTGAGTTTAGTGAAAAAGTTTATAGAATAAAAATGTCTTAGAATTAGTCAAAGAATACTCTCAAATTTTTTCAGAATTTTCGGAGACAATTTTTGATTATCTGAAAAATTCGGAAAATCCAATTTTCCAAAAATATCTCGAAAAATTCTGAAAAAATTCGAAGATGTTCTTTGATCGATTCTAAGACATTTTTATTCTATAAACTTTTTCACTAAGCCCAATAGTTTCAGGAAAACAAAAAATTATTTGAGTTTAAGTCACAATTTTTTTTTTGTCAAACTATTGAGTTAAGTGAAAAAGTTTATAGACTAAAAATGCCTTAGAATCGATCAAAGAACATCTTCAAATTTTTTCAGAATTTTTCGAGATATTTTTGAAAAATTGGATTTTCCGACTTTTTCAAAAAATTGTCTCCGAAAATTCTGAAAAAAATTGAGAGCATATTTTGACTAATTCTAAGACATTTTTATTCTATAAACTTTTTCACTAAACTCAATGGTTTCCGAAAAAAAAAAAATTAGCTTAGTTTATTGTAAATTTTTTACATTTTTGCCGCCATATTGTAAAAAGGAATGGTTCAATGATTACATAAAAATTCCCTGATATACTTTAACTATCGTGATCACCCCTGATCACGTTTATAGCATGAATTCTTTTCGGTAACATTGCAAAAAAAAATCCCAAACAAATTTTTTTTCAAAAATTTTCACGTTTCTTATGTTTAAATCGGCCAAATTTTTTTTTCTTCAAGTCTAATCGGAATTTCGAGCGCGGATTCTGAAGAAGCATGAAATTCTACGTCGGAATATGTGAAAACGAAATTTTTTCAATGCCGATAACATAAAAAATGATCGTATTGAAAGTTTGCTACAAAACCGGAAGGCTTCGGCGTTAATGGGTTAATTGTGCCCGTAATTATGAAAGTGGTCTAAGTCAAGATTTGAAAAAGATGAGATTTTCAGTTTATTTCGCAATCCATTTTTTTTTTTTCATTATTAATCAAAACCAATAAAACTCCAACTTTCAATGTTGAAGAATGTAAAAACATTTTTTATTTTATTTGAGACAAATCCTTTGAATTTTGTCAACACAAAAAAATATGACTTGGACCACTTTCATAATTATGGGCACAATTGTGTCTCGATCTTAATCACTTTCTTTCTCATTAACTTATGCGACAGTCTTGCATGCTCACAAAATAGGGACATTTACCCTAATTTTGTACACCTACGTATAAATGTAAATATAAGTATATATATATATATATATAACATTATTTTGCAAATTCAAACGTACACCGTAATACAAGAAATGCAACAATGACTTTTGTATCGTTTTGACTGAATGACCCTTGGATTCCGTCAGCAACAAGCAATAGATAAATGTATTCCAACGATTAAAAGACTAGCTAGAATTTTCTTTATCAGTCAGGTGTCCTTACACCGTGATAAGGCAATGTTGTGATCATTAGTTACTTGCGCAAAAAACCCTTTTACAAAACAAACGTGTCCCCTCTTCAATGTACAAATCTATGAAAGTTTTTGCGAGTAACTCACTCTATTTTCTTACAATTTACATATATTCAGAATATATGTTCTATTAGGATCCATATTTCAATCTAAAAGAAACGCAAGGAACGAATCTTAACATTTGAGATTTTCCAAAATATTTCTTTTTTTTTCTTTTTTTTTTTCATTTCGTTTCCTCCCCTTCCTCGGTAGTCAATTAATTTACAAGCAACCCATGCGACCAAAAGCTACACACTGAACGGATTGTTCGGTCGTTGTACGTTCAGTTACATGAGAATTTCAACAAAATTTCATTTGAAATTCCCATTTTTTTTTGGAAATTTTGGTACTTTCGTTGGGAAACTAATGCGATAATTGTACAGAATGTCGCGTTTCTCAAAGGAGGCCGTGCTGTCATTTTCCCACGCAATACCCACCGACAAATATTAACAGAATTTTTTTTTTACTTTATAACTTTTACAAGAAATTTTTTTTTTAATTTATAACTTTTACAAGAACGTCACTTTCAACGTCCGTTATTGACACCCGACCTCCAAACCTTTTGTCATCAAAAACCGTTTGACACTTTTCCTTTTCGAGTCTTTTGACACTGAAAAAAGCCCAATTTCCGGCAAACATTTTTCACAAGGAATTCAAATGTTACATAAAAAGCGAAAATTAATGGAAAACATAAAGGCGAGTCTCCACTGCACGCGAGCTTGAGGCGAATATTCACAGCCAACAATGACAACAGTTGATTTTGTCAAAAGATTCGAGCGTTTCCGGTGCCATAGTTGTCAAAAGGTTTAGATTTCCAGTGTACCCGTAAATATCAGAAGCACGAATTCCGACGTGGAATAGTAAATTGCGAAAGATTCGTTTCGAAGCATTAATTGCATTAATTATTTACAAATTGAATGAATATTTGGTAATTAGTAATTTTTGTATTTGAGATCCTCTTTGTGTGATCATAGAAATTTGTGTGTGATAAAAGTACACGAATTTTGAATAGAGTAATTGAAAATGCAATATTGATTTTCCAGCAGATTCAGTAAATTATTAAAATTATTGAAATTGTTGTAATTAGTAATTTTGATATTCGAGGTCCTCTTTGTATGATCATGAGAAATCTCTTTTGTGTCAAAGGACACGAATTTTTAATATATGTATTAATTGAAAATGCAATATTCATTTTCCAGCGAAATTAGCAAATTATTAAAATTATTGAAATTGTTATAATTAGTAATTTTGATATTCGAGGTCCTCTTTGTATGATCATGAGAAATCCGTTTTGTATCAAAGTACACGAATTTTTTAATAGATTAATTGAAAATGCAATATTCATTTTCCAGCAGATTCAGTAAATTATTAAAATTATTAAAATTAGTAATTTTTCTGTTCGAGGTCCTCTTTGTATGATCATGAGAAATCCGTTTTGTGTCAAAGGACACGAATTTTAAATATATTAATTGAAAATGCAATATTCATTTTCCAGCGAAATTAGCAAATTATTAAAATTACTGAAATTGTTATAATTAGTAATTTTTATGTTCGAGGTCCTCTTTGTATAATCATAAGAAATTCATTTTGTGTTAAAATATATGAATTTTAAAAATATTAATTGAAAATGCAATATTAATTTTCCAGCAAATTCAGTAAATTATTAAAATTGTTATAATTAGTAATTTTGATATTCGAGATCCTCTTTGTATGATCATGAGAAATCCACTTTGTGTCAATGTACACGAATTTTAAATATATTAATTGAAAATGCAATATTCATTTTCCAGCGAAATTAGCAAATTATTAAAATTACTGAAATTGTTATAATTAGTAATTTTGATATTCGAGGTCCTCTTTGTATGATCATGAGAAATCCGTTTTGTGTCAAAGTACACAAATTTTAAATTGAAAATATTAATTGAAAATGCAATATTCATTTTCCAGCGAAATTAGCAAATTATTAAAATTCAGCTACTCATATGAAATATGAATTGCCTAAAATTTTATATAATATTGAGTTCAATTATTTGATGAAATGAGTAACCGAAGGTTGCAAATGATTTCAGAGTTTGAAAATCAGCAAAATACGTTTAACCCTAATATATTTTAATCCAGCTGCGCAAACTTTCTATTCGAACGCGTAGAATGTTGAAAAATTAACGAATTATGAGCATTTAGTAACCATGCAGAATTACATTAGAAGTTTATAGTTTCTAAGTTCTTCAGATTTTTATTTTTATTTTTATCATTTTCTTTATATTCGTATAGGCGCCTATAATTTCTGTCAATTATTCTCGTAAATGCAAGGCTCAATAATTTTTCGCCAATAGCACCTTTTTCAACCGGTAAAATAATAAAGTAACTTGTTGTTGAGTTAAACTTGTTATAAAGCATGTATCAATAAAAATATACAAATACTCGAAACTGACGTTTTTTCCAATTATACTCAAAATGATTTGTCGGAAGAAAAAACGCATCAAACAAAAATTGTGAATTTTCTTCAAAATGTCTCATTATTCATTTTGGTTGAGCAATTTTCATTGTGGAATGACAAAGTTATTAATTTTTGTCTTTAACAAAAATTCTTCGTTTTCGCAAAAAATAGTTTACAGCTATCAAATACGTGTCTTGAATTTAATTTTTCAAAATACAAATTCAATTTCAAAATTCAAACTCAAAATTCATAATTTTTGTATTTAACTAAAATTGTTGATTCTCACAAAAATTAGTTTGGAAGTTTCAAATATGAGTGTCTTGAATTTACTTTTTCAAAATTAAAATTCAAAATTCATAATTTTTGTATTTAGCAAAAATTGTTGGTTTTCACAAAAATTAGTTTGGAAGTTTCAAATATGAGTGTCTTGAATTTACTTTTTGAAAATACAAAATCGAATTCAAAATTCAAAATCCAAATTCATAATTTTTGTATTTAGCTAAAATTGTTGGTTTTCACAATAATTAGTTTGGAAGTTTCAAATAGGAGTGTCTCGAATTTACTTTTTCCAAATTCAAATTCAAAATTCATAATTTTTATATTTAGCTAAAATTGTTGGTTTTCACAAAAATGAGTTTGGAAGTTTCAAATATGAGTGTCTCGAATTTACTTTTTCAAAATACAATTTCAATTTCAAAATTCAAATTCAAAATTCATAATTCTTGTATCTAGCAAAAATTGTTGGTTTTCACAAAAATGAATTTTGAAGTTTCAAATATGAGTGTCTTGAATTTACTTTTTCAAAATACAAATTCAATTTCAAAATTCAAATTCAAAATTCATAATAATTGTATCTAGCAAAAATTGTTGGTTTTCACAAAAATGAATTTTGAAGTTTCAAATATGAGTGTCTTGAATTTACTTTTTCAAAATACAAATTCAATTTCAAAATTCATAATTTTTATATTCAGCAAAAATTGTTGGTTTTCATAAAAATTAGTTTATGGGTTTCAGATACCCCATAACTTCTACATTTACACCCTCTGGTGGTTTAGGGATTAAAAAAAAAGCATTTCCTATTTGGTTTTTCCTTAACACTATGCCGCCCGGTGACACCACGTTGGTGCCACGCGAAAACTATCGGGCAAGCGCCGGTGGCACCACGTTGGTGTCGTACATAAAGATTTATACCGGCGCCAAACGAAAAGAATCCCGATCAGATGTGCGGACGGCAAAGTGTTAACAAAAAAAAATAATGTTAATTTTGATAAGAAAAACGTCATATTCGAATATTCATCCATTTTCGCTGAAATTCCCATAAACAAGTATTTCCCATAATTTTTTACACGGACGGTCGACCAAACTTTCTCATTATTTAACAGACGAAAGACGAATTTCGAAAATTGCCATAACCAGCAAGCGCTTAATAGAAAACCGCGAAGCCTAATTCCTACTGGATTGCTGCAAACGAAGTTACTTAATTCAAACTCTGTGCAGTAAGTGTATAAAAAGTTCCTTTCAACTCGTTTCCTTTGTAATCATGGACCTGCAAAAACATAAGTAATCCGAAATTCACGAGAGTCATAGTTACTTACTATCGCTATCGTAACTATATCGATCTCGATTCAATTGATATGTTTTTCGGAGGCTCATCCAGCGCAACCTCGCAGAGATACACACACATAACATATACACCCAAGTGACGCTTTACAAGCAATAACGATCTCGCATTACGCAGGTAGAGCCATCGTTACTTGTAAAATGATCACGAGACAACACTCTCCGCAATTTTTTTTTATCTATGACAAAAAGGTCCGACAGTGGTATTTACAAAAAAAGTTTATCAAATAACTTAAAAAAAATGTAACGTAACGAAGAAATTCAAGGAAAATTTGCTTACAGATACAAGCTTTCAATGGACGTCGCTTGTTGTCATAAATCAAGTATTAACTATCATTAGAAAATCTTTACATTTCTTTTTTATCCTCCTTTGAAATGGTACTCCGACATTTAATCAAAATAAATCCTTGCGATTTATTTCTCGCATCTGCGTGTTGCGTAAGTGCTTTTTTTTTTTAAATCCAATAACAGTATCATTGAACGCAAAAACAAGGTCGGCTAAAACACACGGAAGCTCGACGTAAAAGCTGCTTCAAATTATTGCATTCAACGGTAAAGGTTTGAAAGAAAAAAATAAAATAAAATAAAAATAAAATACGGGTCTTCGCCGTCGGGCTCAAAATTTCAGTGAATTTCATTAACGCGAAAGAAAAAAACACAGCCATCGCTATATGGACGTTTGTCCTATTTTAAGTTATCATGTAAGAGTTTCTGTACAAGCTGTATCTAAGTTTCTCGAATGAGCGAATATCTTTCCCTCAAAAAAAAAAATCTCTACCATCTATTGCCGGAGGGCAACAAACTTCTCAACAATTCCCGAAAATACGATTTTTCGTGTATGAAAATTTCGTTTAGTTCATATTATTGACGTTTTCCTTATGCTTAATACGAGGACATGCGTCGGGGGTTCAAACTTCCGCTCCCAAATCACGCACTCCTTGCTCGGCGATGGGGACGTACTTGTCGTCTATCTTGACGAGGAGTATCACTTTGTCGACGTGCGATCGACGATTGGGATCGCGATGATTCGGCGACCAGCGATGCACCACGCAACCTTCCATACCTCTTTCCGGCACCCAATGCTGCCAGCCGGATCGGCCACCTTGTTGTCTCATCCTCTCGTCCGGCCATATCACGTCGATCCTTCGGCCCAGATTGATTGCATCGTACACGTGATTTGGATCCATGATCTGAAATTTCAAAAGGAGAATTAATTTATCTACAATTTAGAGCAAACTACCCAATAATTGACCGCATGCCGTTCTTTTATGTAAGATTTTTAGGTGTTACTTATTTTTGGCAATTCGACTTTTTACTAAATATTTACATTCAAGTAAACAAGGAGAGACTATCTCAATGGAATGTAGCCTGGGACGAGATTTAGGGTGGAAACTTAATCTAAAATCAACCCAAATTATTTTTAATAACAAATCTTGTAGCGTCAAGACGAAGCAATTATTTGTGTATTTTTATTGCATTTTTTTTAAGCGAAAAAGTGCTACATGGAGAAATAACTATCCTTTTTTGATATACGACGGATTTGTAAAATATGGTAAAATTGTATTTAATTTTTGTTTTTATATCAAAATATATGTTGAAGTTTATATTAAGGGAGAACACCACTGTGAAATTTTGAAAAAATCGATTTTTTTTTTCACTCAAAAAAATCCTATAAACCCTCAAAAATATGATGCAAATTCGTTTATAGCCAAAAAAATTTTTTTAGGTGGGTTTTAAGCATTTTTTTAAGAAGTTTTTATTGACAAGTTATTGATACCGAAAACTTTAAACGCGATTATCTCAAAATGGTATTTTGGAAATCTGCAAGCGGTAGAACTCAATCAATTTTTGTTGAATCGACTTGAAATTTTAACTGTAGCTTCTTAGATAGATTTCAAAGAGAAGTACCTGAGTTTCTTACGATTTATTGAAAATTTAAAAAGTTATTCAACTTTTTATACGAAAATTTTTGTTAAAAAATGAAACTTTTTTTTCAAACTCGTCTCTATTTTTTATTTTTTTTTTATTTTTTAATTTCCCCAGGTACTTCCACGCTAAAACCAATATATTTCATGAAAATATTACATTTTTTGTTCTACGAACAAATTTTAGACACTTCTAGTGCTTGCAGTGTAGCAACTCTAGTAAAAATCACTTATATTCAAGTTACTGTCACGCCGCCATTTTGTATTTTTTTTAAAATAAAAAATTGTTTTTTATACCTTAATATGTGTCCAATATAGCCTAAAAGTTTTTTTTCCCTTGACCAAACCAATTCCTCAAGAAGAAATACCGAATAAAGCACTTGAAAACGCTACGTCACAGTGGTGTTCTCCCTTAAGGGGTTATACGCACTTAGAAGGCCGGAAAAGGGCGATTTTTCAAGAATTTTTCCTGACGAGACATTTTAACTTATTAATTTCAAACTTTGTGTATATATTGTAGTAGTCTTTGACTACTTTCTCAATTTTTTTGGTATAAAAATAATCATTCTGACAGCCGCTGCAGCCAATCTCCGGGAGCACCTCGAAAAAAAAAAACACGTTTTGCGGTGAGCAAGATTTCTCAAAAAACGGCTAAACCGATCGGTCTCAAATTTTTACACGAGCTTTATAGAGACACTATCTAGTAATTAATCGTTGATTTTGACTCTACGACAAATATTTTTCATTTTACGAACAATTTACGGTAAAAAATTCTCATGAAAAATTGATATTTCCGCTTTACGAAGCCGCCATTTTGTTAAAAATTAGTATTTTGCAAAACCTAACGGTCAAACACGAGATAATACATTATATTAACGAAAAAATTTTGGTTTTGTTATTTCAAATAACCCAGTCCCGAGATATCGTGCTCACCGCAAAACGTGTTTTTTCGAGGTGCTCCCGGAGATTGGCTGCAGCGGCTGTCAGAATGTTTATTTTTATACCAAAAAAATTGAGAAAGTAGTCAAGGACTACTAAGATATATACACAAAGTTTGAAATTAATAAATTAAAATGTCTCTCCAGGAAAAATTCTTGAAAAATCGCCTTTTTTCGGCCTTCTAAGTGCGTATAACCCCTTAAATTGTAAATATGCGAATATAAAAATACTTACGCGAACCCTTTGCAAAACTTCTTCCTTTTCAACTTTACTGGTGAAGCTGGTTTCACTTTTAGATTCAGTCTTAATGTCATTGTTACTGAGGAGGCCAGCAAGACTAGCAAGTGTGGAACTCGTAGGCTTGCCCACTGACGCAAGAGAACCACGATTGCCACTGAGCGAACCCGTGTTGGCTCTTCCAAGAGATCCACGACCCGTGGAGCCTCCAATTTGGCAACCCGAATCCATCGACTGGGAACCGGATGTGTTGTAACCCGATTGGCTGTAACCTGGAAAGTAAATTTTTAATGTAATTCAAGCTTAAAAAAAAGTAAACTTTAAAAATAAATAATACTAAAATATTTTTGATTTTATATAAATATTTTATATAATATATTGTTCAATTACGAAGCAATAAAAGAATCATTAAGGTATTTGTTTCCCAAAATCAATTGGCTCGACAAAATTCTTAAACTTTGCATAAATATAGTATTGCTATAAATAAACACTCGTGCTAAATTTCTGGAAGATTTACCGTTTAGTTTCCGAGATATACGTAATTGAATTCGTGATTTTTCGATATGACTCCAATCAAGGAAATAACAACAAAAATGAGAAAATTTATCTTTTTTTCGTTAAATCATATGAATTAGACGTATTGTTAACAAAATTATGATTTTACAGTTTTTGTTTTTTAAATTTTTACACAATTTTATTACTTTTTTAGTATGCACTATTATGAAACAATTCGTTAAAACAACTTTTACCAGAAAACGCGATTCGAGAGAGGTTCAAAATTTTGTACGTACAAAGTATTTACATTGACTAATTACATATTTTAATAGAGGATCGATTTACCGTTTGTAACCAAAGTTATACTTGTCGAAAGTTGGAGTTATACTCAGAATTTGTAATCGTTGAAAGTACAGTGTGAGATTTGGCAACATTGTAAGATTTGTACATGAGTGTATATATGTATAGATATATTTTTGAATAACTTCGCGACATGTCAACCTATTGTTTCTCGCGCGGGTAGAAACATGGAAAAATATATGTGAAGCTAATTTATTATAATATTGTTAAATTACAAAAAATTTATAACTGGTTCGCTGTCGAAAGGTAGGTTACGTTGTTCTTCACGTTTCTCTGCCAAACCCTCGCTACACTTTTTCTTCTGCACCAATACCTTATTTTTCATAAATCGACCTTTATATCGAGTTTGTGATGACATTTTTGATTTCTCGTTTTGATTTTCGTTAATTAAATTAATAGTAAATGTCACGAATGAGAAATCGAAACATTGATGTGAATATTGACACTGATATAGAATTGATCGTTAAACAGCATTGCCAAATCTCAAGACTACGTAAAACAAACCAAGCGACTGTTATCGCTTGACCTACGTAGTTGGGAAACAAATACCTTAAATACCAACAATCTTAATAATTTCAAGTGCCTGGTATGTAAACATACTCGAAATTGTTGGAAATTTCTGCTTTAAAACTATTCGTGAATAATTTATCTCGATGATTGTTTATTCCATAAAATGAAAATTAGAAAAATGAGTATGGAAGTGGCGTAAGTTGGTTCTACCTTCCATAAATATTCCAGAAACTAAAAATTCAAAAATAGCAAGATTAGTATGCCTTAATAAATTTGTACCTGAATGAATGTTGTACGTTGTCATAGCGTAAACACCATCGTTACCAAACCCTCCGTCATCTTGCGAGCCAGTGCCTCCGGAAGAACATCCTTGACCACATCTTTTTCGAATTCTGTAAAATCACGTTACTTTATTATTTCAGTTTTATTATATTTCAATTTTTATCATCGCGCTGAACCCGTCCACGCTTATGGAATAACATGAAAATTAATTTTTCAAGAAAAAAATATAACTCACCTTCTCCATAGTTTCAAAATGGTGTTTCTAATCACAGTGAGACTGAGAGATCCTCCGATAATCGACGTTAATTGTTCGTTAGTTTCGGCATAACTGGTCGTAAGAGGTGAAACATAAATTGGATAGCCTATCGGTTGGTCGCACGAGCTGTTAATAATATTGCGGAGTGCTTGTTTCGCGTTTTGAATGGAGCCCCTTTCTGGATTTCGATTTCTTAAATATACCAATTCCTGTTGCTGGCCGGCCCAGAGCCCACGGACGCATTCACGGTTCATCTTAATCACTCGAAAACTTAGATAACGTTTGTTCAGCATTATAACTTTGTATTCGTCGATTCCGTCGTCGAGTATATGCCTGGAAAGATTATAAAAAGTCATTAGTAGGTGCATCAGTTTCAAGAGCAATTGACATAAATAAACCCAGTAATAAAAAAGAAAATTTGGCACAAGTCTTTTGAAATCGAAATAATGGAGACCGAAATTCAAGTTCAATTGTAAAGATATTTTTCAATATTTTTGTTTGAAAATTACTGTTAAAGTTATTATTAAACGTTTTGGGACAGTTCCCTTAAAGCTTAAAGTGTTGATAAAAGTACACGACCAAAGCGTAAATTAAAAAAAAATAGATTGCTCTATTTAAAATACAAATTTAATTATAATATTAAATATAATATTAAATAATTTAATTATAAGAATTGAAATATAAAATAAATCGAGAATTAATTATATGTCGTATTTTTTTTTGGTTGCGAACGACTGTATATAAGGGTATTCTAGTGTTACATAACGTTTCCGCTTGTAACGTCGAAGCCTTCTTCGGATGAAAATTTGTTTCTCAGAAGCCGTCGTAAATAAAATCAAGTTACGTATGTCTTTGTTTCTTATAAATAATCTTACAACAATATATTTATGATCTCCCCAAATAATTGTATGATTAGATGCCGAGACTGGTTACTTAGATATTAAATAATTCTATCTGGATAATTTCAAATAGTTTTTAAATTATTTGAAGTAAGTAGAAATTAAGTGTTATATGTTAGGGTTTCGTTATATATTAGGTGTTTCGTTATAGTGTTATATGTTAGGGTTTAGATGACAGTTACTTGAGAATTAATTTATACAATTTACAGTTTTTACTATCACCCTTGATACCTACTATAAATCACGACGCAACATTTTTTTTTCACTCTAAATACACACCTCAGGGCTAGGAGACTAGGCGCACCGCTTAAAACAGCGTTTCTCCAAAGCGGATCAGCTTCGTGACTGATCACGAGATTTCTATCGTGATTATCAATAGCTTCGTACAACGCCGAAGATTCGATGTCCTGTTCCGGATTCATAAAATGGTCTTGGTGCAATTTTAATGCCATTCTCACGCCTTTCGCCACAACGCTCCGCAATAAATCCACATCATGCAGTACCCATTCATCTCGTACCGACGTGATGCGGAAATCTCCTGAAAGTAAAGAATAGTCGATGTTACACTGAAATATAAAATATTAGGGTGTCCCATAAGTTTTTTCCGTGCCACGCTGTGTATGACCTTGAGCAGGAAAGGAAGAAACTTATGGGACACCCTAATATGTAAAAATATAAAATATATAAAACTAATATCTCGCAAATGCCAATAAAATTGAAGCGTAGCGCTTTTGGGCTAACTCGTTTTCGACGTACCTTTGAATAACGCATGTAAGCCGTATAAGAAAAATTCTACGCTGGATACTGGATTGTGTGACGCCGCTCCTAGAACCCGTCTCCCCAAGAGGCTTAGAGCCAGGCAAAGAGATACCACGGGTGAGTCGCGGGATCGTTCCAAAGACTGTAAAGTAACACACAATTAGTTTTTTCTTTTTAATTCGACAACCAAGGATTATTTACCCATTTACTTGAACTGTATAGTTTCATTGAACGTACAGTAAATTAACACTATTTTTGCCAAGGGTGTCAAAAGACACTTTTTAAAAAATTGATTTAAAATTATTTATTTTCTTGATTTTTTACTCGGTTAGATTATATTTTTAATATTATTTAATAAATAATATCGAAACTGTCCAAAAAAATGTTTTTTTTTATCTCCCATGACTGCCAAATTGAATATTAATATTATCATCAGTTTCCATTAAAAGACAGATATTTTATTTATTTATTTGTTTATGTAATATTTACTTGCTTATTTGTTTATGTATTTATTTAAATATTATAGAAAGAATTACCTCGCTACAACCTTACTTCTAAAGTTCAAAATTAAGTACCGAATTAAAATACTAAAAATTGAAAACATAATATTCCGAATAATTAAAAAAGCAAACAAAGGAATATCATTATTTGAATTTTCAGTATTTTTAATATTTACTAAAACATATTTTCATTATTTCTTAGAAACTCGTTTCGTTAACGTTATAATTTAAATTCCACTCGTATAAAAGCATTCATCTTTATTTTTCGAAGAAATTATGAAAAACTTTCCTCTCACTCGAATTGTCCATCACATTGGGCAATTGATTTACGCTTCCTGCGACACGCTATGGACAAAACGACTGCAATAATTCTACTTTGTTGACATATTCTTTACCATTTGAATAATAAAAAAAATTTGATACAAGCCCAAATGCACTTTCGAGTGCTCGAGTTGAAACGAGCTTCGCATTCAAGAAGAATTATACGAACCTTGTCGCGCTTTGCGGCACAGTATTGTATCCAGTCGAGGTAAACGTTGGAAAAACTACTTCTCGTAATACCGTTAACTCGAAAGTCATAATCTTCGTCGATGTTCATGTTAAAGATCGGATCGAGATCCGCGAAATTTTTCTCAAGCGTTGGTTTCAAGGTTTCGAGAATATCCGCGTTCTCCAACCACTGTTTCAATTTCGGTGAGGTCATGGTATAAAAAATGATGCTTTTTACATAATACGTGACCAGCGCTTTCCGAAAATCGAAAACTTGCAACATGGAAACGGCGGAATTGTCAGATATCGAGTATCCCTCCAAAACGTACTTGGCACTAGCCACTTCCCATGCCAGCCATCGTTGACTGAAAGCCGCGTTCACGCTAAGTACATTGGACAAATGTCCCATTTCGCAACAACAGCAGTTGTCGTTGTCCTCTATACCCTCTGAGATCGCTTCCACCTGAAAACATTGAAGGGTAATTAAAAATGTGTAATATAAATAATTACAATTTTTGCTTCACTGAATATTTTACTTGTACGTGGTATTATTACATTAATTTCTTTTAGAATAGATAAAGAATAGGTTTTTATTGTTCAACCTTAGGCAATTTACTAAAAAGGAATTTTGTATCTCAAGAATTTTCATAATATGGCAATTTTTATTATTAAGAGAACATTCATTATAATTTTTATTTTTTTGTTAAAAAAATCAATACATTGGTCTAACAATGACCCCCAACATGGACCAAAAATCGAGAGTTTTAAACCCTTTCAATATTGTTTATAATTATTATTATAAAAAATTAATAAAGGTAAATAAGAAGTTCTATTTAACTCCATTATCATATAAACTCTTAATACATTTAAAAAAGTAAATGAAAAAAAAAATAGGTATAAATAATATAATTATAAATAAATGTAATAAAAAATGAATATTCTACACAATTAAATAATTGTAAACTCTCAAAATCTAGAAATTGAAAGATTTAACCTTCAGAGGGTGGAAAAATGTTAGTTCAAATCGATTTTTTGTTTGACCAAAAAGGATGAGGGTCTAATAAGGCGGGTTTTTGCCCTAAGGGAGCACAGGGTCGCAAATATGCTCATTCTTGTATATGGGGCATTCCACGCCAAATCGGACGGTTTGTAAAATTTTGATTATTGATTTCCTCAATTTTTTGATATTTTTTAGTACCTACCGAAAAACCCATCCTGGTAAATTTTGAGATTTTTTTATTACCCGTTCAAAAGATATCAAATTTTCAAAAAAATCGCTTTTTTTTAGTTTTTTGCTGATAACTTTTTCAATAATGGTCCAAATTTAAACTTTTTTTTTCAAAATTTTTATTTTTTCATGTACTATTTAGAAAAAAATATAAACAAATTTTTAAAGTATTTTTGAATGAGATTTTTGAGTTTTAAATTTTAAATGTCATTTTCCAAAGTGAGTGCATATTTTGATTTTCGTCCAAATTTTTTGTAGCAAACTACTATTCATTCCACAACATTCCAGGCCGGCCCGATCGTGGGATCTCCAAAGCTATTATTTTTTTTCGATTTTTGAAAAATTTTTTCTTTCTATTAACCATTATGAATATCAATTTCCGTTACTGTATATTATTTTTCTAATTATTTTTTAATAATTTCTACAATTTATAATGGTAAGAAGGTGTTTAAAATCAATCAATAGTCGTTAAATCAATTTATAATCAATAAAACAAAAATATCTATTTATTTTCGTAATTTTTTGAAAATTTTTCATATGCGGGCATCACTTGAACCAGAATAATCTTTAACTCGTACATTTCCGCTATTCATTGGAACAACTGCATGAATTTTGTGCGTTCTTGCAATTGTCTTAGCTGTTTTGTATCTCAGATCTAATTTTTCCCTTGCATCTAAACAATTCTGTTCAGGTGAAAATTTTACGGTAATATTTGGCAAATTTATAAAAGATACTTTCAAACAAAAAATAACATTGAAAATTCAACCCCAATCAGATTTCTCAAAAAATTACGAAAATAAATAGATATTTTTGTTTTATTGATTATAAATTGATTTAACGACTATCGATTGATTTTAAACACCTTTTTACCATTATAAATTGTAGAAATTATTAAAAAATAATTAGAAAAATAATATACAGTAACGGTAATTGATATTTATAATGATTAATAGAAAGAAAAAATTTTTCAAAAATCGAAAAAAAATAATAGCTTTGGAGGTCCCACGATCGAACCGGTCTGGAAAGTTGTGGAATGAGTAGTAGTTTGCTATACAAAATGTTGACGAAAATCAAAATATGCACTCACTTTGGAAAATCAGATTTAAAATTTAAAACTGAAAAATCTCATTCAAAAATACCTACAAATTTTTTTTATAGTTTTGTCTAAAGAGTACATGAAAATTTAAATTTGGACCATTATTGAAAAAGTTATCAGCAAAAAACTAAAAAAAAGCGATTTTTTTGAAAATTTGATATCTTTTGAACGGGTAATCAAAAAAATCTCAAACTTTACCAGGAAGGGTTTTTCGGTAGGTACTAAAAAATATTAAAAAATTGAGGAAATCAAAAATCAAAATTTCATAAACCGTCCGATTTGGCGTGGAATGTCCCATATGTATATGATATGTTTTGATATCTTCTACAACATACATAAAAAAAAGCTGTACGCAATTGCGCTCGTATTAGAAAACGTGATTAAATATGCAAAAACAGAGGTATTTTTTTAGAAAAACAACAAAAAGACTTGGGTGTGAACCCATTAAAAAGGAAAAGATCTTTAGCCATAGACCCACATCCTTTATATATAATTTCAACGGATTACTTATTCTAAGTTCCCAACCTGACAGATGGTCCATATAACGACCACCCCGGTCGCAACTTAAAGCCAATATAAATAAAAAATAATAGACGACCCTCGCCCTCTAAAGGGTAATGAAAGATAAGGAGTTATACCTCTCTTTGTTGGCAGTAGGTCCCTCGGAATTCCAAACCCCTCAGTTGAAAGGTAACCAAGCCATTAGCAAGTTGAACGATATGTACCAAACAATTTAAGTAATCAGAAGCCAGAAGAAAACAGTCTCCTTGTTCCACATTTCCCCAACGACCGAGAGCCAGATCGCCGTACAGGCTGTGCTGTAGCGATCTCGTCAGTTGCTCGTAAAAAATCGAGTTCAAATTGTTATCGTCGGCACCCAAATTGCGATCCAAATGGGACGACATACGAGTATTGGAATGGTCGACTCTCCTGGTTTTGTAATCCCTCTCCCAAAACTTTACTGGACGAACGTAGGACGAAATGAAAATGGCGCTCCCTAAAAGGGGATTGAGCGGTGTGCTTAAAATCGCTGAGATTGCGGCTTGAAGAAAGAGCATGGCCGAGTGCGGCACCGAAAATGGTTGCGCAAAAGCGTGGAAAGCGCTGCCCCAGGTGATCTGCCAGGGCGCGATGTAAGTTACTATGAACCTTATTTTTAACAACAACTCGTAAATTTTGGCAAACGCGATGCCGGTAATAAAATAATCCACCAGGAAGGTCTCGCTCAAGTGCTTATAATCTAACTTGAAGAACAGAACGGCAAAGACGAGGACCAAGTATCGAGTGGATGGGTCCGAGTAGGACGACCTCAGTGACTTCAAACCACAGACGACGATTATGAGGGCACCGATGCTCTCACCAAACTTGGCAACGATTTTCGAGGAGCACTCGGTGAGCGCCCCGAGGAAGACTAGCGGATACAGAACGTTTCGCTCTAGGAAGCACAAACAAACGTAGGCTTTTTCGAACCACATGATTTTCACCGGCTCGCGCACTTCGAACTTCGCGTGCTCGTGGCTTCGCAAAACCGGCCTCGCCAGGCACAGCCAGGGCAGTTGTTTCCGAAGCTGCGGGATGATGTAGTGCAACAAAAACCCTACGCAACTGACTATACCCCATAAAATGGGATTCAGCTCCGGCTGGAGCGCGGTGAAGATCGTGGAGCAATGAATGGCGAACGAGAAAATCCCGATAACCGCGCAAACAATCAGGTCGTTCTTCAGCCTGGAATTGACCGTGGCCCTGAGCTTCTCGGGCAGAGGGTCCACCAGCTCCGAGTCCGACATTTGTTCGCCTACTTTAATTTTAACGTCCTTTTTCCGACCGGACGTTCTACTTTTCTCGCGACACACGTTCGTGGAGGAAACGCTCTCCTTTTGGCTGGTGTTTTCGATAATTTTCGCCTCCTTTTCCTCGAGAAAAACCTCCGGGGGCCATAGGTTCCTTTTGACTATATCCCAGATGACGCTCGGGTCCGACGAGGATCTGCTCAGGTGGTAGGAGATGGCCACCAGTAACCCCGCGAATATCGAAAACAAAATGTGCTGCGAGGACTTGGGTTCCGTCAGAGCACCGTAGGCGAAGCCGTAAAGAATAACGACCGTGATCGCGCTACGCGTGAGGCAGTAAACGGACGAAACGAGACTCGTCGTGGCGTTGCCACCGAACAGATGAATGTCCAGGTGCTCGCAGAGGTACATCACGAACGTGTTGATCTGCGGGAAGAGGCCTAGCGAGAAAACGATCGGGAAACAGAGCAGGAATATCAGGAGAACGTCGCGAATCTGTAAAATAGTGTCGTAATCCGCGACGCGAAGGCCGTAGACTCGGAAATCCGAGGTCTTGAAGTTTTTCAGAGCCTCGTTGAAGATCAAGATCAACGCGGAGCAGAGGATGTAATAGAACGGACGGGAAAAAACGATGATCCTATTGAACCCGTGGGTTGGCGAGGCGGCGTCTGGCTGGACCGATTTGATCAACGAGTATTGACAACCCGCGGTGACGAAACAGAAGATAAAGGCAAAAATGTCCTTGTAGAAACCGTGTTGCAGCAACAGCAGACCCAGCCCCGCGACCATCACGGCCAATATAGCCGATATGATCGTCTCCACTATCGTCAGGTTTCGGTCCAGTAAGGCCAACAGGGAGAGACGATCGAATCGCACTTTGACGCACGGCAATTTTCCAATTTTCCACTTGTAATAGTGCCTCGTAGTCCTCATTTTGGAGTCGCTGGGCTCGTCCAAGCCGTTGATGAAATGGTTCCAATCGAGAGTGGTGTTCATATCTGTTTCCTGTGCGTGTGCTAACGGCATGACCTGAATATGCGGTTCCGAGGGGTACGGATTGACATTGAAATTGCCCAAAAAATTGTGAAGGATTCGGTTCCTGTCCGCCAACCCTTGGTGGAACTGTTCCCTCTCCGCATTCTCCAGAATACACTGATTCGAAGTACCAGTTTTCGAGGAGGCTAAATTCGAAGGCAGTGAACTTTGCGCTTTTGTATGATTGTTACTCGAAGGACTGGATAACACGGGCGGTGTATCGATGATCACGGTTAGACCTGCGGAATTCAGCGACAAACTGCTGTAACTGTTGCTCAGGGAATCCGTTAACTCCCAGTTACCGTCGTAGTGCAAATTTTGATTGGCCTGTTGCCGTAATAAGCTATTTAAGAGTTTTTCATTGTTCCCTGGAGGAATTTGCGTGGCGCTGCCGCTGCCACTGCCGCTACCGCTTCCACTGGCGCTGGCGCTGGCGCTGGCGCTGGCACTGGCACTGGCACTCGCACTGGCACTCGCACTGGCACTGGCACTGGCACTGGCGCTGACGCTTGCGTTCGCGCCTACCGTCCTGCAACCTTTCTCGTCGAAAGTGTACGCCAACCAACAGCCGTTCTCGTCGCGAAAACAATGCACGGCCCCTTCCGACGTGTCGTTGTAACTGGTGGCCAAGTGCCGTTCTCCGTTCGACAACAAACTGAACAACGCAGTTACCGGTATCACATTGTCCTCGCGCGAGTGATGATGGTGCAGGAAATGCTGAGATCGCGGACCCCGAAAAGCCGCTCTGTTGGATCTTTTCCAACGCTTTTGCAGGTCCCTGGGAGCGCGAAACTCCGAACTGCTGCACAATCTGGTGTCGGGTACCGCGTTCGATTGACTCGGTGCGTTCTCCCGGCCGGTTAGGAGTGCGGCTAGCAAAGGAGGTGCCGGTGAAGGTAACAAGGCTCTCAGTTCGTTATTCGAGGCATTGACTTGTTCCACTTTACCGTCTCTTTGTCGGTCATTCTTGCGACGAATTTCCGCAGTCCGCTTCAACTTTGGTCTGAACACATCCACCGCTGCCACGGCATCGGCGTGATCGTCGAACGTGGCTTTCGGACGACTCTGCTTTGGAATCGCACCCTGGTGTCTCTTGCAATCGGACTCTACTTGCGGGAGTAGCTTCCTTTTCATTTCAGTCTCCATGCCGATCGTCGTCATCGTCCTTGACGAACCGGAATCTATGTCTTTTATGTGAAGGTCTGAAAAATGGAGCGTAGTCAATTTGGAATTAGCTGAACGTTTTCAAAAACAAGGTAGCCGAGCTGGATTAGAATTGGTAATTAATAACAAATTTTTAACGTCGGCTAAATTTATGTAATTTATTTTGATATTAAAGGGACCGCCCTCTCGTCAAAACTCTGTAAAAATAGCTGATAATTTATGATATTCTTGTCGGGAAAAATTTACAACGTATAGTAAGAAGAAAGTTTTGTCTTTATTAACACTATGCCGTCCGGTGGCACCACGTTGGTGTCATACATAAAGATTTACACCAGCGCCAAACGAAAGAATCCCGATCAGACGCGCGGACGGCAAAGTGTTAATACAGTATTTGAGGGTATGGAAAATTTGAAAAAATATAATTAGCTGAATAAAACCAGTGAACGAAAAATAGATTAATACAGTATTTGAGAGTATGGAAAATTTGAAAAAAATAGAATTAGGTAAATTGAACAAAATAAATAATCTTAAATTACTGATTATAATAAATTCTGAGCGAAATGGTACCAGAGAAGCGAAAAGGAATCATTCGACATTTCTAGTTTTTATTGTACTTTTTAGAAACAATTGCGTTTCCAGAATTTTCTCGCAACTATTTTAAACCAAATTCAAACGTTAATAACTTACAGTCGGTACTAGCTGTTTGCAGACTCTCCGAGAAATCGTCGGAATCATTCGAACGAGAATTCCAAAATACTGGCAGCGTTAATCAATCAAAGATATGAAATATAGAATATAAAAACAATCCAAGTTTCATGCTCTTCTGAACGAAGAATTTTCTTCTTTTTTTTTATGTTCTCATATTAAGAGACAAAATTTTTCTAAAAATTCCAAATTTGTTGTAACACTCACTTTTTCCAGCCCATGGTTCAGCCGCTGTACATTCGCTACTTTCAAAGAGGCAGGCTATGCTCCCTGAGTTTAAAGGGTCATCCGTGTACTTCAATTTCTCTTGTTTCTTTTCGTTAGGCCTTTCTCCGTCTGAGAATTCATGACTACTTTGACTAGCATTGCTGTATCTTCTTTTAATATTACTCTTCGTCTCATCCAAAAGTGCATCCCGTGAATTTGCAGATTCGTTATCGATCGCATTCTCACTGCTCAACCTACTTGAAAATAAATTCCGTTAAGAAGTGAACCAAGGAGATAATCAGGATTTCTTTAGTTGCCATTTAAAGACATTATAAGCTAGGAAATTTTCATCCATTTTTGAATTCGAAATAATATTTGGTACTAATGTGTACTTATTTCAATTAAAATGGAACATAATTGAGAATTCATGGACATGATTTTTCAAATTTCGTGATAAATGTTGTAATTCCCTTATAATTCCGAACAATTTTGCCCTCGATCATAACTCTCTGTTTTTCAAACAAACGACAGAATACAAATTCACAAATAATTTTACATCAAATAATATATGTATTTTATTCTTTTTCAAAAGAATTGCCAAAAATCGCGTTGTTCGAAACCGTGTAATTCGGGGTTACCTGTATTTGAAACCCTAACGATTACAAAAACATGATTTGAAATATTATTCTATAAATTTGTTTACATTTAAACAATCGGGTCAAAGTATCAATCGCTTATCATGTCATTAAATGGTAACGTGAAATTTGTGGCCCTTAATGTATCATAAAAAGTAATAATATCTCACGGAAAAGGCATAAACAAGCTATTCATGAATTTTTAAACGTGAAATAACGTACATGAGGAGACCCAGCAGACAGAAAATGGGTAAACAGCGTTTTTTCCTACATTAAATAGATATTTGACAGATGCTTCTGTTTTGCCTAAATTATCGCTAATATTAAGCAATCAAGATTTATACTGTTAATTGATTATGTAGTATTTCAATCCTGTCGCTCTGTTATTTACTATCGTGGTAGCTACATAGATTGAACGTCTCTCCGTCATTTACTAACAATAAGCAAGAAAAAAAGATACATACAGGGTGGTCACAAAGTAAGTATCACTTTCAAAATTCTGTATCTTACACACCGTAAGAGAAAACCCTATAATCATATATATAAACTTATTCAGGGTAAAATGGGATTTCTTCCTAAATTTTTTCAGATTTTTTGGTGCACTTTGAAAAATCATCTAATTTTGACCATTTTTCCTGATCCTACTCGATTTATCGCAAGTATGAAGATTTTTGGCCAAGGTAACTTTCAAATTAGATTATGACAACATAAGCTCAAGAAAACGCAACGCCTCATGATGAGCTTGGTACAATAATTGTCCATTTAAGGGGGGATCCTGTTCCAGCGCACGAAAAAAACATGGTTCTTTACAATATTTGTGTTTAAAATATATAGGTGTAATCAACTTCAAACATTTTTAGCGTATTAGTATTACTCTAAAAGATTACAAAGAAAATTTGTTTACATGAAAAAATGAATTAAAATAAAAGTTATAGGTTATCTTGTGAAGCACCTTCAGCCCAAAGCCTCTGATTGGCGTACACTATCAAGATCGCAAAAGTGGTTTAATCTGAAAAAATTAAGTTGATTTTTAATCTACATACTCATAGTTTCTATATGAATAGACGCAAAAATTTTTTAAATTAAGAATTGGCATTTTTATTGCAAATTTAAAAAGAAAGTGCAATTTTTCACACAAAAAAATCGGAAAGAGAGACTAATAAAAATTTTTTGGACGATCTTTTTTAAATAATTTTACATTCATATAGAAGATAATCATATATTTTAAAAGTACGTTCAGTTTCAAGTCGATCCGTTCATTAGTTTTTGAGTAATCGTGTACGCCATTTTGGAAAACATGGTTTTGAGAAAAACGCGTTTAAAGTTTTCGGTAAAAAAAGTAGAGAAAAAACGATGAATACAATTTTTGTACTGGATCTTACTGCTTTTAATCTATCAATTGGCAATTCCTGGACCATACATAATGCCTTCAGTTTCTTCAAACCATTGCGTTTGTTCTAATTTTTTTCTGGACCAGGATCCCCCCTTAAATGGTTTTTTGATCTGAAAAACATTAAATTATGCGCTAACGTTATGAATAATTTTGTCGGTTAGCGATGAAGAAGGGCTTTGCTTGGTTCGATTCGTCAACTCAAATCTGACTAATTGCGGAAATGATAGTGTAGATTTTTTGAGTGCAAAACTTAAGCTCTATCACCGCGACAAGGTGGAAGTCCGTCGAATCACCAAAAAATCTGAAAAAATTTAAGAAGAAATTCCATTTTATCCCGATTAAGTTTATATGTATGATTATGGGGTGTTCATATGTATGATTATGGGGTTTTCTCTTACGGTGTATAGGGCACAGAATATTGAAAGCGATACTTACTTTATGACCACCCACGGTATTTACTAGATACAGTGCAGGGCTTACTTTGAAATTTCGAGATTAAAATATAGTAAAGACAGATCAGTTTGTTTTTTTTTATTACAAAAACAAATAAGATACCTCAAAAATTTATCATCGAACCCACTTGTGCTAAGGCTTCTGTCCCTATTAGTAGTAGTATTTGTATCGTTTACTGCTTTTCGCGCAAGCAATGGACTATAAGGATCTCGGAGGCAAAAGCTGCCGGAACTTTCGTTAGCAAATTGTTCATCACTTTGCTCCGCTATTGGATGAACTATTTCCGAACCATAACTAAGATACGGCAATAACTGAAGTTGGATCCTTTTCAAAGTATTTTGCGGTACAATCTGATAAATCAAATAATCAATGAATTACTTCTAACCATACTATTGGGCCATTATTTTTGAGCGCTGGGCAAGTCCATTTTGTGGAAAAAAAAATAGTTGAAGCTAAGTCTCATTCAGAAATAATATAAAATTCATGTTTTACATCGATTCACAAAAAATATAAAAATGGACTTGCCCCACCTTCAAAAGCAACGGTTGATTTATTGATAAGATGGTTCTGGTAGTTGGGTCTTTGAGTGTCATTGCATTCTACAGTTCAATCACGGAGCCCACTGTGGGTCTCCGATACCCTGTGCCATTTTTTGCGGGCTGCCATTTCAAAACTACCCATCCGATTGGTTTGAAAAAAAAAGTTCTCAGATACCCTTCAAATGTTGTAAAATCAATCCCATTAGTTCAGAAATATTAACGTATAAAAAAATTCCAAGAAGCAATTTTGAAAGAGTAGATTTTCCAAAAAAAATTGTAATTCTTTAAATATTTGATATTTTTTTAGTAATTTTTTTACACGTTGACTGCCACGTCGGTCACCGGTGACCGACACTAAACTTTCCGTTCAGGCCGCGCTGGTTATGACAAACGCAACAGCGTAATACCATTACGACCCACGCGGCGTGAATAGGGAGTCACGCAAATTGTTCGTGACAGTCAACGTGTTAATACCAATTTTGAAAAATTTTATATGTGCCGCGAGGGTTAAAGATATAAATCTACTTCAATATTTCGTACAGAAAATCAGTTTGAGCCCATAGAGAGAAAAAAAAAGAAGTTTGAGATGACACTGAAAGGCTCAACAGAGAACTCACACGATCTTGCTACATGTTGATCTCAAAGTATAGAGCAATTACTGATAATAAGGTAATATAAAGCAATTTGAAACTAATTAGACCGGTGAGTCACTCTTCTAAGCGTCTTTTGGACAAAAATGGTTACTGTACTCTTTTTGTGTTAATAGTCTCCAAACTTTGAGGATGAAGAGGTAAATTATTGTCATCTGTAGTACTAATGTTTTTACTTGTAGCTCCAATAGTTTCGAGACTTTGAGGATGGACCAATGATTGATGTGGCTTTTTTGCGATAACCTTTAACATATGCAGAGAAGTTCAATGTAGACAAAGTATACAATTATTGAGTTGGCAACTAATTGCGGATTTTTCAAAGCAAATAAATAACAAAATCCGTAATTACTTAGTTGCCAACCCAATAGACAAAATAAAATGACAATTATGGATATATAATTTGTTATCCTTCGTTGATCGATAATAAATGAAGGACCTTTATTTTCCTTTGTTTTTGGGTTCTGCCGGATTATAATGATTTATAATTTATATGGGGCATTCCACGCCAAATCGGACGGTTCGTAAAATTTTGATTTTTGATTTCCTCAATTTTCTGATATTTTTTAGTACCTACCGAAAAACCCTTCCTGGTAAATTTTGAGATTTTTTTGATTACCCGTTCAAAAGATATCAAATTTTCAAAAAAATCGCTTTTTTTCAGTTTTTTGCTGATAATAACGGAAATAAATAGATATTTTTTTTATTGATTATAAATTGATTTAACGACTATTGATTGATTATAAACATCTTTTTACCATTATAAATTGTACAAATTATTAAAAAATAATCAGAAAAATAATATACAGTAACGGAAATTGATATTCATAATGATTAATAGAAAGAAAAAATTTTTCAAAAATCGATAAAAAATAATAGCTTTGGAGGTCCCACGATCGGACCGGCCTGAAAAGTTGTGGAATGAGTAGTAGTTTGCTATAAAAAATTTTGACGAAAATCAAAATATGCACTCATTTTGGAAAATGAGATATAAAATTTAAAACTCAAAAATCTCATTCAAAAATGCTTTAAAAATGTTTTTTATATTTTTTTCTGAAGAGTACATGAAAAAACAAAAATTTTGAAGAAAAAAAGTTTATATTTTGACCATTGTTAAAAAGTTATCAGCAAAAAACTAAAAAAAAGCGATTTTTTTTGAAAATTTGATATTTTGTGAAGGGGTAATAAAAAAATCTCAAAATTTGCCAGGAAGGGTTTTTCGGTAGGTACTAAAAAATATCAAAAAATTGAGGAAATCAAAAATCAAAATTTTACAAACCGTCCGATTTGGCGTGGAATGCCCCATATATTCTTATTTATAATTTATATATAACAAGGTTTATTATTTATATTTTCAAACTAATAATGATCCATATTTTCATTTTTTATGATGAAAACAGATCGTGTGTTAAATTTATGATTTTAAATTCTCTGTAATGCACAATCACGTTATTGTACCCTCAGTTATTTACATTGTGAATATTTTTACGATTTCTTTGGACAAAATTCTCAGAATTGATTTTTGATCCAATATTGTTTTCCTCACGTTGACGGAATTATGGATAGAAAAATTGATACTCACTTCCAAAGATTGAGGGTGCGAAGGGATTTTGCTTTTTTCGGCATCCTCCTTTTTCGATATAATTTCAAGACTCTGCGGGTGATCAGTGATCATGTGAGTTTCCATGGGAATGGAGTTTAAAGTTAAACGGCGAACGCTTTGATTTGATTTCCAGTATGGGTAATCGTCGCCGTGATGTTCCAACTCCAAGGAGCTCGTTTGTTTTATCTGACTCTCGGAACCAGTTTTCCCAAGACTCATTTGCTTCGGATGCCGGCTTCGAGAATCCTCGGAACCATGTCGACAAAGCTTGCGCGAACCTGTTCGGACCTCCTCCGCTATTACGACACATTTTTGTCGTTTCAATTTCCACTCAGCTTGAAATGAGAATATTGATCAACATTTTGAATGAAAAAATGGAAAAAAAAAATAATGGATTCGTAGAAAAGCATTATCCAAAAAAACGTTTTATACAAAAATTGTGGGGTTTCAAGGGAGGCATTGGATGATGACCTTGACTTAGACCTTGATCATGATCTTCAAGGTTATTTCAATGTCAAGTTGATTTTTTTTATGGAAATCCCTATTTTTTTCAAATGGTAATCTTATCGTTGACAAAACTAGGAATTTTCTCCACTTCAAAATTACACACATTACGTTTCTAAAAAAAAAAATTAAGAAAAAGGCCCATTTCCCTATCCCCTGAAATACTTACCATTGAGTCTGTGCCTGAAACGTGGCTCATGGTCCTGTGTAGAAGCCAATTCCGCTTCACGAACATTTGTACTAGTTACCATTGGCTTATTGAGTTGCTGTGCTTCTTCCGAACTTTCTGAACTATTCTTTCGATGTATTTCTACTTTTAGATCTATCGTTGAGTTTGGCTTATCACGATTATAATCCGATATTATGCTATCCGCATCGGCATTCTGTGTGTTTGGCTCGATGTACGAGTTTCTGGATGAACATTCTACAGGGGGAGTGTCGGTTTTACCTGTGAGAACAAATATCATAAAGAATTTCATGGTTCTGAAGAATTCCTCTCACGATCAAGCTCAAACAATCGGAACGAATGAAGTTTTCCAGTTGGGGTAAACTGCCCAGTAATTGACCGCAAGCCAATGAATGACCATTGCACGAACGCGTGTAAATTCTAAGCTTTGAAATTAGTAAATGTTTAAAACCTGATTTATTAAGAGCCTAAATTTTCCATATTTTCGTATAAGTCTGATAAAAAAATAGTAACAAAAAATATTCTCATGGAAAATATTCCACAAGTATTCGGTCGTCCATTGGGCCTTTACACATGTTGCACTTTATAATTAATTTGAATTATTTTAAAAATATGTAAACAAAAATGAATTCTTCGTGCAATTTCAATAATTGTTACATAATTATAAATCAATTTATTCAAATTTAACCTCAAACGTACGTAAACTCGGCAACTTGGTCGTTCACTGGTGCGTTTACCCTACGGATTATTATTTGTGAATCCAAATTGTTTGATGCCGTGAGGACAATTCTCTCTCTAGAGTACAACTTCAAAAGGATTTACCATTTAACACTTGAAGTTCGATACCCAGATCCATCGGATCCTGTACCTCCACTCGTCGCTTGTTGCGTATTGCACGTTTTTTCTCACTTTCATTTTTTTGTTGACTGACGCTTTGTCCTGGCTCTTCCAAACACTCGGTTGTATCATATACACAGTGTAATGCGTGGTTCACACATTTTATTGTACCAAACAGTGCAACTATCGACGAGCAATACCCCAGCCATATGTATAACGTTGGTGGAAAATACTGTAAAAACAAATATTCATCTATTAAATTTCTCTTATTCATCTATCAATTAATATCTATTTTGTTTAATTAATTTTTATTAATTCATATATATCAACATCCATTATTCAATATGTCTGCAATTGTCTTGAGGAAATTACGTATCACATAAAAGAATATTTATACAAATTTTGTCACTGGATTTCTGCATAAAAACTCGCACCCAAAACTTCGACCCCTACAAGGAAGGGGTCGAAGGATGTGGATCCATAACGCCCTAATAATTTTTAAAAATTGAAATATGTCATGTGCACAATAACAACAATAATAATAATATTAATAATAATAATAATAATAATCTTGTTAATAACATGAGTATTTTGTACTTGAAGGTTTAAGCAACATCTTTTCCCTTTCAATTTTTTATTATTTTTTCTTTCCCGATTATTTTTAATATTTTTAATATTTTTCCAAAACAATAATACTTTTTTGACACCTTTTTTAACTCCATATCAATCTTTTTTATTTTCAAAGTATAATTCATGAACGTTAAGTGTGAAATATGACATGATTTAAATATCCACCTCGGTTTTGTTTACCGGAAAAACCAATTTTCAATAACTTTGTTCGACATAAATCACTTGTAATTTCATAAATTGCACTAAAGACTCGATGGAAGCTTTTGTATGCGCAAAGGGCCACTTTATGGTGTAATTTACGACATGGTGCATCATCGGACTGTATTTTTTGGAAAATGAAGCAGGAGGTACAGTTTCGGTAAATAGTAAACGGTATCGATCGACGTTAACAAATTTGTTGTGGCCAAAATTGGATGAAATTGGTTCGGATGACGCGCGGTTCCATCAAGAAGATGCCTGTGTCACACTGTTAGTGTTATTATCCACTTATCGCAACAAAAATATGGGAAACTGAATTTCAAATAATAATTCATTACTTAAATACTAATAAACATTTGCAATTTGTTTTGTTTTTTCTATTACTTCCTACTTTCTTTTTACCTTTTTGTCACATTGCAATATAGAGTTTCAAGAATCGCAAATTAGAAAGTTAATTAGAATATTGAAAAAAAATATTTATTAGAAAGAAATTTGGGTCGATTGAAAATTGGTTTCAATTTTTTTACAAAATTTGTAGTGGCTTAAATAAAGTGTATTTAATTATTTAATTATTATTAGTTATTAGTATTTAATTATTTAATTATTATGAGTTATTAATATTTAATTATTCAATTATTATATAATCACTAGTGCCAAATTAACCCTTTCAAGGATAGTGGGACGTATACACCCCATTTATTTATTTTCAGTTATTTTCACATTTCCAATCTATTTCCAAATTTTCAAGATATTACATACGTCCAGAATTTTCAAAAAGTTATTTTCTTCTTGTTTAAGATCATAGCCAATCCTGTTTCTAAAAAAAATGTGCCTCGCATTATATTATAATACTTAGAAAAAAACTAAATTTGTTTGTTTAACCGGTATTCGGTATAATAAAAGGCGCTTGTGACTATTTACATATAAATTAATATAAAAAAAAAGGTTAATAAACTATTATTGCTGCATTTGTTTGAGAAAATCTACAAAATGATGATCGTGAGGTAGCTTTATATAGAAGCAAGACTTGCACTTATGATAAAACAGCATGTAAAGGTACAAAGGTCCAAGGTTTTTTCAATAAAAAAAGTGTTAAGAAAAATATTTGCCCTTAAATGTGATAATGAAACAAAAGAACGCTGCAAGTTGGAATGTTACGACAGGGAGTGGATAGAATTAGCTCGGAATAAGAATGATCGGTTAACTCACGTGCTTGCCACAATGAACTTTTCAGTTCCAAATGCCACTGAGCAATTACGAAAGTTTTAAACGTGATGTATTTGTTTCAATTTCAACCGATCAACAAGTTATACATTTTTTTCGAATAAATAATATTCGAGAATTGCAGCGTATCGGTCCAAGTTTCGGATTGTAATTATTTTTCTGCATCGGCGAAAGCAATATTCCAACGTGAAAGCATGTTAACAAGAATTTGATAAGATAGGAAGAATTTTAATATCTGATATTTTGCCAGGCTCTGATGTTTCGGGGCATTCACCCCAGCGATAGCTACTACGAGTCTGCGATTTTCATTATTTTTCATTATTTCTAAGCTACCGTGGATATCGACAGAATTTTTATTGCAATTTTCAATGGAAAGTTTTAACAGAATATTTATTTATTTATTTGACCAGAGATGCATATCCATTTGCATGCAGCCTGGCGCAAACAATAAACTAATACTAACCTAAAATTGAGACTAATTAATACTGATTATGTCAGTATTCCAGTTACACCCCCATAAAAATAATTAAAATATTACACCTCGAATGTATAATTTTTTGTTCACAGAATTTTAAGATCCGTTGGCATGTTGTCGTTGTACATTATTCGCAATATATTATATCGACTTGAATCGGAATCTTAAACACTAAACTTTCTTTCTAAAGAAAATCAAATACAATAATTACATTTGAAGTATATAAAAATGTTTAGGCTTGATCAATTTTAATTAAATTCAATTGTAGGTATATCAAGTATCTCAAACCTATGTTTTGGACGAATATAATACTATAGTATTAGGTTGTAACAGAAATTCGTCCCATTTCCCTGATTGGCAGCTGGTGAAAAAACAGGACGAATAAATGTTACAACAATAGACCTTTAGACGACTGTAATTCATAAACTAAACATTATAGAAAATTGTAGTCTTGCGACATTGTTATTCTGGTAAATTATATCTAATAATACCACAGTTAAATTGCAAAAAACGGGCTAACAAACAGAACGATTAAATTTCACAATAATAGAACTTTACACGAATATAATTTATAAACTAATCGTGGTAGAAATATGCAGTTTTGCAGCATTGTTATTCTGGTAAATTATATTAAATAATAACATTGTCAAATCGAAACACCATGAAAATCGTAATTGTGATAGTCATTAAATTAAGAAATAATGAGGTACAGGCAGAATATTTAAAATCCTAATAATTAACTTGCCCAAATTAATGTGAACAAGAAGAGCGTCACCCATATTTGAGCGTTCACCCACGTATGGGTAACACGGAGAAGATTGTGCTAAACAATTTGTATTATAAAGAAATAAAGCAACCGGTAGGTGGTTATGGGATATTTCTTTAACTTGGAATTAAAAATTTTGTCTTTTAAGAATAATTCAGAATATTTTGGTCAAGTTTCCAATCTAAATCTCGACTCTGATTACTTTCCAATCTAAATCTCGACTCGGAGTACATTCCAATCGCGATAGTCTCTCTTTGTTTACTTCCATGTCAATATTTAGTATCGATTCGAGTTGTCAAAATCAAATAAGATCCTAAAAAGCACGATTCGCTGTAACATCCGAAGCAAACAAAAAATAAACTAATTAGACTGATTGTGTTTAGAAAAAGGTTATTATTGCGCCGATTGTCTAATAGTCGGATGATAAGTTGTGAGTCATTCGTAATCGCAATATAGTAGGTGGATATTTAAAAGAAGAAATTGCAGCTGAAAAAAAGGAAGAAATACATCAAAGAAATCTGGAATTTCGTTCCGGACAATGTGCAAACACTGAATTGTGGATAAAATTGTAGACATTAATATTAAGCATGCAGTTTGTCGAAAACATTACTTACGAGATATATGGTAAATGGTAAACAGAGTAAAAACAGCCAGATGTAAAGGTGAAAGGTATTTGAAAAGACATCGAGATGTGGATCGTAAAACCATCCTCCTGTCAGGCTCGCCCAAACGCCTTGTCTCAGGATTTCCAACGTTTGTGAACCCATGCCCGTGATATTTGTGATATTTTCTCACCATTTTCCCATCACCTATACAACTGACTTCTCCGTGTCTTATGCATCAATCTCTCTGTTCCTCCACTTTTAAAATGCACAGGGTATTCCACGGGGACGACGTCCCAAATGCATTCTCATTTTCCTCGAGTTTTTTTTCGTCAATCAACATTCAGCGCAATTTAACATACTACTAACATAAGTACTAACGCACCGATACTAACATATCCTAAGCGCTAAGCATAAGGTTGCATATCCAGTTTCCACCGAAAGTCGTAGTATCCTGTTTTGTTTCTAATTTTTTCCATAGAAACGTGTGGACGTGTTCGTGAATTCCACCAACTCTTTGCGAAACTATTCCGGTGTTATATGTCCCTGGTAGCGATTATCACAAGTAGATGGCGCAAGCTGTCAATTATGGCATAAAATGATAGCTCATTCAAATTATTACTTATTTTGTGATAACTGATAAATAATAAAAATTACGGATTAAGTTTCTAAATGCAGTGGGCCCTCGACTTTCGCAAATAATTGGTTCCTGAAAGTGCGCGCGAATGTTGAATGTTAGAAAGTAGAGGGATGTAAAAAAGTATGCACCAAAATCGATGTTTTAAGGATGTTCTTGCGTTTGCAGAAATCAAAGATTAAATTCTGAAAAAATTTTGACCAATAAATCTAAAATTATAGACTTTAAATTATTTTTTGGAAAATTTTTCACCGTTTAGTTTGTGAGTAATCGATTTTCGAAAAATAGCAATTTTACATGTTAAGTATAGGGAAAATAGAAGTCCACATGTTCTACTCGAGAATTCGAATTTACTAAAAAGGACTTTTCGACCAAACAAATTTTAAAAATTGCATTATATTATTCTGTACTTAACAAAAAAAAATGAAAATAATTGACCGTTTGGTTAATTGTTTATTTAGATTTGAACGTGATATAAACGATGAAGTAACAAACAGGCGTAAGCAGCGTGGCAACATCGTATCGATAAGAGCGACATCTAGCGGTATAAATTCAAACCTTTTCACCGAGAAATTTGAAATTTGCGTACTTGTATAAAGTACGATAAGACCAGATTTGCACCACAACTCTGGCGATTTGGCTGATATTCACTATTCTTCGTCCTTCCACTACACATTCATTTTCCGAAAGACATTTTTTTCTTCTTTTAACAGCAACATTCACGTTATTTCGCCATTCAGTTTTCTTTTTTCTTTCGAAACGACCTTTGTGTCGATGTTGATCCATCTTTTCAGGTTATGTACGAATACGAAAAATATAGGTAACAGCCTTGCCAACTGGTAAGAAATGAAAGTTTTATGGACAACTGCCTTGCCAAATGTAAAGCGATTGAAATAATAGAAACAAATAATTTATATAAAGATAATTTAGAGGATTATATCACGGTGTTCTTCTCAAATATATTTTTAATAACTAAAAACATGTGTTGCATTATATTTACGATTGAACGTTAAAATGTTTTCGATTATAAGATTTACTTTTAGAAGATGGTACTTTGGTCAAATCTGTGACTGTAGCTTATTTTATTTTACGTGTATTGCATATTTAATCGTAAAATTAATTGTTATTGATAAATTACGTTGTTTAATTGTATTATCTTATAGATATCCTCCTTAATTTTTTTTAATTTCCTATAAAAGAAAACCATTGTACGGATATTCATTTGACTAGATTATCATACAGTGGGCCCTCGACTTTCGCACACAATTGGTTCCTGAAAGTGTGTGCGAATGTTGAATTTTCGAAAGTAGAGGGATGTAAAAAAGTATGCACCAAAATCGTTGTTTTAAAGTATTTATTTATTTATTTAGCTTTCGGGTGTTTTCTTTATAAACTTGTCAAGAGTTAGTTAAGTAGCTCCTTTTTTTTTCTTTTTGTAATAAAGATTTCTATAACGCGCAGTGTCTTTTTGTATCGCCCTACGTACTTGAGATATACGCTCTCCATTGGGATCGCATTCTTCCATAATAGTTAAAAATTTGTCTAGATGCATAAAGACTTCATTCATATTTTTAATTGTCAAAGTCTTCACGTTTTTATCGGCTTCTTCTTCCTCACTTTCGACGTGTACTTTATTGTTAATCAATTGTTGCTCAATTATAGGTATACATTTGACAGCGGTGCCGAGTGAGATTCAATTAATTCATTAACATCGTCGTTGTTGACGTTCAAATTAAATTCATTCATGAAACGAACTATTTCATCGGTGAGAGTTTCCGGTATTTCTTCAAAATTTGTAAAATCATTCGTCATTTGTGGGCATAATCGTTTCCAGGAACCTTTTATTGTCCACTCTTTTATGCCAGTCCACAGAGGGAAGAACATTCGATCGCAAAGGCTTACAAAGTTGAGTTTTTCAAAATGTGCGAAATATCGAATTGTGCGAAAGTAGAATGTGCGATAGTCAAGGGCCGCCTGTAATGTTAGGATTAATATAATAAATATATATAATATTTATTTTTTATATAGTATAAAAACATTCTATTTTAATTACTAAATTTTGAATGTTAAGTTTTAACAGAATATTTATTTATTTATTTTTTTGACCAGAGATGCATATGCATCTGCATGCAGCCTGGTCCAACTATAAAAACTAATACTAACCCAAAATTGAGACTAATTAATACTGATTATATCAGTATTAGTCAGTATTATACAGAAAGTAGAATGTGCGAAAATCGAGGACTGCCTGTATATTCATACTTGCCACGTTATCGGTTTAAATTATACGCAACTCGTTTCTTTCTCATAGAATGGCAGTTATTCTCTAAGTTTATGTAAAAACCTATAATGAAAATTATAAATATTGAAACTTTGAAAATACTTTCAAGTTAGAAAAGTCACAAAAATGAATAACATAAAGGACTGTTATGTGAACTTGTGAGAATCGAAATGCATATATAGTAATATATTTACAAAGTGTCAATAATAAATAAATAAACAAATAAATAAATAAATCGTATATGAATATAAATATGAATAAAAGTACACGACTGTCCAACTTAGCGGCCGGAAAGACCTCGACGTCAGCGCCTCAATATTGAAGATTTTGAAGTATAAGCATGCAAGTCTTTGTAGGTTATGGAACGAAAATGATATCGCAAGTTGAAAAACGGCCACGGTGCACTTTGAGGTTAGATTAAATGCCGCATGGCCTCAGTTCAAAATATTTTGATCTCGAATGACTTGAAATGAGGTATAAGAATTAAAGTTTCGTATGACAAGTAGCAGTAACAATGTTACTCTGCAGATTGGTATCCGATGGTATCTTCACGAAAGCGTCCGTTTCGTTTTCGACGAATATCAACGGCAAATATTACAGATACTTTGGAAAAACGAAACTGCTGCAGTATCCTAAGAGAAAATGTATGCGAAATTTCGTTCGTTTTCAAACGACGGAGACCTTGAAGACCAAAACAACTGATGTCATTATCGATGCGGCTGCCAAAAGTAATAACAAGTCCGAACTCAGGCGGCTCTTCCTTTTGGCGGCGCCGGAGAAGAAAAGATTAACAGCCGCAATTGTTTTCCTCATTGTCTCCTCCACGGTGACGATGGCCGTGCCGTTTTGTTTAGGACGTATCATTGACGTTATATACACGGCGGACAAAGAAAAGACCAAAGAAAATTTGAAACAACTGAGCCTAACGTTGTTGGTGGTCTTTCTGCTCGGAGCCGTTTGTAATTTCTCCAGGGTTTACCTTATGTCCACTTCCGGGCATAATATCACTCAAGCGTTAAGAAAGAAAGCTTACTCGGCGATATTGAAACAGGAGATGGCCATGTTCGATAGAGTCAGTACGGGAGAGCTCGTCGGGAGATTAACGGGTAATGTATAGAATATACAGGGTGGTTCCCTTCCTCTAAATGAAACTCTTCGATAACTTAACCCTTTCTCGGCGAACAGCGCATGTAGGTGCTTCCTTTTTCAGCTCCTCCTAACGGGAAATCCACCTTACTTGGCGAATCGGTTCTCCACTTTCGATGATCGGATCAGACATTCCCAGAGGTTAACTACTGAAGGCATTAATCTTGTGATTTCTCATTGTCGGACAGAATCCTATCGCAATTCCTTTCTTACATCCGGGGCCTGTCTCTGGGGTTCTCTTCCGATCAAGCTGCGCTCTGCCACTTCGATTGAAGTATTTCGCGCCAAATTCCACTGCTATCTAATTAATGAGGAGTTGGCTGAGAATCCTTGTTTTTAATCCCCGACCCAGTAAAGTTTTACTTTTTCTCGCTTACTGTTAAATATGAAAATAATGTTTATTCCCTCACAGCACTCTGATTCTGGCATTTCTTTGTGATTAGTTTTAGTTTTTTTCTCCGTTATTGGTTGTTCATTCGCAATTAAAATAATTACACTCAACCTTGAAATTCTTTCCAATACCGTCTGTATTGTAATTTTTGTTATTTTTATGCATTTTCGTCATGTATATCGTGTTAACCATGTTCTTATCATTATGTAATCCTCTTTTGCCCCATGGCAACAAGGACATATGCTTTAAATAAATTGAAATAGAAATAGACGCTCAGCTATAGACACTCATTCTGAGCGAACAACACCCAGATTTAGCTTTAGAAATTCTATAGGACGAATCCTTGTGGATTTCCCGTTAGTCCCTAAATCCTATTTTATATAAGGGGCATTCCACGCCAAATCGGACGGTTTGTAAAATTTTGATTTTTGATTTCCTCAATTTTTTGATATTTTTTAGTACCTACCGAAAAACCCTTCCTGGTAAATTTTGAGATTTTTTTGATTACCCATTCAAAAGATATCAAATTTTCAAAAAAATCGCTTTTTTTTAGTTTTTTGCTGATAACTTTTTCAATAATGGTCCAAATTTAAACTATTTTTTTTCAAAATCTTTGTTTTTTCATGTACTCTTTAGAAAAAAATATTTAAAAAATGTTTAAAGTATTTTTGAATGAGATTTTTGAGTTTAAAATTTTAAATCTCATTTTCCAAAGTCAGTGCATATTTTGATTTTCGTCAAAATTTTTTATAGCAAACTACTACTCATTCCACAACTTTCCAGGCCGGTCCGATCGTAGGACCTCCAAAGCTATTATTTTTTTTCGATTTTTGAAAAATTTTTTCTTTCTATTAACCATTAGGGATATCAATTTCCGTTACTGTATATTATTTTTCTAATTATTTTTTAATAATTTCTACAATTTATAATGGTAAAAGGGTGTTTAAAATCAATCAATATTCGTTAAATCAATTTATAATCAATAAAACTAAAATATCTATTTATTTTCGTAATTTTTTGAAAAATCTGATTGGGGTTGAATTTTCAATGTTATTTTTTGTTTGAAAGTATTTGTTATAAATTCGCCAAATATTACCGTAAAATTTTCACCTGAACAGAATTATTTGGATGCAAGGGAAAAAATAGATCTGAGATACAAAACAGCTAAGACAATTGCAGGAACGCACAAAATTCATTCAGTTGTTCCAATGAATAGCGGAAATGTACGAGTTAAAGATTATTCTGGTTCAAATGATGCTCGCATATGTAAAATTTTCCAAAAATTACGAAAATAAATAGATATTTTTGTTTTATTGATTATAAATTGATTTAACGACTATTGATTGATTTTAAACACCTTTTTACCATTATAACTTGTAGAAATTATCAAAAAAATTATTAGAAAAATAATATACAGTAACGGAAATTAATATTCATAATGATTAATAGATAGAAACAATTTTTCAAAAATCGAAAAAAAATAATAGCTTTGGAGGTCCCACGGTCGGTCCGGCCTGGAAAGTTGTGGAATGAGTAGTAGTAGTTTGCTATAAAAAATTTTGACGAAAATCAAAATATGCACTCACTTTGGAAAATGAGATTTAAAATTTAAAACTCAAAAAATTTCATTCAAAAATACTTTCTAAATTTTTTTAATACTTTTTTCTAAAGAGTACATGAAAAAACAAAAATTTTTAAAGTAAAAGTTTAAATTTGGACCATTATTGAAAAAGTTATCAGCAAAAAACTAAAAAAAGAGCGATTTTTTTAAAAATTTGATATATTTTGAACGGGTAATAAAAAAAATCTCAAAATTTACCAGGAAGGGTTTTTCGGTAGGTACTAAAAAATATTAAAAAATTGAGGAAATAAAAAAATCAAAATTTTACAAGCCGTCCGATTTAGCGTGGAATGCCCCATAAACTTTTGGTTATTGATAATACATAAAATACTAGAAATAATTTTGTTTCAAAAACTCATTGAATAATCTACATTTGCAACGTGTCAATTACGTCTTATATAATTTTTGAATTTCAGGTGATGCCCAGCTTGTAAGTTCAGCAATAACGAGCAACATATCCGACGGACTTCGCTCCGCTATCATGACACTGAGCGGTATATCGATGATGATCTACGTATCGCCACAATTGGCTATGGTAGGACTCTCCGTGGTACCTCCGGTGGCAGGTGCTGCGATACTTTATGGGCGATTTGTGAAAAAGATGTCGAGAGAAGTGCAAAATAGTCAAGCCGTGTTGAATACAACCGCCGAAGAGAAAATTTCCAACATCAGGACTGTGAAATTGTTCGCGCAAGAGCATCAAGAAGTCGAAAGATACGGAGAAAAGCTGAAACATTTACTGAAGCTTTGCTACACAGAGAGCTTCTACAGAGGCATCTTTTTTGGTATGACCGGACTCTCGGGGAACGCGATCATTCTCTCTGTTCTTTATTACGGCGGAGTTATGATCTCGGATGCAACGATAACCGTTGGAAATCTCAGCGCTTTCCTGGTGTACGGCGCCTATGTCGGAATCGCCATGGGCGGATTGTCCAATTTTTACAGTGAACTTTACAAAGCTCTTGGAGCGAGTACGCGTTTATTTGAACTAATTGAGAGGCACCCGGCGATACCTGTGAAAGGAGGCAGAATTTTAAGCCAGCCATTGTCGGGAGAAATCACTTTCCAAGACGTTAGTTTTGCATATCCCGCCAGAAGCAGCGAAAGGATTTTAAACAATTTCAACTTAGTGATTCCAAAGTCTTCCGTCACGGCTATCGTGGGAAGATCCGGTTCCGGCAAATCGACGATATCGTCGCTTTTGTTGCGATTGTACGAACCCAATACCGGCAGAATTTTACTGGATAACCACGATTTGAGGGATTTGGATCCGACGTGGGTGAAGGCCCAAATCGGCATTGTACCGCAAGAACCGATACTGTTTAGTGGCAGTATCCGTGAGAATATACTTTACGGTTCCGAAAGTGCAACGGACAGCGACCTGAAAGATGCCGCGAAACGCGCCAATGTCTTGGAATTCACAGAGAAAATGTCCAATGGCCTGGATACGCTAGTGGGAGAGAGGGGAATCACTTTGAGCGGTGGTCAAAGACAAAGAGTGGCGATTGCGAGAGCATTGATAAAGGCAAGAATTATTTTTTCACACCTATCAACACTTTGTCGTCCGCAACACTTTGTCCGATCGGGATTCTTTCGTTTGGCGCCGGTATAAATCGTTATGTACGACACCGACGTGGGGCCACCGGGGCTTGCCCGATAGTTTTCGCATGGCACCAACGTGGTGCCACCGGACGGCATAGTGTTAACACTAGATTCGCTAGCAAGGGAACGGTTTCGGGTACACCCCTTTGAAAACACTTACCATTTAGAAGCAGGAGTAAAAATAGAGTTTATTTGGAGATATTTTGTTGCTGTTCCAGTATAAGAAATAATTGAAACATTTATTTTTTTATGAGACTTTATAGTAATTCAGGGAACGGAATATTTCTACCGCGCTGATTATATGTAATTAAAAATCCAAAACCAAAAATATAGAATTATAATTCAAACAGTAATAGTAATAGTAGTAATGAAATAGTAGAAATATAGTAATAGTAATAAAATAATAATTGAAATATAAATAAAAATAAAAATAAGAGGTGATATGAATTTTCCGGTCATTCACACAAATGACTAACAATGTATCATCTAACTGTGGGTCGTAGTAGATAGTATCTGTGCTATTCATTCAACTTGATAAGACCTTTTAAAGCTAAGATGCGACCAAGTGCATTTGCATCAGCAACAATTCACTTTCATCGAAATTGCCAACATCCCATAACTTTTTTTTTACTAATGTTTCACATTCCGTATGAAGAATTCAAACTTTTCTGTAAGGCCATTTTAAAAATAAATTTCGCGATTTTCATTCTTCCAATGTTATATTATCGTTTGAGATGTTTTCAACCATATCAGTGATATTTCGAATCTTATTTTCGAATTGTATAACTCTTTATAACGTCACGTGTCTCCCAGGTCATATACCGTTTTATGCAAATGCTTAATATTTACTTTTCCTCGTTTCTTCGTTTTTTTATCTGCGAATCGTTGCAACTACAAAGTATTAATATTCAAATTAATATTTTTTTCCTTGTTTCTTAATGAAGAAGAAACACTTGAACGAGAATTGAATTAAAATACCGACACTTGCTGTTTAAATTATTTTTCTATTAGGATTCGCTATTTTTTTTTACACTTTTTCAATTTTTTTTTAAATTTCCGTTCAAAGGCGAAAGAAAATTCCGATTATACCTTCATCTAAAAATACCTTATTATTAGTAAAAAAGTATCTTAAGGTAACATTTAAATAAATCACCTTAATCTAACGCTTTTGGAAATTTTGTGTGTTTTGGAAATTTGAATATATTGTGTTTTCCACTTTTTTCCATTTATGCATCACCTTCGTTTATTTCATGTGTCCAAGGTGTTGTATTTTTGCACTGTTTTGAACGTTTACCCTGATAAAGAGCAAAAACATATTAAGATGATAACAACAAAGACAAACAAGATTGTTCATATGCTTATAATTAAATTATTGATAAGAGTCGTTTCTTGAGATAAAGCCACTTAATAGTGGGAGCGATGGATTTAAGTACGGAAACGTCTTTCTCTTTTTTTATATTTCTACTACAAAGACGTTGTATAATTATTGAGTTTTCAAAATATGAGTAACATATCAAATTGTTCGAAATTTGATGCTTTTGACGGAATATACTAGTTATAAAATATTTTGAAAAAAGTTATAAATTTTCAAATTTTCAAATCATGCGTCTGAGTCCGTGGTGTGTGATTTTCAATTTGGTAAAATTAACGCTATGTTTGTGTAACTGCGTTCATTGGGAAAAAAAGGCAAAATATGACCAAATAAAAAACAAAATATCGCAAAATAGAGAAATAATAATTGAATTATGCACAAGAAATAAAGTAAGGAAAAAAAATAGAATTTTATAGGATAATTTAAAAAGGGAAATTTTATGGAAAAACATTGTTACTCGAGTATGGAATTTATTGCCTCTAATTAATTCAATTTCCTTGTGAAAAAATTGATATTCGTTAAACTATTTATTGTTTTCCGATAACAAGAAATGGGTTAAAAAGTGATTTTCGTAGTTCTGAGAATTGTTGAAACGTGAAAACGTAAACTACAATAATAAAACGAGGTTTCAACGTATTTAATTTGGAAGAAGGGGTGAAAAAATTGGACGGCTTTATTAATTGAGCCGTTCATTTTGAAAGTGGCCTAAGTCCATTTTTTAGTTTTTTGTTGTTAACGCTACTAACATGTGCCACTTGATGTTAGTTTTTATAAAAAAAACATTTTGGAAAATTAAAAAAAAAATTTGATTTAGGCCACTCTCCAAATAAACGGCTCAAAAAATCGCTCCCAAAAAAGGGGAAAGATACGGAAAAATAGTATAAGAAACATATGTCGTACTGAAGTCGTTCACAAATAATGATAACAGCCATTATTGGATATTTGTGAAACATTAACTCACTAATAATCCTTATAACTCTGTATCGATATAAAGTTTATATCATGCGTTACACCATTTTTACTGAAGTTAAACAACACATCGCAATTTTACATTAAATATCCACATGAACTTTAATTCGAAGATGAGAAAAACGTTATAAGATATACGTAGTCACAATAATAGCATAAGAAAAAAAAAAAAAAACGTAAATGATAACTTCAGTGATCACGTCAATGCTGCCTTTTCTTATCAAAGCAATGGTGATTCCTTTTAGAAGCGAAATCGGAACTACTTCAATTGCTCTCGTGCATTTATGCTTTTACTTCTGCATCCTTGGGAAATCTTTACTTCCGTTACAGCACATTTTTCATCATTTTTGTTAAGGTTGATTGGCCTTTCGAGTGGAAAACACATTATTTTGAAAAATACTTTACACTCTGGGGGTATAAGTTTCTTACTAATGAGCATAAGTTAGTAGAAAGAGAACAACTTATTGATAGTAAAAAATAGAATGTTTTTATGCTACATAAAAAATAAATATTATATCTATTTATTATATTAATTCTAACATTAATCCTATAATCGGAAGGTTTAAATTGACAATTGCGGAAATTTCAATAATTTGCAGAAGTCCACCACGTACTCGGACAAATTAATTTAAAAATTCGAAAACTCGTATGTAACAAGAAGATAAATAATTGTTATGTGTCATAATAAATAAATTCTTAAGGGGAGGTTACCGTCGAGATGCATGAAACGTGCGTAAAGTTCTGGAATTTTTTTTTCAAATACAAAATAAATACTTTTGGATATAGGTTTCAAAGTGACATATTCTTGTATAATTGGAAGTTAAATTTCAATTTTTTGTATGAAAAAAGAGTCCAAAATGGCGGCTCCAGCTCAGATCAAATAAATAAATGCACGGTGTCAGTTTATCTGAAACAAAAACGGATTTCGAATTATTGAAGTAGAATAAATTTGAGAGGCCTTACCGTTTTTCATTTTCTAAAAATCCCGTGGATAAGAGAATGGCAGCCGTTTGAAAAGAAACCGAATTTTTTTGCTGTTCTTTTTTGCTTCAATGAACGAAAAAATATGTGTAAATCAATTTTTAACAAAAATCGCTTCGTGATGGCCCCACAAATTGAATTTCCTTTCAACTGGCGGAGGATTTATGAGAATCGGTTAATCCGTTGAAGCTGTAGAGCGCCCCGCGCTTCAGCTACCTGGGTCCCAGACGGCGTGGCGGACGGTTCCACTCAGCAGGCTGTAAATTCTAAAATACCTTAGATACGAAAATATTCTGTTACCTACGTGTTCTAAACACTTTAAGGAAGCAAATTATGTAAAAAGAAAAATCGAATTTTTCATCGTCATGAAGGGTAACCTTCCCTTAAAGAGTTGATATATGCATTTTTCTGCATTTTGTGGTGCGTCACGCATAATCAGACAATTCATATTTTTAAACGGTTTTATTTAGCTCACCCCGTTTGTTTTATTCCTCTTTAGAATGGAAAGGTTATATAATCAGAGTAATTCAGTTCTTTTCTTTCCTTTTTTTTCAGAATCCCCGAATTTTGGTCCTGGACGAAGCCACGAGCGCTCTGGATGCCGCGAGCGAGAACCTCGTGCAGGAAGCTCTGGAACGTGCAACGCACGGGAGAACGGTCTTGACCATTGCACACAGACTCAGTACAATAAAGAATGCCGATAAAATCGTAGTGCTGGAGCAAGGCAGAATAGCAGAGGCCGGCTCCTACGCGGAATTGATGAAATTGGAGAACGGTCTGTTCAAAAAATTAATCGAACATCAAACGTTTACTTGAGGTTTATGGAATGATCGTAGTTTTTAGCGGAATTAGGTCTCATCATTTCTGGACGCAAAAAAATCATTTCCGATTCGTGATAATCGAAGCTAACTTTGGACCATCGTGGGCCAATGCAAACATCTCTCTCCTCCAGAAAGGAGGAACAGTGCCTACATATAAATGACTATATATAAATATTGTTAATATTTAATATATTGTAATTACTAGCTCTTTATTAAATATAGGTGGAAAAGGTGGTACATTCTTGATGATGTTGTTTGAACAACAAGTGTGCGAAATTTACGAGGAATTGTACCACACAATGCTCTGAAAACCCTAGCAAGAATTGTTCCATTTCCAATAATAATAGTTTATTGACCCTCTTGTTTTTTCAATCCTTGAAAATTTAACTATATTATTTTAATACTATTTCTACCGAGCTAATTGGGCAAGATTACATCTTAACACTATGCCGTCCGGTGGCACCACGTTGGTGCCATGCGAAAACTATCGGGCAAGCGCCGGTGACACCACGTTGGTGTCTTATATAATGGTTTATACCGGCGCCAAACAAATGTTAAGACGAAAAATACACAACGTGTCTTAAAGGAGAATTACATTCTGTCAAAAAAGTACCCGGAATTTTTAAATAAGACATAAAATATTCAATTATTTGTCAATATTTATTTTGTCGCCTTCAAAGTAGGTCCCATTTGATGCAACACACATGTGCCAACGATTTTTCCAATCTTCGAAACATTTTTTTATAAGCGTTTTCTGGGATGGTCTTCGGTCCCCTCGACGAATTTTGTTTCATGGCTTCAACCGATTGGGGCAATTGCAACTGAACAGTCACAATTACCTAAATGACTAAAAATCCCCCAAAGAAGAAATTACGCTCAGGCGTTCGAGCGTAGAGTAAACTGGAATCGAAGAAAATTGATGCTGAGTTACAGAATATATCAGGGAGTCAAATTTTTTTGCGGTTTCTTAAAACTGAAGGTCGGAGGAATATTTGGCGCCCAAAATCAAAAAAATCAAAGCACGAGAACATTATTAAAAATTCAATTGTTTATTAACTTGTTATAAATAAATAGGTAAATAAATAAATTTATAAATACTGTTTATTTTATTTAAAAATATGAACTTTAATGAACCTCTCATAAAATTTCCATAACGTTTCGTTAAAAATTGTCCGAGTAATTAATTTTTTAATTAAAAGTGATTAAAATATTTAAACGTACGTATCAATAATAAAAATTGAAATTTGGCAAAATCCTTTGAGGGTGTGTTTAGTAATGGTATAAGCATTCATTTGATTCATGTTTCGTAAAATTCGACGACCTAGTGGTTTTTGGGGGGTGCTCACTTGACGTGTTTTGTCTCACAATGAATAAAAATGTCGATCAAAGAGTTTTCCTCAAATTTGGTAACACAAAATTTGAGGCAAACTCTTTGATCGATATTTTTCTTCATTTTGAAAATCGTGACGCAGTACTGAGGTCAATTGATTATAATAGCTGCCGTAAACAAACTGCTTAACGGAACGCGCTCAAACTTGACATCATAATTCGGTACACTAGTGCTAACATAACAAAAAAAAAATTCAAATGTCTACATATAACGCGGGAGATATAAATAAACTTTTCCGGGTACTTTTTTGACAGAATGTATGTCTAAGAAGAAATGAGGAGTATTTGTAGGTGCACAGCAATACTATAAAAGTAATCATGGGAATGAAACTTCCTGAGACAACAAAGACCAGTCTATGACAACTAAGTGATGACTATTAAGACCACTATTGGTAGCCACAAGTTTCCTGGGGGGTAAAGGTGAAACGACAAAGTCTAGATTTGGTCAGACCTCGTCTCAAGAAGAATTTCAACCCCATAAAGAGAAATCCAAGGCTCTGTACTTGGCGAACTTAGCCCGCAGTGCATTCCTACCACTTGTATGCGAGCTGTTATTATTCTTTTAAGAAACGTAAAAAGTCAACTTTGGACTTTGGTTCCGTATACTCAAGCTCTAAATATTTTTACACATATAACAAGGTTATGTTGTTGATAGAGGAGAATGAACGATTCGCGATAAAGAGAAACACGCCCATTTCATGTATCCGCGAAGCACTTGAAATGAAATTTCTGCAGTAGTTCCACTTCGTGCGTTACTGAAGGCACTCGGCACGAGCTTCACTTTCCCAGTGCACGGTGTCAGATTACAACGCCAATAAGCCGAGTCGTTTTGGGGGACAAGAGCGTATCATAGTTTGGCACCATCATGTCTCTGCGTCACTTGCTGGGCCCCAGCAAACTCAAATCATTGGCACCTTTGTTGAAGAGACGGTTCAGGTGCTATAGCAGCGCCGTTATTAAGAGTCCTTACGAGGACATCGAGATCCCGCCAGTGTCCTTGCCTCAGTACATATGGGGCAAAGCCAATGATCTCGACCATCTCCCCGCTGTGGTATTTAAACACTTTCAAGCTACATATACACCGCGTGCGAATGTGTGTCTGATTGTGTACATAACACTATCTCATTCTACGGTAATGACGGTTAACGAGCTCTGGTAGTTAACGTTTGGCGATAAGTGAAAGGTTTCACAGTCGCGTTGCATGTTTGTCGCACAGTAAACTCACAGTTTCGCTGAGAAATTGTCAACTGGACGTGACATAATGACGGAAGGTGACAATGGACAAGTAGCGTGACAATAGGACATATGCGATTAGTATATAGAGAAATACTGCGTATATTTGACACTATTTCTACCGCGCTGATTATACGAGCCGTTTATTTTGGAAGTGGCTTAAGCCCATTTTTGCTTAATTTTCGCGAAATGTTTTTTGAGGAAGTTAACTTCAAGTGGCACGCGTTGTTACAATTAACACCAAAAATACTCGAAAATGAACTTGGGTCGCTTTCAAAATGAACGGCTCATATGTAATAAAAAATTCAAAAACCAAAAATATAGAATTATAATTCTAATAGCAACAGTAATGGTAGTAAAATAATATTTAAAATATTTCAGAAAGTGTATTTCACACTTACTCCCTATTTATTATTTATTAGGTGCAAGTTTAGCGCTATTTCTACCGCGCTAATTATTCGTAATGAAAAATGCAAAAGCGAAAACGAAATTACAATTCAAATATATTCGCATAATTGCTCTACTGAGCACCTCCCGTTTGTGGATTTCAAAAAAAGATTAAATGAAACCTCGAAAATAATTCTGTATTAAAATTCTAAAACGTGTTTTTTAACACCTTTGGTAAAAATAGTGTTAGATACTTGAGCGATGTTATTTCTCACCATAAGCCCGCTCTTTATCAGATACACTCGACTTCTGAACCTTTTTTCACCAAACTTTTTGACACTTTTCTTTCAAGTCTTTTGACATAAGCAACGCCCACTTCCGGTTGATATTTTTCCTTTCGAAATTTAAATGTGACATTGTATAGAAAAAAATCATGAATATTAAATTAATATTAACGTTAAATAATATAATTTATATAATTACTATTAATAATAATGCATATTAATATTGAACTATTATTCGTTAACCAGCATTGAATAATTCACAAAAACAATAGCCTAAAGGCGAGTCTTCACCGCAAGCGAGCTGCAGGCGAATATTCACCGTCCCGTCAGCCAATGACAGCGGCCCGTGGGCGTGGTTTATTTTGTCAAAAGGTTTAGAAGTCGAGTGGATTAGTTTGTCCCAAAAAGTTCTTTCATTTTATTAGTACCTAAGTGATACACACACACACAATAGGTGCATGTCGCGAAAGAAACTTTTGGGATTTGTAATTTGGGAGAAGTCTAATTGCAAGTAAGTTAGCTTTGGAATTAGTAATTGGGAATTGCTAACTCATTGTCAGTGTTTATGCTGTTTACAATAATATATTGTATGTAGTCATCATACTGACCTATATCAGTATTCTGTGAGTTGAACGACGCGACATAAGCATGCTTCTGCGAACGTCAGCATACCAAAGTAGGTCGTTGACATAAAAATGGAGATAGGAATGAAATGTTTTTATTCATTATTATGTATATCACTTTCCTAACGATCTTCATAAATTTTCGTAATTGTCTTGTATCATTCGTTACTTTTCTGTGTAATTTTGCTATTTTGCCTCATTTACTTGTTTTCTTAGCGAATTTCGCAAATTGTTCATCCCCATGTGCACGTTAGCACTATTTCTACCGCGCTAAATATACTTAATCAAAAATCCAAAAGCAAAATTATAGAATAATAATTAAAATAGATTTTATTAAAGAAAATTGTTAAATTCTACGTAACATAAATTTTTATGGGTGGGATCTGGAAAACCCCGGTATGCCAACTACGTTATTTTGATGAAATGGATCGGCTAAAGTTTAAAATAACAAGTAGACTGCGATGGTTATTAACGTGTTTTACAATTAGGTATTATTTTTTTTTCTATTTTTCATAAATATCCCAGTGAACACAGAATGTAAATGTTACATTACACAGAAATCACAAGTTACCTACTTTTTGCAACTTCTTTCATCCTAATATTAATAAAAAAAAACTTCTTACACCCGGTGAAAGGTGCAAATTATTTCTTACAAATAAATAAAGTTGAAAGATTTCACAAGGACTTTGTTTAAAAGTATTATGTTTGAAATCAAGTTTTTTGAATAGTATAAACAATAAATAATATTAAAAATGCATTCTCACACCGTATCAACTGTTTAACTAATTAATAAATTACGTGATTAAATACAAACAGAAATCTGATTTTTTGTTTAAATAACACATTTGTTTTAAAATATTTGTAGGAAACTTATTTTATTTATTCCTCTGTATTTGTCTCTTCGTATGTGTAGTCGTCTTCTGAATCGGTATATTGAGAGATATCGGAATTCTCGGAAAATATTGATGAATTATCACCCTCACAAATATCTTGCGTTTCCAAATCTAAATAAAATAAGAAATAAAAAGAGGTAATAATTTAATATTAGTCTTGGGTAATATCTGAAATGTTTTCGGGTTCTCGATTGCCCTCAAACCATTTGAATGTACATTTCTCTTCAATGATATTCCAGCCAAAATCCTGTAACAGTAGATTAAATAGTTAAAATAGGTAAAAGATAAAACAGATAAAAATGTAAAAAAATCAGCTTTCAGAAGATTGCTGTATTGCAATCGAGTTACTATTTTTTTTTCCACGGGCTAAAGTCAGGCCTGCGAATTCTTGACCCTGATAGTGAACATATCTTATGCAATTTTTTCCACCCAATTAATCAGCAATGCGCAAAAGTTCATTGGACAACTTTCAGAATCTACAAGCCGGTTTCTTGATAAGAGATTACTTAGAAATCAGCTTTGTATGACAATAACATTCACAAGTTGATTGACTGCCCGGTAATCAGAAGAAAGTTGCAAAGTCCGATAGGAGACAGCGAGAAGGTCGTGATAATCTAAATTCTTCCACCAAAATACGTACTGATTTCTGTTATGACATTTTAAATGGAAATAAAAAAACAAGACTTGTCACAATTTTCAAACATTAGTTATGTAAATCAGTAAATATAACGAATTATGAAGGCGTTGCCAATAAGAATGGTTTAATGATATAATAAAATGAAAAACAACAACAACCAATTAAGATAGAACCAATTCTTTTTTTTTTTTTCATTGTTGACACTATTTCTACCGTGCTAATTATGTATAATCAAAAATCCGAAATCGAAAATATAGAATTATAATTCAAATAGATTTTCTTAATTAATACCAAATTTTTTACATACTGATAATTGCTCTACTAAGCACCTGCCGTTTATGGATTAAAAAATAAATAAATTATATCTCGAAAATAATTCTTAATTAAAATTTTGAAAGGTGTCTTTTGACATGACTTCAAAACCAAAAACATAGAATTATAATTAAAATAGTAATAGTAATAAAATAATAATTAAAATATTAATTATAAATTATAATCAAAATCCAAAAGTATACCCAGTCGACACAGTTATATGTGATTTATGTAACATCTATATAATGAAATGTCACAGTTTATATAACGTGGAAGTGGATGCTATATCATAGTAATATGATAATTTCGCCCCCTTTTGATTATTGTGACGATGCTGTACAAATATTGCAAGTTATACCCATAATCATGTAACCGTTACCAATATGTTATACATAAAAATTATATAGCTTTCTTGTGGCTATACCGTGTCTATATAACTGTTATACTAAAACCATGTAACGGATATAGAGATGCGATATAGCAGTTACATTAAGAACTACATGACTGTCTAATTATAAATATACCCTGAAGAAAATTTTTATTAGAAAACATTCTAATGCTCAAAAGTCTGTTTTCTAACCAAGAGAAGTTTATAATTTTTAATGAGGTGTTTGAGCTTTAGATTCGTTCTCCAATCAAGCTTTTTACTAAGGTAAGGCTAGATATTTTAATAAATACACATAAATTTAGTATACAACTTTGTTTATGACAATAATACTTTTCAATCCGAAAGCAGGAACTAATCATGACCTTTTTTTAAATTACTGGCAGTGTTATACGAATGTGATATCGCAACAGCAATATTGCAAGGCTGTAATAATACCACTCATTTGTAATAAATATATGTCACACCACTTTATCGTTATATCATCACTACAAGACTTTCAAATGATATTACACGTATATATCCGTGATATTACAGTGTAATATTACGTTAATGACGAAGTTCTGCATCTGAGTTATGTAAATGTTTTGCATTCACTATATCGACATGTTATATAAAAACAAATGCTGAGGTTATGATGTATTAATATAACTGTTAGATCTCTTTTCTTATATAAATTGTGATTTCCATGTTATATAGCATTGACTGAGTGTGTCGGCTGGGTAGACATAAAAATATGGAATTATAATTGAAACTGGACCAGTAAATGTCGCAGCTTCTAAAATACTATCAAAATGTATTGCCATAAAACATTTTTTATGGAATTGTAACGCAGTAGTTCCATTACTAAGCCATATATAACAAGAAGGTAAATAATTGTCACGTAGGATAATAAATAAATTGTTACGTCACGATTACGTAAAACAAATGTAACAAGAAGAAGAAGAAGATAACTTGTGTTTCCTGTGTAATGTAACATTTACATTGTGTGTTCACTGGGATGCCTGCAAGTATCACCAATATTTATAATCAGACAAACATGCTTCGAATTTGTTTATCCACTTCAATTATCACATCGCAATGAATCATACTCAACAAAAATACGGAATGTTTGTGAGCATTTAATATTTATTACATATTCTTAGTTCAAAGTACTGTTTTTTTAATATGAACCCTGCGATATCTGTTGCAAAGTCGATTACAAAAAGTTCGATCAGACAGTTGTGATTTTTTTTTCACATACATTTTATATTTGCGAATTTCTTAAGATTAAATTGTGCAATTCCACCGCCTGACTAGTCATTAACCAAATTATAGCCAATGAGGTCCTGATACCATTCGGACCAAAATTAATTAATATTTGAGCCAAAATTGTATCAGGACCTGATATGGTTTATGTACCCAGTCGATACAGTTATATGTGATTTATGTAACGTCTATATAACTAAATGTCACAGTTTATATAACGTGAAAGTGGATGATATGTCATAGTAACATGATAATTTCGCCCCCTTTTGATTATTGTGACGATGTCGTACAAATATTGCAAGTTATACCCATAATCATGTAACCGTTACCAATATGTTATGTATAAAAGTTATATAGCTACCTTGTGGCTATACTGTAACTATATAACTGTTATACTAAAACCATATAACGGATATAGCGATGCGATATAGCAGTTACATTAAGAACTACATGACTGTCTAATTATAAATATGCCCTGAAGAAAACTTTTATTAGAAAACAATTCTAATGCTCAATAATCTATTTTCTAATCGAGATAAGTTTATAATTTTTAATGAGGTGTTTGAGCTTTTGAATCGTTCTCTAATCAAGCTTTTTACTAAGGTAAGGCTAGATATTTTAATAAATACACATAAATTTAGTATAAAACTTTGTTTATTACAATAATACTTTTTAATCCAAAAGTAGGAACTATCCATAATCATGACCTTTTTTTAAATTACTAGTAGTGTTGTACGAATGTGATATCGCAATAGCAATATTGCAAGGCTGTAATAATACCACTCATTTGTTATAAATATACAATGTCACATCACTTTATCGTTATATCATCACTACCAGACTTTCAAATGATATTACACGTATATATCCGTGTAACTAACACGTATATATTCGTGTATTACAGTGTAATATTACGTTAATGACGAAGTTCTGCATCTTAGTTATGTAAATGTTTTGCATTCATTATATCGACATGTTATATACAAAGAAATGCTGAGGTTATGATGTATTAATATAACTGTTGTATCTCTTTTGTTATATAAATTGTGATTTCCATGTTATGCAGCATCGACTAACTGTGCCGGCTGGGCAGGTGCCTTTATTTTGAAATTCCTATTGAACCCACATTTTACTTTCCATTATTTTCCAATCATTGCTAATTCATTGAGCGAATTGAAGTGTAAATGGAACCTCTTTTTGTGCAATCAAATTTACGTAATGTATCAAAGTGCCACTATCTTTATCCAAAATATATTTATTATTCAGACATGCGGTACCTCTGGAAGGAGTTACACCCGCGGGATGGTGAAAATGCTGTACAAACAAGGCGCAAAGGCATTCCTAGAAAAGGTGGGATTGAAACCGGGTGATACCGTTGGTTTCCTTTTGCCGAATATTCCAGAATTCATGATAGTCACTTATGCCAGCATGGAAGCTGGTTTGTTAACTACTTGTGCCAATCCATTGTTTACACTAACCGAAGTCACCAGGCAATTCGTTAACTGCAAAGTCAAGTGCATCGTTACGGTAAACGAATTGATGGAAACCGCTAATACTGTGGCCAAAGCTTTACCTGATTATACCTACACGGTAAACATTGGAGGAAAAACGGACTTGGATAAGAAGTAAGAAAGTTTCTGTACTTTTTTATATTTTTTATTTATTTGTATAATATTTTGTCATTTTGTTTTTTATCGACCCTGACGTTATAATCAATCGCCAAATTAAATAGAATTCTAGATCTGCAAAGTATCCTGTCGGGAAGCTTCAGTGCGGAAACACCGAAAGTACAACCGAAGGACATAGCGATTTTACCATACAGTTCGGGAACAACTGGCTTGCCAAAGGGAGTAATGTTGACCCACGAAAATTTAGTGTCCAATTTAGTACAATTTGACCATCCCGAATTGAAAAAAGAACGATTCACGCCATTGGAGAAACAAGAAGTTGTTCTGTCGGTTCTACCATTCTTCCACATTATGGGTTTCAACGCAGCTATGAATTCAGTGATGAACAATGCTCACCATCTGATCACCATACTGAGGTTTACTCCTCAAGACTACATTAAATGTCTGATCCAATATAAGCCGACGACGATATTCGTGGTACCATCATTGCTACAGTTTCTAACGACCCATCCCGAAGTCACGTCCGATCATTTGAGCAGCATATTTAGGATTATCAGCGGTGCTGCACCGGCTCCCAAGAACCTTTGGGACAAGGTCCGCAAGAAAATGAAGCGCGAGGACTTGATGTTAGACCAAGGTAAGTAATTATTAGGACTAAGTCAATACAATTGACAATTGATGCACTGGTGATTATGAATTGTGGCCTAATTATTATGTACCCTTTGTTTTCAAATATTCATTGTTTTGCATTTAGATGCTACGCAACCTGCATACTGGTAGAAATTATAGTTATATAATTTGGAAGACTGTGTATGTTCTAGGTACTTGACTTAACTTACAATATAGGACCTCGCTATAACAATTTCAATTTATTATAACAATCCTTCTTTATGACGCACAATATGACCTCTGGATAACAATCTTTCTAGCTCCCACCTCGACAGTTTCTAGGCCAATCACATTAAGGAGGTTCATCTGATTGGGAATTAACAAACAAATATTAATGAGAAAATCAGTATAACCTTATTAATATTGAAAAAGTCACCTCATAAATTTTTGGCTGGTTTAGGTAACTACAAGATGAGATATTAATAAAATAATATTTCGTGATTTAACACGGAGTCTTATGGGCAGACAGATTTTTTTTCGCTTTCTTGTATAAAATCCATAACAATTAACAAACAGTTTCCACGGAAATTTTTATAAATAGTAAACTGATATCTAAGGAACAGTATGACAGCTTTTTGATATCAATTAGGTACCTGTAACATTTATAATTAATACATTTTTTCGCTTCTTGACTGGTTTAACCTTCATTGCAGTGCGATAGCGCTAACATCGCAATTCTCGCCATAGCGCGCGCTGTTTGAAATTCATACGTATTACTCATGACGTAAATGAGGAATTATTGCGAATAACATGAGATATGGAAAAACAGAATCAGGAAGAATAATTTATATAAATACTGAGAGAATCGGGGTCCATTCCAATTTTTCTCGACGTGTCGCACATTTTATTTTTAAAATAACACAAAATTTGACCGAGCATACCGAGCGCGCAAGAGGTGACACCTGTGAGCGTCGTAACCAAATTTAAAGTCTCACTACTCTAGTCAGTAGAGAGTATACAGAGTATACGTAACTCTCTTTTGACTTCCGACGTACCCGATCAACCTCCTTAAAGTTCGAAGGCGCGTTAATTGAAATTTACTTTCCTTCAAATATCACATCAGATAATCACCAGCTGTGAAATTTTATCTTTCTTGAAGTTGAAAATTTGCATATATAATGTACATATTATGCGTGAATTCAAAATGATATATACAAAAAAATATTCATAACCGTAACAAAATTAATAATTATTATAAATATGATGGTTATTAATTTTAAAAAGCTGCGACACGTAGACCAGTATTTCGTTGTCGCTGGAACCAATGATAATAATTGATATGTACGATTATTGTGAACTAAATAGTCTCGCTCTAATCTTACAGGGTATGGAATGACGGAAGCGAGTCCTGTGATCCTTTATACGCCACTATCGATGCCAGATTCGAAAATAGGCAGCTGTGGAAAATTGCTACCGTCCACGCAAGCTCGCTTGATAGATACCCAAACCCAGTCTGACATTACTACACCCAATATAACCGGAGAGCTTCTGATAAAAGGTCCTCAGGTGATGCTGGGTTATTTCAATGATCCCAAATCGACACAAGAAACTATCGATTCGGATGGTTGGTTGCATACTGGAGACGTAGCTTATTATGACGAAGATGAATATTTCTACATCGTCGACAGAACGAAGGAACTCATCAAAGTCAAGGGCAATCAGGTAAGCACAAGTGTATTTTTTTGGGTTTCTATACGGGAAAAGGGGTAACGGTTTGGTGAGAAAATCGGCTATCTTTCTTTTTTGCCAAACAAAAACAAATTAAATTAATTTGTTTGGAAAAATAATCAGTTCTTAAATAGTAGAGAAACAGTAGGACCTCTCCATAACAATTTCACTTTGTAACTAGTTCTCTCTATAAGACGCGACAGTACCTCCGGATAACAATCTTTAGATCCTTACTCTCCCGATCAATTACATTGAATCTATAAGACGCGTCAATCCGAATTGTCTTCCCTTCAAACGTGTCATAACATACTCAATGAACGTGGTTACATAAATATTACGTTAATTTTACCAAATTGAAAATCACATGTGTCATAATATGGTAGTCACAAAAAACTCACACGTGACTAACAATTTCCCACTTATTAACCCTTAATGGTCACCGGGGGTCAAAATGACCCCAACCGAAACTTTAACTAGAATTAATATAAGTTATTGGCACCCGATTGGTCTAGCCTTCCCTCTAATAGTGCTTTGGGATTTCCTTTGTAAGATAAGATTAACGACGGGAAAACCCTCTTCAAATGTCAAAATAAATACCTTTTTTGATGCGCCCACTATGAAGTTATTTTTTTTTATACACTCTGATATCTCGAGAATATCACCCTAAAATTTTATGAAAAAATATTAAAAATTGCCAGAGTTATGATTTTTTTAGTAAAAAATGGTATTTTTTACGGATTGCTTCCTTCCTGATTTTTTTTCGCCATTTTGAAAATTTGATAAACATTTTTTGCGATGATGTTCTCATTCTAAAAGGTTCAAACTAATATCCTGAATTTTTATGAGTCGCTCGGAATGATATTGGCAACGTGGTAATTGTTTAAACATGGCTGGGGTCATTCTGACCCCGTGTGACCAATACGTTATTTTTAGAACGTGTGACCATTAAGGGTTAAAGTAACAATGTGAGGTAACATGGTTATGTTTTTGTTACGTTTATGAGATGTATATTTTTTCGTTATATTTATACGACATCGAGGTAGTCTAATGTAACAGAAAACGTATTCGTTGCAGCTTATAAACGGCGTACATGTTACGAAGGATTTTTTTATTGCTTAAAAAGTCTATGAAAAAATTATTATGACTGAAATCAAGTAAACGCTATAATTCGTGTAAAACTAAACCAGTAAATGTCGCAGCTTCTAAAATGCTATCAAAATGTGTAGTCATAAAACATTCTTTATTGAATTGTAACGTAATAATTCTATTGCTACGGTGTAACAATTAGTAGCAACGAGTGTTACCTTACAACAAAACTTGAGCTTACTTTATTTTGTAATGACGATTATTTAATTCTCTGAATTTTTATTAAAAGTTCGAATATTAGGGTAAATGCACCAATAGATGGACGGTTAAGCAAACTCTCATGCTTTTTTCTCAAAATAATATACTAAAATACAAATAAGTTATAATAAAATGAATTATATTAATGTAAGAATATGTAATTAACTAGAAAAAAATTACTAAAACTTTGTGAAACTTTGTAGTAATTAACAAAAAAGACAAATTTATGAAAAAGACCAAAACCCCAGTAGATTGACAGTCAATACCAATAGATGGACGCTAAATTTTCTTATATTTTTGTAATTTTATTATTTCATTACGATATTTATAGCTTTTTTTAGTGAAATACGAGCATAATAATGTATACATACCTTATTTTTTTATTCATTTATAATAGAAATAACAAACCACGTTTACTGGACATCTGTCACATATTTACTAGTGGTGGCGCTCTTGAAGCAAAACTTTGTCATGTCAAATTTAAATATTTTTTTTTATCATTATTACAAATATAAAGATGAAAAAAATCACTTTTTGCAATCAGGACTACATATAGCCATAAAAAAAATATGACTTTACGATTTCGTTCTTAAATTTAATGTAATTACTTTTGGAAATAATATTTGTCCATCTATTGGAGGGTGTCCATCTATTGGTGTGTTTACCCTATATACCAAGTCAAATTCGATAGATAACTGCAACATAACGTAAAAATAACAAGTTTACATTCAGTTAGAGTAATGCTTATACATAATCGACACATAACATAGAAATGTCCATAGTATATATAACTGATACATAAATATATAACTGATACATAATATATAAGTAACGGCGTTACGTCTCATAAAAGTAACACTCATATATATAACTCATATGTAAGAAGAAGGTAAATAATTGTTACGTAACATAACAAATAAATTGTTATCATTTTATAAAACAAATGTAACCAAAAGAAGGTAAGTTGTGATTCCTGTGTAATGTAACATTTACATCTTGTGTTCACTGGGATAATTATGAAAAATAGAATTTTTCCTCCAGCTGCAAAACTCTATTTCCCTGGTTTTCGTTATTATTACAGTGTAATCTTTAATAACTGTATTTATTACTCTTGAACTTACAATTAGACTTATTAGTCTTAAACTTTGAAGTCACAAAATACGCAGACAGCTCGCTCGCTTTCACGCATACAGCCATTAAGCAGCTCTGAACAGCAACGGTTTTTTTTTTAAACGAAGAAGAGTAGTTAGCGCATGCGTTGCGAACCTACACGACCGCAACAAGGCGCGTTTGCACGAAACATACACGTCCCGGCAACCTCCCAATCGAAAAAGACTGGCAAAGAGCGAATTTTTATACCAACAAATTTATATAATCAAACGACATATTGATAAATCTGTAGAAATATTGCCAGACTTGATATAATTAACCTATATTTCTTCACTGACCGATATGCTAATTTTGAATTTTCTCGAAACAAGAAAAAATGGACTTGCACCACTTTCAAAATAAACGGTCCAATTATAAAAAATCTGTGTCGCTCATGGCCAATGTATAAATGCGACATTGAACTTCCAAATAAACAAAATTATAAAATAAATGAAAGTATTAATAAGAAATTATTAATCAATGTAATATACTTGTCAAATATTAATTAGGAAATGAAGCAGGAACAAAGTTTATACTTATTGACTTGTAATAAGTACTTTATTATAAACTTACTAAACATGAGTATTGTAGACAGACAATTTGTATTTATTTTGCTTATCAACAAAATTCATTCCTAAAGCCTTTAATTTATTTCTTAATTAAGCAGTAGTTGTCACCTACATAAATCTTAGTCACTATATTTTAATAAATATTCAGCAATCAGTCACCATTAATTTTCGATTTATCAATAATATATAATGATTTGTCGTAATAATCATAGAATGTGAGATTTAACAGAATAATTCATTCCTTCGTTCATTAATTCATTCATTTATTCCTTCCAATTACACTCTCGACTTCCACACCTTTTGACAATACGCTGGAACCTTTTGACACAATAAACCACGCCCATGGATTCTTGTCATTGGCTGCCGGGGCACTGAATATTCGCCTTTATAATTTTTATTAATATATTATCCATAATAATTACATAATTAATATTAATTTGTCGTTATTAAATAAATAATTTCATATTAATTATTTCTATTAATTACATTTAATTACATTTCATATGTTTTGTCAAATTTAAATTTCGCGCGAAAAATATCAACCGGAAGGGGGCGATGCCTATGTCAAAAGACTCGAAAGAAAAGTGTCAAGAGGTGACACACTCGATGACAAAAGGCTTGAAAGTCGAGTGTAATGCAATCCTTTAAAAGGTCCAATTGTAATTGGCATAAAATAATTAGTATTTTACTGAAATAATTAATTTCCAAAACCTATAATATTTTAAAAAACAATTATGCTTCAACACGCACACTTTTACATGCAATTCCAAAAGACAAATCTTTGTATTTATACATACATTTTTTTCTAACAAAAAAGGTGAATATATTTTTTAAAAATGAATAAGGTTTAAAATACTCTAAAAACATTTGGACTTTGAAAAATCCTAAAAATGGTTTTCCTCTTGTTGGAAAAGGCAAAAATCCTGAGAAGGAATGAGATGAGGCTTACGAAAGATGTATCTTACATTACTTTATTATTTATATGTTTCTCTGGAAAAAGGCAGTGTTTTATTTATTCATTTATTATTATTATTTTTTTTTTGGAAATCTCGAGTACCCATAAAATTGGCATGGCAACATTTGGAATTTGCAAATATGGATAATTTGCTATATATTAAATATATATATGTAACAAAGAGAAAAATCGACCACCCCCGCCCTCCAAGGGTTAGCACTATTTTTACCGAAGGGGTCAAAAAATACCTTTTAGAATTTTAATGTAGAATTATTTTCGAGGTTTAATTGATTCTCTTTTTTTTTAAATCCACAAAAGGGAGGTGCTTTGAAAATTTATTTTATTATAATTATATTATTTATATATTATATTATAATTCAATATAATTACTTTTGGATTTTTGAAACGTGAAATGTAGAATCTTTAAATTATTTACATTTGTTATGAATATTTGCGAACGAATTGAAAAATGAAATTCAAACGAAATCTCTGAAACATAGAAACCTGTTTTGCATTCTGTTGCAAAATATTTATCAAATATTTTCGAAATCGTCCTTGAAATATTTGTGAAATATTTTACAAATATTTTAAACACAATCAAGACTATGTACAGAATATTTGATAAATGGTCAAGACTTCCAAGTCAAATATAATATAAATATTTTAACAGTATTTCATAAAACATGTATTTACGAAATTTGTTAACCCTTAATGGTCACCCGGGGTCAAAATGACCCCAACCGAAACTTTAACCAGAATTACTATAAATTATTGGCGCCCGATTGGTCTAGCCTTCCCTCTAATAGTGCTTTGGGATTTCCTTTGTAAGATAAGATTAACGTCGGGAAAACCCTCTTCAAATGTCAAAATAAATACCTTTTTTGAAGCGCCCATTTTGAAGTTATTTTTTTTATACACTCTGATATCTCAAGAATATCACCCTAAAATTTTATAAAAAAATATTAAAAATTGCCAGAGTTATGATTTTTTTAGTAAAAAATGGTATTTTTTACGGATTGCCTCCTTCCTGATTTTTTTTCGCCACTTGGAAAATTTGATAAAAATTTTTTGCGATGATGTTCTCATTCTAAAAGGTTCAAACTAATATCCTGAATTTTTATGAGTCGCTCGGAATGATATTGACAACGTGGTAATTGTTTAAACATGGCTGGGGTCATTCTGACCCCGTGTGACCAATACGTTATTTTTAGAACATGTGACCATTAAGGGTTAATAACATTTCACCAAAGATCTTTGAAATATTTCAACCCTTGTCGACAAATATTTCAGAAATAATATCCCATCCAAAAAAAAAAAATAAATCCTTTATGGGTATTAATTTTACAATTTCACTTCAGACATCTTCAATTTAAATCTCAAAGACGACTTACACGATTTACTTTTGACCGATCTTATTTGCCTTTCCCAAAAATGCTCTTCAAGATGGATCTGGGATCATGGGTCCGGGGGGTCTTCGAATAATGAAAATATCGTCAAAGATACAGTCTCTTTATTTTCTAAAAAATATGCAAGAGTTGAAAAATTCTTTACAACAAACCATAACTACCATTAGCTTATCCTAATTAAAATAAAAACTGATATTCATGTCGAAGAGCAGCATCCTTTGGGGAAGTAAATGAGATCAGAGCGAAGTAAATCGGCCGATCGGTTTGACCCTTCTCAAACTGCTAACACTGAGAAAAAAAAACAATTTTCTTTCTGATTTGGCAATATTCGAGCGCGGTGGAGGCAACGAAAAATATAATATATATGTTGACCAAAATTATTTTGAGTTACGTGAAATTGAAAGTGACGGGAACTCAAATTTGTTGTCCCCGAAATTTTAGAATTTGAATTTGGAAATATTTTCGAGGTTTAATTTCATCCATTTTCGAAATCCACAAACGAGAGGGGCTCAGTAGAGCAATTATGCGTTTGTAAAAAAAAATTTGGTGTTAATTAAGAAAATCTCTATTTTAATTATAATTCTATTTTTTTGTTTCCGCATTTTTAATTACGTAAAACGCGGGAACTGAACCGATTAACTTTATTATTTCAATACATCATGTAACAATGTTCTTAAAGTAAAGAAAACTGGAAATAATAACATGGACCATTTATTTTGAAAGTGGTGTAAGTCCATTTGAAAACAAAATTAGATATCACGTAATTTATGTTTAATTTAGTCTAAACTTGTTAATTATAATTAGTTAATATTTAATTTCCTAAAAAATACCCAAGTATTGTCCAATTCAAAATTTATAAACAGTCCACATACATAAAAAATGAAGACAAAGGCCTATTTTTTTATGTAGCCCCTTAACAATCAAAGCTCCCGTTATAATTAAAGCAAGAGTGTCATATAAATAATTTGAATATTGCCTAATCAACTTATCATTTTCTCTCATTGCCAGCGCAGTCTTAATCTATTTTTATGCAAGGATTTTTTTAAATTCTAATCTCATGAAATTTTGTTCAGACTGATAACTCTTTTCTCTGCAAATATTTTCTTATGCATTTTGTTATGCTCGAGCCTTTCATGATATATTGACTGTACTTGTGACACAAATGAAAAAAAGAAACCCTATAAAAATTTGTTTCATTTTATAATTCTTACATATTCTTGATTAATATCCAATTTTACATATTGTTAAATAATATCAATAAACGGTAAAATTAACACACACAACAGATATGGCCAAATTAAATTATTTCAGAAAAGCCATTCAGTGTTTTTGAAAATTCCTTTGATTTATTGATATTATTTGTCGAATATAAACTGATATATATTTTTTCATCAGTCTTTCGGTCTTAAAATTATTGATTTCAATATTATGTTTATGTTTTCATCCTCAGAACATTGAATTAAATTATTATTATTATAATTTCATATTTTAGTTTCTTCAAAATTCAAATTATTTTATTGTATTAACTATATATCGTAAAGATCTTTAATTACAACGTAATCGAAAACATTTTTACCATGTATGGCTAATATAATTAAATCATTGTAAATTTTTAAGAAATTAAAATATGAAATTATAATAATAATAATTCAATTAAAAAATAAATGATTTTAGGAGCAAAAGACTGAAGAAAGAATAAATATTTATTTAAAACCTACGATGAAAGAAGGGATATTCCTAGAATATAAATTGCCAATTCTAACAATTTGATTAATTTCGAAATCAGATTTCAGTTACATAAATTTCCTTTTTAAAGATCCATTCCCTGATTAATTTTCAAATTCCCACGAAATTTGTGTCACATTTGTCATTTTTTTCCTCCAATGTTTTATGCAAACCAATTATTTTTCCAATACACTCAAAAGGGTTTCTATTACTTGCTCTACCTTCATATTCCTTTTCTTATAAATATAACAGTCTTTGGGATGTGAACTAATTTCACTCTATTTAAAGTAAATCCATAGAATTTTTGCTATTTTTTTACAAAAAAAAAAAGATGAAAAAATTATATTGACTGTCACTAAAATCGTAACAAATACGTCCAGTTCTGGATTGTCAAAGGTGGAACACCAGCCTTGGTTTAATTTGGAATACTTTGTGAAGCCTTGACAAGGGATGTGACCCAAATAATGGCTAAAAATTGGAATATTTCGGATTTATTTGTTTAAATTTACAATTTTGTTTTCGCCGTTTTATCTAAAAAATTTGGGGCTTTATTGTTAGAAAATTACCACATATTTTAGATTGAAACCCTGCAAGTACTTTTTTTCCACCTTTCTCGTAATTATGAGATACCATCTCGAGAGAACGATGAAATCTTTAAGGACGATCCATATTTTTTCAAAATTTTCTTCAAACCATTTTCTTCGATCGAAGTTAGAAAATGAATGAATCAGTGGCTCGCCTCGAGGGATACATCGTTCTATCGAGACAGTACCTGACAATTTCTAGAAAGATAGGAAAACTAGTGGCAGTACTTGGAATCATAAATATTTGTAGCAATAAAAGAATAAGAACAATAAAATTTGAGGAAAACTTGTACTGCGAAGGCAAAGTTGTCCATCTAAAGTTTGAAAAATTTGTTCGCGAGCATCGAGATTGGTCGATTTGAAATTTACAACGAAGTAACGACACAAAAATGTCACTCCGACGATGTCGTAGTGTCCACTTTTCCTATCTTTTTCGTCTTACTTTGAAAATAACATACCGGAAACAATATTTAAAGCTAGTAGACGCTGGTCGAATTCTTCTTCGGAATCTTTCATCGTATCATCCGTCGATTCCGGTTAAATAAAATATTTCTACCTTGCAGCAGTCGAAAAGATTTCGTGTATATTAATTTTAAGCACACAGTTATATTTTCAAAGAACGAAGAGCAAAGTTTTGCTCAATTTTCTATATACAGAGAATTTATGATTTGCATAAAGATCTTGTAGGTAAAAATAGTCATTTTGGAAGAGTCATTTGCATAAGCCATTTCTCATTTGGACTGGAATTTCAACGTCGTCTCTTCTCCAAATACCCTGAAAAGAATAAGAACAAATTATTACTCCTCAAAAATGTTTAAAAAACACACGTTATTGCATTTTTTGTTTCAAACAAAATATAATAAATATAATAAATACAAAAAAAAGTGAATATAAATAATAAAAGTAAATCTTAGAAAATATAATAAATATAAATCCTACACAGAAAACAGAAAGTAACGTTCGAAATTGTGCCTTCGAGCATTTTTAATTCGAGAAATTATTAGGGACTATAACAAAGTTATTGATACACTCGACTTGGAAACTTTTTGAGAAATTGGAACCGAAGAAGTTCGAATCTTTTGACAAAAGTGTTAATTATTTTTCATATATTATGACTTATTTGAATTTTGTGTGAAGAAATATGAGGCGAAGGGGGGTGTTGCCAATGTCGAAAGGCTCGAAAGACGATGTCGAAAAGGTATGAGCTGACAAATGGTTTAGAAGTCGAGTGTATTATATTGGAATATATTGGTATTGTTTTTTTTAATATATCTTTTCGTTTAGAAGAAAATTCATTAAAAGAAAAAGTGAAAAATGTGTAAGTGTTTGTGTGCAGGTAATAAACTTTCTTTGTCTAAAAAATCAATTTTCGAGCACTTTCGTACCATGTAATTTTCGCTTAATTCCTCGAAGAAGTATTTTGCGACTCGTTGGTGTTTGATTTTTTAAAAACGTCCCAAAATTTCTGATTCTATAATTACATCTACCATCGAGCACGAATTTCAAACGAAAACTAATTCCAAATTTTTGCACAAATTCGTGAAATATTATAAAACGATTCTATTTCTAAATATTAAATAAGCAAGACAAATAGTGAATTAGAAAGTTTTTCAAACTAAGGACTTCAAACCAAAAAAAGGCTTAAGAGCATCGACAAAAGTCTATCGCATTTAACGGTCGGCTCGGTTTTAATTTTTGGCAAAATTTATAAGTCACGATCGATAAATTGACTAAGAAGGATTATGCCAATAACAATTTTTCCCTATATCGACTAACACCATTACATTTTTTTAACACTATTTCTACCAAAGGTGTCAAAAAACACCTTTTAGAATTTGAATTTCGAATTATTTTCGAGTTTTAATTTAATCTTTTATTTTCAATCCACAAACCAAAGGTGCCTAGTAGAGCAATTATGCGTCTGTAAAAAATTTGGTACAAATTAAGAATTTTTTGGTATTAATTAAATATTTTAATTATAATTCTATATTTTTGGTTATGGATTTTTTATAAAGTTTTATATAATTAGGGCGGTAGAAATAGTGTTAATAAAATGATATGTTTGCAAAACTAATAAATTTCAAATTCTTCTTAATAAAACAAACTCAATAAACACTATTACTCTCCATAACTCAATAAATGCAATAAATACTATTTTTTTTTTCATTTTGACCTTCGCATTAACTTTAATTAAAAATTTTATAGACTTATTCCCATACATTTTGCTAAATCGACTTACTAATCAAAATTTCGATAATATTTTTTTTTAATGAATAAAAAATACCAATCATATATTTTTTCATATAATATCTAATGCAATTCCATATATAATTATTCCCTCAATAATGATCATTGAAAGTATCGATAATATTAATAATCAATATAATTATATATTAATTATTAATATTACCGATGAACGAGAAATTGTAGTCCATTGGGAACGATAAACCATACATACATAATAATTAATATAATTGTAATTATAATTAGAATTAAAATTAAAATTAAAATTATTAATAATAATATGGACCAGGAACATTAGCTAGTAGTTAATCGGTTAATACAATTCCGGGACATTTTTTAACGACTCTTATTACGAAGAATGGAAAAAATGCAAATTCGATGCTATCGAAATGCAATTTTTTCCATCGTTCTTCGCTGCTTGGAATGCGATTAATAATCTTCAGGAAACCTTGAAACTTTGATCGAGAGTTCACTGAAAGATAAGAAAAGATTATCGGTAATTACGAATTCGATGAAGATTACCTTTAAGATTTCTCTTAAGATCCTTATGCAGTTTTGGAATTCATTATTCACCAAAAAAATGTGCCAAATTGAACACTAAATGAAAGCTGCTTGACATTATAAATACACGTAAAAAGTTCGCTTATCTCCATGAAATTTCATTTATAACATTTACTTAGATTCCCCAATTATCATTGTTCCATTTCTCCTCGAGGCTGCATCGCGATTATCGTGTTACGTTTAAGGAGACTTTAATATTTCTTTTTGTACAAGGCCAAGCGAGGAATCGTCTCGAACCCCTTCGATGGTACAGCAGTCGACACTCGATCTTTTGATATCCTAATGTAAAAATTATAAACACCGCGTCGCCATATATCGTCCCATTGTTTATTAACTTTTCGTTAAATCCGTCATTTCTTGTTCCATCGGTTCGTCTTGCGAAAAAGTAACTCGGGCTTCTTGGCCGTCCACCTCCATGGATTCCGCGGGTTTCGCTTCCTCCCCGGTTTCCATACTCTCCATCGCATTTTTACTCCGATCCTCCTCCTCCTCCTCCTCCTCCGTGACTTTATCTTCGCTCCGTTCCTTCTCGGTCGGTGCCTCCTCGACAATTTCTTCCGGTCTGCCCTCGCTCTCTTTGCGACTACTCGTGGGGTCCTCCTCTCGCACGATTTCGGAGACCTCTTCCGCGCTTCGCTCTTCCTTCGCGCAATCCGTGTCTTTCGGTTCTTCTATTATCGGTATGGGACTCGGAACCATCGGTTTTAGTCTCGTAATATCCTCCGTGGTCTCTTCTATCGTTAAACCGTCCTCGGTCGGTTTGGTTTCGCTACTTTCCGTGGACTCTTCGGCGTTCGGAGAAACACTAGTCTCTGTGGGTGGTTCCGCCACAACCGGTTCCGATTCCGGCTCCGGCTCCTTCTCCGCTCTCGTTTGACCGTTGGAGTCGTCCGAAGAGGACGACTCCGCGATTCCCTGTGTTTTTTGTAAACTTTCATCGTTGAAAGCAAAATCGTTGTTCGATTCCGTCGAACTCTCGTCGCTTTTGTAAGAATCCATCGAAGTCGCCTTGGCGTCGTCCGTGGTGTCGCCGGAAGGCCCCGCGTTATCCGCGTTTTCGTTATTCCCATCCGGGGTTCCGGCCTCCGCGAAACATCGAACTTCTTTCGTGCTCTCGGGCGATTCCTCTTTCCCCTCGGAACGCTCCGCCGTGGTTTCCGGAGTCTCGACTCTCGAGTCGGTCTCCTTCGAGTACTCCGAGGATTTACACTCGGGACTGCTTTCGCTCTCCGCCTCTTTGCTCGCCGCTGCGTCGACGTCCCCGCCGCCCGCGTTTCGTCCCTCGCTCCGCTCCTCCTCCTCCACCTCCTCCTCCTCCGCCGCCTTCTCCTTGGAATGACACCGAACGTTAGCTTCCACCGGCTCTTGAGCTTTCGCCTCGAAATCCTTCGCCTGGAAGGTGGTTTGCAGCTTCTTAGCCGAGTCCCCGGAGGACTCGCCGTCTTCGTTCTCCAGGTCCAAACTCGGCTGGGAGCTGGTGTCCTCGTTCATGATTGCCTCCGGGACGTCCCCGACTATCGTGGAGGTAGTCTCCATACTGATTTGCGATAGATTCTGAATGGAGGCTGAAATATCGGTATCCTGCGATTGAGTATTTACATTAACGTTCGCGAATTCCGAGGTGGAGGGTACGAAATTGGAATTCTTTGGATTGCTCTTGGCCGGCGATTTCTCCGGCGGCGGCGGCGAAGTGCCGTTCGTGGGTGGGACCGCCTTTGCGGAGTTGCCCGCGTCCAGGTCCCCGGCGTGGACGTTGATGCCTCCGCTCAGGGTGTAGTCCTTGACCCAGGCCTCCATTTCGATATCCGGGGCGGGCTGGGACAGAGGGTTGTCGTCCTCGACCGTGCCGTTCACCAGGCTCTCTCCGTTCTCGTTCCGCCTGGCCACTGGGCCGGGTTCCCTGGTGGACACCACCAGGATATTCTTCTCGATGGCCCTCATGAATTTGTCGATCCTGTTGTACTCCTTGCGCGGCGCCGTGAGCAACTCGCAGATTCTCTGCACGGTGAAGGGGGCGTTGGCGAAGGACTCCAGGCGCTCCAGGAGGTTGCTCTTCATGGTGTCGTAGTTGAAGTGCTCCACGTTGGGGCACGGGGCCAGCTCCAGGGTGGGGCAGCTCTCGTAGAAGTCGGTCATCACCCGGGTGAGTTTCTCTCGGAAGAGGGATTTAATCAGGGACCACTGGTACACCGGGTCCCCGGTTTTGGCCACCCAGCTCAGGTACTCCTCCAGTTCCCGCGGGATCTCGGTGGGCCTCATCTTCTGGAACTCGTCCAAAGCTTGCAAGACTTCCTCTGGGTTCTCCATCCTTGACGTTGATCTCGACTGAAACGCCTCCGCCGTGGACGTGGACGTAGACGTGGTCCGTGGTTTGTAGTTTGTAGTTTGTAGCTCGGAAGTCGGTAGTTGTAGTTTGCCCGCTCCTCCGCCGCCGCCGCCACCACCACCTCCTCCTTCGGCCGCGACTAACTTCAACTTGGAATCGTGCCTCTGTCCTTGTTTCTCCGTCGCTTTGTCTCCGTCCGTCAACGCGTGGTGACGTTAAAGGTTCGAGTACGTACGGGAAGGAAAGATTGGCGATTTTCCGTATGCGCGAAAGCGGGCGAGGAAAAAATGCAAACACACCGGGTATCAAACTGATGAAAACTATCTATCACGCATACGGTGGGAAGGGTAGGGAAGGGAAGAGAGAGAGCGCCGCGGACGTAGAAAATGTACACAAGAGATTGAGAGAAATCGCGAGAGATGGGAAACCGGGTAGATAAAGCGGGAGCGACAGTGCTGCCTCTCCGCGCGTACGCGTTCAACGGTCGAACTTCAAAGTGGTTTTCGTATTAAGCACCGTTTTCATGAAAGCGGTCTTGTTTCGGCACGATTCGTAGTCGAGACTTATCTGAAGCGAGATTGGTCTTCGAGATTGGATGTATTCATAATTAAACAAGATTACGTATCTTATTTGTTGAATAAGGTCGGCTTGGTCGGTATTTATAGTCGAGTCTCATACATAAGATGGTCTTGAGAGCAGCCTTATGTCCGATTTAATTTCATAGTCGTGCAGTAAGGTGATCTTAAGACGATGTCTCAAACTCCGTTTTCAGAAAGACGGTCTTATTTTAAGGACGTTCGCCCGAGTCTTAGAGGGGTGAGCGGTGCGGGGAGATTTCCTATGCTTATACATTGTGGCGATTGAGTGCTGCCAACCTCAATTATCTACAATATTAATTATTTAAAATTATTGTAAATATAAATAAATAATACAAGTAGGTAATAAAATATTTAAAATCGATTTTTTTATTAAATGTAATTTTTTGTAATTACGAATTTGCTAAAAATATTCATATTCGAGTACATAAAAATTCTAGCGAAACTTGGCAACAGCGCAATATAAGTGTTTAACGGATGGTAATAGTTCGGCTCAATTTGACTGCCAACATAGCTACAGAGCGCAATAGAGCATAACTTAACCTCAAAATGTCGGCTGAATCACAAAATTTACAAGTGAGGTTAAAAGGAAAATTCTCGTGCAAGAAGCAATTCAAACGTTTTCGGCAATGCTCAGAAATGGGGAAAAAGAATAAAAAGATACAATCTATAAACAAGAAACAAGATAACACATTCCCTATGTTCTTGTTACATATTCAGTTTCACACAGCAGTTCAAATTTACCGCGTAATTGAAAAGCGGTGTTGCCAAGTCTAACGTTCAGCTGATGTAAAATCTGTATATTACAATTTAATCAAATAATTTAGACTATAAATAAACGATAAATCTCGTCTATCTTTCTCTGAAATAATTAGCAAGCTTTGATTTATCCGACAAGAAATTTTATTTCGTTTTTGAACATTCTAAAGGTAATTATTTTTCATATCAAACTTTACTCGCCGTAAGAGCACATGTTAAATCACCTTTTATTTTCATTCGATTTTGTCAATATCAAAACGGTAAATAATTCTGAAAAAATTCATAGAATATTTTTTTTATATTAAGAATAAGATACAATTTTTTTCAGAATTTTTTGACATATTAAAACTTTCTGGCAAATGTTCTTAACAGGATTCATACCCGAGTCTTATTTAAGATAAGATTGATCTTCAAGATCGGATGTTTTCGTGATCAAACAAAATTACACATCTTATTTACTGAATAAGATCGCCTTGGTCTATATTTATAGTCGAGTCTCATACATAAGATGGTCTTGAGACCAGTCTTATGTCGCATTCAATTTCATAGTAGTGCAATAAGGTCACCTTAAGACGATGTCTTAAATTTCATTTTCACAAAGATGGTCTTGTTTCAACAGGATTCATACCCGAGTCTCATTTAAGATAAGATTGATCTTCAAGATCGGATGTTTTCGTGATCAAACAAAATTACACATCTTATTTACTGAATAAGATCGCCTTGGTCTGTATTTATAGTCGAGTCTCATACATAAGATGGTCTTGAGACCAGTCTTATGTCCCATTCAATTTCATAGTAGTGCAATAAGGTCACCTTAAGACGATGTCTTAAATTCCATTTTCACAAAGACGGTCTTGTTTCAACAGGATTCATACCTGAGTCTTATTTAATTATAAGATAAGATTGATCTTCAAGATCGGATGTATTCATAATCAAACGAGACTACATATTTGTTGAATAAGATCGTCTTGATCTGCATTTATAGTCGAGTCTCATATATAAGGTGGTCTTAAGACGATGTATTAAGCTCCGCCTTAATGAAGACGGTCCTGTTTCTCTGCGCGGTAATTTTGAACGATACTCGAAAGTTATTTTATATAACGCAAAAGTTGAAAGCTGGCGAACTAATGTCTTCCCTCCCACTCAAAGCAGCATATTAACAAATTTATCAGCGTAGGAGGATAAGCCTTATCGGCAACCGGCTTTCGCAAAAATAAATGATAACGATACACACAACCCAGTGTTGTTTCTTCTTCAGTTTGAACTTAGCATATTTGATACAGAAAATTCATTACTTTTTCATGACAGCTTTGGTATAGGTTCCATAAATGATATTCGTAATTTGTTATTGTTATGGGAACCATAAAGACTAACAAATTAAATATCTCCCAGGCAATATACTTGCAGATTTGTTTAAACATTTTTATAGGTAGATCATTATCACTATTTTACCTTCTTTTCAACAGAAATTCAAGTTTTATATGAATCGAAAATTTTTGAATGAATCGATGCAGGTTTTGCTGCATCTATTAATTTGCTTAACTATTAGAGTTACTTCGTTAAAGTTTATTGCACATTATTATATAAGATTTAAAGAACATTCAGTAATTTTTTTCGTGAAAAAATATTCATAAACAAGTCAGTGAGAGCGAATTGACGGAGGCCATTTCAACAAAATTCGTTTTGCGGTGTCCACGATAACTCGTCACAAAATCATCAGAATCACAAATAGTTGGAAAAAATGATTCACTTAAAAGTAAATCTAAGTCGCAACGTTGTCCTTTTATTTAAAAATTTTTTTTTCTATTTTTGGCGGTTGGCTGAAGTCGAAACCACGATATTTACACTAAAAATGGCACCACTTTGTAGCTACAAAATCGGTCTCAAGCGGGGAAAAAAGCAGAACGTTGCGACCTAGTAAAATATGTATTGTAGAACTATGTTCGACATGAATCGGATCGGTGCAGAAGTTTTTGAGATATCGTGTCCAGCGACTTCAAAAAATGTCGTTTCGAGAAAAACGCATTTAAAGTTACCTGCCTGCCGCTCTCGGCCGGTTCAAAAGGGGCGCAGCGCACAGCTCCTTCTTACTGACTTTTACTCCAAATGACCTGAGGTTTTGGGAAAATATTTCTAAGTTGCACTTTTATATAAAAAATTTCGAAAAAGAAAACGGATTTTTGAAAGTGGTAATACCATCCCCCTCCCCCCATAAGGTGCTTGTGTCCTTTAACAAAAATCGAATTTTGTTTTGTTTGTTTCAAGGTTTCGCCAACGGAATTGGAAAACCTCCTGTTAGAAATTCCTGGAATTCTTGACGCTGCCGTTATTGGAGTACCTGACGATTTTGCAGGCGAAGTACCTAAAGCTTTCGTTGTTAAAAAAGATGCGAGCGTCGATGAAAAAATTATAAGCAATTACTTGGAGCCAAAGGTAAGCAAATATCCTACTGCCCGAGAAAAAATGCCGGTAAAACTGGTGTTTAGGGGACCCAGCCCCTCACACTTTGACCTTGAGATATGTTGTCAAGGGCATGTCCCCGAGTAACTTTTCCTAATAACTTAACCGTCGCTCACTGCTCATTAAAAAGTTATTAACAAAAAAGTTGGTAAATAATTTAATTACAGACGGCAACTCCGATTATCGATCACTTTTAAATATGTTGGGTTTTTTTAGGGTTTTTTTAGGGTTTTGCTAGTTGGTTACTAAAAAAACCTTAACAAAACCCTATACCATTGCTATGTCAAGTCACTGGTCTGGCGGCGAAAATATAGGGAAAACCCTATACCGTTGGTTTGGGTTTTGTTAGAGTTTTCGGTAATTATACAGCGTGTGTGTAAGCGTTGAGTCGTCGATTGTCGATGCGGCTGGGATTATCCATTGCCGGGTTTAAAATAATAGCAAAACCCTGGCAAAACCCATGCAACGGCCAATTCTTTTATAGCGGGCAAGCTGCACAATAAAAAAAAAATTTTGCTATTATTTTAATAATATATATAATTATTATTAATTATATGATTATATATATAGCCAATACATATACAATTATTATTAATTATAAAGAGTTAAATTTTGTATACAGAGTGTTCATGTGACCTTTGAAAGAAAGTTTTCGAGATTATTCAGCTGAAAAATTTTCAAATGAACGCCCTGTATTGACTTGACCTCTTTTGTTATCAAACTTTTCGACATTTTCTTTCGAGTCTTTTGACATTGGCAACGCGCACTTCCGGCTTATATTCTCCGCGCGAAATTTAAACGCGATATTATCATGCGATAAATAATGAAAAGTACAAATAAAAGGCGACTCTCCACTGCACACGAGCATGAGGCGTATTTTCACTGCCTCGGCAGCCAATGACAGTGGCCTGTGGGCGTGGCTTCTTGTCAAAACCAGCGTTGCCAGGCTGGTTTATTTTATTATGATAATTCTAAATTGAAATGAAACCTTACAGGTAGCTCCTTACAAGAGACTGGCAGGCGGTGTAACGTTCATCGACGCGATTCCCAGGAACGCGTCAGGAAAGATCATGCGAAACGTCCTGAAAAGTATGTAAATATATAATGAAATCCAGCCGAAGACGAATACGTAATCATTGTAATTGTAATACAAGCAAATAAAGAATTGAATGATTGAATATAAAATTAAAAAAAAAACGATACATATTTTTTTGAAAATAAAGTAATCCGATGAAGACAACAGCACAAGCGTTATATTTTTGTTTATCTTGAATCATTTATACAAACAAACCGTAACTACCTTAGAGATTTTTGTATTTATTTGTTTTTGTTTGCAGCAAATATTCCATGATTCCGAACTTTGATTAGACATTCAATAAGATCACATAACATGAATATATATAGAAAGATTTGTAACTTTAGAACAAGATTTGTATATGTACATACATAATGATGCATATTTGTATGTGTGTAAATGTGTACCCGCTCGCACGTGGATATACCTTATTTCCGTATTTTGACAATAGACAATAGTAATAATATTAATCATAGTGTTAGAAGGCGGGTATGTGTGTATGTATGTGTGTATAGATATATATATATTTATATATAAATTCTAAAACGTAATTGTGCATTCAGAGAGTGCTCTAGAAGATACATGATAATTAGTGCTTATAAAAACTTGATTTTTTTTCACAACTGTCCAGTGACAAGTTGAGTGTAAGTGTGTTTGTGTATACATACATACATATATATATTATATATATATATTGAAGATTCATAAAATTAAAATGCTTGATTCAACACTCTGGTCGATTCTCGCCTAACCAAATGAAATTTGTACTATATTATTATTATTATTATTTCAAAAAACTGAAATAAAGGTTGCTAGGATTTTTCTAAGGGTTTCTACCACCTCACTCGAATTTTCATAGAATTTTCAATCACGTTACAATGATCCCAAACATACCTATGATATTAATGTGTTCACATTTTCGCAGAATTTCAAGTTACGATTTTTCATTTGCATACTTATTGTGATTTGATGAAGTTGAACCCGAGGATTTGCAATGGCGTTGGTGACAAAGGTTTTCTTGTAAAGAGTCAACGTTTTCCGAAAGTGACGAGAGCAACTACCAGTGTCGCCAACATTAGAGGTGCAGGGTAATTTACCTTACGCCATTTTGGCAAGTTGGCACTCCCCTGGCATTTGCTCGGACTAGTACTTCGGTGAATTATGTTTTGCAGGTCGGCAACTGCCGGTGTTGCCAATTACCCTACACCTCGCGAGTTGGCAACGCTGATCAGAACTATGCACATTTGGAAAACATTGACTCTTGCCAGGCGTAGGGTAATTTCCATAGTGCGATATACGCTGTGTATGAAAAAAAATAGCCACCACACTGTAGGAATTACCCTACGTCTGGCAACGCTGCGGTTGCATCGCCCTTTACGTGGGGATCCCTCATCAGCGTTGCCAGGCGTAGGGTAATGTTTATAGTGCGATATAGGCTGTCTAATAAAAAAATAGCCAATACCACTTTACAGAAATTACCCTACGTCTGGCAACGCTGCTTTGGTATCGCCTTTACTTGAGGATCCCTCATCAGCGTTGCTAGACGTAGGGTAATTTCTATAGTTCCATATAGGCTGTCTATGAAAAAAATAGCCACCACGCTGTAAGAATTACCCTACGTCTGGCAACGCTGCTTTTGTATCTCCTTTACGCGAGGATCCCTCATCAGCGTTGCCAGGCGTAGGGTAGTGTCTATAGTGCGATATAGGTTGATTCATAAAAAACAGACCAACGCCACGCTATAGGAATTACCCTACGTCTGGCAACGCTGCTTTTGTATCGCCTTTACTTGAGGATCCCTCATCAGCGTTGCCAAGCGTAGGGTAATTTCTATAGTTCCATATAGGCTGTCTATGAAAAAAATAGCCACCACGTTGTAAGAATTACCCTACATCTGGCAACGCTGCTTTGATAACGCCTTTGCGCGAGGATCCCTCAACAGCGTTGCCAGGCGTAGAGTAATTTCTATAGTGCGATATAGGTTGATTCATAAAAAACAGGCCAATACCACGCTATAGGAATTACCCTACGCCTGGCAACGCTGCTTTTGTATCGCCTTTGCATGAATATTGCATTAGAGAATCCTACATTTTTTTCGCAGTCTCGACAAAAGTGACCTCGACATCAATGACTAGTAAAACACGTTGCCGATGTAACAAAATCAGTTATACAATTTAAGTGATACAGTTGTTAATATATTTCGAAAACGATATTTCTAAAATTCTTTGATGAGATATTTGATCTTAATTTCATTCCTCCTGAGGGCGACACGAATAAAAAAGTACGGATGGAGCACGAGATAATCGCGGTGGCGTAAGTTTTAAAGATTAATGTTTAAAAGGTTCTTTTCAGGAATTTAAAAAGGTTTCACCTTAATTATTACTTTTGTAAAATCAATTGGAACATCGTTGAGCTTACACGTATATCGAGTGTGAAAAGTATTTCGTGTTACCACACCTATTCTGATTTTAAAAAGTAATTGTTTTTTTAGTTGGAAAATCGATTGACATTGTTCATAACTTTCCGAAATCAACTGTTATTTGTGTCATTGTCAACTGTCATTTTTCATTATCATTCTTGTCGTCTAACAATAAGCGATACAATGGGTGACAGAAAATATTTTGTTGAAATGGATTCAACTGACTCTTTTTTAAAGGGACAGTTTTGTGCGAATTCCTCAAAAAAGAGGCATTTTTGGCGAATTTTTTTTTTCAAAAACCAGCGTGAAAAATTTTTTTTTTTCGTTGAAAGGTATACTTTGATAAGTCGTAGAATCAGTTTTGGAGGTTGACTAAATAATTGAATTTCTTATTGTTAGTTTTTGTATAGCACAAAATGATACAAAAACTAAGAAATAAAATTATTTAGAAATTATTTACGCTATCTGCCAAAGTATACTTTAACAAAATAGAAGAAAAAAATTGATATCGTATAGAAATATATTTCTATTTATCTGTAATATTCATTATGGATGAATTATTATTTTTTTTGTTACATATCAAAATTTTTTAATCTTAAATTTTTCAATTCAATTATTTATTCAACTTTATCATTTTTTATTATGTTATTATTCCATAAAAATTATTATGATTCTATAATAATTGTGATTTCGGTCTATTTTTTTTTGTCTCAATTGCCACAAAGAAAAAATTGTTTTTCACCTTTTCCAACAAACGCCACCACATCATTAATTAGTAACATAAAATAACAATTTATAATAAAATTATTAAATTTAAAATTTGTAACATAAATTATAAATAAGTAATAAGTAATATAGAAAAGCAGAACATAAACGTCAGTAACGTAAATTTTTCGTACGCTTATTATTATTATTATTATAAATAAATAAATAAATAAATTTCTATTTATATACCCCACAAATTTTTTTTTCTATTTTGACAAAGTATACCTTTCTGTAAAAAAAAAATTGTACGCCCTCATATGCGATAATTCTTGAAAGAAAATTCGCCAAAAATATTACATTTTCTGGGACTCGCACAAAAAAAATCCCTTTTTTGAAACAAACCATGTGTCATCGTTCCTTTTGGATGCCATTGAACTAAATACATACTAAATTCCCTATTCTATGGTTTCTTACAATTGGATTTTCGTTCAGGCCGCGCTGGTTGTGACAAACGCGATAACGCATGGTACCGCGACCCACGCGGCGCGAATAGCGAGTCACGCACATTTGGCACGTTCAAAAGTCGAACTTTCGTTAACTCAGCGACAATACACGTAATTGTGCAATTAAATTATCTTTTACAATTTTCCCAGAGATCGAGTGGGTCGACAAAGCATGCTCGAGTGCCAAAATGTGTATCGGTACCAAAATGTGTGTGACACGCTTCGAAACTCCATTGCATGTCCAATACGCACTCCCATTAGACTCGAAGGAGCATTTTTCTTTTATCTTCACAACATTCTATTCCGTTAGAGCAGAATTACGTTTCGCTGCTATTCATCTGCTGAGTTTTCATCCTCCAAAATTCCATTTTTTCACAGATTTTGTAACATATTATCATTCATGATGCACCATTTGCATTCCGCGCTGTTTCATAATTTACGTGACTCTCCGTTCAAGCCGCGTGGGTCGCAGTGGTATACGCTACCGCATTTTTCACGACCGGCCCGGCCTGAACGGAAAGTTCAGTGCCAGATACGGCAGTTGATCGGTGCTCTTGAGTTCGTTAGGGATCTACCTCGGATCCAGGTACTCAAAAATTGATATGAAACGTGGCAAGGTGATGGGCAATATTTTTCTATTTGCGCCCCAAGCTGAAATAACGAACTTAAGGGCCTGATTGAAAATGTACAATATTTGCTCGCTAATACTGTTCGGAAATCAATGAATTTCAAGATCATGCGAGCACGATGCAAAAAAACATAGCATTTTACGTTCGGCAATTGATTAATTTTATTTAAACAAGCCCGGCTTTGCTTGAAATTAATTAACTATCTTTGGTGCGCACAGTTTTCGCTTTATACCATCTAAGAACTTTGAATGGCGTAAATGGAGAAACATTCGGACAAAAATGACCTTACATTTTAAACATTACTAAGTACACATTATCCATCTTAATTATTAGATTCAAAAAGCCGGTCGCTTTTTTTTTTCGTAACGCAGAGTAGAAGAGAAGTACAGGCTTTTTTTTTAATAATAACGATTTGACGTTAAAACGAAATACAAATAACAATAAACCAATTGTTTCTGTTTTTTTTTCCATTTTGGATTTAATGCACGACATGTATGTATGGAATATGACATTATTCGACACTTTTTTTACCAAAGGTGTCAAAAAACACCTTTTAGAATTTGAATCACGGATTATTTTAATTTATTTTCCTTTATTTTAATTAGATTTAATTTCATCTTTGTTTTTTTAAATCCCCAAACGGGAAGTGCTTAGCAGAGCAATTATGGGTCCAAAAAATTTGCTATTAATTAAGAAAATCTATTTTAACGCTTCAAACATTGTCCGCATTATAACAAAGAAAATCTAATATTTTTAGAAATTTAGAAAATTTCTTGATTTATTCAAACATTATTTTTCAAGATGTTCGTTCTTTTGATTTTTTTGTTTAAATATTTTTAACAAGCCATTCGATGGTTTCCACAAAATTGGAACAATTTTGTGGGTTTGGGATATTTTTCAACAGGAGTGTTTGAAAATGGTAACTCATAAGAGAGTACCCAGGGTACCAGACCCACAATGAGCCCCATAATTTCAAAACTAAGTCTGCTCCGAAAGTCAATTGGCCATTGTTTGATTTAATCGTAACGTCACAATTGAGCCGTTTACTTTGAATCTGGCCCTGGTCCATTTTTTTAAAATTTCGTTGCGAATGGGCTCGGGCCATTTTCAAAATAAACGGCACCTATCGTTCTTACTGAAAAATCCCTTCTCATGTGTCGCACGGATTACAGTTTCGAAAAGTTACGAATTCCACATGTCATTGCTTATTATATTTCTACAGTACAATTTGAAATATATGAAAACTCAAAGAGAGTCATTGATCCATCGACCGATACAACTTTTCCTTCTTGACTAATTTCTCTTTCTAAATGCACAATTACGGTACGGTATAATGAAGCGTATTTATTTATAGATTATACAAAACACATGCAGGATTCTCAAAGAGACCTTTTTTTTTCCTTTTTCTTCTTTTTTTTTTCGTTTTTCTCGTCTTTAAGTATATCTTCATACAGATTTATAAAGTGTATAGAATATAAAACAACCCTTCGGCAGCGTCCCTTTCAATAGAAGCAGGACGTGGCCATGGATAAAAAATTACGATATTTTATCGAAAAAGAATTAAGGACATACATGTGTATGTGTATACCTATTTATATGTATGTTAGAGACGTGCAGTGGTTATGAGAGCGTCTATGTAAGAGTTTTCTATAATGTGGATGCTTTGATTTCCTCTTTTGGGAAGAAAGGAGTTCTTACGACTACGATTTCATGGGGCAGAAAACAGTTACCCCGAAAGTATAAATAACATTTCCAGAGCTTATCGTTACATACTTTTGCCTCGAGAAGGAGCTGCTGTAGCACAATGAAATATATAACTGTTACATCGTCGATACACATGAATCACCCGAATGAAGATTGTTTATTAGAAAAATGAACACAGAATACTGCAATTTACTGTAATAATTAATCTTACCACGAGATACTGTTGTTACGGTAAAATTGGTAACTGTGACTTCTCTTGTCCTTTTTGAATGGACAAGTCAGTTGAAATAGACCCCCTCGATCGATACAACCTTGATCGATACGACTTTGATCGATACAATTTTGGTCGATTCGACTTCTATCGATATAACTTTGATCGATACAATTTCCATGTATCGATCAAAATTGTATCGATCAAAGTTGTATCAATCAAAGTTGTATAGATCGAAGTTGTATCGATCAAAGTTGTAAAAATTAATTGTATCTATCAAAGTTGATACAACTTTGATCGATACAATTTTGATCATATCGATCCAAGTTGTATAGATGGAAATTGTATCGATCAAAGTTGTATCAACTTTGATCGATACAATTTTGATCGATACAACTTTGATCGATACAATTTTGATCAACACAACTTTGATAGATACAATTGATCGATACAACTTTGACTAATAGAACTTTGATCGATACAATTTTGTTCCATACAATTTTGATCGACACAACTTTGATCGATACAACTTCGATCGTTAGAACTTTGAGCGACACAACTTCGATCGTTAGAACTTTGATCGATACAACTTTGATCGATACAATTTTGATCGATTCAACTTCGATCGATATAACTTTGATCGATACAATTTCCATCTATACAACTTTGATCGATACAATTTTGATCATATCGATCAAAGTTGTATAGATGGAAATTGTATCGATCAAAGTTGTATCAACTTTGATAGATACAATTGATTTTTATAACTTTAATCGATACTACTTCGATCGCTAGAACTTTGAACGATACAATTTTGATCGATACAACTGATCAATACAACTTTGATCGATACAATTTTGGTCAACACAACTTTGATAGATACAACTGATCAATACAACTTCGATTAATAGAACTTCGATCGACACAATTTTGTTCCATACAATTTTGATCGACACAAATTTGATCGATACAATTTCGATCGATACAACTTCGATCGATACAATTTCGATCGATACGGCTTTGATCGATACAATTTCGATCGATATGGCTTTGATCGATACAATTTCGATCGATACAACTTTTTTTTCCTCGCAAAGGGTGTGGAAGAGAACTGCGATAGCTTCGAAGCCATGAAATGGAAATAAATGGGACACGATGGTTTTGTGTTTGGCGAAAAAGCGACTCTCCCATCGTTATTCCACGTAATTGATACTTTTCGATATTTCGTTGTGAAAATCTGTGCAACGCGCGTCTAATCTGTATACGTGTATTGGTCAGATTGATAATTAAATGCAGCAAACGTAGGAAAAAAAACCTCTTTCATAGGCATGCGCCACCGTACGTCTCATTTTGTCTCATTTCACTGTAGCATCAGATTTGTGTGTTTCGACTAATACGTTCCAAATAATGATTACACGGATTAACTTGACTTTATAAAACGACGAAGAATATCTTTCACGTTCGTACGAATCGTATTTAACTTTTAATAAAGGAGCTCGAAAAAAAAAACAACAACAAAACCCTGAGGCATTCAGCAAAAAGTGTTCCAGCACATGAAAATACTGGTGTGATTGAAGAAGTGAACATGATTATGTCCTATAACACTGGAACATAACAAAACGCGTATGTTTTACGTAATACACAATATTTCTTTGTTTCTTTATATATATTTATATCGCTCGCGTTGATGGATCGTACCGTCTATCGTAGTTTCATCCCTTCTGTTTTTTCTTCTTTTTTTTTTACCTACCGTGGCGATCTCATTCGTTTTGCTTAAAATTATCCGATAAAGCTATGTTATTTAGGTATGAGTAAGTATACACGTCCTGTGAATGGGACTTTGATTATTTACACATCGACTACCATCTTCTTGTGGATGTCCGTATTCCCAACCACCTGAAACAGGGCAATTTAATGTTTTTAATTAATTATGACTAAATTGATACTAACTAATACAATTAAATTGAACTAGAACGTCAATACAACGAATTTCTTTGAGAGTCGGAAAATTTTAACGCTATTTCTAACACGTTAATTGAGCCGTTCAGTGCACAAATAGATTATTAATTCCATAAAAAATGAAGTAGACAAAAATGATAAAGTAGCATATATGGCTTTTTAAAATCCTGTTTGAATAACAAATTTGAAAAATGGAAAAACATTGGGGTAATCGATTTGTGCATTGATTGGGTGAATTATACATAATGAAAAATTCAAAATTATAATTAAAATGGAATTATAATTAAAATAGGTTTTCTTAATTGATACCAATTTTGTTTACAGACGCATAATTGGTCTACCAAGTTCCACACTTAAAAAAAAAAATTAAATTGCAACTCGAAAATAATGCTAAAAGCCCAGCCGACACAGTTAGTCGATGCTATGTAACATGGAAGTCACAATTTATATAACAAAAGAGATACAACAGTTATATTAATACATACCTCAGCATTTCTTTTTATATAACATGTCGATACAATGAATGCAAAACATTTACATAACTAAGATGCAGAACTTCGTCATTAACGTAATATTACACTGTAATATCACGGATATATACGTGTAATATCATTTGAAAGTCTGGTAGTGATGATATAACGATAAAGTGGTGTGACATTATATATTTATAACAAATGAGCGGTATTATTACAGCCTTGCAATATTTCTATTGCGATATCACATTCGTATAACACTACCAGTAATTTAAAAAAAGGTCATGATTATGGATAGTTCCTACTTTCGGATTGAAAAGCATTATTGTAATAAACAAAGTTGTATACTAAATTTATGTGTATTTATTAACCCTTAATGGTCACACGTTCTAAAAATAACGTATTGGTCACACGGGGTCAGAATGACCCCAACCATGTTTAAACAATTACCACGTTGCCAATATCATTCCGAGCGACTCATAAAAATTCAGGATATTAGTTTGAACCTTTTAGAATGAGAACGTCATCGCAAAAAATTTTTATGAAATTTTCAAAATGGCGAAAAAAAATCAGGAAGGAGGCAATCCGTAAAAAATACCATTTTTTACTAAAAAAATCATAACTCTGGCAATTTTTAATATTTTTTCATAAAATTTTAGGGTGATATTCTTGAGATATCAGAGTGTATAAAAAAAATAACTTCAAAATGGGCGCTTCAAAAAAGGTATTTATTTTGACATTTGAAGAGGGTTTTCCCGACGTTAATCTTATCTTACAAAGGAAATCCCAAAGCACTATTAGAGGGAAGGCTAGACCAATCGGGCGCCAATAATTTATAGTAATTCTAGTTAAAGTTTCGGTTGGGGTCATTTTGACCCCGGGTGACCATTAAGGGTTAAAATATCTAGCCTTACCTTAGTAAAAAGCTTGATTAGAGAACGATCCAAAAGCTCAAACACCTCATTAAAAATTATAAGCTTCTCTTGATTAGAAAACAGATTTTTGAGCATTACAATTGTTTTCCAATAAAAATTTTCTTCAGGGCATATTTATAATTAGACAGTCATGTAGTTCTTAATGCAACTGCTATATCACATCTCTATATCCGTTATATGGTTTTAGTATAACAGTTATATAGTTACGGTACAGCCACAAGATAGCTATATAACTTTTATACATAACATATTGGTAACGGTTACATGATTATGGGTGTAACTTGCAATATTTGTCCAACATCGTCACAATAATCAAAAGGGGGCGAAATTATCATATTACTATGATATAACATCGACTTCCACGTTACATAAACTGTGACATTTAATTATATAGACGTTACATAAATCACATATAACTGTGTCGACTGGGGGGGGGGTCTCTTTTGACACACCTTTGGTAGAAATAATGTAAATCAATATGAAATATTGAAAAAAGATGTAATAATATAATAAAAGTTTGTAAACAAAATTTTGTCCAATGTCTCTTAAAATATTTGGCAAGTGGTAATAAATAAACTTTCCATTCAGGCCGCACCGGTTATGGCAAATGCAATAACGTATACCACTGCGACCCACGCGGCGTGAACAGGGGGAATCACGTAAATTACAGGCCAATTAAATTTTGGAGTTACTTACAGAACAGAATTCTTCAAAACTAATTTTGCCGTCCTCATCTTTATCCGCAAACAAAATTGTTTTGTCCACAATTTGTTGAAGTTGCGTATCCTTTAGGTTGTTCCCGACCATCATTTTGAGTACTTGGAAAAGTTCTCCATTGCTAATGAATCCATCGTTATCCATATCGTAAATCCTAAATGCAAATCTTAATTTGCTTTCTTTGTCTCCCTTTAAACAGTAAATATTTTAGATTTACAGCAACGCTGACACACAATCATCGTATATTTTATTGGCAACACTCTTCCATGCGCAAACGCGACAATTTTGCTGGTATCCAAATAAATAAACCCCAGCAAATGAAAAATCTTATTAAAATATAAAACCAATTATGTTTTTTTTTTGCTGTTTCAAAACAGTATCTTTTTCCCTTGGCGTCGAATGACGTCTCTGGCGCGTCATTTGCGTCTCATGCCAAAGTGTACAATTATGTGCCAGAGACGTCAAACTAAATAAACAGCCACTTGACAAATTTTATCTTGTGCAAATTTGTTTCCTGATAACGATAAGATGCGAGGAACTTTAATTGCTGACGAATTCAAGAAGCAAATAAAGTAAAGGTTGCTGCATTTCATTTTAGCGAGAAATTCAGAAGACTTCTGTAATCGGCTTCTATGGAACTGGGCCCTAGGTTCGACACACGAGTGCCCAGTTGGGCTGAAAACGTTTACAAAATTGAGTTAACACTATTTCTACCGTGCTAATTATATGTAATAAAAAATAAAAAAAAAAAATATAGAATTATAATTCAAATAGATTTTCTTAATTAATAGCAAATTTTTTACAGGCGCATAATTGCTCTACCAAGCACCTCCCGTTTGTGCATTTCAAAAAAGATTAAATTATAGGTAATTAAAAATCCAAAAGCAAAAACATAGAATTATCAAATTTGGTGTACTTTCTTGGCTCTTGTGTATAATAAAATTTATACAGAAATTTAAGAATTATAGAATTACAGAATTATAATTAACCCTTAATGGTCACCCGGGGTCAAAATGACCCCAACCGAAACTTTAACTAGAATTACTATAAGTTATTGGCGCCCAATTGCTCTAGCCTTCCCTCTAACAGTGCTTTGGGATTTCCTTTGTAAGATAAGATTAACGTCGGGAAAACCCTCTTCAAATGTCAAAATAAATACCTTTTTTGAAGCGCCCACTTTGAAGTTATTTTTTTTATACATTCTGATATCTCAAGAATATCACCCTAAAATTTTATGAAAAAATATTAAAAATTGCCAGAGTTATGATTTTTTAAGTAAAAAATGGTATTTTTTACGGATTGCCTCCTTCCTGATTTTTTTTCGCCATTTTGAAAATTTGATAAAAATTTTTTGCGATGACGTTCTCATTCTAAAAGGTTCAAACTAATATCCTGAATTTTTATGAGTCGCTCGGAATGATATTGGCAACGTGGTAATTGTTTAAACATGGCTGGGGTCATTCTGACCCCGTGTGACCAATACGTTATTTTTAGAACGTGTGACCATTAAGGGTTAAATTAACCCTCGAAAACAATTTTAAATTACAATTCTAAAAGGTGTCTCTTAACACCTTTGGTAGAAATGGTGTTAATATTTAGAAAGCAAAGTAACAAAAAATGCATATATAGGTATACATAATGCCTTGCTGCAAGTTTCTGTGATCCTAATGTAAGCCTCTTGTGCTCTTTTTTGCACTACAGGATTATTAATTTTAATAACAGTATCCCATAGAAAACTGAACTTATTATAATTTTACTAAAATTGTCATACAGTCACTATCGGTTTTTTTAAAATCAAGAATACACATATGTACATGGTTTGTATTGTCCACTGTCCTTGAAACGGATCTTTCTTAAAAACACAATGGATGGAAACAACAAAAGATGTTCGTTGAATGAAAAACACTCTTTTGTCAAAAAAAAATTATTTTACAAGAGTTCTTTCTCAGGAAAATATTTATAATGAATATATTATAATGAAAAATTGGAATCAATGGATGCAATAAGGGTCAATCTACCGATCCATGCAATATTTTCCGATTAATCCGTCCTCCCGTGGAGGCCCTTAAAAAAAAGGCGATTTCGAAAAAGAAAAAAAAAACTATGGCACCACCATTTTGCAACAAAATGTCGATACAACAATTTTTTTTTTACACTTGAATACATGTTTGATTAATTTTCTGAAATAAATTTCGATTCCTTTTTCCATATTTTTAAAATTAATTCTCAAATTTTGGGCTTTTTTCGGACCTCTACGGTGGCGTTACCCCTTAAGTGATCAGAATATTACTTTATCGCTAAGCCCATTGTCTTCAATTTGTCGTTAAATTACGCAGTAAATACACCAAGTTGATTAAGAATTCATCAACGTGTTTTTATTAATAGGATCTCTCTTTTAACAGTTCATAAATTATTACTTAATCAGTTGAATGTAATTTGTATACTAACCATTAGGTTTGCGTTTAAATATAAGAAAAATGCTTTTTTACACTATAATAATTTCAGGTAAATTTCTGATATGGGGTGTTGGGCACATTAATTTTTTTTTATGATTGTAAGACACTATTTATGAACGTTGTTCACGAGTTAAATATTTAAGAATAGCCTATGAACTCGAATTTATCGGATAATTAACACAGTCTCTTTATTTTCAAAATTGTCCAGATGAAATATTCTTCAAAATTTGTCCTATTAATTTTTCTATCTTATTTTACTTTACATTTGTATTGTTATTATTATTTTTTTTATGTTATATTATTTTAACTTATTTTATATAATTGCTCATTCAAATAGTTGTATATTTTTATCCGCATTTTAAGGGACTCGTACCAAAACCTTAACCCTTACAGGTTTAATTTTTTTTCATTTGGAAAGAACAAAATTATGGTATTCGTTTTTGTTCAAATTTACATTTCTATTAACAAGAAACAGCATCAACTGCAGTTTTTTTGGAGATAATAATTATTTACAAAATTGATGAATTTGACTAAAAGAAAAATTAAGTAAGAAAATTTCGAATTAAAAATAAATGATTCGTTGATTCTGATTGTTAAAAAAAAGCTTGAAATTTAATGCAGCTAATTTGCAGTTAATTTCACATTTTTTTTTAGATAATTCAGAATCAACGAACTATTTATTTTTAATTCGAAATTTCTTTTATTCAATTTTGCATATTGTAATATATAAACCTGGTGCATATTGTAATGCACCAGGTGTGAAGGAGTTAATACGAGATAATGTCTTTGCAAATATTTTACAAATCAAGCATCTTTGAAATTTCTCACCTCATATAACGTTTCATTTTATCGTTATTAAATTAGTTGTGAAAAATGTTTAATTCCCAAGATAATATTATTATCTCCAGAATGTTCTTATTTTAATGACGAAACCATTGCAATTTTTTAAATAATATTCAAGACAAGAAATAATTATTTAAATAATAATAGACAAGAAATATAATATAAATATGATGTGGGCGAGATATTGTATTAATTTTAACTATATTATATATTATAACTATTAAAAAATAGTTGCAAATTCAATAAAATCTAATTTATCGGATCTTTTTTGGAATTCGTAAAAATTCCTTATTATCTCATCTGAAATCCTATTAAATTCTTTTCCATTATTTCACGCTGTCCTTATCGGTTAGTGTTCGAATATTAATATAAAATGATATCAAATAAAGTTCATGGTCATTTTAATCTCCAATAACCGTGCTCACCCGTTTTCATTGATAAATTGCCTGTAGCGATTTGAACCAGGTATTATATTTTCTAGTGGAGAATTATTCAGTAAAAATATAATTAACAACAACTGATTGAAAATTAGATTACATTGATGCGTTACATTAAATAATAAAAACTTTGATAATTCGTGCATTTTGCACGAGTACGTATGTGATGGTAAGAGTTATTTGTTACAACAATGTTACAACGGTGAGACTCCTCTAAAAATGGTTTAAAATAAATTGCCAATAAAATAAAATAACAAAAATTGATAGTGGACAATAAGAAAATTAATATACATATTTCCATTTTAATCCTGAACTATAAAAAAACTGCAATGAAGAAAAAAAACTCATACATGTACATTCAAAAGAATGATCATCCTTGTGTCTCTCTCAAGATTATTATTATTCTACATTACCTTGCTTAAGGATATATATAGACTTGCTCACAATCAGTATCACCATACAGAACGCAATTGTAAATTAACACCCTGTCCTACCCCTGCCTGAGGCAAAAATGCATACGTATATAATTAGGAATTATCATTTATTACCATGTGTCATTGTATAGAAAGATTTGAACATGTGTCCAGTTAGATATACATACACCTAATTCTCTTTTTACACGATAGATACGTTCCCAAAAAATTCGTGTAAAAAGAGAATTAGGTGTAAACAATGTTAAAAAATTCTTGTTAGAATTCAATTAATTTATTTCGTGCTTACACATTTTAAGTCATTAAATATATTATAAAAAGTAAATTATACTTTGAGAAAAAGAAAATAATATCTGAAATTCATGAATGTAAAAAAAGTCAAAATAATATAAACATAAGAAATATTTGCTCTATGAGATTCAAGAAAAATTCATAGGATATTAAAATCGTGCTAAAACAAAATAATTCGTGTAAGAAGAGAAACTGTTTTTATTTTTAACTCGTGTAAAAAAAATTCGTGTAAAAAGAGAATTAGGTGTATATCAATATATCAATATATATGGGGCATTCCACGCCAAATCGGACGGTTTGTAAAATTTTAATTTTTGATTTCCTCAATTTTTAAATATTTTTTAGTACCTACCGAAAAACCCTTCCTGGTAAATTTTGAGATTTTTTTTATTACTCGTTCAAAAGATATCAAATTTTCAAAAAAATCGCGTTTTTTTGGGTTTTTTGCTGATAACTTTTTCAATAATGGTCCAAATTAAAAATTTTTTTTTCAAAATTTTTATTTTTTCACGTACTCTTTAGAAAAAAATATTCAAAAAATTCAACCCCAGTCAGATTTTCCAAAAAATTACGAAAATAAGTAGATATTTTTGTTTTATTGATTATAAATTGATTTAACGACTATTGATTGATTTTAAACACCTTTTTACCGTTATAAAATGTAGAAATTATTAAAAAATTATTAGAAAAATAATATACAGTAAGGGAAATTGATATTCATAATGATTAATAGAAAGAAAATATTTTTCAAAAATCGAAAAAAGATAATAGCTTTGGAGGTCCCACGATCGGACCGGTCTGGAAAGTTGTGGAATGAGTAGTAGTTTGCTATAAAAAATTTTGGACGAAAATCAAAATATGCACTCACTTTGGAAAATGAGATTTGAAATTTAAAACTCAAAAATCTCATTCAAAAATACTTTCAAAATTTTTTTTATATTGTTTTCTAAAGAGTACATGAAAAAACAAAAATTTTGAAAAAAAAAAGTTTAAATTTGGACCATTATTGAAAAAGTTATCAGCAAAAAACTAAAAAAAGTGCGATTTTTTTGAAAATTTGATATCTTTTGAACGGGTAATCAAAAAAATCTCAAAATTTACCAGGGAGGGTTTTTCGGTAGGTATTAAAAAATATAAAAAATTGAGGAAATCAAAAATCAAAATTTTACAAACCGCCCGATTTGGCGTGGAATGCCCCATATACAATATATCAATATATATATTACAATAAATTACAATACTTTAAAACACCGTTTTTGGTGCATACTTTTTTTACATCCCTCTACTTTCGAACATTCAACATTCGCGCACACTCTCAGGAACCAATTGTGTGCGAAAATCGAGGGCCCACCGTATTGTAAAAAATAATTTTTGGAAAAAAAATATAACCGACTTCGAAAAATTACACTAAAAAATATGAAATAATTTCTAGTTACTTTATATGAATACTCTCCAGCTCTAGATATATATTTCCCTTATAATAAATTATATTAAATGATAATATATTAAATAACATATTAAATTTCTATTTCCTTTATATTAAATCATATTAAATAACCTTTTCGGAGGCGGCGCAAAATTAAAAATTATTTACATTCAAAATTACCAAACTTATAAATAAAAATTAATAAAGGTATATAAGAAAGATTTGTAAGAAATGATTCAGGCTCATATGCAAATTATTAAATTTCTACCTTTGTTTTTCTCAGATGAGTTTTAACGTATTGCCAATAAAATAGAATGTTACTCAATGTAAAAAGCCGCTTACTTACCTTTACACTAAATTGAGAAACACCTTGAATGAATTCTTTAAAATCTACTTCACCGTTTCCATCAGCGTCGAATATGTCTATGACTCTTTGCACCAAGGGGTTTTGTTGTAATTCTGGTAATGACATAAATTCATCGATACTAAGAGCCCCGCTATTGTCGAGATCCAATTTTCGAAATCTTTTTCCCAACCTCCTGATTTCATCTGCGTCAACTGAAATCATGGCAACAAAAAGTTAGTCAGTAAATTTATTACAATACTTTGTGGAATTAAAAATACATAAAATTATTGTTATGAACATTGCCTTGCTTTTAGAGCAATTTAGGTGAAGGTCTTATAGGTTTATATTTAATCAATGAAGATATTTACAACAAAATTAAAACATGTCACAAATGTACACACGAAGTCCACATCTTTAAGGACTCGTTCGGAAACAGATACGAGGCCCAAAGTTTGATTTTTGCAATTTGTAGTTGGTTTTTCGCAATTTTTTTTTAAGTAAAGCGTATATTCCAACTTTTTACACGGATATCGAACAGAAATCTTTCTTTCGATGTTATATCGTGGTTCCAAATTTGTTGCTCGTATTAATTGTTGCTGATGTTAATTTCAAATTAGTCGATGTACGAATACTTTTTACATCGACTGCATCGACTTTTCAAATCGACATGATAGCACTATAAATTCACAAGTCGAACAGTTTGGTGCTTTTCTAGTGCCAATTAATTCATCAATTTCAAAATTTATCGCTGCAACTACTTTTGGAAAAATAAAAGCAACAATTCAGCACCGCCACTCGGTGCGAATCAATTATATCAAATTTTGGTGCTAATTCCCGATTAATAAAAAATTTTTTAAATGAGAAAACTAAGAAATTGCTAATTATTATTTTAGCAAACACTTACTTTATAATAATAACAATAATAATAATAATGAGAAATAAAAAATAGGAATAAAAGAACATTATAACTCGACATCGTTATACCAAATGTTCTTGTAATTATGAAAAATTGAACAGTCATCGGAACAAGCTGCATTAAATTGCGAGAAAGCAGTTACATATTTTGGCACTTGTCCAAATAAAATGTATTTATATTAAAATATGTTTCGATGAAAATCATAAAAATGTGTTTCTGAAAGGAAAATGTAATATCAACTCAGCTTCCTTTTCAAACAGTTCATCCTTTCTACTTCATATCAATTTTTTAACACAATTGTTCAAATTTCTATTATAATTTTTCAATACTTTGATGTACATAATCTACCGATAGTTTGCGAATCGCAAAAAAAAAGTTTTCCTCCATTCCGAGAGCTATGAAGGCATCGATCGGTATTAGCAACATATATTTAAGATATTTTATTAAAATATTATTCGAGTCGTAAGGGAAAATGATCTCGAAAAAGTTCCAAAGGCAACGATTAGAAATAATTTTTCCAAATCGAAATAAAATAATATGAGAATAATTAACTCGTGCAAAATATAAATAATTCCATTAAAGTTCCCATATTACCATAACGATAGTTTAAACTTTCATGGACTTGTATTTCAGCCGATCCGGGTAATATATTTTTAAACAAAGGTGAGAAGGCTTTTGGAATAGCTTCAATAAAGCGAAAAAACGTTTGTAATGTAAATTCTTTCGCATGCATGTATATAGCATTTCGACACCAGTGTGAGTGTAGGTACACATTCATTCGACACAAACACCCACACACTTCTAATATCGTGTAATTTTCTATTGTTGTTTATAAAACATCAGCCAAACGTACACAAACTATTCCATGTAGCAACAATTGTGACAAGTGTTAAGTAAAAAAGAAAATATCACATGCGACGTTTCGAAGATGGTACACATGAAAAGGCTACGGACACTTAGCGACATTAAAAATAAAATAAGCCTTTTTCTCGATTATATTAACAAAGATAACGTATGTAATTAATTCTAATTTTCTCTACTTTCAAGAACATTGTTATTATATATATATATATAAAAATAATAATGTAGATTAGTCACTATTTTTAATCAAACGATTGCTAATTTGTCTACTGCTGATTTCTATTTTTATTAATTTAAATTATTATATTTTAATTTGATTTTTAGTTTCTATTGATTTAACAGTTTCTTAAACATTTCGTATAATAATTTGTTTATATATACAAAATCTAGTTACGAAGGGGGTGTATAAATTTGAAGAAAATATAATAATGAATTTTTCTATAATTAAATTATCTTAATTTTCTGTAATTGTAGGTTTAATTTTTATATGAAATGCCCCTGAAGAAGCTTATCGTTTGTTTTATCCGATACTTTTATTAGCCTTTAATTGGGAAGATTGTCACTGAAATTATAACGGGTGATGTAAAAGCGGTAGATATTTAATCCAAGACCGGCGGTTTTATCGCGTTAATTCACTATTTGCAAATGAGAGTGTAATCGACACGACTCGTAATTGAAAAAGCATTTCTGGTAGTATCGTCAAATAGAAAATACGTTTTTTTTTGTTTTTATCGTGAGACAGTTTATAGAACCAAAAAATTAGTGCAACCGACTTCTCTGTCGCGCATATTTATTATCGGGAACATTCGACGCCCAATCGCCGAAGTACGAAAAAGCTTAGAATAATTGTATAAACGAAGCATTTATTTTGAAAGCGTCTCGACTCGAGTTTTTTGCTTTCCAAATTTTCGCAAAATGTTTTGGATAACAATTAATTAAAAATTTGAAATCTTTTGTTACTCGTCGATAATAAATATAGTTTATTGGTTGTTATTTTGGTTGTATATGACTTTTCGGCTCGTTAATCCGAGCCATCTTCAGACGAATATAAAATCTAAAAAAATATATATAATTATTGTATCAAATATAAAGATTTCATTAATCTAGTATTGTTTTTTTTTTCATGTATAAAATATCATAATAAATTAAATAAATAAATAAATAATTTGGAACGAACGAACCTTAGTACATTTGATCAAAAAGCAAAACCCTAACAATTAATTTTAAGTGGCACGTGTTGGTACAGTTTTCGACAAAAAAAAACACTCACAAATGGACCTAGGCCACTTTCAAAATAAAGGCGAATTCACACAGAAAAGTTAGCAAAGTCGTAGGACGTAAATTTACAAAAGTGGGCCAATCGCAATGGAGAATTTTCGAGGGGGTGGGACATCCTTCGTTGCGATTGGTCGATTTTATGAAGTTTGTTAGGGTTTCTTGTGTTATTAGAAAATTTAGCGTGTGAAGGCCCTGAATGGCTGAAATAACAATAAGCGAGTATTGTGACTTATGAAAAGGTTATTCAGCGTTAAGGCAGGCACGAATGCAAAACCGAAGGACTTACAGTTTGAGCACAGTTCCATAGGTAAGGAGCTCTCGTTTCCCTGGGAAAAGAAGAAAAAAAAAAGAACGTTACATGTTACGCTGGTGAGAATATAAAATTGAATAAAAGTGGTAAGGTAGGATGTTGGGAAACAGAAATTTCGTGTCAATGGTAGAAGTTGTGATGATGACAAATATCTGGATTAAAAGATGAATCATTATCGTTTACACGACCATGATACAATGAATTTCTTACGATAAGATAAGGTTTAATCTTGAAGGCAAATATTTACCATCGTGGAATATTTGATATCTTATTCACTTTGAGGAAATTTGTGGAAAACGTCAAAATTGATCAGCACAACTAACGAGTATGTGTGCAATGTGTATGTATGACTAGCTGGTAAAGCGCCTGCGTTCCATAAATGGTAATATACTTAAGCCCGATACGCATGTAGGCTAACTTTCTCATAGAACGTGTGCGTTCGAGTTCATGCTGCGTCGGGTATTTATTTGTTACATCACTAGAATCAGAACGACAGAGACAGAGAAAGAGAGGCTACAGTAAGACCTCGTTATAACAATCTCTTCGGGAGCAAATTACAATAAGAAAGAAAGAGAGAGAGAGTGAGATATCTAAAAGAAGTGCTCTTAGGCTCAGCTACAATTGGACCTCCTTATAACAATCTCTTCGGAAACGAATTAGAATTAGAATCAGAAAGAGAGAAAGGGAGAGACAGATCTAAAAGAAGTGCTCTCGGGTTCGACTACAGTAGGATCTCTTTATAACAATCTTTTCGGAAGCGAATGAGAATCAGAGAGATCTAAAAGTGCTCTCGGGTTTGACTACAGTAAGACCTCGTTATAACAATCTCTTTGAGAGCAAACTACAACAAGAAAGAAAGAGAGAGAGAGTGGGATATCTAAAAGAAGTGCTCTTAAGCTCGGCTACATTTGGACCTCCTTATAACAATCTCTTCGGAAACGAATTAGAATTAGAACCAGAAAGAGAGAAAGGGAGAGACAGATCTAAAAGAAGTGCTCTCAGGTTCGACTACAATAAGACCCCGTTATAACAATCTCTTTGACAACGAACTAGAATCAGACAGAGAGGGGCAGAGAGAGAGAGAATGACAGATCTAAAGGAAATGCTGTCAGGTTCGATTACAGTAGGACCTCGTTATAACAATCTCTTCGGGAGCAAATAACCGCCTTATAACAAAAAACAAAAGCGTAGGGTAGGGTGGGGTAATATAAAGGAGCAACTTTTTGCAAAGTATTTTTTTTTATACCATCAATAGTTTTTGAGATATCCGTATTTTCAAAAAAAGTCAATCTTAGCCATTTTAAAAAATGGTGAGGTAAATCCGACCCCCTCTTTTTTTGGCTGATTTTGGACAGAAATAGTTCTAAATGAACGGTTTTTTTGGGAAATAATTATAAGCAATTATGTTTTTTAAATAATTTAAAAAAATTTATTCAAAATAATAACAATGTTTAGAGTATTAAATGCACTGAAAGTTAAATGAATGTAAATTTTAATTGAAAAAAGATGATTTCATTGAAAGAGAAGAATTAATTATAATTAATCCGAGTCTGATTGGCTATCTAAGTCCTAAAAATAAACAAAAATTCACTTTGTTTACATAAATGAGTAATTCCATACACATAAACGATAAAAAATATGCGGTCGGATTTACCCCACCATGCGATTTTTCATTGAACACACATAGAAACAATTTACACGAAATTTCCAACAAAAACGATATGGATGCCATATACATGCACTGAATAGGTCACAAAATGCACTACAAAAATCACTTACCGTTTTTTTTTTGCGATCGATTTATTTAATAAGATAAAACTAGTGATGAAATTTGCACAAAAATTAAATTGAAAAAATCGAAAACACACTTGTTGCCTTTTGAGCGTCTAAATGTCAAATGCAGCAAAGCTGTCAAGGTGACATATTCATTATTTCGAATGCTCTATATGGTAACACTAATGCGAAATCGCTTCACTTTGCCATTTCTCACAAATAGAGGGAGGTCGGGTTTACCCACCCGGTCGGATTTACCCCACCTTACCCTATAGACAAATTTTTTTCCACAATCTAGTCACGCAGAGTGGGAATTGAGGCAAAGATTGTTATAAGGCGTTCGTTTCGTCCAAAAGAGATTGTTATAGCGAGCTCCGGTTGTAACTGTCTGTAGAATATATAACGAGCGTTGCCACATTGTCTTGACACTTCGCGTGCCATGATAGATTATGTCACTACCTCAGAAAACATGTAGAATAAGGTGTCAGCTTATTTTCAATTGATATTTATTACTCGTTATTTCAAGTTTCTTTTTTCTTTTTCACATAGTAGGTGTGGGTTCGAATATAAATGTCGAATGGACGGCTGAGTAGTAGAGCAGTAGTGTATGAAACATGACTGACATTATCTCTACACAGCCGTTATACAGTATTTATTTTGATATCATAATAACAGGATTGATAAAAGCATTCTCATTTTCCTTCTTATTGTACAAAACGCGTGTCTCTTGGTTTATTAAGGTCCAGTTGCAAAAAAAAACACTATGCATGGTACGCATAAAGTCATAAAACTTATAAAGACAAACAAACCTCCACTGCACTAGTATTTGAAAATTGGAAAGAGATATTTTTCTTTTGAAAAAGGATAGGAAAACAGACAAGGAAGGACAAAACACAAACTCCGTTTAAAACGAAGAGGGCAATAGTTAAGAAGGACCGACAACATTTAAGGTGCATTTAGTTCTAAGAGACAGAAAACGATTTTTGGCCTTTATAAGCGGCCCGGATACACTGTACTTCGCTTACTCTGTTTTGGACCTCCAACCAGATAGAATCAACCCCTACGCAACTTTGGAAAATAAAATTCAAGAAAGAACTTTAAAAAGCAAGCCTAGATTTTTGTTCTTTTCATTTCTTAAAATTTTGCTCCACTTGATCTTGGTGAACTAGTATCTGGTTTACTAAGATCACCTGCACGCCAAAGATCTTAGAACTAGAATCTGCTTTTTAGATCTTTGCCCTTCCTGAAGTTCTGTGACTAGTATCTGGTCGCGAAAATTCATCCTGAAAACCTATTAGAGGACTAGGATCAGGCTTTACCATTAGGTTATCCCCTCGCTACACTAGTACCTGGTGTTCCGAGTCCTTCAGTTAATCCCAAGTCTGATTGACCTTTTCTTTTTCGATAAATCTTTATATTATTTTTACTAAAACATCCGCTTCATTTCATTTAACGCCTCCCATCTTTACGCATGCTCTTATCCCTGGGAACATAAAGCTACCTTGTTCCCTAAAAAGAGAGCGTTCCTCTGTTCCTAGACGTAAGACAATTGATCTGAAACGATTGAAGATGTACCCTCGTCCGTATCTTACCTTATTGTACACATAGCGGTAGTCAACAAATGTTGAGGTGCAGATTGAGACACCGTTTTACAAACTACAGATTGATTTCATCCAGAAAATAGAATAGAAATATATCTTTTTTCTTCCCCCTCATGACTTACAAATCCTTCATTGATATTTAATTTCGAACGATAATCATACACTTTGTACAGCAATTTTCGAATCTAATATAAAAGAAACTTTATGTCTTCGTAAAAATAGGGATTACAGAATAATATTTATTTTGGGTAACTTAGTGTTTGGTTATCAAGTTTCTTTGATGTACAAGCTAATGAGTCTATACACGAGGATGATCCTAGCGAAAGAAAAGGGCTGGAAATATTATATACAACAGACAAAGCTCATCATTATCGTAGTCAATGATATTATATATGTATGTTCAACAAGTTTTTCGCTTCTTAACAATTCTCACTTTTCAACTTTGACTTTTGCAGCCGAACTTCATCCACGCAAAGAAAATAGTTCCTGCAAGTATCCGCTTAAAGCCAACAAGACATAAAACTACGTAAAAAAATAATTCCTAGCTGTACTAGTCATGATTAGATTTTTCAAAGGTATCCAGTTATATCACGTACATAGTCACTGGGCGTTACCTCTTTGTCAAAAAAGTACCGGTTCCATGGATCTCTTTATACAATTCGAAAACGGAAAGCGTTTTATTTCGCATCTTATAGGTGTGCCGCGGATGAACGTGAGTAACAAGTAAATTGTTTTGCCATTATTTTACCTTTCGACCAATGCCCGTGAACGCGTCTTAGTATAAATGGTGCCATAACGGTAGGAGATCGATTAGATTGGCACGAGGTTGCGTCAAGGATTCGGGAAAAAATTCGATCAATTTGTTGTACAATTGCGTCCGTTGAGCATGGACGTTTCTCGTTGACGCGTTATGCTGCGTGTTGGTGGATATGTTGGTTACGCTTTCACGGTGGCAGGGTTCCTCCAAATTCGTTGCCGGTTCCTCGGTAGCACTTTGCTCGGAAAATAACACAGACGTGAGTTGTTGAAACTGAGAAAACATAGGAAACATTATTTGTATACATTGAATTGGATTTCTCGACTGAGTCATTAACATTCTGGTAACAAATTACCACGTTCGGGCAACGATTCTACGTTCTTGCCCGATAGCTTTCGCATGGCACCAACGTGGTGCCACCGGACGGCATAGCGTTAATAACGTCGTGGTATCTGTTTAAAAAATGTTTTTAAAAATATATATATAATACAATTACCTCTTTCGTTTGTTCCGGATCATTGTGGTCGATGATTTCGAAGACTTTCGTTTGCAAATATTCCAATGCTTCGACGCTGTTTTTCAAAGCCAATTCCTCGAACTTGTGCTTTCTGATAATTAATTTGCACTTATTTAATATTTGATCGTAGGAAGGCCTGCACAATTTCAGTTGCCAGAAATCATCGAGACGTAATTTTGGTAGACACGAACGCCCGGGATTCCCTCCGAAGAGATAATGTACCTATAAAGTCACCATTCAAATAAATACGAATTTTAAGATTTAGTCGTTCAATTTATGATTTAGAGACGCGTCAGGTAGGACCCCTGATGACAAAAGATACGATGCGATATGATTCTTATTAATGCCCATGGGGCAACGGGAGACAACCGATACATCGATCAAAAATTCAATACGAAAATACAGTGCCATTTCATATTTTGTTACATTTTCTTGAGAAAAATTTATAGAAAAGTTTTCCCAAGGCTTTTACTTTTTCTCCACGAAAATTCGAAAGAAAAATGTCAAAAGGTTTAGAAGATGAGTGTACTAGTGCTTTTATGAGTTATTATAGTTTATTGCGAAAATAATACGCCTAATATATTAACACTATGCCATCCGGTGGCACCACGTTGGTGTCGTACATAAAAATTTATACCGGCGCCAAACGAAAGAATCCCGATCAAACGTGCGGACGGCAAAGTGTTAATAATAGGGTCTCGAGAATATAAATAAAAAATCTGACCACATAATAATATAGGCTCTTCCATTAAGAGGTGTCATTTTAAATGATTAAAAAAAACACCTCTTTCTAAATAAAAATTCTGACATCTTTATTCCAATTTAAAGTACAAACCCTACGATTAAATGTGGACCACGGTATCTGGTAAATTGCCACCTCGGGATTTCTGACAGATAGTCATATTTTTTAGGAAATTTTGTATCACGTTTTTGCACAAATGATTTTCTCGTAAAAATCAGGGTTACCTGTCTGCATTTCTAACACATAATCAACAAACGTACGGCATTGTGCACGGTCTGTAGGCTCCAATTCTCGCGTCAGCTGCACTTTGTACGCATGCAAGCCAAGATCTTTATGCAAAACGCGATGTAGGCTGGTTTGTGAGATGTTTAATTGTTGCGAACGTCTTGCAATGGATAAACCTGGGTTTTCTGCGACCGTTTCAGCTACAGCAGCAATGTTCTCGATTTACCTGGCACGACGAGTACGAACTGCGGTCTTTACATCGGTAACTTGGCCGTTTTTCTCAAATTTCTTAATTAGGTTCACAATTGCTGTGCGAGAAGGTGCTTCATAGCGACAAAGACACCACGAACTCTACGAATTGTCTCCGCGAAATTTTCGCCGTATTTGCAGCGAATTTTCACTATTTCTATTCGTTGTTGAAGCGTATATCGTTCAATATTCTTAAATCGTATACTTTTTACTTTACAGTTGTCCGATAAGAGCGCTATATATTTGACGGTTTACAAATACATACCGCGAATTTTCAAATGAAACCTCTTAATGGAAGACCCTATACATTGCATGCTGCAAGATGCATCAACAAAAATAATGGCATACCTTTTTAAGATGGTCATAAACTAATTGATGAGCAAATCTAGGGCACGGTTCAAAATCTTGCATTTTGCTCCAATATTTTTCCCCGACATTCTCGTTACGGTATATGCAAGACCATTTATTGGTCTTGATATTGTAAACCCAGAATGAATTCTGTACATTGTCATCTCTCTTATCCTTGTCTTTACTCAATCCCTGCAATTGATAATAAACTTATATCGATTATCAACTGAAACAAAGTATTAATTTAATCAAACATTTTCTACAGTAATTAACTCTCATTTAATAATAATATATATAATTATAATTTTAATCATTATAATAATTGCATATAACAATTGTAATAATTACAATAATCAGAATTTAATTAGCTCTCATTTGATAATAATATATATAATTATAATTTTAATCATTATAATAATTGTAATAATTATAATTTTTTCACGACAACTACTCACCGATAAAACATATATTTCATCCAACTCTGGGTCTATCGTAGCTCTCTGCGTAAAGCCAGCGGCTGGAACATGATTCGAATTTTTGGCTCCAAAATCACTAAGACTTATGTGCTCGAGATTATGCGTATCGACCTCGTACGTAAAGAAATCGTTCATATATTCTTTACTTCTCTGTCCAGTGAATATATACAATTTTCGTGACCCCTAAGCAATTTAAGGAAATAGTGATGAAGCACTATTCTATCGTCATACATTCCTTGTTAGAACTATTATTCAATAACAAAAAAAAAATATCACCAATAAAAATCTATCAAAGCCGACGTAATTGATATAAACCGGTCAATTTTTATTCGTGACTTATTCTTAAGGGGGTAGTCTTATGCGATCCCCCCCAAAAAGCAGCATTTTTGACAAATTTTCTCTCAAACACTATTGCACGCAACAACATATTATTTCTATCACCGAAACGTATATTCCAACAGAAGAGAAAAAGAGAATATTTTCCATTAAAAGTAGCGTTTTAAGGGTTTTGTGGCCCCCAAGTAATGTGAAACAAAAAATATGACTACGTATGAATTGATTAAATCGGAATTTCCTTCAAATTAATGATTAAGTATAAGAAAATACAATATTAAAAGATTTCAATTTTACAAATGGAGACAAAACATGAAAATCCGAATAAAAATTTGATTTCAATCCAAACAAGTTAACACTTTGCCGTCCGCACGTCTGATCGGGATTCTTTCGTTTGGCGCCGGCATAAATCTTTATGTACGACACCAACGTGGTGCCACCGGCGCTTGCCCGATAGTTTTCGCATGGCACCAGCGTGGTGCCACCGGACGGCATAGTGTTAAGATAAGTTGAAGACACTGTAACAAAACAAACTGATAAATACATTTTTTGGAAATTGTTTTGACAAATATGGACAATTATCAATTAACTGCCTGCAAGTATGCCGAGAGAAATTGAATAAAATTGAATAATACTGATTTTGTATATCACAGCGTTACTCGTTCTAATGCTTTTCCATTATTTTGTCGCGGAAACATTGAAGTATCGTCAACGTAAGTGTAGATAAAATACGTACGGCATGGAAGAGCATGGAATGTCCAACCCGTGACTTAATAGCTGGCATATTTGGAGGACTCGGTCTTGCGCTATCACAAGCTAATCTGTTCCACGTACCAGTGGGAACATGGTAAGAGTACAATCCCGAAAATATGGGTTCGCTCGAACTCGTGACCATACCATGATCTTCAGTGCTGTGGTGAGAACAAAAAAAAAGTATGTTAATAATTTTCTTTGCGAGATATGCTTAAAGAAATAATCGATTTCCTCCATATAATAATTTATTGAATAACTCTGTTTGTCCAGGCAAAATATTATTTAGTCAAGTACGAGGTGAACTGTTCGCGCCTAGGCAACAAATTCCACTGTAAAATGCACTTCTGAAAATATATGCAAATTATTAAGTATGATTTTATTAGAAATGTGTGAATTCTGAATTTCGTCCGAATTAATGATTAGGCATAAGAAAATATGATATTAAAAGATTTCAATTTTATGAATGGAGAGGAAACGTGAAACACCTGGCACAAATTTGATTTCAATCCAAACAAGTTAACCCATTAACGCCCGAAACAGAGAAAACGTAACTCTGTCTTCAACCCTAAATCTATCACATATTCCGCGGACATATTCAAAGCAACCAAACTTTTTCTAAGGTATTTTTTTGTCTACTTTCCATTTCCGGTCTCAGAATTGCGAATTTTCAACTAAAAAATCTAATATGGCGATATTTATAAAAAAATCGTGCAAAATTTCGATGCTCCTTTTTTTTTAAATCCAACTTTTTATTGCATTAACGTTGAGGACGAAACTTTTTCTTTCAACTATGGGTGCAGAAATTAGTTGTACTTGAAATTCAGTCGATTTTTGAATCCTGAAATTCAATATGGCGGCTGGAAAATGGCGCCTGAAGCGCAAAATTTTTGCCGAACATTCATGAATTTTTTCCTCGGAAATAATGCATTCGACGAAAAAAATCAATAAGAACAAAGAGTGCTTAGAATCAGCCAAAGAATACGCCTAAATTTTTCCAACGAGTTTTGAGCAACTTTTTTATTTTTGCCAATTGACAATTTATGACAAATTGCAAAAATTCATCGAATCGTCTCGAAAAAATTCAGGTGCACTTTTTGGTCAATTCTGAGCACTTTTTATCCTTTGACTTTTTCTTACATAATGCATTGTTTTTGAGTAAAAAATTGAAAAACCTCAAAAAATTTGAGTTTTTGAGGTATGAGATATGAATATTTGAGTTATTGAGAATATGTCCGCGGAATATGTGATAGATTTAGGGTTGAAAACAGTAACAAAACAGTACTGTAACAAAACAGACTGATAAATACTAGATCTTTTTAAAACCATTTTTCCAAAAGTATTTTCTTACCCGGATGGAGGAACGAGTATGCGACCACCAAATACGTATATCGTTCTTTTTTCGACATCCATGGACATTTGGTGATCGAATATCAATTGGGGACCTCCAACGGCTCCCGTGTCTTCCGATATTTGTGTCCACTTATCCGATTCAATATCGTACACGTAAAAGTCGCTTTTGAGATTTTCCGAAGATCGAAACTGCGTATCCAAATATCTACCCAAGGTAAATAACTGTCTCCTTTCTGGATCCAGACACATTTTGTGGCACGATCGAGCACTTGGTCCTCCCTGTGACATTTATTGTGTTCGTTGAAAAGCAAGAATCAAGAAAATAGTTGTTGTTGGAATTAGTTCATGAGGCAAGAGTTTCCGAAAAATTTACCACAGACTCTGTATTTTGACATATAAGGGTCCAGCTTTCCAAATTAATGTTGTACGCCCATAAATCGGCTAAATCTTGGTTACCGTCCCAACCACCGAATAAGTAAAGCATTTCTGCTGTCGGATCTAAAACCATTTGGTGACCACCTCTCATTCCAGGTTTGGGTTCGCTGCAAAACTTTTTCGTCCAAATGGCACGATAGGATTGAGCATTAATGTAGTCATCGAGAAGGCCCACTGGAATTTAAAAAAAAAATCGAACTAATATATATTGTTTAGAAAATGGAAACAAAAAGCACATACTTGTTTGGAAAAGAAAAACAAAAACTATGAGTTCTTACTTCTAACTGCATTTGCAACGAATTCTTCAGCCCCGAGATGATCCCCTTTTGTCACTAATAATTCGTATAAGGCTGACAAATGTGGATCTTCCAGAGAAACTCCGGTAACCCTTTGCAGAGTTTCGACAATTTCAGTTTGTTCCAGCTCCCGAAAATGCTTCATACAAAGTCTAATAACCTCTTTCTGCCGATACTGCAAGCAATTTTGTAAAAAAGAATTTTAATTAGTATTATAATTAGTAACGTAATAACTTAATTATTCTTGAATTATAATTAGGAACGTTTTGCAACAACTACTAGAATTTTGTAATTTAAGGCAATCAATTTAAGAAGAATTGCCAATCGATTTTTATATGCATAATTATTAATTTTTAATATAAAACGAATAATCGTTATATTTACACGAAGAAATTGTAATAATTTACATAACAATTGGACGTAGTTATAGAAAAACAGATCAAGGGTCAGTTTTTTAAAATCGAGATACAGTAAGACCTCGGTATAACAATTTCACTTTGTAACAAGCTCTCTCTATAAGGCGTAAAATTACCTCCCGATAACAATCTTTCTAGCTTCTACTTTGAAACTTTGTCGACCAATGGCATTGAACCTATAAGGCTTTAAAGAATATCCAAGATCAAAGCCTTCGAAATGGAACAAAGTCCCGGCTCTCAGAGTTCAATTATTTCAATTATGAATTCTTTTTTCTTTTAATAATGAAATTATTTTAATTTTCAAAAACTCAAAACATGAAATAATAATAACAATAATAATTCAATTTAGCGGTACATATTTTTGTTAATCCAAAATCGTTTTTTACTTGTAACATTATCACACCAAATATACTATTGTTTATTTAATTGTTTATTAAACAAAATTTAGCGCCAAATGTACTCAATATTTCAATCAACTTCATTCAATCACAGTAGAATCTCGCTATAACGATTTCACTTTATAACAATCCCTTTCTATAAAACGCAAAATTACCTCTCTATATCAATCTTTCAGCTCCCATCCCGAAATAAAAATATGTAATAAAATGTTTTCTTACCCTATTGACCCAATCGATACTCGGTCTCACAATTTTTGGGTCATCTATTCCAGTGAGGCGCACATGCCAAATAGAAAAATTAAAACTCGGTCCCCAAGATTGTAAAGGGAGGATTTTTATATACCTTATTGGAAAATAATTGTCTCTCTTTTCCAGGATGTGTTTTAAGTCAAATGTTTCTGGCACCGAATCATTTTTTAAGCCACTAAAACAGAATTTCAAATAACAATTTAGGGTATAAAAAAGGTGTATATTATTTTTTTTTAATATAAATAAACAAATTCGTTGAAAATTCCCAGGAAACATATGCACAGATATGGTAAAAAAAAACAACGTGTAATGATGATTACCTGCAGATACTGATTATATATAAACTGATTATAATATATATTATATATAAAATAATATTATTATATAATTATATATAATATAATATTCCAAAATACTCATGCTGTACCTTTCTAATAACTCCAACATGTTTTCAGGTTCCAGTCCGCCATATACTTTAAATTTTTTAATGTTACATACATGTGTTTTCTCATATTTCCCGAATGTTATCGTTTTCACAATAGACGGCCGTTGAAGTTTGAGTACCAAGAACTGTAATAATATTTACATATCTTGTGAAAGTGTAAAAAGTTGGGAGAAAAAAAAAGATATTTTACGTACTGGAGTTAAAAAATCTCAATTATACAATAATTGAGATTTTCATTGGGAAGATGAGGTAATCTTTTATTGTTCTTTTCAATTTTGAATCTTATGTTCTAAAGTTGAGTTACATTTTGGATCTTATGTTTTACAAAATTAACATTATTTCTACCAAGACACCTTTCAGGATGTCAATTTCGAAATCCACAAACGGGAAGTAATTAGTAGAACAATTATGCGTCCGGAAAAAATTTTGTATTAAATTAGAAAACTTGTTTTAATTATAACTCTATATTTATGGTTTTGGATTAATTGGATAAACAATTTCGAAATTATGTATTTCTTTTTTATAAACAAAAATTTTTTAAACTCAAGTCTGTGGGTTTGTATTTCTGTCGGTTTGGGCTTCTTTCGAAGTTTTCCTCGGATGATGTCGATATAAATTATAATAGATGAATCATTGAATATATAATATTAATTATTATCGTAATAGTCGTATAATTTATGTAATTATACGGCTAATTTTCACTTTAAAAAAAGTAACGAATGATCGAGATCACATTTGCCTCGAAGAATTACACAAGGTGTCGGCAGTGCTGGGTACGGTCACTCGAGAAGATTAGTTAAAGATAGGTAAAGAAGAAATGCCTGAATCCAATCCACAAACTAATTAACTCAACATTAATACACTCAACAAAAAATAAAATATTCTTTTGAGACTTCCCAGTGAACACAAAATGTAAATGTTACGTTACACATGAATCACGAGTTATCTTTTTTTTGTAACGTTTGTTTTATATAATAATAACATAAATATTGTATTATTACCTGTGGATGATTATCATTATCGGAAGACCAGCGTGAGGTCTGGTCGGAAGGTTTGTCTAGAAGGATGTTTCTGTAAATAAAAAAATATCCAATCATCGTCATGTTACGAATTTGAAATGTCATATGATTATCGATTTGTTTGTAATTCCTTATTTTTGGTTATTATTTCTATATCCACAAATTAATTTTTCTTATTAATTTCTGTTTCGAAAGTAAACTGCATTTTACTACGTATAATATTGAAAGTTATCGAAGTATTATTAATTGGACTTTGGTGAAACAATAAGTATATCGTCGACAATTCAATCGTTAGCCATTATTGGTGACACTGGTGACCACTTATTTGTTTATATTGTTCATTGTTAAATAAATCATACGATTATATTATTTCAAGTATCGACAATTTTGAATATAATTTGGTGTGGTTCGTCGGTCCTTTTGTCTAATATATACAAAACATATTTTCATTGATTCGGTTATAGCATCGCTTTTCAATGAATCGATAATAAAATATCGATATTTTCATCAAAAGGACAAAAAAGTATAAAAATATAAGAATCATTGATTAATACATTGTAATATATTAATACATTATAAACAATGATTTTATCTTATGACGTACAATCATTTTTCTCTAAATTGGACACTTTTCTGATCAAGATCTTGGATTTTGTTTAAATTTCAATATGTCTGCCACTTGAAATTTAAACAAAATTGAAATTTATTATAAATTTATACGTCTACGACAAATTAAAGTTTAAGCAAAATCCGAGATCTTGATCGGAAAAGTGTTAGATTCAGAAAACAATGACTACACGTCATAAGATAAAATTATTGTTTGTAATCTATTAATATATTTTTATTAATAAATGATTCTGATATTTTTATACTTTATCTTTAGTGTCGCTAGAATGGATCCTAAGTGGTTTGCCAGAATTTAGTGGATATTTGAAATTTCTACCTACTTATTTTCAAGAAATTATGACTATCGAACTAGCCGATGGTTAAAAATCAGCATTTATGTGCACATAGTAATGGCATAACGTTACCAAATGGAAATGATAGCACATTAAAAAATAATTTTCATTGATAAATTACTTTTTATCATCATGGTGCAATGTTTGAAAATCTGAAAAATTCAGAATATAATCCCATTTTATCACTTATTCTACGAAGTTCCATATTCTCTCACTTCTATTTATTTATCTTTCTTGTCTACATATTATTATGCTGTGTTTGTTTTCATTATATATTACTTTCCGGTCAATTACTCGACTACTTAAATCGCAGATCGCAAAGCCTTTTGAGCTTTCGCTCGCTGTTACGACTATTCCACTGGCTCTTTTTTCTACTTTCTTTCTTCGCCGATGTGCCTTGTCCACTCGAATTTCTCAGATAATTTTTTTTCTCATTTGTTTTCACAGTTTTCCAAAACCCACAACTCTATAATTGCCATTGTATCGAACAAAGTTATTTTGGTAATCTAAATCGACTACTCGCATTTATTTTTAATGGAAGTTATATTCCAAAATTATACACCAACCCATTTATCATTATTTGAAATGGCTGTATCCTAATAATCTTTCTTTTTAATTTTCTTCTTGGTTGTTTATGCCCAATTATTGTCTCTCTTTCTTTCTCATTGCATCTAAATCAAGTATCATTCACATATTTAAAGAAATTCAATAGACAGGGTGTCCGTAACAGGTGGTACAAGCGAGTAAGAGATGATTCTAAAATTGAATCGAACATATGGAATAAAATTTTTTCTTATGAAACTTTATTTTAAAAAAAATAAGTTAAAAACTAAAATCTTGTCGAGTACACGTGCACTTGGATCAGCTCGACGGATTTCATTGTATATCGCCTTCGTTCTTGTTCGTAAATGTTGTCGATGGATTTAATAGTGAGATAGTAGCATTTAATGGTAAGATAGTTGGCGGGAAATACATTTAGAGATTCGTCAAATCTACAATACATGGCATCTTATGTATGTACAATGACTATAGTCGCCCCTCGTATTTTAGTGGTATATTATGGAAAGCGACTAAAATCGCCCATAGCAGCAAAATGGTTAACACTGCGTCGATACAATTTTTGTTGAAATTAACAAAAGTAGTTCAAACAAAAATTCTCAGTAATTCTGTAATTCTGTCTCGGTAAGGTAAACGACCCTATTGGCGAACTTTTATTAAATTAATAAAAAATTGGTTTTGTATATAGGTTTGATATATAGTTTCATTGATATTAGAAAAACGAATGCTTTTGAAAATGTGAAAAAAAGGTATTTTTATCACCATCAGTAGCAGATCGAGTGCATAAAAGTCACACATTGGCAGATTTGGCGTTTGTTGCGAAACAACTGCAGCTTTGTTGCGTCGTCAAAAATTAATATTGAAAATCAATTTTGCACAAAATTATCAGCAAAATATTAATGAGTGTTGCGTTATTTGTGGATTTTGAGAAAGGTTGGTCATTTTGAATCTATCGAATGGTCACTAATGCATACATCCGCAAGGCCTGCGTATTCTCTTTTGATATTTATTAGATTACATTAAAAATCTTGAATAAAAACAGTTTTTACATAGAAAAATGATTAGATTTGAATCAAGTACAGTGGGCCCTCGAGTTTCGCACACAATTGGTTCCTGAAAGTGTGTGCGAATGTTGAATGTTCGAAAGTAGAGTGATGTAAAAAAGTATGCACCAAAATCGGTGTTTTAAAGTATTTATTTACTTAGCTTTCGGGTGTTTTCTTTATAAACTTGTCAAGAGTTAGTTGAGTAGCTCCTTTTTTTTTCTTTTCGTAAAAAAGATTTCTATAACACTCAGTGTCTTTTTGTATTGCCCTACGTACTTGAGATATACGTTCTCCATTGGCATCGCATTCTTCCACAATAGTTAAAAATTTGTCTAGATGCATAAAGGCTTCATTCATATTTTTAATTGTCAAAGTCTTTACGTTTTTATCGGCTTCTTCTTCCTCACTTTCGTCATGTATTTTATTGTTAATCAATTGTTGCTCAATTAGATATACATTTGACAGCGGTGCCGAGTGAGATTCAATTAAATCGTTAACATCGTCATTGTTGACGTCCAAGTTAAATTCATTCATGAGACTAACTATTTCATCGGTGATAGTTTCCAGTATTTCTTCAAAATTTGTAAAATCATTCGTCATTTGTGGGCATAATTGTTTCCAGGAACCTTGTATCGTCGACTCTTTTATGTCAGTCCAAAGAGGGAAGAACATTCGACCGCAAAGGCTTACAAAGTTGAATTTTTTAAAATGTGCCAAATAGCGAATTGTGCGAAAGTAGAATGTTCGAAAGCCGAGGGCCGCCTGTATAATTGTTTCTTGATTTCGATCACTTTAGAATACTTTTCTTTCTCGTTAACTTATGCGACAGTCCTATATGGTCAGAAATAGGGACATTTACCTTAATTCTGAAATTCTGTAATTCAATTCTTCAGTAATTCTGTCTTGTGCAACAAAATTATACTTCAGGAGAAATTTTTTTCAAGAAGTGACATTGTGACAATTTAGCGACAAAGATGTAGCTATGTATTTAAATAAATAACTTTAAATAAAACAAGACATGCAATGACAATGACTTGAAAATGACAATTACCTACAGTTAAGTCAATGGCAAAAACGAAATTCGCAAAAAGGTTAGAAATATGCCGTTAGCAAAAACTTGTTTGTCCTAAATCTATCTTAGTCCGGATCAAAGGCATGCAAATATTTGTTGTAATAAATGGAATCGAAATCTTACTCAGGCACGTAGGTTGAAGAGTAACTTGAGCATTTGTATATTCTATACTCTAAACTTCTTTCAAATCCACGACTCTCACACGATGCCATGTTTCGCGAATGACATAACCTGCTTATTTAACGCAGATTCAAATATGGATGAAGGTGATTTCGTCTCAAATCTCTCTATACGTTGGGCAAGTGTCTCTCGTGGCGCCGCCAGTTGGCGGAAAATAACAACTCTAGGGGTAGAAATGGCTTCTATACCAAATGCACGGGCCAAATGTCAACTTGTGTCGAAATGTCAACAGTGCTTACTGAAAATTCTTTGAGGACGTTCTTGCGGGACAATTTAGTCAAATGAATATCCGTACAATGGTTCTCTTTTATAAGAAATTAAAAAGAATTAAGGAGCATATCTATAAGATAATACAATTAAACAACGTAATTTATCAATAACAATTAATTTTACGATTAATATATGCTATATAGGTAAAACAAAATAAGCTACAGTTACTGATTTGACCAAAATACCATCTAAAAGTAAATCTTATAATCGAAAACATTTTAACGTTCAATCGTAAATATAATGCAACACATGTTTTTAGTTATTAAAAATATATTTGAGAAGAGCGCCGTGATATAGTCCTCTAAATTATCTTTATATAAATTATTTGTTTCTATTATTTCAATCGCTTTACATTTGGCAACGTTGTCCATAAAACTTTCATTTCTTACCAGTTGGCAAGGCTGTTACCCATATTTTTCGTATTCGTACATAACCTGCAAAGATGGATCAACATCGTCACAAAGGTCGTTTCGAAAGAAAAAAGAAAACTGAATGGCGAAATAACGTGAGTGTTGCTGTTAAAAGAAGAAAAAAATGTCTTTCAGAAAATGAATGTGTAGTGGAAGGACGAAGAATAGTGAATATCAGCCAAATCGCCAAAGAGTTGTAGTGCAAATCTGGTCTTATCGTACTTTACGCAAGTACGCAAATTTCAAACTTCCCGGTGAAAAGGTTTGAATTTATACCGCTAGATGTCGCTCTTATCGATACAATGTTGCCACGCTGCTTACGCCTGTTTGTTACTTCATCGTTTTTATCGCGTTCAAATCTAAATAAACAATTAACTAAACGGTCAATTATTTTAATTTTTTTGTCAAGTACAGAATAATAAAACGCAGTTTTTAAAATTTGTTTGGTTGGAAAATCTTTTTTAGTAAATTAGAATTCTTCAGTAGAACATGTGGACTTCTATTTTCCCTATACTTAACATGTAAAATTGCTATTTATCGAAAATCGATTACTCATAAACTAAACGGTGAAAAATTTTCAAAGAAATAATTTAAAGTCTATAATTTTAGATTTATTGGTCAAAATTTTTTCAGAATTTAATCTTTGATTTTTGCAAACGCAAGAACATCCTTAAAACACCGATTTTGGTGCATATGTACTTTTTTACATCCCTCTACTTTCGAACATTCAACATTCGCGCGCACTTTCAGGAACCGATTGTGTGCGAAAGTCGAGGGCCCACTGTATTTAGAAACTTAATTCGTAATTCTTATTATTTATCAATTATCACAAAAGTAATAATTTGAATGAGCTATCATTTTATGCCACAATTGACAGCTTGCGCCATCTACTTGTGATAATCGCTACCAGGGACATAAATAAACTTTTCCGGGTACTTTTTTGACGAAATGTATCTCAATTATTACGTATAATTGCAATAAATTTTCAAAATACCACGTGTCATTTAAAAAGATCACAAGTACGGCTCGTGACATTCATGTTTGGCCCGAAATGTCGATTACGAGTCAGACTCGTGATATTCATGTTTGGCGTGAAATTAAACATCGAGTCTAACTCGCGATATTCAAGTTTGGCCTAAAATTTTTATCACGAGTCAGACTCGTGAAAATAGCGCAAGGGTTTAATCTAGTTCGATGCGTGTGACAAGCTTATTCTCAAGAAAAGTAAGTTATTTAGGTTAACCCTTTCAGGGGCACATTAAAACTGGAAATTTTATCCAACTGGTCTTATGGTATTCTAATTTTTTTTCGGGATCGCTCATTACGAAACTGAAGTTAAAATTGAAAAATTCAAGATGGCGGCGTCAATATGGCGGGCCTCGAACAAAAAAATTAAAAATTTTTCAATAAAATTTTTGTTATACTATTATTACAAATATAATTATAAATAAATAATCAAATAAAGCTAAAGAAAAAAGAATTTTTTGGATGAAATCGACCTTTTTGCGCTATATTTTGTTAAATAGAAAATAATAACAATAATTTTTTAAAAATTTTTGATAAGGGTAGCTTTCATTATTATATTGAGAATGTAATAGCATAATTTTAAAGTTGATTCACGTTCTAGGGACCTCATGGACGAATTTATTGTGAAAAACGAGAAAATTTCGCCATTGTTTATTTCATAACAATTGCAAAATACATAATTGTTGCAAAAATAATATTCTAGTATGTAGATACCTCATTTATGAATATAATAAAACTTATTTTGTGTTTATATCATGAATATAACCGGAGTTATAACGAAAAAACCAAAAAAATCTAGGTGGGAAGCATACTTCCCACCGCCCCCGAAAAGGGTTAAACGAATGGTTCTATTTGCGTTTCCCGCCGTTTATGCACTTGCCGCCATCTGTTCGAGCCCAAGACGTAACACTTCTTCTTTTCTTCGGCTCTTCCAATTGTAGTACTACAGGCCATTCCGAGGAAATCTCATCTATATACATACATACACACCACACACTCTCTCTTGTCAGCTCCGAAAAAAATAATTGAGTCAAAGTTGGATGTTAAATCCCCTCCACTTTCATTTTCACTCCGTCTCTGTCGTACACGACCTGTCGAGGTGCTCGAAATTGGACGTGAGCGAAAACAAGACAGAGGAGGAAGAGACAAGAGAGTCGCGTCGAAAGGCAGAAGGAGGAGACGAGAGCAGCGAGAAGAGTCCGAAGGAATAATACGCTCACTCGTACCCGTATTTCGCAGAAGAGGGCAGCGGGGAGAGGGGAGAGTCCATGGCCTGCATGGTATGAACAGGAACGAGTTGGTGGTACGTCCTAACGTGCGTTTGATTTTGACAAGTCCTTATTTCGCGCGACGCGATTTGGATGTAGTTTTCGGCGGAGGATTAGCCCGAAGTGGAGTACAACGGCGGCAGAGAAGAAGAAATATGCCTCGAATAGTTACGGAGAAGTGAAACTCGCGGAAGAAGTGAACGTAATTTTGTTGGATCTCGTAAAAGGTCACGAATACCCTGATCCATCCGCGTAATTGCAACTAGAAATTGCAACGTCACGTCACATTCGCATTTCCTCCTGCCCAGCGTTCCTCCACCATCAGGTTGGTATTAACCCTATGCCCTCGTATATAGATATACGCACACATATACACATACGCAGATACACACACGCACACATAGTGCATGAACGTACATATGTGTACGAGTGGCACCGTGACCGTGAGAGTTTTCTCTCCTTTTTCTTTTTTCTACCTCTTGAAATCTTTCCCCGTGTCCTCGTCGCATTACCCGGGACCTGCGAAATTCGCTCTAAAGAAATCCTCTAGTTGTGTAAAGAGCATTAAATAAAGCGATAAGTATGTGCAATATGCTTTTGTGAATGCGTGCATTGTGTGTACATCACGTATATACGTGTGTGTGTGCGTGTATGTGTTAAGTTTCATGGTTGCATTCATATCCTGCTACAGTACCTGTTACTGTTATATATATATGTGTGTGTGCGCGTTTATGCGTGTGTATGTATATATACATATAAAAGCCGTTGTTGTTGGTTGTGCAGGTATATCGATTTTCAGAGCCAAAAGTTTTTATTTACTTTTCTCTACCAACTCTTTATCTGAAAAACGTATGTGTCTCTTTCACATTATCTCCAGGAATTAAACAAAAAAAATGCTGCCTCCTTATCTCTTTTGTCATAAGTGACATTCTAGACGTGTGTCAGTTGGTTTTATTGTTTTCCTTCAGTGAATGCTTCTTTTTCCACAACTTTTGCAAATTAAAAGAGATTCAATTCATCGCTATGATACTTTTACTTCATTTTGGTGATATTTTGTAGAGAATCGCAATAAAAAGGAGCAATTTGTGTCAAAATCCAAAAAAAAGAGCAGTTTCATCAATTTGCACATAAGAATCAGCTTTTCTAATGTTTTTCCATAATTTTTGCATATTAAAAAAGATTGAATTCATCGCTATGATATTTTTTGTTGATTTTTAGTGATATTTTGTAGAGAATCGCAAAAAAAAAAGAGTAATTTGTGTCAGAATAAAAAAAAAAGAGCAGTTTCATCAATTTGCACATAAGAATCAGCCTTTCTAATGTTTTTCCATAATTTTTGTATATTAACCCTTTGGCCTATAACCACGAGTGAGACTCGTGGTAAAAAATGTGTGCCATAAGCGAAAACCATGAGTCTGACTCGTGGTAAAGAATTTGCGCCATAAGCAAAAACTACGAGTTTGACTCGTGGTGAGGAATTTTGTATTTTACAATTCCTTTTGTTGCCCCGAAATATACATGTATACATTTTGCGCTAGTTCGGGCATACGGCTTTATAGCTAAATGGCACGGCGTGCGACCGACTTTCTTGTTTACTATGGCTCGAGCGATCGGCAGATGACGTGTAGGCCAAGGGGTTAAAAAAGATTAAATTCATCGCTATGATATTTATTGTTGATTTTTAGCGATATTTTGTAGAGAATCACAAAAAAAATGAGTAATTTGTGTCAGAATAAAAAAAAAACAGCAATTTCATCAATTTGCACATAAGAATCAGCTTTTCTAATGTTTTTCCATAATTTTTGCATATTAAAAAAGATTGAATTCATCGCAATGATATTTTTTCTTGATTTTTAGCGATATTTTGTAGAGAATTGCAAGAAAAAGGGGCAATTTGTGTCAAAATCCAATAAAAAGAGCAATTTCATCAATTTGCACATAAGAATCAGCTTTTTTAAATGTTTTTCTATAATTTTTGCATATTAAAAAAGAGATTTGATAAATTTTCGATACGTTTCCTCTGGTATTGTTGCAACTTCCATTACATCCGAATCATTTAAGATGAGTCTGGAAAGTCCATATGCGTCAGATTTACCTTGTCCTGGTTTGAAATAAACTCCAAACTAATTTGCAGGATGGGTTTTTACAGCTAAATAATATCTGTAAAGGTTAGTGTGTTGTGTTCAAATTAAAAACAAACGCTCATATAATATTTTTACAGAATCATAAGGAAAACTTAGCAAATTTTTTCTTTTTCCATTTATTTAAAGAGCTTATTTGAGATTGTGTTTAAGATAAATAAGTGAGAATTTCCTTTTCGATCATCGTTCCCCCATTTCTACATTTTTCTTTAACTCTGTGTGTTTTATTATTATTTAAAATTGAATTAATCGTAAAAAAAATTTTGTCTGGTAGTATCGGTGTAATAATAATTTAATAATTAATTTAATAATTGTCAAAAATGATAAAATTAGATTTTAGAATTTCTATTTTTTGGTGTTTGCCTAAGTTCGACGATAGTGGTCCAATTTAGGCGAGTACTTTTGAAATTTCCAGTTAATTATATTTTTCTGTTTTCTAATATAACTTTTACTTTTCTGTTTATGTGCATTTCGTACGTTTCTACTTAATAACAGTGAAATGTACGCTTTTTCATAATTTTTCAATAGCGAATCAAGTAGAGCGTCACATGGTGGTATTACGTAAATGTTTATCGAGAACCTATAATACCCAATATCCTTCAACACTTGAAGCAAGCGATCAAGGTATTGATATTTGGGTTGTTGCAATGTACTACGCATTGTTACAAGGCACATTTCAATTCTCCTACCAGCTTGGGTGACATGTCATCTGCCTATGAGCTCGAGACGTGTAAAGGAGCATTTTATCACTACTTTTATTGTATCAGAGTAACGCTGTGGGATAGATGCACAGTTTATGGCCATTGTCTTATTTATCCCTATACATTTCCTATGTATTCTTAAATTGGTTTCATTACAACGAATGAATGTGCGTGTGTATATGTTTCATTGGCGAAATGGCACTCGCCTTTTATTGGTTTGTTTACTCGTTCAATTAATAATCGCACGTAACGCTATTTATTATCTATATATTTATAACGCTAAAACATGGAATTATAATTGAAATAGATTTTCTTAAGGGAAGGCTAAACTGAAAAAATCGCGATTTTCGACGAAATTTCAAAATTTGAGTTTTTTGCATTTTTACATTTCTTGGACATCCATTTACTAATATATGAGACCGTTTTGCCACCTGCGCTCTCTAAATGCGCTCTCTAAATTGTAGATCTTAGGGGGAGGCCGTATTTGCGCAAAAATGCAATTTTGTCGTAGTACTTTTTTCTGATTTTGAGATTCTCCCTGCGCAACAAATTAATTTTAACTGCCATGACCATATATTTTTCTTGTTGTGAAAACATTAGGCTTTAATTATTTCAGACTAGATTTTTGATTAATGTTAGTTTTCAAAAGTTACAGAGACCTTTTAACTAAAAAATAGGAAAATTTTGAGGTTTTTGACAAGTAACTATAAGAAAATTTTTTTTTTCTTGAACTAAGGTATAAATTGAAATTCTAATCTGGAGTTATTATTTTTTAGGGTTTTTTAAAATTATTTTAGATGTCCAGTAGTCATATATACCTTCTCACTTTGCGCATGGGCTTATTCTTTCTGACACCTGTCTTACGTATAAAATTTAGGTTGTAGGCTATAAATCTTTGTTTTGGGGGCTGTCACTAGGTGGAATCTCTTAAAAACCTCATTTTACTCCTAGGGAACCATAAAGAAAAAGGTTTAGAGACAACAGCAGCGAATTTTCATTTTTCAGTTTAGTCTTCCCTTAATTAATATCAACTTTTTCCAGTCTAAAATTGCAGTCGCATAATTGCTTTACCAAGCACCTCCCGATTGTGGATTTTAAAGAAAGATGAAATTAAACCTCGAAAATAATTCTAAATTCTAAATTCTAAATTCAAATTCGAAAAATTGTTTTTTGACACCTTTGGTAGAAATAGTGTTAAAAGAATATCGTAATTTTGTTAGTCGATAGGGAAAATTTGTTATTAGCATAATCCTTCTTAGTCGGTTTATCGATCATGGCTTATAAATTTTGCAAAATTTGAAGCCGAGTCGACCATTAGATGCGATAGACTTTTGTCGATGCTTTTAAGCTTCTTGGGTTTGAAATTCGTAATTTGAAAAACTTAATTACTCACTATTTGTTCTGTTTTTTTAAAAATATTTAGTAAAGGAACCGTTTTATAATATTTCGCGAATTTGTGCAAAAATTTGGAATTAGTTTTCTTTTGAAATTCATACTGGATGTAGATGTAATTATAGGATCAGAAATTTTGCCATAAAATATTAGAAATATTGTTGTCATAAATATAGAAATACAGAAATATAGAAATATTGTTGTCATAAAACCCTTTATTAGATTATCACTGTGTAAAAAATATGGTAATAATTGCTGATACATAGAAATCATAATTATAAAGCAATTTTTGGAGTAACACGTTTAAGAAATGCAGTAAAAATGAACATTGACATTAAACTAATTATTTGTTTTCTTCCTTTTTCAAGATTTCGTCATGAGCAACAGCGCTGCATCAACTTCAACGGTACCATCATTATTAGATAATATGACCTCTATGGCTGTCACAGGAGTTACCGATATAACAATATCCAAGGAGGATGCAAAAGAAGTTACACCAATTTTTTTGCAAACAAGGGCAGCACAAGGAATCGCCGGTGCTTTCGTATGGGTAGCACTCTTTTTAACTTGCCAGCAGGTACATTTTTCTTTAAAACTATTTTCTCTGTTACTTGAACGTGCCAGAAAATGTCACGTTTCCAGTAATTGATCAATATCGTACATAAATTGTTCCATTAATCACATTGTAACTGTAAAAAGAAGCAATTTTTCGTGAACAAAGTTATAGTTAAGATTGTAAAAAAATTAGTAAAATAATTATTATTAATATTGAAATAAAATTATTTATTTCAATATTAATAATAGACTGTTATTAATGGAAGCTATGTAAATTAAAGAAAATGACAATAATAATAATATTCATACAGATTGCCACGACTTACACACTTATTACAATTTCATTTTAAATCAAAAATAGTATAAAAAATAATTTTAACAATCAGCTGTTAATTTTACAATTTCGTGACTTACCAAACAAATTTATTTTTAATACATTGACCAAAGCTCTTATAAAATTATGACAAACTATTTAACACATATATAAAAATATTAATATCATCATTTTCAACTATATGTTATTCATTTATCTATTTATTTATTTAAAGACTATTATTATTTATTATTATGATTATTATTATTTTACATTTCGAGTTTCTTCACAAATTGAAATAACTTGATTACTACATATCTTTTTTATTTTAAACACTTTTTTTTCGTTTCTTGAGTAATTAAATTTTTGGCGGTACAAATTTTATTAGGATAACTATGATTAGAATTAAAATTTAATGAATTTTCAAACCAACGTTTTTTTTTTTTCGATACCATTGTGTTGTTATTTCACCATTAAATTAAAGTTTTCATTAAAAATTTGATTGAAGATCAATTTCAATTCAGTTACCAAGGATAAATTTCACGTGAATCGCGATTTTACGCAGATGTATTATTTTTCCACGTATCATTTCTGTTTTACAATTATTCATTGCAACCTTACACTTTATTGCAATCTATTTGCTCCATGGGATTCCAGGGCATCCTAACACTTTGCCGTCCGCACGTCTGATCGGGATTCTTTCGTTTGGCGCCGGTATAAATCTGTACGTGCGACACCAACGTGGTGCCAGCGGCGCTTGCCCGATAGTTTTCGCATGGCACCAACATGGTGTCACCGGGATGGCATAGTGTTAATAAAAATACAAACCTCAAATATGACTACATTCACCTGACTTATGTTTGTCTGCCTCGAAAGTGTTTGGATCTCTTTAGATCTTTGACTTTTTGGTCTTACACAATCGATTAGCATGGAAACTATTATACGAAAAAACTATTATTCGGAAGATTTTTCAATTTAATTCTCACTCTACCCATGGTATTGATACTAATTTTCGTCAATTTTATACTTCATGTACTGAAAAAATTAATAATTGTGGTCTTGTGTATCCGTGAAATCGTGGAATTTACATGAAACTTTTATAGGATAAAAATGGCATGGCATACAAGAGGCTGTTACATAATAGTAACGATTTTTTTGTAGGTAGACTTGTTCCCCGAGTGAAGAGGTCACTTGTTTTTTAAAATGTAACGTTATATTTTTATACCTACCCCCTGATGATGGTTGCTAAAAGGAACAAAATGTCCCACGTTATACTTCAAAATTATTGTAATTCAGATTTTGAAAATTTAGATTTCCAAAGTATTGTCGTAGAATTTCTACCTTGGACTGTGACACTGATAGAAAATTCTCAACTCTAAAATGTATAAATGAATCCGACTCAACATCTTGTTTATTCTTTCTCTTTCCAGATTTATCAGCATTTAAGGTGGTATACGAATCCTACGGAGCAGCGATGGATTGTACGAATCCTGTTCATTGTACCCATTTACGCAACATATTCCTGGATTTCACTGTTGTTCTTCAACAGCGAGAGTTATTATGTGTACTTCTTCACAGTACGCGACTGTTACGAAGCATTTGTAATATATAACTTTTTGTCCCTGTGCTACGAGTACCTGGGTGGTGAGGGTAACATCATGTCCGAGATACGCGGCAAACCAATACGGTCCAACTGCCTTTACGGGACATGTTGTTTAGTCGGCAAGACCTACACGATCGGTTTCCTCCGATTTTGTAAACAGGCGACGCTACAGTTCTGCCTGGTGAAACCTGTCATGGCATTTGTTATCATATTTCTTCAAGCATTTGGCCATTACAGAGACGGCGACTGGTCACCAGATGGCGGTTACATTTACATAACTGTAATTTACAATATTAGTGTTTCACTCGCTCTCTATGGGCTTTTCCTCTTCTACTTCGCTACCAGAGACCTACTGACGCCATTTGAACCTGTTCTCAAATTCTGTACAGTCAAAAGCGTCATCTTCCTCTCATTCTGGCAGGGTAAGTACAAATAACGGCAGGTCCAAAGATCTGAGGAGATATTATCGCTTTAAGGATGTTCTTGCGTTTGGAAAAATCAAAGATTGGATTCTGAAAAAATTTTGACCAATAAATCTAAAATTATAGACTTTAAATTATTTTTTTGAAAATTTTTCACCGTTTAGTTTGTGAGTAATCGATTTTCGAAAAATAGCAATTTTACATGTTAAGTATAGGGAAAATAGAAGTCCACATGTTCTACTCGAGAATTCTAAGTTACTAAAAAAGATTTTTCAAACAAACAAATTTAAAAAATTGCATTATATTATTCTGTACTTAACAAAAAAAAATGAAAATAATTGACCGTTTAGTTAATTGTTTATTTAGACTTGAACGTGATAAAAACGATGAAGTAACAAACAGGCGTAAGCAGCGTGGCAACATCGTATCGATAAGAGCGACATCTAGCGGTATGAATTCAAACTTTTCACCGGGAAGTTTGAAATTTGCGTACTTGCATAAAGTACGATAAGACCAGATTTGCACTACAACTCTGGCGATTTGGCTGATATTCACTATTTTTCGTCCTTCCACTACACATTCATTTTCCGAAAGACATCTTTTCTTTTTTTAACAGCAACACTCACGTTATTTCGCCATTCACTTTTCTTTTTTCTTTCGAAACGGCCCTTGTGACGATGTTGATCCATGTTTGCAGGTTATGTACGAATACGAAAAATATAGGTAACAGCCTTGCCAACTGATAAGAAATGAAAGTTTTATGGACAACGTTGCCAAATGTAAAGCGACTGAAATAATAGAAACAAACAATTTATATAAAGATAATTTAGAGGATTATATCACAGTGCTCTTCTCAAATATATTTTTAATAACTAAGAACATGTGTTGCATTATATTTACGATTGAACGTTAAAATGTTTTCAATTATAAGATTTACTTTTAGAAGATGGTACTTTAGTCAAATCAGCGACTGTAGCTTATTTTATTTTACCTATATTGCATATATTAATCGTAAAATTAATTGTTATTGATAAATTACGTTGTTTAATTGTATTATCTTATAGATATGCTCCTTAATTTTTTTTAATTTCCTGTAAAAGAGTATCATTGTACGGATATTCATTTGACTAGATTGTCCCGCAAGAACATCCTTAAAGTGTTTTCAATGGCTTGGTTGCAAATATTGAAAGTAAAATAGAACAAAAATCCGTTCTTCGAAAAAAGAAAGCTTTGATTAGGCTCATCGTCGTCACCTTTTTGCTTTTAAATTGTAACATACACGTTTATTGCTTTCAGGAGTTTTATTAGCCGTCCTAGAAAAGGCCAACGTTATCTCGCCAGTGATCAATAGTTTGGGTCAATCAACGAGCGCCGGAACGGTATCCGCGGGATATCAAAATTTTCTGATCTGCATCGAAATGCTTTTCGCTGCAATTGCATTGCGCTATGCATTTCCATACCAAGTTTACTCGGCCGGCTGTGTCACGGATGCCAGGGGACGCAGCGTTACCATGCAAAGCATCAGTAGCAGCCTGAAGGTAAACGAACGATGTCCGTAAAAGAAACGAGGATTAACACTTTCCCGTCCCGGTGGCACCACGTTGGTGTTGTACATAAAGATTTATACCGGCGTCAAACGCAAGAATCCCGATCAGACGCGCGGACGGCAAAGTGTTAATAAATATGACACCGAATCGGTTTGATTTACAGTCGTATTTTTTTTTTTTTATAGGAAACGATGAACCCAAAAGACATTATGACTGATGCCATCCACAACTTTCACCCACAGTATCAACAGTATACGCAGTATAGCTCAGGTACGTAAAAGTCACACTCGTTTGTCAAGTTTTATTGTTTCTTGCAATCAGTCAGTTTACATTAAGGCTGCTGGATTGACTTCAAACGGGCGTTTTCCAATGTGACCGAGAGGAAAAACATTCACGCACAATCAACTCCATATTATCGTTCTCGTAATACGACGCTTGACTCGTTCAAAGTTTGGGAAACTGTGGCCTTTTTTATTTTTGAATACTTTTTCTCAGAGGTGAACGAAGTGGAAAACGCTTTGAGGCGATTTCAATGTGTACAAGTTGATGTATCACTACTGGATAGAAAAATGAAAAGGGACAATATTATCGGCACCTTGCACCATTTTCTTTAAGATGCAAAATGTTTTGCACAAATGCACACTTTTTAATTGGTATGCGCTGGTTGGGGCTATATGTTTATGGTTAGCGATCATTTGGGGCTTTGCATTATTTTGACAAACTTACAACATTGGGGCCAAGGCTTTTGCTGGAAAAAAAACATAAAAACGATGGTCCGCTTTTTGTACATCAGCTTCACATGTATTTTCGCTACCCTTTTCATATGAATGGATTATTCCCAGCGGCAATTAGTAGCGCCAGTACTCGTTATTGTAGACATTGGATTTATTCCCTCAAATAAATATATATTCTTTTTTCAGTCTTTCGGTCTTAAAATTATTCATTTCATAACAAATGAAAATGTGGATTAAATTTAATTTCGATATATTATATACAATGTTATGTTATTTATTTCGAAAATTATATTATCCGTTGATTTATATTTTATCACGAAATCAACGTTCAAATATTCACCGAGGAGGATCCGCAACATAGGATCGAAACGTATTAAAGAATATATCGATTGAACAACGGAACTAAGTAAAATAAAGGATTAATTATTTATTTCGATATTGTGTTGACGTTTTGACAATTAATACGTTGTCGTGTTCAGAAAACTGAATTGAAGAATTACTGTAGTTTCACATTTTAATTTTCTAAGAATTGAAATGACGCAATTGGAGAACTCTAGATACGAGCTTCGGCGAACACCAATGAGTAACGTTGTTATTTTTGGCTGAAATTATCCAAAAAAATTCACAAACGTTGTTGGAAATATGAATAAAATGATGTCAAAATTTAATTGAATTCTAATTAATTCTTCGCACCAAAAAAAAATCCTACAAAATCAGTGAAAATGAGCCTTCTAATGTGGTTTCCCCCCTTAATTGTTTGACTTATAAAAAATACATTAGTGACAATGTCAATATTTTACAACCAAACGCTCACACATCTTAAGGTGTTATGGTTTACCTGAAATTCATAAAAATAATATTGGATGGAGAATTATAATCTCAGCAATTAATCCACCCTCATATCAAATGACTTAATTACATTAAGTGTACACCGTTCTACAAGTAACTATAATAATAATAATTCAGTTCAATTTTCTGAAGATGACAAGTTGTCGAAACGTCAATACAATATTGAAATAAATAGTTTTAACCCTTAATGGTCACACGTTCTAAAAATAACGTATTGGTCACACGGGGTCAGAGTGACCCCAGCCATGTTTAAACAATTACCACGTTGCCAATATCATTCCGAGCGACTCATAAAAATTCAGGATATTAGTTTGAACCTTTTAGAACGAGAACATCATCGCAAAAAATTTTTATCAAATTTTCAAAATGGCGAAAAAAAATCAGGAATGAGGCAATCCGTAAAAAATACCATTTTTTACTAAAAAAATCATAACTCTGGCAATTTTAAATATTTTTTCATAAAATTTTAGGGTGATATTCTTGAGATATCAGAGTGTATAAAAAAAATAACTTCATAGTGGGCGCTTCAAAAAAGGTATTTATTTTGACATTTGAAGAGGGTTTTCCCGACGTTAATCTTATCTTACAAAGGAAATCCCAAAGCACTGTTAGAGGGAAGGCTAGAGCAATTGGGCGCCAATAACTTATAGTAATTCTAGTTAAAGTTTCCGTTGGGGTCATTTTGACCCCTGGTGACCATTGCGGGTTAAGACCGAAAGACTGAAGAAAGAGTATATATTTATTGAAAACCTACGGTCTAAGAAGGGGCATTTCCAAAATTTATTCCTTTGAGTCGAAAAGCATAAAGAAGTTTTCAATAAGAACGGTGTGACGTTAAAACTAAATAAAACAACGACCAACTAGAATAGATCCAACTTTTTTAAAAAAATTTCATGTATAATGCATGACAATTATGTATAATTAAGTATGACATCACTTAAATGCCCATTTTAGCGACTGCGATAAAAACAATTCGCGATCATTTTGTTCAATATGTCGACTCTGATTTCATTTTAGCTTAAATACGAAATCCTTTATTCTCGTGTTACAAATATTATTTTCGCAATAACAGCAGTAACGTATAAAATAAAATTAAAAGAAAAGTGTTGGTTCCATTTTAATACTTTGCCGTCCGGTGGCACCACGTTGGTGCCATGCGAAAACGGTCGGGCAATCGCCGGTGGCACCACGTTGGTGTCCTACATAAAGATTTATACCGGCGCCAAAGCCGGACGGCAAAGTGTAAATCAGTTGACCTTTATTTTCACTTCAGCGTCATATCAATCTTATTGGAGTACCTCTAAATATCAAAAAGTTAATTCACAAGATTGGTAAACAACTAGCCGCCAATTATCGCGTGCCGTTGATTTTTTTTGTTGTATTTTCATCAATGTATCTTTTTTCGCAACCGGAATGGATAATAGTAGATTGTTCTTTTTACAGTCTTGCGTAATTAAATTATTTTTGATTTTGGCGCAAAATCCATTTTTCTCGTTTGTGGTACACGCGGTGGTTTGTGGATCAATCTCAAGAGCTCCTCTCATCGCATCATTCTATCTAACTATGACTGCGTGTGTATATATACATGGAACAAATACACTGCCGTCTTCGAGTACCATCAGGAATTTTTCTACTATAATCGTCTGTCAAAAATACTGCCGAATCGTTATTTCTTGAACCGTCATTGGTGTCAACGAGTATAAATTAATAAAGAGAAAGAAAAGAAATGATCAAATCTACGTCCAGTTTATATGGAGGGAGTTGTGCGTGAAATTTCTTGTATTGGCGTCTCATGTGAGACTATTTTGGGCAATACGATGCACATCGAGCTGCCTTAATGTATCGAGCGATTAAGTGTATCGACTACAAAATTGCTGCTACAGTACCGTATCGTTCAGTTGCCTTGGTTGTCAGTCTATAGCCGAATTTGGATTGCAATATATTGGCACATTTGCTCGTTGCACGTTTGCAGTCTTTTTCTTAATATCATATTATTCAAAATAGCAAATAACTAACATTGTCCGAGTTTTCTATGTTTTCATCGTGTATGGAGTAGTGTTGATCATATAAACTTCATTATTTAGGAACGTCATTATTTTCAAATATCCATGATTACACAAACAGTGAAGATCACGTCTCTTTTCGTTGGCTGTCAACTACTAGAGAAAATTATTTGATGTGGTATTACTAATTTCTACCCACGCCTCCTTCCAGATCCTTATGTATATATCATCAAATATTAATGGTCAACATGATTTCAAAAATTACTTGCCCTAGTAGCCATGCATGAAGATATTTCATAGAAATTGAATGACCAAAAGAAACAGTAAGGCAGACCTATCCACTTCAAGGATGTTCTGGAGGTATATAAAAACGTTCAGAAATTCTCGAAACGTTAACAGAACATAGTTTTTACTACATTAAAGCAATTATCAAAGTTTGTACATTTTAACACGCCTTCTTATGGAGAATTCATAAAATTCCACTTCAAATCGTATTTAAACCTTGAAAAAACGTCAGAAACTCCAATTTTTTTCTATATATAGTAAAAACTATGTAATTAATTAATACACAAAATTTATTGATGTTCACTAAACAGTTAAAGAGAAAACAATTATAAACTACCAGAAAATGTCAGATTTATCACGTCACCATCTGACTAGTATGGAAACGTGGCAACAATGTAGACAACTGACTATAGGGAGTATCGCCTATAATGCAGACGATGATTGCGCGCGACGTTTAAATATTGCCGCTTTTCACTTCCTTTTTCATTGTTTCCGGTTGTATTTGAGGTTATCTTTGGTTTTCTACTTTTTAAACCATTTTGCTGTTGAGCAAGCCGACACAAATAAACTTTCTTTGTCACTATTTTACCCTTCCAGCGGTAGGTTTCCGTTTTTGAAATATCAGACATTATAACTGATTTATTACGTAATACTTATTTGAATAAATTATGGCGCTCACACACAAAATCACAATTTCTCTATTTCGAAGCTTGACTACCATAACCTATACCTACACGATAGTACTGCCAACTCTCAAATAAAATAATATAACTGAGTACAGTGTTGTCACGTTTATTGTTATTATCAGAACATAATTTTATACAAATTTGAGGTGTTTATTTTCAACAGTAATCATAAATATTGCTTTCTGAAGTATTCTTGATTTATTTAAATATTTATTTTTAACTTTTTATTATGTAGTTTTCTATATTCGACATCACAAATTTATTTTCTTCCAGTTGAAACCAGGGGGTACAGTCACTCACAAAAGTCACTTACAATTTTTTCTAATATTAAGAAAACTTGATTAAAAAGCCAATATAAGAAGCAATTCACTAAGTAAACAAAAGCTTTCTGAATTAATCTATATTTTTAATACAAAATATACTCATAAATGGCCTTCATTGTCAATATGTTGACGGATTTCGAATTTTATGTACTTTTGTCCCCGATTGTACCTCCAGAACATCCTTAAGGGTGCCTGAAATATATAATAAAAATTCTTTTATATCTACTGCCAGCGAATTTTGGAATTCTTTACCGTCCAAAGTTCGCAATCAGTCCTTGCCACTTCGGTTTAAAGCCTTTCTAAAAATTTCGTCATCTCGCAAAGATGACATTTCTTTTAGTAAATATTTCTCTCAGTAAATATTTTTGAAAAAGAAAATAAAAATCGTTGCCTTCAAAATATGTGATTTTTTTGTATTATTTTTGGGGTTAATTTTATCTACGTTGACCACTGTTAGTTTATAATTATTTATTTGTTATATGTTTATGTAATTTTTACAAAACAAAAAATAAGAATCTAATTTAATGTACGCTACGAGTTGATTGTCATCCCAAATTATTAGAAACGACTACAATTTTTAGAAAAAGAAAAAAAAAAGCGGTGGCAGAAAATTGAAAGACCAATTGGACAATTTCATACAAACCCTTGATACCCACTGTGCAGAAAATAGAAACCGTGGAACACTAAAAAAATTCAATTAATTTTTTTTAAACACAGAAACAGGTGCACGTTAAGCCTAAAGTTCCACAAATTTGTTCCAATAATTTTGACAGCATACAACAATATTGTCCGGGTTAATGTTAAACTAAATTACACGAGATTGAATTTTTAAAACCAATTGAACTTCACTGCACCTGTAACTTCACAGGTTCGAGAAAGTTTTAGAAATTTAACACCTTTTCTACCGAAGGTGTTAAAAGACTCGCTTCAGAATTTGAATTTCAAATTATTTTCGATTTCTTTTTTTAAATCCACAAACGGGAGGTGCTTAGTAAAGCAATTATGCGTCTGTAAAAAATTTGCGATTAATTAAGACAATCTATTTTAATTATAATTCTATATTTTTGCTTTTGAGTCAAGATTTCGTGAAGAAATGACGTGGGATGCATCGTTATATGCATGAAGCATGCGAAGGACTTAAGCAGCCTCCTCTGAGGCTAGCAATGATGCTACAAAATACCCGAAAAAGTACTCATTTACCAACACGAAGGGGTTTTCAATAAGAACAATATGATTTTTAAATTGAATAAAACAACAACCAATTAAGACAGAACCATTTTTTTTAATTTTTAAGCAGAATGCAAGACAATTGTGTATGGAATATGACATCATTTAAATGTTCACCTTGGGGTTGTGCAATTAACCCAATTTCCAATCACTTTGTTCAAGACTCGAATTTAATTTCAATTAACAATTGTATTTGTTGAAATTACTAGTTTATCAAATTTTTTTTGAAAAATATCGATAATAACACCAGCAACGTGATATGGACACTGTTTTGTTGCAATCATTTGTCGTCCAAACCAACTTCATTCAATTTTGGACACCATAAATTTTGTAATTACATCTCCTTTTGTAATTATATTTATGGTGTCCAATTTTGGACACCATAAATATAATTGCATCTCCTGCCTGATTCTCAAAAAGAAAAAAAAATATTGTCACCATAAAATGATGTTTTGCGGATACAAAAGATTGAATTGAAACCTTAATTAATCTAAATTAATCTTTTCAATGTAAATGAAATATTTTCTGAAAACTGAAATCGTTTAATCAATTTTCTTAACATCACTTTCCATTATTAATAAAACGTAGTTAATATTACTATGTTTCGACCTGTCTTATTTTATTAAAACTGACGTGCTATTTCTACATATTTAATTATTCAAAACAATTTCATTAAATTTACTTTTAAATCCTTTTTCATTTTGCTCCTAAAAAAAAACTCCACATGAAAATAAATATCATTCAATATCATTGACGTTACTTTAGACCCCGCGGGGGTGGCCAAAAAACGATTTTTTCAGGTTTTATTTTTTTTTAAACCACCCGATGGATGAAAAATTCTGAAAAAATTCAGCAGTATAGCTGGTAATAAGGGCTGTTCAGGGAAATTTTTTCAACCAACCACACCATCACCTGCCTGCCCTATCTTAACACTATTTTTGCCTAAAGTGTCAAAAAACACCTTAAGGAATTTGAATTTCGAATTTTTTTCGAGGTTTAATTTCATCCTTTTTTGAAATCCACAAACGGGAGGTGCTCGGTAGAGCAATTATGCATCCACAAAATTTATCGTTTGGTCAAATCATTTGGTAATAAATGTAGCATTAATTAAGAAAATCTGTTCGAATTATAATTCTATATTTTTGGTTTTGGATTTTTGATTACGTGTAATTAGCGTGGTGGAAATAGTGTCAAACATGTACCGTCAACTAAATATTTCCAAAGACCTATTTCATACACAATTGTCATGCTTTTTACTTGAAAATAAAAAAAAACAGGAATTGGTTGTTGTTTTATCCGATTTTAGCACCATTTCGTTTCTAGTGGATACCCCTTTACTATGAGTTACTACAGGCCGCTATTTTATTTTTCATTTCATACGTTTTGGTATGCTTGAACGTTTTTTGTTTGCTACTTTTGCTTTCAGACGTAAATACCAACTTGCCATATGAAAAGCTGTGAAAATAAAAAAAAACGCAGCACGAAGCAGCATACTTGTTCACGTTTCTACCTTGGATTGGGACATTATAATCGAACGTCACTTTACCGAGGAAGTGTTATTGAACGTTTGGATAAGGACTAAGATTTTTGTACTTAAAGAATATTGCGGAAAAAAAAGGGAAAATTAATAACTCAGCGATTTTTGCATCATCGGTCGTAGGTTCTCCTTTGAAAGGAACTAGACACGCTTGTTGGTTCCATTTGACAAATCATTTCTTTTCTATTCTTGAATTTCCCTATTGTATAAATATGAAATGGCACATTCCTTTCATTATTAACAAAATTATCTTGTAATATAGTATTTAAGGACATAACGGAGCAAACAATTCCAGTTTCCAAGGATGTAATCTCTGAGGTTGTGCTTTTTGAGTAAACTTAATGACGTTTCGTGGAATCATAGTACAAGGATAGCAGGCATAGTTAGTTTCTTGCGTTTCCAAATTTCAGCGAGGGCACGTGTAATCTAATAAATCGAATGTAACGTCTTTTCGATGTGCTACGTAATTTTTTATCTTATTTTATTGCTACAAATATTAACCCATTAACGTCCAAAAAAACACAGTAAATTTGTCTCATGATTTCGAGACGAGATTTTAAACATTTGGGGGTAAACAGTTTTGATGAACCTACGTCAACGTACCGCCGTAATTTCATTTTTTTTTTGCCAGAAAAATCAATATGGCACCTCGAACGTGAAAAAATCGCGAAAACTCATACTTTTTTTTTTTCAAAAGTTGAATTTTATACTGGAAACGCCCCCGGGACACCGCTGGGCAAAATATTTGAACTAGTGGGTTGGCACCTAAGTAATTGCGGATTTTTCAAAGAAAATAAATTACAAAATCCGCAATTACTTAGTTGCCAAGCCAATATAAGGATACGCATTTTAAACTTTCAAAATTCAACACGGCCAACTCAAAATGGCGGCTAAAGTGTAAAAAAAGGTCAAAATCTCAGATTTTCTGTTTTTATGAGACATAATGCCTGTCTTACTATATTTTTCTTGTTCAAAAGTATATGTATGCTTCCCTAGCATAAACTTGAGTCACTCATATAGATTCAAAAACGTCGGATCCAATATGGCGACCTAAAAACTCAACTCATTGGGTTGGCAAATAAGTTCGTTCGGTTTTTAACAGTGAAATAAATCACAAAAACCGAACGGACTTATTTGCCAACCCAATACATAGCTTTTCATGCAGTTTTGCTCTATATTTTGATATTTTTCGTCAAGAAAAAATTCTTTTCCGTTTATTTGGTATCACCTTATCAATAATATGGAATTTTCAAGAGAGTTTAGAAAATTAGCCCAATGGAAAGTGTAAAAAAAACATAAAACTTCCGTCCGTCAGCCAGCTCCGATCGCCGTTGCCCAACTTTCGTCACCTGGAGGTGGACGAACGAGACTGCACCAAAATTTTCACCTCCAAATGTTTGAAATCTCGTCTGGAAATCATAAGAAACAATTTAGCGCGTTTTGGGCGTTAATGGGTTAACCCTTTGAGCTCCGATGGCTCCCCTAAGGGGACATTTTACACGTAACGTAGGATGGCCTCGGAGTGGAAAGGGTTAATCGTAGGTAAATACTATTGTACCTTCTTCAATTCATCGAATGCGTGAAATAAAAAGAAAAAAACAAAGTCAATTGAGAAATTGTTGGATTATTGTACATTCAGGTCACGCGAGCGGTGACAAAATTTGCTCGAATGTCCTTCCAAAATTGTGGGAAAGGCGATTTTTGACCTGTAACTTACTCCTAGGACCCCCGGTACAAAATTTTGTACGTAATGAAGTTCATCCCCGAGGCCCCGACATAAAAAAAATTGCATGGTATTTAATATTATTTATTATGTACTAAAAAAAAGGACAAGGGTGTCTAGCTCACCCCCGAGGCCCCGACCTAAAGAAAATTGCAAAGCAACAAATATTTATTATGTACAAAAAAATGTACAAGGGGTGTCTAGCACTTCGACGTCTGAAAAAACCCGGGGTCCTAGGAGGTTAGTGCACTGACAATGCAAACAAATAAATCTGCAATGTTTGTTCATTAGTTACACGAAAACACGCGGTACAGGGTAGGGGCTATCCATAAATTACGTCACACGAATTTCATGATATTTGGGGCCCCCCCGTCCTTGTCACAGGTGGTCACATTTGTGCGACCCCCCCTCCCTCCTGATGTGACGTCACATATTTTGTAATGTTAAATTTAGAAATTATTAAAATAAAAGAGCACTTCCAAAATTACTTATATATTTCTATTAACCATCTTTTTTCATAAAATCAACAATAAATCAAACATTTTAGAAATTTTACAAAATATAACAAATCAAATTAGCGATACAAAATTTAAACATCATGTGTCCATGGACTTTGCTCCCACTCTTTTGTATTATTTATGACTGGCATAGCAGTCACTTCGTTCTGCGCCAAAAAGTGATAAACAGATTTAAATCTTATAATAGTATTGATACAGTTGGTAATAGAGACCCGTCATCACCACTTTAAGTCCGCGGCGTTAGGGTCGAAAAAAAAAAAATGGCTGAAACCCGTGTGCTTATGAAGTGTCTGAACTTGTAAACAACATTTAATTTTTCCGAAATTTTCAATATTATACTTGAAAATGCACACATTACTATTGGAAACAATTTTTTTTTTAAATAAAACCTCGTATCACAACAACGTAAACAAGACACAGGTTTCAACCATTTTTTTTTGTTTCCCATATCGGCCGCTTATTTAGTTGGGGGCGGCTTTAGAACAACTGGTCTCTATAGTTTGAAATTTTTCGTTAGAGTTGAAATTTCGAGTTTTAATACTTTAGGTTTATATTAGGGGTACCGAAAAGTAATCAAAATTTCTTCAATGAGCTCACCACAGTTAGTTTGTGAAGAAATTTTGATTACTTTTCGGTTATTTTCGCTTATTTGATTTGTTATATTTTATAAAATTTCTAAAATGTTCGATTTATTGTTGATTTTATGAAAAAAGATATTAAATAGAAATATACAAGCGATTTTGGAAGTGCTCTTTTATTTAAAGTAATCAAAATTTCTTCACAAACGAACTGTGGTGAGCCCATTGAAGAAACTTTGATTGCTTTTCGGTACCCCTAATATATGTGACGTCACGAAGCTCATGATCCGTGCCCCCCCTTGTCACACGGTGTCAGACTTTGTTGACCCCCTCCCTCCCCCTTAATGTGTGACGTAATTTATGGATGGCCCCGCTAACGCAAATGGTACAACATTTACATGGTCCACATGGACACATACGACGAGAATGTGACATCCCTAATTTTAGTGGTTTATTTACTTACAATTAGTGGTTAGCAATTGTTTAAAATATAATCAAAAGTGTATGCTCTAATATTATGTTCTGTATGTATATATATATATATATAAATATCTATGTATAATCCTTTAATATACTCATCATTTGCACGAAACAGACCTCTTTTGCTTGGTAAATTGCTCTCATGAATTCTGCATGATACTGTTTTGCATGGCTCGTTCCAAAAGAAATTCGTTCCACGTAGAATTGGCAGAGGAATTTCTTTTGAGCATTGTCGTCCTGCAAAAAAACGATGGTCGGTACATTTGTCGCGACATCAGAACCGTTTCCCTTGGTGGTGGCGGAGGCTGCGCTTCGAGCCACGAGTGTCCACGAGGCGAGAAATGGTTCTAATGTCCCACCCTCAACGATTGTAATCGGTGTCGCGTTGATTACCTGAAAAATAAAAATAAATAAAAAAAGAGCTATACGTAGTGACACGCCATAATGACAGAATGATGTAAGAAACGATCAGATGAAAATAAATAAGTTTGGAGCCGGAGTCTGAAGAATAATATGTTTGACGTGTGTAACGATTAGGAGGCACCAAAGCCCAACGGGGCATGCGAGTGTCTAGTTTCGATCCGGACGATCCGCAGAATATGCCGGTACCTCCACCGCAAAGACGCAACAATTCTCATCAACGGGTCGCTACGATCTCTCAGAATTACAATGAGAAAACCATGTTACTCAGCAGCGACGACGAGTTTCAATAGGTCAAGCGGATTCGCGCGGGCACTGTCGAGCTCGCGCAGTACCGGATGGTCCCTAAAAACGATTTTTCTTTTTTCTTTATTTCTTTTGTATCATTATCTTTATGTCGCCGCAGCAGCAACAATTAGAACCCGTTCGGTCTGTCGTCACTGATCGCTAAGAGAATGAACTCCAGCCGTGAGATGCAGCGAATGCGATGCACGTGGGCCCTCGCAAGGTCCATCGCCGAGGGACTTTGACCGGTAGCTCGAAATATCGCGAAAAGAAGCGATTTTGGGGAAATACTTCGGACACAAAAGTTGTAGGAGTTTCGTGATACGTTTGGGTTCCGTTTTTGGAAAGAAAAAAAAAAGAATTGCCGCCCCCTTCCGGGACAAATCCGATGACGTAGAAATTTTTTGTTTTAAATGATTCTCGGTACTTAACACTATGCCGTCCCGGTGACACCACATTGGTGTCCCGTAAAAACTATCGACCAAGCATTTGGCTTGATTTTCGGCACGTTGACTGCCACGTCGAATTCACGTGAGTCCCCATTCGCGCCGCGTGGGTCGCAAGGGTATACGCTATTGCGTTTGTCATAACCAGCGCGGCCTGAACGAAAAGTTTATCGCAGTTGACGCGATAAACTGGTCCAAGCTTATTCTAAAAATCCTACAACTTTTAACGGAAAGGTTTTTTTTTCTTTTTTTTTTTGTGAAATTTGTAGATTTTGTGATATTCGAGAAAATCTGTTAAAATGGAGCGTCCTGTGTCCCAGTGATGTATGGGTCCGCAAGTTGAGTAACGAAAAATGCAAAATCTTTGGTATTTTTTGTTCTTCCAATGAAACGTGAAAATGCAGTCCGGGCATCTTTTGAAGGTGCAGTTTGTGAGAAATTATCGAATTTTGCTGTGAAAAAATATTCTAGAGTAGCGACTGCTGCGCCTTTGGCAAATTGCAAATTTGCAAATTTTCTTTTTCACATGGTTCATTCTGAAGTAAATGGTTATATCGTTTAAAGAAATGAGAGTTTGGAGCAATTCGCATCAATTCGAATCTCTCGAAAATATATATATATATACAATGTGAGATACTTTAGATGGTCATGAAAAACTTCTGAACTGAGCATTGGATAACAAATTGTTGTATACAAGAGTTGTATAGTTTCTAGGCGAATATGTGCTTCTTTGATCTTTCATTTTACTATTTTGTTTTCAGTGAAGTCTCAGGTTTATTTTCAATTTTGTGAGACGTCATATCCAAAAATTCGAAGAAACACTGAATTTTAATTGTAAAAATATTACCCAATATTTAAAAACACCCCAAAATGTGGACCCCAAAAAAGCAGCATTTTTGACGATTTTTTTCTCAAAAACTATCAAGTGTAACCGCACAAAAAGTTTTTTTTCACTAGAATGTATACTTTTGCAAAATAGAAATAAAATTGATGTATCGTATAAAAATACATATTTATTTATTTATTTATAATGATAAACGTGGAAAAAAATATTGTTGGCAAATAAATATTCGACAAGATTCTTAGCCTATACGAGTGACGATATTGCCGGAAACTTAATTAACAATTCAATATTATAAATTGACAGGCGTTTTTTTGCAAAAAGTAAAAAAAATAGGTTTATTTTGTCCCACAATTGAGTCACAAAAAAAATGTTTAATCAAAATTTTATCATAATAGAGGCTCCGACAATAGCCGCACTAAAAAACAAAAAAAAATTTCTTCAGACTTTTTATTATAAATAGGTATTAATTAATTATATATTATAATAATATAATATTATAAACTATTACAATTATTATATTAATAAACATCATAAACAGATAAATATGTATTATTATACAATAACATTATTTTTCTATTGCGTTACTTTCAGTGAAAAAAAAAATTAATATTCTTTAAATAATAATTAATATCCGTTTATTAATTAACGAGGAAATGTCTTTACCTCGTTAATTAATGTCAGATTGCTGTATTAATAAAATACGTATACGTAATTCGTTATTAGTAAAATATTAGTAAATTAATAAAATATTTTTGGGGATACCTCAGTAAATACTAGACCAGTACTATTGTGCTTGAAATTTGAGGTTTCTTCGAAATTTTGGCATAAACTCTGGGACATGCGATTGAAACAATTGAAGGTAATCCCGAAATTTTGTTAAAAACGAAAAAGTAGAAAATAATAAAGATTAAAAAAAGCACATACACTAGGGGAAAGTGGTATGTGTGTGTGTGTATGAATGTATGTGTGTGACATTATGCAAATAGCGTCCAAAGCTAAAGGGTTGATTGTAATGACTAAATATATGATACGAGGCATATTGTACTATATTAATTTGTCATATATATTATACACGACAGTTCCATACTAAAATTCACGTTGATACTTGTACTATTGTGTTTATAATACAATGGAAGCAAAAGGAGAAAAGAAAAATAGTAGAGAAGATATTTATTTTATTATATAATGTCGAAAGTGTTATTTCAAAGACGTTACTGACACTCGAGTTGTCCACGATCATTGTACAACTAAAGCATGTATATGGATAAAATGGCAAAGTATTGTAATTTCTCGTAACTTCTCGTAATTTCTCAATTTTGTTCTTCTTTTTCTATAATTATTTTATAAATCAATTTTGTAGAATTATTTTTAATAATTAGGTAAACTTATTGTAGCCATTATTGTTTTCCATCGACTCAGAAAAAATATATAAATCAAGGGTTCTTCAATATTTTGTCAAAATTAGGTAAAACAACAATTTATTGAGATAGAAGCAACATTCTCAAAATTTCGGACAATTATGTATGGAATATGACGTCATTTAAGGAGTCAGGAGGCAGTCAGGATTTTAAAAAAACTGGATTTTCCAGTTTTTGCATTTTCGTTAAATGGGTACCTTCCAATGTACCCCAAAAAAATGTTCTAGGGTTTTGTTATTGTTAATTCTCCAGTTATTGCCTTTTCGTTAAGTAGATACCTTCTATTGTTCCCCAGAAAAATTTGCGGCGGCGCAACAAATATTTTGGAATAAGTAACAGGCATTTTTTTTGCAAAACTATGTTTTTAAATGGCTGAGCAAGATGATTTTGGCATAAGAACTAAATCAATATTTTTTTAGTTTTTAATCGAACGTTTTTTTTTCGATCCGACTGAGATTATTTATTTGATAAACAATTTAAGGCGAAATTTTTTGTCGAAAAGGCCGACAAGCCACTATTTTTTTTTTCAAACACGATATTTTGCAAATAACTTCGAATAAAGGCACGTTTTTTTTTATTTCAAATGATTCGGTCTCGAAATACCTTCTTCGCCGCAAAACACCTTTTTTTGGAGGTGCTTTGTCGGAGAACGACCGTAGCAGCTTGACAAATTAATATTTTTGTAAAAAAAAAAAAGAATATAAGTGTATACGCAAAGACCTACTTAATTCAATGTAAAAAGAATTCAATGAAATAAATTAAAAAGTTTCTTTCCAAAAAAATTCTTGAAAAATCGTTTTTTTCGGTTTCCTGACTGCCTTAATGGTCCATCTTGGTTTTGTCCAACTCTCAGTCACTTTGGTCAATCTAATATTCATCCTAATTAATAGTTGAATTTCTTGAAATTTTTTTCCTCCACGTATTTGTTGAATCAAACTAATTTTCATCAAACCAAACATCCAAACCAGAAATCGCTAAATTTTGTACTTTTTTTTTACTATAATTATTTTATAAATTATTTTTTATAATTGTTTCTGATGATTAGGTAAACTGTCTAGTAATTGACCGCATGCCAGTGAACGACCATTGCGCAAACAAATGTAAATTATAAGCTTTGAAATGAGCGAATGTTTATAAATTTCGTTTATTTATGGCTTCGATATTCCATATTTTACTACAAGTGTCAAAAATAGTAATTAAAGAATATATATATTCTTGTTTCATTCAATGGAAGTACCCGGTCATTTATTGGGTTTTTACAAGCGTGTCACATCATAGTTAATTTAAAAGTAATTTAAATGTGGAAATAATTTTTCTTTACCCATTTGTAAAAAAAATAATTATTTTTATAAATACATGAGGAAAAATTAATTTCCCATTTCAATTAGAAAAAAATTATTTAAATGGGAAATTAATTTTTCTTTAGGTATTTATAAATTTTTACAAATGCATAAATAAACAATATGCGCCATTTAAGGGAGAACACCACTGTGACGTAGCGTTTTCAAGTGCTTTATTCGGTATTTTTTTTTTGAGGAATTGGTTTGGTCAAGGGAAAAAAAACTTTTAGGCTGTATTGGACACATATTAAGGTATAAAAAACAATTTTTTTATTTTAAAAAAATACAAAATGGCGACGTGACAGTAACTTGAATATAAGTGATTTTTACTAGAGTTGCTCCACTGCAAGCACTAGAAGTGTCTAAAATTTGTTCGTGGAACAAAAAATGTAATATTTTCATGAAATATATTAGTTTTAGCGTGGAAGTACCTGGGGAAATTAAAAAATAAAAAAAAATAAAAAATAGAGACGAGTTTGAAAAAAAAGTTTCATTTTTTAACAAAAATTTTCGTATAAAAAGTTGAATAACTTTTTAAATTTTCAATAAATCGAAAAAAACTCAGGTACTTCTCTTTGAAATCTATCTAAGAAGCTACAGTTAAAATTTCAAGTCGATTCAACAAAAATTGATTGAGTTCTACTGCTTGCAGATTTCCAAAATACCATTTTGAGATAATCGCGTTTAAAGTTTTCGGTATCAATAACTTCTCAATAAAAACTTCTTAAAAAAATGCTAAAAACCCACCTAAAAAAATTATGTTCGGCTATAAACGAATTTGCATCATATTTTTGAGGGTTTATAGGATTTTTTTAAGTAAAAAAAAAATCGATTTTTTCAAAATTTCACAGTGGTGTTCTCCCTTAAATTAGTAAAAAATAATTTAAATGGGGAATTAATGTTTCCTTACGTATTTGTAAAAAAGTAATTATTTTTACAAATACATACAGAAAAATTAATTCCCATACAATTTCAATAGTTGTTTCATTATTGTAAACAAATTTACTCGAATATGACCTGAAACGTTTATAAATTCAACAATTCGTTCATTCACTGGCTGATTTACCCTACGTTACTTTCTCTTTATTAACCTTTAGAGCGCCGGGGTTTTGAAAAATTTGAAAATCGCATTTTTCTTTAGAAATGTGGTCTAAGGTCCCTAAGTTAGGGCCAAACTAAGTTAAGATGTTGGCGAGTCAGACTCCTTACGCCTAGAGGCGTATCCCGGCGCTCTAAAGGTTAAAGGTTCTGTCGTCTCTTTATTAAAATTTAGTCTAAATACAAAATTTGCATTGACATTTGAATAAAGCTTGTCAGTGGAATGAACAAATAGATTGTTTCATGATTGCGACAATAATCCAAAACCAATGTATGAATTTGAAATATTCGAGTCCCATGTAGCTGATGTGTATTATACTTTTCCCTATGATTTGTAAATATGTTCTTGGAACGTCACAAAATATGTGTGCTATGTAGAATACAATGATGCTTTGGATTTTCAAAAGTCACGATACAGTAGAACTCCATTTAAAACGAGCCCATATGGGGCCAAGCAGGTTCATATTGTTTTAATTCATGTAACAGGAGTGCACAAGTACTTTTACTTTAATAAAAATAAAGCTGCTCCCTCTGTCCCATAATAATAGTAGCAAGTGAATACTTACAATTAACCGTGTAATATCAACTGCTACTATTATTATGGGACGGGGAGTATTACTTATTTTGTGCAATTAGTACTTTATAGATTCTAATCTACTTAATTTTGTCTAAACTTTATTTTTACAATAAAGTTTCGAGAATGTATAAACTGTTGTTTTTTATAATTGCAACTGTTGATAAAACCAGGGGTCAATTGCTGCGACATTCTTGGGGTCAGAGACCCCCGACAGGTGAGTTTTTAAGGGTCAGAAGCTGGGTCCAAGACAAACTGTACTCGGAAAGGAAATAACAATTATTATTAATTAATTTATACTAACACATGCTAATTACGTCACTTACATTTTAAAGGTTCTAAATTATATTATGAAATAAACAAATTTTTGCTTTGACCGATTTAATAGAGCAAAACTGCGGGTAAGGTCAGAAACTGGCCCGAGCAGTGTAGCTGGTGCAAATTTGAATCTGGAAATTTCGAACAAAAATTTGTGTGACTGGTGAGTATTTGAGTAAAACGTCAAATTTTTTATCAAGAAAGGGGTAATCATTTATCAATAAATAATATTTCAATTAAGGGGTTTAGGCCACTCTAGGGGCAAAATATGATATTTGAAGTACCAAGGTGCCTTTTTGAGAAACAAATAAAAATTCGATTTTTGGAAATTCCTAGAGTGGCCTAACCCCTTATCACTTTGTCGTTCGCGCCTCTGATCAGGATTCTTTCGTTTGGCGCCGGTATAAATCTTTATGTACGACACCAACGCGGTGCCACCGGCGCTTGTCCGATAGTTTTCGCATGGCACCACCGTGGTGCCACCGGCGCTTGCCCGATAGTTTTCGCATGGCACCACCGTGGTGCCACCGGCGCTTGCCCGACAGTTTTCGCATGGCACCACCGTGGTGCCACCGGCGCTTGCCCGATAGTTTTCGCATGACACGAACGTGGTGCTACCGGACGGCATAGTGTTAATAATCCTATTTTTCTTTTTCTCAGTCATATGAATTCTATGGTTTTTACTTCATAGACTGGAACGGCCCTTGACGGTACTTCAGACAATCACAGTCACCCTCTGGGCCATTGGGCAAAAAAACATTGCAATAAATGGAGTTCTACTGTATAATATTATTTAATTTTGCACCGAACGCACAAAATACAAACAACCTCCGGAAAATAGGGCAACGGTTGTGTTTAACACGGGTCAAGCTTTTTACACATGCGTCCAAAGTACAATAGTTTGCAAATCACGTGGAGTGTATATTGTAAATGATATTTTCTATGAAATTTCATTTTTTGTTTAAATACCAAGTAGCGGAAGGCCGGGTAAAGTGAATACCTTAAGATATTTAGGGCTTTAGCAGAAAAGGTGTATAAGATACAAAAACAAAATAAATAGCACGAATCAGTCTTTATTAACACTAGAACTACCACACCAGTCATTTTGACTGGTTTGACAATTTTATTTTATTATTCCTACTTTATGTTACATTTTTTCTTCGCAATGATGTAATGATTTTTGGAGGGATAACTAAAGGACTAATATAATAAACTTTAACCCTTAATGGTCACCCGGGGTCAAAATGACCCCAACCGAAACTTTAACTAGAATTACTATAAATTATTGGCGCCCGATTGGTCTAGCCTTCTCTCTAATAGTGCTTTGGAATTTCCTTTGTAAGATAAGATTAACGTCGGGAGAACCCCCTTCAAATGTCAAAATACATACCTTTTTTGAAGCGCCCACTTTGAAGTTATTTTTTTTATACACTCTGATATCTCAAGAATATCACCCTAAAATTTTATGAAAAAATATTAAAAATTGCCAGAGTTATGATTTTTTTAAGTAAAAAATGGTATTTTTTACGGATTGCCTCCTTCCTGATTTTTTTTCGCCATTTTTAAAATTTGATAAAAATTTTTTGCAATGACGTTCTCATTCTAAAAGGTTCAAACTAATATCCTGAATTTTTATGAGTCGCTAGGAATGATAATGGCAACGTGGTAATTGTTTAAACATGGCTGGAGTCATTCTGACCCCGTGTGACCAATACGTTATTTTTAGGACCTGTGACCATTAAGGGTTAATTTTGTTTTATTCATTTAAAATTAGTTCTAGTTAGGTAGTTCTAGTCTTAATAATTCCCCTTACAAAAACCATCATCAGTTACCTTCAATAATTAAACAATTATTGACTACAAATAAAATTTGAAAAAGTACGAAAGGATTCCCTTTCTCCTGACCCCCGGGTAACGCGGTTACAGTACTCGGGTAAAGTGAATATCCATCTTTTAACGTCTGAAAACATGAGTAATAAACTTAATAAACTGAAAAGAAATTAACTTGAACTTAAATATTTAGAAACAAAATCTCTCATGTCTGTATAAAGTTGCATAGGCAAACCCATACTTTTTAGCTGTGCCCTTTATCGATTCTCCAGTTTTTGCCCAAATTTATAGCTTTTTGCATGATATTTTCGTGCCACGAGCCTTGGTTAGTTTTCTTTTATATTTCTTCACCATCTTAAACAAAAAAATAAACATTATGAGATCGTAAGTCGATAATCAAAAATGGCGTCAGTGCGTGATTCCATATTCGCTTTGCTATATCCGGTTTGCCCGACTCGGTAACTTTTGAGATTAACACATTTCATGCAAAAACTATCGATTCTGACCCTCTGTTAAAAATATACCATAAAAACCTATTTTGACATGCTACGGAACTAAAATATTCCTAAGGATCAAGAACTAATAGTATTGGAAATAACATCGATACACTTACCTTGCGAAATCAATGTTTTTTTTTCACGAAAACACAATTCTTCACTTCGTGGACAAAACGTGGCGCGGCCCCTTGCTCAAGTGATTGCCGCGCATTGAGCCAAGATGGGGTCAAACGTTACTATGGCGGTGTGTTGAATGGCGGCCGAATAATTTAGGAATATTAGGGAGTATTCGCTTTGTCCGGCCTTCCCCTACTCCTCTTGTTCTCTTCTGTACAAAGGAATTATTTTTTATTGAAAAACGACAAAGTAGCTTATCCATGAGATTAATTTTCTACCGAAGTAGTAGTTCCTATGTAAAAAGAGCGAGTGGTGCATTTTCTCGAATAAAAATGTAAAGAAATATTGCGGCAAAAAAAACATTAACAATCAATGAAGTTTCACGACGGCTTGGATGTTTTCCACCTTTTCGTGTTAATTGTATAAATTCCAATTTTTGTATAACATTATGCGGAAAGGACAATTTTCTAAAGCACAGTGTGGAAAATAAAAAAAATAAAACATAATTATTTTTCCCACACTGTGGAAAAAATAATTATGGTATTTTTTGTAAACGATATTTTTTATAACATTACGTGGAAAATTCGCGTATTTACCGCTGAGTTTTAATTTACGAAAATTCAATTTTCCAAAACATCGTGCGGAAAATCAAAAAATGATTTTTCCTAAATTCTCGAGAAAATCATTTTGGTTATTAAAAATATCGTTTGCAGCTTGTGCACACGATGCACAAGATGAGCAGTGCGAGTGCACTTTTTGCAAAATATATTTGCAACATATATTTTGGAATAACTGAGAAAATCCATTCTATTAGCACGAAGGTACCGATGTAAATTGATAAACAAGCTGTGTAAATTAACAGATAGACTATAAAAAAAACAGTAACAATTTAAGGATTTTTTTGTATCTGTTACATAAGTTAATTAATTATCTTGTTATTATCGATAATTCATTTTGACTCTCGTCCATTGATAATGTCAAAAGAAAGTTGCTTAACGATTACACGAGAAGAAGAAAGTAAAGGACTATAACTATATATATATATAGGATAGTAAGCGGAATTTTGAAATTTTCCAATTTTTCTTCGGTATGGCTCTAGAAAAAAATAATGAGCCGAAACGAAGGATATACAGATGTACGTATTTACATTCGTATGTGTATATATTGTCTTTATAAAGAAGACATTATATTGAATTATATTAAATTATATTACATTATATTTTATATTATATTATATTATATATTGTATCATACGTCGTATTCGGGTTAGTCTAGACTTCAATGGTGAAAGAAAAGAAAAATAGCGAAATAAAAAAAGGTTTTGTCATGGCTAAGCTAGGCATATCACGAATAACTCAATAATTATGTAGGGTGTAATTTTAATGTGTGTTCGGATGAACTGTGCACTTCGAAGAGTGTAATTTTTCATTCAACAACTCCATGAGGTTCATTAACTTTTTTTTTTTTTCTTCAAATTACAATCCGCATTAAAATAAACACTTAATTTAGCATATTGATCATTATTTAACAAATTAATGAAATAATAAACAATTTTGCAAACACATTATTATTTAAGAGCCGCCAAAAGTTGAATGTAACATCGATGAAAAGCCTAAAGGCGAGTTTCCATTGCAAGCGAGCTTGAGGTGAATATTCACTGCTTCGGCAGCCAATGGCAGTGGCCCGTGGGCGTGGTTTAATTTGTCAAAAGGTCCGAGCTCGCGTAAATGCTCGGTAGAAAAAAAGAATGGTCCTAAAAGGTCTTAGAGGTTCAATTTTTCGAGTTTTGGATTAGAGTAAACTGGTGTTAAAATTGTCCGGGGTCCATCTGACCCCAGAGTGAACGTTAAGGGTTAAATTTGACGAGGTAAATATTTCTTTAATTGCGTCATTTGGAATTAACCGCTTCAATTGATTATTTCTTGAAGGAACCGTGTGAATGAAAGCTACAAAATATGCATTTAATATATTGTTATGATTTTTTAAGAAAAACTTCTGCCGTTAAAATTACATTTTTCATAAAGATATGTATGGTGTCTTCGATGGCGCGCTAATGGAAGGTCAAACTTAGAAATTTGTGTAAAATATAAATAAACTATCGATACCTGGTGTATTTTGACATCAACATACCTAATATGTAATCCTTTCATGGTATATATATGTATATACATATGTAAATTCCTTTTCCTTAGTTGGTCGTTGAAATAATAATAATTATTATTCATTTTTGATTTTTCAACACGGCCTTTAGTTTCGATATTTTACATATTATCCGTTTTGGATCCTGGTTTGATCCATCCTCGGTATTTTGAACAATTCGTTAATATGTGACAAAATAAAAACTAAAAAACAAACGTACAATTGTTAAATATCCTTTCAAGTAGTCGATTATTAGATTTTAAAAATGCATATGTTTTTTTAAAAGTTGGAACTCACTGAATTAATTTTATTCCTTTCTTAAAAATGATAATAAATTATAATGTCATCCAATTATAAAAATTATCAATATTATCTAAACTATAAAAACTATTCCAATGATCAACGTTCGTATGGTAAGATTCTAATTCTCTTCGTTTCATAACATCTTTTTCTCTTTCTAATATTTTGAAATTTTGAAAATCAAAGGTTGAGGGTCCATAAGGCCTGGTTTTTGGCCCTAAGGGAGCACAGAGTCGCAACATTTCCATTTTTATATATATGACGTGCTTCTATATCTCTTACAATATAAATAAAAAACAAAGTTGTACGCAATTGCGCTCATATTGAAAAACGCGGATGAATGTGCCAAAAAAAGCTATTTTCTTGGAAAAATAATACAAACGTTTAGGTTTGCTCCAATAACAAAGGACTTAAATTAATAAAAAAAGACTTAATATTGCTCCAACAAAACATTGAAATTATTAAAAAGATTGTTATATAAATCCTACATATTATAATTTTTAACAATTATATTAGGGCCAAAATAGCACGCGTTATGGACTCACATCCTTTATGTTTATTATTACTGCAATGTTTTTGATAAACCAATAATATTTTTGCCTGTGGCATAATTTCCAGTCTCTCCTATATAAACTTTGTCACAGTCTTTACATGGGATCTTATAAACAATGGGTGTCAAAAATGGATAATAATTGTATTTTTATACATACCTCATTCAATATCAAAGATATTGTTAGAGATGAAGAATCCCTACTTCCTGAAACACAGACCCCCTAAAAAACACCTCTGGTGCAAAAAAGTCGAGACAAGTTCATGTATGAAAAGGGATCTCTCTACAAAAAGCATTTTGAAAATTTTCAGCCAGACAAAGTAGTTAAATTCGATAACAATAGACAAGTTCAAATTTTCCATTATATCCATATGAATTTTGAAAAACTTCGGCCAAATAAAGTTGTGAAATCCGATAACGTTAGACAAGCTCGTTTTTTCCATTATGTCGATACGAAGTAATTACAAAAAGGAAAAAATTTTTTCTGTTTTTACAAATTGCACATTTAAAGATATCTCATATCACATTTGAGGTTGCACAATAAACAAAAATGTATAACGAAAATTATTCTTCCACGCATTAAACTTACAACCTAGTCGTGCATAGCCACGCAAAGAGGGAGTCGAGGGGAAGATTGTTACAAGGCGTCTGTTCGGTCCCGAAGAGATTGTTGTAACGAGGTGCTCCTGTACATGCGTAAAAGGGGGTAAGCGCATGTATAATTACAAATTTTATTCTCTTCTGATTTACAACTTGGTGTATCTTCGTATCTCCCTAGTTTACAATAAAAATGGGTAAACTTTTCTAAAAAAAATACATCAGTAACAACAAAAAGCAACATAATTAGTAAAATAAAGTAAGTTATTGTTAAAAAAATGTGCAATTAATACTGTAATTGCAGATAACGTTTTACGTTTATTCTCCTACCTCATTTCATATTAAAAATAATCTACCTACTTGAATTATATTTACAGTTCTTCTGTTAAATTTTCCATCATAATAGAACAAACATTTATATCACTTTCAGTGATTGCAACAAATTCCTGCGTGCGAAGTTGACCTACCCGGGTAACAAATTTCACAAAATTCAAAGAGTTCTAGATTCACGAATTTCAGAAATGGTATCGGTGATTGCGAAGGTAAAAAACTATTTTCAAATTCGGGAACATCAGTTACTCCATTTGGGAAAGAGTGCACTTATTTTTATACAATTCTGGCAACGAGTGAATATGCAAGGATACCAACTTTGCACGGTTCCCAAGGACTTTTATATTCCTAATTACGAAAAACTTTATTATTAAAATAAAAAGTTTCTATTTTTTTAGGGACTAAATAGGGTAAACCAACCAGTGAATGACCGGATTGTTGAGTTTGCGTACATATGAGCTTACATTCGACTAAATTTATTTATAATAATGAAACAAGTATTGAAATTGCGAGGCAAGGAGTTACCCTACAAGGGTATGCCGTTTTTTGGATTTTCTTTTTAGAAATGTATCCACAATGAGATGAGCAATTCTCGAACTTTCTAAAAATGTACCAGTTTTCCTGTCAGAATTCTTATTAGCAAAGATGACTGTAGAACTCTTTGAAAGTTGGACAAAAATAAAAATTATTTTGAAATTGGTCGCGATAAAGTTGGCCCCTATCCTTTGAAGAAATAATTATCGTTGAAAGATATATATATGTATAAGGAACTATATCTCACATATGCACCATAGAAGTAGCTCATCGACAAGGTGCCACGCTGGTCACCTCGGGGGCCCACTTTGAAGGCGTATAAATTCCGCAACGTAAAAAATTGTAATCTCTGTTAATTTCCTTTGTTTGAAAAAAGGTACAAAATTTCCTTTATTACCGCAAGAACTTTTGAATTTGAAGCATCCTCAGGTACATAGTATTCTCGTGTGTATCACTTATGTATTAGTAGCCCCTTTTTTTCACAGAATATGCCACAGAGGAGGCTCGTAATGGGTCGATTCGCAGTTACCATTGTATTACAATATCCTTGGACATCGATTTTACCATCCTATCCAATCGACGTTTCCGTTAGTAACTATTTCCTTCCACCCGTGCCAGGGTTCGGTGTCTTCGTCTTCGGAGGAACACGTGACGCGCGATGCAACGATGGCCCCCCTACGCACGGGAGTCGCATATCGCGCGCGATTAACGTCCTCGTTCTCGATATCCTCGTAACGCAGGGCTTCGTCCATGTACCCAACTTCTTGGTTTTCGTCGTTGGTGTATTTCTCATATTCCGCGTTAACGTCCCTCCGCGTGACTTTGGTGGCGACCGTTTCGGGGGTCCCGCTTCCCAAGCCGCTGGACCGTTGGTTGGGTATGTGCGGCTCGATCGGTCGAAAGCCAATGGCCCTAAGCTTTGCAATTCTGAAATTACATTCCGACGATACAACCGGAACGAATGCGGACCGTAACTGCGAATAATCGCCCTCGGATACGTCGGACGTCGATAAACGTTCGCTTTCGTCGTCGACGCGCCGCGACGCCTGAGGACTCTCGCGTTCCTCGCGATGGTTATCGTAGAACAGCGAGTCCGTCTCGTCCATTTCTGACTTTATCTCTTCCAGATCGATTATCTCCATTTTTACCGTCATATCTTGCTCCCTTTCGTCGATTCGATTTTCCATGGGACTCGACGCTTGGCGAATAAGGTTGCACTGCACGGCGGCTTCTGCAAATTTCTTGGTGTTTTGTTCCTGACCGTCGGTGGCTCTGTTTCTCTTGCGCTTCGACATTTCGCATCTCAACGCGGAACGATCGAAATGATTGTCCCTTTCGATCGTCTGAGAATTTTCCTGCGAATTCCTTCCCTTCCGTAATCTCAACGACCTCGTTTTCCTCTTGAGGGCAATTTCGTTCCTGGTTTCTTTCGTGGTTTTAGCCGTTTTGTTGTAATTTCGCAAAGGACGTCTTTTTGCTTCCGTTCCTTTCAGGGGTAATTTTTTTATTTTTTCAATACTCGACGGTCGTCGTGGGCAATTTACAGTTTCAAGTTCCCGTCGTCGTTTCCTTCTGAGGACGCCATTGATACGTCTGTGTCTTTGATACCTGTAAATAAATAGAAATTGATTAAAATATTTCTTATATATTAACCCTAGAACAGCACATGGGGTCAATATGACCCCACGCTTAGAAAATTTATTTTGATTTCCCAATGATGAAACATTATTCAAGGAATGTCAAAATATATCTCTAAAAATTTTCAGCCTTAAATATTGAAAATTCGCGGAGAAATTGATATTTTTTCACGTGGGGTCACTGAGCCCCTAGTGTGCTCTTTACGTTCGAGTTTGGAGGTGTGCTGTTCTAGAGTTAATAAAATTTTCAAAAAATCATCGATTCTTGAAAATCAGAAACACAAAAATGCGCAATTCAAAATACCTGGATTCACGAATTTCAAGACCCATTTTTGCATCGATGAACAAATTGGCAATTTCCTTGCTCGTTCTTCGCTTCCTAGTATTCCTTTCGTCGATGCCCACCTCTCCTATTTTCCTAGTGCCCCTCAACGACCTTCGAATTCTCACCAGCTTATTAAGTTTCGTTTCCTTTCTATTAACCATCGACGTTTTCTTTCTCGCAGAAGAAGCTCTCTCAGGCATTTTATTAGTTTCCTGATTTTTCAATTGCCCTGCGCTTCTCGTTCTTTTGGTCTCGACTTCGACCGAATTACATTCCGTCGATGAACAACATTTTCTTCGTTTCTTAAATCTGAAACAGGACCTTCTCAAGCCCGTGAGCGTTGCGTTTTCTTTCTCAGAATTACGTTCAGAATTAGCTTTCCTTTTCCTTGGAGTTTTATGCGAAGACAAAATGTCGTACGCTTTCATTATCGAGCTATCCTCCTCGATCGTGTACCCGATAATTCCATTTATGAGCACTCTCGACATCGGGTGCCTCCTTTTCTCTGTAACCAACTGTACAATTTTCTCCGGCGTCAAGGAATCCAAGCCATCCCCTATCGTGCCCTCTTTCTGCGAAGTCACTCGAAGCGTAGAGGTATCGCTAGGCATCGCTAGACCTGCATTTTGGATTTTCGTTTTTTCCATTACCTTAGGATCCGTTTCTTCGCAAGCTAGTCTCGGATCGTGAATATTGGTTATTATATTTTCATTTGCATCAGAATTCGTGGAAAGGCTCACTTTCGCAGCCCGTGAGTCTTTCATGGTTTCCTCTTTTTTGTAGACAGTCTTATCCGTCACCGTTGACGTCGTTAATGGGCACGAATCCTGCAAATAATGGGGTTCGGGCAAGTTTGTCTGGTTGGTACTGCCTTCCACGCTGTCATCGCTACGACTACCGACGCTGTCGTGGTTCTTTCTTCTTCTTTTCCTGTTGCCATTTTGTTGTCGCGTTGGACGCTCGGAACGCAAAGCAACGTTGTCAGCATCTGACTCTTTGGAGAGCGACGTCTCGTGTTCATCCAGTTTCTCATCGATCGACGAAAACTCGGAATTTTTATTCGAAACATCGAGCTTCGATATACGACCGATCGCCAAGCCTTTCTTCGCACCTCGATCGTTGTGCGTCGAATCATACAAGTCGGTGCGAATGGAAATGTTTGTGTTTCGAAGCTTCGACGTGAAGCTCAAAGCTTCGCTTTGATTGACCGAGGCACCTTGGGAATCGTGGTTGCTCGATGATTGCGAGTTTCCTTCGAGGGAGCGATCATGGGGTTTCTGAAATACTTGTCGAGAGACTATCGAGCATGTGTTCGATGCGAGCCTCGGATGTTCGGGAGCCATACATAAGGTGGAAGTCGAAGATTTTATCTTTCCGTCGCCATCGTGTAGATGATGAGTGCGCATCCTCGATGACCTTCTGGACAGCGTCAGACCATTTCGAACGGTCTTCGATGGATTTTTCAAATCCGACGAGTACCACGGAGGAGGTTCCTGGTTCGTCAGGCGCCTCAAAAGGAATTTGTGATATTTTTCCGAAGGAGACTGGCAGATCCAGTGTGCCAAAATCGAGTACAAGCCATCGTATCGGTAGCCAGCCTTGGGCGCGAAGTCGTTCGATAAACTGTAACTCCTTATCACGCGAACCGGTATTCGATGTTTATAGTTTTGCAACAGAGGGTCACCGTTAGGGTTTTCCGTGAGGTACCGAGCACCGGTGAACGTTAGAGTGTCACCGAAATCCACATCGTTGTGCTCGTTCACGCTGGGAATGCAGATCGACGTTACACCGAGGTCCCCGGCCTGCGATTTCTCCAACAACGGAAGGTGCACACGATCCCTGGAGCAATCCAGACGTATACCCCACCAGGATCCGGGTGGAAAACCCGAAATAGGACCGTACACCTTGTCCGGAATCTGTAACATTCGTGAAAAAGCACAAGCTTGCAATTGACACTGTTTCGGAGGATACATAGACTCAAATACTTTTTGGAGGGAAAGTGGGATCTCCGTTGGAACAGAAAATATTACCGGAGTATTTGCACAGAAACGTAACAATTTTCAAACACGTGGATTGTGGATGGATTGAAAAAAGTGTTGGGAAATTGGTTTGGTATTTGTAATTAACAAGTAAAATATATAGGAACGAAAATACTCACTAGTCTGTCCTGTTCCAAATTTCTCGGGGAAGATTCCGCCTTGTATTCCGCATTCATGCAGGATCTTTTGTTTAACTGCGTAAAGAGTCTCTTAAGTTCTTCCTCTGATCTGTTATCTGACTGAAATTCAGCGAAAGGTTTGGAATTTAATTAGAAACCTAGCAAAATCCTAACGAAACCGTAAATAAATACCCAACCGACACATTTAGTTGCTATCGTGTAGCATAGAAATTACAATTTATATAACAAAAGTGATATAGCAGTTACATTACTGAACCGTAACTTTAGCAGCTCGTTTTTTAATCTTGTCTTGTCGATATAATTAATGCAAAACATTTACAAAACAAAAATGGTGAACCTCAACATTAACGTAGCGTTACACTGTAATATTACAAACATATGCCTGTAACATCACTTGAAAGTTCTATAGTAACGTTACAACCACAGAATAAAGCGAAATTATATATTTATATAAATAGTATTTATATAAAGAGTAGTATTATCGCAGCCTTGCAATGTTGTTACTGTTATGTTACATTCGTATAACTACTACGTGTGCGTAATTTACATTCAGATTCGCTACATGGCGTTTAAAAACTTCAAATTCTTCTTGAGAGCATATTTATAACGATATAATATATTTTTTTATCTATTACAGTGGGCTTGACTTTTTTCTATTACAGTGGGCTCGACTTTTGCACACAATTGGTTCCTGAGAGTGTGTGCGAATGTTGAATGTTCGACAGTAGAGGGATGTAAAAAAGTATTCACCAAAAACGGTGTTTTAAAGTATTTATTTATTTATTTAGCTTTCGGGTGTTTTCTTTATAAACTTGTCAAGAGTTAGTTGAGTAGCTCCTTTTTTTTCTTTCCGTAAAAAAGATTTCTATAACACGCAGTGTCTTTTTGTATTGCCCTACGTACTTGAGATATACGCTCTCCATTGGGATCGCATTCTTCCATAATAGTTAAAAATTTGTCTAGATGCATAAAGACTTCATTCATATTTTTAATTGTCAAAGTCTTTACGTTTCTATCGGCATCTTCTTCCCCATTTTCGTCGTGTATTTTATTGTTAATCAATTGTTGCTCAATTAGATATACATTTGACAGCGGTGCCGAGTGAGATTCAATTAATTCATTAACATCGTCGTCGTTGACGTCCAAGTTAAATTCATTCACGAGATCAACTATTTCATCGGTGATAGTTTCCGGTATTTCTTCAAAATTTGTAAAATCATTCGTCATTTGTGGGCATAATTGTTTCCAGGAACCTTTTATTGTTGACTCTTGTATGTCAGCTCATAGAGGGAATAACATTCGACCGCAAAGGCTTACAAAGTTGAATTTGTTTAAATATGCGAAATAGTGAATTGTGTGAAAGTAGAATGTGCGAAAGTCGAGGACCGCCTGTATAACGATATCACATATTTTTTAAAGTAACTCCAATATCACATCTATATATCCGTTACATTATTTTGTTGTAACAGTTACATAGTTACTATCACTTAGCTATGTAACTGTTACATGTAACATATTGGTAACAGCTATGATTTTTGTTTGTAACTTGTAATATTTATACAACATTGTCACAATGATAAAAAAAGGAGCGAAATTGTAACATTACTATGGTACAAAATCCACATCCAGGTTATATAAACTGATACTTAGTTATACAGTTGTTACATAGTTCACACATAACAATTTCATATTTTTAAATGTAACTAATATTGCATCTATATATCCGGTATATTTTTTTATTGTAACAGTTACATAGTTATAATCACTTAGCTGTGTAACTGTTACATATAACATATTGGTAACGGCTGTGATTATGTTTGTAACTTGTAATATTTATACAACATTGTCACAATGATAAAAAAAGGAGCGAAATTATAATGTTGCTACAATATAACATCCACGTCCAGGTTATATAAACTCTGATACTTGGTTATATAGACGTTACATAGTTCACACATAACTGTGTCGACTGGGTAGCTGCTGCGTTTAGGGTCGCGTTTGCGGCAGTATATTAGTGATAACACAATTGAAGTTGCCTAACTCGATAACGTTATCGTATGGTATCCTAAGTAAGTTTAATGAAGACAGTATCCTTACATACCCGTATTTTATTGGACAACTCACGTAATATCTTCGCGTTCTCGTCAACTGTGTTTGATCGACAGTTGGCATTAGCGTTATCCGCCATTTTGCGTATGTTCTATATCGTAATGAAAAATAAAGAAAAAACGCTAATTGCACATCCAGGAGCGAACGTCTTAACCTCAACGAGCTAAGGGCTGAGTTTCCATCGAAACTTTTGAATCCCAACACCGAACGTGTGATTGGTAGACTCGGAGGGAAACAGTCATTTTCGGCGCATCTGATTGGACAGTCAGTTACATTTCAACGTTCCATTACTTGAAACCAAATAACGGTTAAAAAAATAATAAACTTTATCAAGAAGTATACATATATGTATAAACACACACAGGCGCACGTGCGATATACACACACACCCACACAGGAACGTAGAAAGTGGGGTACTGAAAGCTTGCACTCAAAAGCGAGAATGAATCTGTGTGTACGTACTATATATATATATATATTGGTCCTCATTTCTAGTGCGCATGCGCCAGAAATCATAACTACTAGAATATGTAATATCCTTTACGACCGCACAGATGACGCTGATGTGCAAAACCGTGTTGTCCCTATATATCCATAGTCATCTGGTTTTCACCTGTAAGAAAACTTTTATTTAACAATAACAATTCGATATTGTTTATTGTATTATATGATTTTTCGTCGGGATTTCAATATCACCCGGGACTTCGCTTGAGGCTCCATCTGTTGTGCTTATTGCGTCAGCTAGGACATAACACCTCCATCATTCTTGTATTTCCTACATCCGTGGCGGTTACGAGCCACCCCTTATTTCAAGTCGCGCTTTTCGCACACCAACTCCCTTTGCAGGGATGTAGCAAATTGCAATAAACAAACTATCAAAGATAAAAGTTTTGTTTTCCATTTTCCAGAAAAACTAATGACTATCAAACGTTCTAATTGTTGTCTTTCGTAATCATCAAACGATTTCCCGTCGAATACGTCCAAAACGAACTAATTGTCATAAAAAATAAGAGCGCGCCGGCCAACTTTGGTATCAATTATTTCATTTTGAATTTCCAAAAAACGCATAAACTATCAAACGTTTTCTGTTGTATATCAAACGGTATCAAACGACCATTAGGGACGTTCGCCAGAGTCTTAGAGGGGTGAGCAGTGCGGGAAGATTTCCTATGCTTATACATTGTGGCGATTGAGTATACTGCCAACCTCAATTATCTAAAATATTAATTATTTAAAATTATCGTACATATAAATAATATAAGTAGGTAATAAAATATGTAAAATCGATTTTTTTATTAAATGTAATTTTTTGTAATTACGAATTTGCTAATAATATTCATATTCGAGTACATAAAAATTCTAACGAAACTTGGCAACAGCGCAATATGAGTGTTTAACGGATGGTAATAGTTCGGCTCAGTTTGACTGCCAACATAATTACAGAGCACAATAGAGCATATCTTAACCTCAAAATCTCGGCTGAATCACAAATTTTACAAGTGAGGTTAAAAGGAAAATTCTCGTGCAAGAAGCAATTAAAACGTTTTCGGCAATGCTCAGAAATGGGGAAAAAGAATAAAAAGATACAATCTATAAACAAGAAACAGGATAACACATTCCCTATGTTTTTGTTACACATTCAGTTTCACACAGCAATTCAAATTTACCGCGTAATTGAAAAGCGGTGTTGCCAAGTTTAACGTTCAGCTGATGTAAAATCTGTATATTACTATTTAATCAAATAATTTAGACTATAAATGAACGGTAAATCTCGTCTATCTTTCTCTGAAATAATTAGCAAGCTTTGATTTATCCGATAAGAAATTTTATTTCGTTTTTGAACATTCTAAAAGTAATTATTTTTCATATCAAACTTTACTCGCCATAAGAGCGAGCACACGTTAAATTACCTTTTATTTTTATTCGATTTTGTCAATAACAAAACGGTAAAAAATTCTGAAAAAATTCATAGAATAATTTTTTTATATGAAGAATAAGATACAATTTTTTCAGAATTTTTTGACATATTAAAACTTTCTGTCAAACGACCATTAAGGATGTTCTTGCGGGACAATCTAGTCAAATGAATATCCGTACAATGGTTCTTTTTTATAGGAAATTGAAAAAATTAAGGAGCATATCTATAAGATAATACAATTAAACAACGTAATTTATCAATAACAATTAATTTTACGTTTAATATATGCAATATAGGTAAAATAAAATAAGCTACAGTCACTGATTTGACTAAAGTACCATCTTCTAAAAGTAAATCTTATAATCGAAAACATTTTAGCGTTCAATCGTAAATATAATGCAACACATGTTTTTAGTTATTAAAAATATATTTGAGAAGAGCACCGTGATATAGTCCTCTAAATTATCTTTATATAAATTATTTGTTTCTATTATTTCAATCGCTTTACATTTGGCAACGTTGTCCATAAAACTTTCATTTCTTACCAGTTGGCAAGGCTGTTACCCATATTTTTCGTATTCGTACACAACCTGCAAAGATGGATCAATATCGTCACAAAGGTCGAAAGAAAAAAGAAAACTGAATGGCGAAATAACGTGAGTGTTGCTGTTAAAAGAAGAAAAAAATGTCTTTCGGAAAATGAATGTGTAGTGGAAGGACGAAGAATAGTGAATATCAGCCAAATCGCCAAAGAGTTGTGGTGCAAATCTTGTCTTATCGTACTTTATGCAAGTACGCAAATTTCAAACTTCCCGGTGAAAAAGTGTGAATTTATACCGCTAGATGTCGCTCTTATCGATACGACGTTGCCACGCTGCTTACGCCTGTTTATTACTTCATCGTTTTTATCACGTTCGAATCTAAATAAACAATTAACTAAAAGGTCAATTATTTTCATTTTTTTCTGTTAAGTACAGAATAATATAATGCAATTTATAAAATTTGTTTGGTCGAAAAATCTTCTTTAGTAAATTAGAATTCTCGAGTAGAACATGTGTACTTCTATTTTCCCTATACTTAACATGTAAAATTGCTATTTTTCGAAAATCGATTACTCACAAACTAAACGGTGAAAAATTTTCAAAAAAAATAATTTAGAGTCTATAATTTTAGATTTATTAGTCAACATTTTTTCAGAATTTAATCTTTGTTTTTTGCGCAAACGAAAATCAAAAAATCTAATCTCGCCCGGCTAACTTCATGGCGGTGTACGAGCCAATCACCAATAATCCCCCGTGGAACCCAGAGACCTCTGTCGACGCGGACGCGAAGCTTCCGAGGGAAAATAAAAAAAATTCCCAGCAAATTGTGGGATCGGTTTATTGGTAGTCTGGCGCGAGAGGTGGGGATGTGAAATGAAATATGGCGTGCAGCAGGTTATTGCAGTGAATGCTGCTCGATTTGTAAACGTTAATGAAGAATTTTCGTACATATTTAACGATCTGTCGCGGATCGTCGTGCTTACGGGCGAGCGACTTGGTCGCTTTGACCCTTGGAGAATTTAAAGCCGTGCCTCGTAGCGGTCAATGACTGTCCCATGTTAGGCCGTGGGCCGCGTAAACAGTGGCTTGTGGGTATACACACCCTGACGGTGAGAGTGGATCAAACAAGATTTTACGAGATTTTGCCATTTTACCTCATTAGAATATCGGAACGACGTTATTTCGAAGCGGGAGCGAGAACGAGTTAGAAATAGGCAATATTACGTGGGCATGCCTCTGGAGTTTTGTCAAAAAGTGGAGCAACATGCCGGTCCTTCCGAAAGTGCTTTTAAGTACGAGTTGCCAGTGACACTGTTATAACCCTCTCTCTTTCGCACACCCCCTTATTGCTACTTTATTCCCATCGAATTGTCTATCATGAGTTTGTCCTGGAGGATTACCTGCGATTACTATCGCATCTCCGACCGCTGATGCGCTTACGTCTTTTTATGTCACACGTGTGCTTGGTAATTTTTCATTTACTCCTTTTACTCTCACTGGATAAGCTTGTGTTATTTGTATTGCATTTTCTGTCAGTGCGTATTTTGCGCATCGAGGCTTGTTTTTACACGATTTACCAAAAAATCAACGCAGCAAATGCGATAATTGATACAGCAGAGTATTTATATAAAGAGTAGTGTTATCGCAGCCTTGCAATGTTGTTACCGTTATGTTACATTCGTATAACTACTACTTGTGCGTAATTTACATTCAGATCCGCTAAATGGCGTTTAAAAACTTCAAATACTTCTTGAGAGCATATTTATAACGATGTAATATATTTTTATCTATTACAGTGGGCCCTCGACTTTCGCACACAATTTGTTCCTGAAAGTGGGTGCGAATGTTGAATGTTCGAAAGTAGAGGGATGTAAAAAAGTATGCGCCAAAAACGGTGTTTTAAAGAATTTATTTATTTATTTAGCTTTCGGGTGTTTTCTTTATAAACTCGTCAAGAGTTAGTTGAGTGACTCCTTTTTTTTTCTTTTCGTAATAAAGATTTCTATAACGCGCAGTGTCTTTTTGTATCACCCTACGTACTTGAGATATACATTCTCCTTTGGGATCGCATTCTTCCATAATAGTTAAAAATTTGTCTAGATGCATAAAGACTTGATTGATATTTTGAATTGTCAAAGTCTTTACTTTTTTATCGGCTTCTTCTTCCTCACTTTCGTCGTGTATTTTATTGTTAATCAATTGTTGCTCAATTAGATATACATTTGACAGCGATGCCGAGTGAGATTCAATTAATTCATTAACATCGTCGTTGTTGACGTCCAAGTTAAATTCATTCATGAGACGAACTATTTCATCGGCGATAGTTTCCGGTGTTTCTTAAAAATTTGTAAAATCATTCGTCATTTTTGGGTACAATCGTTTCCAGGAACCTTTTATTGTCGACTCTTTTACGTCAGCCCACAGAGGGAACATTCGACAGCAAAGGCTTACAAAGTTGAATTTTTTAAAATATGCGAAATAGCGAATTGTGCGACAGTAGAATGTGCGAAAGTCGAGGGCCGCCTGTAATCGCAAGCAAATGCAATTGTAAGAATTTGCTTGTCCCTAGAAATGGAATATTATACTTATGCATTCACAAAACTTACCATTGACTTAAACTTTTCATTCGTTTACTAAAAAATCAACATTACGTTGTACACGATCGATGCGTTAATTAATTAATTGCAAGCAAATACAATTGCAGGAATCCTCTCTTTCCCATAAATGGAATTTTGTACTTATGCGCTTGCAAAACTTGCCATTAACTTCAAATTGTAAGTGTTACCATTGTTTACCAAGTTTGGATTTCTGTCAGTGCGTATTTTGCGCATCGAGGCTTGTTTTTACTTAATTTACTAAAAAATCAACGCAATCGATGCGATAATTGATAATCGCAAGTTAATGCAATTGTAAGAATTTGCTTGTCCCTAGAAATGAAATATTATACTTATGCATTTACAAAACTTACCATTCACTTAAGGGGTTATACGCACTTGGAAGGCTGAAAAAAGGCAATTTTTCAAGAATTTTTCCTGGAGAGACATTTTAATTTATTACTTTCAAACTTTGTGTATATATTGTAGTAGTCTTTGACTACTTTCTCAATTTTTTTGGTATAAAAATAATCATTCTGACAGCCGCTGCAGCCAATCTCCGGGAGCACCTCGAAAAAAACACGTTTTGCGGTGAGCACGATATCTCGGGACTGGGTTATCTGATATAAAAAACCAAAAATTTTTCGTTAATATAATGTATTATCTCGTGTTTGATCGTTGGGTTTTGCAAAATACTAATTTTTAACAAAATGGCGGCTTCGTAAAGCAGAAATATCAATTTTTCATGAAAATTTTGCCCGTAAATTTGTTCATAAAATTAAAAATATTTGTCGTAGAGTAAAAATCGACGATTAATTACTAGATAATATATCTATAAAGCTTGTGTAAAAATTTAAGACCGATCGGTTTAGCCGTTTTTGAGAAATCTTGCTCACCGGAAAACGTCTTTTTTTTCAATGTGCTCCTGGAGATTGGCTGCAGCGGCTGTCAGAATGATTATTTTTATACCAAAAAAATTGAGAAAGTAGTCACAGACTCCTACAATATATACACAAAGTTTGAAATTAATAAATTAAAATGTCTCTCCAGGAAAAATTCTTGAACAATTGCCCTTTTTTCGGCCTTCTAAGTGCGTATAACCCCTTAAACTTTTCATTTCTTTACTAAAAAATCAACATTACGTTGTACACAATTGATGCGTTAATTAATTGCAAGCAAATACAATTGCGAGAATCCCCTTTCCCAGAAATGGAATTTTGTACTTATGCGTTTGCAAAACTTGCCATTAACTTCAAATTTTAAGTGTTAGCATCGTTCACCAGGATTGGATTTCTGTCAATGCATATTTTGGGCATCGGGGCTTGTTTTTACTTGATTTATTGGGTTGGCAACTAAGTAATTGCGGATTTTGTCATTTATTTGCTTTGAAAAATCGGCAATTACTTAGTTGCCAACCCAATACCATAAAATCAACACAACCGATGCGATAATTGATAATCGCAAGCAAATGCAATTGTAGGAATTTGCTTGTCCCTAGAAATGGAATATTGTATTTATGCGTTTACAAAACTTACCATTGACTTAAACTTTTCATTCGTTTACTAAAAAATCAACATTAACTTGTACACAATCGATGCGTTAATTAATTGCAAGCAAATACAATTGCAGGAATCCCCTCTTTCCCAGAAATGGAATTTTGTACTTATGCGCTTGCAAAACCTGCCATTTACTTCAAACTTTAAGTGTTTTGCGTGTCGGAGCTTGTTTTTCATTAATTTATCAAAAAAATCATCATTATATTACACACAATCAATGCGATAATTAATTGCAAGTAAATGCAATGGCAGGAATTTTAGTCGACCCTAAAAATGGAATATTGTACTTATGCACTTGCAAAAATTACCATTAACTTCGAATTCTAAGGGTTCCGACAAACACTTTCAACTGTTTCCTCATTTTACCTGGAATAATTGGCGATAAATGCAAAACTACTTTTATATTCAAAATTTCCAGAATTTGTGTTACTAAAATCTGTACCTGAATGTTCTGATAATGGTTGCAACAATTAACTTGTCATTTGGAGATCATAGTCTATATAAACAAAGGTAGTCTTTTTCGTAACAAATTTTTTGTTTGATACTTTTCTGTTAATTTATAGCTGAAAATTTACAAATTCCATTATAAGAAAATTTCCATTTTTAACTGACACTTTTAGTAGGTATATACAATAACTGGTCACATGAGAATTTTTTTCTGTGTATATAGTGACTTTGGATAGACCATTATTGGGCCAAAAATTATCAAAATGTGGCTAGCCCTTTAATTTCGCAAAAAAATTTAATCTTTCTTCATCATTTTTTTATTTTACTTTACATTGTAATTTTTGCTTCAAATTTTTATAAAAAAGTGAAATGGATTCATGTGAATTTATGTGACGAAGAAGGTTACATAGCGATAATGATCCATTTTTTTAAACATTTGTAACTACACCAACAAATATTTACCACTGGAGTAGGATCGTTACATAATTTTCCTAATAACAACAAAACTTTATTCATATCTATATATTTGTTTTTGCGTGAGCTAAAACTGAATAACAAACGTCCCTCTTATCCAAAGTGTCTTTTTGTGCCATTTTGAATCCTTATTGTGCCATCTGGGAAGTTCGTGCCGCATATTTAAATACACTACCTTCGAAAATTGCCTTAAAAATGAGCACGAACTTTCGAGACCACCCAATATAGACCAATTAGAACCTAGTAAACATTAACAGGTAGATAACAGGAAAGATTCCATTACAATTATAAATAGAATGCTTGAAAATAAATTTCCTGCAATAATTTGACTTTTCAACTGTGCCGCGGTAAATTGAACAACCACCATAATAATTTGAACACCAATTTATCAATGTATTATAAAATTATGAAATTTTCGTATTAACGATGGGAATTGTTATATTTAAAAAATTTGTTGAAATTTTTCTAACATATTCAAGGTACAAAATTTGAATTTTATTTATAGAAACTTGGAAAGTTTTATGGGTTCCTTGAAATCATTTTTTTATTTACTTGAAATTATTATCATTAATTATTATTCATTTTTATAAATTATTATTAATTATTTTTTTATTTACTTATTACTTTCCATTATGGCTTAAAAATAAATGGATCTTAATAACTGTAATTTGATTTTTCAAAGTGATCCTATTGGAATGAAAACTTTATTATCGAATGTTCAGTTTTTTTTAAATAACTTGAGTAGAGATTGGGAATTGACAGTTTATTATTTAATTGTGGAAAATATAAACTTATGTGGTTTATGGCGAATTAAAAAAATTGGTAAAGTCAGATTCAAAAATTATTAAAAAATTTTTTTAGGTGAAAGATAAAATATTTTCAAATATTAGGCAAACTTATATCTTTATTGACGCAAAACTTGCTCATGTTTATATTAAAATTGAATTTAATTGCAAAGTTAATGAATCAAAGGAAAGTCAATAGAGAAACATTATCAGATCTTTTATCACAATATATTTTTCGTTAAAAATAATGATTTATGACAATTGTGCAGTCGATGAAAAACATTATTACTCGTTATTATAAAATATTTAAAATACTTTTGCAAATAATTGAAATGTCACTATCAACAAGTTTATCAGAACTTTTTTATTTTAATTACCAATCTTTTTGTTTCTCGACTGATTTTTTTTTTTAATTCTCGACCGAAAGGAGTTAATCTAATTTATTATTTATTATTTCTTTGAAACAAACTAAATCCTCACATTTAAAATTTTTACAAATAAAATAAAAAATCGAAGAGAAAAAAACGCCATTTAAATCTCAAGAATGCAAATACATTATAATCTACTACACGAAAATTGAAAATTATTTTTTCTCGATATTATGTACTTCGAAGATCTTATCAGTATTTACCAAGTCAAGCTGACGCCAAAAATTTTGAAATTATGCACACATTCGGAAAACTTCCTTATTTGGCAACCATATTTTCGTTGCGACAACAATTTATCCAGAAAAATCTTGTATCGACTAAAATAGTAAAACATAAAAAAAATTCGTTTTATATAAAAACATTGCGACTCGACTCGAAACAATTTATGCGCATTGATTCCATTAATTTTATTGTGACGATTACAAGATTAATATTTTCTAAACATCATAAAATTTTACTAAAAATTATAAAAATTATTAATAATTAATTTTACTCAATCAAAAACGTTTTTTACTAAAATTATAATTGATAATTAATTTTACTAAAAATGATAACGTCAATATTTTCTTATTTTTCATAAATTAAAAATGATTTTTTAATTTCAAAGTCTCTTCCTCGTCAAATATTTGTTAGAATATCACTTTTCAGAAGAATTTGTATTTTCACTTATAATAATTAATCATTGTTTTTTTTTTGCAGCTGCGGTGAAGAATAAAATAAAATACAGTAAAACCTGGCGGTTGGGGACCAAGTGCTAGGGATAGCGTCAAGCCATATGCCGCCCGCCGGGCTATCGGCGAAAGGCTCGTCTATCTTGATGGACCACGGTCAACCAGACGCTCGTCATCGGAACGAGCGGTTTCATCTTTATCCAGAGAATGGCTCCTTACATCCCCAAACCCCAAATACCATTGGCTCTTCACGATATCTGCATAACACCAGAATCAGCAGCAACTCCACTACGTATGATTTGTTGTTTCCTACAATTCTCTGATTAAGTTCATTTCTGTTGCACAGTAGGACCTCGCTATAACAATCCTCCTCTCTAAGGGGCAAAGACATAATATTTATCACAAAAATACAGTTCGCCAATCCCACAAAAGTATTTTAACAGCTAGTTATTGTTATTATTAATAAACATCAACATTTAGTAGCCACACTTTTAGCTTCAATCATATGTTTCAGAGTATCTACTAATTTGTCAGTTACTTTCGGGGGTATAAAATTCTACACTTCGATAATTTGTTCTCTCAAAAGTAATTTGAAATTTCTGTAACTGCAAGTAATAGTTTTCTAACACTCCTGATTTTGTGGCACTGCCTTTTAAATTTTGTTGCGAAATGTGCATATATTTTTAAAAACTAAAACTGATCAAATTCCACACTTGAATAATTTTTCTTTTAGAAGTTTTCTTAAAAGTAATTTCAAAATTAAAAATAATATTTTATTAAAAGTAATTTCAAATTTCTGTAATTTTGCCCCAACCCATAAATGCTCTGTAAAAAGTTGAAGATTAAAAACTCGATTTGTAATATTGGCAATTTTATTTGCAGTTACGGACATTCATACAGCCGCACAACGAGCTACAACATGTCTGACAGTAGTGTTTCCGATACGCACAGTGGCGGTACAGCGAGAACTGTCTCGCAACAGACCAGTCCATCGCATGGGACACATTCGTCGCAATCGCGTCATGACAGTAGCACGAACATATTTACTGCCCTCTTCGATTACGTTGCTCAGGGGGAAGATGAATTATCCCTCCAGCGAGGTGAAACTGTCGAGGTAAATACCTGCCAGTGCTTGTCCCAGTCGTAAATTGTCTGTTTCAGATATGAGAGATGATAACCCTCGTTTTGTCGGATCTTGTATAAAAAAAAGTACAAAATATTATGAAAAACATATTAACACTTTGCCGTCCGCGCGTCTAATCGGGATTCTTTCGTTTGGCGCCGGTATAAATCTTTATGTACGACACCAACGTGGTGCAACCGGCGCTTGCCTGATAGTTTTCGCATGGCAACAACGTGGTGCCACCGGCGCTTGCCGGATAGTTTTCGCATGGCACCAACGTGGTGCCACCGGACGGCTTAGTGTTAACATTACTATAAAAATTAATTTTTTGTTTTAAATTTCCAATTTTTCGTAAATTATTTTTCACGAATTTTTGACGGCGTCCTAAAATTTCTAATGTGAAATTTGAATTTTCGAGGATTGATTCTAATCTTCAAAGAATATCTGAGAGTTTTTTCAAATTAATCGGATGAGTATTTTTGAAATGGTAGCCCATGAAGAAGTGAGCGAGGTGTTAGAGACCCACAGTGGGCTCCATGATTGAAAAAATAAATATATACTAAAGTAAAAATAAGTATATTCTCCGAATTTCTTTTAATTTCTTACTCTACAGAAGCAGTTACTTTTTACCATATATTTTATATTTCAATTAACTTACACGCCTTTTTCAGGTTCTTTCAAAAGACTCGAAAATATCGGGAGACGAAGGATGGTGGACGGGGAAAATCCGTGGGAAAGTTGGTATATTCCCAGCCAATTTCGTCGCAGAGGCTGAGAGTATCGATAGAGTCTCTTCGGTGATCGATAAGGTTCAGCCAGTCGAAATAGATTTTGAAGAGCTGCAATTAGAAGAAGTAATAGGCGTTGGTGGTTTTGGAAAAGTATATAGGTATGGTATATTCTATATGTAAGAAATTTCAATTATTATAATTTTTAAGAACATACACCAATTCGATATTTTTCACGAATAAGTGGCGATGCTTGTAAAAAAAAAAGGAAAAGTATAATTTACTTTGATCAGATAAGATTAAATATTATTGTTAACTTTCTTGCTCTATGTGAGTAATAGGGAGTCTTTTTTTAAATAATAATTGGGTATTTACGAGAGGTAAAATATCTAACAATAAGCAATTAATCGAATAATATATTTCTTGTTGTCCTATTTTATATTTATATAAAATAGGGAATTTATATTCTAAATTCGTTATACAGACAAAACTATATATTAGTGTTTTTTTAAATATTCCATATATTTATTTATATTTATATGTGAGATAGTATTTATATGAGAAACATTTTTATTTTGATTACTAAATTATTTTACAGAATTTTTAAATATGTTTTATCAATTTCTTCAAAGTCTGTTATTATTATTACTTTGAATATGCAAAGCTTCCAATATTACCATTTAATTAAATTTTTTTTTCTATTTCTAAAATCTTGATTTTATCAAAATTGAAACTATGTTTTGTTTCTAAACTGAAATAATAATAATAATAATAATAATAATAATAATAATAATAATAATAATAATAATAATAATAATGATTAATTTCCAGGGGAATTTGGCAAAAACGTGAAGTAGCTGTAAAAGCTGCACGTCAGGATCCAGACGAGGAGCCTAGTGTCACATTAGAAAACGTTCGGCAAGAGGCAAAATTGTTTTGGTTACTGAAACATGAAAATATTGTGCAATTAGAAGGGGTGTGTTTAAAAATGCCAAATATGTGTCTCGTGATGGAATATGCACGTGGCGGTAGCCTTAATAGAGTTCTCAGTGGCAGGAAAATTAGGCCAGACGTACTTGTCGATTGGGCGATACAAATCGCACGGGGCATGGACTACCTTCATAATAAGGCTCCAATTAGTCTTATCCATAGAGACCTTAAGAGCTCAAATGGTAATTTCTATTGCAATGAGTTTTCTTTTGTGATACCGTCAAATACGATGCAAAGTTTGTACACTGCGCTATCTTTGGTAGAGCAAACCTTGCATACAAATCTCTCGTATAAAAGATCACATATTGATGAAACAAATTATTCCACGTGAGAAAAGGTCGTAAATAGATTTTACCGTATGTGTATGATTCTTTTTTCTCACGTGAATCGAGATTTTAAAGGTATCGCATTGAGTGGAAATAAGTATTTTGATCAAGCTTGAAATGTAATTTATCTTTTGTTTCCGATAACTCTCAGTGTTACTGAGTGAGCCAATAGAAAATGACGACTTGCAGTATAAGACGCTGAAGATTACTGATTTCGGGTTAGCCAGAGAGGTTTATAAGACAACAAGAATGTCGGCGGCTGGTACGTATGCTTGGATGGCACCGGAAGTGATTAAGAAGAGTACGTTTAGCAAGGCCAGCGATGTTTGGAGGTATTATCGATTTCTTGTCAACAACGCATGTATTGTTGAAGACGAAAAAAAAGTCGTAGGATTTCTACCAAATTCTAGGTTTAATGAAAATATAATGGATTTTATAACTGATATATTTTAATACTTCGTTGGTGAGGTTACAATTCAAATAAAAATAATTTTTCTACGTTTTTCTTTTTCGCCGACGACTTTTTTTTTTAGTTTGTATTAAATGTGAAAGAAATTAATATATAAATTACTATTTTCGCAGTTACGGCGTGCTTCTATGGGAACTTTTGACCGGAGAAACACCATATAAAGGGATAGATGCACTAGCGGTTGCTTACGGTGTTGCTGTCAACAAACTTACTCTTCCAATTCCTTCAACTTGTCCACAACCATGGAGATATCTCATGGAAGGTAAGTAGATGTCACAGGGGTTTTAACTTTTATTTTTTTTAAAAATAATTTTCGTACAATTCCAGTATCCATGAATCTACAGGATTCACACCATTTGAATTAATTTTTGGGAAAAAGCCTGGAATTCCCTCGGAATTTCTTCCGGACGACAAAATTATTTCATACGAAGAACTATTTGTCAGGGTTTTGCTAGGGCAAATTTTGCATTTCATTGTACTTGTGAGTGCAGCCTAACTGCAACAGCTGTAACACTTTAATTATTTTAGTAAGAGCAGTATTTTTAGCCCAAAATAACAATATTATAAATGTTTAGGTTTAAAATGAATAATAATAACGAAAAGTAAACGAGAAGTACTAAAACTAAAAAAAAAAGAAATCTTTCGTGTAATGAGGACAGAAGTAGCTTTTTAAACTTATATTATTTTTCTTAGTTTACTAGTCAAGTATCTTATTATAAAACTTCTAAAAGAATTATTTTCTTTTATTTCTTTTCATGAATATTCACAATTAAAGCTTTTCACATTTTTTTCCTATATTAATATTTTCATGTCAAGTTTTGTAATATAAATTTTAGTGCACCTTGTCTTTCGGAAAAGCAAAATAATTTGTATGCAAACACAGATCGCTAATAAAAATAATAAAACTAATAACAATAAAAATTTTAACGAAGAGGAACTATTTTCATTTTTTTTTGGTTTATTAATATTTAAAATATAGATCATTTAAATTTTAAGCAAATATTAAGTAATTCAATGTTTAACCCTTAATGGTCACCCGGGGTCAAAATGACCCCAACGGAAACTTTAATTAGAATTACTATAAGTTATTGGCGCCCGATTGGTCTAGCCTTCCCTCTAATAGTGCTTTGGGATTTCCTTTGTAAGATAAGATTAACGTCGGGAGAAATAAAATTTCCCTCTTCAAATGTCAAAATAAATACCTTTTTTGAAGCGCTCACTTTGAAGTTATTTTTTTATATACTCTGATATCTCAAGAATATCACTCTAAAATTTTATGAAAAAATATTAAAAATTGCCAGAGTTATGATTTTTTTTAGTAAAAAATGGTATTTTTTACGGATTGCCTCCTTCCTGATTTTTTTTCGCCATTTTGAAAATTTGATAAAAATTTTTTGCGGTGATGTTCTCATTCTAAAAGGTTCAAACTAATATCCTGAATTTTTATGAGTCGCTCGGAATGATATTGGCAACGTGGTAATTGTTTAAACATGTCTGGGGTCATTCTGACCCCGTGTGACCAATACGTTATTTTTAGAACGTGTGACCATTAAGGGTTAATTTGAAAATTTATGGATTAATGTAGAACTAATGATTTTTCATGTGGAAATCAAAATTGACTCATAAAATTTAGAGTAATTAATTTTTAATTGCAACTTAATTATTAAAGTGGGTTAACGTTTACTATCAAGCAAGGACTGAAAGGCTAAATATATTCGTATTTAACTTTGAATATTACCGATTTTAAACTTACATTATTTTTCAGCTTGCTGGTCGTCGGATAGCCACGGTAGACCCGGTTTCACGGAAATACTGGACACTCTGGACGAAGTAAGAAGTGCTTTTGCTGCTACACCCCACGAATCATTTCACACGATGCAGGAAGACTGGCGACTTGAAATTGAACAAGTTCTCCATGGATTGCGCATGAAGGAAAAGGTATATGTACATTTTGTAACGAGTTCAAATATCACAAAGGATCTCTCTTTTTTTTCTGGAATTTGTATACATATATACCAGCATTCGTAGTTTATGTAATCAATGATTTATTTTAATGCTACGTTAAGGCATGCCGTTCTTTAGAAGAGGTAAGCCATTGCAAAAAAAAAATTATTAAAGTCTAATATGACGGTTTTGGTGCCGAGCCAAGGCATCTTTGTATTTTATGTATATGTGTTATGGAAATTTAAAAAAAAATTTCAATATTTTTCATAGGAATTGCGCTGTAGAGAGGAGGAATTGACAAAAGCGCAGGTTCAACAGAGGCAACACGAAGAAAATTTAAGGCAAAGGGAACAAGAATTAGCGGCGCGGGAAATCGACTTGTTGGAACGTGAACTTACCGTTATGATAATTCAACAACAAAATACGCCCACACCTAACAAAAGACGTGGCAAATTTAAAAAGTCCAGGCTGAAATTGAATAAAAAAGAACCGGGCAGTAACATCAGTGCTCCGTCAGGTAATATTATACGTTTATATTCTCCTTTCGTCTATTTTCACTACTTCAAACAAGTTGAGAAAGTAATTTAACTGTTTTAACGTCACCGAATGAGTTATTGATCATTTAAGATCTGCAGCTTCATCATTTGCTGCATGTAAATACAATTTTCAGCAGATCTGTGTCTTTTTTTGATTGTATTGTGTAAATAAGTGCCTAATTTTTCGCGTAAAATAATAAAACTTATTAAAACATTTGCACTGGCATTATTTTTGAGAAGTTGAGAAAATAATAACGTGAAACTAGTTATTGATTGGCTTGTACTAATTATTAATCGTTATGTATGTATATCTCATATTATTTTTTTAATAGTATACTCTAGCAGTGATTTCGATGTGAACCAATACTAGTAACACTATTTCTACCGAAGGTACCAACAGACACCGTTTATCATTTTAATTTAGAATTTCTTTCTAAGTTTATTCCATTAACCCATTAACGCCGAAGCGTCCCGATTTTTTAGCGATCTTTCAACACGATTATTTTTTATGTTATTGGCATTGAAAAAATTTCGTTTTCACATATTCCGACGTAGAATTTCAGGCTCCTTCAGAGTGCGGGCTCAAAATTCCGATTAGACTTGAAGAAAAAAAAATATGGCCGATTTAAACATTAAAAACGTGACAATTTTTGAAAAACAATTTTTAAAAAATTTTTTTTTGCAATGTTACCGAAAAGAATTCATGCCATTAACGTGATCAGGGGTGATCACGATAGTTAAAGTATAATAGGGGATTTTTATGTAATCATTGAACCATTCCTTTTTACAATATGGCGGCAAAAACGTAAAAAATGTACAATAAACTAAGCTAATTTTTTTTCTCGGAAACTATTGAGTTTAGTGAAAAAGTTTATAGAATAAAAATGTCTTAGAATTAATCAAAGAATACTCTCAAATTTTTGCAGAATTTTCGAAGACAATTTTTGATTTTCTGAAAAATTCGGAAAATCCAATTTTCCAAAAATATCTCGAAAAATTCTGAAAAATTTTGAAGATGTTCTTTGATCGATTCTAAGACATTTTTAGACATTTTTAGACATTTTTCTATAAACTTTTTCACTTAACTCAATAGTTTCAGAAAAAAAATAGTGATGTAAACTCAAATAATTTTTTTTTCTGAAACTATTGAGTTTAGTGATAAAGTTTATAGAATAAAAATGTTTTAGAATCGATCAAAGAACATCCTCAAATTTATTCAGAATTTTTCGAGATATTTTTGGAAAATTGGATTTTCCGAATTTTTCAGAAAATCAAAAATTGTCTCCGAATATTCTGAAAAAATTTGAGAGTATTCTTTGACTAATCCTAAAACATTTTCATTCTTTAAACTTTTTCTCTAAACTGAATAGTTTCCGAGAAAAAAAATTAGCTTAGTTTATTGTACATTTTTTTACGTTTTTGCCACCATATTGTAAAAAGGAGCGGTTCAATGATCACATAAAAATTCCCCGATATACTTTAACTATCATGATCACCCCTGATCACGTTTATAGCATGAATTCTTTTCGGTAACATTGCAAAAAAAAATCCCAAACAAATTTCTTTTCAAAAATTTTCACGTTTTTTATGTTTAAATCGGCCATATTTTTTCTTCTTCAAGTCTAATTGGAATTTTGAGCCCGGATTCTGAAGGAGCATGAAATTTTACGTCGGAATATGTGAAAACGAAATTTGTTCAATGCCGATAACATAAAAAATAATCGTGTTGAAAGTTTGCTAAAAAATCAGGACGCTTCGGCGTTAATGGGTTAAAATAAAATAAAATAAAATAAGTAAAAATTACTTTGAAAAAACAGATGACGACGATCGACATAACTATAACGTGCACGATTCCTTACATCTACCAGAAGAAAATGGCAAAGACCGTGATTCTTTGAAAACCTTGCTTTCAATTTTGTAAAATAAAAGTACTTTTTATTAGACACAATATCAACACAATTTCTACTAAAGGTGTAAAAAATACCTGTTGGAATTTGAATTTCGAATTATTTTCGAGGTCTAATTTATTATTTTTTTTTTTAAATTCACAAACGGGAGGGACTTAGTAAAGGAATTATGCCTCGGTAAAAAAAATTGATATTAATTAAGAAAATCTGTTTTGATTACGAAACTTTTTTATTTAAAAATAAACTTTTTTATCCCCAGTACAATGAACATGATTTTGAAACGCTACATTTTTTTGAATGTCTAGATTTTCGGCATACCATCACGGTTCAGCATACGGCATTAGACAGAGGGAAAAATCGAAATTCTCCAAGACCAAATAGTCCTCCCGGATCACCTAGCATTCCAAGACTTCGAGCGATTGCACGTAAGTAAGAAATATAATCAATCAGGATGATTTTTTTGATATCTATAAGTTTCTCACACTTGCCATTGAAACTGAGTAATTAGATTTTTGTGCTTTTTGTAGTCATATTTGAATCGTTTGGTATTGAAGCATTTCCCTGGATAATATCAGAATAATAATTACAATAATTTTCAATTCTCGAGTATTGCCTGATAAGAAAAATTCTCGTATTTAATGAAAAACTATCTCAAAGTAAATATAATGTATGTAATTACTTCTAGTTTTCTCTACTTTAAAGCACATTGTTGCAATATTTATCAAAATAAATTTCTAATAAAAACATCTGCAAATGACGAAGGTGTTGCTTTTGGCGTAAGACCTTGTTGGAAAGGACCTATTTGACTAAATTTTCCCAAAATTGTATAAATCTACGTATGTAGTTTCTAAAATATTGATTTTTGACAAAGTAGTTGGTAATTTAATTAAAAATAGCGATTTTTTCATGCCAGAACTTGTGGATTTTCAAATGTAAAAATAAAACTAAGGTTTCAAACAAAAAATATGATATGATAGAAATTGTTTCTTTTTATATAGATTAAAGTCAGAAAATTAGAAATTAATCGATCCACTCATTATCAAGATATTACTGGCGTTTTTACAAGAAACGTGTGCCAGTTGAACATGTTTTTTTTAATAAAAGCGTGTTTTAAGTTTAACGCTATTTCTACCAAAGGTGACCTTTGGTAGAAACCTTTTAGAATTAAATTTAAAAATTTTTATTTATTTAAGAAAATCTATTTTAATTATAACAATTTATTTTTGGTTCTGAATTTATTTTATTACGTATGATACTTGGTTCAAACGTAAACATTTTTTACACATATTTTAATACACATTATTTAAAGTAGAGAAGCCTAGAATTACATACATTACGTTTCTAAAAAAAAAAAAATTATCGAGAAAAATTATTATCCATTCCAATATTAATATTAATATTTTAAATTATTATCTATTAATATCTATTTTTTACGCTAGGTGTCTGTAACCTTTTATGTAGTAAATTCAGCTACACGATTTCTCCCTTGAAAGAAATTCGAAGCCTTCACTTTATATTAAATTGTGCGTATTTTATATTTTCCACGAAATTAAATATTATTCATTGTTTCTTAATCAATTAATATTTCTGATATTATCATATTTATTGAGGCCATTGGATCGGTAAAAAACAAACGGACTTCAATTTCTAAAATTACGCAAAGGAGTAGCTTCAGCAAACGTAATTTTTCCATATTAATCGTTTTTTAATTATTAAAAAATTAATAACAATTATTGAACGTTCAACAATTGTTACTAATTAATTTTTAAATTATTAATTAAAATCAGTTTGTTTGTCCGACAATTCCAATGGCTGAATTTTAGTAATGGCATGGTGTGAACGAAGCATTTCCTTTTATTCTTATTTTCTCTATTGCTCCTCCATTACAAAGAGAAAGAGATATCGAAAATTCATTTGAAATTTAGACAGTATTAGTACAATTTAGCGTTACAAGAAGAAAGAATTGAAATAGAGATAATAGCAGAGACGTCTGGATTCCGGTAGATTGATGAATTTGCGCATGGTAATGGACTTTGTTTGAAAGAAGAAGGGCCCATAAGAGCCAGTTTCGTCAAAACCAACTGAAGTCTATTCTCTCAGGTCGAATGTCATGAATTTTTTCTTTTCTATTGATTTTAGCCTAAACGGATACGCCTGTGGCATTAAAATCACCACAGGGTAGAAATAATACCAGTTTTAGACATATTGAGGTTCTTTATGATTAACAACCTTTTTAATTACATAATAATTAATTACATAAATTACATAATAAATTTACAATAAAATAACGTAAAGCTCAATAAATAATTATTGTTTGTAACCACAAAGATGTAAAGAATCTGACAATGGCATAATCAATTTGCTTTTTCAATTAAATTATTTTTAAAAAAATGTAATTTTATAACAGTACCTATTTTCACCGTTTGGGAACACTCTGAATTATTTATGGACAGAGTAAGTTCCGGGTTTGGACACAAAGAATTAAAATATATTTAATTATCGAATAATAAACGATCAATTTTTCGAAAATATCATTATTTAAAGAAAAATCACTAGAATTAGACAACAGGTTTCAAGTAAATTCGAATGGGGCACAAAATGGCCCTATGGACCTTCTTCCTTTCATGTAGATTTTTTGCTGAAATCCTTGCAAACGAAGATTCGATTTGATTTCTGTTTTTACATTTTCTAGGCACTAGTTTTGAATAAATTTACGATCTACCGGCGTGTGGATGTCACTATTAGCGATTCCCCCAGACGCACTGTGTTTTTCTTCTTGTGAGACCCCTGCAAGCAATCGTGAAAAACGAGTGGACCGATGCAACGTAGTTAGTGTCGTAGTTAGTAGCCTTTTGTTTTTTTTTTCTCTCCGACTTTAGTACCAGCGGACGGAGTTAAGGGTAAAACTTGGGGCCCGTCGACGTTGCACCAGCGAGAACGCGGGGCCATAATCACGCAACCGCCGAATCCCTCGTCACCCGGTGGCAAACGCTGGTCGCGCTCGGCTCCGGACCTCGAAAAGACACCGCTGCGCACCGCTCTGCTGGCGAGCGCCCATCGGTCCCCGCTTCTCCAGGAAATAGGTAACCACCGTACAAGCAGAAAGTTGTACTCGTCGGCCAATAGCTTGATCGACGAACAGTCCAAGCGCCAGGGCGACGCGGGCGTCACGAATTACGAGGCGGACGCTGTGCACGAGATCGGCGGACGTTCCGAGAAATCGCCCGGGAGCCGCTCGTTGGAGCTCGACGACGCTTGCGATTCGCAGTCGCCGTCGTCCCACCGCCGGTTGAGGTCCGCTCACGGCGGTAACGCTTTGCGCTGTTCCCTGCACAAGTGCTACAAGCAACACCCGACGACGGAGACGACGCCCGAACGCGCCGAGCCGTCGTCGTGCTCGACGAACTTCGTGCACAGCGTCGCCTCGACGTTGGTGGGCACGGCGAAGCGCGTGAAAAACTGCAAACGCGACCGGAGCAAGTCCAAAGACTCCAAGCGCAGGGACAGCTCCGAGTCACGGCTGACGTCGCTCGCGGATTTCTTCAGGTCGCCCTCGGGCTCCAGGAAGGGCTCGTTGAACTCGCCCGGTAGCTCCGAGCGAAAGAATTCGGCGGTTACCATCAAGCTCAACGACACGGACGACCCGGAATCCAGTCCCGAGAATTCCTTCGGTAGCAAATCGGCGTCCCGGTCCTCCAAGAGCCCCTTGCGGGTGTTCAGCAAGATGCGCGCCTGGAGCAGCCGGGACACGCTCGATGACAAAAGCGCGGCTCTGTTCTCGAAGGTCGAGTACAACGTCATCGAGGACACCGTGGCTATCCCGAAATTCGCTCGCAGGGATTCCGATACGTTCGCCTCCAAGTTCTTGGTCGCCAATTCCAGGGAGGGTATCGATTTCGAGGGTCTTCAGTCTCAGCTCTGTGACGTGGACGAGTCCTCGTTTTTCATCGTCGACTCGTCGAGCTTCGCCACTTGCGGCGAGTCACCCCCGGACTCGAATTCGCGCAAACAGGGAGACCAGTCGGACCTGTTGGCGTCCTTCAATCGAAAGTCCAAGAGCACGGAGTACCTTTGGGATTATCGCGGCGATAGCGACGCCGAAAAGACACCGGGCATGAATCCTCATTCCTCGACGGGACTCGTGTAACCCCCCGGTGCCATCGTGACGTGACGGATGAATTGACGAGAGGGTTGTCCGATTGAAATTGGTTCTCCTTGTAGTCCCACATTCCGTTTTTCTTTTGTTCTTTCGTTGAAAGTAGGCTAACGAGGTTCACGGCCGAAACTGCCGTTTCTCGATTTTCTCACTTGATGACTCTTCTTGAAATTTGTGTAGTAACGAACAATGCTTTTGCAGGCCTTTCCGAGGAAAACATCCACTGCACGCGTAAGTCGATTCCTTATATCATTCCAGAAATTCTATACGTTAAGACTTTTTTGGTTCATTCCGTTCTTTTTTTTTTTTTTGTAAATCTTCTCGTGTCGTAGTTCCACCGTGCCCGTTGCGAAAAGGTGACATTGTAAAATGGACATGAGAAGCATCTTAATTTAATGCGAAAGAGGTTTTCGTTGTAACTCGATGAGACGCGAAGCATCATTGGCGGAAATCTTTCGTTTCTGATTCTTGTTGTACTTTTAATTTGCCCTTTTTTTTGTATCCGTAGCATTTAAAGATGCATGAGTTTGCGTAAGCGTAAATACATATCGTTTGCTCTGGCTTTCATCAGTTTCACGTAATTATGCAAAACGAGTAGAAGCCTTAAGGGGGTACCGGGGGTCTTAGGTGCCCCATGCCCAAAACAGTATTTTTAGCGAATTTTTTTCTCAAAAATTCTACTAAGTGTAAATGCATACATTTTTTCTTTCCTTCAAAAGGATAGAGAAAAATAAATTGATTTGTGGTACAAAAAATATTTATGTATAATAATAATCGTAGAGGAGTGAAAAGAAAATTGTTTATCGCTGAATTTGGTATTTTTACTCCCCCGGGTGACCCGAAATAAGAAATTCAAAAAGATTCTTAATCCCTACGAGTGTCGCTATCGTAATTACTAATTTTTATTATAAATTTCAATTTATATTAATTTTTTAGTTCATATTAGGAATTACCAAAAAAATTGTGTTTTTTGTAAAAAGTAAAAAAAGATGAGATATTCGTTCTTTTTTGTCCCTCGATTGGGGCAAAAAAATATTTTAATTTGGAATTGGATATTTTGGATTTTGTAAAATTCAAATTTTATCATAATTGAGGTTCCTACGATAACGACACTCGTAATGGTTAACAATTTTTTCGAATTTTTTATTTCAGACCACCTAGGCGCCTCAAAACATCAACTTTAGGAACAAAATATTTTTTACGTATCAAAAAACTTTTATTATTATAAATAAGAATTATTTCTATAAATTTTAGAGGTCTTTTAGTTGCTCTATGCTGTTGAATAAATATTTCAAATCGTTAATTATTATGGAAAACCGTTTTCCATAATTGACACTATTTCTACCACGCTAATTATACATAATCTAATTACGTATAATTAATAATTATACATAATCAATAATCCAAAACCAAAAATATAGTGTTATAATTAAAATACATTTTTTTTTATTCAATACCAAATTTTTTTATGGATGCATAATTACTCTGCTAAGCACTTTTCGTTTGTGAATGTCAAAGAATAATGGAATTACACTTATCAAAAAAATAATTTTGAATCAAAATCATAAAAGACGCCATTGGTAAAAATAGTGTGTAAGAATTTGAAAGAATTGTTTTTATTTTATTTCGGTAATTGGATGTTTTTATATAATTATAAATAAATAAATTTTCTATAATAATGCTAGGGTAAATAAATAAATATGTATTTTCGTACTATACGACAATTCTTTTTTCTATTCCGTTAGAGTACAATATATCTTTCAGTAAAAAATAATTTTGTGCCGTTACGCGTTCTTTTTTTTTGAGAAAATAAATTGCAAAAATGCTTTTTGTTTTGACTACCCCCTTGAGGAAAAGTATTTTCTGGTATATTGTACATTAATGTAGATGTTACACATATATTGTCTTTGCATCAGTAAAACTACAAATATTCATGAGCAATTTTCAATCTCTCCTGTCCATTGCTCGTTGTGGTAGCAACCGTGAATACTTATACCACGAAATTAATGGTAGGCTAATACCGAGCTAGTGACTTTCAAGCCGATACTTCACCAATTGTCCATCCAATGGTTGTGGTGAATTATCAAGTACTCATTGATTTCGAATCATCTAATTTATTGACTTGGAATAATTTAACACTATTTCTACCGCGCTAGTTTTACGCATTCGATAATCCAAACCCAAAAACATTAATTATATATTAAATTATAAAATTACAACATTATAATTAACACTATGCCGTCCGGTGATACCACCCCAGTCGACACAGTTATATGTGATTTATGTAACGTCTATATAATTAAATGTCACAGTTTATATAACGTGGAAGTGGATGTTATATCACAGTAATATGATAATTTCGCCCCCTTTTGATTATTGTGACGATGTTGTACAAATATTGCAAGTTATACCCATAATCATGTAACCGTTACCAATATGTTATATATAAAAGTTATATAGCTACCTTGTGGCTATACCGTAACTATATAACTGTTATACTAAAACCATGTAACGGATATAGAGATGCGATATAGCAGTTACATTAAGAACTACATGACTATCTAATTATAAATATGCCCTGAAGAAAATTTTTATTAGAAAAGAATTCTAATACTCAAAAATCTGTTTTCTAATCCAGAGAAGTTTATAATTCTTAATGAGGTGTTTGAGCTTTTGAATCGTTCTCTAATCAAGCTGTTTACTAAGGGAAGGCTAGATATTTTAGTAAATCCACATAAATTTAGTATATAACTTTGTTTATTGCAATAATACTTTTCAATCCGAAAGTTCATGATCATGACCTTTTTTTAAATTACTGGTAGTGTTACACGAATGTGATATCGCAATAGCAATATCGCAAGGCTGTAATAATACCATTCATTTGTTACAAATATATAATGTCACACGACTTTGTCGTTATATCATCACTACAAGACTTTCAAATGATATTACACGTATGTATCCGTGATATTACAGTGTAATATTACGTGAAATGACGAAGTTCTCCAGGTTAGTTACGCAAATATCTTGCATTCATTATATCGACATGTTATATAAAAAGAAATGCTGAGGTTATGGTGTATTAATATAACTGCTGTATCTCTTTCGTTACATAAATTGTGATTTCCATATTATACAGCATTGACTAACTGTGTCGGCTGGGACGTCGGTGCCATGCAAAAACTATCGAGCAAGCGCCGGTGGCACCACGTTGGTGTCTCACACAAAGACTTATACCGGCGCCAAGCGAAAGAATCCTCCGATCAGACGGCAAAGTGTTAAAATACATTTTCTGATTAAGGGGAGGTTCTCATCTAGCGACCTAAAAATAACATGATTTTCTCGAATTTTTTTTCCATGGAAGGAAGTAAATAAAGCACTCAAGTTTTTTTGTACTTATTAAGTATGATTTCAAGTATGTTTACAAATTTTTATGGAGTATAATATCGTATAGTTAATTGTTTATTTATTTCTAAGGACTGTTGCCTAAATAAAAGGTACCTAAGCGGGCGACACTGCAGAGCTTCCAAACATCATCTAAAATCAAAAAATGAAGTTTTTTCACAAAATATGTGATATTTGCAGGATCTTGAACCTATTCAGCTGAAAAAATGTCAAAAATAAAAAAAAATGGTGGACTTTTGAAAAAAAAAAAAATTTTTTTTTTCGTATACTTTTTTGCTTTTAAAAGTGATATAAAATAAAACATAATAACAATGGTTATCTGCATTTAGATTCAGGATCCTTTAAATTTAATAAACTTTAAAATAAAAAAAAAATAGCTATATATGCAGCAGTTTTTGAGATATCGTGTCGCCCGCTTCTTAGGTAACTTCTATTTAGGCAATAGTCTTTAGAAATAAATAAACAATTAACTATACGATATTATACTCCATAAAAATTTGTAATCATACTTGAAATCATACTTAATAAGTACAAAAAAACTTGAGTGCTTTATTTACTTCCTTCCATGGAAAAAATAAATCGAGAAAATCATGATATTTTTGGGTCGCTAGATGAGAACCTCCCCTTAAGGGGGTAAGGTCACCTATAAAAAGAAAAAGTATATTAATTTTTTTTTTACAACTTTTATTATAAAAATACATTTTTTAAATATACATTGTAAATTGTACTACCAAATACTTCCTAAATTATTTTTTCGAAATCCCTAGTATGTAGTATAAACATACTAGAGATTTGTTAAAAATTTCCATTTGGCGCAAGGTTCAAGGAGGACCGGTTGACCGATTTGACTCCGCAATGGCTCATTTTCTCTGGAAGACCATTCTTTATGGAATGAATGTGGGAATTTGGAAAGAAAAAAAAATTACAAAAGTTCTGAATTTTTTAAACCCAAAAACAAAACAAAAACCAAAATTATGTATATATATCTGATCAAAAGTGTTGTAACTTTTTGTTTACTTACTTCTTCCAAAATTCCGACATTCATGCCGTAAAGGGTCTTCCTCCGAATGAAATGAGACCTTGTCGAGGCAAATCGATCAATCGGTGCTCCTCGAACCTTGCGCCAAATGGAAATTTTTAAGAAATCTCTAGTATGTTTATACTACATACTAGGGATTTCGAAAAAATAATTTAGTTAGTATTTAGTAGTACAATTTTCAACGTATGTTTGAAAAATGTATTTTTATAATAAAAGTTGTAAAAAAAATTTATATACTTTTTCCTTTTACAGGTCACCTTACCCCCTTAAAGTACAAATTTTTTTTTTACAGATGCATCATTGCCCCCCCCCCTCAATCACTTCCCATTTGTGGATTTCCAAAAATAACGGAACGAATGCTCGAAAATGATTCCAAATGAAAACCCCAAAAGGTGTCTCTTGACACTTTCGGTAGAAATAGTGTTAACGCTTGCCAAGAGTCCTCGGTCGCTTGAAAAATCGGCGATCCAGCAAAATAGACAAATTCTTCTTGTCCATCCGATTGCTGTCGCTCGCAATCCCATCGTGTCACAATTCTCGCGTTGCATTCTCGTACACCAATTCCACGTGCAATTGGTGACCCACACTTTGGGTCTCCCCCCACGATGTCTTTGCACATGCACGTGCATTCAATGCAAGAGATAATTGTCATCGGTAATTTGTCCTCGTCCACCCAATGTATATTGTACAATATTATTATTACAGCGTCCACCGTACAATTTCTTTTACGTAGAGTCATTGGTCGGAGAAAAGATCCATTGTCCTTTCTCTGTGTCACTTTCATTTTGGGAGCATACCCTTAACTTATATAAGTCCCCCCCCTCTCCCCCTACTCCCTTTTTTTGTAAACCGTGCAATAGTTGTTTAAGGTCGATTTTTTCTTTTTTTTTTTTAATGAACGAGAAGAACCGTACGATTTTATCGCTGATCCAAGTTTGGCAATTGACGGGGTATGGATAAACTTTGATTGATTATTGGTGGTAGAGAAAACAAAACCAAAAAAAAAAAACAAAAAAAAGCAAATTCCCTCAAGGTAATTGGAATTAATACGACGTAGCGAGTGCGAACATAGGATCATCTTTCTGGTGTTGGTTCTCTTCCATTTATTTCGTATACGTACGTACATAACACTCTAACAATAGAGCTAACAACAACAACAACAAAAACAATAAGAATCTACCGAAACCCTATTTTTCACGGTTTTTTTTTCTTTTCTTGATACGTAAACGGTAGTTTCTCTTAATCTTTGCTTTGTCGAACATTGTCCAAGTGCCAGAGACCGGTAAAATCTTGAAAGAAAAGCCGAGTGTGCAAAAAAAAATAAAATAAAATAAAATAGAAATAGAAATAAAGAAAAAAAGAAAATACGTGTAGAGGAAATTTTGCCGAGCCTCCTTTTTTGTATGTAACGTTGGTAGCAATACTGTTCTTGCCCCCAAGATGAGACACCCTGTATACTTTTTCCTCTCGACAAGATTTTTCACAGAGATTGTTGACGACTCTCATGATTTTTCTTGGAACCTTTTTTTTTCTTGTTAAAGAGAAAGTAATAAGCACATATAGGGAATGCGCAAAGTTACACGCACACCTGTAATTAGAAATGTAATTTTTTTTTTTCAATAAAACCTTTTCAGTTTGACACATTGAATTTTGTTTTTTAGTTCTCTCAGTTGAATTTTTACGCTCGGCGAGCTTCGAGGAACGTAAATGATTTTCGCCCTGGATAATGTTACCACATGAGCAACAAACGTGGGCGCGAGAGGACGTATTTGAAGAAATAAGGGAACATTCAAATGTAACATGCAATAACCGAGCGTAAAAATACCAGATTCTTAGTATCCCGTTGCATGTCTCCTGTTACATTGTGGCTCCTAACTCTTAACACTATTTCTACCACGCTAATTGTACGTAATCAAAGATCCAAAAGCAAAAATATAGAATTATAATTAAAATGGATTTTCTTAATTAATACCAATTTTTTTACAGACGCTTAATTTCGCTATTAAACACCTCCCGTGTGTGGATTTAAAAAAAATTAAATTAAAAAAAATTACAAGCAAAAATATAGAATTATAATTAAAATAGATTTTCTTAATTAATACCAATTTTTGTACAGACGCTTAATTGCTCTATTAAACACCTCCTGTTTGTGGATTTCCAACAAAAGATTGAATTAACACTATTTCTACCGCGATAATTATACGTAAAAAAAAATCCAAAGCCAAAAATATAGAATTATAATTAAAATAGATTTTTCTAATTAACACCAAATTTTTTTACAGACGCTTAATTTCTCTATTAAACACCTCCCGTGTGAGGATTAAAAAAAAATTAAATTAAAAAAAATTACAAGCAAAAATATAGAATTATAATCAAAATAAATTTTTCTAATTAACACCAAATTTTTTTACAGACGCTTAATTGCTCTATTTAAACACCTCCCGTTTGTGGATTTCCAAAAAAAGATTGAATTAACACTATTTCTACCGCGATAATTTACGTAAAAAAAAATCCAAAGCCAAAAATATAGAATTATAATTAAAATAGATTTTTCTAATTAACACCAAATTTTTTTACAGACGTTTAATTTCTCTATTAAACACCTCCCGTGTGAGGATTAAAAAAAAATTAAATTAAAAAAAATTACAAGCAAAAATATAGAATTATAATCAAAATAAATTTTTCTAATTAACACCAAATTTTTTTACAGACGCTTAATTGCTCTATTTAAACACCTCCCGTTTGTGGATTTCCAAAAAAAGATTGAATTAACACTATTTCTACCGCGATAATTATACGTAAAAAAAAATCCAAAGCCAAAAATATAGAATTATAATTAAAATAGATTTTTCTAATTAACACCAAATTTTTTTACAGACGCTTAATTTCTCTATTAAACACCTCCCGTGTGAGGATTAAAAAAAAATTAAATTAAAAAAATTACAAGCAAAAATATAGAATTATAATCAAAATAAATTTTTCTAATTAACACCAAATTTTTTTACAGACGCTTAATTGCTCTATTTAAACACCTCCCGTTTGTGGATTTCCAAAAAAAGATTGAATTAACACTATTTCTATCGCGATAATTTACGTAAAAAAAAATCCAAAGCCAAAAATATAGAATTATAATTAAAATAGATTTTTCTAATTAACACCAAATTTTTTTACAGACGTTTAATTTCTCTATTAAACACCTCCCGTGTGAGGATTAAAAAAAAATTAAATTAAAAAAAATTACAAGCAAAAATATAGAATTATAATCAAAATAAATTTTTCTAATTAACACCAAATTTTTTTACAGACGCTTAATTGCTCTATTTAAACACCTCCCGTTTGTGGATTTCCAAAAAAAGATTGAATTAACACTATTTCTACCGCGATAATTATACGTAAAAAAAAATCCAAAGCCAAAAATATAGAATTATAATTAAAATAGATTTTTCTAATTAACACCAAATTTTTTTACAGACGCTTAATTTCTCTATTAAACACCTCCCGTGTGAGGATTAAAAAAAAATTAAATTAAAAAAAATTACAAGCAAAAATATAGAATTATAATCAAAATAGATTTTTCTAATTAACACCAAATTTTTTTACAGACGCTTAGTTTCTCTATTAAACACCTCCCGTGTGTGGATTTTAAAAAAATTAAATTAAAAAAAATTACAAGCAAAAATATAGAATTATAATTAAAATAGATTTTCTTAATTAATACCATTTTTTTATAGACACTTAATTGCTCTATAATTATACGTAATCAAAAATCCAAAAGCAAAAATATAGGATTATAATTAAAATAGATTTTTCTAATTAACACCAAATTTTTTTACAGACGCTTAATTGCTCTATTTAAACACCTCCCGTTTGTGGATTTCCAAAAAAGATTGAATTAACACTATTTCTACCGCGATAATTATACGTAAAAAAAAACCAAAGCCAAAAATATAGAATTATAATTAAAATAGATTTTTCTAATTAACACCAAATTTTTTACAGACGGTTAATTGCTCTATTAAACACCTCCTGTTTGTGGATTTCCAACAAAAGATTGAATTAACACTATTTCTACCGCGATAATTATACGTAAAAAAAGTCCAAAGCCAAAAATATAGAATTATAATTAAAATAGATTTTTCTAATTAACAGCAAATTTTTTTGCAGATGCTTAATTTCTCTATTAAACACCTCCCGTTTGTGGATTTCCAACAAAAGATTGAATTAACACTATTTCTACCGCGAAAATTATACGTAATCAAAAATCCAAAAGCAAAAATATAGAATTATAATTAAAATAGATTTTTCTAATTAACACCAAATTTTTTACATACGCTTAATTGCTCTATTTAAACACCTCCCGTTTGTGGATTTCCAAAAAAAGATTCAGTTAAACCTCAAAAATAATTCGAAATTCAAATTCTAAAAGGTGTTTTTTTGACTCCTTTGGTAGAAATAGTGTTAAACCTCAAAAGTAACTCTAAATTAAAATCCTAAAAGGTGTCGTTTAACACCTTCGGTAGAAATAGTGTTACTTTTGGTACACAACAATCCCATCCCCGAGTTACAAGCAAATGCCTATTATTTATAACTGCTTTGAAAGTATTTTATTAAAAGAAAAATTGCATCCTGCACGGATTAAGAATTGCAGTGTCTCGAATGTGATGCATTCCCAGGGTGAAGAATGCTTTTGGAATTCCTCGCCTTTGAAAAATGGCACTTATGTTTGAATTAAATAGTAACGCACCACGCATGCTCGCACATACTTCTCACACCTTTTGTGAAAATTTTCCTACAGTAGATATTGTGTGTTTCGTATTTGCAAATTGACACTAATGCTTTGTCTTGTGTTTGAGTTAAGTAGAAATGTTTGAGGTGACAAATTTGAGTTTGATGATGATCAGAATGTTGCGATCTATTATATTTAACACCTTCCCTATTAAATGGACCAATTTGGCTATGTTTCTAATGCTATCTACGGTGTGACCTCGTTATAACAATCTCTTCGGGGCCGAACGAACGCCTTATAACGATCTTCCCCTCAATCCCCACTCTGCGTGGCTAGGCTGCAAGCTTAATGCGCAGCCTAGCCACGCATGCGCATTAAAGTGTGGAATTTGATCAGTTTGAATTTTTATAAATATTTGCTAGGGCCTACTAAATATTAATGCTTATTAACAATAACAATTTTTGTAATAATTATTATAATTTTGCGCCTTACGGAGGGGGATTGTTATAAAGTGAAATTGTTATAGCGAGGTTCTACTGTAATCCTTGAATATTACGCATGAAAACGACTCTTCTCAACCACCTGAAGACTTGTATAATATGATTCTCACTTTCAGAAGAAGGGGAAACATAAGTTTATTTATGCATAAAACTCAAAACGTATTATACTTTCCAAAAAGGGTAGCGCAAATTCAAAAATGGTTATTTTATTTTAAAAAAATAAATGCATCCTTCACAGAATAGGGGTTGATTTTATATATATATCTACATATTATACCTGTAAAAAATTCCAAGGAGTTTTTTTCTTAACGAATAACAAAAATAATTAAATTGTTAATTAATAATACTGTGTTACCCGGTAACGGTCTATTGAAATTGAACGTTTTCCTAAACTGAAATAATTGTCGGATTTGATTTTCAAAAATTGAAATATTCAAAACCTATCCAATTGTTAATATTTTTATTCACTCACTTTTTTTGGTAACCATAGGGGAAAGCACTTTTCCCATTAGGGGCTATGTACACCTAGTAAGGTGAAAAATAGGGTTTTCCTCTCTGTTTTTTTTTATTAGAAATGTAAAATGCAGGGCGACAAGTAGGAAGTTGCTGGAACTATTTATTATATTATTAAATTAATTCGTTTTCATTTTTTAAGAAATTTTGAAAAATACAAACCAACGCACAGTCTTGGATAAAATGCACTTGTAAATTTTTTTCACATTTGGTTGTGAATGTATCTGAAATGTGAATCAGAGGGATTAACTTGTAACTTGGAAAATTTAAAATCTGCATTAAAAAATCGTAGGAAATTTTTTGTTATCAATTTTTATTTTTGTAATTAAAAATTGACAAATTCTATCATAAAAAAGAACATTCACCATTTTCCAATATTTTTATTAGAAATTGAATTTGATAAATATTGTAACAAAGTGTTTTAAAATAGAGACATTAGAGACATTGTATACATTACGTTTCTAAAAAAAAAAGAAAAAAGGGTGAATTTTTCACATGGCTAGGTGTATGTAGTCCCATAGTTTTCATTACAAGAGCTACTTTTAAGGGGGGACTTGGACACGAATGGCCCCAAAGTTACAAAAAACGCAATTTTTCAATTATTATAATAATACTAAAGCGAAAAAAAGAAAAGTTTCGTATCTTTCTTAGAAAAAAAATTTTATATATTTTTTTATATTACTAGTATTAATATCAATAACAATTCACGTATACCAACTTTTTACAGCTTTTTGTGAGTTTTTCACATTTTTACAACAATTCGCATGTAAAAGAATAAGAAACGAAACTTTTTGTAAATATTTTTTTTATTTTACTGAGCTTATTTGATATTTTTTTTATATCTTACTAATTCTTTTGTGTTTTACAACATGAAATTACATCATTTTAAATTTATGCAAAATTTAATGCAAAAGATCAAAATAATATTTTTTTTTAAAATGGTACCCGTGGATCAAAAAATGCAGTTCTTGTAAAAATGGGAAAGAAAAAAGAACAAGCCTCATTACCACTATAAAATCCAAAACCAAAAATATAGAATTATAATTAAAATAGATTTTCTTAATTAATAGCAAATTTTTGATAGACGCATAATTGCTCTACCAAGCACCTCCCGTTTGTGGATTTCAAAAAAAGATTAAATGAATCCTTGGAAATAATTGTAAATTAAAATTCTAAAAGGTGTCTTTTGACGCGTTTGGTAGAAATGGTGTTAAAAGCAGCAGTTTCAAAATCAACTTTAAAAAATATTATATTTAAATATAATATAAGAAATACAATAAATATAAGATAGTATAATTATCGTATCTTTTGAAAGAGGAAGGTGGGAATTTGCAAACAAGCCTAATTTCAAAAAATGGATATTTTGATTCTAATTTTTGATTCGATTTGGGCCTAATTTCAAAAAATTGATATTCTGATCCCATTCGTGTCCAAGTCCCCTTAATTTAACAATCTTTTTTTTTTGACATCTTGACAATATTGTGCAGTTGAGGGGCGAGCGTGAAAAACATTCGGTATTTGAATCTCACTGTTCCATTTATTTAGAGAAAAATAATTAAAAAAATAAAATTGGGGAATCACGAGGAACCGCAATTGCATCCATCGGTTGCAACGTGACGCTATTTTGAGTAACTGAGTGCAATTAGATTTTTGCAAAAGAGGGAAAGCATGTTTAGTCGCCCTTACGCTACACGTTAAACGTAACACGTCGAACGCACGTTTGTTTCATCATGTATAAAATAATTGAGGAAGAGGCATTTTTTAGATTATTCGTCAGCCGTAGCCGCAACGGCTGCATCGGCAGCGGCAGCGGCGGCAGCGGCAGCAGCAGCGGCCGCGGGGGCATTGCCAGGCGATCTTTCAACCGATTGGATCGTGTCGGATCACCCGGTGAAGCCTGGACTCACCGGTCCCTTCATCATGCCCATGCCTCTTCATCTGCCCACGCTTTACAACGGCGAGGCAATTAAAAAACCAAAGCTGAGCATCATCGAATTGGTACTCTACAATATAGCCGCTATGATAGCCGGTGTCGCCACCGGCTACGACGTTCGCATGTCCAACGTGTCCCCGATCCATCCGAGGCTGCATCCGAGAATAAACGACGGCGAAGACGAGGCACCGCGATGGTGGTTTCAAGCCGATACCGGTGCCAATCGTAACTCGGCCTACTTGGGTGCGGATTACGAATTTACCTCCAGCAGCGGTTACCCTCATAACACTTATCACGGTCCGGCTCGACACTACAGGTGTGTATGCGCACGATTGTCGCAACTTTCCTTGGGCGATTGGATAATTTCTGTCGTATTTGGTTTAGTCCTTAACCCTTTCGCTGTCCGCACGCCTGATCGGGATTCTTTCGTTTGGCGCCAGTATAAATCGTTAACCCTTTGCGTCATGGTGGGACGTATACGTCCCACCTATTTTTATCTGTTCATAGGCGATGTGCGCGCCGCGCAAAGCTTTTCCCAAGGGATATATACGTTCGTTATATCCGTGGTAGATCAAATTATCGAAAACTATCAGTTTCTTATGGAAAACTTCTGTATTATTCTGGAAAATTGACTCTTAGTCTCAATTTTTTCAGCTTTTTCAGATGAAAAATCAGTTTTTGGAAACCTTGACGAAAATAATGGACCCAGGGTATCCGCTTATATGTTTTCGAGGTCGCTGATCACGAATCCGGCGTCATATTTTGAAAATTCAAGATGGCGGCCAAAAATGTCAAAGTTTGTCGGATTCGCACAAAATTCTCTATGCGGGGGTTTTCGAGGTCACTGATCACGTATTATTAGATTCAGGGAACAGATATCTACCACGTCCGCGCCGTTGTTCCTGGGTAACACGAAAAGTAGATGCAGCACGTCATCCGCTATCTAGAATTTTCAAAATTTGACGTCGGATTCGTGATCCGCGACCTCGAAAACCCCCGTATAGAGAATTTTGAGCGAATCCGACAAACTGTGAAATTTTCGGCCGCCATCTTGAATTTTCAAAATATGACATCGGATTCGTGATCAGCGACCTCGAAAACCCCCGTATACCAGGAACTCATAATGCTTCAATGAAACAAAAAATTTGTGACTCAAAGGGTTAAGGGGAAGTTTCCCGTCGAGATGCATGAAACATGCGTAAAGTTCTGGAATTTTTAAAAAATACAGAATAAATACTTTTGGACATAGGTTTCAAAGTAATATATTTTTGTATAATTGGAAGTTAAGGTATTTGTTTCCCAACTACGTAGGTGAAGCGATAACAGTCGCTTGCTTGTTTTACGTAGTCTTGAGATTCGGCAATGCTGTTTAACGATCAATTCTATATCAGTGTCAATATTCACATCAATGTTTCGATTTCTCATTCGTGACATTTACTATTAATTTAATTAATGAAAATCAAAACGAAAAATCAAAAATGTCATCACAAACTCGATATAAAGGTCGATTTATCAAAAATAAGGTATTGGTGCAGAAGAAAAAGTGTAGTGAGGGTTTAGCAAAGAAACGCGAAGAACAACGTAACCTACCTTTCGACAGCGAACCAGTTATAAATTTTTTGTAATTTAACAATATTATAATAAATTAGCTTCATATATATTTTTCCATGTTTTTACCCGCGCGAGAAACAATAGGTTGACATGTCGAGAAGTTATTCAAAAATATATCTATACATTTATACACTCATGTACAAATTTTACAACGTTGCCAAATCTCACACTGTACAGTACGATCGCTCTACAAGATACTTCGGGTTCCCCTTCGCTATCCACTACCCCCACTCCTAATGCCTCTTCGCTTTTGAATGTGGAGTCGCTCGCTCCATACAATGTATATAGAGACCAGTTGTTCTAAAGGCGCCCCCAACTAAATAAGCGGCCGATGTCGGAGACAAAAAAAATGGCTGAAACCTGTGTCTCGTTTACGTTGTTGCGATACGAGGTTTTATAAAAAAAAAATCGTTTCCCATAATAATGTGGGCATTTTCAAGTATAATATTGAAAATTTCGGAAAATAAAATGTTGTTTACACGTTCAGACTCTAAGCACACGGGGTTCAGCCATGTTTTTCTTTTTCGACGCTAGCGCCGCGGACTTAAAGTGGCGATGACGGGTCTCTATAGTATGTATGTACCACGGAAATAAATGTCACGTGACAAAAAAAAAGAAGGAAAAGGATATCGAATACAAAGCAACCTACATATACCGATAGTGAGATCTATTTCTTTCCGGCGTAACAGACCGCTGAGTGGGGGAACGGTAGTTTTCTTCTGTTTTCAGAATCATATTCCCCTTCGGTCCCTTTGGTATCTTGTAGAGCGATCGTACTGTACTTTCAACGATTACAAATTCTGAGTATAACTCCAACTTTCGACAAGTATAACTTTGGTTACAAACGGTAAATCGATCCTCAATTAAAATATGTAATTAGTCAATGTAAATATTTTGTAGATACAAAATTTTGAACCTTTCTCGAATCCCGTTTTCTGATAAAAGTTGTGTTAACGAATTGTTTCATAAGTGAGCATACTAAAAAAATAATAAAATTGTGGAAAAATTTTAAAAACAAAAACTGTAAAATCATAACTTTGTTAACAATACGTCTAATTCATATGATTTAACGAAAAAAAGATAAATTTACTCATTTTTGTTGTTATTTCCTTGATTGGAGTCATATCGAAAAACCACGAATTCAATTACGTATGAGTGTTTATTTATAGCAATACTATATTTATACAAAGTTTAAGAATTTTGTCGAATCAATTGATTTTGGAGAACAAATACCTTAAATTTCAATTTTTTTTATGAAAAAAGAGTCTAAAATGGCGGCTCCAGCTCAGATGAAATAAATAAATGCATGGAGTCGTTTGCTCTGCGCGGGGCGCGTCACAGCCTTGCTAGTTTATCTGAAACAAAAACGGATTTCGAATTATTAAAGTAGAATAAATTTGATAGGCCTTACCGTTTTTCATTTTCTAAAAATCCTCTGGATAAGAAAATGGCAGCCGTTTGAAAAGAAACCGAACTTTTTTTGCTGTTTTTTTTTTTGCTTCAATGAACAAAAAAATATGTGTAAATCAATTTTTAACAAAAATCGCTTTGTGATGGCCCCGCAAATTGGATTTTCTTTCAACTCGCTGACGATTGATGAGAATCGGTTAATCCGTTGAAGCTGTAAAGCGCCCCGCGCTCTAAGAACCTGTTTCCCAGACGGCGTGGCGGACGGTTCCGCTCAGCAGGCTGTAAATTCTAAAATACCTTAGATTTGAAAATATCCTTTTATCTACGTGTTCTAAACACGTTAAGGATGTAAATTATGTAAAAAAAAAAATCGAATTTTTCTTCGTCATGAACGGTAACCTTCCCTTAAGTACGACACCAACGTGGTGCCATCGGACGGCATAGTGTTAAGAAACAAACAAAAAATCGATTTTTGGAAAATCCCAGAGTGGCCTAACCCCCTAATGCGTCGCTAATTAATTAAATATATGTATCTAAATTTTATCCCAAAATACAACAGAAATTATGCAACAGCCTGACATTAACGTGTCATAAGAGAATACAGACATCAACCTGATCATGGTCATCATTATGATTCTGATAATGAGGATGATAATGACAATGGAATGATTTCAGGCCATTCCTGAGCAGCATGGGAGGCATCGCGCCCGGGTTACCAGCGACTGTAGTGCCAGAGAAGCCATTGCGATTCACGGACTCTCCGCAACATTATGCGAGCAGTAGTGGTTCGAATGCACCTACACCGAGTCCTCGTAGAAAGAACTCGAGTGCTAGTGCGAACAACGAAGATGCATATTCGGCGTCAGACATTGCCAGAATAGAGAGTCGAATGGAGCGCGTGCCGGGGATGTACTTGGGTAATGTCGCGCCGTTCCCTGATTTCGCTCCACCGGTTTATCCCATGGGACCACCAGAATATTACAGACCCAGTGAATCCTCCTACCTAGTTCCAACGGATTATCAGTAAGTTGACATTCTTTTTTTAACTTTCGTTAACATTCTGTTTTCACTTTTCGTTCTATTTTTGTGACTGGGGCCTACATTGACCCGTCGCCTATAGATGGCATCACCTTGTGGTCGGTGACTATAGTCCCCTATCGTGTACGGATACTATTTTGTGGTCACCCATCATGTGCGGGTGTTGTTTTCTGGTGGGTGACTATAGTCATCCGTTGTAAACGCGACAAGGTTGAGGAAAATAATTTCCTTTTATTCGAAAAATTAATCTCGCTCGTTTGTTGGCTCATTCGCCTGAAACATATGCTTGTTACAATATTCGCATTTATTGGCGTTACGAATTCCACTTTTTACGCTTTGTTAGGAGAGTAATCACATTTAATGCTTCGTTGAACCTCTGTTTCATGCTAGCTCGCTTTTCGAATGAAATGTTACAAATGAATATAATTCAATACCGTTGTTCAAATTAATATGACAATTCCTTGCAACTGACTTTTGCAAAGTATACCAAATATTTTCTAAAGGTACCGTAAAGGCTACCCAAAAAGGCTAAGCTTTGGTAAAATCATTCTAGGGAGTCGAATATTTAGTTGATCTTTAGAAATGCAGAGATAGAGTTATTTATTTAACCATTAAATTTTAACTCTTTGGGACAAGTCCTAAACCGCGAAAAAATTAAAGCAAAACCTTAATAAGGTTTTGTTCCACAGTTTGACACTAAACGTTCCGTTCAGGCCGCGCTGGTTATGACAAATGCAATAGCGTATATCATTACGACCCACGCGGCGTGATTAGGGAGTCACGTAAATTGTTCGTGGCAGTCAACGTGTCGAGTATCGCGAGTACTACCGTAAAAACAGTAAGGAATGGCTCAGAACGGGGTTCGGTTAAATTAAGGGGGGACAACCATTTAGAACCTCGAAATTGAGCAGTTTTTTCGGAATTTTTTTGAAGGGGAAAAAATAAATAGATCTTTTTGAAATTTTCTACAGTTTATTATACCTATTTTAACGAGTATTTTCCATTTTTAGTAATAAAAAAATATTGAAAATTGACGGAGATATCGCATGATGAACCCGGATGGTCGCGAAGGCATTTTTTTTATGGTGCCAAGCGTAGCGTCGTGAAAAATGATCAGAAACAGAAATGCAAAAGGATGCGGTCAGTATATGCCTGTAGTCACTCGGTAAACCTAATTTTTTTATAATAAGTTAAGAATTGTAGAAATGGCAGACATAAAATAAAAAAAGTCGATATTTTCGAAAAAAAAATTCTTCTTCGCTTATAAAAAAAAATGTTAATTTTGAGAAATTTCTAATATTTTTAGGTTTACCAAGTGGTCTCATATGTTTTGAAAACGTGTGCAAAATTTTGGCACGATCGGTTGAATAATCTCTGAGCAATCGTTGGCACCGAAAAAAAGAAAGTGAAAAAAAAAAGTTTCGAGAAAAACGCGTTCAAAGTTTTGGTAACGGAAAAGTGTTTGATAAGGCTACTTACGGTCTAATCTGCTATGCCAGCTCCATACAGCGGGCCTTCAGTTTCTTCAAAAAGGGCATTTTGCTCCATCCTCTCCTCTTGTCGCGCTGTTCGAGCCTCTCCCGTCGAGGAAAGGTTGCGCCTGTGTTCCCGAACGATCCGACGCTCATCGACTTTGCTACCGTAATCCATAGCTTGCTTGCCGATTTGCAGCTCCAGTTATTGCATAACTTTTAGGATTTGAGAATAACCTTCGTTGAACATAATTGCTGCTGAATCAGCCGCAATTTCAACTATTTTGAAGCCGCAACGAAGGTGTTTAGGAGCCAAACGCCAGATAGTTGAGTTGAAACTTTCATTGGCGTTCTGCGTGTGGCCTCCTAAGCACCTGTTTAATAAATCGTCACTACTTAAATCGTTGAATATGGGTAAAATATGCTTTTGTGCATCAGGGTGATGAGGCGGAGGGTGCTTTAGCCTACAGAAATTTTGAATAGAAGGGCTCCCCGCTGCTCTTTAGTTCGCATACCTGCACTCGGCTTTCGGAGTGAATGGACGGGGGTCTCGGAAATCGGCTCTATCTCCGGGAGTTTTTAGTTTTGGCCTAAGTCATAAAGTTTTTGGGATTCTAGATATATTAAAGTAACTTTACAGCAAAAAAAAATCGATTTTTTGAAGGTTCTAAATGGTTGTCCCCCCTTAAGGGTCGAAAATAATTCTGAAAACTCTCTTTCGACAACTTCGACAGAAATAGCGATAATTGCCATTGTTTCGTTATCTTTTCAGCGAGAGAATGTTGGAGTGTTCAGACTTTCCTCATGCGTATGACAATCCCAGCAGTATAAATAGTTCAGCACGACCGCCCGTATTAGCCGCATCCAGACTTCCTTCGTATACGCATCACCGGACTTCCTCCAACGTATCCAACGCGAGTACGTCGAGTCAGAGCACCGTGAATCCAAGTTTTCGACTGGACGACGAAAACGATTACTCGTTATATTCCCCTGGTCATTATTATCATCGTATAAGTAATATCACGACGGCACCGAGCGTGTCCAATTATGGGTCTGCGATATTTAACCAAGACTATGCAATATCTTACGTTCGGCAGAATTCGCACGAATCCGCCGGGTCGACGACGGGCGAGAGGCCCACGAATTTGGAAGTGGCCACACGCCTGAGATCCAGCTTGAAGAGGTCAAACTATTCCTACAACTCGCCGAACAAAAGTACGAGTAAGAACAATTCCGGATCCGGAACTCCGACAAATCCCACCCCTCCCGATTCTTTGACGTCCGAAGACTCCAGTTACGTTTCAGCGAGAGACAGTCAAATCTCTATAAGCAGGGTTCGATTCTCCCCGGTGACTTTCGATCGGGACAGAGATCGAGACCGCGACGGCCTCGTTTCTCGAGAGATCCGCGATACCACTTTATTGGATGTTCCAGTGCATGGCCAAAGTCAGGACATCACCATACCGCTTCAGGCCAATCGACGTTTAAGTAGGAACCGGAAACCCAGCGTTTCTGAACTGGAGAGGGAGTTCTTGTCATAGCACTGGCTCATTTAAACGTTTCTCTCTTTTCTTTTGTTGTATTTGAGGAGCAAGCTTCCCATGGGACCGTGAGGAAACGAAATAGAAGCGAAAAGCTAACGTCAGGGGAGACCGGGGCCTGGTCCGATCGTTCTCAAACTTTTTGTTGCTCGCAACTAGCGCCAGCAATTAAGAGTCGGCACGGGCCAGCAATTGGCGAGCAACTCTTAGGCAGTCGCGGGGATCCAGAGGCAAGGGGGGCCCTTGGTGGACCCTTCAGCCTATATGTGACCATTGGGCTGATAAGGAGAACACTTGTGCGTCGTCCTACAGCCCAACAGAGGCGACTGCCAAAGCTCGTGCTCGCACCAGCACCGTGCGGATCACAAGTTGCCAAGCTCATAGACAAAAAGTCATTTTATTTTAATAAATCTGTGGCTGTTAATTGTTATTTCTATGATTTGATGAAAAATACAACAATTCGTTAGGGTTTTGATGATGTACGTCCAGCCTAGTTTGGGCAGCAATGGGTTTGTCAATGAGTACCTCGGTCAACGCTAGCCCCGGTCTGCCCTGCTGAATTTTTTAAATGATTTTCAAACAACTGTGTTTCAAATGCACGTTATCAAGCACTGCCCTTTTTGCAAAGAAGTGTGTACATAATTCGTGTGAATTGAAACGTGAAATCCATCGGGACAAGTGTTTCGAGGAACGTTCTTAAAAAAAAGCGAGAAAATTGTAATGACAACCTATTGAGCATCCGGATTCTTCAGGATTCAACAAAAACTAGGCCACGTGGCCAAGGTTCGCGTGCGAAAACGAAAGAAGGGAAAATTAGCGTTCGGAAGCTGTTTCATACATTGCTCAATTTTATTACATTCGTGTTTCTACCTAATTTTCATGCAACAGAGCGGAAGTCTGAAGCCAGGCCCACGTATAGAATTTTGCTGCTCTCGTACGGGAGTTATTGGGGGCTTTTCTGTCCACCACTGACCCACATACACACACACACCCACACAGACTTCAGGGAATTGGCGTGAAATTTATGATCTAACCGACGTGTACTTTTTTAAAAAAAATGAAAATGCCAAGTATAAGTCCGGAGACGATACTTTTCGTTTGGAAAGGGAACCTTTTTTTACTTGGGACGATTGTCCTTGCAACTTTTTAAGGGGAAGTGGATTGACATTGTTTTGTTGAATTCTGAAAGAGTTGCTTTGCCTTTTCTTTCATCAACGTGAATTATTTATGGTAGGCATTAAATATGACGTAGACATTTGCGTTGCAAACGGAAAAGGAAATTGAAAATGAAGCGTCTTTAACCCTCAAGCGGCCAGGTGGGGTCCGCGCCGACCCCACACACTTTTTGACAGAAATCCATCAGTTTGACGTCAAGGATTACATTTTTCGATGAATTTTAGGGAAAGTAAAGTGTTTTTTTATTGAAACGGAGTGATTTGTCTGTTTTTTGAAGCATTTATTTGAAAATTATTCCATGAAAACATATTTTGCGATTAATCGAAAAGTCGCATTAACCCTGCTCTGGGGTCCGGTTGGACCCCACCTGGTCGCTTTAGGGTTAAGTTGATGAGACGATTTACATTCCATTTTCGAAACATTCATAAGACGTATTTTTCCTGACAATCGATAATATCATTTAGAAAAAAATCAAATCGTCGACATTCCTACAAATTCCATCTTAACTTTACTACAAATACCTTGCGCGTGACGTTTCTGAAAACGCGTGCTTGTTTAGAATGCTTATCTTCTGATGTATATATAGGTATATGTATGCATATATGTATGTGTATATGTATATACAGTAAAACCTCCTGTAACGCGCTTTCCAAATAATGCCGAGCAAAATTTGCGATATTTTTATTAGAAAAAACAAATAATTTTATCAGAAATTCATTTTCATAAATGTTGCAACAAAGTGCTTCAAAGTAGAGAAAACTGTCAGTAAATTACACACTGTTTTTTTCCTAAAAAAATCAAGCAAAAGTATTTTTTAAGTATACAGTCCCTTAATAATTTTCCCCATAGCGTCAGTTTTTTTATTTATACCGAGCAAGTACCAAAAGGAATAAATAAAATAACAGAGCCGTAAATTCGTGTCAAAATCGCATACATGCTCTAAACCTTTTGACAAATCGGGACCGGAATCGCTCCAACGCTCGTGACGTTGCGTAAAACTAAACCACGCCCCCGGGCCGCTGTCATTGGCTGCCGGGGCGGTGAATATTCGCCTCAAGCTCGCGCGCAGTGGAAACTCGCCTTTATGCTTTCCATTGTTTCTCTCGTATCGCGTCGCGTTTGAATTTCGCCGGGAAGTGGGCGTCGCCAATGTCAAAAAAATGTCAAAAGGTTTAGAAGTCGAGTGTTATCGATAAAAATATTTAAAGAAAAAAATGATAGAAAATGAAGATTTTGTAAAATTCCAAAAATGGGTTTAAAGGGACTGCGAATGTGTCGCGTTACGGGAGGGTTGACTGTGCATGTATATATGAATTCGCGACGAATACGAATTTTCTACTACGTTTCTTATAAATAAAAGTGTGAGTCAAAGGGGAGGTTCAATTTAGCTTTATTTATAGAAATTCTTGCAACGCTAGGAGTATATAAATAAAGAGATGTACAGTAGCGACACGAGTACCAGTAACAAGCGGCAACAACAATTTGTACAGAAGTAGTTCCCATCGTTTATCGTTAAATCGGAGCTATTGCCTTGATTATACAATATAACAAAATACCCTGTAAGCGACTTTGCCTTCGTCAATCAGGTCTCCGTGATATACATATTTATCAATGCGAATGAAATAGTTGTGACAAATTTGTACATACAGTAAAAAAGAAAGAAAGAAAAAAGAAAAGAGGAAGGGGTCGATAATCGCAAAAGCGACGAAACCAGATACAAAGTAGAATATCAGAAAAAGAGTCCTACCAGAAATTGCGAAGATATGACCGAGTATTTTGAGCGAGTATCCGCGAACTATTCCATTCCCTGTTTTCTTTCAATTTCACTTCGGTTCACTTTTCACGACCGACAGAGGTATTCCTAAATTGTTGGACCGTTCAGTTGAGGAGAAATCAATCAAAAGGTGTCCTCGTTTTAATTAATCGAGCGTAAAGCGAATTCCCTAGAATTATTACAAATTGTTAAGTAATAAAAAATAGGTTTATGTATTAACAGTTAAGGGGAGCCTCATATCGCAAGATGATATTTAGGATATTTTTCCAAAAAGTACAATTGGAGAATTTCTAGGAAAAAAAGTGCTTGGATTTTATTGAAAATAGGAAAATTATTTTTGGTTTTAGTATTTTTCCAATAGAGTCCTTTGTAGATGGCGCAGTTGCAAATGAAAGAAATCTAAATGGTGGACATGACATCTTGCCCCAGAATTATCTGGAATCGAAAGACTAAAGAAATTTTGAAATTTTATACGGATGGTTAGTGTCTTGTCTACAATCATCAATTTGGGATTAAGCATTTTTCATTCATTCAAGCTTTTGTGTCTAAAAGTTAGCGTTTTTAACATTTTTTATTTAAATTGTATAAAAAATGGTCATTTTCGAATGTTTTTATAATTATACAAAAGGCGATAACAAAACTCTGAAATTTTATATGAAACCCTTTCGCCTGATCCACTGTCATCAATTTTGACACAAGCATTTTTGTTTTATCCATGCTCTTGTTGTAAAAGTTAGTGTTTTTTAATTACAAATTGTCAATTTTCGCCTTTTCTATGATTTTACATTCATCGATTTAAGTTTCAAGAATTTGTTCCAGATTATTCTGGAACAAGATATCATGTCCATCGTTTAGACTTCTTTCGTTTGCAGTTACTGACTAAGCGCCATCTATAAAACGCTTTATTGAAAAAATATTCAAAATAAAAATTTTATCCGTACTCTCGAATTCCATGCGAATAAGGACGAAATAATTTCTTTATTAATTATTGTACACTTTTCTCGAAGAAAAAAAAAATTGATTTTTTCAGATTTTTGATGGGACGGTCCCCTTAAACTTTGATTTCTGTTTAATAAAAAAATCTCTGGGTGACGAGGAGAGTATTATGTAAATCAAAATTACGTTTGATCCTTCTAACTTTTGATTTTCCAAGAGGTTAGTTACGTAACTGAAATATTGTAAAAATTCGCAGATATGTGCGTGCGTATACGTGTATGCATTTCAAAGTGCACACTCGCAACAAGGCTTTTTTTTATTTCTTCACAACGTTCCGTTTTAATGCAATTATTCGGAGAGTTGATTGGAATTGTCAGTATTGTAGGATACGCCACAATGTATTATATATAGAATACATTAGGTTTAGTAGGCGGTAGGAAAAGGCAGGGCTGAGAAATAAGGTTTAAGAACATTATTCGAACTTTTGTAAATTCAAATGTCTCTTAAAATATTTTATTCCTCTTTCTTTCTACCGCAGTTAACGTTGGCACCGATAACACGAGAGCTTTCGTTCTTTTGTTAAAGGTAACGGATGTGGTCACGAAGTTGTGGCAAATACACTCGACTTTCAAACCTTTTGACAATTCCCGCCGGGAAACGTTCGAACCCCGTGACCTCGCTTAAACCACGCCCACTGGCCGCTGTCATTGGCTGCCGGGGCAGTGAGCGTTCGCCTCAAGTTCGCGTGCAGTGAAGACTCGCCTTTATGCGTGTCATTGTTTTTTTTTTGTATATTCTGGGATATTTGAATTTCGCGCGGAAAATATCAGCCGGAAGTGGGCGTTGCCAATGTCAAAAATTTCGGAAAAAAAATGTCAAAAGGTTCAGAAGTCGAGTGTATCTCGATAATCGAAAGGTTTCTTCTAGAAATTGTTTTGTAAATTACTATCGAATGCCGTTCGGACTGTTTATCAAGGTGTGAAATGTGAATTTGTTAGACACTCAAATATTGCTATCGTAAAAATCATACTAATATTCAAATATTAGTATTACGAATATAAATCGCGGTTACGAAAAGAAAGAACACCTTTGCGCAGCCTTGAACAAAGGGGGCGGGGTCGGATGGGCGGGTTCGAGGGTGTGTATTGGTTCCTGCCCTACCTTCGGACCAATAGAAACACCAGAAACTGCAAAATGGGCGTTCCAAGGGGCGGGGTTTGATCGAACCGCCCAAAAAACCGCTCAAGGCTGGTTCCTTCTCTCCGTGAGCGAGGAATACATATTAATATCAAATATTGGTATCACAAAAATTATACTTATATTCAAATATTGGTATTACAAAAGTATAAACCACGGTCACCGAATGATCGAACAGCTTCGTGCATATTTGAACGAAGGGGGCGGGGTCGGATGGGCGGGTTCAAGGGCGTGCGTTGGTTCCTGCCCTACCTTCGGGCCAATAGAAACACCGGGAACTGCAAAATGGGCGTTCCAAGGGGCGGGGTCTGATCGAACCGCCCAAAAAACTGCTCAAGGCTGGTTCCTTCTCTCCGTGAACGACGAATCCGATTTTTTTCCAGTATTTTACTGATTTTTTTCTTTCAATTCTCAAATTTTCTATCACTATATGTGACATCAGTCAAAGAAAAATTCTCTATTGGTCACGTTGAGGTCCAAGTCGAGCACGACTTTTGCTTTTGTCAAAATTCACATTTCTTAGCTAACAAATTCACTATTTCACAGTTGTAAACGGTATACACACATACACACATTTATACACACATACAACGGTGCTAGAAACGTACATGTACTTAAGCTATCTATCGAGAGGATACTTAATAATATGAAAGGCTTCCAGGATGAAATCTCAAGAATGTTCAAATACGGTTGTTAATAGGTTATCAAGGACACCACCGGTGTCTTTTTGGCAATATATTATCAAAAGTATTCACCTAGTTCTTCGGCTTTGACCTTTTCTCGCCGGGAAAGCTTAGGCTGGTGCGAAATCGGTTAGCGTGGCCGATCGAAGCTTTCACAGCGCGAAAAGGACTTTTGGACTGTGTTTTGTGATCTTGGGAGACTCTAGATGATCTACTACAAGCGAAACGTCAAAATGATAAGTTTGTACTCGTTCAAAGTTTCCTCAGTAAGAAAGTAAGGCGAAAGAAAGCGAATGAAAAACCACGGAGAAAGAAGTTTGAGAATGCTAGTATATCACTAATTGTTGATGACATTGACTTAAGTAAATAAACGAAGGAATGGATAAATAAATAAAAAAAAAACAACAAATAAGTATCTACAATTTATATATAAACAGGGATATGTATATATGAAATGAATTTCATTGTAATACACATAACTAATACTCGGCAGCTATCAACGTTTCGATTGTGTTGTGGCGTGAAATCGCCAAAAGTGCTAGTCTAAGCTATATTTATTTTTTTATGTATCGGTCGGAGTTTGTTTAGTAGTAGTTGAATTCAAGTCAAAAGAGAAAACTCAGTTTTGTATGTTTTCCTTTCAGAAAGTACCATCCGTCTTTTGTTTTTAAAGTAAGAAAAATAATAAAGAGCAAGAAATTAACAAAAACAATGCCTCTAGCTCGTTATTATTTAGAACAAAATCCACACGTTCTCGGCCCACAAATACAAAAGTTAAGCTCCAGCGCCATCTATCGGAAGGACACCTAACTAAAAACCTTAATCGCCACCTCAGTAACATATGGTACGGATACGATCTCAATAGGTCCAGTGGTTTGTCAGTGATGATGCGGTTTACTCACGCGCAGTGGATTTTATGTGGAGACATTTATTGAATTACCCTTATGTTTATTAATACTTATTTATTTTAGCAATCCAGGTAATTTAAGTTTATTAGTAACCTTGATGCTAATTTATTATTAACCCATTCGGGCAAAATTTATTTCATACCTAGAGAGGCCCCTCACTTGGTCATTTAAGGTGAGTACACGCTTGCGCGCGAACGCGAACGAGGCAAAGCGAGCATTGTCTTTAGTTTCTTATAAAAAAATAGTAGCATACTCAGAAAGTAATTCGCAACTTTATTCGCATACGCACCATGGTACAAAATTACATTTATTTTAGGTACAAAAAGAACCAGTAAAAAAAATGGTAACCGAGTTTTGCTAACCATACGAGAAAGGTGAATGCATAAATTGTTCACCGTCAAACATGTCTACCTCAAACAAAACCGATTTCCATGAAATTATGAAATGTGCCCATAATTAGGAAAGTGGTCTAAGTCATATTTTTTTGTGTTGATAAATTTAAAGGATTTGTTTTAAATAAAATAAAAAATGTTTTTACGTTCTGCAGCATTAAAAGTTGGATTTTTCTTGGTCTTGATTAATGAAGAAAAAAATGTATTGCAAGATAAAATGATGCGAGATAACTGAAAGTCTCATCTTTTTCAAATCTTGACTCAGACCACTTTCATAATTATGGGCACAAATATTAAAACACAAGCCTTCGAAATACTGTATGAAAAACACAGTAATTTTAAAATATACCTGAATCCTGATTAATATGTAAATGAAGAACCGCACTTATTCCAATATCTTAAAAGTTAATTTCGAGTTGGATTAAGTTCTTGCCAAAGAAACTGTTCAACTTACTCGTTAATTCAGTTTTTGGTTGTCATATTATTCTATACTTACAAAAATAGATATTTTTAAGGCATGAAACTGAAAGACATTGTTCACGTTTTAATTTGGAATTATCTCAGTCGGGTAGGTTGTCTACTCTTTTCCATATTTTTCGCTCTTACGAAAGATTATAAATTATTCACTCTTTTCATCAATATTTAGCAAGGAAATGTTTGACAATTCAGAATAGGCGAAAATATCACCAACATTCAGATTCTGAATTGCGTGAAATACAACATGCGTTTATAAATCAGTATTTATTAATAGCTCTCTTTTGCATAACATGTTGTCCTAGGACTTTCGTTTTATTTAAATTCTGTTTTTTTGTTCAACGGCCATAGCTAGAATTACGCAAGTTCTTCTTATTAGTAATATTTTATAGTAATACAAATGCAGTTAGCGGAAGTCTCCTTGATCGAACTTTTGAGTGTGAAAATTAATAAATACATATACAGGGTGTCCCGTTTTAAAGAATACGTTGAAACAATTCTTTGGGGATAGCATTTCAGAAAATAAAGTTTCAGACCAAAACTGTAGAGTTCTAAAGGGGAAGGGGCATATGAAGGCGAGCTTGACTTCATCTTTAAACTTCGTGTGATTGTGTCGTGGTCAATCTAATTTTGAAAAATATAAATCTTTATTTTTTTTCTAGGATCTTAATTTATTCTGATATTTAGAACTATAACTACAATAGTTTTGTTTTTTTCAACAATTTTATTCGAATCCTATCAAATTATACATAAACATTGCAAGAAATAAATTTTTATCAACACGAAAAATGTCTTACTAAAAATTAATATATAACCCTTTAAAAATGTTACAAACTGTATAAGGTGGAAATAAACAATTTTGATCCTTGCAATTTTTTATCAAAAATAATAGAAATGTTTCAGACAAAAGTAAAGAAAAATAATAAGAAAAAGTAAATGCACCCTTTCGAACCCTAGAAGTTTTATCTAAAATATTATACTTTTTCTAAATATCTCATTTTCTCCCCTAATAACTGTATTCTTTAAAATGTTACTTTTTGCATTTGAGCAAAACAAAATTTAAGAGAGTGGTCTTCCGTGAACCCCCAAAACAGCAGCTTTTTTGATGCATTTTCATTCGAAAACTAATCCGTGCAACGGTATAAAGTTTGTTATCACTGAAACATGCACTCCAACAAAATAAAAAAAATTCTATATGGTATATAAAAACGTATTTATTTATTTAAAATAATTGCATGCCGTTAACATGCACTAGTTTCCGAGGAAAAATCCGTCAAAAGTGCTGCTTTTTTTGGAGTCCACGTAACACTGACCCCTTAATAAATACAAAATAAAATAACATTTTTCATATATGTATCCAAACATACCATATATGTTAACGAAGTCAATCTGTATATTCTGAAAATATGCACCAGTTTTGTTATTGCTATGTTATTTTCACAACAATCACAGTGTAAATCAATCTTCATTTTTGTATTAACTTTTTAATCTTAGTTGTCTGTTAGCCCAAATTAGTAAGATTCATGAAACTAACAGTAAATAGCAACAAGATGATGATTTTTAAAGAAATGTCAAAATATAACGATCATTTTTGGTACTCGCCAACAGGGGCGTTATAAGTTCCTTCAAAAGTTTGAACGTTTCGAAATGAAGCAAAACCTTCATAAGCGTTTGTCTGTAAAAAAATGGGATTAAAAAACGTAACATTTTTCATTTGAAACATTAACCCTTGGCACTCCGTTGGCTCCGCTATGGAGCCACCCGTCATTTGTGTTGTAATTCTGTAGGCGTTGGCAATTGTTATCTGTAGTCTGGGAAATAGTGCCGGAGTTGCTGGTAGGCGGTGGTACAGAAACGTGCGGAGCGCTAAGGGTTAATTCTCGAAGTAGCAAAGTGAAGTTTGTCGACTGAAGTATTCGTTCTCAGGGTTCCTTAATGATATGTATTGTAATTCTAATAGGCAGCATTCAATTATAATTAATCTTAACAACAAACATACGACTTCTCATAAATATCGTGAGCAATACTGTTATTTGGCAAACACTCTTCGCTGGATGGTGTCAGAGGCATATTTGGTGAACTGAGGTCGGAATCTATGGAGTCGTAGATTCGAAGGCTGTTATTAAGATCTGGACCGGTTGATAGTCTAATAAGAGCCTTGGCGATCGTTAGGAAGACCGAGGTGATTCCTTCGTCGTGCAAAGCTGAAGTTTCATGATAAATTGCACCGATTTGCGTTGCATAACTTCTCCCTTGTTCCGCGTCAACTTCTCTGTTGGGCAGGTCGCTTTTGTTTCCGACAACCACGATGACCATTTGTTCTTCGACATTCGCTCTTAGCTCCGTCACCCACGATTTTATGTTCGCTAAAGTTCTATGTTGAGTCAGGTCAAATACAAGAAGAGCGGCATTTGCGTTACGATAGTACATTGGCGTCATTGAGCGAAACCTCTCCTGCCCTGCAGTATCCCAAATCTTGAATAATAAATGTTTGTATTACTTGTACAGGGTAACTAGACTTTTCCAAAGGGTTGCAAAACCTTATTTTCAATGAAAAATTTTCAAAGCAATTAACACTTTACCGACCGCCAGCGATTCAATAGCATTTTCGCGTCCGAATATTTATATAAACCCTAGCAAAACCCCCAAAACCCCCAAATAGCAAAACCCTGGCAAAACCCATGCAACGGCCAATTCTTTTATAACGGACAAGCTGCAGAAATCGTATTAAAAAAAATTAATAAACACCCTTTCAAATAGAAAAAGAAAAAAACAAAATCTAAAAAAATACAAAAAAGTAAAACTGACACACCTGCATAAATTGTACCTTACGCTACTCATTTTAAAATCTAGCCAAACCTCATCGAATACACTTAAGGACGTTTGCCAGTAAGTTTTAATGTGTCAAAAAATTCTGAAAAAATTGTATCTTATTCTTAATATAACAAAAATATTCTATGAATTTTTTCAGAATTTTTTACCGTTTTGTTATTGACAAAATCGAATAAAAACAAAAGGAAGTTTAACATCTGCTCTTATGGCGAGTAAAGTGTGATATGAAAAATAATTACTTTTAGAATGTTCAAAAACGAAATGATAGTTCTTATCGGATAAATCAAAGCTTGCTAATTTTTTCAGAAAAAGATAGACGAGATTTACCGTTTATTTACAGTCTAAATTAATTGATTAAATCGTAATATACAGATTTTACATCAGCTGAACGTTAGACTTGGCAACACCGCTTTTCAATTAGGCGGTAAATTTGAACGGCTGTGTGAAAGTGAATATGTAACAAAAACATAGGGAATGTGTTATCCTGTTTCTTGTTTATAGATTGTATCTTTTTATTCTTTTTCCCCATTTCTGAGCATTGCCGAAAACGTTTTATTTGCTTTTTTCACGAGAATTTTCCTTTTAACCTCACTTGTAAATTTTGTGATTCAGCCGACATTTTGAGGTTAAGATATGCTCTATTGTGCTCTGTAATTATGTTGGCAGTCAAACTGAGCTGAACTATTACCATCCGTTAAACACTTATATTGCGCTGTTGCCAAGTTTCGCTAGAATTTTTATGTACTAGAATATGAATATTATTAGCAAATTCGTAATTACAAAGAATTACATTTAATAAAAAAATCGATTTTAAATATTTTGTTACCTACTTATATTATTTATTTATATTTACGATAATTTTAAATAATTAATATTTTAGATAATTGAGGTTGGCAGTACTCAATCGCCACAATGTATAAGCATAGGAAATCTCCCCGCACTGCTCACCCCTCTAAGACTCCGGCGAACGTCTTTAAAAATTACATTCCTCACACCTAGGAATAGGATAATGGAATTGAAGGTCAAAGTACACCAACAATGCACAACTTTATATACTCATATCTTTTAAACTATTGGTTTCCTAAACTTTTAACCTACATTTTCGAAATTTTCAGGTCAAAAGCTATAAGATTTGATAAATTTTAACCAAAAATTTTTGGACCCGAGAAACAAAGTTCCGTTTTGTGGTACATTTTGAAAATCTTCAACCAAATGAAGTAGTTAAATCATACATGAACTTGTCTCGAGACACTTTGGTTGGTATGGTAGGAATCTCTCTTGATTTTTTATACATTAATTCTCAACAGTCGATAAACCGTTTATGGTTCGAATTTTAGACACGATAAAGCAAAGGAAAATCCTGCGAGTTTTGAATAAAATAAGACATTGAGTGTCAAAGCTGTAGGTGCCTTGTTACGAATTTTCATTTTTTGCAATTCATCTTGGAAATGATGGAATAATTATTGCCAAACTAAGCAATGATTGTGCTGGTTAGGTTTTATGTATTTGAAAATCAATTTTACCTGGAGTTTCACTCGAGTTTGATCCACATTTAATTTGCACGAAAAGAAAGATGCTCCTATCGATTGACTTACTGGGCTGGTGAAAAGTCCGGTGACGTATCTAAGGATCATACTCGTTTTGCCAACTCCTGTAAACAAAATAACGGAAATCTTTAATTATTTTTGCTTTATTGTTTTGTACCAAGGGTTTTTTTAAAATATGGTTTTTGTAGAAGTGTAACACTATTAACACTATGCCGTCCAGTATTGCACAAGTGCCGGTGGCACCACATCGGTGTCGTACATAAAGATTTATACCGGCAGATCATAGCAAAGTGTTAATGGGGTAGTAGCCTCACGTGGTCTCAAAAATGGAGCATCTTTTTTAAAAATTTTTATTCTCAAAAACCACTGCATGTAACGACTTAAATATAGTTCTCATTAAAAAGTATACTCTTACAGAATAGGAAAAATATTTTTTAAGGTATACAAAGATTTTATAATACAAAGGTTTTATACCTTACGTATAAAACAAAAACGATTCATTGAAAAATTAATCAAATATTCTGCGAGCAATACCTCTTTTTATCTATCGGACTCGTGGAAATTTACTGATGATATCGAAGCTATTAAATTAAAAATCAAGAATACAGGGATACCATTGCATATGTATGTAGCACGTTTGCTCGCAGGTATGCCACTCGAGCTAACAATTAACATTTTATTACATTACAAAAGTAAATTTTTTTGTCGATAACGAAACTGATCATCAAAAGTATGGTTCTTACATGTTTTTTCTTCTTTGTAACCATGTAAATTTTGTAATTTTGTAAAAATTACGGTATATTTCGATTTAGCTGGTAATAAAATACTTATTTTACATGCACTCGTATTATTTTGCATGTATTTGTTTATTACTTACTGTTTACAACAATATAAAGACGAAAAACCTGTAAATAATTTTTTTTTAATTTTTCCAGAAACTTCAAACTCTGAAACATTATGCTTAAAGGTATGAAAAATCAACACTTGTGTTAATAAAAGTTTGCTCATGAAAAAAAAAAAAAATTAAAAACAAATCCTGGAGAATCTCTGACACTGACGTCAGAGGAAAATACCTTTGTCTCTCTCGCATATATTCAAAATACTCTCATTTGCATCCAACCTTCTCTCTCTACACCCTGGGTCTTTAGTACCCGTCTGCGAATATAAGAACACGTCGCAGGCAAATCTGCAGTTTGAAACGTCACACGCGTAAATGGAGGAAAACTATGGTGACTAAGGCCACTTGCTCTTTTGTTTTCCAAATTTCATAGAACAAATGTTTCGAAAAATTGGATTCAGGGCCAAGGGACCGTTTTGATCTTCATGAAAGGTATTCGTACATTCTCACACTACAGCGGAAATTCATCTTTCCGGCCACTCAAGGTAGATGTAATCGAAAGCGTTGCCTCGGAAGGTTTGTTTTTTGCGACACTCGGGGCAAATTTGGGAACGGCAGTAAACAAATATTCAAATGCAGTGCGGAGCCATAAACACTCACCTTGTGACCCAAGGACGACGATTTTACCTTCTATCGTCTTCATAGCCCACGTTAAATTTTCAACTACGTGATGATTTGCAGAGAGTAAATGTTGCAAAGCAATGCCGTCTAATCTTTTAGTAAAATTCGAACTGATGATAAACGTGTTGACGTTTTGCTATGACTTCTTGACTTAGAATAACATATCGCGTGTTTTCGTTTTTGCTCGTCGGTAAAATTGGTCACCGACCATCTCGTCGCACGATGGAATATTATGGCAGAGCACCCGCGCGGTGGAATTGAGAATCAACACTGAGCGCCAAGAAGAATATCTTGTCTCAGCGTTGCCGGGTGCGTGGATGTTAGCTCTGCCGCGATTGACGCGCATGCGCGAGAAAATAACCTTAGCGACGCGCTCGGGTCGGGTAAAAATGAAGGTAACGAATGAGTCCACATTTGTCATCAGAAATGAAAAATTAGATTAAACTTGGAAAGTAATTTCAAATTAAAATAATAGGCGGTGTATTTTTTATGCCTACATATACTTTTTAGGTTATGTAGAAAAACTTTCGAAACATCAGTTCGAAGCATGGAGCCTAGACAGGAGGAGATCAAACTCCATAGGCAGCCGACTGAAAAAAACGGGCACGAAATCGTGGAAAGTAAGACATTCGTTTTTAGCCGGGAGTGGCGCTGAACGCAGTAGTTTCTATCGCAAGAATATCGCTCTTCCTAAATGTAATGAATGAATGACGCTTCTATTCCCGGGTAATTCGAGAGGGCATCAATGTTTAGAAAGACAAAGCTTAGAAAGCCAATCTTTAAAAAAAACACCATCTTTAGTAAAAAAATGTATTTACTCGAATTAAAACTAAAATACTATCGAGAAAAAATTACGAAAACTTTTTATCGTTTTATATTTCAATTTTAATTTAAGGAAGCACACATAATTTTAACATATACACAATCTATTTTTTTATTTTCTTTATTTTAAAGTTTTTTTTAAAGTTCTTTTTTATTATTTAATTAAGTGTAGTATTAATATAAGCAACGTCTCTTTAAAAAATTCAATTTTTATTGGTGTACAGTGGCGGACAGATGATGATCGATCGTTTCTCCATAAAATATCACTATTAGATAACAAGACGAGAGGTACATACGATATTACAATAATTACAAATATATACGATATTACAATCAATTTTAACAGCTTGTATTTTTGCATAGGGAGGGCATTGCTTATTACCAAAATAGCGTGCATTATATATCCAAAAATGCTCATATTTTCCTCTTGTCATACCCATATCCATATACAAGCCCAAATTACCATTTATAAGATCTTCTGAAAATTTATTTTTCGATTCATTAAGATGTTTTTTCTTTGGAACGACAATAGCAGTAGTTAATTCTGCTTGACTATACTTGTTTTGAAGCTCCTTGGAACGTATTTTCTTGGTTTGACGATGAGAACAATTTTCGAAGTTTTTCCGGGGACGACCTCGTCCTCTTGGATTAGAATCTGATAGTAAATTGTTAGAAGCTACATCTTCGAAGCGTAATGAATTTATTTTCTTAAATTCTGTTGTGAAGTTACTTTTCATAAAAAGTTTGTTTTTTTCTTCAAATTTAGACTGTATTCGTCTGGTAATTTTCCAGTGTCTGTGATATTGCGAAATAAAAGTACAACTTACTTTTCTTCGTATTTGTTCTAATTGATTAGTATTAAAATTATTTTTTTCTTTAATGTTTTCCATTATTATATTCAAGTGCGTTTTACTTGTGTCTGTATTTTTCCAAATCCATCTACAAAACTCTTCTTTTTGAATTATAAAATCTGCCATTATGAAACGATCAAAAATTGTAAAAAGAAAGGAAACTTATAGATTATATAGAATATATTATATAGAAATATATATACAATAGAATATAAAATATTATATAAACCGTATTGGATTAGATTAGAATATAATTTCGTTACAATAGGTTTTGTTTCGTATATTATATTTAAGATACATAAATTGCCAAATATTAGTTCATTAAATATTTGGCTACCTAAGGCGGAACGATTGCCGCTTATAAAAATTAAAAGGCAACTTTCACATGTGAGAAAAATAGCCATCTAGCGGCTGAAACTGGAACTTCGTGGATACTCTATCATCTATTCTAATCAAGTTATAAAAATTTAAAAAAAATGAATATTAATGCTTTCTCAAGGAAGCACACATTCGAGCATGTAGGGATGCGTCTATAACAATAATTGTATAATCATATAAGTTATATAATATATAGCTTATAACTTCCGAAAGGGCAAATAGAGGCAGGCAAAATTTTTGTGAAGACATTTTGAACACTTTGAGGAAGAATTTTAATCTAGTACGATTCAGTCTCGTGCAGTCTCATGTATTAAGTCATGTACTGAAAGATTGAATTCTTATTCAATTTTAAGCGCTCAAATTAGCACTTCGTTCATTAATACTAAATGTAACAATATTTTTCTTAAATTAAATAACAAAAATATTTATGTATAAAGTACACTCAGAACTATCAAAATAAATTTTTGCAGATTTTTTCGAGCATTTTTGACTGTTTATCAGTACGTTGAAGAAATAAAAATATATTCAGGAAAGAAAGAACAGGAAACTATGTTAATCTTTATAAATAAATTCTGTATTGCATTTTCAGTATTTTAGTATATTTTATTTCATTTCGTATACTTTAACATGTTATAAAAGCGAGAGCATAATTAATTTAATCAATTTTAATACATGTCAAATTCGATTTTTGATCACTTTTTTAGTATTTCGCCCACTGTGGCGGGGCCTGTATTTAGTGGCCTCGCTATAGGACGGTGCTGTTTTTCGCACTTTCTTCCATCGGGCGGCTTTGATTTTATAATAAATCATATGCTCCGTGTTTCAACAAGTTCTCTTATGTATATAAACATGTAAATAAATGTATTAGTTACAGTAATCACTTTTTTATTAGATTGACGCCGGCGTGTACCACCGGTGGCTCATCCCATCCCATGGGGCAGACAAGAATGTACCACCGGTAGTACACCCCGTCGCGAACGTGTTAAAAAGCAAATGTCGTTTCACTTGCATTACAACGACTTTGGGCAGATTTTTATGTTGCTCCAAAAAGTCATCGATACTTTTATCGATTGTTTGTACTGTTTCTGCATCGAGTCCGTGCATGTTACACGCACGAGACTCGGTATTGTGGCTTTGCTGTTCTTTCAACCACGATGTTAAATCGTTTAATTTTTCTGTGGAGCTACAATAGAAATATTAATCAATAATCATCAATATTTCGAAAATTATTTTAAAATTTGACGATCCTAGATACTCACCCTTCATCGATTAATTCATGTTCATGGAAAAATTAACATTTTTAACGATCTTGCCTAATCGTTCAAAGACTGTTGGAAACTTTTGCATGTAACCACGTACCACATCTATTGCTTTCGGAATATAAAGCCATTCTCCAGATTGGTCTTTCGTGGTATATTCTGAAACTTGCAGAGAAAAAGGGTCTTTTCAAAAAATATATATTTTGAACAATTAATTATTAAATAAAATCTTTATCTTATTCTATTATAATTAGACACAATAGTGAAAAAAAACATAAAATAATTCAAAATTGCTCTAAAAACCGCGTAACTCGTAATTCGCGTAACACAAGTATCGCGTAACTCGAGGGATACCTGTAATTTATAACTTTAAATATACTTAAAATTTTTCTTAATCTCACCTCTTCGTTCTTCTTGCTGTACTTGAAATTTAACCCAATATTGTTTTGGGAATCCCGTTCGCCCAGCCGTTGGGATGCGATATTGCTATTCGCGTACTGACCCTGCATGTCCCTGTGATTCTGTTGGTTGAAGTCTAATTATAAATTTGGTTCTGGCATGATTCTCATTGCTACTTTAACCCTTCCGTTCTTTGGATTAAGGCCCGGCTCTATGACCTGAAATGAAAATTTAGAAAAATATAAAGAGATTAATGAAAAATTGAAAGAATTTCAGTTATTTTTTATTTCAACAGCTAAGAAAAAGTACTATACCTCCCCAAAAGCTCCGTAATCTGGATATCCCAACATAAAGCAAACGCTTTTCGCTATGAAAATGTCGAAAATAGGCTTATACGGTACAAACTATGGATCTGCAACTGCGATGTTCTCAACAATAACCTGATAAGCGTATATGTTTGTTATTTCACTCCATTGTTTCTCCAGACGTATTTTTCCGTGTGTACCAAAAGCATAACTCTGGGAAAAAAATTGTCAAATTGTTTAGTAAGATTAAATCTCGATATATATATAATAAAATTATAGTTAATTATAGTAATTTAATTATAGCTTTCAATAAAAATTTGTATAAATACTATTTTTGTATATACTCTAATGTAATTTTTTATCTTACATTTTATTTTTTTCATATAATTGAGAGTTACTCATCAACGTTTTCGTATTCCAGTTTCTTCATGTAATAGTCTCGGTTATGTAAAACGAATTCAATATTACACATGTCACTATCCGAATCATGATCCAAGATCTTCTTCATCGGAATGTCCTATTAACTGCATTTGAAATTGTTAATAATTAGTCTCCAAATATTTTATAGCCTTTCATTTTTTTACAAACCGAAAAAAGTGGAAAAATGCATTTTTTACAAAACGAATTGGAAAAATGCATTATATTTTCCAAACTTAATTTACCTTCTAATTTTAGAAATTTTTCAAATCGAAAATTAAGGAACTTCTTCAGGTGAATCTTCAAATCTCTTACAGTTAATCCGATTGACACCTGTAACTTTTCTTCCTGTTTTGCCTTCGAAATATATTTCAGGTCTGCATAATGCTCGGCAAATTGTTCCATATCAACTGTACTTAATTTCTCCATGAATGTTTCGTGATCCAATTTCAATGTACCAGCTTCATTTATAAAACCTGTGGCATAGAATCAAATTTACAAGTTATAAACATTATAAATCTGTTTTTCATGTTGTCGAACAAGTACAGAAGAGCATCTTTGAAATGGACCAAATAATAGATCATGCTTTGTTTCAATTAATCATATGATTTATGTATGCCTTGTTCCATTTTTTCTTGATTAAAATGTAGCGGTAATACAAAAGATTCTTTAAAAAAAAAAGAGAAGAAACTTTGATTTTAAAAAAACGATTCCACTCACTTTCCAAGGTGGGTAATACTTCCATGTAGGCGTGATATATTACTGGCAGTGCACCTTGATTAATGTGTAAATTTCGTAAACCAGGTGTAAAGTCATTTCCCACCAGAAAACCCATTGAAACCCAATCTCGAGATTTCGACGAAGTTTCCGCAAAAGCATCCTTTTCGATATTGAGCTGTTGGAAAAGTCATATAGTCCGGTTGCCGGAGCACCAAAATGTACACTTCAACCAACCCGCAATTTTTTTTCATAAATTGTTAGTTAATAGCGCCCTGAAAGTAACCTGAAACTCTTATCTAAAAAAAGTTCGGCTTCTGTCTTTTTTATTGCAAAAATCCCTTCGGAGCATTTATTAAGTACGTTATAAGCTACCGATTGCAATTGATTTCATCCGTATAACTATAGTTGCCCAATTTTTGTAGCTACTCGAAGTTCAAACTTCATATTTTTGCAACAAGGCGCCATTTTCAAGTACGGCATTGGGGTTCGGGCTACATGTTCTACTAACTGAAATACATCTTTCAGAGTAATTACAGTAGCATTTAACTATTTTTTGCAACTGTTTCCTAGTTACAAACTTTTTCACATTTTTTTATTTCTATAACAATTTTGCAGTATAAAAAACCAAATTCAACATATATTACCGATCCTATCTTGTAGGAAATTTAATTTTGAACAACTTTCCTCTCTGTACTTTTTTGCGTAAGATCAATAACAACAGAGATATTTTGGAAAAACTAAAAAGAAACGCTTTTTTCAACTTATTTTGCAATAAAAAAACAGAAGCTGAACTTTTTTTTAGATGAGACTTTCAGGTTACTTTCCGGGCGCTATTAACTAACGATTTATGAAAAAAATTGCGGGTTGTTTGAAGTGTACATTTTGGTGCTCTGGCAACCGGACTAATAATAATTATTTCTATTTTCATCGAGAAATGAAGGTGTTACCTATGGGGCATTCTACGCCAAATCGGACAGTTTGAAAAATGTTGATTTTTGATTTCCTCAATTTTTTTTAGATTTTTTAGTACCTACCGTAAAACCCTGTCTGTCAAATTTTGAGATTTTTTTGATTACCCGTTCAAAAGATATCAAATTTTCAAAACAATCGCTTTTTTTTTGGTTTTTTGCTGATAACTTTTTCAATAATGGTCCAAATTTAAACATTTTTTTCCAAAATTTTTATTTTTTCATGTACTCTTTAGAAAATAAAATTTAAAAAAATTTCTAAGTATTTTTGAATGAGATTTTTGAGTTTAAAATTTTAAATCTCACTTTCCAAAGTGAGTGCATATTTTGATTTTCGTCAAAATTTTTTATAGCAAACTTCTACTCATTCCATAACTTTTCAGGTCGGTCCGATCGTGGGACCGCCAAAACTATTTTTTTTTGTTCGGTTTTTGAAGATTTGAAAGATTTTTTTCTTTCTATTAAACATTATGAATATCAATTTCCGTTACTGTATATTATTCTTCTAATTATTTTTTAATAATTTCTACAATTTATAATGGTAAAGATGTGTTTAAAATCAATCAATAGTCGTTAAATCAATTTATAATCAACAAAACAAAAATATCTATTTCTTTCGTAATTTTTTTAAAAATCTGATTGCGGTTGAATTTTCAATGTTATTTTTTATTACAAAGTATTTGTTATAAATTTGCCACATATTGCCGTAAAATTTTCACCTGAACATGATTATTTAGATGCAAGGGAAAAATTAGATCTGAGATACAAAATAGCTAAGTCAATTGCAGGAACGCACAAAATCCATTCAGTTGTGCCAATGTATAGCGGAAATGTACGAGTTAAAGATTATTCTGGTTCAAATGATGCCCGCATATGTAAAACTTTCAAAAAATTACGAAAATAAATAGATATTTTTGTCTTATTGATTATACATTGATTTAACGACTACTGATTGATTTTAAACACCTCTTTACCATTACAAATTGTAGAGATTACTAAAATAATTAACTAGAAAAAATCTTTCAAATTTTCAAAAATTTAAAACAAAAATATTAGCTTTGGAGATCCCATGATCGGACCGGCCTGAAAAGTTATGGAATGAGTATAGCTATAAAAAATTTTGATGAAAATCAAAATATGCACTCACTTTGGAAAATGAGATTTATAATTTTAAACTCAAAAATCTTATTCAAAAATACTTAGAAATTTTTTTTATTTTATTTTCTAAAGGGTACATGAAAAAACAAAAATTTAGGGAAACAAATGTTTAAATTTGGGCCATTATTGAAAAAGTTATCAGCAAAAAACCAAAAAAAGCGATTGTTTTGAAAATTTGATATCTTTTGAACGGGTAATCAAAAAAATCTCAAAATTTGCCAGGCAGGGGTTCTGGTAGGTACTAAAAAATCTCAAAAAAATGAGGAAATCAAAAATCAACATTTTTCAAACTGTCCGATTTGGCGTGGAATGCCCCCTATTCATTTATATTATCACTTTTCGTTATCCGCATTATAAACTTACATTTTCGGCAGGCAAAGGTAGTTCCATAATTTGACCGGCGATTGGGACTGCACCCTTTCGAAGAGCGTACCGTTCACGTTCAATGGAAATTACGTTTCCATTAGGATCCGTGTGTACGAAATGGGTGATAACGTCGTTATCCCCAAAATGAAATTGACACACAACATCTTTTTGAGTCAATGGAGACGTTGCCTTAACCGCTGTTGTCCATGCTTTGGCAAGCTGTAGACACTTTGAAATGAAAAAATATTATTATAAAATTCAGTGCCATTATAAGTTAAGAATGTACTTACTTTCGGTACACTGAATAATGCCACTTGTTTTTCCTTATCGAATTTTCTTCTTTTGACATCTGCTGGGTCCCCTGTTAAACAGCCCGGAACCGCACACCGCTTGCCCATTTTCACTGTACTTGGTTTTGCTCAAAATCCCGTATTCTATATAATCGCGACTCTATGCAGTCGATAATCTTACTGCTGAAATAAATAGGTTTAAATAAATCAACCAGTTTAAATAAATAGATTAAAAGCGTCAAAAACCAATTTCGTAAATAATATCCGTGATAATATCTCAACTTCCGTAACTTCCCGGGAATAGAAGCGTCATTGATTATATTTAGGGAGAGCGGTATTCTTGCGATAGAAACTACTGCGTTCAGCGCCACTCCCGGCTAAAAACGAATGTCTTACTTTCCACGATTTCTGTACCATATCCGTAACCCACAGTTTGGTCTCCTCCTGTCTAGGCTCCATGGTTCGAAGCTTTTAGTTTTTTATAATTATACAGGAGGGCACTGAAGACGGTATCTTCCAGATATCTGCTACTTTAGGTAACGGTTAACTTTATTCGCCAGATATACGTTATACGGAGCTGAAGAAAACCAATTCTGGGAGATATCTTCAGGTTAAGGAAGTTCGCGAGAGTCTTACAAGGAAACTACCCGAACCCGAACTCACCGATTTTGATAATTTTTATATATGTTGTAGAGCATGAAAAAATAATAGACACGTATTTTTTTTTATCTGCTAAAAAACGCTTTTAAGGGGTGAAAACTACCCTCAAAGTTGACCCTAAAAAACGTTTTTCTGATATATTTCGGCCCCTAATGAATATTTTGCAATGGGACAAAATGGAAAATGTTTCTTCCGAAAAACGCTAGTTGATGAATGTTTTTTTGACTATTGGGGTTGCGACCCCTATTTTTTATTTTGGAAAAACGTTGTTTTTCACTGATATATCCACTGTAAAACATCAAATTTAGCCTTAAAAAATTAGAAAACAATATTTTTGGAAATAAAATAAAATAATTAAGTTGACATATTTCAGGATTTTGCGAAAAACCACCCCTACATTCCTTTACTACCCTTTAAGGCGAATATCCACTTATAACAATGAAAAGCATATTTCTTCCATGAAATATACTATCTATGCGAGCTGAATATTGTTTTCAATCAATTACGAGAGTGTAATGACATTTTCGAGCCGAAAGGAATTATGGGGTGACAAATTTCCACCCCCCAAATAACTTTATCCAGATATATCTCGGCTCCTAATGAATATTTTGCGATGGGACAAAATGGAAAATATTTCTTGCGAAAAACGCTAGTTGATAAATGTTTTTTTTTACTATTGGGGTTGCAACCCCTATTTTTTATTTTAGAAAAACGTTATTTTTCAGTAATATGTTCACTGTAAAAGATCAAAATGCCTCGAAAAATAAGAAAAAAATATTTTTGTAAATAAAATAAAATAATTCAATTGACATATTTCAGAATTTTGCATAAAACCACCCCTACAATACGTTCACTACCTTTTAAAGCGAATATTCACTTGTCACAATAAAAGCACATTTCCCCCATGAAACATACTCTCCATGTGAGCTAAATATTATTTTCTATCAAGTACGATATTGCAAAAAAGAATTAAAGGGTGACAAATTTCCACCCCCAAATAACTTTATCCAGATATATCCAGATATATATGTCATTATGTTTTAAACATTTCTATGAAGATTACCATTACTGTCACAACCATGTAGACTAATATATCTCAAACTGAAAATGTACAACATATAATTTACAATAAAATTATTTCTGTTATTTCATATTTACAGTTTGATAATAAAAAAAATAAAAAAATAATCATTTAATTAGTCACCTACCTTACAAATAAATCTAACAGTATAAATTATACAAACATGTGAGGGGTTATCTTACCACTACACCATACTCCACAAACCCCATAAGCTTCTATATGCTCCTGTTTATAGAAATGAAAATCGAGACTACATGCATTCCACAATAAATATTTTTTTTAGTTCCATCGCAAAATATTCATTAGGAGCCGAGATATATCTGGACAAAGTTATTTGGGGGTGGAAATTTGTCACCCTATAATTCTTTTTTGCACTATCGTACTTGATAGAAAATAATATTTAGCTCACATGGAGAGTATGTTTCATGGGGGAAATGTGCTGTTATTGTGACAAGTGAAAATTCGCTTTAAAAGGTAGTGTACGATTTGTAGGGGTGGTTTTATGCAAAATTCTGAAATATGTCAATTAAATTATTTCATTTTATTTACAAAAATATGTTTTTCTTATTTTTCGAGGCATTTTGATCTTTTACAGTGAACATATTACTGAAAAATAACGTTTTTCTAAAATAAAAAATAGGGGTCGCAACCCCAATAGTAAAAAAAACATTTATCAACTAGCGTTTTTCGCAAGAAACATTTTCCATTTTGTCCCATCGCAAAATATTCATTAGGAGCCGAGATATATCTGGATAAAGTTATTTGGGGGGTGGAAATTTGTCACCCCATAATTCCTTTCGGCTCGAAAATGTCATTACACTCTCGTAATTGATTGAAAACAATATTCAGCTCGCATAGATAGTATATTTCATGGGAGAAATATGCTTTTCATTGTTATAAGTGGATATTCGCCTTAAAGGGTAGTGAAGGAATGTAGGGGTGGTTTTTCGCAAAATCCTGAAATATGTCAACTTAATTATTTTATTTTATTTCCAAAAATATTTTTTTCTAATTTTTTAAGGCTAAATTTGATTTTTTACAGTGGGTATATCAATGAAAAACAACGTTTTTCCAAAATAAAAAATAGGGGTTGCAACCCCAATAGTCAAAAAAACATTCATTAACTAACGTTTTTCGGAAGAAACATTTTCCATTTTGTCCCATCGCAAAATATTCATTAGGGGCCGAAATATATCAGAAAAACGTTTTTTAGGGTCAACTTTGAGGGTAGTTTTCACCCCTTAAAAGCGTTTTTTAGCAGATAAAAAAAAACACGTGTCTATTATTTTTTCATGCTCTACAACATATATACAAATTATCAAAATCGGTGAGTTCGGGTTCGGGTAGTTTCCTTGTTAGAGCGGTGCAGGGAGATTTCCTATGTTTATACATTGTGGCGATTGAGTACTGCCAACCTCAATTATCTAAAATATTAATTATTTAAAATTATCGTAAATATAAATAAATAATATAAGTAGGTAATAAAATATTAAAATTGATTTTTGTATTAAATGTAATTTTTTGTAATTACGAATTTGCTAATAATATTCATATTCAAGTACATAAAAATTCTAGCGAAACTTTTGGCAACAGCGCAATACAAGTGTTTAACGGATGGTAATAGCTCGGCTCAGTTTGACTGCCAACATAATTACAGAGCACAATAGAGCGTATCTTAACCTCAAAATGTCGGCTGAATCACAAAATTTACAAGTAAGGTTAAAAGGAAAATTCTCGTGTAAGAAGCAATTACAACGTTTTCAGCAATGCTCAGAAATGGGGAAAAAGAATAAAAAGATACAATCTATAAACAAGAAACAGGATAACACATTCCTATGTTTTTGTTATAAATTCAGATTCACACAGCAGTTCAAATTTACTGCTTAATTGAAAAGCGGTGTTGCCAAGTCTAACGTTCAGCTGATGTAAAATCTGTATATTACGATTTAATCAATTAATTTAGACTATAAATAAACCGTAAATCCCGTCTATCTTTTTCTGAAAAAATTAGCAAGCTTTGATTTATCCGATAAGAACTATCATTTCGTTTTTGAACATTCTAAAAGTAATTATTTTTCATATCACACTTTACTCGCCATAAGAGCAGATGTTAAACTTCCTTTTGTTTTTATTCGATTTTGTCAATAACAAAACGGTAAAAAATTCTGAAAAAATTCATAGAATATTTTTGTTATATTAAGAATAAGATACAATTTTTTCAGAATTTTTTGACACATTAAAACTTTCTGGCAAACGTCCTTAAAGTTATCGAGAACTTATCCGGGGGTGAAGAAACCGACCATAAGGGTCCCACACGGACTTGGTCCCACGTAGACATCTCAAGTGCTGACATCTACATTTACTTTTAATCGTGAATTTATAACATTATTATCTTCTTCACTTTTCATAGATATAATGTCGCTCGCGTAAAAGGGTAAAATCAGCGCTATCACTTTGATAAACGTGTTGTCCCTCCACGAAAGGTAGAAACCGTAACTGATTAATCCAGATTTTATCACTAATTATAATTAAAAAATGTTGTAACTTCTGTTTAATTTATGTTATTCGAAATAATAATCATATTGTAAATTTGCGTTTCTTTTGAACTTGTGGAATGATAACAGAAATTAAGATAATTATTTATAAAAGTGATTTCTTTGTTTGATTTCACTTACAACCACCTGGGTTATTTAAAGGCTCTTTATCAAACTAACAATAATAAAACAGATCCCTATCAGTCACTATAGTAGGTTTCGAAATTTCACATTAGATTTAGATTAAGCGATTCAAAGAATTTGAAATTTATTTTGAAATTTTTGTGTGTTTCTGAAGAAAAAATGTTGAGCAAATTATTGCTCGGATAAGCTATTTTTTGTTAGGCTGCGAAGATTTTAATTATAAATAATAGACAATGCTTATAACTAAGGGTCTATTTATTTCTTGTTTGATTTCCAAATATAAGATATTATGATATATTCGATGATAAGATAAATCATAAACTAAATATAGAAAATTATTGATGGTGATTAGATTACTAAAAATATTTCTAACAGAGTATTCAACGATTTTTTTATATCTACATATGTGAATATATATATATGTTATTTATCATTTATGACAATGGTTTCCAAACTCTTTTGTCCTACGTTCCGCCCCCTTTCAATTTTTCTAAATCTTCTCTTCTTTCTTTTATACTATCGCCGCCCCCCAAATGCACCTGTAGCCATCACCGCCCCCCTGAATCCGTGCAGCACCCACCAGGGGGCGGTGGCCCCCTGGTGGGAAAGAAGATTGCAACATTGTTTTAGTTCCAGTTTTAGCTAATAGATAGCGCTAAAAATGGGAACCCAGCTTTTTTCGCTACGGTTCGGTGTTTCTGCCGTACAGGTAAATTATCGATAAAGTGGGGTTCTCTTGGACCTACAACTATTCATCGATCCGTTTGTATGCAATCGTTGATAGAAATTAACTATATGACATTAGCAACAAGGCAAACTCAATAAGAGTAAATAAAAAAACATTATCGCTTTTTTTTTAAAAAGGAAATCATTTTCTTGGGATAATTAGGAGAGATATTTGAAAAGGTTAAAAGCGGAATGAAAATACAGTTGAATATCTATCTAAGTACTTATAAACTCGAAGGAAAAGAAATGATTAGCATAATGATTCTAATCTTCAATGTGGAACTGCAACTAAAGAGCAGAAAGACATTAGCTCGTTGAATTTTTTATCACAAGACTTGTAGAGTAAAAAATAAAAAGTCGGAAGGATGAAGGTTGAAGTCAAAGAAACAAGCGGGAGAAAAGTTGGATTAAAATATATAGCGAGGATAGAAAGTACTATAGTGGTCTAGCCTGATGAGGAATAGAAGGCAAGGGGCAAGAAAGGTAGAGAGGGTAAGTTGCTAATTAGAGCCAGATTAAACGCTTGTCTGGGGAGCCATTTTCCTTGCCTCTTTCTCTCTTCCATTACCCTACTATGTAAGGTTGAGTTTCAAACCCAGACTTGCCAAAGAGTGGGTGATATCGCGCAGGTGGAAGAATAGGAGGGAGAAAGAGAAAGGGGAAAAGAGAGAGAGAGAGAGAGAGAGAGAGAGAGAGAGAGAGAGAGAGAGAGAGAGAGAGAGAGAGTGAGAGATGGGGCGAGAGAGAGGGGGGGAGTGGGAGGGAGAAAGATAGATTGAGAGAAGTGGTGTCGGAAGGGAGGGCTTAATGAAAAGTGTTTGCCTCGTAAAAGTTAAGATTAATTGGCGCTCGGGGGATGGTTACCACGATAATCAGCCCGTTCCAGTGGTTTTCAAACAAACGTCTACAATTTTCAAATTTAAGTCAGTTAGTTTACTTTGTTTTCAATATTTCAGGTCATACCAAAATCTTTTTGTCGACGCTTCTAGCGTAGGTATGAATTACGCGTTATCGAGATGAAAAGAAAACGAGGTTAATTGTAATACCCTATTAAAATACAGTGATAGGGTAATAATAATTTCAAAGTAAATTATAAATTTTCGTTGATATTTTTTTAGTTTTTCGGGGTTCGAAAAAGTTTTTATAGTATATTATCTTCAGAGGACACAATCTCTGCAGGATTACATAAGAACCCCTAGCGACAGCGCCATCTTTCGAGTGGATCGTTACACAGGGTGGTCCACGCAACGTGTGCACCTTTATAACGTGCAACGCATGTTTCGGAAGTTACAAGGGTGCACACGTTGAGTGGACCACCCAGTATACATATACATACATAATTCATTATGTGCGAGTAAACCGCATCATCACTGACAAACCACTGGACCTATGGCGGCCATGTTCAAGTCATAGGTTGATGAGGTGACGAGTAAGGTTTTTAGTTATGGTCCATTCCGATAGGTGGCGCTGGGGGCTAGGATGTATACATACAACGAACAAAAACAAATGTTTAACAAAGAGGCAGAACAACATTGGCTGGGATCAGTTAGAATTACATATTTTTTTATATACTATCTTAATGTATAATAAAGAATAAGGGTTCCTATTTGAGTACACGGAGTGGGGAGAGGAAGGGCTGATTATAGGACGGGCAGGTGTTACTCTTGAAGATATCAACTTTTGGTCTCACAATCGGGCAGTTTTTTTGTGTGAATGAATTCAGTCTAGTCCTATTTCTAATTTGTATATTCGGATGAACAGAGCGAACATTAATTTTTGGTGCTCAAACTCCATCATTTACTCGCATTATTGATTATTATAACAATTGCTGATGAAGAAATGGCGATTTTTAGCTGTGAAGGCCAACGTTCCATGCATGTAACTTTGAATTCATGCACCCTTGCAAACTGAATAATGGAAGACGTAGTTGAGCACTCCTGAAATGAGAGGTTAATTTGGCGACACCTAGTTTCATTAACAACGCCATTAAAAGTAATGACCAGTGAGGGGTTGAAGTCGCTGTTGCTTCCCTCAGGGGCTGGAAGATTCTAATTACGGAAGAGGACTTTCATGGCGGATTTAACCCGAGGATAGTTCCTAGAAGGGAAATTCTATAGGGTTTCGATATAAAACAAGAAGTCGAAAAATGACTTCATGACTTATAATTACAGTAGGACCTCGCTATAACAATTCCACTTTATAACAATCTCTGTCTATAAGGCGCAAAATTATTTCCCGATAACAATCTTTCTAGCTTGCATACACCTAACGACGTAAAAAATAGGCTCCATCGCTAGTTTTAATTAAACGACTGCTATTTTGCCAAAAATCAATTTTGTATTTTCAGAAATTTAGTCTAATAAATGTTGTAACAATATACTTGAAATCACAGAAATTAGGAGTCATTATTTAATTAATTACATTCATTTTTTAATTATCTAATTCCGATTATTATTTAGGTACTAAATGCAATCAGTCAACATAGTCGCCCTATAACCGAATTAACTTATGATTCAATAAATAAATGACATACATTGTATATTACAATTATTTGGTTATCAAATAACAATAACAATCGGGGAAATACTGCTTAACTTTTGCAAGAAAGACTCCAAGTACATTTAAAATTCGAATCGGTCGTACAAAAGAGTACGTGCGTGATAAAATGCACGGCTTTGCTTTAACATACAAATGCGTATCGCGATGACGATATCAAAACCATAATCGTCGTGTAATGGGTGTGAACACACCCAATTTTTCTGAAGTCATCGAAAACGTTTTATCGTTTATTGTAACGGATAAGTTTTAATGTACTCTAGTAAGTATATAATCGATTTAAAGTATCCGCATATCTACCGTCGAAATATTCCAGTATCTTGACAAATATTGATAACAAAAAAAAAACAGCCAAAGAGATTATTGATAACAGGTGTAAACGATCATTGATTATACGGTTCCACATAATCCGTATTACCTACCCAAACTTTAGACAGAATATAATTCCATGGCGCACTTATTGGTCCTACCAAAGTTTACGGACGTTCTTGGAATAACTGATGTAACAATAATCGTCACCGAATTCTCGTGAAGCGAGATATTTATCGCCTTAATGTTCCATTAATAGCAGTAGAGAATTAACAAATGTGTACAATGAGACGAAGTAGGATACATTGGGAGCCCCAAAGCAAATAAATGACAAAATCCGCAATTACTTAGTTGCCAACTCAATACTTTAATGCTGTAGCATTTAGAATTACAGGTCACTTTTTAAATGAATTTTTAGCATTCTTTGTGCTTTTAACACTATTTTTACGAAAGGTGTCAAAAGACACCTTTTAGGATTTAAATCGAGAATTATTTTCGAGGATTAATTTAATCATTTTTTGAAATCCACAAACGGGAAGTGATTAGTAGAGCGATTATGCATCTTTAAAAAATTTTATATCGAATTAGAAAATCTGTTTTAATTATAACACTATATATTTGGTTTTGCACTATTGAATGTATGAGTCACGCGATAGTGTTAAAAATATGAATTGCGCGTTAGGAACCACTTTTTTTAGACTTTTGCCACCAATTCCTCATGTTTTTAGGTAAATGTTATTTTAATACAATAGGACCTCGCTATAACAATCTCTTCGAGACAGAAGAAACGTCTTATAACAATCTCTCCCTCAACTCCCACTCCGCGTGGCTATGTATGACTAGCTTGTGAGCTTAACGCGCGGGAGTATGCGCAGAAGAAAAATTTTTGTTATACGTTTTGGCTTATTGTTATAATACGTTTATTCGGTCCCGAAGAGATTGTTATAACGAGGTCATACTGTATGTTTGCTTATATTTTTTCTCGACCTGTGTCCTAAGAAATTTACATTAACGTTTTGAGTGTTCGACCAACGGTCGACCGGTTGGTCGACCAACCAAGGATTGGACAAATTAAAAATCAAATGCGTTATAAAGAGTTGACATAGCTTGATTGTATTCGAAAAATACTATATTTTCTATAATTACGTTACATGACAATTTTGTGACGCAGTAGTTAGAACGCTCGCATAAAAATGAAAAACCTGACCTTCTTGCATTATTGTTAATATCATGTAAATTAAGGAAAACGTGAATTAATGATTTCAACGCGGGCTAAAATTTTTGCGTCACATCTCTTCTTATAATGATAACACTATTTTAATACATAATTAGGGGCGGGAAGGAGGGCGTGGAATTTAATAGCGAGTCTGAGGGAGGGAAGGGGAAGCGAGTGGATGCGGAGGTTTCGGGTCGTAATGAGGAGAGGGGGGAAGGGGTTAGGAGTGAGGGACATTGAAGGGGTAGTAGGAGGTGGGATGAAGTCGATAGAAAAGGAAGGCAATAGAAACGGAACAGGGTAATAAAATCGAGATTTAATAGATGATGTAGAGTGGGGGTGGCGTAGGGAGTGCCTGGTTGCATAAAAAAAGGAGGGAGGGGGGATAGAATAGAATAGAATGGTGAGGCTTGGGATAAGGGGAGCGATGAGTGAGACGCGATACTAAGAGGGGGGGGGGGGGGGGGGGGGGTTGTGCTAATTATGTGTAGGGAATGAGAATAAATTTTGGAAAAATGCAGGGACGGAGGGGTAAAAGTCGTGGAGGAGAAAGGAAATGTGGGGGGATATTATTTGGGAGGGGGGGGAGGTGGAGAAGCGTTTTGGAGAGAAAAGGAGAAAGAGAAAGGGAAAGAAAAAGGAGGAAATGAATGAGTGAGGAGGAGAAAGGAAGGAGCGGAAGGATGAGGAGAGGTGTCGGAAATGAAGGTTCCGGATGAGTGAGTGAGAAAGGAGGAAGGAAGTGGGGAATAAGTAGGGGAGAATAATAGAGTGAAGAGTTGGAGGGGATAAGTGGAGAGAGGGGGAGGGCAAATGCGGATAAGGAAGAAGGGGAGGGGAAGTAATTAAGATAACAAATTTGAAAAAATGGGAGCAGACCCGGAAGCGGAGGTTGAAGATCGGTGACACCCCCCCCCCCCCCCCCCCCCCCTCTTTCTCTCTCTATCCCTCTCTGAATTAGGATAAGGTATAACAATTAAAGATAATAATTAATAGATAAAGATAAAATGATATAAAACAAGATATTAGAATTGGGGCTGGGGAATAGATAAAATTTCGGAAAGGATTGAACAAGGATTATTATTAAATAGTTTAGACTTAATTACTACAGGAATTAGATGTAAGAATTGTAAGTGCGGAAAGATGAAAGGAAGGTTAAAGGTCGATGACACTTTTGCATTTTATTTAATTAATTGAAGCACCTTCAACGTTTGTTATGCCAAGATTGTCTCTAAAATTCGAGCTAGTTGTCTCTGAGCGCTTTTTACACATTTTGACCCCTAGTTGACCCTTATGGGTCATTTTGATGCATCAAGCAGGTACGTATTTGAATATCAAATTTCCCGTTTTATCGATTGCCGATGTCAAACAGGGAGGTTCCCTTTTAAAAAAAATGATCTTGACCTTCGAATTACCTTCAAGGTCATAGTTAAGGTCAATTTCAATGTCACCATCTGGTAGCTCGGGAAAAATAGTAGAATTTTTGTCTAAAACAGTTTTCTCTGCGAGTCTTATTTTTCCAAGTTATTGGACCGTCTTGGGATTTTTCTGATGACCCTGCTGTCCTTCAAGGTCGAATTAGACCTATGACCCAAAAACGTATTCGAACGTAAAATTTCCCGCTCTATCGATTGCCGATGTCAAGGGGGGGGGGGGGGGGTTTCTATTAAAAAAAATTACATTGACCTTCAAGTGACCTAGAAAATTGATCTCAAGGTCAAATCTAACAGAATGGAAATTTGTCCCCCTTTGTCCCTAACAACTTTTGTAGGAACAATTTTTTTTACCGGTTATTTTAGAAGATATTTCAGTGGATCGATTAAAATGGGTCACCCTATATACACACATATTATACAATTACACCTTTTGAGTTCTTTTCAAAGCTGAAAGTGATCCAATATGTAGAAAGAACCAACAGATTTCATAATTACATTCTATTTTCCGCGCACACTCCTTTTTAGCAAAATTAGAGAGACTACAATGTCCAAATAAACAATGCTTTCTTTCTTAAAATATCACTTATTTATTTTTAATAATCTTTTGAAAAATTATAAAACTATCAATCTTCTTATGCAAGAACTTTCACGTTAATCCATCTGACAATTCGGGCAAACAAGTATTATCTTGGCATTATCAAATATTAAGAAATACTCAAATTAATTTTATCTCCTTTAACATTAAATAAGAGGAAACAATGTTAATTAAGCGATTCGCCTTTGGTCCTAGGATTCCGATCAGAAATAGTTTCAAACAATATTTTCTCCATCATTGACGTTTCAAAAAAATACAAATCAAACTTTGCTGGCATTCTAAAAAATAATGTAGGACAAAACGCCTCCAGTGATATTTTTCTTGGCGAACAATAGCCGTCACATTTTCGAAAAAATAACAAAACGTTAATTTATTATTTGATCTCGCTTATATTCGAAAGCTGTTAAAAATGATGGAACACTTCCACTGGAACAACTATTTAGTAAAATACCTTATCCTTACCTGTTTTTTCTTTGCTGTCGCATGTTACTACATAAAGAATCAGTCTGTTTGTTTAAGCATCGAGGCACGTCCTGCATACACTCTTCGTGTAGCTTCTTCCTACTTACTGATATGTGTCCCCTGTATGCCGACACTACTGAACGACAGAACAAGATTTTCGTCAAATTTATTTTGACATTCATCCATATCGTAAACACAAAAAAAATAATCTTTGGCATTCTAGATTCGAAATATACGCCATTTTATGGGGTTGCCAATTTTTCTATGGTAGGAAGTGGCAATTTTGGCTACTTTGTGCAGATTCTATGGAATAGATTTTTTGCCGAATTTTTATTTAAGAATTTTCTGTGCTTGGTGTTGTTGTTTCTCCTTTTTTGGAATAAACAAAATTTGATATGGGGAAATTTTTGGAACGTGGTAGGAAATTTAATAGTATATTTTATTATTGAATCCGTTTCGAAATTTTGAAAAATAGTAATTTGGTGAAATAAATAATAACTTATCGTATTTTGTTAATTAATATTAATCTACTTTTTAAGTTTCTTTTTATTTTGTATTTTCATAATTAATCTACTATAATTAGAATCTACTATAATTTAACTTGAAATATACATCATTTTATGGGGTATCATTTTATGGTGGTAAATGGAGTGAGATTTTTGTGGGTCGGACACATGACATCGTCCAAGATTTATATTTAATGGCGCAATTTCATTATCATCAACTTAGGCTGTAATGGTAATTATTGGTTCGAGGCAGTTTTCATTTCTCGATAATCAGCCCGATAAGGCTGCTTAATTAGAAATCGATTAATTATCTTGCTATGATTATCATGACATTTGTGATAATCCACAGTAATTGTTTGTTTCTATTTTATTCAAAATAATTCCTTCCTTAAGCCACGCACACGGGTGCACGTGTGTGAATGATTTATACGATTTGATCATTGTAATTTTCGTTATACCCTTTTAATCAACAAATATAAATCAATCATCGTTTGCTGCAATTTGTTGTTAGTGGAATTTTTTTTCCTGTTTGGTATTTTTAGCGAGCTTCAATCAGGTATTAAACAATTACCAAGCGGATGATCTTCAATTATTTTTGCGGAATTCGGTTCAGTAAAACCTCCCTATAACAATTTCACTTTACAGTAGGACCTCGGTATAACAATCTCTCCGGGAGCAAACAAACGCGTTATAACAATCTTTCCCTCAATTTCTACTTTGCGTGGCTAAAATATTTATTTTCAATTAAAAATATTTCAATATCTATAATCATAATAAATCATAATAAATAGCCTTACTTTTTTATATAATTTATTTATTATCTAATTACAATGATCAAAAGTTATAACAACAGTAATAAAATTATTAAAGGATAAATTAGGTCCCTTTCAAGTATCAATTGCTATAATGCTTTGATGAATTTATCAATCTAATCTTTTCGATTTAAGTTTCCTGTTTTTTTATCTCGGTACGAAAAGTTCAGAGAAAATTATGTTTAATTTTATATAATCAACAATCATCCGAAATTTGAGTCATGCAAGCTAAAGGTCAATGAGTATGAGACATTAATTAAGATACCATCGGTGAGGATAAATAAATACAGTTAAACTAAAAATTAACGTACAGGGTGCCCCAAAAGTACCGGGGCATGCTAACCACACTCCCCATGTGTGGAAGTTTTTATAGATTTTTCTTGTCAGAGTTATTAGGCTGGTCCGTTACCTTTGGGACACTCTGTATATAAATAACATAATTACGTGTTACACAACATTTTCAAATTTGATTAAGCCCCCCAAAGAGGCTTTGCCAGTCGTCAAAAAGATAACCCAGCGCCGTTGACGTGCCAAAAAGCGACACAGTCATTGACGTGGGTATCATGTACTCAATTTTTTTTTTTAAGTAATTGATGGAGTATTTATAGGAAAAGATGAAACTTATATTGATATTATTAACTATTGAATATATTTCGATGGGCTTATGAATAAACGGAGCTTAGCGTGTAAGCAAACGTAGGAACTTCAATCCTTTTCCAAAAGCAACGGGTTCTTGCATAATTTTTGGCACATTTTCGGGCAAAATCGAACCACCGGAATTTTGGAAAACAATAATAAATAATAAGAAACAAAGAATCCAACAAAAATTCTGCTGGAATTGGTTCAGCGAATATTACAAAAAGTTGAAAATATATTTTTTAAAAGTTTCAAAATATTGGAAGCATTAATTCTTTTTACTAACAAATTCCAAAAATCACCATTTTTAGGCAGTCGCACTAGCGGTCCCTCCTAAAATACCAGGAATATATGTTTTCTTGTGTTTTTGCTTCTTATTACTTTTTATAATGGACCCTAAAAGAAAATTTAAAAAAACGTCATACATTACAAAATTCGGCCAATTCGCAATATCATTAAGCTCACCATTACACTTAAAAAAAAAAGAAAATTCGCGAATTACCTACTCCAAATCACACGAAGCCTCCTCCGAGGGGGAACAAGTTGAACGGTGCTTTTAAACCCAAAATTGTATATAATAACATGTAATATTCAACGACATTAACATATTGCGAGGATGTTTCTGCGTTAGCGAATCTTTGGCAGCGGAACAAAAGGTAGCAATCGATGTGGCGCTTCCAACGAATCTCGAGATAGCTGGGGACTATAAATGCAATTTCTCATCCTCAGACTCCCTTATGTCACTCATCAGATGTTTGTGAACTCTCGAAATGCTGCAAGAGACGTCCGCAAATTCGCGCGTCGTTTAACCCCTTCGGATGATTTCTGATTGGCTGCCATTAAGACGCTACGTGAAAACCTCCACCGAAGCGCCCTAGGACGTTTCATCCCTCTTGGCCTTTCTTGTCTATCTTACCGATAGCGACTATACCGAGGTGGAAGTGGGATTGTCATGGGCGTGGTTATCAAATACTAGGGTATTATACGGGGCGTGGTAAATTAAATTTTGCCTGGGGAACTCCACATTCTCTCTCCCCCTAGGTCCTTCTCTCTCGGTATCAGATACGTGCGTACCACGCGGTTATCCTGGGGATCTGATTTCACTTTGCGCCGCGACGCTGAGCTAATCGTTTCTATGTTTACCCCACGAAAATTGCCGTCGCCAGACCGTTAATCGAACCCATTATGTTGGCCCTCGCCTCGATTCATTGTTAATCATTGTGCTCCAAGTATCGGTCGATCAGTGCCCGTCGAGTGTCTTAAGAATGTGTTGATCCTTTACATTCATTTGCAATGGCAGCAATGCACTACAATGGCCAAATGATATCCGATGATTTGCGTCAACACCCGCGACACCTTTACGGGATCCAGAGACTCCAGGACCGCGAATCTTCGCCCCGATCCGAGGGCCCGCGCTCGCCGGTGGAGATATCCACGGAGGACGTGTGTTTCACGAGGTCACCCGAGTCCGCGGAAGTGCCATTCCAGGAAACCAACGGTAACAGGTTTCCGAAGGACCCCGCGATCTTTTCGGACAATCCCGCCAAGTCCCCGGGAAGAACCAGCTCGCCCCAGGGTGTGAACTTCACCATTACTTCTTCCAATCAGCAGCACACCGTGGGAAAGACCAGTTTCTGCATCGATGCTCTGCTGGGACGCGCTAATGGCAAACAAATGGACCGGCAGAAGAGCTACCCCAGGACGCCAAATCCGGCTCACAACAATTCCGGCTACAATCAGGGACGCGAGAGTCCCAGGCATAGTGACGACTCCAGGACACTCGTGAACCCCCTGAACGCTTTTATCCAACATCACCAGTCGCCGGAAGCCCCCGGGTCATCGGAAAGACGGCAGCACTTCCGGTCCGAGAAAGGGGCCTTCCCTTTGGAGAGGAACCATCGGTTGGAGAACGCGGAGGACGACACCTCGGTGGACGTGGACCCAACGCGGACCGGTAGCGCGAGTCCTGGGAGTAACGCCAGTCGTAGCCCGACTTCCTCGCCACCTATTTCGCCGGGATCCGAGGATCCAATAAACAATGGTGTGCTGAATCATCAGAACTTGACTGCGAATCCCTATAACGTCGGTACCACGGTCGTCAGACAGAACCAAGGTTTACTCTTACACCCTGGGGGTCCTATTATACATCCTGGAGGGCTGTACTATCATTCCGCTGGCGGAAGCGCTTTCCATTCGATACACAAGGAAGGCCAGCCGGTGGGACACCCGCAATCGGGAACTCCCCATCCGCAACAACACCACATTCACCCTCTTCAGCTGGAATGGCTCGCGAGAACCGGGATGTTGTACCCAAGATTACCCGCTGATCTTGCCGGTAGGTCTTACACTTTTTGTTGCAATTGAACATTCTTATACAGGGTGGTCGCCGAAACACTGGGGGATTCGGTAAAGGTCGGGTCGTGAACAGGAGAATTGTGGTTCCGAGGGATCTAAAAATTGTGGGGGTCCGAGGGGAAACCAAAAATTTCGCTATTTCCAACCAATACCAAAATTTCGGTGGTTCGATTTTGCCTGAAAATGTGCCAGAAATTATGCAAGAACCCGTTGCTTTTGAAAAAGGTTTGAAGTTCCTGCGTTTGCTTACACGCTAAGCTCCATTTATTCATAAGCCCATTTAAATATATTCAATGGCTAATGATATCAATATAAGTTTCATCTTTTCCTATAAATACTCCATCAATTATTTAAAAAACAAAATCGGGTGCATGAGACCGACGTCAATGGCTGTGTCACTTTTTGACACGTCAACGGCGCTGAGTTAACTTTTGGACGACTGGCAAAGCCTCTTTGAGGGGCTTAATCAAGTTTGAAAATGTTGTGCAACATGTAATTATGTTGTTCATATACAGAGTGTCCTAAAAGTAACGGACCAGTCTTATAATTCTGACAAGAAAAATACTTGAAACTTCCATACATGGGGAGTGGTTAGGATGGCCCGGTACTTTTGGGATACCCTTTATATTAATTTCTAGTCAAAATATACCACAATTGGAACCACAAACTTATGATCTGTGTGCTTCTATGTGGTGGGCCATAGGTGGAATTTAAAAAGTGAGAATTTGCAAAAGATATACATACCTATTCCAGAATTAATTTTTAACAAAATTACCCTAATTGTTGATCCCATAAAAATTTATATCCTTAGAACCAACAAGAATTAGAAAAATCCCGTAGGACAGTTTCTTCAAAACTAATGTGTGAAGGTCTATAAACCTTTTCAGGTCTGTAGCTCAAATATTCCATGAAATGTCATGAGTTTAAGCTAAAAAAAATTAATTTTGAGAATAACGCCTTTTAAGTTTGACATTTTTGGTCAAAATATACCGCAATTTTTCTTAAAAAAAAATACTTTCCCTTTAAATAATACGGTTGTACATACACAGCTCTTGATTCAACATCAATGACGATACATCAAGTATCGGATATATTCCTTTGAGGAATTTTTGTCATTGGTTTGGTAACGAAATTAGATAAAATAACTATCGTATGTCTGTGGCGGCTCGTGATAATTTCGTTCTTGAATCAATAATATTTTTTTTTCTGTGTAATAAGTGACGTGTCGTTTTGATATTGGAATGTCAGACACCTCCTCATTACATCCAGATAAAAATTTTGTTAGCTTTCGTTCAGTCGTTATCGATAAATCGTTGACTAAACATGCATCGGGGAGTCTAATTCAAGAAAATTGAATTTGAACAGATCGAAATTGAATTTTTAACAAAAAAGGGATAATTTTCATTGGAAATCAAAAAACGCTTGTTTCTAGACACCCCTTGGCCCTCTATTCCACTGTGAACAAAATGGTCAAAACGGTTTCATTTGGCAGCAGAAGGGGTCATCTTCTAATACCACTTTTCTGTGCCTTATCTGGGCTCCCATCCCAAATGAAAGTATTTTTCCCATTGTTCCACCGTTGAATATAACGGAAAGTTCCCATAAATAGCATCCAAACGTTTTTTAACCTAGTCAGACCTAGTACATATTGAAATTAACTTCATTAATTTTCAATTTTTTAAAAGGGCTAAAGATAATGAAAAAATTGTATGACTTGATCTTGTGAAAATATGTGGGAACAGTCCTATAAAATTATGAATTAAAATTAATTATAAATTGGAGATAAATAAAATAGATTTTATAGAGTTGTATTTATTAATAGTTTAGATTCATTAAATAATTTATTAAGTAATATAATATTATTTTTCTTAAAATATCCGGATGGTTAACCAGAATATGTGAGGAAATATGATTGTTGGAATAATTCTCCTTAATCAATTTATTAATTAACATATTATTGACAGAAATGTAAATTATAATAAAAAAAATTTCATAATTTTGTTCTCTTTGATAAAAAAAAATTAATTCTGAAGGGCTTAACTTAACTCCAATGAATTTCTATACCTTTTTAGAACTATTTAATTAATAACTAGAGAAAAAAATATAAACTAGAAATTATTGAGTCTCTATCAACGAATGCCAATTCCTTGTATTTACAAACAATTGCTCGCTGAAGCTACAATTTCTAATTAAGCATCAAGAAAGATTATTGATCAAAAAAGATATTCTTATGAAAGGGAACTCAGTATCTTAGATATCAGTTTTCAGTTTTCGCTGACATATTAATTTCTTATCAGAATGTACTGAAAGTCACCGTGCTCTCACCATTAAGTAACAAATATTATATCGGTTAATCGTTTTTCATTTTTCTGAATTACTAATCGCAGTAATAATTGATAACATCCAAAAATTAGTAACCTGCTTTACATTTAATAAACTTCACTGTACAAATATACATTATTTACTTGGACAATATTTAGGGACAGAGAATATTATCACAATTGGACCTCGTTATAACAATCTCCTCGGGACCGAACAAACTTTAATAATAATAATAATATATTTTTAAAAAATGATTGAATACATGGATAGTTACGATTATTTGAAATACACGGTTGATGTTATATGTGACCAGAGTGATAGTTAGAATTACTATTCATATACTTTTATCAGTGTAGGTTTGTGTGTACAAGCCTTGTATCTTGGCTGTCTTCGAAACATACGATCGGAAGTATTTTTAGATAAACTTTTGTCACTCGTTACATCAATCAATATCCGAATCTTGAAAATTATTACTGATTCGATACGAAGCTGGCACGATTTGTTTTGTTAGCTCTCCACGAGCGTTACACCGGCTATTAAGTTGGAAGCGACATACATGTGTACGTACACATAACGAAAGATGGGTTGACCGGTAGAAGATAGGGCTATTGTTTACATATCTAATGCATAAACTCACCGACCAGATTGGATACTGAGATTAGTAATAATGGAATTTTACGCTTTTTAATGCGTATTATCAAGAAAGAGGCATCATATCAGATCATAAATCTCTATTCCCCATTTACTTTCGATAGGATTCAATGAAATATTTGGAAATATCGAGCGGGCAGCAAAAAGTCTGAAATATCTAGAACGTAATACTTCCGTTCAGGCCGCGCCGGTTATCACAAATGCGATAGTGTATACCATTGCGACCCACGTGGCGTGAATGGAGAGTTAACGCATCGAATATCGCGTAAAACACTCATTTCATGAAAAAACGGGTTTTAATCGAACTTTTCGGGTAAAAATTTAACTTCATCACGCAAAATTCGACGTAAATATTGGTTTTTATTTTTTTTTTTAATTATGGCGTCCCAAACTAAAAAATCTGGAAAAATTCAACAACAACAGTGATATGAATATGCATTTCCTGTTGAAGTTTTATTATAGTTCCGCGACTCCTTCAATGCGAAATGGGCATTTTTTAGAATTTTTTTTCGTTTTTGATTTTTTACGACTTTGATTTTGGGTTAAAAAATCTGTGAAAATTCTATAACACGTGTCTATGTAACCAAAACGTCTCTGATTTTTTTTCCAAATTTTTTTCACGATAGCGTGGGCAAAATTGGACAAAAACGAGATTTTCGAATTTTGGCCTTACTGGCCCCCAGGTTAAGATAGAAAGCTGGAACTTGGCACAAATTAGACTTTTTCGAAAAGCCATCGAATGAACGATTGTACGTGCAATTTGGTTTAGGGTTTAGTTTAATTCTTTGAATGCCATTTCGACAAAAAATTGTAATTTTTTCAATAATATTCATATATTCTTTCAATACTTTTTTTGTAATTTTTGAAAAAAAAGGGTCTCAAAGACCCTGTATGCGCTCATTTAAAATGTCTAAAAATAATTAAAATTTTTTGAAAAATAAAATTTCGTAAAGAATTTTAAGTTTTTTTCAAAAATGTTTACATACTTTACTAATTTTTTTGGATTTCTTTTTAAAAAAGAGGGATTAAGAATATTTAAAAAAAATCATTTTTACTTAAATATCAATAAGGGTTATGCATTCAAGCATTACTTAGGATGAATGATGTGAACGTGACAGGGATCTGATCCTTTTGAGTGCATATTTAAGTTCCCTTGCCTTTTACTCGCTTGGAATGCTTATTTTACGTGAGCCCCCTTGCCCCTGACGAAGAGGCACTTGTTTTATGTGAGTGCCCATGTCCTTTACTTTGAGCATTTGTTGTAATAAGTAAATAAAACACGCGGCCGTGCATCGCGTAGGCTACTTATACATATATCCCATGTAGGAGACAACGGGACCCACGTAAAATAAGCAGTCGCAATGTGTGTGAGAAGAGCAAGAAGATTGATTTCTTATTACGAAACTTCTAATATGAGGAAATAAATCGAATTATTTCAACCTTATCTTTTATTTCTAGATGTTTCAACTAACCCCACCAACTGCTTGTATTGACCTAAGCGCGGGGTCACTTGAAACGTTTCTCGAAAATTTCTAAAAAGCTTCTAATCATTTCGATAGCATTTTTTAAGCCAAATCTTATCAATTTTAGGCCCCACTTTAATTTTTTAATAATATTTTTTTATTAAGTGCAGGTGGGGTTGAGTTGGGGGTAGTTCTTTTATTTGTGGACCTTGCAGCTGGATATACAGGATATCAGGGTTAGGTGAAGCTAGACAAGCCGAAGCGCGTGCTTGAAACGTTTGAAAGTTCTGCATCGTGATTGGCTACGGCTATCGACGGCCAGTGCGCCCCAACCCGACGGCGAAAACGTTGTCACGTCGAAGGAGGCGTCGGAGAAACGGCGAATAGTGGGATTGCGGTTGTGCGCTTGACTACCAAGTAGCGCTTCGACCCGTCCGACCACCTCCCACTCACTTCCTTCCGACGTTACTTGCTAGACTCGATTGCCCGATCGACGCGAAACGGAGATGAGAATCCCTGTTTTGACGCGCACGCGCTGTGGTGTTTCTAGCTTTATCCGAACCTCACGGTACGGGTATTTAACTCTACGTTGCACGAATTATTCTTATGAGTTGTCTCTGCTCTATCAGATTTCTTCTTTGATTTTTTTAATTTCCGGGCACTTCTTTAGCGATTGCCCAAATCTTAAGGGATTTCGTCAAGAATAGGAATCGTTAACACGTTAAGCGTCACGTCAAACTTACGTGACTCCCTGTTCACGCCGCGTGGGTCGCAACGGTATACCGACTCGTCTCATTTGTCGCCCAAGCGAACCGAGGGCGACAAACCCGACTCGTACGATAATCTCCTATTTTAGGCCCTTGTTGCGTAAAAGGCAAACACCATATTTGCTTTCATTTCCTTCAAGTTAATTACAAAATAAGTTCAGTTTTCGAGCGATTTGACTGTCGGCGTGGTCTAAGTTCAATTTTTTATGAATTTCGCCAAATATTTTTTGTGACAGCTAATGTCAAGTGGCACTACAGTTAACAACAAAAAATTTATAAATGGACGTAGGCCACTTTCAAAATAAATGGCTCATATATTCTATAAAAATTAGTTTATTGTTTAAAAATTGATTTATTAAGAATGTCCACGCATACAATCAAAGTGTGCAGTATTTGTGGTGATCTGAATACGCTGATGAGCTGAAATAGGGTCTCAAGCAAAGATGCTACATAAAAATAGCATTGATGAAACAGATTCGCTGATAAACTGGGGTTTGGCATAAAGAAGAATGAATTTTATTGGTATATCGTTAATACATCTCGGTTTCACTGAAACAACATATGATTATTAGTACAAAGGAGAGAGTGAGGGACTGTATGATCAAGCTATACTCTGCAACCACAATAACGCTTGAAGGTTTATAGGATCGATGAGGAGTATGCTCACCAAATATTTTGCGGCTGTAATATAGAAATACGTTTATAGAAAAATACAGTCTACAGGTATTAATGTAATCAATTTTGAGGAATTCATTAATTTTCCCTTTTTTTTTTGGAAATACCCATTCCGTTATAACTCCTAATTTCGAACAATACGTACAAATTTTTGCTGCCGGTATTTCTAAACCGAAATTTTAGGTACTTCAAGATCCTGATTTCTTATAGAACTGTTAACTCCTGATTAGCGTTGCCCTAACTGTGCTTGAATCCACATAAAATAAATTCAATATTATTAGAAATCTGTAAGTTTCCTTTTAGTCAACAAAAAATATTGAAATCAACTGGTCTTAAGGGGTCACTCTAGGATTTTCAAAAAATCGATGTTTTTTTTCGCTTAAATGATACTTTAGGGTCATAAAAACAATATGTCATTTGATTTATAGTGGAAAACAAATGTTAAAAGGTTAGAGGTAAACAAAAATTTCAAGGATTAAAGTGTTCATAAAACTTTCAACGCGTTTTTCTCGAAACCACTTTTTCCAAACTGGGAGGACGGATTTCTCGGAGACTATTGCATGGATCGGTTTGAAAATTTTACAGTAGCTTCACAACAATATTCTCTTTGGAAGTACGTAGCCGTTTTTTGATTGAACGTAAACTTTTTTTTATAAACAATTCAATGCTCATTTTTAGGGCAAAAAATCGATTCATTTCTTAAAAAGTGCACCGCTTCCACAAAATTTGATTTAAAAAATAACCCCTACGTACTTCCAAAGCCAATTGTATACAGATTATAAATTTTTTTTATTTTTTGTTCCATGACTCGTATATGCCGAGAAATCCGTCCTCCCGTGGCGGTGGTTTCAAAAAAGCTGTTTTCGACGACGGGCCACCATTTTATACGAAAATGACAATACAAAAATTGTTTTTCCTAATTCAATATGTGCTAAATAAACCCTCTGAAAATAAATTCTATTCAGTTTGTCATACTCCCTAAATAAATTCTCAAATTTAGGTAATTTTTTTGCCTCTAGAGTGGTTTTGTCTCTTAAGGGGGTGGTCTTAGTTTCAATGCAAGCAGCATTGTTTACAAATTTCCTTTCAAAAGCTACTGCTTAAGGTGTGAAATGCTGTAAAAATACGAAAAACTAGCAAGGACTGAAGAAATTTGGTACCTCAAAAAAAAAAAACAGCGTTTTTGACGAATTCTCTAAAAAATTATCCCTTAAGTAAAATATTTTTTGGCACATTGAGCGTCCTCCACTTTGGGTATGGATCGATTCACGTCGTCATTATTAAATTAGTATAAAAATTAGTATACTTGAATACTAAATTACGTAATGATTGTTTATCAGTAGGTACCAACGTTATTTTGACGTTAGCTGACCCAGTGGGGTCTGAGATGCCCCAGTCTAACTCAGTTCCAATTTAATTATTGTCTACTGGGGTCTGAGATGCCCCAGCCTGGTTAATCTCCAAACTATGCACCTCTAAAGGCGGTAATAAATTTCTACATTTTTTTTTCCACACTAAAAATTATATTTTCACAAAATAACTCTTACTATCTCTCAAAATAACATTTAACGATTATCATACATTTGTTTTTCTACCTCTAGAGTGGTTTTACCCCTTAAACTATTGGAAATTCTATAAAGTTTGGTTCTGAGTTTCCAAATAATTAACATTTTTGGGAAAAAAATAATTAAAAAAGAAAAAACTACGTCTGGTGCCCTATCAATTTTGAATAAAAATCAACAAAGATAAAAATCACTTCACTTGGATATTGCCAATCTTTGTAAAGTCTGGATTCGAGTTCCTAAATGGTAAACTTCAATGTATCGTCGAAATTGTTTAAAAAAAAAACCTACGTCAGGTGCCCTACCAATTTTGAATAGAAATCAACGAAGATTATAACGTTTTGTAACGCAATCAAAGGTGGATGGATAAAGTAACAAAGAGAGGAAGAAGAGAAATTTTACACTCGAAAAAATGGGGAAGAGTAGCGGACAGTAGCGTTGTCAGGCCAATCAGTTGAGGGATTTTATCGAACAAATTGGTCAGTGAACGTAACGCGAAGAGTTTGAGGGGGTATGGGATACTTTCTGTCAGATAATCCTGATTGGTAGTTGCTGAGCTATCTGGCGGCGAAATTGAAATAAAAAAAGGGAGCGAGAATGAATGAAAAAAAAAAAGAAAAAAAAGAGAAAAAAAGGAACACCTCATCGTCAACAAAACATGGTCCCCCAGACTAGTTAAAAATTGACAGCACGTTTGTAAATAACGGATGTAGCAAGCTTTTTATTTGCCAACACTATGTTTTATCTCCAAACGATCTCCGAGTTGACGTATTGAAATTTAACAATCCTACTATTTCCGGTAGACATTTTGGAAAAATGCACGCCCTGCAATTCGCTGCCGTATTTATGCTACGTTAAATATATATTATTTGTCAATTCAATTATTGGGGCAATTATTCACTTTCGAAGGATTTTCAACAATTTCGAAATTATTTATCGAATTTCCCGGACATTAGTTCCACGGCGTGCTTGCGCAAATGACGAGGGGGGGAAAAAAAGGGCGAAATTCAAGAAAAGGAAATATTTTGACAGGCTAATGGAAGTATTAAGGGCCAACGCCTTGGGAGAGTATCCGCCTCCGAGCGGTAAAGCAAAATTGTGTGCGAAATGAATTACGCTTAATTTTCCTTCGCTATTTGCCAACGAAACGAATGGCAAAAACCGCAATTAAGGAGGATCCTTTTTTTTTTTCTTTTCTTCTTAAACAATACGGCTAAATTGATAAATTTACTCCTTGGAAGTATGTGCAATCCTGAGGGGAGATAAATTCTTTTGGTTTAATGCAGGGAAACAATGGTGGAAGTTGCGCGTAGTAAACGAAAGGGGGTTGATACTCGAGAGACAGGAGAAGCTTTCACCAGGGGTTGGTGGATGATTTAATTAGTTAATTGTACGTCATTCATCCGTCTATTCATCCCCTTCGCCCTACTCTATCCCTTCCTCGTACCCCAGAGGTACCATCGCCACTATAGGTTACCATAGCAACCCTGCAGACTTATACTCCGTTGAATGGCCAATCCTGCGTTCTGTACCAACGTCTATCTTCCCATATAATTCTAATGGTTTGGTCTCTGATTTTTTACAATTTACAAATTATTTAATAAATTTATTTTTTCTGCAACAATGCTCGTAATTAAGAGTCAGCGTTTCAGGCCCTAACCCTTTGAGGGCCAAATTTGTTAGAAACAATTTTATTTAAATTTGGAAATGAATTAACTAATTAACCCTTAATGGTCACGCGGGGTCAAAATGACCCCAACCGAAACTTTAACTAGAATTACTATAAGTTATTGGCGCCCGATTGGTCTAGCCTTCCCTCTAACAGTGCTTTGGGATTTCCTTTGTAAGATAAGATTAACGTCGGGAAAACCCTCTTCAAATGTCAAAATAAATACCTTTTTTGAAGCGCCCACTATGAAGTTATTTTTTTTATACACTCTGATATCTCAAGAATATCTCCCTAAAATTTTATGAAGAAATATTAAAAATTGCCAGAGTTATGATTTTTTAAGTAAAAAATGGTATTTTTGGCGGATTGACTCCTTCCTGATTTTTTTTCGCCATTTTGAAAATTTGATAAAAATTTTTTGCGACGATGTTCTCATTCTAAAAGGTTCAAACCAATATCCTGAATTTTGATGAGTCGCTCGGAATGATATTGGCAACGTGGTAATTGTTTAAACATGGCTGGGGTCATTCTGACCCCGTGTGACCAATACGTTATTTTTAGAACGTGTGACCATTAAGGGTTAATTGATGCAATTTTTTTATAGGGGTTGTATAAATTAGAGCCTCGAAAAACTAGAAAGCATTTATGGTTATTGAAAAATTGGTAAAATAAATTAAAAATATGAAAAAAGGAAAATTGGAAAATAAGTAGGTAGGACGTGGAGGTTCCACCGCCCTTGAAGGGGTTCATAACCGTACATGTTGTTTTCTAAGACAAGTATTAGGGGTTGAACTTAGGTTTTCAGGGGTTTATAGACTACAGATGAAGCTTTTTGAATGTGCGAGATATAAATGTTGGAATTTATGGTTTTCTTTTTGGGGGGGGGGGGGGTCTACCCCTTTTCTTGCTAACTCTGAATATTCGTGTACTGAATTTGAAGTCAGGAAATTTATAAGAATATGAAAAACAAAAATGTAAAAGAAGATAAGAATATAAAAAATAAATTTAGAAGAATATCAGTTCATAAGATATCAATTTAGACTAAAGTTTAGGAGATTTAGTAAACTAAATAATATGATGCCTTTATTAGACAAATCTTCTCAACTATCCAAATTAGTATAGTTGGACCTCGTTAGAACAATCTCTTCGGGATCGAACAAACTCCGTATAACAATCTTTTCCTCAATTCCCACTTTGTGTAGGTATGCGTGACTAGATTGTAAGCCTAACGCGCAGGAGTATGTGTAGAAAAAAGGACCTCGTTATAACAATGTCTTCGGAATCGAACATACGCCGTATAACAATCTTTTCCTCAATTCTCACTTTGTGTAGGTATGCGTGACTATAGGTTGTATGCGTGACTAGGTGCAGTAGTATCTGCAGAAAAAAAATTTCTGCAAATTTTCTAAATATTGATGACAAATATCAATTTTTCTAATTCTTAATTAATATTTCTTGTCTTATAATAATTATTTTCAAATTTTCCGGTTAATTGTCAATTTTCCAGTTTTTCCATCATTGGCTGCTAAAAAACAATCTTTCCATTATCCTTTCAAAGAAATTATTGTTTACCATCGAACCAATTTTCTCAATGAAAAAAATTAAGGCACTAATTCTTTAATTTCTAGTTGACTTAATCACAAAAGTAGTTGAAATAACAATAATATATAGTTAAAATTACTGAAAATGTATGGTTGAAGTCTCTTCTCAACTATAAAAACAGTTAGACTTGCTATACATTTTTTTTTCAGTGTGTTATTGTTGAACCAAGGAATGAAAATAAACTTTTCGTAAAAATGTTGAAAAATCGTCACTGTCAAGATTCAAAAGAACATTTTCTAATCAGCTTTCAATATAAAACTAAGTGACAAAATAAAAACGTACGTGTGAAATGATTGAGTCATTGATTAAATTTAAAGTATCATGCTTTCCTCTTCAATTCCCCTAACATATGGCATTTGGTTACATAGGATTACAATTATCTCTAAAGCGACTCAAAGTATTACAATATTGTTCCACACCCACGAAGAGAGTGAAAGTAACGCGTGTAGATAAGCATTTCTTGGCTTAGGAGCAAAAAGAAAAAAAATTGTGTACATATAGATATATTATAAAATATTGATATTAAAATATTTTGAATTTTGTAATAATGAATTAATTTGAATATGAGATGAATATATTAGAATAAAAATATATTAATATATTGTATATTAATGAATATCATATTAAAATATAAATATGCAAAAATATTCAAGTAGATACAATAATTCATAAATAAAAATAGAGATTATAATATTCATTATACTTTACGGTTTTTCTTTTAGAAGATTTTTAGGAGGACCTCGTTATAACAATTTCTTCGGGACCGAACAAACGCCTTATAAACAATAAACAAAAACGTATAGATAGTGAAAATGTTTCTTCTGCAAACACTTCTACGCATTAACACCATTTCTACCAAAGGTGTCAAAAAACACCTTTTCGAATTTTAATTTATAAATATTTTTGAGCTATAATTTAATCTTTTTTTTGAAATCCATAAACGGGAGATGCTTAATATAGCAATTATACGCCCCTAAAAAATTTGGTATTAATTAAAAAACTCTATTTTAATTATAATTCTATGTTTTATGTCACGCGGACTGGGAATTGACGGGAAGATTGTTATAAAGAATTCGTTTGGTTCCAGAGTATTGTATTTACGTCATTATTCAACCAAAAGGTGAAAATAATGTTCCCGTAGAAATTTTTGCTGAAATTATCGGCCGGAAGTGGGCGTTGCCAATGTCAAAAGACTCGAAAGAAAAATATCAAAAGGTTATCGATGACAAAAGGTTTAGAAATCGAGTGCACTTATTTTGCTGTCTCTGATTTTAGCGTGATCGCCATTGATTAAACGAATGGACGATACTCATTGTACTCCTACAATTTAATGAGTGTATATGGCGCATTTCGAAATGTACTTCCATTTTGTTTTTCGTAGTTGTCACGTTTCATGTGATTAATCTATGTTTATCATGCAATTTTAATTTAAAGTATTTAACACCAACGTTGTCTATCTCTGAGTTGTTGATACATAGGAGCATCGTGTAGGTGGTAATGGTGTTTCTGAATTAGCTGCCAGCTAGTTTGGCCATCCGCAAGCAAACAGATCTTGGTTACCCGATGTGTAACATCCCATGTTCGTTGCAATGCGTAAACGCTATACCTATATATATTGATTCCTGCAATATGTATGGTGCTACGAGCTACCATAAATGCACGTATGTGTACCTATGGATGCACATGCGTATGCATAAAACCGACACATATGCAAACGCTTTCTCTCAAAATAATAACTTATTATAAAACGACGTTTACCTGACGTGGCTTTGTTTGCAACAGATTTGGATTATTTTTTTAAAAATTTATTTATGGGGAACAAACGGTCAAAATAAATATAAGGGTACACAGGTATACAAAAAATGTAATCATTTATAGCAATGGTCATTTTTTAAGCCTTTAGCCCGTTTTTGCAGGACTTAAGTTCCGAATTCGTTAGACTCGAATTGGATTGTTCAAATTTCGTCCAAATTTAATTTCATATCAGGGGGACCCTGACATTAATCGTCGATCTTTCCCAAAATAGTAGGACCTCGTTATAACAATCTCTTCGGGGCACCTCAACACAATTGCATCAAGTAACTGAATTTGCCGGATCTTTCCTAAGACATGAAAAACTAGCACAAAAGAGTACCACTAGCTCTTGTTTGCAAAAAAATTTGGGAACAAAAATAATAAATTGCAATTGCAACAATGGTCGCTCCTATGAATTCAGAACTGACTTCTATGCACTTTGCTCGCAACAAATATCAGTCGTAAGCGATACATTTTCGCAGATTTTACTGCAATAATATAGCCTTTGGTTTAAACTATAGTAGGACCTTTTTATAACAATCTTTTTGAAACCGAACATATACCTTATAACAATTTTCCTCTCAATTCCCACTCTGCGTGGCTATGCGTGACTTAGCTTGTAAGCTTAATGCGCAGGAATGTATTTAGAAATTTACAATTTGTAAAAAATGAATATGTTATAAGTATAAATAAATTCGTAATTAGAGAAAGATCTTAATCGTTGGTTCCAGCGACAACGAAATGCTGCCCTACCTGTCGTGGGTTTTTCGAATTAATAATTATTATAATGTTTGTTAATTTCGCTACAATTACGCATATTTTTTTTATACATGATAAAGTTTCACAGTTCGAGGTTATGTTATGAGATATTCGAAAGGAAGTCAATTTCAATTAACGCGCCCTATGGGTTCAATGCGATTGGTCGACAAGCTTTCGAGGTGGGAGCTAGAAAAATTGTTATCGGGAGGTAATTCCGCGCGTCAGAGACAGGAATTCTGAAGATGAAATTGCTATAGCGAGGTTCTTCTGTAGATACCAACCATATCTAGTTCTTTAAATATGAAACAACAAAATTGTTATCGGGAGGTATTTTTGTATTTTACGAAGAGGGATTGTTATAAAACGAAATTGTTATAGCGAGGCTCTACTGTAGATACCAACTATGACTTGTTCTTCAAGTACAAAACAAAAAAATTGTTATCGGGAGGTATTTTTGCATCTTATAAAGAGAGATTGTTATAGTGAGATTCTACTGTAGATACTAATAATTACCTTGCCTTCTTTTTTTAAAATATAAACTCGTGGAGTGAAAGATTCGTGGTTGCAAGAAAACAATTGTTGTAGTCATGTGGTCCAAGCAAAAAGAGTGAATCCTTGGATCCTGTTGAAAGAGGAAGAGGGAAATTGCAATTGGGCAGAATAGTAAAAATGCAACGAGATAGAGATGATTGTAGAAAAGATATAGCATATAAGAAAAAGAGTAGGATGTTTATGGCGTGATTTGTGGGTAGCCTGTGCGCCAGAGTTTCCGGGATTAAATTCGGCCGTTCCCGGTTAAGGAAAATAGCATGAAAAAAGTTGACTAACTTCTTCTCTCTACCCATTCTTAGGAAAGAGGGAGAAAGGAGAAAGGAGAAAGGAGGAAAGAGTGATGAGAAATTTTGTAGTTCTGGAAGTGCTGCTGGATATTCCATAGAGGGGTTGAATAACGCTCGTTCACCTAGATTCGTTTAGGTTGGATGTTTGGATCTTCTCCGAGGAGTTGTAACCCTAGGGGCGGTTTTGCGCAAGTGGGGTTGGAGGCGGAGCTTCCTGACATTTTCACCAAAGGGGGAAAGAGAAATAACAGAGAGAAGAATGGAGAGAACGAATGGGAGGGAAAGAGATACCGAGACAACTACATGGAGATATAACTACGGATAGAACGAGGGAGAGATTCGATGCACGCTAACGATCAAGTCGTTACCATCTCTTACGCTTTTCCACCCTTCCTCGCTACCACCTAACTGTAGGTACGATAGTTAGAGGTATACACGCCGATTTAGGACAGTAATTCCAATTTGCAATTCGCTACTGGGTAATTGGATTCTATTAGACGGTGACCATTTTCAATTCCTACCTAAATTGTCAACTTCACAGACACACCGAACTTTAAATACTAATTTTAACTTTGCGTGTGTCGATGTGAAGGAATTTTTAACCAGTGGTAGAAAATGTGGAAGGTTACATTGCACACAAAAGGTAGAAAGAGACCACAGCAAGGACACCAAGAAATTAGTGCAGTTGGGACACAGTTGGGACACCAAGAAATTAGTGCAATAATGATAAAATCTTTATTATTATAGTAATAAAAACCCGAGCAATTGCAAGTGCATCAGTTATAATTGTACTTGAGATTGCTATAACCTAAAAATCTTTGCAGACTTTAAGGGGTTAAGCCACTCTAGAGGCCGAAAAAATAGGCCTTTTTTGGGATTTTTTTTTAGACGAACTATAAAATGAATCGCAATTACGAAAAAGGGTGTTTGTTATACATATCATCGACTGTACACACTAATTTTTTTGAAGCGATTATGTTCAAAATGGCGGCTGTGTGGCGTTTTTGCGAAGACGCCTCCATTTTTCCAGGCCAAACTGCCGGAAACGCACCGCCTGTAATTTTTTAATTATAATAAGTCATTTACTTTTTTTCGATTATGTATTAGAGCAGCCATAAAGGTACATATCGCTTTTTCGATATATTGAATTTTGACAAAATGGCGCACTTCTGAAAAAAATTGCCAAAAAAATCGTCAGAAAATTATTAATAACAAATGAACTATGCAATTTAAAAAAAAAGTGATATGTACTTTTATGGGTAATGTAATTTTATGAATATATTTAAAATTTCAAGTTAATCGGTTGAAAATTGTCTGAGTTCTGTTTCCGGCAATTTTGAAAAATGTAGTTTCGAGATAAACGCGTTCGAAGTTTTGAGCAGTAGCTCGCTGCGGACCGGGCGGCCGTGTACTAAAATTCGAAAATCGAGTACTTTGAGATTTGTCCCGGCCGTAATCTTTTGGGACATCGTTTTTGAGATACCAAGGGACCATTTAAGACCAAAAAAAAAAATCGATTTTTCGAAAATCCTAGAGTGGCCTAACCCCTTGAAGAAATTGATAAAACATTCAAAAATTGTATAAAGTAGATTAGTAAAAATAAAAGCTTGTAATAAAAAGGAAAGGTTTCTCGTATAAATTAATTTAACAATGAGGCGCAACTACTTTCGCCGGGACTACACAGTACAGTAGGGTCTCGTTATAACAATCTCTTATGGACCAAACAAACACCTTATAACAATCCGCTCCTCAACTTCCACTCTGCGTGGCTAGGTTTTATGCTAAATGCGCAAGAGCATGCGCAAATAATTAAATCTAACGAAATTAATTATAATTAAAATAAAATATTATGTGAATACCATTAATGTTGCGAATTATAAAATATCATTTACCAACAACCAACGAGGGACAAAAAACCACAAATTTTTTTTTTAATATAACAATTTATACTTTAATATTGTAATTTATAATTATATATAAGAGAACCAGCAAAAAATTGTAACATCAAAATGTATTATTTGAAAAAGCGTTATTTTATAAATATTCAGGCGACAACTTTTCAAATGAGCACCCTGTGGTCGGAAAACTAATCTCCCGAAATTTCACGCAAGATCCATTTGGTCTTTCATGCTGCAAGAATTATCGAATGCTAATGTAATTATTAGGAATGTTGCCTATACTGGGATTTCCCGAACGGATGTTTTGAGATTACACAGTGGGAACTAACCCCTGTAATTAGCCCTTCCAATGACTTCGTGAATGAGGGTTGAAACGTTAAGCGTTGCTATCGATACCTCGGCGAGGTCAGATCAAGTTAATTCTTACAAAACCCCTAATGAAATTTCCCAAACACGTTTCATAACAAACTGAAAATACACAAATACACGGAAACTCGAATATTTTGCCAAAAGGTACGTTCTTGGAGTATTTTTCTTTCTTTCTCTCCTTCGTTATTATTCTTTATAGTTGGCAAACATATTTGAAGCAGCATCATGCAATGAATACACTAAACGTCCACACCCGCATCACTGGATCGAGGGGTTGCCTTAAGCTGCCCTTAAACCTTAACTAACAAGTGACACACCGGCTGTTATTGTTTGTACACATGGCAACATTTAGACGAAAATGGATTTGGCTTAATAGCGATCGAGAGTGATTCACTTCCAGCAGGTATGTGGGGAGGGCTGTTTGGTATTCTTTGGGGATGAAAAATGAGAATAGAGTATTCATGACATTTTGCCTTAGAAATTTATCTTTTTCACGAATCCATGGTTTTTGGATTTATTCAGGAAAGCTTTGTTTCAGGTAAAATTTATATTATTGAATATTTGTTTTTATTTTGTATTACTTTTAAAAACAAGTAAATGTAAGTTTTATGGAATTCAAAATAAGAAACAAGAAAAAAAGAATCGTAGGGTAAATGGTATATTGGGTTGATTAAATTTAATATAATATTCTTTTTTTTTTTATTTAATTTAAATCTCAAAGGAGATTTATAAAAAAATATAATATTCATTAGACGACAGTTGAATCTATGTATATTTCTAGTAGAGCAATTAATAAATTTTAAATAAAAAAAACTTATACTAAATTAGATGTTTAAAGACATAAGTAAATAAATTAATTAATTGATTTAAATAAATATAGTAGAAAATGGTGATAACATTAATATTCTGTGTGTGTGTGTGTTAAAAGATTTGTCATCATTTGTTAAAAACTACGGTAAATGGATTAAAAGTAAATAAATGGTAAGTCACGAATTGTGAAATTAATTGTTAATAGTTACAATTATTATTTTATATTGTTTTTTTGTCTAAAATTAGATTGTAGTAGTAGTGTAAATCATAACAGTCAGTTTGAATATTAATTATTATCATTTTCTTTAATATACAGTGACTCACGAAAGTATTTGAACACTTGTATAACATACTTATTATAATTAATAAAGATTTTCATGATAAGTGTTCAAATACTTTCGTGAGTCACTGTACATAGCTTCCATTATTTTTCTTTAATATTCATATAAAATTGTCACTTTTCAGTTATATTTTTATATATGTATTTTTTAGGCAAATATTAATTTACTTTTATAATAAAAAATCTTTTATAAAATTTTCATTCTTTAATATGTTACATTTTTTATATTCTCTATTATTATTAGTCATAAAATGAATATAGTTTATTTTTAAAGCATACATATACATACATATGGTTTTGTATACATGTAAATTAAATTAATGTATTATTAATAAATGTAAATGAAGATACAAATATTCTGTAATCTTGAATAAATTATTTAAAAATTTATAATTTAATTAACAATCTATAATTTTTTCATATGATAGATTAATATATGTACACTAAAAAATACACTAGTTTATATTATGTATCGTAGAAGGTGAACATATTGACAATTAAAGTTAACAACAACACAGTTGGGTGTCTTTATGCAAGTTCTCTTTTAAGATGAAAAAAAAAAAAAATATTCTTGACTCGATGCAGCAGCTTTGTGCAGGAGGACAAATTAGTTGGAAAGAATATTGAATAAATTAACAGAAGGATAAAAAAGAATGGGATGGTTGGGGGAATAAAATTTTCAGCAATAAAAATAAATTATGACAAGTGTGGGATTTGATGCAACGGTCCAAATAATTATTGTTACGTAACGATGACAGGGAGTAAAATCATTCATTTAGCGGCGACCATATGTGCCCAGCGGGAGGCAAACCACCCTTTTCACAATAAATACTGTAGCAAATGATACATGTTAAATGTATACGAAAATACCTAGTTGCATTCATTGCCATCTCGACTTACTAAACTTTCTTTTATAATACAATTTTCCCAATAATGGCCCTCTATCAATTTATAAATGGTAAAATATGTGTTTGCCATTATAGCTATGGCAAAAAATATTTCTCTGAAATTAATAACTAATCAATAATTTTTCAATACTTACATATAACTAGTACTTATAACTATAAGAATAAAATAATTATATAACTATAATAATTGTTCCTGATTTTGTATATTACAATAGGATCTTTGAATGCCAATTGTCATATGATAGTAACTAATTATATAACGGAGTTAAAAATTTGTATTATAGTTTTTTTTATTGTAGATACTACCGTCATGAAAGAGTGAATTAGATTCATTGACTTCAATGATGTCAAATCATAATTTTGTAATTGAAAAAAATATAACATTTTTATTTCTCCGACATTTTAATTTAATGGTTATAGTGTTAAATTTGTATAAATATAGTTATTTTTAATTATACATATATACTCCTAGCATCAAATGGTTAATTAGATTCATTGACTTCAATGGGGTTAGTGTTTACAAAATAAATAGTAAAAACTGGTTTAAAAAACTATGAAATTTTGATTTGTTCAATATTTGAATTTAAACTTTATCTTTGCTATTCTGGTGTTATGCTTCTTTTCATTAAAAATAGTCTAAGCTTACACTTATTCTTGATAAAGTGCAGTACGATCGCTCTACAAGATACTTCGATTCTCGGTCTACAAGATACCTCGGGTTCCCCTTCGCTATCCATTACCCCCACTCCTAATGCCTCTTTGCCTTTGAATGTGGAGTCGCTCGTTCCATTCAATGTATGTAGTATGTATGTGCCACGGAAATAAATGTCACGTGACAAAAAAAAAGAAGGAAAAGGATATCGAATACAAAGCAACCTACATATACCGATAGTGAGATCTATTTCTCTCCGGCGTAACAGGCCGCTGAGTGGGGGAACGGTAGTTTTCTTCTGTTTTCAGAATTATATTCCCCTTCGGTCCCTTTGATATCTTGTAGTGCGATCGTACTGTACTCATAAACTCTAAACCTCGAATATGTACAAAGTTTTGAAACTTTTAACAGGTTTTAAATTGACAAAAATTAAGTTTGTCCCTTCCGCTCTCAAACCTACATAATTTATAAATAAGGTTGGAGAATAAAAGTGATGAAATAAAATTGTATCGCTTTAAATATGCGTTGGTAATGCGAGATATGTAAGTAATAATGTTTGAACGGTTCTATCACTGATTTAGCGTTGCCATACTTCGCACATGAACATGCTTGGATTCCCCAGAGACTTATGGCCGTGTCATAAAATTATAATAAAACATCTCAAATTCACAACCTGAAATTACAATAACATTTCACGAAAGAAAGGGCACAGCGAAATGCTATAAATTGCGATAATACGACGATGCACGTAGACTGCATCTATTGCAACCTGCGTAATTTTCTACATGAATGAATCAGAATTACGAAATTTTGCTGGAAGCAATAAAGAATGTGGGCTTGATATCAGCAGTTTAAGGGGAGGACATATATCACCGAAAGTTTGATAAAATATATACAATCGCTGAAAAAATAATCTACAAAGAATTAATAAAATAATCAAATACATATATATAGTTAATTGTATATAAACAATTAATATATATGTATATAAAATAAATATATGTATTTTATGTTATATGTTTGATATTTATACAAATAAAACGAAATATGATTTGTTCACCAATAAATATTGCAGCAATATTATTATCAGCTTCTCCGTCAAGTTTCATGAGTGAAATTAGTCATAGTACCTAAGCAAAGCAAATTAAAATGACCAACTGGCGAATGCTGCTTGTTATACAAGCTACTCGCGTACCTTCTTTTGTGGGCGCGGTAGCCGCCTAGCGACTGTATATGAACTACGCGTCACTGGTACCACATATATTGTCAATATTTGAGAAGATTTAAGTAACTCTATCTATGGAGTGATGCTCAACACTTTAAAATTTCACAAACTTTCAATTATAATTGAAGATATCATAAATTCTGTAAGTCAGTAAATATGGTATATTAACTATAATATATTATAACGGCGTATTAAAACAACATGGAAATATTTGTGGCAACTAAAAAATATAGTGAATTAATTTGCTATATGCATATGGAAAATTAATATGGCATATGGTTTTAGCAACAATAATCTTATTGCAACTTTTACTATAGTATAGTTACATATACTAAAAACTATGTTGCGTTGAACTATACATACAAGTTTAGCTTAGGGGCCATCCACAAATTACGTCACACATTAAGGGGGAGGATTTTTGATTACTTTTCGGTATCCCTAATATAAACCTAAAGTATTAAAACTCTAATTGTAAATTTCAACTCTAACGAAAAATTTTAAACTATTAGCAACTGTATCAATACTATTGTAAGATTTAAATCTGTTTGTATCACTTTTTGGCGGAGAACGAAGTGACTGCTATGCCAATCATAAATAATATAAAAGAGTGGGTGTAAAGTCCATGGACACATGATGTTTAAATTTTGTATCGCTTATTTGATTTGTTATATTTTGTAAAATTTCTAAAATGTTTGATTTATTGTTGATTTTATGAAAAAAGATTTTAAATAGAAATATAAAAGTAATTTTGGAAGTGTTCTTTTATTTTAATAATTCCTAAATTTAACATTGCAAAATATGTGACGTCACATCAGGATGGGGATGGGGTCGCACAAATGTGACCACCTGCGACAAGGACGGGGGGGGGGGGGGGCTCCAAATATCATGAAATTCGTGTGACGTAATTTATGGATGGCCCCTTAGCTCAAACAGTCCATTTTACTAGACTTTTCTGTCAGTGTACCCTTTCTTTACCTTATTGGCCAATTCTTTTACGAAATATTCTAGCATCCCTGAATAGAGCAATACATTCCAGGAAGCAATCTAAAACTATTCCGAAGTACAGTACGATCGCTCTATAAGATACCTTCGATCTCGGTTTACAAGATACCTCGGGTTCCCCTTCGCTATCCACTACCCCTACTCCTAATGCCTCTTCGCCTTTGAATGTGGAGTCGCTCGCTCCATACAATGTATGTACCACGGAAATAAATGACAAACAATAGTGAGATCTATTTCTCTCCGGCGTAACAGGCCGCTGAGTGGGGGAAAGGTAGTTTTCTTCTGTTTTCAGAATTATATTCCCCTTCGGTCCCTTTGGTATCTTGTAGAACGATCGTACTGTATCTCGAATCAAACTTTTACCTCTGCTGATGTGCTTCACAGTACCTGAATTTTTATCTTGATTCCGAATGACCTCGTAAACAACTTACAAGTTTCTTAATCAGACTCGGTAGATTTTTTACTGTTATTTGTATAAAGTAGTTTTTTTTTCCAGCACGGTGGAAAATTGCAACAGTAGTTTAGCTTTTAAACATGCACTTCCCATAGAAATTGTTTTCGTGCAACATTTACTAACATAAGTGAGATATAACTGAAGCTGTAAATACAAAATCGTGCAATTCTAACGTTACCAGGTTTATTTTAAAATTTGAGTTTCCATTTTGATTTTAATGTTTATTTTAAAATATGTGTTTCTCGAGTTGTGTCGCTTTTGTAGCAACAGAATGCGGATGAATATTCTTATCAAATACAATCTACGGGGATCGGTCATAAATACCGAAGCTGAAGAGTAATAAACAATCTTGAAGATAGTAATTATAATAGTGATAATAATAATAATCGTGACAATAAAGAAATTAAGCTGCCGAAATGAAATTTGGAGAGCGCATTCTCGTTGCATCACAATTTATTACTCACAATCAGTCAATGTATCACAAAGCACACAGTACTTGCATTTGTCGTTCAGGGAAGAACAATTTAAATTTTATTATCTTGTCAGTTTATCGGGAGAAATTAGATAACGAAGATAAGAGGAGTCAAGGAAAAGGCTAAAGAACTTTATTATTCATAATAAAAATAGAACACCAATTCTTTCAGGAAAAAATTCTTAAAATTAAGAAAATTTGAATTATTTCCTAACAAGGTAGCGAAGGAACAGGGTCTAAGTGAAAATATTCTGGGTTTGACAATAAAATTAGATCAATTATAAACTGTGAAGAAAAGCTCGTCTAACTGACACATAATTTATTCATCGACAAATTCCGTTTTAAGCTGCACCTAAGGGGTTGGTTAAGTGACATACGGTGATAACGCGGGGTAAACGTGAATCCTTGTGGCGTTAACTACAGTACCCACTAACAAGAAACGCTTTCTGACAAAATAAATAGTCTACCCAAGACCCCACGTCGATCCCCGTAGCGCGTTGTACCTGCAGTGTCACATATACATAGATCTCGAAATCTTTTAGGATGATTGGCCAATTGAAAGCCGCGGTACAAGAGCATTATCCAATGGCAATATACTTTCATGTTCCATTCCCTCGTGTTAGCTGTAAATGGTGACAGATGTCAGTAAACAAGGAGGGTGGCTTTATCGAGTGGACAATCGCGCTATTCACGCTCTTATTCAAGGGGAGGGGCATTAGAAACGGAAAAGGGAACTTTTATCATGATAATTTAATTTATTTGGGATCCCATTAGCCGTTTCATGCCAGGCCACCCTTAAATCGTTCCGATTATTGCGCCGGTAAACATCAACCATTAGCTCTATTTAACGCAGTGTCCGACCCCATTGTGGGACTCCTTCGAGCGCCTTTTCAATTAATACAACTTGACGCGGACAATAGCCTTGCGGGGGTGTTGCATAATGAGCAATTATCAATTTCCAACCCAGGCCTCGAACCGAACCGGTAACGATCCTGGCGATCTTTCATTGTTGCAGGTTGTGCGGCGCAGCACGCGCTCCTGGGCAAGACCAGGCGTCCCAGGACTGCCTTCACGTCTCAGCAGTTGCTCGAATTGGAGAAACAATTTCGCCAGAATAAGTATCTCAGCAGACCGAAGAGGTTCGAAGTGGCCACTTCATTGATGCTCACGGAGACGCAGGTAAAACGGATCCTCCATAAGATGCCATTTCAGCTACTTCAATTCGAATCATTATATTTGATGCACGGTTATTGATTATAAATTTGATGTCCACGCTTCGGGTGACTTGTCCCAAAGCGTCAAATGAATAACTCTTACTCCAAAATTAAAACAAATCACATTTCTGAGCAGGAAGAAAGGGGGATGACAAAAATTGACAAACGGGCAAATGTAAAATCAACGAGAAGATTTGTTTAACTATAAAAAAGTCAGGGAAAGCTAAGACACCTTTGAGAGGAATACCTGAATTCTGGAATAATCTCCCCTTCTCTCTTGAAAGTCACATAGTTCAAGCAACTTAAACATAACTCCAAAGCTTACGAGAGAGCCAGCACTGACGGATCGCTCGGCAAACAGACGTAAAAGTCTGAGTTATAGCGGCTCAGTCCCTGATTTGTTTCGATATTTTACTGATATTCTTTCATCCTAACGTATAGAGTCAACTACTCTGGATACCGTTGATTTCATACATCTTTCCAGTATCTTTGTTAAGCTTCCTATGAAATTCAATGAATTTAAACGGGCAGCATCTGTCGATCCCAATTCATGCGTAATATTTAAATCACGAGCACTTCATGAGTCTATCAGTCCATAGGAATTAGCAAAAGTCATAGGTATCATCTGGTTCTGGATACCATCTAGGTACGACTTAGATTACATTAGCAACTCATTTAAAGGGGTAAAACCACAGGATTTTTAAAAAATCGAGTTTTTTTCGCTTAAATGATACTTCAGGGTCATAAAAACAATATGCCATTTGATTCATAGCGGAAAACAAATGTTAAAAGGTTAGAGGTAAACAAAAATTTCAAGGATCAAAGTGTTCATAAAACTTTAAACGCGTTTTTCTCGAAACCACTTTTTCCAAACTGGGAGGACGGATTTCTCGGAGACTATTGCATGGATCGATTTGAAATTTTTACAGTAGCTTCACAACAATATTCTCCTTGGAAGTACCTAGACGTTTTTTGATTGAATGTAAACTTTTTTTTTATAAACAATTTAATGCTCATTTTTAGGGCAAAAAATTGATTCATTTCTTAAAAAGTGCACCACATCCACAAAATTTGATTAAAAAAAACCCCTACGTACTTCCAAAGTCAATTGTATATAGATTATAAATTTTTTGTATTTTTTGTTCCATGACTCATATATGCCGAGAAATCCGTCCTCCCGTGGCGGTGTTTCCAAAAAAGCTGTTTTCGACGACGGGCTCTGTCGCCGCCATTTTATACGAAAATGAAAATACAAAAATTGTTTTTCCTAATTCAATATGTGCTAAATAAACCCTCTGAAAATAAATTCTATTCAGTTTGTCGCACTTCCAAAATAAATTGTCCAATTTAGGTCTTTTTTTCTGCCTCTAGAGTGGTTTTACCCCTTAAGGGGGTGGTCTTAGTTTCAAAGCAAGCAGCATTGTTTACAAATTTCCTTTCAAAAGCTATTGCTTAAGGTGTGAAACGCTGTAAAAATACGAAAAACTAGCAAGGACTGAAGAAATTCGGTACCTCAAAAAAAAAAGGAGCGTTTTTGACGAATTTTCTAAAAAATTATCCCTTAAGATGAGAAAATATGCGAAAAGTTAATTTTAATCTTCATTTATTTACTTCTTATTTACTTTATCTTTAAGGGGCTTTTGCTAGAGTTTTGCTAGAATTTTGCCAGAATTGAAAAAAATTGGTAACTTAAAAAAAAGAAGCATTTTTTAAATTCCAGAAAAGGTATTGATATTTAAATATATTTTTTTACAATTCGAATAGAAATATGAAATTTCATATTTTTTGTTGCATTAAATTCCACGCAATTTCCAAGTATTTAATAATTTCACAATTACTTGCATATTAAATTTCAACATTTTTAAAAATATTTTGTCCAACCAACTGTCATAAAAGTAATCGTTGATTTTAGTTTCATATTTTACATAAATTTTCAAAGGCAATTAATTGTCAAAGTTCGCTAATTAGTAAAACTACATGAATCAATGATGCAGGCGGATCATCCACGATTTCAACTAATTTGACAGAATATTGCAAAATGATGATATTAATCGATACCTACAATTCAGTAGTTGCTCGTTTTGTCAACATATCATTTACTCGGCTTATTTATTGGGACGTTTCGCAGATCAAACCGAAATGACTTTCAATATTGAGGGCTGCAAAGCCATCACCCTAGCCATAGTGGCTCTATTTTCTTATTATTTCTAAGGGGTGTTGCTTTTGTGACGCGAATACCGAAAAACTTCTTTATGCTTTTGTCGGTTCATGCGGTTCATTATTATAATCACGTAACGCTATTTGCAGAAATAAACATCTTCTTGGGAATTCAATTCAGGATTATATGAGTAGTTTATTTGCCAAATCGATTAACTACACAACACAAAAGTGGAAAAAATAATAAAAAATAATAGCTACTGAAATAAATTGTATATTATTCTAGGGGTTAAAAAGATTTGTTATTTCGTGGTATTAATTAAATACTTTTTTTGCAATATTTAAATATTAAGATTTGTTAAATTTAATTATTTTTTATATGTAACTCAATATTTTTACGTTTCCAAAAAATTTGAAATGTGTAATTGTAGCGATATTAATAACAATTATAAAATTAATTGCACATGTAAAAATATCCTAATACTTTCAATATTTGAGGTTACACAAAAAAACATAATAAAAAAAGTAGACAGAAAGTTCGTCTTTTGCGCATACTCCTGCGCATTAAACTTACAACCTAGTCACGCATAGCCATGCAGAGTGGGAATTGAGGGGAAGATTGTTATACAGAGTTTTCTCGGTTCTAAAGAGATTGTTATAGAGAGGTCGTACTATATTTATCTTTCAAGTTATAAATTCTATTATATTGTCGTTAGACCTAGAATTTAGTAACAGTAACAATAATGTTAGCAGATTTTATAATAAACAGGCAAGGTTATTTTCAATAGTTCAAAATCATACAATCTTGAGAAACACTAAAAATCAATTTTTTTTTCTTTTACAGTCAGAAACCACTGTAGAGTACAATCAAATAATGAGACTTTGAAAGTAATTCGTCTAAAAATTTCGCGATTTTCATTTCATCGAAATATGTCACAGTTTTGTAATTTATGAACATACTGTAAATAAACAGGTTCATTATAATGGCGATTCTTATCTTCTTGATTATTGAAACTTTTATCACCTCAAATTTGACAATTGACATTATCGAAAATCGAGCTTCTGTGGGTTTTCGATTGAATTTTTGCGTAAACTTGTTGTTACCGTAACACATTTATGACAAATACGAAACCTGGCGTGTCCTTGAATACTGAGATAGCAACAGATCAGCTAAACCTTTCTACTTCTAAATCTTTTGTCAGACCTACTGTAATTATCCAAACGATGTTTCAGAATTTTTTTTTGTACCACCAAAAATAATGGACATATTTAGGGTGGTTGAATAAGAATATTCAACACTATTTCTACCGCGCTGATTATATGTAATCAAAAATCCAAACGCGAAAATATAGAATTATAATTAAAATAAATTTTCTTAATTAACATAAAATTTTTTATAGAAGCATATTTGCTCTACTAAGCACCTCCCGTTTGTGGATTACAAAAGAAAGATGAAATTAAGGGAAGGTTACCTTCGGGATACATGAAACATGCGTAAATTTCTGAAATTTTTTTTAAACACAAAATAAATACTTTTGGATATAGGTTTCAAAGTAACATATTCTTGTATAATTGGAAGTTAAATTTCAATTTTTTAATGAAAAAACAGTCCAAAATGGCCGCTCCAGCTCAGATCAAATAAATAAATGCATGGCGTCGTTTACTTTGCGCGGGGCGCTTCACAGCCTTGCTAGTTTATCTGAAACAAAAACGGATTTCGAATTATTAAAGTAGAATAAATTTGAGAGGCCTTACCGTTTTTCATTTTCTAAAAATCCCCTGGATAAGAAAATGGCAGCCGTTTGAAAAGAAACCGAATTTTTTTTTGCTGTTTTTTTTTGCTTCAATGAACGAAAAAATATGTGTAAATCAATTTTTAACAAAAATCGCTTCGCGATGGCCCCGCAAATTGAATTTCCTTTCAACTGGCGGAGGATTTATGAGAATCGGTTAATCCGTTGAAGCTGTAGAGCGCCCCGCGCTCTGAGAACCTGTTTCCCAGACGGCGTGGCGGACGGTTCCGCTCAGCAGGCTGTAAATTCTAAAATACCTCACAATTAGATATGAAAATATCCTTTTACCTACGTGTTCTAAAGACTTCAAGGATGCAAATTATGTAAAAAAAAATCGGTAACCTTCCCTTAAACCTTGAAAATAATTCGAAATTCAAATTTTAAAAGGTGTTTTTTTGACACTTTTGGTAGAAACAGTGTTAAAGACGCGTACACACCAATTGCCATGTTTTGTTGGTATTTTTGCACTCGTTACCTTTATTCCTAATTCGTATTATCAGAGAATGCAGGTACTTCATTTTCTAGAATTAACAAGTGGCACGTATGCTGTTTAATCTTCTTGTACAATCTATTACAGTTGAGAATTATAGCTTTACGTTCCTCTTCCGTTCCCATTTGTATTCTTACAAGCACGAAGACATTGCGTTTTCTTTGAGGGTTGAAAATGTAATATACTCTAGTGGAAGAACGGTGGGGTTCTATGATATGTTGTTTGAAAGATTTACATGATACTTTCGGATCTTTATGTAAGAAAGGGGATTCCGACAACAGCATCATTTATTGTAGGATCCTTTTTACATGGCACGGTGAACAAAAAAATACATAACTATATATTTTGTATTACGTGAACCGCCATTTTGACTTTTTTCGTAGTCCCCAATTAGGACGATTCCCGGTTCGAACGCTAGATGTCAGCCGCTTTGCTTTTAATTGTCAATAAGTAAATGTGTACTGACTTATGAGCGGAATTGGTGTGTCCGAATAAGTCCCAACGGATGATGTTCTTTCATGTTCTAGGTCAAAATTTGGTTCCAAAATCGACGAATGAAATGGAAACGCAGTAAAAAAGCTCAACAAGAAGCTCGAACGAACGTTAAACCCGAGGAAGCAAGTGCTTGCAATTCGAGGAGCAGTGAACGCGATTCTTGCAACGAAGTGAGTACGACACCGACAACAGAAGAGAACAGAGGAACTTCACAAGATACTCAAAGAAGTATAATCGAACTCCAAGAACCTCTTTATCGGCCTTACGTGGTTTAAATTTAATTGCCAATACAATGATTTTCTTCTTGTGAGAGGAAAGAAATTATCGGAAAAATAATTTATTTGGTCCCTACGGCATACGGCAAGTGCTAATATCGATCTTTGTAAAATGTATATAGATATGCTCCGTCTATGAATGCATACGCAGAGGCTGTACAAGATGATTCTCATCAGTGGGAGTTAATGACAATTGTTCGTTCGTCGATACCGAGCCTGGAATTTTCAAATTCATATTTAACACGTTGAAAGCCACGTCAAATTTACGTGACTCCCTATTCACGCCGCGTGGGTCGAAGTAGTATGTACAATTGCATTTACCATAACCGGCGCGGCCCGAACGGAAAGTTTAGCGTCGGTCACCGGTGACCGACGTGGCGGTTGACGCGTTAACCCTTTCAGGGGCACATTAAAACTGGAAATTTTATCCAACTGGTCTTATGGTATTCTTGTGTTTTCGGGGTCGCTGATTACGAATCTGAAGTTAAAATTGAAAAATTCAAGATGGCAGTGCCAATATGGCGGACCTCGAACAAAAAAATTAAAAATTTTCAATAAAATGTTTGTTATACTATTATTACAAATATAATTATAAATAAATAATCAAATAAAGCTAAAGAAAAAATAATTTTTTGGATGAAATCGACCTTTTTGCGCTATATTTTGTTAAATAAAAAATAATAACAATAAATTTTGTTAAATTTTTAATAAGGGTAGCTTTCATTATTATATTGAGAGTGTAATAGCATAATTTTAAAGTTGATTTACGTTCTAGGGACCTCATGGACGAATTTATTGTGAAAAACGAGAAAATTTCGCCATTGTTTATTTCACAACAATTGCAAAATACATAATTGTTGCAAAAATAATATTCTAGTATGTAGATATGTCATTTATGAATATAACAAAATTTATTTTGTGTTTATATCATGAATATAACCGGAGTTATAACGAAAAAACCATAAAAATCTATGGTGGGAAGTATACTTCCCACCGCCCCTGAAAGGGTTAAAGGTCGAGTGTAGGTTATTTATTTCAAATGGCCCCCGTTTCATCTGACCCCAGTCTCCTCTACACGCTACTGCATTTGTCAAAATTGGCAAGGCCTGAACGCAAACTTTCCATTCAGGCCGCGTCGATTATGGCAAATGCAATAAGTGTATACCGTTACGACCCACGCGGCGTGAACAGAGACTCGCGCAAATTAGACGTGGCATTTAACGTGTTAAAATAACAAATGCAATGTATACAGGCCGTACAAGTGAACCACGCTTGGTTTTGCAGCGTACCTTCCAGAAATAAAAGGTACCGATGTACTCAGCCTGACACTTAATGATGAAGTTCTAGTCAAATGTAATTTAGCAAGTTGAGTTTTGTACAAACAAACCTTAATTTACATGTCAAACGAAACTAACAGGCATGAAAGTGGTGCAGGGAAAGTGCGCCTAAATTGGACCGGTTTTGTGATTCGGGAAATAATTCATATTAGAATTTTTTCGTGATAAATTCTCGAACTAGCTGTAATAATATGTCGAAAAACAAAAACTAGGGTGAAGCAATCAGTGAATGATCGAATTCTTAAGTTTACATACATTTGAAGCAATATTTCAATAAATTGAATAATAATAATGAAACAACTACTGAAATTGCGTAAAGAATTCATTTTTGCTAACATATTTGAAAAAATAGTTACTTTTTGTTTCCGCAATTACTTTCAAATTAATTATAAGGTGCCAACATGCATAGGAAAATAGTGATCAAATTTAGAGAAGTACTTTTGAAATTTCCAAGTGGTTATCTTTTTCCATTTTCTGAATATAACTTTTACTTTCTCGTGTATGTGCATTTCATACGTTTCTATTTATAAGAAACTGAGATAAAAAAAATATTTAAATGCGACCGGAAGGATGAACCTGTTCAAACAATAGCAATGTTTTGGTGTTAAACATGCCCGACAGTAATGTGCCAGTCCAAGGGGCTACGTGCACCTAGCAAAGTAAAAAATAGGCTCAGGCCTTTTGCTCGATTTTTTTCGAAGTGTAATGTATGCAATTAATTAAATAGTTAGGGGAAGGTCAGGTAAAGTGAATACTGTAAGATATTTAAGGCTTTAGCAGAAAAGGTATAAGATGCAAAAACAAAATAAATAGCACAAATCAGTCTTTACTAATTGCCCTTACAAATACCATCATCAGTTACCTTCAATAATTAAGCAATTATTGACTACAAATAAAATTTGAAAAAGTGCTAAAGGATTCACTTTGTCCTGACCCCCGGGTAACGCGGATACAGTACTCGGGTAAAGTGAATACCCATCTTTTAACGTCTGAAAACATGAGTAATAAACTTAATAAACTGAAAAAAAATTAACTTGAAGTTAAATATTTAGAAAAAAAATTTCTCATGTCTGTACAAAGTCGCATAGGCAAACCCATACTTTTTAGCTGTGCCCTTTATTGACTCTCCAGCCTTTGCCCAAATTTATACCTTTTTGCATGATATTTTCGTGCCACGAGCCTTGGTTAATTTTTTTTAATATTTATTCACCATCTGAAAGAAAAAAAGAACATTATGAGATTGTGAGTCAATAATCAAAAATGGCGGCAGTGCGGATCCCATTTTCGCTTTGCTATATCCACTTTGCCCGACTGGGTAACTTTTGAAATTAACACATTTCATGCAAAAACTATCGATTCTGACCCTCTGTTAAATATACCATAAAAACCTACTTTGACATGCTGCAGAACTAAAATATTCCTATGGATCAACTAATAATATTGGAAATAACATCAATACACTTACTTTGTGAAATCAATTTTTTTTTTCACGAAAACACAATTCTTCACTTCGTGGACAAAACGTGACGCGGCCCTTTGCTCAAGTGATTACCGCGCATTGAGCCAAGATGGTCAAACGTTACTATGGTAGTATTTTGAATGGCGTTCGAATAATTTTGAAATAATGGGGAGTATTCACTTTGCCCGGCCTTCCCCTAAATAATAATTGGAAATTATAAAATTAAAAAATTAATGTAATTAATGAAGTAATTACTCCTAATTTCTGTGATTTCAAGCATATTGTTACAACATTTATTAAATTCAATTCCCGATAATAAAAAATTGATTTTTGGCAAAATAGCAATCGTTTAATTAAAACCAGCGATGGAGCCTATGTTTTACGTCGTTAGGTGTATGTAGGCACTTAAAAAGTTTTAACTGTAGCATTGTAGGAATAATATAAAGAACCATTGAAATATTTTGGTTTTAATACTTTTATGTGAACCATTAAGTTAACTTGTAGATAAAGTCTAGATAATCAGATATGTGTTGCAAAAGAATGTTTTGCAAGAAAGAGTGTTTAGTCTACGGAATTAGGTGTATAAAAAGCATTTTATATAATTGTTTATATATAAATTCCAAATAGGGCTTGTAAATCATTGGTAGTGCTGCCAATGGCCATCGTTTCCCACCAAGAATGACGTTTTCGCGGCGGAACGCGATAGTGTAAAAAATTAAGCTTAATATTTAAGAGACACTTAAGTAGCACGCTTCGTGCATAAATCTGTAGGTAATTGCGACTGAAACTTACAATTAGTCGAATTTTCACAAATTTAACGAAACAATCAGAGTAAAATTTGGCAATTAATTATTGCGATCTTAATTAGTGCTCTATACTGTGCATATACTAAGTAGGTGTATATCTAGTTTATTATGAAGATATTGCATCATTTATATTTTTGAAAAATAGGGGTAAGCGATACAGTTGTTGGATGTTTTTTGTTTTAATAAAAAAACTCATTGTTGCATTTACCGCATTCGAATTTAATAATCGCTAATTGTCTGACGACTCTGAACATTTCGTTCAGGCCACGCTAATTATAACAAATGCAATGTCGTATATCACTGCGACCCACACGGCGTGAACAAGGAGTCACGTAAAATTGACTATACCACTTACCCCTATACGTTAATGACTGAATCATTACTTTGTACATACATACAACGATGACGCAATGATCTCTTTCTTTCAACAATTCACTGTGAATATTCGTAGCGTTACTGAACCGGTTATTGACCTGGTACTAATTATTGATCAATTCGCAGTCTTTTCCCTTTTTTTTTATTAATAACACATTTGTCTACAATCAAAAAATCAAATATTATTTGAATCATTTAGTATTTGTAGTAATGATCTTAGATATTTCATTAAATTAAATTAAACATTTGATGACAAAGGAATTCAGTTTGTTAAAAAAAAAATGAAAGTACGGTTCTGAGGAAATTTCGCCCCTCAGTATTTTTTATGGTTGACGTAAGGAACCATGCACGCTAAAGGTTGAATTTTAATCGCTGTCGTCGGTACTTTCAAAATAATTTTTATTATCAATTAGTTCATAATTGTCAATAATTAGGCAAACCGATCGATAATTAGTTCTCTGTTGTTCTTTCTTCTCAATAGCTTAAAAATAATGTTAGTAAAAATATTTGAATATGTCTTATTATTTTATATGAAAAATTAATCATTTATTTACGCAATAAAATAAAAGAAGGGTACGGATGCGTCAGAAAATTATATTTATATGTAGGAAATAACGAAGCCGGAGATCTCAAGTGATCAATAACTAGTGCAGTGACGGTACTAGAATTTTTGTCCCTTTCAAATGTGATCGTATAATGGTTCTTTGAAATTATTGCTCCTTGGTAGTTTGAAACTTTTGCCCGAGTAATCTCATCTTTATTAACACTTTGCCGTCCGCCTGGTCTGATCGGGATTTTTTCGTTTGGCGCCGGTATAAATCTTTATGTACGACACCAACGTGGTGCCATCGGCGCTTGTCCGATAGTTTTCACGTGACACCAGCGTGGTGCCACCGGACGGCTTAGTTTTAAGAACAATTTTTTGTTTAATAACGAGGGATGCAATATACGGTAGCTTGGCAGATGCACAATCCTTCACAATATGCGACCATTGCTCCGTTTGAAGAGAGTTCGATTGTTCCGTAATAATTTCGAAATATGTATTTGGAAATTACTTGGAAGTGGGTCTTGGAAGCATTTTCTGGGTTTATCGACACGAAATGAAATATTTTAATTGCAATACGAATTCAAGAATTATTGTTATTATTATTATTATAATTATTATTATTATATGAAAGGAGACGTTATTGGATAACAAAACACCGAATGCCAATATTGTTACTGACATTGTACGCAGAAAAAAATGGCTTGCAATGTATGCAAAAAAAATAAATTACTTTTCCGATACAAAAGTTACTGTTAGAAGTAACTTTTTTTTTTACGTTACATGTAAATACAGTGTGTAATTCGAGATAAATAATTTTATGTTAATTGTAAATACAGATTCGTGAGCGATGCGAAAATTTCAAAGTAATGTAACCTTTAGATCAAATGAAATTATAGTGATAAAAGTGCGGATCTAATAATTTCGATAAGTTATCGCATAGATAGTGTCACGAACATTTTGTTGATACATAAAAGATAATATCACAGAAAACGCATTGGTTAATTAATAAATTTTCCAGTACGGCGCCAGTTTTTTGGCAATAGGATAAATAATAAGGGCTGTAGTTTATTATAAAATTATAATTAATCATTAACTTTCTACAAATATCTATTTTTTTTGTTATTTCTTTTTATTATTTTATATCACGGATCCGGATTTATCATTTTTTGTAACAATTTTCATTATTTTGATAATTCCCCCTTTTTCAGTGCATATGGTGAAGTGTTAAAGGAAATACTGTCGAATAGAAATTCGATCACTTATTCGATATTTTTATAATTTTAATATTTGAAGTTGTCCTATTATTATTATATTTTTTTTGAACCATTTTAACAGGTTTTTTTATAGCTTTCCTACGTTAATATATTAAAATATTTTTATAACTGTTAAAATGTTTAAAAAAATCAAATTTTTGAATTTTTGTACTTGAGATACTAAAATTATTTTAATAAAAAAACCAAAATTTCTACTCTACAGTATTTTTGATAAATTTAGCAATTTTCTATCGTTTCCTAAAACTACAAAATCTGCTTATTCGAAAATTTCCTTTTTTTTAAAAAAAAATGAAAATAATGTAAAAGCATTTAAAACAAAGGAAAAATGTTTAAATTATAAAAACTATGTATGATTTACGTATCAACGAAAAATTCTGGACACTGTCTTTTATTTTACTCTGTATTACCTTATAGTATTTCTGGTATACATCTTAATAGATGCAATGAAGAAAAACTTAATGTAAATATTTGAATATGATATATACGTATATGATGATAACAGATGATATAATTAGAGAATATGTGATGCGAAACGTATATAATATATTGCGACAAGTTCCTAAAATAAATTAACAAGAATTCTGAGAAGTCAACTGAGTTTCTTTTATTACCTGTCAAATTTTGAAAATAATATTATTAGTATTTATCATTTATTCTTTATTCATATTAATTTTGCACGGTATGAAAAAATATAGTTAAATATATTATACTATATTTTACTATAAAGCTAAGTACTGTAGAACTAATGAAAAGTTAAAAAAAATTATGCAAAATTACCTCCCGATAACAATCTTTCAAGCTTCAATTTCTGTATAGTGAAAGTAACTATACTCTTCTAACAGCAAAGTATAGTTTCTGGAACTACAAAGTATCGGTTTTTGTAACTAATTATTAACTATACGTTCATTATATCCATAAGAGAACAAATTATCAAAAACTATCAGTTTCTCATGGAAAACTTCCATGTTATTATGGAAAATTGACTCTTGGTCTTAATTTTTTCAGCTTTTTCAGATGAAAAATCAGTTTTTGGAAACCTTGACGAAAATAATGGACCCGGGGTATCCGCTTATATGTTTTCGAGGTCGCTGATCACGAATCCGACGTCAGATTTTGAAAATTCAAGATGGCGGCCAACAATTTCAAAGTTTGTCGGATTCGCACAAAATGCTCTATGCGGGGGTTTTCGAGGTCATTGATCACGTATTATTAGATTCAGGGAACAAATATCTACTAGGTCCGCGCCGTTGTTCCTGGGTAACGCGAAAAGTAGATGCAGTACTTCATCCGCCATCTAGAATTTTCAAAATCTGACGTCGGATTCGTGATCCGCGACCTCGAAAACCCCCGTACAGAGAATTTTGAGCGAATCCGACAAACTGAAATTTTCGGCCACCATCTTGAATTTTCAAAATCTGACGTCGGATTCGTGATCCGCGACCTCGAAAACCCCCGTACAGAGAATTTTGAGCGAATCCGACAAACTGTGAAATTTTCGGCCGCCATCTTGAATTTTCAAAATCTGACGTCGGATTCGTGATCCGCGACCTCGAAAACCCCCGTACAGAGAATTTTGAGCGAATCCGACAAACTGTGAAATTTTCGGCCGCCATCTTGAATTTTCAAAATCTGACGTCGGATTCGTGATCAGCAACCTCGAAAACCCCCGCATACCAGGGATTCATAATGCTTCAATGAAACAAAAAATGTGTGACTCAAAGGGTTAATGGAAAACCCTATACAATAAACTATGTTGCGTTGAACTATACAAGCTCAAAAAAACCCTAACTTTGTTCACACAGTTCATTTCACCACATTTTTATTTTCAGTGTACCTTTTGATAAAAACCCAGCGATAGTTTGTTTGATCCAACGAAATTTCCCTTTATTTCTCGGTACTTGCATAAAGTAAGAAGACATTTTTTTTTCGATTCAACCCCAAACAGTGGAGCTGAAACGAAGGAGCGCGCTGAAAGAATGGTAGCGGTGTATCCCATCACTATTTATGACATGCTAATCCCCCGTTAGGAATTCCGCGACATCCCGCGGATGGTTGACAGCGGAACTGGGAACCGCTCGTTTGGAAGCATCGTCGCAGGAATGAAAAGAGAAAAGTCATATTTGACGAACGTGAATCGATATCATGTATATACATACATATATACCTTGCGCTATCTCTCAGCTTGTTCCCTGCTCGAACGAATAGACGCTACGAAAAATATCATATATCACATTTAGCCAATTCATGCTTCAATTATTCGCCAGGTTTATGCTTCAATAATTTCAGAATTTGTTCACTCAGAAAAGATAACGCGCTGTATCAACTATCCTTCTGTTTTTGATGTAAAACGTATTATTTACTTAGTGACATCTGCAGAAGGGATTTATTTCTTCAGACGCATTCTGCCGAGGTTCCATTTTCGTCCATTTGAAAATCGTTCACTGTTTGACTCTTTCAGTCACAACGGGGTCTGTCAGAGGCCCACGTAGTACTTGAGACCTTTTAATCAGTAGAGTCACGAAATGACGTCGCTCGAAAATTTTTTCGCGATGTCACATAACCCCGAATACAGCTAAAAATTGTGTTTTTCGCACTTTGAGGTTAGGATATCTCGGTAACCTGACGTATAGGGTAAATTTTGAGGCCGGATTGGGATTCAGCGCACCAAAATCCTTCGGGCAGGTAAGGTCTCATTTCTGGTTCAAAAATTTGTAGGCCTGTGTATTTAATTTGACACATCCGTGCGTCTGCCATGTTGTTTATAATTTTTGGCGGTAAGTTAATTAATAAAGGAAATTTAATAATGAAAATTAATTTGAGAGAATAAAAATCGGTTGCCAGCTTATCGTATAGGGCTAAGTAATAACATATTCCAAATTGAAGATTATTCGTTCACTAACAACCGAGTTTTTTGAATGGATCACGTGACTTTTTTTGCCTACAGCCTTGTTTAGACCTGCTGACCGTGTATGACGGGTTGCATGTTCAAGATCCGACCATGTTATAATAAAAAATGATATTTCTAGAGTAAATGCACTGAACATATCTTTGAAAAATCTGTGATAAAAAAAATCTGACAATAAGTGTTAAATAAAATTCCAGTGAAGAGTTTCAAAATTTGAAACAAGTACACTACCGGTCAAAAGTTTGGGTCCACTTCACAATGTTAAAATAAAGCAAGTGGACCCAAACTTTTGACCGGTAGTGTAAGTTCAATTTTAATCGGTTGTTATTTTATTTCATTTTCACTTGTTAATGAAAACCCCTTTTATTAACGTTGCCACGCGGTCTTCGAAAACTAGCAAAACGGAGAATATGAACATCCCTGAATACATTAGGTCAACGGCTGGAGGAGGGACACGTGCAATATTGCGGTAAGCGCCCAAATTCGTTGTTGACATTCCTACCTTGCCGTAACTCTCAATAAAGTCCTTAACGCCGACACGAAGCAAAAGGTCTGGTCTCTGATAAAACGTCTGCCGTGTGGAAAAGGCACGCAGTACAAGGTACCAAGACTTACCATCCCGGCGCTTGACTTCAGAAGGCCCTAGAAAATTTTACCGATACGAAGATTTGGAAACTAGACTCTTGATAGGAGACATCAAATAATACACCCCTGGAATCCACCACGAGAGGGATTTCGATAACGATGCTGATACCGATTACGAGTTCGTTCTCTCGTCCAGGAACCGTCCGAGGAGACAGAGCTTCTCTCCTGGAGTGTGAGGAAAGCCTGGAGCTGTCGTTGCTGCTCTCTACCAACTCTCTCTCTCTCTTTCTTTCCCTCTCTCGCTCTCTCTCCTCTGGGTTAGTTGTTCATGATTTTGTTGAGCATTGAATATCACAATAGCGTTTGCAATTGCATAGTAGTAGCAAAGCGTTAAAGTAGCTCACGATTTGCTATCAAACAAGGTTTGGGTTAAATCGAGCAAACTTCATTATCATGCACTGATGTTGTAATTTAGATAAATATTTTAGATGCAATTCTGTAGGGGTAAGAGTCGCCATTGTGGGTGTTTCGAAACTGGTTGTCCGAGAAATTTCTTTCGTGTCTTACCATTTCTAATGTAAGTGACCACTTTTCTGTTAGCGTATTGGAGATTATGATTCTTGCAGTAAGTGGAAAAGCCTCTTATATTGGCAGACAAATAAATAAATGTCAAACGCAATGCCCGAGCAGGACTATGATTCAAATGCAGCTACACGTACGGAGGAGCGGATTTGCGAAAGGATGAATTAGAAATATTATAAAAATTATACTCGGTTAGGGAATATCGAATCATGAGCCAAAGCCAAGAATAAGTTGGTGCCATGCGACAACTATCGGGCAAGCGCCGGTGGCACCACGTTGGTGTCGTACATAAAGATTTATACCGGCGCCAAGCGAAAGAATCCCAATCAGACGTGCGAACGGCAAAGTGTTAACACTAAACTTACCATGCGCTGTTAAATGAACCTTTTTTACATGTATTTTAAATGGCTAGGTGACGACACAATAGATTTAGTGTTTTGGGCCTTTTGGGCCAGTCTGATGTAGGTTGAGAAAGATCAGAAAAATTCATTTGTTTGATAGAATTGTGTAGAGTTGACGCGGTAAAACTTTTATGGTACATAAATTCAAATGTACGTTGCAAAGGCAATATACGTGAAGAAATACCTGTTAAATCTTCATCATTTGCATGTTGATTCAAATACATTTTCACGTGAGCCAGCAGACACGGTTTAGAATTCCGTCAAATTTGGTGGAATAATAGGTCCATCGTTTTGTGAAAATAAAAGGGTGAGGAGGAAAAAATAGTGATGCACCCTTGCCGGCGTTACACGTTGAAAGCCCTGAAAGTCCATTAGACCGGAAAACGAGGTACAATAGTAGAACGCAATGGCGTCTAGAAACAAACGACGCCCGATAGGAGTGAACAAGCAGTGAATCACCCAAGCACTTGTTTACCAAGAGAATCAGGGATTCAGGGATGCCACGGCGTTCTAACATCCCGGGGAATCCCCATCCCCAATGCCATTCCATCTCTCCCTCCTTCTCCCTATTCCTGATCCTTCACCACTACCACTACTACTACCACCATCGCACCGAAGAAGAGCAGGAGAGCTTTAACTTTACCACTGCTATCAGGCATTTTGGATAACACCATGATATCTAAGTTCCGTATATACGCATTGCACCAACACAAGCGACTACGCACTAGAATCGCTAAATGTAATTCGGTTAAAAGGGTTTTAGCAATACAATGCATATAAACATGAGTGCTTCTGCCTCCCCAGCTTCTCTACGGCACTGCCTTAAGCACCCCCGACCTCTTCGTCGTCACAAGTATGGAATAAGGATCACCGTGATTAAGAACAGTCTTCTAAACGAGATATAACGTTTTGTGGATGGAGGGAATCTTTGCTTGATTAACGATATTTTGTCTACCGGGATATTTTTAGGGGGAATTCTTCGGAAATTTTCGTCGTTTCATCATACGAATTGGCTTTAAGACGAAATCAAACGAGAAGTGATTTAGGGTTCGGAAAATATACTAACCGCTTGCTTTTATAACCACTAGATCAAAGCAATTACAGAAAATACTTGCTATATGGTTGCAGTTTACTCTCTGTTGCTCATTCATTCATGTAATGTATGACATCAATTTGTCAAATTAGTTCGTGGTGCCGTAAACTTACATTCCTCGAGACAGGTCGCACTAAATCACCGGAACAAATGACTTTGTGCTATACGTTCTCGGAAATAAATACTTTTGTAGGATTAACAATATAATAGAATCAAAGATACCTCGTGTCCTCGATATATTATTTCTAATGCGTTGGTAAGGGAGCGAGCTTACTGCCTCGAGACAGAGGTGACCCTTTCAAAATATAATAGATTTGCACTTTTTTCACTAGTGCAGATCCACACACTGATACACTATCGTTCGAAAGTTTGGAAACAGCACGGAATTTCAAATGAAAATATAAAAATTCAAGTACTAAATTTATTTATTACAATCTAAAGCTTGACAAATAGTAAAAAAAATGTCTACCGAACGGTAGTGTATGTGTTGTAAATTGTATTTCAGTGATTGCAAAAAATGTGTCATGTTATGTTTTGAAAAATATCAAAGGACAATGTTTATTTGAATTAAAGAAAAAATTTCACACAAAGTGAATAATAAAAAAAATTGTAGAAAAATCGAAATTATGTATCGCCTATTTTGTATGGAGTAGACTTTTTTTCTAACGATAAATAAGCATTTTTTTTAAGAAGATGTACTTTTGTTTCTCTACGGCTGTAACACTAATACTAATACAATCAATAGAATATAATACTAATACAAGCCAGAATTTTGATCATGTAAATTAGGGCGCTTAAAAAAGATTACATTTTTTGCAATCCACCCAAACGTTGGTTTTTCTTGGAAAAAAGGCACTTCTGAAAGTTGTTGTATGCAAAGAGATCAAGGAATAGGGGTAGTTCGTTATGCCGCCGTCGCAGCCCATACTTTCAATTTCATTTTAACAGTCTGTGAAACAATAACAAAATTCATAATTATTTTTTAAGAACAATTTATTGATAAGTAAGATTGAATTTCAATGATTAACACATTGAACGACACCTCAAATTTATGACTTCCTATTTATGCCACGTGGGTCGCAATGATGTACGCTATTGCATTTGTCATAACCGGTGCGGCCTGAACGAAAAATTCAGTGCCAGTCACCGGTGACCGACATGGCATTTAACGTATTAAAATCTGAATTATAGTATATCCAGTAAATATCCTAAACTTTAACAGGTTTTAGGGCGAGAACCTTCGATATAATTAATGCTTAACAACATTAAAATGTCATCTTGTATTGGCTCATCACTTTGCGTTATCTTACACGCTTTTTGCATAGAATATATTTTTTTAGCAGTTTTCGATTTTAACTTGAAACAGTGGTACGTCTTTTGTACCTATATTTTTGGTATGAAAACGGCAACATGAATTAACTTCGAACTTCCCGCATGTGTATATACCGTCTGCTGTGCACATATATACCGAGGCGACGTTACCAGACTTACAACCGTAATACGCTAATCAAGCATGCAACGCTGCTTGACTTACCGAGTATCTTGGGTACCCCCGTAAATGAATTGTCAAAACCTCGAACCAAGAGGTATTAAATAGCGTTCAAGAGAAAAAGAAAAAGGGAATAATATCGTATGAAGAAGAGGTCACACAGTTATTAGGATGGCCCAAAATTTTTCTGTTTAGATCTTTCATTAAAAAACATCGGAAAATGTCGAAAACTTCGATCAGCTCCTTCGGCCAAATAGAATTACAAAGCACAGAAATGATTGAGAGAAAATATGATTTATCAAACCCAAAATATATTACGATATGTTCCTCGTGTAGCTGAGAATGTTATAATACATAATATAGCTATAATTTATGGTGTATGTGGTCGAGTGGAAGGTTAATAAATTTTGGCCCGTGAACAGGAATACTGATTTTGTTAGATTAGGAATTTTGGGCAATTCTTTCAGATGCAAGATAAAGCGCCTCACACCGTGAGCCATTGTGACATCCACATTTTGAGGTCTTATGGCGGCTGACATGCCTGGTACAATGATCGGAGCATGATCATCTTGTGCACCCTAACCTAGCAGAATCTGACTAGTAACATCCCGCCTACATGTCCTCCCAACACCTCCTCTATTATCTCCCCTTATAGCGTATCCTTCATTTCTCGATTCCCTCTCGGCTGACTTTTAGAGAGTCGATATCTGGAAGGGGGAAGGTTCGCCAGTAACGGACATTCCACGAAGAATCAGACGTTAACGGACCGTCCTCTGCTACCAATACCACGTAACCACTTACGGTGGAATATCGATTTTAATCCACCATTTAGGATAGCCACACTGCTCGAGCCAAAGATTAGAGGAAGGTCCTAGGTGAAAATAAGAAAGAGTCGAGACTCAAAAGCGTCTTAGACGGCTAAGATTAGGTTAGGGTCAATACAAGAAAACTTTACAAAAAATGACGAGTATAAAAGTGGTTGAATCAAAACACAACCTATTTGTTGGGAAGCCAAAATGTACGTCTATGTCAAATGGCCATTTTTTTAAAAGCGTGTAATATAAAATATCTCAATACAATTAAACTTACAACCTAATCACGCATAGCCACGCCGAGGGGAAATTTAGGGTAAGATTGTTATAAGGTGTTCCTTCGGCCCCTAAGAGATTGTTATAACGAGTTTCTACTATACATAATGAACGAACTTAGGATGATTTTATTAACGGAATCATTTTTACATTCATGGAGTTATCGATTTTTCCTTTTGAAACCAAATCTTCATGAGATCTGTGCAATAATGTTTAAATATTCATTCCACTTCCCAATTATACCTTTCATTGTACATGATTATGACGAGATAATGAGTCATATATCAAAAATTTAAATTTCTTTTTAAATAATTATTATGAAACTCTGAGCTTTCTGATAAAAATGAACGTTAGTCGAGGGGAGACATCGGGAAAAATGCAAATTTAGTTCGCAATCAGTTACGGGTAGGTTGAGTTTGAATTCTAGTTTGTTTCAGTATTGCGTATATTTATGTTCATTCCGATGTTTAATATTACATTTGTCGATCTCGATTTTGCCTTTTAACGTACATTTGGTCCAAACTTTTTTATAGTACCAGGTTTATATTCGTTGAATTCTCTAATAAGCGCTGGATAATGCGCACTAAATGTCAATAATATAATAGGTACATACATATTTATATTAACCCTTTGCATTCGAGACATAAAAGATTAGCGTTACAAAATGGCGACTCCGAGACGCCTCTCGAGTGCAAAAGGTTAGTATATGGAATTGATAAAAAACTACTTGTATTACTTATATCTATCGTTTCTTTATTTATATTTTCTTCTTTATTATAAAATATATGTATTTCAGATTGTGTTAATTCTTCAATCAAATTATTGTCCTAATTATTCATTTTCAAAGAATTTTTAACAAATTCTAAATTATCTATTCAATTTTCCGGACTAATTAAGGGTAACATTTTGGAAATAAAATTTTTGGCACTGCAAATTTTCTTGTAATTTGAAGTTTTCAATCCAAGATCGGTAAATTGTTATTTATCAGACTACTTTCGAATGATCTATTCTACACACTTTTTCCAAAGACATGAGGAAACTACAAACATATGAAGAGAAGAAACGAGTAATGGAGGAAAGTGGAAAGGAGGAGCATGAACAAAGAGAGGAGAGAGAGAGTAACAATAGGTTCAGCTCAGGGTTTCTGAAGAGATGGACTAAACGTGGCGGACGCTGCTATAGCTTGCCCAAGGGGTCGTGTCGCGACGCTAGTCGTCGAGGTTGATTGTCGTTGATCTTATTATCCCCACTTGCTTCTAGTAAAGCTACTGGGTTACGTAAATTCTATAGGTGTGTACCAATCGAAAGATGTGTTGGTAGCAAGGGTAAATGGAGGGTAGAAAGTGGCGGCTAAAACCCAAGATTCCCTCCTTCTTTTAGCCTGAGGCTAACCTTGTTAGTGCTAATGATGGACTACGCCGTGAGATGTGCGCGAGCCCGGTCTTTCCCACCTTCTGTATCAATCTCATGACCCCTTGCCGTTGGAGAAACCTTTCGAACTTATTTACAACTATACTGTGTAAGCTTTGCGTCTAGAAAAATCGAAATACAGTACGATCGCTCTACAAGATACCTTCGATCTCGGTTTACAAGATACCTCGGGTTCCCCTTCGCTATCCACTACCCCCACTCCTAATGCCTCTTCGCCTTTGAATGTGGAGTCGCTCGCTCCATACAATGTATGTACCACGGAAATAAATGACAAACAATAGTGAGATCTATTTCTCTCCGGCGTAACAGGCCGCTGAGTGGGGGAACGGTAGTTTTCTTCTGTTTTCAGAACCATATTCCCCTTCGGTCCCTTTGGTATCTTGTAGAGCGATCGTACTGTATTGTTTTTCATTAAGTAATTTGATCTTATTTCTGAACAGTACCGCGCGATAACAGACTTTTGTGTATTGCTTTGTAGACAATTTTTGATTGAATCCTAAGGTTCTGATTTGTCCTTTCAGGACTTGAATTCTTTCACAGTGATTACCGTTAATAAGCTAAAATTGTTTATATTGCTAATAAACTTAATTTGAACTTTTTTTTCAATTTTCCCTTTGATCGTAGGTTTTAAATAAATATATATTCTTTCTTCAGACTATCGGTCTTAAATTTCTTTATTCTAATATCGTGTTGACGTTTCGACAACTAATACGTTGTCATCTTCAGAATTATATTAGAGCAATTTAATTTTATAGAGAAGAATTCGTTTTCGTGATATTTTGCATCATAGATTGCTTTGTTAGTTTTCACACATTGAACTTGTTTCGTTTCTATTCTACACCAGAGGTGTTTTTGCAGAGGGACTAATTTTATTTCCAAATCAGTAGAGGAAAGGCGGGTCAATTGAACCAAAAATTCATTAACTCTATGCCGTCCGGTGGCACCACGTTGGTGCTATGCGAAAACTATCGGACAAGCGCCGGTGGCACCACGTTGGTGTCGTACGCAAAGATTTATACCGGCGCCAAACGAAAGAATCCCGATCAGACGTGCGGGCGGCAAAGTGTTAACAATCTTTTTTTAATAGAACGGTCAAATTTAAATAACTTTTTTTTTTAGTAAATAATAGCTTGGAAAATAGTATAATGTGAAGGTGAAGAGTCAAGTTATGCATCCCATTTTAGGTTACGCAATAAACAATAGTATGGGGAAAATCTTTCTTCTGCGCATGCTCCTGCGCATTAAGTTTACAACCTAGTCACGCATTGCCACGCAGAAAGGAAATATGGGAAGAGATTGTTATAAGGAGTTTTTTCGATCTCCGGGACATTGTTATAAGAAGGTCTTCCTGAACATCTATTATCTGTTTGTTTTTATATAGACATCAATGGTATTTCATGAACAGGAGCAACGTGCAAATGTAATATTGTTTGGTTTTCTAAATACAGGTTATCATCCCCATGTGAAGATTTAAAATAATTCAAATATTCCCCGCGGGGGGATTTCACGTGCACCCTCTCCATAAAGTATAAGCATATGACACTATGGACCTCTATATTTCAATCTAGAACACTGCTCAATAGGTAAAAGGTAAAAAGTTGGTTATATTCATCTCTCCTCTGGTAAAGCAAAAGTATAAAGCTCAAGCGATAACACCTGTTTCTGGTTTTCCCACTGTCGATCATTCAATTCAAATCTTTATATATTTAAATTTCGTCGTGACGTGAAATGTTAATATTTGTGTTTTATATAATAGTATAACATAATATTATAAAAAAAAAGATTTTTTATACTTGATTTAGTACATTAGTAGCACACTTTACATAATTGCAAACTTAAATTTAATAGTATTTTTCATATTGTTGCCACTTTTGCACCAATGGCTTTATATCGCGACAAATGATTTTATTCGATATTAATCAAGTCACTATTTTATTCAATATTAGCAATGAACAATGTAACAATTTAATATTCTATTGAATGTTTAACAGTGAGTTGCTTTTCGAAAGTAAAAATGCATTGAGAAATTGTACCAGGACTGAACAATTATAAAAATGATATAGAGTATGAAAGAAAAAGGAAAAAAGTAAGAATATAGATGAAAGAAAGTGATGGAAATTAGAGGAGAAAGGACAAGAAAAGTAGCAAGTGGGTGTTCAAAGGCAAGACAAAAAAATCAGCAAGTTGAGGTGAGAGAAAGGGAGGAAGAGAAAGTGGAGGCTCCCTCTTTTTCACAACGTGTAAAAATAAACTTACTTTTGTTTAAAGGTTCAAGATAAGTTGCTATTTTCGTCAAAATAAAAGGTTAGAACTCACAGTTATGTGGCTCTTTTACTTAAGGTGCCAATCACTACAGGGGTGACTGGGGTCAATTGGAACGTTTTTGACAAAATGGCTCATTGTTAACCCTCAGGAGGCATACTGGGTTACGTTTGCCCAAGAGAAAAATATAGATATTGGTTCACCTCCAGTAAATGGTGTTGCGGAAGGCATTGCTTTTGGATGAGGAAAAAACTTGGGTTTCCTGACTACAAATACCCCATTCAAACCATCTCGAAACATGAAAATTAACCAAATGGCATGCCGGTGAAGTTAGTCTATGGTTCACCGTCACCCACAGTTCTGTAGTGGAGTCAATCGATTAAATTAAAAATGGATAAAATTAAAAATGGAGTTAATCGATTTGTGTATTGAACGGCTCATATGTGATTATAGGTAATTTAACTGTAACAACATTTTATGATATTATTACCTCATATAATAAGTATTCTTAGAAACAGTTGAGACAAAGCTGTAACATTTTAGAGTAATTAGAACAATAATCCTGTATTTTTACATTTCTTCGAACTTTCTGTCGAAGTAGAAATTGTCAGAGAACAAAAAGTACAGGTTCATCGAACTTTTTTCCCTACAGGTCGACCAGTAACGTGGATCATTGGTAATCTATGCGACGTGAATGGAAAGTCACGTGAATTCGACGCGAGAGCAGGCAACGCGTTAACACTGAAACTATCAAACCGGTCAAATGACCGGTTTATATATGTATATATTTATTTGTTTATTTATATATACAGGGTGAACCATCTAACTTTACTACCTTAAATAACTTTTAAACCAAAACTTATTTTGTGCAAAATTTGCTAGGACTCATATCTACATATGTAAATTTTTTTTCGGGAATTCTATTGTTGGATTTACATTTAAAAAAAGTACAAGTAATGCAAAAATTAGTATGTGCTTTTTCAAAACTTTTTTTAGTTTTTATCTTGTAAAAATAGGAGCATTGTTTAAAAATGTATGAAATTTATAAAGATGATAAGTATTGGTACTTTCTATATTCACTGGCAACCGATAAAATTCTTTTGGTTATTAAATTTAAAAAATGTTTTGTTTAATAACGACTATTAATCATTATCATTATTATTATTATGACTATTCAAATAAATAAGTATATTTCGTAGAATTTCTTTGGTTATTAACGACTATTAATGACTATTTGAACATTGATAATATGAATTGTATTAATAAAAAAATAATTCCATTGGAATTTCAATTAATGCTAAAATAGTGATTAATTATCATTAATAAGCAAATAATTCTAGAAAAAGTATACTTATTTATTGAAATAACATCTATTCATTAAATTTGCTCTACTGGGTGGTCTACATAAACAGTAGCCCAGTTTTAACTTGAAAAGGAGACCATAATTTTTTTATGCAACTATTCACATTTCTCTAACAATGTACTATTTAAAAAGAAATTCTTTAACAAAAGAAGACCTTGTTGATGAACCTTTTGGTGAGAGTGAGGCCAGGTTTAGGAAGAACCAGATCAGGAGAGAAAGTGCGTGTATCTTGGATGCTGATTCTTATGTTCTACATCAGTAGGTAACCGCGACTCGCGGTGTTCTATTCCTTTGGAACATAAGTCCGACACCATCACTAATTTGACATTCAACAAATTCCTATTCTTTGCCGGAAATCAATTTACAAGGAATATTGAAATTTTACTGGAAGAATCGTAATAAGAAAGTTAATGGAAAAATGTGTACAGAAAAGTAACTAGAAAAACGGTGAAAATTAAACTAGGGTATTTTATAAAATTCAATTTAATGACGTTAAGAAAATTCTCAAGAAATTCAATCAAAAGTTCTCGTTTTCTCAACGATACTAAGTGATAAGTGTGAAATTTCAACGTTAATGTCGACAAAAACCAAATGAGAAACCTGCAAATACACAACACAGTTTAACCGTTAAGCCTCAATTATCTTCTTTCGAGTGTAAGTAATACTAAAGTATTAAATGTTTTATGTAAAGTTCAATCTTCGAGGATACGAGAAACTGTCCTTGATCCGGGTGCCGCTTTTGAACTTGAAATTCATTATAAAGGTAGATGGCGATTTCTGTATTTGCAATTATTTAAACATTATCCTAAATTATGTATGGTTCTTGGCTTGTATTTTTATAGAAGCTTAATTATAACACGTTCAGCTCCGCGTCTGTCTCTGGGGACCGACACTGAACTTTCCATTCAGGCCGTGCCGATTACGACAAATGCAATGGCGTATATCATTGCGACCCACGCGGCGTGAATAGGGAGTTGCGTAAATTTGACGCGTTAAAATTGTACCAACAACAAGCGAAATTTTAAAATTGTAATAGGATTTTAATAAGTAATCAGCCATAAATATAATTGTTTATAAATTTTCTTCTTTTTTTGGATCACCCTGGTGATTCTTTTTTATTCCGCGTACATTTTAGACGAAATTTCGATTGTTACGTCTAGGATCAGAGGAACGCTCTCTTTTTAGGGAACAGGGTAGCTTTATGTTCCCAGAGATAAGAGCATGCGTCAAGATGGGAAGCGTTAGATGAAATGAAGCGAATGTTTTAGTAAAAATAATATAAAAATTTATCGAAAAAGAAATGGCTAATCAGACTTGGGATTAAAGGAAAGACTCGAAACGCCAGATACTAGTGTAACGAGGGGATAACCTAATGGTAAACCAGATCCTAGTTCTCCAATAGGTTTTGAGGATGAATTTCCGCGATCAGATACTAGTCACAGAACTTCAGGAAGGGCAAAGATAAAAAAACCAGATACTAGTTCACCAAGACCAACTGAAGGAAAAAAATTTGAGAAAAGAAAAGAACAAAAATTTAGGCTTACTTTTTAAAGTTCTGTAAAAAATGTTGTATTAATTAAGAAAATTTATTTTAATTATAATGCTATATTTTTAGTTTTGAATTTTTTATTATATTTAATTAGCGTGGTATAAATAGTGTTAATAGGATTATCGACATATCAATGGTTATAATATTTGGAGCTGTAATCCTATATACACATTAAGTGGTGTTACGTAAACGACTTCTGTAATATCACTTATTATAATCAATGTAATGTAATATCACCAAAGTTTTAAAAAAACCTACCCAAAAAAAATTGTAAATATTTAATTATGGGGACTAACGAAGAAGTATGTAATTACTTCTAGTTTTCTGTGTTGTTGGTGGTCCAATATATTTTAAAATCGATTTCTTTTTTAAATATTTGAAAATGGCTAAGATATTGTCCTTGGCATATATATTATCACAATCTTCCTTAAAATAGAGAAAACTAGGAGTAATTACATGCATTACGTTTCTAAAAAAGAAAAATCAAGAAAAAGCCTATTCTTTGCTTCGCTAGGTGTGTATAGTCCCTTAATGAGTCATTTCTTTAATCATTTAGTTGGCAATCGTGTGGTAATAACAAAAGTAAGAAAAACGCACTAATGTTTGCAATTGCTCACTTTCTTTAACCAACTATTCAGTGTTACATAATATGCATTTTTTTTAGTTATTTCACGGTAAATCTGAATTGCACCATCTATTTAATTTGTATTTATTATATTTCATCACATTAAAATATTGTTATATTTTTTAAAATATATTTCCTGTATTTTCTTTATTTCAGTTTTAGTTATTTTAACTCCTATTTTATTTATTTATTGAAAATATGATTTCTTACAAATTGTTTATTACAAATATGACTATATTTCGATCTTAAGTTTTAGCAATATGACGTTTGTTCAACGAAGTCACAGTGACTAACTGTAATAAGTGTGTCACACTACTGTTCTTGTATATTTTAAAAAATATAAATGATTATCTAGTTAGTCTTTAATTCTATAAAAATTGAGAAAAAGATTTTAGTTAATTTTACAGCAAACGTGTTTAGTATTTTTAAAATGAAGTTGGTGTATTATTGCAATGTCAGGCTATAAAAATAGTACAAGTTTACGGAATTTCCACCTGAAGAAAGAGAAAAAGGACGACATAAAAAAGATGCGACGAGTACACATGACTATTCGTTGCCTTTCTCGTAAAAATAGTACTTTCTTTTTCCGTCTACCGGTTAGCAGCATTCCAAAAGATAGCCTTTCAGATTAAACCATGTCACACGCTACTGTGTTGTGACAATTTTTCTTCTATTTTTCTATACCATTTTACTGCTATTCTAATAATTTCCTTCCCGATTATTTTCTTTTTATTTCCATATATTTTCATCCAAGTAATTTCTTTTTCGACTATTTTTTTCTACTCATTTATTATGCCCTGGAATTTTACAAATATTTAAATTGTTAGGGTGCACCAAAAGTTATTTCCGATTTTTCTAAGTCTTTTCCCACTAAGGTTAAAATTTAATAAAACCATTTAATTTCTCTGAGGAAAAATATTTTGAAAATTTGTTACAATTATGAAGAAATTACAAACTTTCTTAGTCTATGAAAAATTCCCTAGAAAAATTACAATTTTTTTTACGCACAATAAGATCCCATAATAAAAAATATAGGTTCCCATTTTATAAAGTCAAAGTTAACCTTGAAGTGACCTTGGAAATGTCACCCAAATCAAAAATTCATGCTGCCCAGCTTTTTCCTCCTCGAAATCCTTTGACACGTGTTTTCCACTTTTTCAAATATCTTCCACACTTTTCAAGATATTCGACAAGAAATTTTTAAAAAGAACACCCTGGAATCCATTTTGTATAATACCGTTTTGTAACAAAGGGTCTTTTACTTCGAAATTTAATGTTTTTTGTATTGTTGTAAAATTAACCTTCAAAGACCGTTTTGATAAAAAGACCAGAACAACTTTTGGTTCACCCTAATGTTTAATCGATTTCCTTTCAGCACTAATTGAGCCGCTTATAGTGGCTTAAGCCCATTTGTTTAAATTTAACAAAATGTGTTTTGTGGCAGCTAACTTCGAGTGGCACCTGTTGCTGCAGTTAACAACAAACCACTCACAAATGGACTTAGGCCACTTTCAAAATAAACGGCTCAATTATTATTTTAAAGATAAAAAAACATTTCACACTTTATTCGGACTTCTATAATCTACAGGGTAACGGTCAGACACAGCATAATCTCTGAGCACATGTGAAAATTTACTTTCACTTCCTCCTTTTGACTTCATGAAGTGTCGCGTAGCTTCACTTGTCCCTGTTTCCTAATACTTGACTGCCTTTGTCACCTAAACCAGCAATGTTGAAGAATTATTGAAGAAGTATTCTTTACCGAATTTTATTATTTCCATAGAAAAGTATACGCATCAACCAGAAACTAAGGCAGCAAATAAAACTTTATCTGATTTTTTTTTTATAATGATTTGTATCTTTTTACAAAACAAAAAAGCTTTAGAGTTGCCTTCATATTATGACAGGTTTGCATAAATTTGCCGATATCACTGAATTATTGCCAATATATTGCAAAAATATTCTTCCACAAAGCCTATTTACAAAAATTTACTTAACCCTTTGAGTCACACATTTTTTGTTTCATTATGAAGCATTATGAATCCCTGGTATACGGGGGTTTTCGAGGTCGCTGATCACGAATCTGACGTCAGATTTTGAAAATTCAAGATGGCGGCCGAAAATTTCACAGTTTGTCGGATTCGCTCAAAAGTCTCTATACGGGGGTTTTCGAAGTGGCGGACCACGAATCCGTCGCCAGATTTTGAAAATTCTAGATGGCGGATGACGTACTGTATCTACTTTTCGCGTTACCCAGGAACAACGGCGCGGACGTGGTGGATATCTGTTCCCTGAATCTAATAATACGTGATCAGTGACCTCGAAAACCCCCGCATAGAGAATTTTGTGCAAATTCAACAAACTTTGAAATGTTTGGCCGCCATCTTGAATTTTCAAAATCTGACGTCGGATTCGTGATCAGCGACCTCGAAAACATATAAGCAGATACTCTGGGTCTATTATTTTCGTCCAGGTTTCCAAAAACTGATTTTTCATCTGAAAAAGCTGAAAAAATTAAGACTAAGAGTCAACTTTCCATAATCATATAGAATTTTTCCATGAGAAACTGATAATTTTCGATCATTTGATCTATTACGGATATAATGAACGTATATGGGTCATTCTTTTACAAACCGTACAAAATTGAACAGCAAATGACCGACCCATTTTTGATTTGGCTGAAACTTTTTTTACGGGTTCTATATCGAAAAAAAGACACCTATTCGAGGAATTTTTTTTTTAAATAAAGATGGTTGAAAATTTGAGATTTTGGTGATTTTTGCTTGAAGACTCATTTTCAAAAATCTATAACTTCGGTTCATTTCAAGCTAGAGAAAACTTTTTTTTTCATTTTGAAGGTAAAAGAGTGAATTTTAAGAAATAAATAAATCCATCAAAATTTATAAGAAATTTCATATTGTTATAAACAATTTCAATGTTTGAATCAATTTTTAACAATGAAACCCACCACTTAGCGTGTTTTAAGTATGACCATCGTATTCTACGTTCAATTTTCCATCGAAAATGCTTTTTTTATAAATGGAGAAACGATTATTACTATTGCAAAAAAATCAAATAAACTAGCGCGGTACTTGACGTCAGCGCCCCAAGTTGCAAAGTACACATTGTTTTCTGGATTATAGTATAATATATATTATGTAGTGTGTAGAAATGGTGTATAATGCAATTATTATTTAATTATTATTTAATTATATAATATCATTAATAATAAAAATTTAAAAAATTTTTAAAAATAGTGATCATACAAGATCTGTCGTTTAATAAGAAAAAATCTTCGTTTTTAAATTATTCCTTATAAGCAAAGATTCAAATTTATAAACGAAAATTTATAAACGAATAGGTGTCTCTTTTTTTCGATATAGAACCCGTAAAAAAAGCCAAATCAAAAATGGGTCGGTCAGAATGGTGTTCGGTTTGTAAAAGAATTACCCATATATCCCTTGGGAAAAGCTTTGCGCGGCGCGCACATCGCCTCTGAACAGATAAAAGTAGGTGGGACATATACGTCCCACCATGGCGAAAGGGTTAAAGACACTATTCTTTTATATCGAATCTAATTAGTGTATCCTATTGTCCCATGGCTTTCCAAGAAAATTAACATTTAATTAAATTAGCATGACAGTGAAGGGGTCAATATCCTGTAAATTTATTCTTAATAAACGTCTTATGGAATCAGGAAATTTCATACAGATATTAACGAATCACTATGTTACCTCATTTTCAGTCAAAAATACATAACATGTATACTTTACATAGCTACACCAGAAAAAAAAGAAAGAGACTGGAATCTATACCACCAGGTGTTATACTTCTGCTTCCGGTGGCAGATATTTTCGAACTGCGATTTATCAGTATCTCGAGTAACGATAACCAACCAACGCCTATGGGACGATTCTTGAAACTCTAAGTTTGCGAAATATTTGCTAGAAAATTTGTCACTCCTTTGTTTCATTGATGTGGCAAGAAAGTTGTTAGAGCTATAGCAATTGAAGAATACCAAAGTCGAAAGTAACTGGGAGACTTTCACTAATAACGAAAACCATAGTAACTGTCGTACCTATGTTCCACATGTAGATTACACTTTAAACGTTACAAGCACTAAAAGGCGTGCCACTTGTTTCGTTGGCCTGGTTTCATGAGCTACTTTTTGCAGGCAACATGTATGTGTGCAATATGTACTATATTATGTCTACTTACAAGAAGAGACGGTGCCATTCTCTGGTTCTTCCTATTTTCTGATAGTTACATGTTATGGTTAATAAACACGACATTGAACAAAATGTTTACGAGTGTATAGTAGGATCTCGCTGTAACAATGTCATTTTATAACAATCCGTCTCTATAGGGTACTACATTACCTCCCGATAACAATCTTGCTAGCTCCCACCTCGAAAGTTTGTGAACCAATCGCGTCAATTGAAATTTACATTGCCTGCCGGGCAGTGAATATTCTCCTCAAGCTCGCTTGCAGTGGAGACTCGCCTTTGTGTTCTTAAATATTTTTCATATTTCAGTTTTCGAAATTTTTAAATATTTCTTTACTTGGCGATTATATCAGATTTAATAAATGAAATATCGGGATTGTCATTTTAAATTTGTAAAAATGAGTTTTTAAAAAATTATAGTTTTCCATATGTATTGTGATCAAAGCAATTTTATACTTTGTTAATAGAGAAATTTAAAAAGTTGTAATAATGGTTTTTCCAATTTCATCTTTTATGTTAAAGACTTTTTCAAAACCGATTCTTCTAAATTACCTATAATTTTGCCATAAGATCAAAAATCTATAATTTCGCTTGATATTTTCCCATTTGACAAATTTAAAAATCATTTTTTTTATTGGTATTATTTTTGTTAACTAATTTAGAATTTTCATAATCAAAATGTTGTTCAAGCCATTATTATCATTTCTTTTAATTCTCTAATTTCTTCTATTTTTCGATTATTTTATTTTTCAGATATTTCGTCACATTTAAACTTCGCCCAAAAATTATTTTCGCAAATTATTGACCATTTTTTTTACAAATTGCGCATGAAAAAATATCTCAATACATATCATGCATCTGCGCACACTCCTGCGCATTGAGCTTATAATCTACCCACACATAATCACGCTGAGTGGGAATTGAGGGGAAGATTGTTACAAGGAGTTAGCTCTGTCCTGAAGAGATTGTTATAACGAGGTTCTACTGTACACAGAGAAATTATTTGGTAGTTATAACCTGTCTTTCTTTCTTAAACACAAAAGGCGGTTCAACGTGTAAAACATTTATGAGAAATTTAATTAACGTGGAATGGAAACAGTATTCTCATAGGTACCCACAAAGAAGTGACTGCTACACGTTTCCTTTGTAACGTCAGGAGAACGAAAGCGTGAAACTTGGTGACTTCAATTTTCCGTTACTTGGATCGGGTACTTCTGATTCAAATAACAGTTGCGGTTTTGAAACTCTAAGTTTATATAAAATGTTCCCATAAATGGTTATCCCTTTCAGACATGGCTTGAAAGAAATGGACAAATAAAATATTTGAATTGTTACTCTTGACTTAGGGATATTTTGAAATAATTAAAACCCTCAAAATTTTTTCTTTCCGATGTTCTTATTTAATTAGAAAATACTGTAAAATAATTTTAAAGGTTTTAGTCAATAAATACGTCGAAAAATGATCGTTTAATTAGTCTATTAAGTTTCAAGATCGATTTGGCTCGTTTGTAGCCTTATTTTTAGCCGTTTTTTGTAGACTCTTGAATGAAGGAAGTGGCCTTTTCAGAGAACACGATGATTGAAAGAGATTTAAGATTGAATTTAAAAATTTAATGTTTATCCCATCTTAAATAATCAATAGATGAACAAATTTCGAAAAGTTATTACAACCTATACTTTTACTGACTTAAAATTGGAATGTCATTAATGTTTCACTAATTTTTCAGATCAAATCGTGAGACGTGGACTGCCAACATGGTGTTGAAAAATGTCAAGAAGTTTCATTGTGTCAAGTGCTACTTATAAAATGATGAAAAATAAAGTAGCAATTATGATACATGCAACGAAGTGAAAATGACATACAGGATATAATGATAACAGTGATAAAAAAATTGTTGGTAAAAATCGAAATGATTGCTAGTCTCCGACTTCTCATTCTACTGTTTTTCTTGTTTCCTGCGACGCTCTCGAAGTACAGAAGAAACGATAAATTTCTTTCCGCATTCGGTAAGACGAAATCCTCGTGTAAAAGTTGATCTTAAGTTGAACAACTTTTTTTAATATATCTAATACTTGTCCTTCGTTAAATTTTTTAGGTGCTTTGGAAAGTGATAATCTCGTGGATACAGAAAACCCAAACGGAGAAATGAGATTCTTTGATGAACTAGGCTGTAAGTTTATTTTACATTTGTGTGGCTACTACAGTAGAACCTCGCTATAACGATTTCACTTTATAACAATCTCTGTCGATAAGACGTAAAAATTACCTCCCGATAACAATCTTTCTAGCTCCTACCTTGAAATTTTATCTTTAATGAGTATTATACCAAAAAGTATTATGAAAATTTTTAATTGTCTATTAGCTTCTTCAAATTAGAATGATTGAGTGACGAATTAAGGTTTTTATACGAGGATTGTCTGAAAAGTTTCCGACCTAACAAATAAACAAGACATTTTTTCTCCAAAATCATTTTTATTTTTCAACATAGTCTCCTCTTAAGGATGTTCTGGATCTATATAAAAACGTTCAGAAATTCTTGAAACGTTAACAGAACATAGTTTTTACTACATTAAAGGAATTATCAAAGTTTGAGTTCGGTTCACTTCACCGTTTAAAAATTATGGCATTTTAAAGTTTGTACATTTTAACACGCCTTCTTATGGAGAATTCATAAAATTCCACTTGAAATCGTATTTAAACCTTGAAAAAACGTCAGAAACTCCAATTTTTTTCTATATATAGTAAAAACTATGTAATTAATTAATACACAAAATTTATTGATGTTCACTAAACAGTTAAAGAGAAAACAATTATAAACTACCAGAAAATGTCAGATGTATCACGTTACCATCTGACTAGTATGGAAACGTGACAACAATGTAGACAACTGACTATAGGGAGTATCGTCTATAATGCAGACGATGATTGCGCGCGACGTTTAAATATTGCCGTTTTTCACTTCCTTCTTCATTGTTTCCAGTTGTATTTGAGGTTATCTTTGGTTTTCTACTTTTTAAACCATTTTGCTGTTGAGCAAGCCAACACAAATAAACTTTCTTTATTACTATTTTACCCTTCCAACGGTAGGTTTCCGTTTTTGAAATATCAGACATTATAACTGATTTATTACGTAATACTTATTTGAATAAATTATGGCGGTCACACACAAAATCACAATTTCTCTATTTCGAAGCTTGACTACCATAACCTATACCTACACGACAGTACTGCCAACTCTCAAATAAAATAATATAACTGAGTACAGTGTTGTCACGTTTATTGTTATTATCAGAACATAATTTTATACAAATTTGAGGTGCTTATTTTCAATAGTAATCATAAATATTGCTTTCTGAAGTATTTTTGATTTATTTAAATATTTATTTTTAACTTTTTATTATGTAATTTTCTGTATTTGACATCACAAATTTATTTTCTTCCAGTTGAAATCAGGGGGTACAGTCACTCACAAAAGTCACTTACAATTTTTTCTAATATTAAGAAAACTTGATTAAAAAGCCAATATAAGAAGCAATTCACTAAGTAAACAAAAGCTTTCTAAATTAATCTATATTTTTAATACAAAATATACTCATAAATGGCCTTCATTGTCAATATGTTGATGGATTTCGAAATTTATGTACTTTTGTCCCCGATTGTACCTCCAGAACATCCTTAAGTCGATACACTTTTTCGATACTCTTTAACCCTTCCAAATAATAGTTGACGTCTTTCTCCTCAAAATAGGCGTTTACGTATGCGATAACCTCCTCGTCCGATGAAAAATCGCTCTCCTGCAAGTGAAACTTTAAGGTTGGGAAACAGGAGGGTTGGGAAAAGTCACTGGGGGCGAGATCTGGTGAATACGATGGGTGATGAACCAATTCGAAGTGCAATTCGTGAATTTTAGGCATGGCGGATTACCGAAGTGTGAGCGGATTCGTTGTCCTGAAAAACCTTTACAGTCTCACTTCCATGATTGTCAAACAAAAACTAAGCGTCCAAAATGGCTGAAATTTTGGTGAGGATTTCCCAAGGCATGCGCAAACATATTCCCTAACTTATGTTGATAAATGCTACTATCTTCAGGTTGAGGTCGGAAACTTTTCAGAGATCCTTCGTACAAGAGAGCCGCGTTGCTTAACTTCTTTTGGGGACGCGGTAGCCATCTAGCGGCGTGAACTATGCCTTCGTGGAAGTTACAAAAAAATATTGTGACGCAATAACGCGATAAATTGTGAGATCGAAGTCTCAAATTAGCAGAAGTCACGCTAGAAAATTATAAGAAAAAACACAAACAAAGCGTGGCTTGATGAACATTGCGTTAAAGTTACCGTGGGAAGAAAAGCATTAAAATTGAAATGGTAGACTGGTGGGCAAAAACGGAAGTTCATGGACCACGCTTAGAAACCAAAAAAAACATATTGAGTTTAGCAACAAAAGACGGAAATACATTAAAAATTGTCCTAGGAATAGATGACAATAGCAAAGAAAAAAAAACATTAGGTAACTATTCCGGGAAATAAATATTATAATTTGAGAGAAGGATTTCAGGCGCGAAAAATTATAGTAAAAGAGGAAAACAACAATATAATCGGAATTCCGAATTTAAATGGAATTAATTTTTCAACAAATTTTTTTGAATGAACTAATTTTAACGGAAAGACGAAACGGCCTTAATTAGACCGTTTCTGTTGGAAAGGCCATCATTTCTTCTGAATTTTCAGCTTCAATTAAGAAAATCTTTTTTAATTATAATTCTATATATGTGGTTCTGGATTTTTGATTATTTATAATTAACGCGGTAAAAATAGTGTTAATCGACTTTTACTTCGTTCGTATACCAGAATCTTACACCTTATTACGATTTACCGTAACCTACTGGCTACACAATGCATTACACAATATAAAAAATTATACTTGGCGGGATATGATACTCTGCTGCTCGATTATTCAATTTTATAGCGTTATTAGTCGCGCGGGATGATTTTATCACCTGCGCTTGTTTGACACGATGTTTAACATCTTGACGCACATGTCGACTATAACCGTCAGATATAGAAAAAAAAATTATGTGTCAGTGGGTTAAGCTGCTAATATGCAAAGCGTAAGTGTGTACTGTCCATGTAATTTTCCTTTTTTGTAATATTTTGAAATAGACAATTAGGGGGGTAAGACATTGTGACGAGCCAATAAAGTATAGGATTTTTAAACAGCAGTAACAAAAATAGTAAACAATCGAATAATACATATAAAGTTGTCTATTGTATTTTACTACAGTAGGACATCGTTATAACAGCCTCTTCGGACCGAGCAAACTCCTTATTACAATCTTTCCCTCGAGTCCCTCTTTGCGTGGCTATGCGTGACTAGAAAGATTGTTATCGGGAGGTAATTTTGCGCCTTATAGAGAGGGATTGTTGTATTGTGAAATTGTCATAGCGAGGGCGAATTTTTAAATTTTTTCTTATATTGCAAAACATAAAATGTATAATAAAATACCCAACTTTATTTGCTATGAAATAATTAAAAAGTATGAGATCAATAAGGAACTTTCAAATCTGAATCCCACAAAATTTTGCATTGTTTTTCGTAAACTGTTACCTTTTTGTACGATCTCTTTCGCAAGGAGTGAATTAAGTAAAAGTTTTCTGAGAAGAAAGTGACAAGCCGTTGAATTAATTTCGTTTTACCTGATTCACTGAATTTTTATTCTATACATCAGTAACTGTGAGAACACCAAAATTGAATTGTACATATTTTTAATGCCATAAAGCATTCCTTTTTTAATTTTTGAGTCGTTTATTTTTTGCTGCATATATAAACATACAATAGGTGAAAGTGTCTCTCTATGTATAATTAGGCCAGTCGGTAGAGAATAAAAACAGCCTTTTCTGACAAAAATAGTAACAGCAAACCGATTGTGCGATTACACAAAAGGGGATGCGTAGATTAATAGGTATATGTTTTTCACTCCAAGCTCTGGTCCCTTTACTTGTTATAAACAATTTAATAAAAAAAAATCGACTTTTCCGTCGTTTTTTGCTTATAACTTTTGAACTAAAGCAGTAATGTGAATGCTCCAACCAGATAAAATGTAGGTGATTAAAATACCTACAGAATGAGACCTGGAACGTCTCAATCGGATAATGAGGAACGGAAAAAAAATCGGGAAAACCGGAACATTCAGCGTTTTTTCAAAAATTCATAACTCCGCCATTTTTTGAGCTGAAGCGCCGACGTTTTGGGAATAAGTACTGATTAATGTGTTCTTTATGTGCGAAAAAAACAGAGATGGTCGGATAATTAGTTTTCTCACAATCGGGTCCGAATTTTTCAGTGCGCTCTTTTCCGGCGGGTCTGTATGCGTTACCGTAAGACCGATTGTTATTTTAAAAAAAGATTTGAAAAAATCGCAGGATAACTGTTGTTTTAGGGAAACTAGGAAGGGAAGTCGCGAAAGAAGGGGGAATTAGGACCGAATTTATTTTTAAAGAAATATAAAAAAACTCAGGACTTACCCTTTCTGTTGAAAAGATGAATTTCCAAGATTTATTTTTCTCAATTGGCTCAGTATGTTGACTCCTTGGAAGCTCAGAAATGAATAAGTGAAAATACAGATTTTCTTCGCCCTTATAAACTAAGAAAATTATCTTCTATCCTTAGGTTCTAAATACATTTTAAAATTTGTCGGTCATTCTCTCCTATTGCTCTGTTTATTTTAAATAGCTTTACGTGAAGCGAAAATATGGAAAATGAACCTGTAAATAAACAAGATTTAAAAATATTTATTCATTTCAAAGCTTATAATTTACATTTGTTAATGCAACGGTCATTCACTGGCATGCGATCAATTACTGGGCACTTTGCTCCATTTGGATTTCTAAATAATAAAAATCTACATTTATATTCTACATTTATCACATTAAACTCGCCCATTCAAGGTTCAATCTCATTCTTTGGATTCGTCGTCCACGGGAAATCCATTTTTCCTAATATTTTATTTTTAATATTTCCCTTGACAGTAAACTCTGTCACATCGGGCAAGTAAGAATTTCCTTTGTTTGTGATAAATATACGTGTGTTACAAACAAATATCAAATAAAAGTCTGGAGGATAACGGAGGATAACTTTTCGTTTTACCCTTTCAGAGACAGTGGGGCATATACGCCCCACCCGCTTATTTTCAGTTTATTTCACATATTTCATTTATTTTGCAGTATTTAGATGCAAATAAGCACTTTTTAGATTCTCAGAGCTCTAATTTAAGCAAATTCTCTAAAAAATTGCGTTAGTTACTTCAGTTCAGAGTGTCCAAAACCGGTAAAAAAAAAGTAATATTGATTCTTTACATCTTTGTGGTTATAAACAATAATTATTTATTGTACTTTACGCTATTTTATTGTAATTGAAGAGTTTTTTGAGTCGTACCGGTGTTCCTACCCTACCAAGTGCTCGGTGCAATTCACGATTAATGAAACTTTACTGAATCCAAGTGAAATGGTCTTATAATGGAAAGTTTTGCGGACATTACATTCCCACAAAAATAATATTGATTTCAATAAAACGTGGCTCTTGAATGTACGAAATTAGTGGAAAATGAAGGTACGCGAAATGTAAACAAGGAATCGATTAAAAAAAAAAGAAAAAAAATAATGGAATCGAGTAGTAGGGACCCAATGTAAGTTAAGTCCGCAGAGATTTTCTACCACAGCAATAACAGTGGGAAAGCTGGAGCCGGTGAAAGCAACTCAAGACCCAGATTAACCGATGGCGTCTTCAGTTCATGTGTGAGGCGCGATTCGACATCATTACATCAAAAAACTAAGTGTATTTTGTTACCTGTCCGGCCTCCGACAACTTTCTCCCATTATTAAAATTCTCAATATCTCATCTTCTACTGAATTCAAAGTTTCCACGTGAACTCCTCATTTTATGGAGATTTTTCATTACGATTTTGAAACTGGCCTGCGACAATTGTTGTAAATTTAGAAATTGGTTTTTTTTCTATAAACAAGGATTCAAAATTCATTTTCGTACAAGTGTAAAACGGTTTCACGGGTTGCAATGACCGGGGAACAAGAATGAAGAGGTAAACGAAATTTGGAAAAATATGAAAACGTCGTTTACGGATGGGAAAGAAATTCCCGTTGACTAAATTGTGCTTTACCATGATCGGCAAATATTAGGTGCAAGTTACAAATCGGTGGGGGCTGCCAAAGCTTTCTACGATGCAGCTGAAAATTTGGAATGTTGTTTATTCGCTGTTGGTTTTAATATCGAGTGCAATCGGTTACAATTTTCGCGAGTCCAGTTACACCTCGTTCGTAGAAAGAAATATCCAATTGTCTCCGGAAATTTATGGCACCAGAAGCTTTGATGCTTATCCCGCGATAGAAAAACGCGACTCGAAATTTGCAACAACGTTCCCGGTCAGTGACGATCTTGAAAAGTTTCCGAAACGCGAAAATCGAGCTATCGAAAGTACCTTGAAAAATGTTATCGAACGCGCACCCTCGATTCATACCCAAAAAGACGAATCGGATTTTATTAACGATTACAAATTTGAGAATAACGAGAATTATTGGAACGAGGGCTCGGTAAATGAAGATATCGTGAATTCGGAAGTGGAAGTACAAGACTTTGCCGAGTTTCTTCGTGATTTGAAGAAGAAGAAGAAGGCTCTTAGTGATGAAGTGGATGCTGCGTATGTTGGATACAAGCAGCGTCAAGGAAGACGGAGGAAACTTACGAGTGAGGAGCAAGGATTACTTTTAGTTGAAACGTTGAAGAAAAAGAGAAACCACACTATCAATGATAATCGCGGACACGGATCTGATTTGCAAAGTGGCATCATGGATATGCTTGGAAAAAGTATGATTGTATTTCTTTTCCAAGACAATTGAATATTAGCAGTTATATTTTTTTACCCTTACCCTCAATAAATTAAATTATAATAAAAATACAATTCTTATTAATAATATAAGTAAACAAATGTATAAACACACAACCATTAACGATTTGCTTCTATTATACTCCTTATAATTATGATACATATATATATTAATAATCATTATATCTTGACAAAACAATATATATACGTATAAAATACGAATATAATTAAATAATATTATTACAGAACCAAAAATCATTAATAAATACAAAATAATGAATAAATTAGTTCATACTATTTCCATAATATATCATTTTATGTAAAACCCTAAAAAAAGGAGGTATACCACCTAAAGAAAAAATATATAAAGAATATAAATAAACAACTATATCCCTACTACTATAAAATATAAATTGAGTAATATAAAAAATATTATAATAATAATTCAAAAACTTAATAAAAAAAATAAAATAATTCTATAAATAAGAAAATAAATAATTCTAAATCTCATTATAATTCCTATAATTATCCATCCTATATGATTAATTGATGAATAAGCCAAAATTAAACGTAAAGAAACTTCATTTAAACTAAACAATTCTATTAAAGAACATATAAAAATAGTTAAATATAAATAATCATTTAAAAATTGAAAAAAAAATACATAGGTATTAATTTTTGAATAGTAGTCATGTTAATTTTTACACCAACTGCACTGATACAAGCAAAGAACGAAAAATTCTTATAAAGGCTAAAAAGTGTTCGGCGAAAGTCAGTCTTTGCAAATTTGTTAAGTTGTTTCTAACAATAAAATTATTTACGTGGTTTTATTATTTAAAAAACATATATTTCGTGTATGTCTCAATCGGTAAAAACCGATCAAGAAATTAGGGAAGAGCAAACCGAAAGTTGAAATACTTGTAAAACTTACTAACTTATGCCATTGGATATTTTTTGCATTTCCAGTTTGAACTTGTTTTTGTTTAATCTCAAGCTCGACTTTCGAGTCGGAAATTACCGAATTACGGGCATCTGCCTTCCTCCGCCCTCATCTTGGAAACTACAGATATTTTTAATGATATTCAATAAATCAGGTGTGAAAGTTTCTTTTCCCTTCAGACATATAGGGTAAACTGCCCAGTAATTGACCACATGCCGGTAAATGAGCATTGCACAAAGAAAAGTAAATTATAAGCTTTGAAAATATAGGAAATTTTCCACAAGTATTCGGTCATCTATTAGGCTTTTAGACGTGTTACACTTCATAGTTAATTTAAAATTAATTGCGATAACAAAAAGTAACTATTATATTTACAAATATATAAACAAAAATGAAATTCTACGAACTGACACGAGTTAGTGCATTTTACTGAAGTTTTGAAGCACCGAACTTGAAAAATACTGACATGCTACCAAAATTTGCAAATTTTTTTGGTACTTTTTCTATGCATTTTCTTAAAATAGGTCCACTGACATTATAATATCACCATAAAAGCCCATTTACTTTATTCAAACTATAACTCTTTAATTATTCATTAAAACTTTTTCGAAGGATATAGGTCCATAAGATGGGATTTTGACCCTAATAATTGTTAAAAGTTATAATATCTCGGATTTATATAACAATAATCTTTTTAATAATTTCAAACTTTTGTTGGAACAATTTCAACTCTTTTTTAATTAATTTAAGCCCTTTTTTATTGGAGCAAACTTAAGTCTTTTTATTATTTCACAAAAAATAACTTTTTTGGCACATTCAACTGCATTTTTTAATATGAGCGCAATTACGCACAACTTTTTTTTATGTATGTTGTAAAAGACATCAAAGCACATCATGTATGTAAAAATGAAGATGTTGCGACTCTGTGCTCCCTTGGAGCCAAAAGCCGGCCATATGGTCCTCCGTCCTTTTATGAAGCTGTTCTACATGTATAATGTAAATCTTTCTATAAAATTTCAATTAATTCTTCGTATTTTGAAATACCTACCATACATCCGTAATAAATATAAAAACTTACTTCTACAATTGCACAGGGTTGCTAACGTAAATTTTTCTTACAAATTTTGGATGGTTAATGCGATAGATATTTATAGATATTATGTGACAGATTATATTATAACTAGTTATAGCATATAGTTATATTATACATTACATATAGTTATATTATAATATCCCATAAGTTGTATTAGGGTGGACCATACGTTTTTTCCGTTCCGGCTTGAGGTCATACATAGCGTGGTGCGGAAGGAACTTATGGGACACTCTATAGTTATATTATATATAGTTATATTATAGGTAGGTTATGTCATAGATAATATTATACTTGAATATACTTATCATACTTTCGTTGAAAATATTTAATCAATTTCAATTCAATAAATTTCAAATTATATTCGTTAAAGTTTTTACGTGAAATGGGGTTTACCTTTCTTTAGTCACTAATATAACAACGGCATTGTTTCAAATCAAATTCAAATATTAGTGTCAGGCTATTTGGGGATAATAACCGAGAGGTTACATATCATGGAATTAATAATAATAATTGGAAGAAGAATATATTTTTGAATAAACTACCCGTCCAAGAACGACCGTTACAACGAATGAGACAAAGGAGATACATATATTTTTTTGGTGGTCACATGACCTGCAGTGGTTCGTACTAATACGCGTGGGAGGGCGCCACATGCTTAGGACCGCATCAACCTCACTACAATTGGATGCAATTTAGCAATAACCAAGTCAACCCGTGCTATAGGTTGACATGTTATTGCTAATTTGCGTCCAATTAGTAAGAATATAAATAATTTACTAATAAAAGACGAGTTCTGTACTTATTTATCTTTAATAATATTTTGATAATAATAATATTAATATCAAAATATTATTATTATTAATATTACTATTAATAATATTTTCTTAATAATATTATTAATAGTAAATTGATAGGGTATATAATTGATACGAAAATTGAATTATTCAAAAACACATATAACTATGGTCGTATTCGTCAGCCCTTCTTATTATTGTTAGATTCAGAGAGAGTTTGCGCATTCAAATAAATTATAAAGCGCCTGTGTGCATTTGCGCGCCTGCGCATATACCTCTTGCAATTTTCAAATATTTAAATCCAATAAATGTAATATTATTATTTTATTATTAAATAAAATTTCCATAAGGGTCAATATTATTCCTTCTAATGTTTCACGTATATTGAAATTAGGTTTGAATAATGAAAAATATTATTTTTCAGCCAAACAGTCAATTACAATTGAATAACTATAAAGAATGTTAATTCTAGTTCCTTATTTCTCGAAGCTTTTAAAACCTGGTACTTACATAAAATGTTGCAAATATTTACGAGAATCTGCGAATGTACAAAAACGCACAGAACATATCCTAAATTAGTTAGTTTGTTACTTAGTTAGTCAAAATTAACAATTTATTAATATTAGGTTGGAAACTATGAAACGGGCGTTGAATACTAAGGAAGGCAGGACTAATAAAGGAAAAAGGAAGTGACGTATGCAAAGACATGATAGGTGCTACCAACTTTGATACGTCAAAAGAAATAAAACACTATAGGGAACCAAATCAGAACAGTCAACATTATTCCAGTTCAACCGGTTAATAGTTACTTTGTTGCTTCAACAATGACCTTTTTAACTAATTCGCAAGTAGAAGCAAATGTAGATGTCAGCACTTGAGATGTCTATGTGGGGTCTAATCGGAAACGTATCATTGTCTGATTGGTTTAATTGGTACCCCCGTAACGATATCACGGAAGCTGCCATTTTGACTTTCTTCGGGAAGCCCACTTAGGACGACTCCGGGTTCGAACACCAGATGCCAGCCACTTTTCTTTTAATTGCCAAAGCTATACCAAATTCGATCCAAAACCTCCAGGATCGCATGAGGCCCTCTGCTTGAAGTCACCCATTGTTTAAAGTTGTTAAAACTGTAATAAGGTTCAAAGAGCGAAAAGAAACATAAAAGATATGATCATAACTTTCGCTGTGAGTCGTCCTAAATTTCATTCATGAGACTGTACTTCGTAGCGAAAGTGCCGATATCGCTTTTACCTTGAGAAACAGAGCAAAGAATGCCTTTTCAATGTTCAATATATACATGTATACGCTGATACACCTATTGTTCATCCTTTTTATTTTACAATAATCGTTTCAGTGATTCCGCAAACGTGCAAGTACAAGGGAGCCAAGTTCGAATGTGGTCTTAGCATAAGCTGCGTATTAGGTGGAGGTCGACCTATCGATCTCTGTTCCGGTGGTTTAATTTGGAGCTGTTGCGTTGACGACGATGATATCCCTGAGAAAGTACCACGACCCACCACTGGATTGCTGCAAAATGCTAGTAAGTATTTCATTTAATTTTTTCTCTGTTATACAATTTCTGAAATTGTATAAAGTAATATATTTATGAAATAATATTATTGTGACGTATCGACACGATATTACCAACTAGGCAAACAGGCCCCTGGCCTCTAGCGAGCGCGCCAAGAATCTACTGCGCACGCGCACGAACGAACTTGTAATGTGTCATTGGGTTCTCGGAGTGAGCCTCCTCCTCGTCATTTCTGTATCAAGCTATTTCATACAATAAACCATTTCGCGAAAGCGTGCAAAGGGGTTGTATATTGTGTTACCCGGTACTTCATAATTACATTACTAAATTTGTTCAATTCTTGGTTGGACATATTGAGACCCTCGGGGTCCCGTCTCGGAATTAGTTCATTTGTTTCAAATGACTCGTGTTTCAACTATCCCCAGTCTCCCCTAAAAACAGGGTACAAAATTGTTGAAATCTAAGTTTGTGAAATTCTCGAAACAACTAGTTCCCGAAAACGTTAAGACGTGGCGCTAAAGATTAGAATCGGAACGTTAGCCTCTTTGAATTCAAATTGGCAGGACCGGTTTGATCTCGAAGTAGGAAATAGTCATCCGTTGAATATAAGGAAATTCCCTGATTTGTTACATTAGTTAGACACCAGCAAATATATTTTCTTTTTTGTTATATTCTTTATATTGTAACGAAAAACTAAAACAAAATAATAATATAAGCGTTATGAAGGGTACGACGAGTAGTAAGGGATATTTTACATCACCATTGTTGGTTGAACATAACATTTATTATTTGTCACTTTAACCCTTTGAGTCACACATTTTTTGTTTCATTGAAGCAGTATGAACCCCTGGTATACGGGGGTTTTCAAGGTCGCCGATCACGAATTAGACGTCGGATTTTGAAAATTCAAGATGGCGGCCGAAAATTTCAGTTTGTCGGATTCGCTCAAAATTCTCTATACGGGGGTTTTCGAGGTCGTGGATCATGAATCCGTCGTCAGATTTTGAAAATTCTAGATGGCGAATGACCTACTGCATCTACTTTTCGCGTATGACGCAAAGGGTTAATATAACACTTTGGCTGCCATGTTGGTCACCGGTGTCCGGACACTAAACTTTCCGTACAGGCCGCGCTGGTTATGACAAATACAATAGCGTATACCATTACGACCCACGCGGCGTGAATAGGGAGTCACGTAAATTTTACGTGGCAGTCAAAGGGTTAATCATTATACGTCTTTTTTGGAATAAAAAGACCGTTATAAGAAAACATTGAACAACTCGAAAAAGAAAAATTGAGACATCCTAAAACTTTGATCCTAGACTTGTCGTTAAACTTGGCGAACCAGTATCCATTTTTGTACGAAGACGTGCAGATTTACGGAAATAATTTGCGCCCTAAGCCGCCATTGCATGGTGCTGATCAACCTTCGAACACTTATCATATAAACAAACCACACTGGAATCAACCAAGTACGAATAGACCTTCAAATAGTTTCTTGGACTATCCTCAAGACGAAAATGGAGTTTTCAGCACGTCTTCCGAAGTATACATCGAGCAGTATCCTGCTTCTCTGGACTACTCGAAATACCGTGGTAATCCAAAGATGATCAAATGCACGCTTCAGCTGTTCACAACACTTGCAATGAACGTCAATTTTTTTTTATATACAATAATCCACCACAATATTTATTAGGTGGTTGTGTCTAGCTGGCATCTTTTCCTCTGAGTGTGCATTCATCTTAGCACGCTTTCTTTCGATGCTATCTTTGCAAGCAACGCTTCCTCAGCAATGAGAGTATGCATGATCAAGGTTGACTGGAAACAATGACTAGGAAAAAGAAAGTATTAGGCTCTTGGCGACTGGAGACAAGACTATCAAGAACATGTATGCAAAAGAACAGTGTAATACACTTCCCAGTAAATTCTACTTACACTTTTCAACAATTTTTAAAAAAATATCCTTTCTTTGACCGCTGGTTGCAAATGAGCTATATATTTTTCGTCAATCTTTCAGTAGTGTTAATATTTAAGGGAATTGGAACGTGTGACAGGAAATGGACAGAACTAGCTAGGGAAGATTGTTATAGGGAGGTTTGGCGAGCTTGTGTGAATGAGACAATGAACTTTCGAGGTCCTAGTACCCTTATTTATCTCATTGTACCTTTACACTTTGACACTGCAAAATGATTTTTTCACGGAATTTAGGAAGAATCCTAGAATGGTTTTCCTTTGTAATCAAAAGGTAGTGCAATTCAAAATTGAAAGGCAGTTTATCCAAAACGCCAAAAATATAAAATAAAAATTGTTCTGATTTGCGGGCAAGGCTTTGCAAAACGACCCCAGGAATTTTTATTGCACAGAACTTGGCACAATTTCTAACAAAGGAGGCAAAAGACACCTTTTGGACTTCGAATTTCGAATTATTTTCGAGATTATATTTAATTTTTTTTAGATCCACAATCGGGAGGTGCTTAGTAGAGCAATTATGCGTCTATCAAAAATTTGTTCTTAATTAAGAAAATCTGTTTCAATTATTACTCTATATTTTTGGTTTTGGATTTTTTGATTACGTATAATTAACGCGGTAGAAATAATATTAGTAAAAAAAATTTGCTTTCCGCAGGTTGCGGTGAACTGTACACCAGAAGCAATAGAATTGTTGGAGGACACAGCTCCAGTTTTGGCAGTCATCCATGGCAGGTGAGAATCACCATTGTGAGAGTTACCAAAAATTCTCAGCCTCTTATTTTTTCCGTTTCACACTCCGTAAATTTCACGCACGAGTACTTTCGACTTTCACCTTTCTTAGTTTAACCATATCCTTGCACAATCTGGGGAAATTCTATTAGCCCAAATTTTAAGTCTGGGGAAATTCACCTACTCAATGAAAATTCCTTTCTGTAAATGACATTCGCTTAATTGTTCTTATATTTATTGTTTCAGGCAGCTATTATTAAATCTGGATTTCTATCAAAAAAACTTTCCTGCGGTGGAGCCTTATTAAATAATCGATGGGTTGTCACAGCAGCTCATTGTGTTGCAACGTTAGTTTCCACAAACATTACATTTCAAAGTAATAAAAACCGTCCTTTTGGCCAGGGTCTGCATGATAAATCAAACAATTTTTAATATTGTTTTTATTGGCCTATGTCTATAATATTGTTTATTTTATTTAAGTATTTTTTATTTTATTCAATTTCGTACCGTCACTTCAGAGATTATATAATGTTCCACTAAAATCAATTCTGCTTTTTACAGAACGCCAAACAGTAACTTAAAAGTCCGTTTAGGCGAATGGGACGTTCGAGATGCTTCGGAAAGACTGTTACACGAAGAATATAACATCGAAAGAAAAGAAGTTGGTATTTTAAAATAAATAATATTTCTAAATGACTTTAACAATATATACGACACTCTCGTATTAACAGTTTAAGGATGTTCTTGCGGGACAATCTAGTCAAATGAATATCCGTACAATGGTTCTCTTTTATAGGAAATTAAAAAATATTAAGGAGCATATCTATAAGATAATAGAATTAAATAACGTAATTTATCAATAACAATTAATTTTACGATTAATATATGCAATATAGGTAAAATAAAATAAGCTACAGTCACTGATTTGACTAAAGTACCATCTTCTGAAAGTAAATCTTATAATCGAAAACATTTTAATGTTCAATCGTAAATATAATGCAACACATATTTTTTGTTATTAAAAATATATTTGAGAAGAGCACCGTGATATAGTCCTCTAAATTATCTTTATATAAATTATTTGTTTCTATAATTTCAATCGCTTTACATTTGGCAACGTTGTCCATAAAACTTTCACTTCTTACCAGTTGGCAAGGCTGTTAACTATATTTTTCGTATTCGTACATAACCTGCAAAGATGGATCAACATCGTCACAAAGGTCGTTTCGAAAGAAAAAAGAAAACTGAATGGCGAAATAACGTGAGTGTTGCTGTTAAAAGAAGAAAAAAATGTCTTTCAGAAAATGAATGTGTAGTGGAAGGACGAAGAATAGTGAATATCAGCCAAATCGCCAAAGACTTGTGGTACAAATCTTGTCTTATCGTAATTTATGCAAGTACGCAAATTTCAAACTTCCCGGTGAAAAAGTTTGAATTTATACCGCTAGATGTCGCTCTTATCGATACGATGTTGCCACGCTGCTTACGCCTGTTTATTACTTCATCGTTTTTATCACGTTCAAATCTAAATAAACAATTAACTAAACGGTCAATTATTTTCATTTTTTTTGTTAGGTACAGAATAATATAATGCAATTTTTAAAATTTGTTTGGTTGAAAAATCTTTTTTAATAAATTAGAATTCTTGAGTAGAACATGTGAACTTCTATTTTCCCTATACTTAACATGTAAAATTGCAATTTTTCCAAAATCGATTACTCACAAACTAAACGGTGAAAAATTTTCAAAAAAATAATTTAAAATCTGTAATTTCAGATTTATTAGTCAAAATTTTTTCAGAATTTAATCTTTGATTTTTGCAAACGCAAGAACATCCTTAAGGGCTAGCTACACATCGAGTGTGATTTCCTCGAGGCCTAAAAGTCAACGTGGCTATATTTAATCAACTTTCAAAACTAAAAGAGACATGAATTGTTTCTTATATTTCCACAGGGTTTAGGCAATTTTTTAGAATTTTTGAATTACATTTTTTGGTAGTAAAATACTTTAAACTATCAAAAAATGTAACTGGAAAATTCTAAATTTTGGCAAAATTCTAAAAACGTCACTGAGCTCTGTCACTGTTACTGTCAAACGTCACTGACAAAGGTGACACAGAACTGCAGTCAAAGTACTTCAATTGCCTGAAACATGTTACAGGTACATCCCCAATATTCACCGACGGATTTTCGAAACGATGTCGCTCTTATCAAACTCTCTCGTACAGTATCGTTTAAGCAGCACATAGTTCCTGTTTGTCTCCCGGCTAGAAACCTCAAATTATCCGGCCGCACGGCTACGGTTGCCGGATGGGGCCGGACGAGACATGGCCAAAGTTCAGCACCTTCAGTTCTTCAAGAAGTAGAAGTTGAGGTAATGTTACTTTTTCTAAGCAGAAGTAACTCTCTCTGTTGGACAAGAACTTCACTACGGAGAAGCGAAGGTCCCTGGTTCAAATCCAGGTCGCGGGTTATTTTTCCATGAATCACCTTTTCGCTTAAAAGATGCAAGAAAAATACAGAAATAATTGCCTTGTCTTGGTATTACAAGATTTGCAATAAAAATTTAAATTAATTTTAAAACAAAAAAATTTTAGAATAATTTCAGTTGATTTACATTAAGTTTCCAGTCCAAATCTCGTCCCAGATTAGACTCCATGGGTATAATCTTTCCTTGTTTACTTCAATATAAATATTTACTAGATAATCGAATTGTCATAAACAAATGACACCAAAAAGCTTATATAATAAATAATACTTTTAAATTACATTTCGCAAAATAATACGTTTTCCTTTTAACAGGTTATTCCTAATGAAAGATGCCAAAGGTGGTTCAGGGCAGCTGGGAGAAGAGAAACCATACATGATGTTTTCTTGTGCGCTGGTTACAAAGAAGGTGGCCGCGACTCTTGCCAGGTTCAAATATTTGCGCTCATACATACTAGGTTTTAGCCCAGAAATGTGACATATATTGTGGCGTTTCTTCCTATCTTGAAGTACTAATCGAACCAAAAATTGTGGGCGCCAGGCTAACTCAAGCCAACTTCAATAAAACTTAAAATACTGCTCACGGGTTTCAAAATGAAACCCAAACACTTACAAATAACAAATAGACTATCTTGAAAGATTCGATTTCGACAAGAACAGTAGATAATTTTGTGAACTATGAGATAGCAAGTGAATTACAAAGAAAATTTTTAACTCCAGATTCGAAAATGCATAATAATGCAAATTTAATAATTCTAAATTTGTTTAATTTTCTTTCAGGGGGACTCTGGTGGCCCATTAACGATGTCTATCGAAGGAAGATACGTTTTAATCGGTTTGGTCTCTTGGGGTATCGGATGTGGTCGTGAGCACCTGCCAGGGGTTTACACCAATATACAGAAATTTGTTCCATGGATTGACAAAGTTATGAGTTAACCGATAAACGTCTTAGAATTCAAGACAGAAAAGATTTAACATCGAAGTTATCGAACTGAAAAAAAAAATGGAAAACGGATAACCAAAGTTCGACAAAGACGCTTTTATTTAATTGTGAAAACATCAAGTTTAAAAAAAGTAAAAGAACTTATTTGTGTTTCTCACGCGTTCCATGAAGATGATGTCTACAGTATAATTTACATTCATGTCATGGTTGACACAATAAAAGCAAGAAACTGATTAAATATTTAAGAAATAAATGTTATTTACAGTAAGCTATTGCGAATTTTGTTTTATGAACCCTTAGGTGGAACCCTTTTGTTTGACGCCGGTATAAATCTTTATGGACGACACCAACGTGGTGCCACCGACGCTTGCCCGATAGTTTTGGCATGGCACCAACGTGGTGCCACCGGACGGCATAGCGTTGATAACCCAAAAAATACGCATTGTACGAAAAAATTTCGACGTAAATTCCGTAGTAAAATAAATGATTATTATTATTATTGGACATTTTAAAATGGACTCCGCTTACTTGCGGATCTAGTATTTGCTGTTTATTAGCATAGTTCCATACACGTAATAATAATAATAATAACAATAATAAGTTTCACTTAAGCTTTTAGGGTGCATCCTAAAAGTATAGAAACTGTTGCAAAATTTGTTATCGATAAACTAATGATCGATCAACTAATAAGTAGGTACTTCGCAAACTAAGTAAGCAAAGGTACTTTTACAGTCTCTTGCCGATATGCTTTTGTTGTCCTGGAACAGTTTTCCGCAGGTCGCACTTGGTGGAGTTGCACGTTCAACCCAGTTAAATTTGTACCCTACTTCGGTAAGGTTCAGGCCTGTTGTTGTATACCAATTCCTGTCTCCGTAAAGCGAATGAATCCCAAGCCACACGAAATCAAGCTTATAGATTTTCATAAAATCAAGTAGGGCTTTCTGGTCAGAAGATGATGTCAAAATTGGTAACTGGGCTGTTGACAAAAGTACGCATGCGGTTACATCAAAATTTAGAGTTTAGAAAACATAGTTTTTTAAATTTCTAAATTTTTGTCACTTGTGCGTTATGAAAATAATTTTTCTAAATAAAGGAAAATTAATATTACCTCATGAAATTTAATTTTGCGTAACGAAAAATTATTGCGTGACCCAAAAAGTAATTCCCAAAAAAAAGCTTCGTTTTTTCAGTGCGCCTGGATAGGCTTTAAGAAGAAAGACGAATTATGGTCACTTTCTACGTACCATTAATACCACTACAACGTTTTCGGGCATCATTCCAACCATCGCTAAAACCGGAAATGTATCGATAGGATTTGCCAGTAGGACTTGACCCACAAACACCTGGTAAAGTGCTAATACTGTTTTCAGTGGTACTCAGTACTCCTGTTGTCGAAGGATAAACAGGACTTGATGTTGGTGTTGTAGTTTCAATACCGGGACTGGTACTGGTATTAATTTCTGTAGTAATATTGCCAACACTTGTAGTTGGACCTACACTTGTAGTTGGACCAACACTTGTAGTTGGACCTACACTTGTGTTACTCGGTGGCTTAGTACAATTGCAACCACTACTGAAATTTCCATTGAGCCCAATGTTGACTTGCGGACCCCATACCTGAGGTCCATTGAAAAAAAAGAATTGTTGGGCCGCTTGAAAGATGTTGTGTCCCTTGCTCAGTGTGGCCGATATTCGTTTCAACAGGGTACCTAAAATAAATATATACACGAACTGAACATTTAAAGAACGATGGCAAAGAATTAAGAGATGTCTCCTGTGATAAGATAATTTCGTAACATGCATTTCGGGTCAACTTTTCTTTGTTTCAGTAATAATTGATTTACCTTATTGTTAAACTTACTTGTATCAGTGACATTGTCCTTCACGGGATCCAAACTCTGCGCATTTAGAAATGCCACTTCACCGACCGTTAAGAAAAGGCAAAATAAAACTGTGAATTTTGGATCCATTATTCTTGAATGCTTTGCAAGAGAATGACGATGCTACGCATGCAAAAGTTACTTTTATCGTATCACTAGCCAGATATTGGTATATCTGTCGTATCATTCTATATCTTGAAAAATCGCTAAATCTACTGGAAAATCTTCAATTATTTGAAAAATTGTATAATCGTATTATCTACTTGAAGGGTTATATCTATTCTACGAATCTATTTTGCTTTGTTTCCTCAATGCATTTCTTTGTATTACTGAATAATGTGAAAATCGTATGATATATGAGCCGCTCAGTGCACAAATCGATTAACTCCATAAAAAATGAAGTTGACAAAAATGATAAAATAGCATATATTGCTTTTTAAAATCCTTTCTAAATAACAAATTTAAAAAATGGAAAAAAATGGAGTTAACCGATTTGTACATTGAACGGCTCATATGAAGGTCATTTTCACCAACCTCACACAAAGACTGCTAGGGTGAAACCCAGTTTTCGGACATTTAGTGAGAATTTGAAAATTTTTAAATAATTTGAAGGTTTTCCTAATTTATTTTGAAATATTTCTGATGGACGGTTCATTATTAACTATTTTTCTGTATCATTGATTTTTTCTGGCGATATTAACACTATTTCTACCGTGCTTATTATACGTAATAAAAATTCAAGAACACAAGTATAAAATTATAATTAAAATAGATTTCCTTAATTAATGCCAATTTTTTTGCAACCACTGTAATTTCCAAAAATCCAAGAGCACAAATATAAAATTATAATTTAAATAGATTTTCTTAATTAATGCCAAATTTTTTACAGGCGCATAATTGCTCTACTAAGCACCTACCGTTTATGGATTTCAAAAAATTAAAATTCTAAAAGGTGTCTTTTGACACCTTTCGTTCTTGTCCTATTTATCGGACACATGAAAATTCTTATAACCAATTACCGTGCTCCCCGTTTCCGAACCTAATGGCTAGTACAGCTCATGGTAGATTTTTAGATACATATATTTCTATTAATCTTTCAGTATGTTAAAATATATAATAATAAATATTTTTTTAACTTTCTTTGAAAAAAAAAACTGTAAATTTTCACCTACATATAGTTGTATATGTATAAACCCCCTTTCTCCTTACAATTAGTTGGTCATTTTTTTGGAAATAATAATTCTCCATTTTTCATTTTTCCTTACGGCCTTTTTTGAAAACTTTTTGACAATCGTTTCAGACCCTGATTTGGTCTATCTTCAGTGTTGATTTCATATTTTACTTTCTTAGATTTAAAATAATATGATATTTCGAAAGTACATATTAAAGATGTTTTCGACTTAAATGTTAAATACGTAGTTTTTCTTTCCTGGTCTCAAAATTTTTATTTTTTAATTTAAATTATATTTTTCAAACGATTTTTTAAATTGACCTTAGAAAACGTTGCTAGTTTTAAAACTTAAGGGGGGCAATACATGTAGACGGTAAGAAAATAGTCAATTTTTATCATTTTTTTTCTTAAGGAACAAAACGTTTTAAATTTTTGAAACTTTAGGTACACTTTACTACATAATTAAACTGTTTAAATAAATTTTTCCATTAAGGAATATTGTCAAATGGCGAAGTTCTGTCGTGATCTTTCAGGAAGGTTTTGGCGGCAGTTACCCGTTTGTGGGAGTCCTAACGACTTTAATATTCATCTTAAAAATATGAATCAAATATTTTTAGTATTTTAACATCCAGATGCTGAACTTATACCTAAGAAACATTTAAAAAACTGAAAATTACAAAAGTGGAATACTTCAGGCAAAAAACTGCAATTTTACGTAAAATTTTTTTTTCTTTTTGGCAATAAAAAAATCAATTTCGAAAAGCGATATTCATAAACAAGTAGGTATAAGTTCAAGGTAATATTGTTATTGAGTTGTGTGTACAATTTTAGCACGATCGGTGGATTCGTTTTAAAGTTGTGTTTCCCACAATCTTAAAGAATGTAGTTTTCCGCAAAACGTTTTTGAAGTTCGAAACAACGAAAACTCAATCACTTTAGTAACTTACCGGCTAATTAGCGATTCCAGGGGCACACCGAATTTCAGTTTAAAACTTTACCACCTTATTTTTGAGATGTTTAACTAACATTTTATGAAGAAAACAAAAATTAGATTTTTTGAAGCTGCTACATGTATTGCCCCCCTTAAATGTTTAGGTATAATATTATTATATTATTTCTGCATTTAACTAAAAAGGATAATTGTTCATTTCTTTTTACAATGTCCAAAATATTTTATATTCAATTTGGTTTGTAAACCATATTGATGATGTATAAAATTGATAAAAACTTATCTTTTTTTATTGATTATTATTGTTGTATTCTTCTCCTTCCCTTTTTATCGACTGTCCAATGTTGAATTTCTTGAAATCACAACGCATTTAACATTGTAGTCGAAAACATCTCTAATATGTACTTTCGAAATATTATATTATTTTAAATCTAAGAAAGCAACATATGAAATTGAACTAATAATTTAAATCAATGATCTGAAGATGACAACGTATTAGTTGTCGAAACGTCAACACAATATTTAAATAAAAAAATTCAAGACCGATAGACTGAAGAAAGAATATATATTTATTCAAAAAACATTGTTTATTAGACATATACTAGACCCGTATAAATTACAGGTTGTAATTATAACGAGGATATATGTAAATTTTTGTATACCTTTAATACAGTTCACATAATTATATTACATAATATACCTTAATCATTTTAAATGTTATTTTCCGAATGTTAATACTTTATAATTATTAAATGTATTTTTTGGAACATCAATATCTTGTTTCTTAGGAGATTGTGCCTGGTTGGCATAGGATATATATAATAGTTATACACATCGTAAAACTGTATATTTCTTTAAACGTCACAAATATTTCAATATGATATCTGTCATATATTTTGTATCAGTATTTTATTACATTTTTTGTATTGTATTTTATACACATGTATTAGAGTAGTTCTTCGTGTTTTGCAATTGTTTAAAGAAAGGGAAGACACGCAAGAGACGTATTTGATAGCGTCATAACATTAAAATAAGAGAAGAATTAGTGAATTTGTGTTTCGCAAATGATAGGAGAACGTGTGAGATTACAATTATCTGTACCCATTCCCCAGCCATCGTTCCTTAAAGTTGCGCAACGATACTGGGCCGAGTTTGTAGGACCGTACCAGTGCGAGTAGCCAACTTGACTTAAAGTTTGACCAGCTACAGTAGTCCAGTCCCCTATCCCATACAATGCGTGTAGTCCGAGCCAAATTTGAGACCCATTGGTGATCAATGAGATCAGACGGTTTTCCTCTTCTAGCGATGTTACCACCGGCAGGTCCCCTGAAAATGAAGCATTTTCAAAATAGGTAATTCATGAAGTAATGCATGCGACCGATCCTTTCACTCGTTACTTACCTCCCGTGGCCCTACACAAATTTCGAGCAGCAACCCAACTATCTGCCCGATTATAGACGTCGTAGAGTTTTGTGCAATTTACGGCCGGTCCTTGCTGAGCCCTCAGCAGGTTAACTGGAATAAAAAATAAATTATTCAAGATCCTTTTCCTCTACATTCATAGTTCAGATTTATTGTATAATAAAAATCGTCTAAAAATTCATGAAAAGGAGACATATTTTTTTTACATGTAATGGTTCCTGCATTTATGAAAAATATATTTGCCTTTTAATAAGTTATCATACACTTACCCGAAAAGTTCTTATTTTTTATCGAGTCAACATCTTCGGAAATGGTTGTAGTAACATACAAGGCAAAAAAAAGAACGAATTGCACTTTGGGTAGCATTTTATTCTTCTTTTACTGAATTGCAAGTAGATTCACGAATATCTCTAAAAGGAATAGTGTTGCTGCAGGAAATGATTAGTCTTATATGGCTTGAAAATAAAATGATATGGAGGAGTTCCCACCTCCTGTCTTTCTGTTTCTCATATAATCTTATCACTGGCTTGTAGATAAATTTTTAGTATCGAAACAACTAGAAAGGGAAAGTGTTTTTCTGGAAAATGTAGATTATGTGTTGATCAATATCTTATTTAGCAGAAACTAAGAAAGTTGAAACCATACAATTTTTCCTTTCAAATAAGACACTAAAAAGTAATTTTTTCTTTGTTTATCTTAGATAAATATATATTGGTGCAGATACAAAGGTATCCTAAAAAAAACCCCTTGGTGCAAAAAACTGAGGCAATTTTACTGTACAAAATAATAAAGGTGAAACGCGATAAAATAATAGAATAAACGATTATCCAAAATGTCTTTCCTACATACATGCGAATATATACATCAAAGAAATATATCCAGTAACGTCAGACAAGTAGTTTTACATTTTTTGACAAATGTAAGACCTATCAAGGTAAAGGAGTGTAAAACTTCCCAGTAATTGATCGCATGGTAGAGAATAACTATTGCACAAACACGTATAAATCATAGGTTTTGAAATGAGTAAATGTTTAAAATGTGATTTAGAGTTTCAATTTTCCATATTTTCGAATAAATTTGGTAAAAGAAAGTAAGAATTAATATTTTTATTGAAAATATTCCACAAGTATTCGGTGATCTATTGGGCTTTTACGCATATTGCACTTTATAATTAATTTGAAAGTAATTGCGGTATTTATTATTATTATTAAGTAGTTTACCGGGGTGCCAGGCTCAGGGACACTGAGTTTCCGCCATTGTATCCCTTTCCCCCCCAGTTATATCCCTGAGGCATCGGTGATTCCCAGCCCTGCGTCGAAGGCTAGGATGTTCTCCACACTTTCCTCATAGAACGCCTCCTTACTGAAGGTTCTACTACTCAGCCACTTCCGTCGGTACCTCGTTAATTTGGGGCACTCAACGAGGGTTTGGGTGTTTCTTCCTTTTCCCCGCACCATCTGCAAAGGTTACTAAGCCCCTGCTGTGTTTTGTGCAGGTAGCAGCGTAGATTGCAGTGTCAAATAATTGCGGTAAGAAAAAAAAAGTAACTATTTTTTCAAATACAAAATGTAAACAAAAATGAATTCTTTATGCAATTTCAATAGTTGTTTCATAATTATAAATCAATTTATTCAAACACAATCACAAAAATACGTAAACTTAATAATGCAGTCATTCGCTGGTTGGTTTACTTGGATCAAATATTTTTTCATCAAGTTCGTGTTACAACTATGAAGAGTTTGAATCGTTTAAAAGTGGAAAAGCAAGCGAGCTGTTTCATTAATATTTGTATCAATTAGCCTGTGTTTAGCCTTAATAAATGCAATTGAGGAAAAAATAGTTGTCTTGAATAACGATTTAACTCTTTGACGCATGGTGGGATTAAAATAATAAATAATTCGATTAAATAATAATTATTTTTTTGTTTTTTACATTATGTTGATCCCTTTATTAATAAAAATAGAACAATTTTGTTTAATTTGAAACGCAATAAAATTTCTGTGCAAAATGGGTCTATTTTATGACCTGATTTCCTGTACCGCAAAGAGTTAAAACATAAAGAAGCTGGAAATAGAGGAAACGCAAATGAACTTACAATTCGGGGACCATAAGGTTCCATCGAAACCCAACATGGTCGCCTTGGTGATTGAGTGGAACGCGACTCATTTCACCTCAACCACCAAGTCCCACACACAATGAAATCAAGAATATGTATGTAAATATCGGCCTGAGTTCCAAAAAGCTCGTTCTACTAAAAAAATAAGCCCGCGGACACTCACCAACCAAGCCAAATTCAATCCCAGCCCAAGTCCTCAAAATTGGCAACAACATGTCCTCTCACGCCAGCGTCCAAACGGGAAGAGGACACCTTTTTCGTCGTCTTCCGCTTTGTGAATTATCGCGCATGCGCGTTGTTGCTGAGTTTCAAAGGTTGTATTCGATAGGACTACTTAGGTACAGGAGCTTGCGCTTTAGAATGAATCACGGTGCGCATGCGTGCATGTATTTCCCGCGATTTTCAAATATTTAAACCTAATTTCAATAAACGTCAAACATTAGAAGGAATAATAATTGACCTTTATTGAAAATGGATTTAAATATTCGAAAATTGCAAGAAATATATGGACAAGCGGCTAAACGATTTATTTTCATTTAATTTAATTTAAAGATTTCGCTAACTTTGTTCTATAAGGAAGAAATAATGTTTGATTTGGATGTAGAATTCGTTATATTTTGCTGCAACATTAGTCCTATTGCCATTGTTTTCTGTTTTCTTTTCTAAGAACACGGAGGCAATTCAAATATGACAAATCAAAAGTAAATAATCAACATCCCAAATGTATATAAGTCTTTCCTGTATTATTAAAGTAAAAAAAAGTTGCCTTAACTATTCATGTAAACTTATTAAAATAAAGTTGTCATTTAACAAAAAGCTAAAGATTCGTAACAATATACATTTTTAGATTTGAAATTTTACATTTGAACTTATACGAATTAAACGTTTTTGCGTAGTTGAGTATTATTTTTAGTCTCACTTAATATGGTCTCGTACAAACATATGACTTACAATCTTGTCCAACAAATCAACCATTAACAATATTTCACAATATCAAACCAAATGAACTCTTTGAAAATGCGTTAATTACAACTTCTTAAAATACAAAAAGGAATGTTCTGGGTAATTAATGTAATAAAAACTTATTGTCCACTAATGCTTTCATTTCGCAGACGTTTTATGATATTCGCTCTTGTTGACTGGATTTATATAACAAAGTGTAACTTTTATTTGAATAATTAACGGGGAATTCTATCGGTTTTGATTTATTCACTTTTTGTTCATTCAAAATGAACAAAAAGTTTATGAATTCTCATTAGACGCCTTGTAAATATCTAAAAATAAAAAAATAATATTTCTTTTGCTAGGCACCCTCGACACACAAAAATTAAACGGTCATTTTTTTCAAAAATTGAACAGTCATTGACAAAACACATACATTTTTCAATAGTTAATTTTTTTACCGATAGAACTCCCTTAAATACTCATAAGAGAAAACTACGGGTCTAAGATTTGGACGAAATTTGTTGTGGGTAATCTACATCCAAAAAAGTATACGTACCTCCTAGTTTATGATTTCAAATATTTTTAAAAATTGCTACTGATACGAAATGAAATTCAAAGTCTTTTGAAGTAATTATTTGTACAGGGTAGGACCTAAATGAGACCAATGTATAATTTGTTTTGGATGCAGATTACATACAATCGGTTTCATGCAAATTCCTGGTCAAAGAAATGAGCATTTGTGCTTGATCTGAAGCTTCGGCAGATACTTGAGCTAAACTTACAATTTAAAAAAAAAAGCCTAACTGGGTTAGAAACACAATTACTATTACGTTCCAATACTTTTGGATGCAACGTTATCCATTTCCAAAACTGGATTTATACGTATTATTTGCCTCGTTGGTGCTTCACATACATCTGATGGAACTATTATAATTGGTTTAAAGTGACTGTCAGCTTCTGTTACAAAATGACTGACGTCCACAAGTTTCAACTCCGTAACATTTTTAACAGTTGTATCCTGTATTTGAACTTTTGGAAGTATTGTGGGATTCTTTGGTTTCCCACACAATTTTTTCTTAGGGGCTATTGGTACATCTTGTAACGTAACTCTTTTTGAAGTAGTAACTTTCGGTACCGGTATACCCGGTGTTATTTGTGTTGCTACTGGAACAGCTCTCGGTGTCAGCAGTAATTTGTTTCCTATAAAAATAATTTTCAATTCATAACGTGCAAAGAATATAATTTGCGTGGTATTGTAACACCAAATAATGAGTTAATTTTAAATAACAAATTTAAAAAATAGGAAAAAATGGAGATAATCTATTTCTGCATTGAATGGCTCAGATAATACTTATGGTAAAAAAAAAGCTAATTTCTTTTATTTCCACAAGCTTTATATTAGCTTCATTTGTAAATTGTGGATATATTTCAATTACCTTTTTCCATTTCCTTTGTGACCGAACAGTCTTCATGAGCGAGTAACAATGTTTTTAATTTAGCCACTTCGGCGCGCAAAAGTTTAACCTCCATTTGTAACACAGCATTTGCCTCATTAACATTGTTAACTGACTTTTCGAGCTCTTGAATCCATGCTTTTCTTTTTGCTCTGGCTCTCATTGAACTTGCTCGGTTACGTTCTAAAATTTCCTGCTTCTTACGTTTATCAATTAAGACTCTATTAACGTTTCCCGCTGCTCTCTTGCCACCATTCCCGTGGATAGTTTTTGATTTATGTATATCTTGATTTTCGACATCCGAATTCTTCATTAATACTTGTTTTAGCTTCTAAGCAAAATAAATAATTACACCGTTATTTCCGTATGAATATTAATAAATTTTATGCATATTGTAAAATCTTATGAGAGGAAACCATATTAGCAGGCTGACTTTCTGGCGTTTTTCATGAATTGTTGACGGTTTTGAAAAATAAGTTGAAAATGTTTCAAGTATTACCATTTTCGCAAAGGTTATGCTTGACGATGATTGCACTCGTGGATCACTTTTATTATGCCGCCAAAGTGGTGCTTCCGTCTTAATCGCAACGGTCTGTTGTAATTCAGTAGATTTGGTATTACAGTTCACTTCGAAATCGTTCACAGGGATTGTAGAAAGTTGCATAAGTTTTCCATTAGCTGTTTTTAGTAGAAGTTGTATCTCTCCTTCATTGATGGACCTTTAAAAAATGTATATCATTAGGAACGAAAATTACTTACTCCAGTTGGAGTATTCTATGACATCTATAATTCATATTTGGAACCCGAAAATTCATAAATATTAAGAAGTTAGATTTTAAAAAATTGATCAAAAATCAAATTGCTCTGAGGATTCCTTATTCCCCTTCTCAGAAATACTCATCCCAGAGGTAAAAGTTTTTCACGATAACAAGAATTTTCTAATTATTTTGCAAAATAAATATAAAGCAAAAAAGAGAAAGGCAGAAAAAAAGTTTCTGAGTAGGATTCGATCACTAAATATTATAAATCTGTTATTTTTTAAATTTTCACAAAAATAAAAAATTTTCGCAAGTCAGTGCCTAGAGAATATATTACAGTTAAATCCAATTTACCAAAATCGTGTACACCATCCCCAAAAAAAGGTGCACACGAGCAATACTGATTGTTTCATGACTAATGAAAAACAATGTGTAAAAAATATATTTACAACTGAGGCGAAGTTGTAGTCGACACATCCTTATGCGATACATCATTCGCGACAATAGGTTTCTCAGCTCCTTTAAAATGTGCGTCCAAAGAACTTTCCGTTTCGTTAGCTAATGTTTCCCTTTCGCACAGGTTACTTTTTTCTTCAATCAATGTTGTTTTGGTTACAATATTCGTAGCCTGTGGAGTTTGAACGGTTGTGTCAGGAAGCATTTGTGGTTCTGCCGTCGAAGCAACATCCGGTACATGCGGAAAAATATGAGGTGTGTGTAATGTATCGTCGGTAATGCTGACCTGAATACAGAAAAATCGGTGTATTAATGAACATGAACATTTTTTAAAATTTAGCATCATTCGAGTCTATTCTGGATATAGAACGTACCTCTGGTGCTGCAAGGGTACCATTTTTTCCTGCTTCGACGGCTCGTCGAAAGGTTTCTTCGAAGGGATTAACGCTTTGCAAATCTTGAAAAAGGCCTACTTCTTCGCAATTTCGAATAAATCTTGTCGGTGTTGGCGTCTGATCGGCTGTCGAAGAAATTGGAAAGTGTAATTAACGTTTACTTTACTTTTCACTATGTTCATAACATTGAGCTATGTATTAACAGTAATATCCCACCAAAGAAAACACTGCCTTTTCCATTTACCCCAAAATTCAAGCTCATGTCGTGTTTCTTCTTGTGTACAGTAAGGTGATCTTCGTTTGTGAAACTCTGAAATTGAAAATCAAAGTTATTTACGTCATTATCCCTTTCGCTACTACGGGTGAGTTTTTTTTATATTTAAGTGTTGTGTTTTTTGTGTATATATTTTATTGTATTGATCTTTGTTTTTTGTTTCTACTTTTTATATTTTATTGAAAACGAGTAGTGTAAAGTACAGTTTTTTTTCTACTTTAAGGGTGTTTATTAATTTTTTTTAATATAATTTGTGCAGCTTGCTGGCTATAAAAAAATTTGCCGTTGCATGGATTTTGCTATTAATTTTAAATCAACGGCAACGCTTGGTGAATTTGTAATTCCCGCGATTATAAGTTAGAACACGAACGTAGGAACGATAGTTAGGTTTTTCTACATGTCATGCGCGAATTGAATGGTCTTGCGTGCGAACCAATCAGAGAATGAGAATCAAAATACGTCAAAAACTCACATCTTTACATACTTATATCTTTTAAACTATAGGTTTCCTAAACTTTTCACTTGTATTTTCGAACCTTTCAGGTCAACAACTACAAGAGGTGATAAGTTTTAACCAAAAATTTTTGAGCCCCCCCAAGACAAAGTTTAACCCAAGATATGATAAGTTTTATCCAAAAATTTTTGGGCCCCCCAAGACAAAGTTTAACCCAAGATGTGATAAGTTTTATCCAAAAATTTTTGCCCCCCCCCCCCCCCCTCCCCTCCTGAAAACAAAGTTTAACCTTTGATCGCTTTTCAAATACGCGTAACTCTGTCAATTTTCATTGTATCTGGACATTTTTCTTTATTTTTTGGTCAATTATTTGTACTTTAAGAAAAAGTTATTGCCAAATGGATGTTTAATAACTTGGTGGCTTTAATAACATACATACCATATTACAGCCCGAAGTGGGACAGGCAAATGGTTTATCCGAATCGCTCATACTGGTTGTTGTTATCAACCAATATTGGTGTTAGTAAAAAATTCTGTGAAACCTGGAATCCATTGAATTCAATTAAAATTCAAAACGAAACCAATCGGATGTTCGCTGCTTGTGTTCCAAAATTACTCATTCTTGCAAACTTCCAATACTGCGTTATTCGAGAAGTGAATGAATGGTTCGATCAATTATGGTATGGTATATTCTTTAACGCTTTGTGCCATGAATTTTTCAATCTTGCATTTTTCATAAAATATAGTATACAAAAGTTTTTGTGATCGCTAATGACGAATTTACTATTAGATTAATAATTTGCGATCTAGGAAACTTTTATATAGTAATTTTAGTAAGTATTACACCATTTTTAAAACTATCGTTACGTTACATTGGAAGCGTCTAATGAATTTTGATCATTTAACACTATACCGACCGCCAGCAATTCAATAGCATTCGCGCGTCCAACCGGCTGCTCAATGATATTAACACTAAATTATATTTATTAACCAATGGCGACAAAAAGCCGATTAATGGGCTATCGGTCGTTAGGCATTCATGGCAAAAAGCTGATCAATAGGCTAGCAGTCGGTAAAGTGTTAATAATGGATTTGTAATCCGAGACTCAAAAGAACTACTTCATTTAAAATTATTATATAATTATTAGAATTACATTATTTGAAAAATGTTTACTTGTACAATTTAAATTTACAAACTAGCGTTATAAACAATTACAAAAAAAATAATTGCTGTAATATCTGTCGTGAGACATAAAAAATCAGCAATTACAAGTTTCCAATGTATTAGGGTGTCCCATAAGTTTCTTCCTTCCTGACTCGAGGTCATACATAGCGTGGCACGGAAGAAACTAATGGTACACCCTAATATGTACTTAGGTGGGGCTCTGAAAGACCCACCTAAGCATTAAAGGGTTAGAATTGTATCGTAAACATGTCATCCTGTTACTTTGTTCACTCGAAATTCGACTTTTTTGTCTGCAGTTCGATAAACAATCCGCAACTCGATTCACCTTGTTCACTATTTTCAATTATTTGCGTTTTTTATACTTTTCACATATGTAGTCCAAATTATGCATTGCACAAATGTTAATGGAGAGTAAAAGAGTCATGTTTCAAATGTACCATTGGTTACGAACTACACGAAAACCATTACACTTTGCCGATGGGTGGGCGCTAGCCAGACTGACCAAAGAAGAAAATGTCAAATATCGCTTTCTAGGAAAGACTCCACAGTGGCGTCAGTACCAAAATTTGGTACTGATATGGCAAATTGCCGAATAATACTGTCTATACGTCTACATTTTACACTGAAGGTATATACGTTTGCTGTAGTAAAGGTACACATCCATACAAAAAGAAAAACATTACTCCTCCTCACTGTCCTTTCCACAGCTGGCTCGATGCACCATATTTACGTTTACTGAATTTATAACGGTTGCAGCAGCGTCGCCAGCCCTAGTGTTAAGTCTCCTGAGGTAACTATGCCGCCAACTTTGAATTTAATGTTTTCCTTCTATATATTTGTTAACTCTTTAATTGCGGCGCGCTCTAGAAGGAATTCATCAATATGGACGGTGCGTTATTTGCATCTGTCTCAGTGAGTAAGATTTCAGTGATTTGTCAATCTTAGGGTTTAAAAAAATAATAATTGTAAATAACCCTAACAATTACCGATACTTGGTTGTTATGAATGTTACAAAGAGCGATAAATTCCATATTGAATCAATTGGTAAAACAGTAAAAAGTGTTACAGGAAAAAAATTCAGAGGGCACAATTTTACGCCTTTCGTATCTTGATGGACTTGTGAAAGAGTATATACACGCCTTTAGCAGTCAAAGGGTTATGGAAGGGTTAAAGGGTATGGATTAGCCATCCTGCGATGGCTAATCCAGATAGGGTTTCCCGCGGGTGCTTATTCGATGTATTTTGGCGAGTATAATGCAATGGAACCGTCGGAATCCTCGATTTCCCGAGGGAAGTTGCCCTTTTGCCTCAAAAACCGTGATATTTTCGAAAAAATCGTTATAACTTTGTTCCTATTGAGACTTCGGCCCCGCGCACCCGCTAAATCGATTCTACACGCAAAATTACCCCTAGGAATGACCCCATCCCGATCGGTTTTGAATATTTAATTTTGACCCATTTTTGGGGTGGCCCAAATTAGGTCCAAAAATTTACCTTTGTGCACGATTGTAGGCCGACTTTGATCGACTCTCCTACGATGGCTAATCGAGATAGGGGTTCCCGCCGGTGCTCATTCGACGTATTTTCGCGTGTAGAATGCAATGGCACGGTCGGAATCCCCGATTTCCCAAAGGAAGTGGCGCTTTTACCCCAAAAACCCGAATTTTTTTTCGAAAAAATCTTTATAACTTTGTTTCTATTGAGATTTCGGCCCCGCGCACCCGCTAAATCGATTCTACGCGCAAAATTACCCCTGGGAATGACCCTATCCCGATCGATTTTGAATATTTAATTTTGACCCATTTTCGGGGTGGGCCAAAATAATTCCTAAAATCAAGAGACACGGTAGTGTCTCGACACAAGTTCATGTATGAATTGGGAGCGAACACTAACGTGTATCTTTTCCCGATCGAACTAGGTGCGGGCATATGAAAAATAGCCGAAGCACGTTGTGTATATACACAGCTTCAACCTACGTACACACTCAAACGAATTCTGTCCGCGTCATTGGTATGAGTTCTCTGTATACATACACGACAGATACACTCAAAAGAATTCTCTCCGCATCAGTGATCTGTGTTTTGTTTTCTTGACTATCCAATGTTAAACCCAGATTTTCCGGAATATGTAAAAAAATTTAATCGCTTCTCATTATACTAATTTTATAGTTATATTTATCATCGAAAAGTGTCACATACATTATTGTGTAGATTGATATTCAATTCCTGGAAGGACGGTCGAGCCGAGCTTATCCTCATTTCTAAGAACCCCGAAGTACAGCACAAGCATAATAGTTCTATGTTGATAAAGTTAAATTTCTTAACAATAGAAATTTTCAGTTATCCAGTAAGCGTCATTGTAGACGGACGTGTTAAACTCGCGAGTGTCATGTTACAGAGAGTTTTTTTATCAAAAACTTAACGTTCCGCGATGTATGTAGGATTAGATTAACCCAGTAATTTCAAAACTACTGGAATTTTTAAAATATAGTATACTTTTATATATTATAACAAATTGTTTTGTTTGAATTTGTTTCTTTCACAAACATTGTTTCAAACTGCATTTTTATAAACATGGTTCAAAACGTGTCTTTTGTCAAGCTAATTTTTGTGAAACTTGAATGAGAGTGTGTGAAAGACAATTTTCAGAAAATTGTGCAATACAAATTTGCTGACAATTAAAAAGTTTACAGAAATTTTATTTGCAAACTACACAAATGTTAATAAATACATAAACAAGAAAATTATTACGAAGCAAATTGCTAACCTGATTCAGAAAGAATTTTGTGGAATGCTTTGAACATCATTCGGGATTGATGGTAAATAAATTATTAATTCTGTAAATGTTATTCCAAAATTTTCATCACATAAATTTTACCTAAAACTACCTTAGAAATTTTTTAAGTAATCTAACCAAAATTTTGCAAATCAAATGAATCACAGCGAGTAGTCTATTAGCGTAAGGTATCAAACATTTTTAAAATCTAAATGTGACATTGTCGGGTAAAAGGGGACATGTAATGATAGTATATTAATATATCTAGTATGTAACGGATACAAAAAATACACAACGAATATAATTAGACTTTCGGACAATGAATACGCGAGGAACTAGAGCCTATTTCGTCTAAAAGCTCATGTTGTTAAATGTTCACAGTGCGTACTCCATTGGTGATCAAAAGTGGATTCTCGTGTTATCATGCAGCTGTTGTCGGAAAACCCGGAGTAGGGACTGTGGGCTTCTAATCACAACTGAACGGCGATTCATCGTAAGGTGAGTTTCAACATAAAATTAAATTACAAAAACTGTAAATAAGAAAAAAATTAAAATTTTCTGCGATCTCAAGAGAATGCTCAGATAACATTGTCAGCATTTAACAGGAACTCCGTCCAAATGAGATTTTGCCAAATTACCCCTTGTCGACATAGATTTTGAATACTTATTTTTTACACATTTCCAAGGTAAGCCAAAGTAGGTCTAAAAATTGACCTTTTTGCACGATTTTGGGTAGCCTGAGATCGACCCTCCAGCGATAACTAATCAAGATAGCAATCTCCACAAGGGCCTATTCAACGTACTTTTTCGCGTAGAATGTAATGGCACCGTCGGAATCCCCGATTTCCCAAAGGAAGTTGCCCTTTTGCCCCGAAAACCCCATTTTTGATCGAAAAAACCCTGATATCTTTGTTCCTATTGAGATTTCGGCCTCGAGCACCCGCTAAATCGATTCTACGCGCAAAATTACCCCTAGGAATGACCCTATCCCGATCGAATTTGAATATTTAATTTTTACCCATTTTTGGGGTGGCAAAAAGTAGGTCCAAAAATTGACCTTTTTCCACGATTTTTGGCCACCTAAAGTCGACTCTCCTGCAACGGCTAATTGAGCTAGCGATTCCCGCAGGTGCTTATTCGATGCATTTTCGCACGTAGAATGCATTGGCACCCTCGGAATCCCCGATTTCCCAAAGGAAGTTGCCCTTTTGCCCCGAAAACCCCATTTTTGATCGAAAAAATCGAGATATCTTTGTTCCTATTGAGATTTCGGCCTCGAGCACCCGCTGAATCGATTCTACGCGCAAAATTACCCCTAGGAATGACCCTATCCCGATCGAATTTGAATATTTAATTTTTACCCATTTTTGGGGTGGCCCAAAGTAGGTCCAAAAATTGACCTTTTTGCACGATTTTGGGCCATCTAAAGTCGACTCTTCTGCAACTGCTAATTGAGCTAGCGATTCCCGCAGGTGCTTATTCGATGTATTTTCGCGCGTAGAATGCATTGGCACCGTCGGAATCCCCGATTTCCCAAAGGAAGTTGCTCTTTTGCCCCGAAAACCCCATTTTTGACCGAAAAAACCGTGATATCTTTGTTCCTATTGAGATTTCGGCCTCGAGCACCCGCTAAATCAATTCTACGCGCAAAATTACCCCTAGGAATGACCCTATCCCGTTCGAATTTGAATATTTAATTTTTACCCATTTTTGGGGTGGCCGAAAGTAGGTCCAAAAATTGACGTTTTTGCACGATTTTGGGCCGCATAAAGTCGACTCTCCTGCGATGGCTAATCGATATAGGGATTCCCGCGGGTGCTTATTCGACGTATTTTCTTGCGTAGAATGCAATGGCACCGTCGGCATCCCCGATTTCCCAAAGGAAGTTGCCCTTTTGCCCCGAAAACCCCATTTTTGATCGAAAAAACCCTGATATCTTTGTTCCTATTGAGATTTCGGCCTCGAGCACCCGCTGAATCGATTCTACGCGCAAAATTACCCCTAGGAATGACCCTATCCCGATCGAATTTGAATATTTAATTTTTACCCATTTTTGGGGTGGCCCAAAGTAGGTCCAAAATTTGACGTTTTTGCACGATTTTGGGCCACCTAAAGTCGACTCTCCTGCAAGGGCTAATTGAGCTAGCGATTCCCGCAGGTGCTTATTCGATGCATTTTCGTGCGTAGAATGCATTGGCACCCTCGGAATCCCCGATTTCCCAAAGGAAGTTGCCCTTTTGCCCCGAAAACCCCATTTTTGATCGAAAAAACCCTGATATCTTTGTTCCTATTGAGATTTCGGCCTCGAGCACCCGCTAAATCGATTCTACGCGCAAAATTACCCCTAGGAATGACCCTATCCCGATCGAATTTGAATATTTAATTTTTACCCATTTTTGGGGTGGCCCAAAGTATGTCTGAAAATTGACCTTTTTGCACGATTTTTGGCCACCTAAAGTCGACTCTCCTGCAACGGCTAATTGAGCTAGCGATTCCCGCAGGTGCTTATTCGATGCATTTTCGCGCGTAGAATGCATTGGCACCCTCGGAATCCCCGATTTCCCAAAGGAAGTTGCCCTTTTGCCCCGAAAACCCCATTTTTTATCGAAAAAACCGTGATATCTTTGTTCCTATTGAGATTTCGGCCTCGAGCACCCGCTAAATCGATTCTACGCGCAAAATTACCCCTAGGAATGACCCTATCCCGATCGAATTTGAATATTTAATTTTTACCCATTTTTGGGGTGGCCCAAAGTAGGTCCAAAAATTGACCTTTTTGCACAATTTTGGGCCACCTAAAGTCGACTCTCCTGCAACTGCTAATTGAGCTAGCGATTCCCGCAGGTGCTTATTCGATGCATTTTCGCGCGTAGAATGCATTGGCACCCTCGGAATCCCCGATTTCCCAAAGGAAGTTGCCCTTTTGCCCCGAAAACCCCATTTTTGATCGAAAAAACCGTGATATCTTTGTTCCTATTGAGATTTCGGCTTCCAGCACCCGCTAAATCGATTCTACGCGCAAAATTACCCTTAGGAATGACCCTATCCCGATCGAATTTGAATATTTAATTTTTACCCATTTTTGGGGTGGCCCAAAGTAGGTCCAAAAATTGACCTTTTTGCACGATTTTTGGCCACCTAAAGTCGACTCTCCTGCAACGGCTAATTGAGCTAGCGATTCCCGCAGGTGCTTATTCGATGCATTTTCGCACGTAGAATGCATTGGCACCCTCGGAATCCCCGATTTCCCAAAGGAAGTTGCCCTTTTGCCCCGAAAACCCCATTTTTGATCGAAAAAATCGAGATATCTTTGTTCCTATTGAGATTTCGGCCTCGAGCACCCGCTGAATCGATTCTACGCGCAAAATTACCCCTAGGAATGACCCTATCCCGATCGAATTTGAATATTTAATTTTTACCCATTTTTGGGGTGGCCCAAAGTAGGTCCAAAAATTGACCTTTTTGCACGATTTTGGGCCATCTAAAGTCGACTCTTCTGCAACTGCTAATTGAGCTAGCGATTCCCGCAGGTGCTTATTCGATGCATTTTCGCGCGTAGAATGCATTGGCACCCTCGGAATCCCCGATTTCCCAAAGGAAGTTGCCCTTTTGCCCCGAAAACCGCATTTTTGATCGAAAAAACCCTGATATCTTTGTTCCTATTGAGATTTCGGCCTCGAGCACCCGCTAAATCGATTCTACGCGCAAAATTACCCCTAGGAATGACCCTATCCCGATCAAATTTGAATATTTAATTTTTACCCATTTTTGGGGTGGCCCAAAGTAGGTCCAAAAATTGACCTTTTTGCACAATTTTGGGCCACCTAAAGTCGACTCTCCTGCAACTGCTAATTGAGCTAGCGATTCCCGCAGGTGCTTATTCGATGCATTTTCGCGCGTAGAATGCATTGGCACCCTCGGAATCCCCGATTTCCCAAAGGAAGTTGCCCTTTTGCCCCGAAAACCCCATTTTTGATCGAAAAAACCGTGATATCTTTGTTCCTATTGAGATTTCGGCTTCCAGCACCCGCTAAATCGATTCTACGCGCAAAATTACCCTTAGGAATGACCCTATCCCGATCGAATTTGAATATTTAATTTTTACCCATTTTTGGGGTGGCCCAAAGTAGGTCCAAAAATTGACCTTTTTGCACGATTTTGGGCCACCTAAAGTCGACTCTTCTGCAACTGCTAATTGAGCTAGCGATTCCCGCAGGTGCTTATTCGATGTATTTTCGCGCGTAGAATGCATTGGCACCGTCGGAATCCCCGATTTCCCAAAGGAAGTTGCTCTTTTGCCCCGAAAACCCCATTTTTGACCGAAAAAACCGTGATATCTTTGTTCCTATTGAGATTTCGGCCTCGAGCACCCGCTAAATCAATTCTACGCGCAAAATTGCCCCTAGGAATGACCCTATCCCGTTCGAATTTGAATATTTAATTTTTACCCATTTTTGGGGTGGCCGAAAGTAGGTCCAAAAGTTGACGTTTTTGCACGATTTTGGGCCGCATAAAGCGACTCTCCTGCGATGGCTAATCGATATAGGGATTCCCGCGGGTGCTTATTCGACGTATTTTCTTGCGTAGAATGCAATGGCACCGTCGGAATCCCCGATTTCCCAAAGGAAGTTGCCCTTTTGCCCCGAAAACCCCATTTTTGATCGAAAAAACCCTGATATCTTTGTTCCTATTGAGATTTCGGCCTCGAGCACCCGCTAAATCGATTCTACGCGCAAAATTACCCCTAGGAATGACCCTATCCCGATCGAATTTGAATATTTAATTTTTACCCATTTTTGGGGTGGCCCAAAGTAGGTCTAAAAATTGACCTTTTTGCACGATTTTGGGCCACCTAAAGTCGACTCTTCTGCGATGGCTAATCGATATAGGGATACCCGCAGGTGCTTATTCGACGTATTTTTGCTTGTAGAATGTAATGGCACCGTCGGAATCCCCGATTTCCCAAAGGAAGTTGCCCTTTTGCCCCGAAAACCCCATTTTTGATCGAAAAAACCCTGATATCTTTGTTCCTATTGAGATTTCAGCCTCGAGCACCCGCTGAATCGATTCTACGCGAAAAATTATCCCTAGGAGTGACCCTATCCCGATCGAATTTGAATATTTAATTTTTACCCATTTTTGGGGTGGCCCAAAGTAGGTCTAAAAATTGACCTTTTTGCACGATTTTTGGCCACCTAAAGTCGACTCTCCTGCAACGGCTAATTGAGCTAGCGATTCCCGCAGGTGCTTATTCGATGCATTTTCGCGCGTAGAATGCATTGGCACCCTCGGAATCCCCGATTTCCCAAAGGAAGTTGCCCTTTTGCCCCGAAAACCCCATTTTTGATCGAAAAAACCCTGATATCTTTGTTCCTATTGAGATTTCGGCCTCGAGCACCCGCTGAATCGATTCTACGCGCTAAATTACCCCTAGGAATGACCCTATCCCGATCGAATTTGAATATTTAATTTTTACCCATTTTTGGGGTGGCCCAAAGTAGGTCCAAAAATTGACCTTTTTGCACGATCTTGGGCCACCTAAAGTCGACTCTCCTGCAACGGCTAATTGAGCTAGCGATTCCCGCAAGTGCTTATTCGATGCATTTTCGCGCGTAGAATGCATTGGCACCCTCGGAATCCCCGATTTCCCAAAGGAAGTTGCCCTTTTGCCCCGAAAACCCCATTTTTGATCGAAAAAATCGTGATATCTTTGTTCCTATTGAGATTTCTGCCTCGAGCACCCGCTAAATCGATTCTACGTGCAAAATTACCCCTAGGCATGACCCTATCCCGATCGAATTTGAATATTTAATTTTTACCCATTTTTGGGGTGGCCCAAAGTAGGTCCAAAATTTGACGTTTTTGCACGATTTTGGGCCACCTAAAGTCGACTCTCCTGCAAGGGCTAATTGAGCTAGCGATTCCCGCAGGTGCTTATTCGATGCATTTTCGCGCGTAGAATGCATTGGCACCCTCGGAATCCCCGATTTCCCAAAGGAAGTTGCCCTTTTGCCCCGAAAACCCCATTTTTGATCGAAAAAACCGTGATATCTTTGTTCCTATTGAGATTTCGGCTTCCAGCACCCGCTAAATCGATTCTACGCGCAAAATTACCCTTAGGAATGACCCTATCCCGATCGAATTTGAATATTTAATTTTTACCCATTTTTGGGGTGGCCCAAAGTAGGTCCAAAATTTGACGTTTTTGCACGATTTTGGGCCACCTAAAGTCGACTCTCCTGCAAGGGCTAATTGAGCTAGCGATTCCCGCAGGTGCTTATTCGATGCATTTTCGTGCGTAGAATGCATTGGCACCCTCGGAATCCCCGATTTCCCAAAGGAAGTTGCCCTTTTGCCCCGAAAACCCCATTTTTGATCGAAAAAACCCTGATATCTTTGTTCCTATTGAGATTTCGGCCTCGAGCACCCGCTAAATCGATTCTACGCGCAAAATTACCCCTAGGAATGACCCTATCCCGATCGAATTTGAATATTTAATTTTTACCCATTTTTGGGGTGGCCCAAAGTAGGTCCAAAAATTGACCTTTTTGCACAATTTTGGGCCACCTAAAGTCGACTCTCCTGCAACTGCTAATTGAGCTAGCGATTCCCGCAGGTGCTTATTCGATGCATTTTCGCGCGTAGAATGCATTGGCACCCTCGGAATCCCCGATTTCCCAAAGGAAGTTGCCCTTTTGCCCCGAAAACCCCATTTTTGATCGAAAAAATCGAGATATCTTTGTTCCTATTGAGATTTCGGCCTCGAGCACCCGCTGAATCGATTCTACGCGCAAAATTACCCCTAGGAATGACCCTATCCCGATCGAATTTGAATATTTAATTTTTACCCATTTTTGGGGTGGCCCAAAGTAGGTCCAAAAATTGACCTTTTTGCACGATTTTGGGCCATCTAAAGTCGACTCTTCTGCAACTGCTAATTGAGCTAGCGATTCCCGCAGGTGCTTATTCGATGTATTTTCGCGCGTAGAATGCATTGGCACCGTCGGAATCCCCGATTTCCCAAAGGAAGTTGCTCTTTTGCCCCGAAAACCCCATTTTTGACCGAAAAAACCGTGATATCTTTGTTCCTATTGAGATTTCGGCCTCGAGCACCCGCTAAATCAATTCTACGCGCAAAATTACCCCTAGGAATGACCCTATCCCGTTCGAATTTGAATATTTAATTTTTACCCATTTTTGGGGTGGCCGAAAGTAGGTCCAAAAATTGACGTTTTTGCACGATTTTGGGCCGCATAAAGTCGACTCTCCTGCGATGGCTAATCGATATAGGGATTCCCGCGGGTGCTTATTCGACGTATTTTCTTGCGTAGAATGCAATGGCACCGTCGGCATCCCCGATTTCCCAAAGGAAGTTGCCCTTTTGCCCCGAAAACCCCATTTTTGATCGAAAAAACCCTGATATCTTTGTTCCTATTGAGATTTCGGCCTCGAGCACCCGCTGAATCGATTCTACGCGCAAAATTACCCCTAGGAATGACCCTATCCCGATCGAATTTGAATATTTAATTTTTACCCATTTTTGGGGTGGCCCAAAGTAGGTCCAAAATTTGACGTTTTTGCACGATTTTGGGCCACCTAAAGTCGACTCTCCTGCAAGGGCTAATTGAGCTAGCGATTCCCGCAGGTGCTTATTCGATGCATTTTCGTGCGTAGAATGCATTGGCACCCTCGGAATCCCCGATTTCCCAAAGGAAGTTGCCCTTTTGCCCCGAAAACCCCATTTTTGATCGAAAAAACCCTGATATCTTTGTTCCTATTGAGATTTCGGCCTCGAGCACCCGCTAAATCGATTCTACGCGCAAAATTACCCCTAGGAATGACCCTATCCCGATCGAATTTGAATATTTAATTTTTACCCATTTTTGGGGTGGCCCAAAGTATGTCTGAAAATTGACCTTTTTGCACGATTTTTGGCCACCTAAAGTCGACTCTCCTGCAACGGCTAATTGAGCTAGCGATTCCCGCAGGTGCTTATTCGATGCATTTTCGCGCGTAGAATGCATTGGCACCCTCGGAATCCCCGATTTCCCAAAGGAAGTTGCCCTTTTGCCCCGAAAACCCCATTTTTTATCGAAAAAACCGTGATATCTTTGTTCCTATTGAGATTTCGGCCTCGAGCACCCGCTAAATCGATTCTACGCGCAAAATTACCCCTAGGAATGACCCTATCCCGATCGAATTTGAATATTTAATTTTTACCCATTTTTGGGGTGGCCCAAAGTAGGTCCAAAAATTGACCTTTTTGCACAATTTTGGGCCACCTAAAGTCGACTCTCCTGCAACTGCTAATTGAGCTAGCGATTCCCGCAGGTGCTTATTCGATGCATTTTCGCGCGTAGAATGCATTGGCACCCTCGGAATCCCCGATTTCCCAAAGGAAGTTGCCCTTTTGCCCCGAAAACCCCATTTTTGATCGAAAAAACCGTGATATCTTTGTTCCTATTGAGATTTCGGCTTCCAGCACCCGCTAAATCGATTCTACGCGCAAAATTACCCTTAGGAATGACCCTATCCCGATCGAATTTGAATATTTAATTTTTACCCATTTTTGGGGTGGCCCAAAGTAGGTCCAAAAATTGACCTTTTTGCACGATTTTTGGCCACCTAAAGTCGACTCTCCTGCAACGGCTAATTGAGCTAGCGATTCCCGCAGGTGCTTATTCGATGCATTTTCGCACGTAGAATGCATTGGCACCCTCGGAATCCCCGATTTCCCAAAGGAAGTTGCCCTTTTGCCCCGAAAACCCCATTTTTGATCGAAAAAATCGAGATATCTTTGTTCCTATTGAGATTTCGGCCTCGAGCACCCGCTGAATCGATTCTACGCGCAAAATTACCCCTAGGAATGACCCTATCCCGATCGAATTTGAATATTTAATTTTTACCCATTTTTGGGGTGGCCCAAAGTAGGTCCAAAAATTGACCTTTTTGCACGATTTTGGGCCATCTAAAGTCGACTCTTCTGCAACTGCTAATTGAGCTAGCGATTCCCGCAGGTGCTTATTCGATGCATTTTCGCGCGTAGAATGCATTGGCACCCTCGGAATCCCCGATTTCCCAAAGGAAGTTGCCCTTTTGCCCCGAAAACCGCATTTTTGATCGAAAAAACCCTGATATCTTTGTTCCTATTGAGATTTCGGCCTCGAGCACCCGCTAAATCGATTCTACGCGCAAAATTACCCCTAGGAATGACCCTATCCCGATCAAATTTGAATATTTAATTTTTACCCATTTTTGGGGTGGCCCAAAGTAGGTCCAAAAATTGACCTTTTTGCACAATTTTGGGCCACCTAAAGTCGACTCTCCTGCAACTGCTAATTGAGCTAGCGATTCCCGCAGGTGCTTATTCGATGCATTTTCGCGCGTAGAATGCATTGGCACCCTCGGAATCCCCGATTTCCCAAAGGAAGTTGCCCTTTTGCCCCGAAAACCCCATTTTTGATCGAAAAAACCGTGATATCTTTGTTCCTATTGAGATTTCGGCTTCCAGCACCCGCTAAATCGATTCTACGCGCAAAATTACCCTTAGGAATGACCCTATCCCGATCGAATTTGAATATTTAATTTTTACCCATTTTTGGGGTGGCCCAAAGTAGGTCCAAAAATTGACCTTTTTGCACGATTTTGGGCCACCTAAAGTCGACTCTTCTGCAACTGCTAATTGAGCTAGCGATTCCCGCAGGTGCTTATTCGATGTATTTTCGCGCGTAGAATGCATTGGCACCGTCGGAATCCCCGATTTCCCAAAGGAAGTTGCTCTTTTGCCCCGAAAACCCCATTTTTGACCGAAAAAACCGTGATATCTTTGTTCCTATTGAGATTTCGGCCTCGAGCACCCGCTAAATCAATTCTACGCGCAAAATTGCCCCTAGGAATGACCCTATCCCGTTCGAATTTGAATATTTAATTTTTACCCATTTTTGGGGTGGCCGAAAGTAGGTCCAAAAGTTGACGTTTTTGCACGATTTTGGGCCGCATAAAGCGACTCTCCTGCGATGGCTAATCGATATAGGGATTCCCGCGGGTGCTTATTCGACGTATTTTCTTGCGTAGAATGCAATGGCACCGTCGGAATCCCCGATTTCCCAAAGGAAGTTGCCCTTTTGCCCCGAAAACCCCATTTTTGATCGAAAAAACCCTGATATCTTTGTTCCTATTGAGATTTCGGCCTCGAGCACCCGCTGAATCGATTCTACGCGCAAAATTACCCCTAGGAATGACCCTATCCCGATCGAATTTGAATATTTAATTTTTACCCATTTTTGGGGTGGCCCAAAGTAGGTCCAAAAATTGACGTTTATGCACGATTTTGGGCCACATAAAGTCGACTCTCCTGCGATGGCTAATCGATATAGGGATTCCCGCGGGTGCTTATTCGACGTAATTTCTTGTGTAGAATGCAATGGCACCGTCGGAATCCCCGATTTCCCAAAGGAAGTTGCCCTTTTGCCCCGAAAACCCCATTTTTGATCGAAAAAACCCTGATATCTTTGTTCCTATTGAGATTTCGGCCTCGAGCACCCGCTAAATCGATTCTACGCGCAAAATTACCCCTAGGAATGACCCTATCCCGATCGAATTTGAATATTTAATTTTTACCCATTTTTGGGGTGGCCCAAAGTAGGTCTAAAAATTGACCTTTTTGCACGATTTTGGGCCACCTAAAGTCGACTCTTCTGCGATGGCTAATCGATATAGGGATACCCGCAGGTGCTTATTCGACGTATTTTTGCTTGTAGAATGTAATGGCACCGTCGGAATCCCCGATTTCCCAAAGGAAGTTGCCCTTTTGCCCCGAAAACCCCATTTTTGATCGAAAAAACCCTGATATCTTTGTTCCTATTGAGATTTCAGCCTCGAGCACCCGCTGAATCGATTCTACGCGAAAAATTATCCCTAGGAGTGACCCTATCCCGATCGAATTTGAATATTTAATTTTTACCCATTTTTGGGGTGGCCCAAAGTAGGTCTAAAAATTGACCTTTTTGCACGATTTTTGGCCACCTAAAGTCGACTCTCCTGCAACGGCTAATTGAGCTAGCGATTCCCGCAGGTGCTTATTCGATGCATTTTCGCGCGTAGAATGCATTGGCACCCTCGGAATCCCCGATTTCCCAAAGGAAGTTGCCCTTTTGCCCCGAAAACCCCATTTTTGATCGAAAAAACCCTGATATCTTTGTTCCTATTGAGATTTCGGCCTCGAGCACCCGCTGAATCGATTCTACGCGCTAAATTACCCCTAGGAATGACCCTATCCCGATCGAATTTGAATATTTAATTTTTACCCATTTTTGGGGTGGCCCAAAGTAGGTCCAAAAATTGACCTTTTTGCACGATCTTGGGCCACCTAAAGTCGACTCTCCTGCAACGGCTAATTGAGCTAGCGATTCCCGCAAGTGCTTATTCGATGCATTTTCGCGCGTAGAATGCATTGGCACCCTCGGAATCCCCGATTTCCCAAAGGAAGTTGCCCTTTTGCCCCGAAAACCCCATTTTTGATCGAAAAAATCGTGATATCTTTGTTCCTATTGAGATTTCTGCCTCGAGCACCCGCTAAATCGATTCTACGTGCAAAATTACCCCTAGGCATGACCCTATCCCGATCGAATTTGAATATTTAATTTTTACCCATTTTTGGGGTGGCCCAAAGTAGGTCCAAAATTTGACGTTTTTGCACGATTTTGGGCCACCTAAAGTCGACTCTCCTGCAAGGGCTAATTGAGCTAGCGATTCCCGCAGGTGCTTATTCGATGCATTTTCGCGCGTAGAATGCATTGGCACCCTCGGAATCCCCGATTTCCCAAAGGAAGTTGCCCTTTTGCCCCGAAAACCCCATTTTTGATCGAAAAAACCGTGATATCTTTGTTCCTATTGAGATTTCGGCTTCCAGCACCCGCTAAATCGATTCTACGCGCAAAATTACCCTTAGGAATGACCCTATCCCGATCGAATTTGAATATTTAATTTTTACCCATTTTTGGGGTGGCCCAAAGTAGGTCCAAAATTTGACGTTTTTGCACGATTTTGGGCCACCTAAAGTCGACTCTCCTGCAAGGGCTAATTGAGCTAGCGATTCCCGCAGGTGCTTATTCGATGCATTTTCGTGCGTAGAATGCATTGGCACCCTCGGAATCCCCGATTTCCCAAAGGAAGTTGCCCTTTTGCCCCGAAAACCCCATTTTTGATCGAAAAAACCCTGATATCTTTGTTCCTATTGAGATTTCGGCCTCGAGCACCCGCTAAATCGATTCTACGCGCAAAATTACCCCTAGGAATGACCCTATCCCGATCGAATTTGAATATTTAATTTTTACCCATTTTTGGGGTGGCCCAAAGTAGGTCTGAAAATTGACCTTTTTGCACGATTTTTGGCCACCTAAAGTCGACTCTCCTGCAACGGCTAATTGAGCTAGCGATTCCCGCAGGTGCTTATTCGATGCATTTTCGCGCGTAGAATGCATTGGCACCCTCGGAATCCCCGATTTCCCAAAGGAAGTTGCCCTTTTGCCCCGAAAACCCCATTTTTTATCGAAAAAACCGTGATATCTTTGTTCCTATTGAGATTTCGGCCTCGAGCACCCGCTAAATCGATTCTACGCGCAAAATTACCCCTAGGAATGACCCTATCCCGATCGAATTTGAATATTTAATTTTTACCCATTTTTGGGGTGGCCCAAAGTAGGTCTGAAAATTGACCTTTTTGCACGATTTTTGGCCACCTAAAGTCGACTCTCCTGCAACGGCTAATTGAGCTAGCGATTCCCGCAGGTGCTTATTCGATGCATTTTCGCGCGTAGAATGCATTGGCACCCTCGGAATCCCCGATTTCCCAAAGGAAGTTGCTCTTTTGCCCCGAAAACCGCATTTTTGATCGAAAAAACCCTGATATCTTTGTTCCTATTGAGATTTCGGCCTCGAGCACCCGCTAAATCGATTCTACGCGCAAAATTACCCCTAGGAATGACCCTATCCCGATCGAATTTGAATATTTAATTTTTACCCATTTTTGGGGTGGCCCAAAGTAGGTCCAAAAATTGACCTTTTTGCACGATTTTGGGCCACCTAAAGTCGACTCTTCTGCAACGGCTAATTGAGCTAGCGATTCCCGCAGGTGCTTATTCGATGTATTTTCGCGCGTAGAATGCATTGGCACCCTCGGAATCCCCGATTTCCCAAAGGAAGTTGCCCTTTTGCCCCGAAAACCCCATTTTTGATCGAAAAAACCCTGATATCTTCGTTCCTATTGAGATTTCGGCTTCCAGCACCCGCTAAATCGATTCTACGCGCAAAATTACCCCTAGGAATGACCCTATCCCGATCGAATTTGAATATTTAATTTTTACCCATTTTTGGGGTGGCCCAAAGTAGGTCCAAAAATTGACCTTTTTGCACGATTTTGGGCCACCTAAAGTCGACTCTTCTGCAACTGCTAATTGAGCTAGCGATTCCCGCAGGTGCTTATTCGATGTATTTTCGCGCGTAGAATGCATTGGCACCGTCGGAATCCCCGATTTCCCAAAGGAAGTTGCTCTTTTGCCCCGAAAACCCCATTTTTGACCGAAAAAACCGTGATATCTTTGTTCCTATTGAGATTTCGGCCTCGAGCACCCGCTAAATCAATTCTACGCGCAAAATTACCCCTAGGAATGACCCTATCCCGTTCGAATTTGAATATTTAATTTTTACCCATTTTTGGGGTGGCCGAAAGTAGGTCCAAAAATTGACGTTTTTGCACGATTTTGGGCCGCATAAAGTCGACTCTCCTGCGATGGCTAATCGATATAGGGATTCCCGCGGGTGCTTATTCGACGTATTTTCTTGCGTAGAATGCAATGGCACCGTCGGAATCCCCGATTTCCCAAAGGAAGTTGCCCTTTTGCCCCGAAAACCCCATTTTTGATCGAAAAAATCGTGATATCTTTGTTCCTATTGAGATTTCTGCCTCGAGCACCCGCTAAATCGATTCTACGTGCAAAATTACCCCTAGGAATGACCCTATCCCGATCGAATTTGAATATTTAATTTTTACCCATTTTTGGGGTGGCCCAAAGTAGGTCCAAAAATTGACCTTTTTGCACGATTTTGGGCCACCTAAAGTCGACTCTTCTGCGATGGCTAATCGATATAGGGATTCCCGCAGGTGCTTATTCGACGTATTTTTGCTTGTAGAATGTAATGGCACCGTCGGAATCCCCGATTTCCCAAAGGAAGTTGCCCTTTTGCCCCGAAAACCCCATTTTTGATCGAAAAAACCGTGATATCTTTGTTCCTATTGAGATTTCGGCTTCCAGCACCCGCTAAATCGATTCTACGCGCAAAATTACCCGTAGGAATGACCCTATCCCGATCGAATTTGAATATTTAATTTTTACCCATTTTTGGGGTGGCCCAAAGTAGGTCCAAAATTTGACGTTTTTGCACGATTTTGGGCCACCTAAAGTCGACTCTCCTGCAAGGGCTAATTGAGCTAGCGATTCCCGCAGGTGCTTATTCGATGCATTTTCGTGCGTAGAATGCATTGGCACCCTCGGAATCCCCGATTTCCCAAAGGAAGTTGCCCTTTTGCCCCGAAAACCCCATTTTTGATCGAAAAAATCGTGATATCTTTGTTCCTATTGAGATTTCTGCCTCGAGCACCCGCTAAATCGATTCTACGTGCAAAATTACCCCTAGGAATGACCCTATCCCGATCGAATTTGAATATTTAATTTTTACCCATTTTTGGGGTGGCCCAAAGTAGGTCCAAAAATTGACCTTTTTGCACGATTTTGGGCCACCTAAAGTCGACTCTTCTGCGATGGCTAATCGATATAGGGATTCCCGCAGGTGCTTATTCGACGTATTTTTGCTTGTAGAATGTAATGGCACCGTCGGAATCCCCGATTTCCCAAAGGAAGTTGCCCTTTTGCCCCGAAAACCCCATTTTTGATCGAAAAAACCGTGATATCTTTGTTCCTATTGAGATTTCGGCTTCCAGCACCCGCTAAATCGATTCTACGCGCAAAATTACCCTTAGGAATGACCCTATCCCGATCGAATTTGAATATTTAATTTTTACCCATTTTTGGGGTGGCCCAAAGTAGGTCCAAAATTTGACGTTTTTGCACGATTTTGGGCCACCTAAAGTCGACTCTCCTGCAAGGGCTAATTGAGCTAGCGATTCCCGCAGGTCCTTATTCGATGCATTTTCGTGCGTAGAATGCATTGGCACCCTCGGAATCCCCGATTTCCCAAAGGAAGTTGCCCTTTTGCCCCGAAAACTTCATTTTTGATCGAAAAAACCCTGATATCTTTGTTCCTATTGAGATTTCGGCCTCGAGCACCCGCTAAATCGATTCTACGCGCAAAATTACCCCTAGGAATGACCCTATCCCGATCGAATTTGAATATTTAATTTTGACCCATTTTTGGGGTGGCCCAAAGTAGGTCCAAAAATTGACCTTTTTGCACGATTTTGGGCCACCTAAAGTCGACTCTCCTGCAACGGCTAATTGAGCTAGCGATTCCCGCAGGTGCTTATTCGATGTATTTTCGCTCGTAGAATGCATTGGCACCCTCGGAATCCCCGATTTCCCAAAGGAAGTTGCCCTTTTGCCCCGAAAACCTCATTTTTGATCGAAAAAACCCTGATATCTTTGTTCCTATTGAGATTTCGGCCTCGAGCACTCGCTAAATCGATTCTACGCGCAAAATTACCCCTAGGAATGACCCTATCCCGATCGAATTTGAATATTTACTTTTTACCCATTTTTGGGGTGGCCCAAAGTAGGTCCAAAAATTGACGTTTATGCACGATTTTGGGCCGCATAAAGTCGACTCTCCTGCGATGGCTAATCGATATAGGGATTCCCGCGGGTGCTTATTCGACGTATTGTTGCTTGTAGAATGCAATGCCACCGTCGGAATACCAGATTTCCCAAAGTAAGTTGCCCTTTTGCCCCGAAAACCCCATTTTTGGTCGAAAAAACCGTGATATCTTTGTTCCTATTGAGATTTCGGCCCCAAGCACCCGCTAAATCGTTTCTACGCGCAAAATTATCCCTAGGAATGACCCTATCCCGATCGATTTTGAATATTTAATTTTGACCTATTTTCGTGGTGGGTCAAAGTAAGTCCTAAAATCAAGAAACACGGTAGTGTCTCGATACAAGTTCATGTATGAATTGGGAGCGAACGCTAACGTGTATCTTTTCTCGACCGAACTAGGTGCGGGCACATGAAAAATAGCCGAAGCACGTTGTGTAAATACACAGCTTCAACCTACGTACACACTCAAACAAATTCTGTCCGCGTCATTGGTATGAGTTCTCTGTATACATACACGACAGATACACTGAAAAGTATTCTCTCCGCATCAGTGATCTGTGTTTTGTTTTCCCGAATATCCAGTGTTAAACCCACATTTTCCGGAATATGTAAAAAAATTTAATCGTTTCTCATTATACTAATTTTATAGTTATATTTATCATCGAAAAGTGTCAGTGAAATATATCTTTAATCGTGCCACGGGTTCTTGTTGTTTCCAAATCGATAATTGACAAACGCATGGTATGTTTTTCACCCAATTTTACTTGAATTTTATAAATATTATTTACCTTCAAACTGCGAATTTAAGTTTTGAAAAAAAGTTCAACAACACACGCGAATGTAACACGTCCTTCTAGGATTACTTTCGATATACAAAAACACGAATTCTCTTCACCTCAGTAGCAACTGTTTACTTTTAAAAGCTAGAATCACATACATTATTGTGTAGATTGATATTCAATTCCTGGAAGGACGGTCGAGCCGAGCTTATCCTCATTTCTAAGAACCCCGAAGTACAGCACAAGCATAATAGTTCTATGTTGATAAAGTTAAATTTCTTAACAATAGAAGTTTTCAGTTATCCACTAAGCGTCATTGTGGACGGACGTGTTAAACTCGCGAGTGTCATGTTACAGTGAGTTTTTTGTCAAAAACTTAACGTTATGCGATGTATGTGGGATTGGATTAACCCAGTAATTTCAAAACTACTGGAATTTTTAAAATATAATATAGTTTTATATATTATAACAAATTGTTTTGTTTGAATTTATTTCTTTCACAAACATTGTTTCAAACTGCATTTTTATAAACATGGTTCAAAACGTGACTTTTGTCAAGATAATTTTTGTGAAACTTGAATGAGAGTGTGTGAAAGACAATTTTCAGAAAATTGTGCAATACAAATTTGCTGACAATTAAAAAGTTTACTAAAATTTTATTTGCAAACTACACAAATGTTAATAAATACATAAACAAGAAAATTATTACGAAGCAAATTGCTAACCTGATCCAGAAGGAATTTTGTGGAATTCTTTGAATATCATTCGGGATTGATGGTAAATAAATTATTAATTCAGTAAATGTTATTACAAAATTTTCATCACATAAATTTTACCTAAAACTACCTTAGAAATTTTTTAAGTAATCTAACCAAAATATTGCAAATCAAATAAATCACAGCGAGTAGTCTATTCGCGTAAGGTATCAAGTATTTTTTAAATCTAAATGTGACATTGTCGGGTAAAAGGGGACATGTAATGATAGTATATTATTATATCTAGTATGTAACGGATACAAAAAATACACAACGAATATAATTAGACTTTCGGAAAATGAATACGCGAGGAACTAGAGCCTATTTCGTCTAAAAGTTCATGTTGATAAATGTTCACAGTGCGTACTCCATTGGTGATCAAAAGTGGATTCTCGTGTTATCATGCAGCTGTTGTCGGAAACCCCGGAGTAGGGACTGTGGGCTTCTAATCACAACTGAACAGCGATTCATCGTAAGGTGAGTTTCAACATAAAATTAAAGTACAAAATCTGTAAATAAGAAAAAAATTAAAATTTTCTGCGATCTCAAGAGAATGCCCAGATAACATTGTCAGCATTTAACAGGAACTCCGTCCAAATGAGATTTTGCCAAATTACCCCTTGTCGACATAGATTTTGAATATTTATTTTTTACCCATTTCCAAGGTAAGCCAAAGTAGGTCTAAAAATTTACCTTTTTGCACGATTTTGGGCAGCCTGAGATCGACCCTCCAGCGATAACTAATCAAGATAGCAATCTCCACGAGGGCCTATTCGACGTATTTTTTAGCATAGAATGTAATGGCACCGTCGGAATCCCCGATTTCCCAAAGAAAGTGGGCCTTTTGCCCTGAAAGCCCCAATTTTAGGCGAAAAAATCGTTACAACTTTGTTCCTATTGAGATTTCGACACGGTACATCCGTGCAATCGATTCTACGCGAAAAATTACCACTAGAAACGGTCTTGCTGAGTTTGATTTATAATATTTATTTTTTACCCATTTCCGGGGTAGGCCAAAGTAAGTCTAAAAATTTACCTTTTTGCACGATTTTTGGCCGAATTTAATCGACCCTCCTGCGATGGCTAATCCAGGTACGGTTTCCCGCGGGTGCTTATTCGATGTATTTTCGCGAGTAGAATGCAATGGAATCGTCAAATCCTCGATTTCCCGAGGAAAGTTGCTCTTTTGCCCCAAACACCGCGATTTTTTCGAAAAAGTCGTTATAACTTTGTTCCTATTGAGATTTCGGCCCTACACACCGGCGAAATCGATTCTACGCGCAAAATTACCCCTAGGAATGACCCTGTCGAAATCGATTTTGAATATTTAATTTTGACCCATTTTTGGGGTGGCCCAAAGTAGATCCAAAAGTTTACCTTTTTGCACGATTTTTTGGCCGACTTTGATCGACCCTCCAGCGATGGTTAATCAAGATAATATATTATATTATATATATTAATTTATTTAATTTAATTTATATATATTTATTTAATTTATATATATTAATCAAGATAAAAATAAAAAAGCCAAAACTCGAAATGAAGTTTTGAATTTGAGGTAACATTAGGTGAGAATATTGTTGAATCATTCAGGTAGATGGTACAGTTTTTTAATAATGATCAGTGGGCTCAGTTACCCAAGTTTCCTCTATTTATCTTAATTTTATGCTGAAAGTACATACCCATTCAAAACTCCGTATAAAAAAAATTTGCAAATTTAAATTTCGTTAACTTGCGTTTGAGGATGTGGAACATACATGATGTTGTATTTACGGATTCGGATAGTACTCCTATTTTTCGTTTTAATGTTCTGTACCATCTTTCTTACCGACGGTGACTGTATTACCTTATAATACATTTACACTGTAACATTATAGAAGGGGTGGGTTTAGCTTTACTTGATACATTTCTACATAGAAACCACGCAATCAACCACTAGTGATCAGTTTAGGAGGTTCAAACGTTAGGTTCCCTGTATATATAAGTTTTCTGGGTTTGATTACACGTTCTTTTGTGTTATCGACTCAGTCGTTTATTGTGGCTTTGTTACTATAGAATCACTTAAACAATAACCACTTGGACTTTCGTCTTTTTCTTTTTCTTGTATTAAATTCAGGCTTGTAGGTAGGCCGTCTTGCGTGAGAGGACCAACATAAGCGCACTTCAAATGTCCAGCAACAGATCCAACACAAACTTTTCATCGTCTTCGCGTTCAATCCGCGTCGACGACGCGTTCTTCCTCAAGACTTCGTGTTTCGATCGAAAGTGTTCGTCGCTTTTAAACTTATGCACGATTTTCAACGGTTCCGGTGCCGTGGCCATTAGCGAGAATGTGGAATAATACATTTTTGTGTTCAACTGTGGGACCGAAGCATTGCTGACAACGGCACTCCACTTTTGGTAGAAGGTCTCGTGGTGTTTCTTCGCTTGGTGCTTCACCAGAGGCTGCGCGTTTTCGTCGACACTCGGCTGCTCACTCGCTTTGCAGTCGAAAAGTCTGAAAGTCCATGTAACTACCGCAAACGTGGCTGCGTTCGTGGGAAACGCTCGGAGCAGCGTCGACGACAGGCCTCTGTACAAAAACCTGTATCCCTCGGCTTTGAAGGACTGGCGGAAGCAATCGAAAGCTCCGGAGTATTTGTCGCATCTCGCAGCTTGGAGCCTGGATTTGACCACGTCAACGGGATACGAGATGACCCAAGACGCTGTACCGGCGAGTCCCCCGGCCATGAGCATTTGCCACGTGGAGATTGGCGTTGGGGATCTGGTCAAGGCTTCGTACGTTAAAAAGTAAACCCCGTAACCGGGTATCTCGCGCAGCAGGGTCATGCCTAAACCGTTGCAGACACCTCGGAAGCCTTCTTCTTTGAATATCTGCTTCAAGCAATGCAACGGTCCGGAGTAGATTTGGGACGACTGTGACTGCAATTGCAGACGAGTTTTCGTCAATTCGATTGGACTCGCTACCGGGGACTGCGCCAAACCGGCTGAAGCTCCGGCGAAGAAGTGGGTGGACAAGTGATCCGGTTCGGACAAACGTTGCTGGGTTTGTCCGTATACCCCGAAGACTATAGCGTTCACCACTGCCACCCCCGCGATTGGAGATGTCATTCCTCGGTAGAGACCTGCTAACTGACAACAGCTTATGTTTAATACAGATGGAACAATGTAGATGTAACAGTGTAGATGTAACAATGCAGATGCAACTATTCAAGTGCAACTGCGCAAGTGCAGGAATGTAGATGCAACTATGCAGATGCAATTATGAAAATGAGACTATACCAGATATGACGATGTAGATACAACTGTGCAGGTGCGACGATGTAGATGCAACTATGCATATGGGATTTTCTAGATGTAACTATGCAGGTGCAATTGCGCAGGTTTAGCGACGCAGAGGCAACTATGCAGATGCGACTATGCAAATGCAACTATGCAGATGCGACTATGCAAATGCAACTATGCAGATGTGACTATGCAAATGCAACTATGCAGATGCGACTATGCAAATGTGACTATACAGCTGTGACTATGTAGATGCAACTACGCAGATGCAACTATGCAAGTGCAACAACGTAGATGCAACTATGAAAATGAGACTATATCAGATATGACGATGTAGATGCAACTGTGCAGGTGCGGCGATGCAGATGAAACTATGCAGATGCGACTTTGTAGATGCGACTATACAAATGCAACTATGCAGATGCGACTATGCAAATGCAACTCTGCAGATGCGACTATGCCAATGCAACTATTCAGATGCGACTATGCAAATGCAACTATGCAGTTGCGACTATGCCAATGCAACTATGCAGATGCGACTGTTTGGGTACAGCGATGTAGATGCAACTATGCAGATGAGATTAGTCAAATGTGACTATACAGCTGTGACTATGTAGATGCAACGATGCAAATGCGATGATGCAGATGCGACTATGCATATATGACTACGCAGATGCAACTATGTAGATGCAACTATGAAGATGCAGTCAAAATGACTCATTTTTTAAATGACCAAAGAAAACTTGCATTTTTTATACATTTTTCGGCGTTATTTAATGCAAATTCAGATTTCACATTAAATAAATTTAAATTAAAATAAAATACTTTGACGAAGTTCCTTATCCGAATAAATTATTACCAGCATTCGCCAAAATCATGAACAAGAGGAGAAAAAATTTACTTTGATTGCGAATAGCGAGGAGGAAATTGGGTAACAATTGTGATGTAATTTCTAAACTGATATGTAAAAGATATTGGTTTTTCCCCTATTTTTACGGACACGCGAGAAAATAGAAATAACGATAAAATTGTAATTCTTTAGAAGAAAAATCATGAGCGTACTTAGAAAAGTTATCGGCGATCGAAAAAGTAAAACTCATCCGCATGAGGATATTCGGATATGATTCACTGTTTTAATTCATGCTGCAATATCCTGCTTATCACGAGTCGTGTGTTATCGGAATTACGACTGGTTTATCGATATAGACGAAGCATGTAAATGAATGTAGAAACTATCTTGAAAAAAAAAAATGGGGATATCTGTTAAATGCGAAAGTAACGTGCTTTCCTGATTTCATAATAGGTGTTTATAAGCGATCTTTATTTTTATATAGTCGATATTTATACATTCGTTCATGAGATATGCAGAAAAATGCGAAACTCACTGATGCTTAGATCCCTTACATCGCATTTTATTTATACTGAGAATATTGATAACGATAACGAAAGTATATGTACATTATGAATGAAAACCAGTGGAAAAGGAGATTTAACCCTTCCCGTAACCACGATCTCTAGAGGGGTCACACATGATTTTGAAAAGAACAAATTTCTAAAAATCACTCTTTTACTCCCTGACAAGGAGCATGACCCCTTAATATGATAAGTTTGAAGATCAAATTCCCTCGAATTTTAATTTTTGTAGAATCTTGAATGTCTACTGGTTTTTATTGTTAATATAAATTCACTTTCGCCATCGCCATCAATCTTCACATTTCTTTTCAAAAATTGCTGTGTAACTTTGGAAAATATAGATTTTTAAATTTGCAAAAAGCTTTTGAAGAATTACTGGCGAGTTCCTTCACTCAAGGTCCTTTAAAAATTTAAATTCGAGTGGATTTGATCTTGAAACTTGTCATATTAATTGAAATTCCTTTTTCCAAAATAATTAGTTAATATAATTGACATATTATTGATAATTGTCTTTAATTAGTTAGGCCGATCGATAATTACTTCTCTGTTATTTTTTCTCAATTGCTTAAAAATAATTTTAGTGAATAGTTACATGGTACATAGTTACAAAATTGCATCTGCATATTAGTGTAAAATTTTTAATAACTTGAAAAATTTTTTAAAATTGTAATACATGTGCAAATAATGCCAGAGATCTTAAGGGGGCTCTACATAGTTACGCTGTAAGTCAATATGTAGTTACTGTTGTCGCTTGATTCACGTAGTAGTAGATCTGGCAACGCCGCGTTTCATGTAGATATATAGATATACTTGTCCGTGGAAAGGACTATGGTCTGCGACACGAACGCATAGCGTGCAATATGTCTGAGCATTGTAAACAAAATGGGAAAAAAATCAAGAAAATCGTGCGAAATTCTTTTGGAAAGGCAAAAGAGTCACAGAAAAAGTATATAAAAGAAGGTGTTCGGATCAAAAGTTAGGGAAAAATTTGAGAAATATTTATGGTACGAAAAGAGGTACTTGCAACCTCAAGAAGGATAACCTCGAAAACGATGGAAATTGTCGTATATTTATCGCAATTTTGTATCAAAACGAACAAAATTATGTTAAACATTGATTTTAGCCGTCATTTTATCTATTATATTTATATTGTATCACAAAGTAATCTAAATCGATTATTTTCAGACAAACTACAGTACTGCTAGTATTTGAACGCGCGTTTTCTAACCTCTCGTACAGCGTTGCCGGATCTCTCATACCATGTCAATAGCGGAAGACAAAACGCATTATCCTAGTATTCTTTAATTTATTATTAACACTACAAGTACCCTCGGAGTATTTTGTAAATCAATATATGTTCTTTGGATATTTTTCTATTATGCATAAAATTTTCGATCCAATCTCGGCGTCAATTACTTTGTAGTACGTAATTGAGTGCGTTGAAAACGCATTTTCCCATAAGAGCCCATGTTAAAAAGTGAAAAATTGATATATTTATTTCTTAGCTTTTAAGGACCCTAGCCTTCCCAAAATTTGTGTGGGTGTTTTTGGGATGAAATCTAACCCGTATACAAATTTTTATAATTTTCTTGGCGTTATTTCTATTTGCACTAGAGCTAAAACAACTAGTGCAGTGTAGGTACTGTATTTTTACTAAAATTCGAAAATCTTCCTTTAAATTATAAATTTATGATAGAAATTAGCTTTGCTTACCGACTCTTGCTTCAATATTGTCCGAAAACAATGCCAAGTATTTCTATACTTTGGATTTTTGTAGTCTTGCGTTTGCATATGGACTTTAATGGTATCCAGAGGATATCCGACCAAAATACCAGCACACCCTAAACATATGACAACGCAATTATTGGTGACCTTGAGTGATAAATCAAATCACTTTAATTTTTATCGATAAAAATTGAAGAGTATGACCTATGATAAAAGGAACCGTAAACAGAATCATCGCATTATTACTTCAACTTCATGAAACTCAAGACGATAAAATTTTTTGTTTTCGTTTCATCACCAAAGCTCTTGTTTTTGTTATGTTTTAGTAGAAAATTTCAGTCCGCTTAAAAATTAATATTAATGGTCACATACATTTTGTGCCGAAAATTGCCTTGGAAATATTTTTCTTTTTCAAAATTGCATAAAATTTTCCGAATAAAAGCTTATTAATTCGTTGAATACGAATTTGATTTGAAATTTTGAGAATTAAAAATGGGAGGGCCAATAAGGTAAATGAAAATTCCAAAAAAACACTCGACTCTTTATAAAAATTAGTGTTTTGTAGCGTTTGGGGTCAGGAAATGGTAATTTAATATCAGATGTTAAAAATCTAAAATGATGTATCCAAAATGGGGCTTAAAAATTGCAACTTTAAAAAATTCTAAAATGGGTAGAAATGAGAATAGCAAAAATAGTACAATTTTTACGAATAATAGCAAAACAATTAATTAAATGTTCTGCAAAAAGATAAATTCACAAATACACGGAATAAAATTATTTTTATAAAAAAGAGATGACTAATAATAAGTGAGGATTACAAATTTTCATACATAATTTTCCAAAATGTTGAAATATATTTGACAGTAGGAAACATTTAAAATTTCGTCCATTTATGGTAATTTCTATCTCGAAACTCTGTTGGATTTAAAATATCCGTAAATTCTGGTAAAATAAAAATAATAATCCGTTAAATAATATTTACCGCCTAAGCATCCAGCTGTAAAATCCAGTGCCATTTTCTATTTATTTAATTTCTTGCATCCGTTTTTCTGCTTATAAAATGTATTACCGCTTCGAAATTGTCGTCGACTTAAGTTTATGCCGAAAAAACTGGTACGGCTTTCGATTGGCACGCTAAAATTCATATAAGCAACGAAGCAATGACTGGATTCTCTTTTGTGTGCTTGATGCTGAAAATCACAAGAATTTGGTTGAAACATTTTTTTAATAATTTTTCTAAATTTAATAGGAATTTCTGTTCTATTAAAAAAATTCTAGGGATAATTTTGTATGAGCAAAGCTAAAATGAAAAAAAAAAGTCAAGTCTAAATTGAATTGAGAAATTACAAGAATTATGTGAAAAAAAAACAAGAAAAATTTGAGTTTATAACATGGGAAGAATAAAAAAAAGCTTAAATTTTTGTATTTGTAACAATTAATGGAAAAAATGGGGTTTCATTTGAAAAGAAAAGCACAATTTTTACAACGCAGGAAGCAATTTTTTTCAATATTTTAGCATACATTAGAATTTTTGATAATGTTGCAGCGACTTTTTAAATGTGGAAAGCATTCTTTAGTTTCTTATCAATTGTTGTTTTCAACAAATGGCTGCAAGACCTAAGAAGGACATATCAACAAGTGTTGCTGCAACCAAGAACAATGGGGAAATCATGTCGATTCGTTTGCTTTACTTTGCGGGAAATTACTTCTGATTGCGTTTAATTCCATGAAAAAAAATACAGTTTTAAATATAAGCAGATATAATTTATTATATTCGTTTGTATGCAAATATATCCTTGTCCATATTTTATAAATGTATTGTATAAATTTACTACCACACAGAAAAAAATTTAATTTAGAATATATTGGCGAAATATAATAAAAATATATATATATGAAAAATATATCCTGTTATATACACACATACGCAAATATAATAATCTAAATTTTATGAATGTACGCGAAGAAAGTAAAAAATATATTTTTGAGCGAAATGACAAGATATTTTGCAAATGTATCTTGGCTTAACTATAAAATACATAATTTCTTCGTATTTACATTGTTAAAATATATTAGAAGTACTCTATGCATAATTTTTACATACATTCGTTCATATTTTCAAAATATTTGTTACATACAATTATGTATTATATATTACAATTAGATATTTGATTAATACATCTCATTTTGATATATTTTTGTGTGTATATACATATTTTATATTTTTATATTTATATTATTTTTATTATATTTTTCTATTTCTGTAATATTAACTAATTCTTATATATTTTAAATATATTTCTGCATATAATTTCTTGTGATATATTGCTGCGCATATTTTTTCTGCGAGGGCAAAATCGATCAACCACAAGTTTAATTCCCAGAAATATTTTTTATTTAACACTATTTCTACCGATGGTGACAAAATACACTTTTTATCATTTTTATTTCGAATTACTTTCCAAGTTTAAGTTAATCATTTTTCGTCAATTAACTCTTTTAATTTAATAATTAGTGCCTTCATTTTTCAAATGAAAATTTCAACGTTGTTCCATTTAAGGGGGAATTGCGGTGTAACAGCTTAAAAAATAGTCGATTTTCATGAATTTTTTTTGGAAAACTATTAATAATTCCCAAATAATCTCTTTTGGGATATGAAGAAGCATCCATGAAATATTGAAAAAAATTTGTTTCTTGCCATTTTCTGTATTATTTATTTAGTATTCATAATCCTGCCAAACGCTTCCGGATTGTTGGTGTCTAGTATAGCACCCATTACAAGCATCCGATAACTAAAAATGAAAAATTTTCTTAAAGGTAGATAGTTTATGCTGGGGTTATACCACTTGTTAAAAGAAAACATGAAGAATCAAAAAAGTCCTAGGGTTTTGAAGAAAAAATGAATTTTTTGACACAAAAATTGATTACATATTGCCACTAAACATTTGAAATTGAAACATTTAATTTTTGATTTTTGCAAAGAAAAAAAATTCGATTTTTTGAACCTGTTACACCGCAATCCCCCCTTAAACATAATATAAATACGGAACCACAAGAGTTTCACCGTGAAATATATTTAATATTTAACAAAACTTCTTACCTACCATGTCTACATTTCTCATGAACACGTTTAACGAATTTTCCGGTGGATTTGGTAAACTGCGAGAACACTTTTCTTGCGGAACAAGAAGTAAATTTATGATAAGCGGGAGAACCTTTCCGAATGAGACGCGGGCATTCACTAGATCTTTACTGACATCGGCAGATTCCCTAAGTTATAGAGCAAAGATCATCGGACATTATCTCGTAATTCTGACTGAAAAATTACCGTGACAGCCTATCTACACATGGACATACCGCCACTGTTTAAATAAACATATATATTAATAATGTTTCTGCATTTTACCAAGATCTACCACAATGCAGGGTCAATGCGCAGGTCAAACGATAAGAAAATCTTTCATTAACGATGGATTGCATTATTTTTCGTATTGAAACTTCTGCCACCGTTACAAATATTTACATCGCCGATAATAGAACCGATGTTTTCGTCTTCCCAACTAATATTCGTTGTAGAATGTTCTTCCGTTAAAGTTAATCGCGAAAACCTTAACTTGGAATCGAAATTCTATCTTCTATACTGATACAAAAATGGCGGTTTCTTCAATAAAAATTTTCATTTTCTACGAAAAATTTCGTCTTAACACTAAGCCGTCCGGTGACACCGCGTTGGTGCCATGCGAAAACTATCGGGCAAGCATCCGGTGGCACCACGGTGGTGTCGTACATAAAGATTTATACCGGCGCCAAACGAGAGAGTCCCGATCAGACGCGTGGACGGCAAAAATGTTAAATTATCCATAAAATGGATAATATCAATGGGATCTTAAAAGCCTTTGATTAAAGACTAAAAAATAAAATTCTGAAGTTTATGTAAAAATTTGAGCCTGATCGGTTCAGCCTTTTCTGAGATACCTTGATCACCGACCCGAAAACATAGTTTTGAGAAAAACAAAGTTTGAATTTTCAAATACAAATTTTTGTAGTTTTGTAGTAATTTTCACTATTGCATGCGATTCCTTTTCTCATGTTTCTTCTTTTGTATCCAGATTGCAATAGACTTCTTCCTTTGCAACTGTAATTTGTTATACGTTTCTGTATATCGGGTAGCGCTTCGGTAGGAGCAATTTCTTATCTTGGAAGGCGCTCGTATAAGAAACTCGATCCTACGCACGTTTAAAGTGCGACCCACTCTATGCGTGTTTAGTCTACGATTCTGCGTTTAACGACTGATCGAAATTCTTATCTGAATGCAACCCAGGATGAATTGATCCCACAATGATAAAATAATAGGTCGGTTCGGAGAATGGAACCTGCGGACACCATTAACGCCGCTCAGTGTACATACATATAGGTTCCATCTATTTGTTTTAGTACCAATTTACATTAAGGTATTTGTTTCCCAAAATCAATTGATTCGACAAAATTCTTAAACTTTGCATAAATATAGTATTGCTATAAATAAACACTCATGCTAAATTTCTGGAAGATTTGCCGTTTAGTTTCCGAGATATACGTAATTGAATTCGTGATTTTTCGATATGACTCCAATCAAGGAAATAACAGCAAAAATGAGTAAATTTATCTTTTTTTCGTTAAATCAAATGAATTAGACGTATTGTTAACAAAGTTATGATTTTACAGTTTTTGTTTTTTAAATTTTTACACAATTTTATTACTTTTTTAGTATGCACTCTTATGAAACAATTCGTTAACACAACTTTTATCAGAAAACGCGATTCGAGAGAGGTTCAAAATTTTGTATGTACAAAGTACTTACATTGACTAATTACATATTTTAATTGAGGATCGATTTACCGTTTGTAACCAAAGTTATACTTGTCGAAAGTTGGAGTTATACTCAGAATTTGTAATCGCTGAAAGTACAGTGTGAGATTTGGCAACATTGTAAGATTTGTACATGAGTGTATATATGTGTAGATATACTTTTGAATAACTTCGCGGCATGTCAACCTATTGTTTCTCGCCCGGGTAGAAACATGGAAAAATATATATGAAGCTAATTTATTATAATATTGTTAAATTACAAAAAATTTATAACTGGTTCGCTGTCGAAAGGTAGGTTACGTTGTTCTTCACGTTTCTTTGCCAAACCCTCACTACACTTTTTCTTCTGCACCAATACCTTACTTTTGATAAATCGACCTTTATATCGAGTTTGTGATGACATTTTTGATTTCTCGTTTTGATTTTCGTTAATTAAATTAATAGTAAATGTCACGAATCAGAAATCGAAACATTGATGTGAATATTGACACTGATATAGAATTGATCGTTAAACAGCATTGCCAAATCTCAAGACTACGTAAAACAACCAAGCGACTGTTATCGCTTGACCTACGTAGTTGGGAAACAAATACCTTAAGGGGGGAAATACATGTGGACGGTGAAAAAATAGACAATTTTTATCATTTTTTTTAAGGAACAAAACGTTTAAAATTTTTGAAACTTTAGGTACACTTTATTACATAATTAAACTGTTTAAATAAATTTGTCCATTAAGGAATATTGTCAAATGGCGATGTTCTGTCGTGATCTTCCAGGAAGGTTTTGGCGGCAGTTACCCGTTTGTGGGATTCCCAACGACTTTAATATTCATCTTGAAAGTATGAATCAGAAATTTGTAGTATTTTAACATCCAGATGCCGAACTTATACCTAAGAAACATTTTAAAAAATTGAAATTTACAAAAGTGGAATACTTCAGAAAAAAAACTGCAATTTTACGAAAAATTTTTTTTCTTATTGGCAGTAAAAAAGCAGTTTCGAAAAGCGATTTTCATAAACAAGTAGGTATAAGTTCAAGGTAATATTGTTATTGAGCTGCGTGTACAATTTTAGCACGATTGGTGGATTCGTTTTAAGGTTATGTTTCCCACAATCTTGAAGAATGTAGTTTTCCGCAAAACGTTTTTAAAGTTCCGAACTACGAAAACTCAATCACTTTAGTAACTTGCCGGCTAATTAGCGATTCCAGCGCCACACCGAATTTCAGTTTAAAACTTTACCACCTTACTCTTGAGATGTTTAACCCTTTGACTGCGGCTTACTCTTGCACGAAACTATCAATATATGCGGCAATATTCAGATGCCAGTCATTAAGGGCGCATATATTCGCCTTTCGTATATATTGATGAACTTGTCAAAACGTATATATACGCCTTTAGCAGTCAAAGGGTTAACTAACATTTTATGAAAAAAAAAAATTGATTTTTTGAAGCTGCTACATGTATTTCCTCCCTTAAAAGATTGGACAGAGCGCAACCGAGCTTCCTGCAATTATCTGTTTCATTTGCTCCTACTGACTTTTTATCGAATTCCTTCTTTATTTCTACCGTTCGGTTTTGGGACTCGTTACCGTCCATTATTAGTAGTGTAGAGTCTGCTCCTGCATTCAAAGCCAATCTCTATAACTACCGTCTCGAAGCTGAGCCTACGTTTGGCTTCGCTACTTGTCTGTCTCTTAATGCTGACACTCCACTTCGGTCTTTTAGCGCCATTTCCATTTTCATCTTCTATTCGGCCGTGAAATTTTGCGTACTTTCCATTTCCGTAGTCAGAAACAGTGATCCCCGTTTGAAAAAATCGGTTTAACCTCAAAATGACCTTAACCCTTCACCTCAAGGTCAAACTCAAGGTCACCGCTAAGTGGCTCCCTACTTATCCTACAACTTTTGTCCGAGGCATTTTGCGCTCTCGCCCCTACCCGAGGAGACATTCCCGTGGACGGATTAACCCTTTAGGCGCTAAAGGCGCATAAATGCGTCCTCATAAATTTATCGGAACGTTTTAATTAATAACTCGGTAATTAATCCGAATTTCCAAAAATGGTACACGACTTTTCGTCTCCATTTTTTACCATCTTTCTGGGGTTTTCGGGTGGGACACCTTATACCGGACACCCTGTATATGCGCCCTTAATGACTAACATGTGAATATCGCCGCAACTGTTGATAGTTTCGTGCAAGAGCAAGCGGCACTCGAAGGGTTAAAATGGCCCACCGTGTATGTAATCGTGTCTTGGTCTTATATTCCCACCGACGAGTCTGTAGTATCGATTATTTTGAGTTTGACTTCCGTCTTGGCTTCGGAATTTTCTTCGAGTCGAAACGATCATCACCCATTTCTTTTTTCTCGCAATCCTGAAACATAAGTCGCATTTTTTGTCGTGAACAATTTTGCTGGAAATTCATTAACCATGTATTTTCAAATTCGGGGCTAAGGACCATCAATTTCTCGAGTGTCACTAAAACAAAAAAGAAAAACGTAATTCCGGAACACGGAAATTTGTGCACCTGCGCCGAAAAAAATCATGTATTTCAAAACATACGCGTTTCCAAAACCGAGAATTCGCCGTTAAAGTGCCGTTTATCGACCATTATATCCACGGGAACCGTAAAGCGCGCACGGCGCAGAATCTAGATGGGAAATGAAACGCTGCGAGGCTAAATATACGCCGAGGCATACATAGTCCTTAACACATGAGCAGTACACGGTCACCCAAACAAGAATACTTCTGCTTACATTTATTGTGCGTTTATCGTTTCCCACCGAAACATACCGCACACGTTTATTTATATTTGTTCCGATCGTCTTTGACGCGTGTGAGACTCGGAAATGACCATAATTGTTGTTGGGAAGTGCACAAGTTTGGAATCGAACGTTTGAAAGAAAAGAAAATGACCTTTTTTTGCGCGATACTCACAATCAGCAATTCGGTAGTTCTTATATAGATTCGACCGCCATCTAGGTGATTGCACTTCCGACATCGCTCAGTAGCCTGGGGGATAATATCTGTAGGTAAGGTCAGCATGATTTTCATTAACACGCTGCATGTGACGGATTGTCGTGCGTGTGAGCGACTATTCCGAATTCAGCTGCGGACTTCGCGTTAGTTCGGACGTAGGACACCGAACGGTTCTGGTAGAGCGAAAAATTGGTGCATTCTGACGAGAAATTTCATCATTTTGTCTGAACCACATGATTTATGTAAACAGTGTATTTTTTGTTAATTGCGTTAACACTTTGACTGCCGTGTTGGTCACCGGTGACCGCCACTAAACTTTCCGTGCAGGTCGCGCTGGTTATGACAAATGCAATAGCGTATACCATTACGACCCACGCGGCGTGAATAGGGAGGCACGTAAATTTTACGTGGCAGTCAACGCGTCAAAAGTGGCCCAAATTGGGTTGGTGGTCGACCGAGGGTCACAGGAAGTATTTTCTTGGTAACGTCATTTTTCGAATACTTTTAACTGGACTCCCATCTTATCTTAATTCCCAGTTCGAGGATCCGGATCCTGATTTGAGAAGGTCCATCGGAGTGCAGAGCGGCTCCAGGCCATTAATCATCCCGTTCGCCAGAAGTGGTTCTTTTGGGAATTCTTTCATTGTATCTGCAACTCATTTCTGGAACTCTTACCGATCCTCTATCGCTACCTCTGATTCCACCTCCTCGTTCAAGAGGCTTCTTTATAATCACCTCCTTGAAGAGGAACGAACTGAATGAAGGCGACCAAATGATGCTCAATATCATGATTAAGGAGGCTCTAGTGCAAATAGAAATAACGCCAAGAAAATTATAAAAATTTGTATACGGGTTAGATTTCATCCCAAAAACACCCTCACAAATTTTGGGAGGGGTAGGGTACTTAAAAGCTAAGAAAAAAATGTTTCAATTTTTCACTTTTTAACGTGGGCTCTTATGGGAAAATGCGTTTTCAACGCACTCAATTACGTACTACAAAATAATTGACGCCGAGATTGGATCGAAAATTGTATGCATAATAGAAAAATATCCAAAGAACATATATTGATTTACAAAATACTCCGAAGGTACTTGTAGTGTTAATAATAAATTAAAGAATACTAGGATAATGCGTTTTGTCTTCCGCTATTGACATGGTATGAGAGATCCGGCAACGCTGTACGAGAGGTTAGAAAACGCGCGTTCAAATACTAGCAGTACTGTAGTTTGTCTGAAAATAATTGATTTAGATTACTTTGTGATACAATATAAATATAATAGATATAATGACGGCTAAAATCAATGTTTAACATAATTTTGTTCATTTTGATACAAAATTGCGGTAAATATACGACAATTTCCATCATTTTCGAGGTTATCCTTCTTGAGGTTGCAAGTACCTCTTTTCGTACCATAAATATTTCTCAAATTTTTGCCCAACTTTTGATACAAACACCTTCTTTCATATACTTTTTCTGTTACTCTTTTGCCATTCCAAAAGAATTTCGCACGATTTTCTTGATTTTTTTTCCATTTTGTTTACACTGCTCAGACATATTGCACGCTATGCGTTGGTGTCGCAGACTATAGTTCTTTCCACGGACAAGTATATCTATATATCTACATGAAACGCGGCGTTGCCAGATCTACTACTACGTGAATCAAGCGGCAACAGTAACTCTATATTGACTTACAGCGTAACTGTAGAGCTCCCTTAAGCCCTACTTTGCTTTGCTTGCACATCCTCGGCGGTTTTTGTTTTTGTAACTGTTTGTACGCAGCAGACAAATACATTTAAATAGCAACCGAATGTTAGATTTACTACTTTTCAGTCATAAAGACTCACCTTTCCAAGTGTTAATTATAAGCAATCTACGAACTCACAATCCTTAAATCCTTTATCTCGTCACGTAGGACCTATGTAATTGTTGTAAGGAGTTTCGTTATTGGGGTTTGCCTAAACTTTCCCATTTTTGTGTAACAATTGAACAGTAAATATTGAACGGTAAGGTTCGCCATTCGTCTTTTTTGAACGGGGACCGTCGGTCCAAAATATCAATTTTTGGTAAAGTTGGTTCTTTTAAAGCAAAAAAATGTAATAAAAAGTAGGTCAAATAAATATATTTTTAACACGTATGAGATACATACTCACGTAAAAGAATCGTGCCTTCATACTCATAGAATTTATCTAAATATTTCATGTTCCTAGAAAATACAAGGCCTTACTTTTTTCTTACAGAAATGAATCCCCAGAAAAACGATACCTTCCTATCGGTTGTTCTACCAACCGATTTGCCACCGTCACCCAGCACGCACCAACTGATAAACAATCAGGAACAGCAGGTTTGTTTTTATCAATTGAAATTTTTTTCACGATACTTACCCACGTCGTCATAAATTCCATCGGTTTTAAAAATATATTTAATAATTAATTTACAGATTATTTTCTAATTAATTATTCGTGTTCTCAATAAATATTGCTTTAATTAATAATTATTAATGCAACCAGCTAAATTAAATTTATTTATTAAAAAATAACTGCAATAGATATAATAAAAATCGAATAATTTTTTATTCCCAATTGAATTGGTCCTAAAAAAAAACTAGTGAAACACTGAAATTCAAAATCCCTCTTTAATTCCTGATTAAATTAAAATTTGCGATAATTCGTAATACATTTATTTTGTTTCGGTAGGATGAGGAAGCCTCGGACTGCCCTCTCTTGACTCCAAGCCCGTCGCCAAAAATGCACAACACGTTAGAAAACACAGCCCTTTTCAACAAACTGGATAACACACCCTTAGAAATGTCGTCAACAGCTGGACTGGAGAACTTCAACACAGAGGATGGGCTTAACGTGTTTATGAATATCGTCAACAGCTCTAGCAAACCTCTGAACGACGGTAAGTGAATATATTTTATATGTGTGAATATATTTTCTACGTTATATTTATGCCACATCAATGTTATGTACATTCTGTCAAAAAAGTACCCGGAATTTTTAAATAAGACATAAAATATTCAATTATTTGTCAATATTTATTTTGTCGCCTTCAAAGTAGGTCCCATTTGATGCAACACACATGTTCCAACGATTTTTCCAATCTTCGAAACCTTTTTTTTATAAGCGTTTTCTGGGATGGTCTTCGGTCCCCTCAACGAATTTTGTTTTATGGCTTCAACCGATTCAAAACGTTTTCCACGGGGAGGTAATTTTAGTTTTGGGACAGAAAAAACCATAAGTCTTTTCTAATATTTTGAAAGATTCCGCACAATGAATAAAAATGTCGATCAAAGAGTTTTCCTCAAATTTGGTAACACAAAATTTGAGGCAAACTCTTTGATCGATATTTTTCTTCATTTTGAAAATCGTGACGCAGTACTGAGGTCAATTGACTATAATAGCTGCCGTAAACAAACTGCTTAAGGATGTTCTTACGTTTGCAAAATGCGTTTGCAAAAATCAAAGATTAAATTCTGAAAAAATTTTGACTAATAAATCTGAAATTATAGATTTTAAATTATTTTTTTGAAAAATTTTCACCGTTTAGTTTGTGAGTAATCGATTTTCGAGAAATAGCAATTTTACATGTTAAGTATAGGGAAAATAGAAGTCCGCATGTTCTACTCAAGAATTCTAATTTACTAAAAAAGATTTTTCAACCAAACAAATTTTAAAAATTGCATTATATTATTCTGTACTTAAGAAAAAAAAATGAAAATAATTCACCGTTTAGTTAATTGTTTACATAGATCTGAACGTGATAAAAACGATGAAGTAATAAACAGGCGTAAGTAGCGTGGCAACATCGTATCGATAAAAGCGACATCTAGCGATATAAATTCAAACTTTTTCACCGGGAAGTTTAAAATTTGCGTACTTGCATAAAGTACGATAAGACAAAATTTGCACCACAACTCTGGCGATTTGGCTGATATTCACTATTTTCCGTCCTTCCGCTACACATTCATTTTCCGAAAGACATTTTTTTCGTCTTTTAACAGCAATACTCACGTTATTTCGCCATTCGGTTTTCTTTTTTCTTTCGAAACGACCTTTGTGTCGATGTTGATCCATCTTTGCAGGTTATGTACGAATACGAAAAATATAGGTAACAGCCTTGCCAACTGGTAAGAAATGAAAGTTTTATGGACAACGTTGCCAAATGTAAAGCGATTGAAAGAATAGAAACAAATAATTTATATAAAGATAATTTAGAGGACTATATCACGGTGCTCTTCTCAAATATATTTTTAAAAACTATAACATGAGTTGCATTATATTTACGACTGAACGTTAAAATGTTTTCAATTATAAGATTTACTTTTAGAAGATGGTACTTTAGTCAAATCAGTGACTGTAGCTTATTTTATTTTACCTATATTGCATATATTAATCGTAAAATTAATTGTTATTGATAAATTACGTTGTTTAATTGTATTATCTTATAGATATGCGCCTTAATTTTTTTAAATTTCCTATAAAAGAGAACGATTGTACGGATATTCATTTGACTAGATTGTCCCGCAAGAACATCCTTAACGGAAGGCGCTCAAACTTGACATCATAATTCGGTACACTAGTGCTAACATAACAAAAAAAAATTCAATTGTCTACATATAACGCGGGAGATTTAAATAAACTTTTCCGGGTACTTTTTTGACAGAATGTAATGCAAAAAAAGAAACGGGTAGACGAAAATACGTATTTTCTCTAAAAAAAATCAATTTAATCAAACTGAATTGAACAATAAAGTAACAAATATATAACTGATATACAAAATATAAGTAACAGCGCTACATCTTATAAAAGTAACACGCATATATAACTCATATGTAACAAGAAGGTAAATAATTTATGTAATTTAGGAATGTAGTTATGTAACATAATAAATAAATTGTTATGTCACTATAACATACATAACGAAAATTGTAACAAAAAGAAGTTAACTTATGATTCCTGTGTAATGTAACATTTACATTTCGTGTTCACTGGGTAGGTCCAGGAATACCCCAATCAAGGGGTTGATTACCTACTACTAAAGCGCTTCCTCAATTAGTATTTGTAAATTCACGGACATGCTATATTTTTTTTTCCTTGGGGCAATTATCTTACGGTCACTTATTAGCGCAAATTCGAAATTCGATGTCATTGAACAAGGGCAATTGTACGTCATGATCCTTAGTCATGAGGTATTTTCTGTTGCGTCATGTCTGTACGCTCCACACGAGCCACGACGTCTCTTAACTGCTCAACTGCTTTGCCGAGGTCCAGTTTCAATTGAAACGTTCAAAGAATTGACCAAGGTTAAGTGATCGGTGATTACCAGACAATCGTGTCTCCGTGAAAAGCTGATACTTGGAGCCTCTAGTTTTCGACTTGTCTCTTAGCAATAATATCACATATATTTCATTTATATTTGATCCCGTGTTGCTTTTTATCCTAGAACCGAGCTCTCGTGACCCAATGGTTGAATCAACAAGCAGTGGTAGCAGTAGTGACACCAACGATCAACCAGTATGCGCTCAATTGTTGACTCAATTGAACGAGGCCTATCAACATTTGGCTCCAGATGCACAAGCACTTGTAAGTTGATCTTCAAAAAGTTTCAAGTTTTTAAGGGAAATGGTGTATTGCAAGCCCTGGTAAAAGAAGAAAATTTTATATCAAATTATATTTGGGAATTTTATAAATATAATACAAAAAATATATTTTGATACAAATTATTGTTCTGATTGTGGAATCCTATCGACTCCTATGGGATTTTTGGGCGTTGCATTGAAATTTTTACCAGGGAAGCAAAGAAAAAGGACTTGCACTTAATGCACCAATGCAACAATGGGTTTTAATTTGAAGCTACTCCGCAAAAAATACTATTGATCACTGTAAGAATAGTAACTTTGAAATCCAGAAATGATTAAAATTCTATTATTTGTAGTAATATTTATTATTATTATTATTATTATTATTATTATTATTATTATTATTATTATTATTATTATTATTACTCTTACTATTATTATTATTGCTATTACTATTATTACTATTGGGTTGGTGCATAATTATCAGGCGTTTGTTTGACGTGATAATAGATTAAAAACGCTTGATAATTATGGACCAACCCAATATTATTATTGTTAATTACAATTATTATTATTCTTATTATCTATGAGAGAAACCCCAAAGCACACATGTTAGAAAATACTTCGTTAGAAATTGGAGCCATTTCTGAAAAGATTATTGGGAGTTGCAACAGAATTATAAAAACGATTGACATAAAAAAAAATACGAATTTTTATATAACGAAATCGTCTAGTTTCCTTTTTTGCACCAGAAGCGTTTTGTAGGAGCATGATGCAAGTTTCTGTTGCATAAGTAAACAGAGAGCCCCCTTGGAATTGATTTCAGATTTGCATTCTCCAATTCTCTCAACAGTAAGACAAATTTCTAGGAATTTTTAATGTACGTAAAAATTCAAAAAGGCCAAACTTTTTTTGTTTAACGTGTTTCCAGTAATTGTTAAGAAAGGGAATTAATTTTGTCATTGTTGATACTAAGTGTAGTACCAAAATTTGGCTGAAATTATGTTTATAAAAATTATTGAAAATCAGAAATCGCTAGTGTCAAGAACGAAATATGATTGTTTAATTATTTGGATATTTTATTAATTATCAATTTAATAATAATACAAATTAATAATGGTCAGAAATTGAGCAGATTCATAAAATGTTGAATATATTTAATATATTTAGATATTTAATTATTTTGAAGGATTATATTCCAATTGGAAATTGCAATAATAAAAGAGTGACTAACAGATAAATATTTGAATATTTTTAAATTAATGATTTGTAATAATGGAGACTTGAAATTTTGTTTTTATTTCTTTCCAATTCATTACTTCCATGCTTTAATTTATTTCCACCTGCTATTGTATTGTGTAATATAAAGGAACTGATGCAAGTTACAGGAAGATTGATGACCTCAATAATTTCCCTAAGAATTAGCTGGAAGGAAAACTGTTTAATGTATCACATTTCCCTTTAGACATTCTGCATTTTTTTTTCCTCAACATTACAAATAGTGGAGGTAATGGGAGTGTTCATATTCAATGGAACACCCTGTATGTATTTATTTTTTAAAATTATAAATTAATAACTTTATGAATCAGGATGAAATATTTAATAAAAATAAGTTTTTAACTTTGATGAAATTTATCCAAAATAAAAAAATTGGTATAATATTTATATATATTTTGTAGATAAATATCTTCTTGGTTGGTGATTAATAATTAAAGGTCCTTTATTGTACTTGGTTTTTTAAAAATATATTTTATATTTATCATTTTTATTTATTTATATATTTTATATAGTAATATGGGTTTAGTAATTTCTACCATATTTACACTATTTCTACCGCGCTAATTATACGTAATAAAAAAATCCAAAAGCCAAAATAAAGAATTATAATTAAAATAGATTTTCTTAATTATAATACCAAATTTTTTACAGACGCATAATTGCACCAAAAAAAATTCTTTAAAACCGATTACGTATAATATAATTGAATTCGGGAGCTGGCTTAGGGTCACTCTGTGATCCTGTAGCCATGAATTTGTTAGTAACGCTTTTAGTATTATTGTCAATAGTGAATCAATAGTATTTTTTGCGATTCAAATTTCCATAACTGGTTTTTGAGAGAGTGTCGTGCCGTGACTAACTACAGCTTATTGTAAATGATAACACGGGGATTAATTTGTCGCACACAAACAGAACAAGAAAAAAATATATACATATATACGTAATTTATACATAAAACCTAGAATATATCTATCACTGCAATTCTGGTAAAATCTGCTTTCTTAGAAAAATCGGAAATGGGTAATCCATCAGGAAATTTTGGGACCATTGCTAAAATATGAAGAAAAATTATCGAGAAGTTAATAATTAGCATTAATATGTACCTGCAAATTGAGAGAGGCCTTAATTTGCTTCTTTTATTAAGAATGAGTGTTGTATTAACGGGCTGCCAAACTGATTTTCTAGGTACACATCGATTTACTTTAAAATATTGGACATTTTTTAAAATATCTTTTATTAATAAAGCAAGGCCTTAATTCTTACCTAGCCTACTTCATCGGAATAACATAGTTGGCACACTGGGACTTGTCAGACCCTCCTGAGATAGGTTATTTTATGAAAATGTAATATTTTGTTGGAAACAAAAAATTGTCAAATTTTTGTTACTGCAAAGATGCTTAGTTGGATGCTTAGTTGGAGCTCAACTAAGCTGGGGCATCTCTGACCCCGGTAGGGCAGCTAAGGGCTAATGAAAAAAATATCCATTGGACAAAATTATTCTGTAAGCATTTTTCAAGAATTGTAAAAGTACCTATAATTTTGTTTGAGTGCCATTGTCTCAATATCAGTATCTTAAAATTTATTATTGTTACGTTTGAAAATGTTCACTGACCGTGTAACTATATTTTCTAAAACTATTGCCACAAAGCATCCAAACGCACAATGCATTTTGCACAATGCATTTTGCACAATGCAAAACTTTGAGTAAAACACGAAAAAAAAAATTTTATCATATTTATAATATTCACTTTTTTATAAAACTATTTTGTTTAAATAAAATAGTATCTTTACTCTCTGCAAAATAGCTCTTTCCTTATAAAAAAAAAGGAAATACTATAAAGTTCATCACCATTTATGTAGCAAACCGGGTAGCGCTTCAGTTTTGTGGTACACGACAACAATTTATGAATTCCTTACATGTATAAACAAATTTATTGCTTACTATTACCAGATCATCAAATGGCGCAATTCTGCATAGCATTTACGCGATTTCGGTCATGCTTCTCATTGCAGTAATTTTTATGAACTCTCCCTGCATTGAAAAAGCACTATAAGCACTATAAATATTGGCAGAAATAGGTGCTATTGAGTCAATAATTAGTAGCAACATTTAATTGTATTAGTACGTATTGACTCAGGGTATTATTTTCTACATGAAAAATGGAGTAGAATATTCCTTCCTTTGGTGATATTGACATTATATATTGCTAAACTATAAAATCTACTTTCTTAGAAAAATCAAAAATGGGTGATAGGTGAAGACTGGGTAAAGTGAATACCTTAACATATTTAAGGTTTTAGCAGAAAAGGCATGAGATACAAAAACAAAATAAATAGCACAAATCAGTCTTTATTAATTGCCCTTACAAATACCATCATCACTTACCTTCAATAGTTAAACCATTATTGACTACAAATCAAATTTGAAAAAGTACTACAGGATTCACTTTGTCCTGACCCCCGGGTAACGCGGATACAGTACTCGGGTAAAGTGAATACCCATCTTTTAACGTCTGAAAACATGAGTAATAAACTTAATAAACTGAAAAAAAAATTAACTTGAACTTAAATATTTAGAAAATAAATTTCTCATGTCTGTACAAAGTCGCATAGGCAAACCCATACTTTTTAGCTGTGCCCTTTATTGATTCTCCAGCCTTCGCCCAAATTTATAGCTTTTTGCATGATATTTTCTTGCCACGAGCCTTGATTAATTTTTTTAATATTTATTCACCATCCGAAACAAAAAAAGAACGTTATGAGATTGTAAGTCAATAATCAAAAATGGCGGCAGTGCGGATACCATATTCGCTTTGCTATATCCACTCTGTCCGGCTCGGTAACTCTTGAAATTAACACATCTCATGCAAAAACTATCGATTCTGACCCTCTGTTAAATATACCATAAAAACCTACTTTGACATGCTACAGAACTAAAATATTCCTAAGGATTAAGAACTAATAATATTGGAAATAACATCAATACACTTACCTTGTGAAACCAATTTTTTTTTCACGAAAACAATTCTTCACTTCGTGGACAAAACGTGACGCATCCAAGTACTGTAGGTGCTGAAATTTTGGCACTTTGACAGTCACGTCTACTACTTTAAGTGGTTGTACCGACTGAAAACTTCTCAGTTCCCAACAGTACAAACTTCATCCCTTATTCTGGATGACACTTGTATCCGTTTGTCAAAAGAATTTTAAATGACATGTGGGCAAATTCCTCTGGGCGCATTAAGGACGTTCGCCAGTCTTAGAGGGGTGAGCGGTGCGGGGAGATTTCCTATACTTATACAATGTGGCGATTGAGTACTGCCAACCTCAATTATCTGAAATATTAATTATTTAAAATTATCGTACATATAAATAAGTAATATAAGTAGGTAATAAAATATTTAAAATCGATTTTTTTATTAAATGTAATTTTTTTGTAATTACGAATTTGCTAATAATATTCATATTCAAGTACATAAAAATTCTAGCGAAACTTGGCAACAGCGCAATATAAGTGTTTAACGGATGGTAATAGTTCGGCTCAGTTTGACTTCCAACATAATTACAGAGCACAATAGAGCATATCTTAACCTCAAAATGTCGGCTGAATCACAAAATTTACAAGTGAGGATAAAAGGAAAATTCTCGTGCAAGAAGCAATTAAAATGTTTTCAGCAATGCTCAGAAATAGGAAAAAAGAATAAAAAGATACAATCTATAAACAAGAAACAGGATAAAACATTCCCTATGTTTTTGTTACATATTCAGTTTCACACAGCAGTTCAAATTTACCGCCTAATTGCAAAGCGGTGTTGCCAAGTCTAACGTTCAGCTGATGTAAAATCTGTATATTACGATTTAATCAATTAATTTAGATTATAATTAAACGGTAAATCTCGCCTATCTTTTTCTAAAATAATTAGCAAGTTTTGATTTATCCGATAAGAAATGTTATTTCGTTTTTGAACATTCTAAAAGTAATTATTTTTCATATCAAACTTTACTCGCCATAAGAGCACATGTTAAATTACCTTTTGTTTTTATTCGATTTTGTCAATAACAAAACGGTAAAAAATTCTGAAAAAATTCATAGAATATTTTTTTTATATTAAGAATAAGATACAATTTTTTCAGAATTTTTTGACATATTAAAAATTTCTGGCAAACGTCCTTAAACCCTCTACTGACATATAATTATGAAATTATAAAATTATTAATTAATTATAACATTATGACGTTTGTGGAATTGCGTGTCAATTGCTTTAAAAACCTACGCATTTCGACGAATCAGTCCACTACAATTAGCACCGGAACCAACCACTGGAAGAAAAACAATTTTTCAAATTTGCTAATAAAAATGTAAAAGATGTGTCTCGGACAAAAATAATACTTTTGCAAAAATTTCCATTATTTTGAGGGTTCCCTTTTTTTCGCAGTGCACCATACAGCTCTTTTGAATTTTGCTAGATCATCGCTTGCCGCTTTCTATCATCGTCATTGACTTACATTATAACTCTTTAGTTTTATAACCAGGACAATAGTGGGAAGCCGCCGTTGGTGGGCATTCAGTTGGTTGTACCGAAACCGCCTAAGGATTATAGATTTATGAAATGGAATTGGCCACTCATTCGAAAAACGTGCTTCTGGTCCTTCATGTCCTTGCTCGCTGGCTGCGCCGCATTAGTCGTGGGTGTCATCGTTACAATGCCAAAAAGGTATGCAATCCATAATTTTGAAAATTCCAATTATTTTGAGCAAGCTTTGTGATCTTCGATTACCAAAAACCCTGTTTCAGGTGCGACCCTTCGGTGGAATGGTGGCAGGGTAGCGTCTTCTACGAAATATTCCCACCGTCCTTCCAAGATTCTTCAAAAGGAGGTGATGGAATCGGTGACCTGCGGGGGATAACCATGAGACTGGATTACCTGAAGAAACTGGACATCCAGGGGATACGTCTGAATACCATTTTCGCGGCCCCCAACTACCCCGAACATTATGCCAACATCACCAGCTTGACCGACATCAACCCCAACTTGGGGAACTTGGACGACTTCGCGACACTGGTGACGGAAATTCACCGAAGGAACATGTCCCTGATCCTGGACCTGCCGCTTTATCCCTTCGTCCTGAACCTCGCGGGCAGGGAAGTCGCTCCGGACGCGAACAAGACGGATCGAGCCGCACGAGAAGCGAACACGTCGGAACTACCGGACGTCCTTTTCACTCCATCGTATCAAGCTCTTAGGGACCTTCCCTCTTCGGTGCTGTCCCTGCAGTCACCGAACCACCAGGAAAGCGTGTCTCCGAATTCTGTGCATTCGAGGAAAGACAGTCCCGTGACGAAAGCCATCAAAGTATGGTCGCAAAGAGGAGTCGACGGGTTTTACCTCAAAGGCTTGGAACATTACGTCCACGAGGACGTGTTCCCCACGGAATTGAGGATATGGAAAAGTATCCTGGGGAGCAACAAGATCCTAATCTGCGGCATGGGTGCCGTGACTGCTGCCCCGACGTATTCCATCAAGAACACGATTTTGACGTGGGTCGACCTCGTCGACGTGTCCCTGGATGTCTTTAACGGCACCCAGAAGATCAAGAGGCAGATAGAAGCGGTTACCAAAGGCCTGTTGTTTGATAAACCAGGATACCCTTGGGTGCACTGGTCCGTCGGGGGCCTCGAGACCAAGAGAATAGCCTCCAGCATCAGTGTGAAAAATGCAACTTTAGCTATCGCTCTCATGGAGATGATGTTACCTGGAACTCCGAGTATATTCTACGGTGATGAGGTATTTTGTGCATTATTAACGTTCAGGACTTGATCAGGATACTGGGGTCAATTCGACCCCGATTACAGAAACGCTTGCTGTGATGAAAATATTGGAAATTCTGACTTGAAATTTTTTATTCTGAATAACTTCGAACCATTAAGGTATTTGTTTCCCAAAATCAATTGATTCGACAAAATGCTTAAACTTTGCATAAATATAGTATTGCTATAAATAAACACTCATGCTAAATTTCTGGAAGATTTGCCGTTTAGTTTCCGAGATATACGTAATTGAATTCGTGATTTTTCGATATGACTCTAATGAAGGAAATAACAACAAAAATGTGTAAATTTATCTTTTTTTCGTTAAATCATATGAATTGGACGTATTTTTAACAAAGTTATGATTTTACAGTTTTTGTTTATTCAACTTTTACACAATTTTATTACTGTTTTAGTATGCACTCTTATGAAACAATTCGTTAACACAACTTTTATCAGAAATCGCGATTCGAGAGATGTTCCAAATTTTGTATGTACAAAGTATTCACATTGACTAATTACATATTTTAATTGAGGATCGATTTACCGTTTGTATCCAAAGTTATACTTGTCGAAAGTTGGAGTTATACTCAGAATTTGTAATCGTTGAAAGTACCGTGTGAGATTTGGCAACATTGTAAGATTTGTACATGAGTGTATATATGTATAGATATATTTTTGAATAACTTCGCGACATGTCAACCTATTGTTTCTCGCGCGGGTAGAAACATGGAAAAATATATATGAAGCTAATTTATTATAATATTGTTAAATTACAAAAAATTTATAACTGGTTCGCTGTCGAAAGGTAGGTTACGTTGTTCTCCACGTTTCTTTGCCAAACCCTCACTACACTTTTTCTTCTGCACCAATACCTTATTTCTGATAAATCGACCTTTATATCGAGTTTGTGATGACGTTTTTGATTTCTAGTTTTGATTTTCGTTAATTAAATTAATAATAAATGTCACGAATGAGAAATCGAAACATTGATTTGAATATTGACACTGATATAGAGTTGATCGATAAACAGCATTGCCAAATCTCAAGACTAGGTAAAACAACCAAGCGACTGTTATCGCTTGACTTACGTAGTTGAGAAACAAATACCTTAAGGTAAAGATACCAGTAGTTGACCATTTTCTAAAAAAAACCATAAAAAATAAGATTTTTATAAGATGTGATGTTTTTATTTTAATGAAAGTGCACATCTTATAAAAATCTTATTTTTTATGGTTTTTTAGAAAATGGTCAACTACTGGTACATGGTCAACTAAATGAAAAAAATAACTTAATGGTGCAATAATAATTATTTAAAAAATCTTGTACCTTACAACGTTTTTGAGATGACCCATTCTATTATTGCGCCATCACGTTATTTTTTTTTTAATTTTTGGGGTTTTTTTAACAATTTGCAATTCGTACCTTGCAACGTTTTTGAGGTGACCCATTCATTTATAAATTATAGGGACACTAAACTTTCGCCATTGTATCCCTATTAGCAACTAATAAAATATATAAACGTTTTTTTCCCCAGATTGGTATAGTCGATTGCGACTGCGACGACCACCAAGACTTAGCCCACTTGCACAATTTGGTGCCGATGTTCTGGGAGAAAACCGACGGTTCGGATGACAAATTTTCCTCGGGCAGTGTTTTACCCTGGTTACCGGTGGCCGGAGAACCCGTCAAATCTAGTCTCATAGGTACCGTTGCTGAAATGGCCAATCTCCGGAAACAAAGCACTCCCATTTACGTAAAGGCTGTTTTGAAGGAGAACCAAGTCTCTGCAAACTGCGAAGTCAAGTAAAATTTGCATTCATAATTTTTTTCTGAAATTTCTTATTAAGGGGTCATGATCAGTCAGGGAGTGAAAAAAAGGGTGTTTTTTAGGAATTTTTTTCCTTCAAAATTATCAGTAATATTTTAAGACCCTTTTGTATATGTATTTAAAGACCTACATTTTAACAATTTATTTAATTTTCAAATTTATATTAAATTTCAATTTATATTATTTATAAATTCTTATAATCCTTGGTTGTAATTATTATTATTTTTATTATTTTGATAATTGTAATTTTTATTATTTATGAAATATTTAATATTGAATAATAAAAATTACAATTATCGGTTGAACAACAAAACAAAGGAAAATAAAGGATTATATTATTTATATTAATTTATAAAATTATTTAAATTTATAACAGTTTCGGAGGGTATTCTCGAAAAATGGTACTACCACAATAAAATCGGTAGCAAAAAAAAATCGATTTATTTGAAATTGTGACTGACCACGACCCTTTAAGGCAAGAAAAAAGAAATTAGTTGATTACCGATTTGACTTCCTTCCTAGGTACACCCTTGACGAGGTGATCGTAATTGAGCGTTGGTACCCACGAAGGAACTCGTACGTTTTTGTAGCGAATTTTGGTAACGCTACACGAATCAAGGATTTATCGTCCCTTTATTACGGTGGGCACGTGGTCGTGGGACCTAAGTACAGATTAAATCGCGACGTTTATTTCAAACGTCTGGAAATACCACCGGGTGAAGCGTTTGTCATCAAATTGGACAAATGAAGACATTTTTCGTTTTCCCAGATTTCACTGTTGATACTTATACACACGTGACTGTTATATTTTGCCTAAATTTTTCTACCGGAGATTCTGAGACACATTGTTTTATGTTTTATTGAGGAATGCGATTAAATGTATTCTACATTACTGTTTAACCAATTGCAATTGAATCATTGATTTTACTTTACCTCTATTTTGTGATCGTTATGTTTCAGGACAAATGAATCTCCCACAATTTATTTTTTCATGTTCAATAGGTCATTCGATAGATTTTCGAAAAAGATTAATTTGTGCCAAATTTCAGATCTGTATCTCAACCTGGGGGCCAGCAATGGCCAAAATTCGAAAATCTTGTTTTTGCCCAATTTGGACCATATCATTGTGAGAAAAATTCTGAAAAAAATCATAGACATTTTGGTTACAGAGACACATGTTACAGAATTTATACAGATTTTTTAACCCAAAATTGAAGTCGTAAAAAATCCAAAAACCTAAAAAAATTTCGAAAAAGGCCTATTTGGTATTGAAGCAGTCGCGGAACTATAATCATATTTTAATAGGAAATGCATATTCATATTATTATTGTTCATGAATTTTTTCAGATTTTTTGGTTTGGTGCGCCATAGTTAAAAAAAAATAAAAACCAATATTTACGTCGAATTTCACGTATTAAAATGAAATATTTACATGAAAACTATAATTTAAAAACTTTTCTCCATGAAATGAGTGATTTATGCTATTTTCGACGTATCAACATTTTAAAAAAACTACCTAAACCTGATTAGTCAGAACCATGCGGCACACTTTATATCTTAAACTTGTACATCAGTTTCGAACGGCGTTGGTGGCGCAATCGGTAAGCATTAGAACGTTGAATCGCTGCAAACTTTTTGGTGTGAGTTCGATTCATATTTTTTTTTTTCATAATTTGCGTATTTCTCTCAATTACCAATTATTCAAATATATTTAATCAATATTTATTTGTAAATGCTTAACCATATTTCAACTTGACAATTGAGAGAAATATACAACTTAAGAAAAAAAAATTATGGATCCACGAATACTCCTAAATTATTTAATAATTATTATTTAATAAAAATCTAAACGTCATTTTCATAACACTTTTTTCCTAAAATATTTCATAAAAATAAGATCATCAAAAATTCTGATAAAATATTATTTAGCGACACCTCGTGACATATATTAGTAAATATTTACAAAATTTTGTTAATAATATTTCAAAAATATTTCATAAATATTCTATGGTGCGTAGGCAATTTATCTTAGTGTTTCAACTGAAAAATTTTACTTCTCTATTTTTGCCAATAGTTTTGACTGTGTTGTAGGCAATTTTTCACATTTGTTGGTCGAAGGCAATTCCCACGATATCGTTGAGCAGGTACAGGAATAAAAGAAATGCGGGTATCTCAAAAACTTATTATTGACGAATCTTGATATTTCAAAATGTATAAATACGAGTGTCGAATGTCAACATTCAAAATATACAAATTTCAGAATAATGGTTTTTGGTAAATATAATAACAATTATGACTCTTGAAATTTATGAATACGAATATTCAGAATGCCAAAAATACAGAATTCATTAGTCTAGAAATCTTACACATTTATATGTATTTTATTTAAAAATATCTATTATTATTCAGTTTTTAAGCTTTCAAATTTTATACTCTTAACTTACAAAGTGTTTATTTCAGGACTTTGCTGTCCCGAATCTCTTAATTATAATGTTGAGTATCCAAGGACAAATTTTCATTGAAATCGAAATTGAAATATTTGTCCTCGAAATAGTTCGATATTTCATTCGGCAATTAAAAAGATGAAAAGGCCATAGATTTCATTCATTAATAAATTTAAAATCTGTATCGATCGTCAACATTTCAAGTCCTTAAAATTTTCAAAAATACAAACTATCATCTCCGCGATTTCCCAGAGTAAGCGTGTATCTCGTTGCCCTTCTTTTTTATTTTATCATTCAAAAACTGAAATTATTTATTATCGCATAGTCGCTTTACGGGAAAAATGTAATTTATGTGACGAGACTTTGATTTTGAAAAATTGTCACTGAACTGGATAAATTTATTATTGAACTATAAGAAAACTCCAATAAGATTTTTTCCAACATTCTTCTCTTCAATTTTTAGGATTTTCCGGGAAAGAATCGTAAAAAAGAAAAACCAATTAGTTTTAATTTTAATTACGACCAAATTTGACCAATTAACAATAATTAATGAGTCTATTGTTAATTGTGACATTTTCAATTTACGATTTTGAGAAAAGTGAATTAACACTGTGCCGTCCGGTGGCACCACGTTGGTGCCATGCAAAAAATTATCGGGCAATCGCCGGTGGCACCACGTTGGTGTCGTACCTAAAGATTTACACCGGCGCCAAACGACAGAATCCGAGATACTCGATTAATTCGAGAATTCGTTGATTTGTGCTTTCAATATTTTCCTTTTTTTTACACCATACAGAGTGAAGGCACCAGTGAAAGAATGTGCTAAAAAAATTTCAATAAAAATTCCAATTGTACATTTTTCATAGAATTTCGACTCGGCCCTTGAATTCTTTCACTGGTAAAACTGGAATCGCCCTCTTATTTAAATTACCACTAAAATTTGTTATGTACAGGTGTACGCGTTAAAGAATGTAGGGACTCCATTGAATATGTGCCTTTCAAACAAACGTCGATTGATTTTTGTACTTGTAAAAAATACGTTCGAACCCGAATCGTTCTTTCTCTAGTGCATTCACGCTCGCATCAGTTTTGACATTTTTCAAAGGATGTACAAGTTATATAACAACCGTTATTTACATCGTAGAGCTCGCGTAGAATTTTTTTTTCATTTTTCGCCGCTAATCTATTTTTCTTTTCTGAGATATTTTCGAATTTTGTCAATTCGTGACTCGACTTTTCATTTTGCTTCTTAAAATTGGTCCGTCGATAGCTAAAGTGCCAATACTGAAAGTTAGTGATCAACAAATGGCGCGACGTCACAGAATATACAAATTTTGCCAATTACTGAGCCACCTTTGGGATTATCTCGAAGCCAAAGGTGGCCCTGAAAGTGCGACAGCGTCCACCAAATAAACGAAAACGTGATTTTGATCTTAACATCTTTATTATAAAAGAACGACGACACCAAGTGTCGCAGCGATATCGAACTCTGGTAGTCAAAATAATGAAATTCATTGAACTGTGCGTTTTTGTTTTCCCTTTGATTTCGAAAACTCGATGAATTTTCTTGAAAAGCAAATCGATTATCTCTGATTTTGGACATTCGTAACTTCGCTTTTACGTTCTGAATTGACTAACACCAACATTATAAAAAGAAAAATGGACGTTAGATACTTAACACTGAATAGTAATAATAATAATAATTAATCATTAATCATTCGGAAAGTGATACGATAAGGCTAAACGCGCTGTTCTGTTACGATTTCCGCCTGGAGTCGTTCCACGCGATAACGATTGTACAGTCGATAGGGCGATCGGGTTTGATCGTTGTCCGTCAGGACGCGTGTCCTGTGTGGAATTAAATTTTCGTAGCGTCCCATGAGCCAATCCTGACACAATCTGTGTTGCACGTCAGCGACGTTTTTCGAAGTCCACGCTGCCAGCCATTGATGGAATTTCGAATTCAGGTGCTTCGTAACAGCAGCGTGACACTGTAATAAAAAATTCCAACTTTTTTAAAGCAAAAATGGCTTTGGGAAATAATCAAATGGCATTTTTTTGGCAAATTACGTCACCAATTTTTATAAGTACCTGATGTAAATGGCATACACTAAAGAAATGTAATTTATTGTATCACCAATTTTTGAAAATTCGTGATATTACAATTTATTGCTGATTTTATATTGGGTTGGTGCATAATTATCAGGCGTTTTTAAACGATATTATCATACCAGAAATGCCTGATAATTATGCACCAACCCAATAATTCATTGGAATTTATGAAAATTGGTGATATTATAATTTATTATCATTTATTGTCGATATCACAGTTAATTAGAATTTATGAAAAATTGTAGTTAAAAAAAGAAATTTATGGATCCATAAAAATGAAGAATCTTTGGATTTCCATAAATTGTAACAAGCATTTTAGGAAAAATATAAATTTCAAGAACCGTATGTACTGGAAAATGAAAAATGCATATTGCACTGTTGCAAAAAAATGCATTTTACTGATTGGAATGTTAAGTTGTTTAACCCCTAGCCGTCCTACTGGGGTCTGAGACGCCCCAGCCTAGTTTATCTTGAATTCAAGAATTCTTATTCTAAACAAGTTTTACAATTTATATTTTCAAACGATAAAGATATAATGTTTTCATAAAATAATATTTAAGAGGGAAATTTTTATAGCAATTTTGATGGATCTAAGAAAAGTAGGAAATCGTGGAAGGAAAAATTGAGAATCTTTAGATTTCCATGAGTTGTGACAAGCATTTTTGGAAAAATGCTGAGAAATTTCAAATAATGCATGTACTGTAAAATGAAAAATGCATTTTAATGATTAGAATGTTAAGATATTTAACCCCTAACTGACCTACTGGGGTCTGAGACGCCCCAACCTAGTTTATCTCCAATTTAAGAAGTGTTATAATGAGAAAATTCTACAATTTTCGTTTTCATAGTATATAAATATTATATTTTCATAAAATGATATATAAGAGGGTAATTTTAATCGTAATTTTGATGGATCTAAGAAAAGTAGGAAATTATGGAAAGAAAAACCGAGAATTTTTAGATTTCCACAAATTATACCAAGCATTTCAGGAAAAATCTAAAATTTTAAGAAATGTATGTTCTGTATAATGAAAAATGCATGTTGCATTATTGCATTATTAAAAAAATGCATTTTACTGATTACAATGTTAAGTCATTTAACCCCTAGTTTGCATACTGGGGTCTCAAGCGCCCCAGGCTAATTTATCTCTAATTTAAGAATTCTTCTGGTAATAAAGTTTGACTATTATTATTTTTATGGTATATCAGTTTTTTTTTTTGGGGGGGGGGGGGTAATATCAAAATGGACCCAAGAAAAGTAGGAAGGAAATTAGCAGAATTAATTCAGGAGAAGATTGACAATGAACTTTCGAGCTCCAAATGCCACAAAGTCTTACCTCTCGTGCACGAGAAATGGAATTTTGCTTATAGAGAAATGCCTCTTTGCTAGCAACGTATAACATATGGTAGCTGTTGGGATTGAATCTGCATTGCGTGTCATCCGTGGAAATGATTTCGCTGGCGTTGCTGGTATTTGTTAATCTCAAATTCGAAGGCCTCTTCAATAATGCACAGACTGAATCCAAAGTTGCTGCTTCCTTCGGATTGGACCTTGAACCACAAGAAATTGATCATTTTAAACAACAAATTTTTCCCTTCAATTCCTGTTTTTTTTTTACTCCTGACTTATGTTACATCCTATTAAAGAAAATAAAGTATCCTAATTTTCCTAAAAAAACATGTAAAAATATCTCAAAGGTATTTTACAATATTTTAATAACAAACGATTTTAAATGAATTTTTATTATTGTCTTTCAAATGGAAAATATTTTCAAGAAATCAAAAATATACTGTTACAATACGATTTTGGAAAACCCTTGGATTTGAAATATTGAGAAGTAAATGAAGAAAATAAAAAAATGATTATACATATATTTCCTGTGATAGAATTTCAATAAAATTGTATTAACCCTTAATGGTCACACGTTCTAAAAATAACGTATTGGTCACACGGGGTCAGAATGACCCCAGCCATGTTTAAACAATTACCACGTTGCCAATATCATTCCGAGCGACTCATAAAAATTCACGATATTAGTTTGAACCTTTTAGAATGAGAACATCATCGCAAAAAATTTTTATCAAATTTTCAAAATGGCGAAAAAAAATCAGGAAGGAGGCAATCCGTAAAAAATACCATTTTTTACTAAAAAAATCATAACTCTGGCAATTTTTAATATTTTTTCATAAAATTTTAGGGTGATATTCTTGAGATATCAGAGTGTATAAAAAAAATAACTTCATAGTGGGCGCTTCAAAAAAGGTATTTATTTTGACATTTGAAGAGAGTTTTCCCGACGTTAATCTTATCTTACAAAGGAAATCCCAAAGCACTATTAGAGGGAAGGCTAGACCAATCGGGCGCCAATAACTTATAGTAATTCTAGTTAAAGTTTCCGTTGGGGTCATTTTGACCCCGGGTGACCATTAACGGTTAAGACTGTTAAGCACTCTGTCTTAATTGAAATATTTCAATTTGTATTTATTTTTTTCTTGTTGTCCACTTTTAAATGTACCAAATTATCACGTATACAATTATTTGTAGACCAACCAAGAATTATTCAATATATTTTCTTAATCCAAAAAATAAAAAATCGCACAAAAATAGGTTTGAGTGTATATTTCTCGGGAAAATAATGCGAAAGAAAAATATTAAAAGGGACTTACTCTGACACTTTGTCAGATTGCGTGGAAGTAGACACGGAGGTCCTCATCATCCTTTCGGCAGCTTTTTTCCTCCACTGCCTAACATTGCGGTACAAAAACACTGGTTTTCGACCGGCCAGGATTCTACCTAAAGTACTCCACCCGTTGCCGTCAATCTGAAACAAATCATTGTTGTGTGTCGTTACTTTTATGGAATCACTCAATCTCTTTTTCTATTCATTCTTATTTGAAATTAAAGTGGTCCAATATTGGTACAACACATTTTATCATAAACGCCCTAATACCTGTTTTACAACAAAAAAATAATCGCATTCAAATTGTAGAAAGGCGAGACCCAATTTATTTATGTGGGACTATTGCTGGAAATATTGGGAAGAAAATCATCATCTTTGTGGAATTTTTAATAATATAAGAAAATCGTGGTATTTTTATTTTAATAAGAATATTATTTTTTAAATAAAAAGGGAATTCGAAAAATTTGCGAGGGTTCTAAAAAGCCACTGATTCATTTTTCTAAATAATTAATTCCTCCCAAGAAACCTCGAAATTCTTGAAAACGTAGGCGTTTTTAGGAACTTGCCAATTATTCATAAATTTATGTCAGCAACAAGAACATTGTTAGTAAATTTTTTTTTATTTATTGTTAACAATAAAAGAAATAATCGAGAAAAATCGGCAAAACTATTTTTTTTTCTTGCATTTCATTTACTTTATTTGTTTAAATGCATTTTTCTTGAACGAAAGTGCATTTGATAAAATAAAATACGATAAAAAAATAAGAAATATTCGGTAAAAAAAATATTAACCCAACAATATTATTATAAAAATTGTTTGCGAATTTTTTATGCTTCTTTGACATTTAGAAATTAATTTTTTTTCTATTTCACGACTTTCCCCGGGACTTTTTTTTTTTAGAAAATTTTTATAAGTTTAATTCTCCGATTAAAAATATATTGTGCTTCATTTTTTTAACGTTGGTAAGATTTTTCGTGCTAGATTTGTGGATAACAATATTTCATCAAAATAATTAATTAAAATTAATATAATTTACCATGAGAACTTATTATTTATTTGGAATTATTAATAGGAATTATTTATTGTATATAACATTGAATTATATCAATCTAGGTTTGAAATTTCAATGTTCAACTTAGAAATGCAAAACCTGCAAATTTAACTGCACTTTGAAATTTTCAGTCACAGAAATTCATTAAATGCAATTGATATCAGTAATTGAAAGTGATTGTGATAAAAAATATCAATTTATTTGCTAATTAGTTTAATTGCAAATATTAGTTTGCCTTGAATCAATTGAAATTTGTATATTTTTATTTGGTTATAATTTAATAGTAGATTTATCAAAAATTTTTGTATAACGCATTTTACCATGAAATATTCAACATTATGATGGGTCTAATATTAATTAGCGTTGCTAATTAGCACTATTTCTACCGCACTAATTATACGTAATAAAAAATCCAAAAGCAAAAATAATGAATTATAATTAAAATAGATTTTCTTAATTAACACCAAATTTTTTGCAGACGCACAATTCTCCCGTTTGTGGATTTCAAAAAAAGATGAAATTAAAGCTTGAAAATAATTGAAAATTCAAATTCTAAAAGGTGTCTTTTGGCACCTTTGGTGGAAATAGTGTCAGGCAATAAATTGTTGCAAATAAAATTGTCATTTTCAAGGTTCCAACAAAAATCGAATTCGAAAATGAAAATTTGCTTTCAAATTTTTTTTCTTATCATCTGTATTAGAATAAACTTTCTGCTTTTTCAATTTGCATTTTTCTCTGGGATAATTGAACGATTTTTATATTTTTTAAATCTATTTTCAATTAGATAAAAAAATAAATTTAAAATTTCTAATGCCTTGAAATGTTATGAAACAATTAGTTGTTTCATGACATTTCAAGGCATTAGAAACGTTATAACAAATAAATAAATATTCCGTTCCCTCGCTAACTTATTTTTAACATTATTCATGATCAAATTGACATATTTAGAAATGACACTTCCGGTTTTATTCATTTTTATAGTTGTTAGTAGAACAGGCAAATTTTATTTGAAAGATATTTCTTAAAATATTTTTTATGAAAACAAAAATTCTGAATTTTGATTTACAAAATTATTGACTTGGAAAGAATTATTATTCTTTTTTTTTTTGTATTTTAGTGCCCCATTTATAAATAATAGCAGTACAGTTGAACCTTTTTTCATTATTTGATCCAGGAGAAAAATATAATTCCATTAACTCCTAAAATTTCCACCATTTGTATTTTATTTTTAATTTCAAAAAAGTTCTTGAATAATTATAATCTTTTAATTAATATAAAAAAAGTCAGTGAGACATCAGTGAAATCATGCCTGCAATGGCAATTGGAAGGATTTCCTCTGTTATACATAGAAAATATTCCAGAAAAGCGTAAATTAATGAGTGTTAGTTGAATTGACAAAACACATGAGTAATGTATGTTTTAATATATGCATATACTTACCAGAGAAGAATTGAAAACAATTGGCAAATTAAAGTAAGCACGTTCTTTATGTTTCTTGCTCAATTGTATATGAAACAAGCCAACAAAATGAATAAGACCTTTTTTCGAATTACATCTTCATTTGTTTAACCCTGTGCGGTCGTATTATAATTTTTAAGGTATTTGTTTCCCAAAATCAATTGATTCGACAAAATTCTTAAACTTTGCATAAATATAGTATTGCCATAAATAAACACTCATGCTAAATTTCTGGAAGATTCACCGTTTAGTTTCCGAGGTATACGTAATTGAATTCGTGATTTTTCGACATGACTCCAATCAAGGAAATAACAACAAAAATGAGTAAATTTATCTTTTTTTCGTTAAATCATATGAATTAGACGTATTGTTAACAAAGTTATGATTTTACAGTTTTTGTTTTATAAATTTTTACACGATTTTATTACTTTTTTAGTATGCACTCTTATGAAACAATTCGTTAACACAACTTTTATCAGAAAACGGGATTCGAGAGAGGTTCCAAATTTTGTATGTACAAAGTATTTACATTGACTAATTACATATTTTAATTGAGGATCGATTTACCGTTTGTAACCCCTGCTAAAAATATTCCGTTCATTGTAATTAAAAATAATACAAATTTTATTAATTTCAATGTATTTTTAAAAATTGAATTTTTGTCAATAGTTTCGTAATAGAAAAGTCTATTATTTTTAATTGATTTTAATATCAATTAATATTAATAAAGAAATTGAGCATTTGCACAATCAGTATAGAATTTCAATAATTTGTAATGCATTTTAATTGTTATAATAATGAATCATTGCGAATTCAAACTTTGAGTATTGATTTTCAAATGATTTTAATTGTTTCCAATCGAAATTATTCGTGAAGGGCGCAATTGATTTGAATAAATACATGGATTATACGATTTTTATAATTTTCTATGAATTTTAGTAGCTAAAGTAATAAATTAGTATCAATAACAATTTTTGCATTAACTGCGAATTGATTTTAATTGTTTTGAATTATCATCATCTATGAATAAACTGTCAATTTATTTGAATTAACAGGTATTTATTAAGCATAATATATTTATTCTTAATATGTACTTGATTTAAATGGTTAATTGAAATGAAATTGAGTATGATCGAGTTAATTAATTTTAATGAATGGAAATAAGTATTCTTTTTAAATAAAATTTATAATAAGATTTTTAATAAGTGTAATACATTTTTTATGGTGGATTTATATTATTTTGAAATGGATATATTATAATTACAAAAAACATTATAAAATATGTAAATATATATAAAAATGTCGGTATTTGGTGACCTCAATAATGTTAAAATTAAAATTAATTAATTTATCAAATCGATTAAAGACAATAGAATGTAATTATAAATTACGTTATTGAAAACAATTTATTATTATATAAGCGTAATTGCTTTAAATGCATTTCAATAATTTTTATTATATTACTTCTTATTACTTCCTGTATAAACATAGTAAGTTAATTACTTTCTAATAGTACTATCTGAATTGCAATTCCTAATTTAAATTAATTGATTTTATTCTATTAAATTGAATAACTTTTTGTTAAAAAGGACCAAAGTTATACTTGTCGAAAGTTGGAGTTATACTCAGAATTTGTAATCGTTGAAAGTACAGTGTGAGATTTGGCAGCATTGTAAGATTTGTACATGAGTGTATATATGTATAGATATATTTTTGAATAACTTCGCGACATGTCAACCTATTGTTTCTCGCGCGGGTAGAAACATGGAAAAATATATATGAAGCTAATTTATTATAATATTGTTAAATTACAAAAAATTTATAACTGGTTCGCTGTCGAAAGGTAGGTTACGTTGTTCTTCACGTTTCTTTGCCAAACCCTCACTACACTTTTTCTTCTGCACCAATACCTTATTTTTGATAAATCGACCTTTATATCGAGTTTGTGATGACATTTTTGATTTCTCGTTTTGATTTTCGTTAATTAAATTAATAGTAAATGTCACGAATGAGAAATCGAAACATTGATGTGAATATTGACACTGATATAGAATTGACCGTTAAACACCATTGCCAGATCTCAAGACTACGTAAAACAACCAAGCGACTGTTATCGTTTGACCTACGTAGTTGGGAAACAAATACCTTAAAAAATACTTAATGTTGTTACGTGATGGTAATTAATAAATAATAAAAAAATAAGTGTGATATTGGTCTGAACGAATTTTTCTTAAACGAATAATAATATGGTGCACACATGCAAGATTATAAAAGAAAAAGAAAATTGATTAATTTCAATTTGAAATTTATTAAAAACAAAAGTTGTATTTTATATTATTTTTTTTTTAAATTTTAAATAATTTTTTATCAGTAAGGTTCTTTGCTATGGTTACTGAGAGTGGACGTACGACAGCAAAGGGTTAAACCTTTGAATCTTTGTGAAGCTTCTTTTTAGGAACAACTACAATTTAATGTAAGATGATCCCTAGAAAAATATATTATTGAAAAAAATACAGAAATGTTCCTAAAAAGTTATTGCGTTTTTTTTCACGGTAATCGATTGGTATGACTTGACAAAAATTATTGCACAAAAAAAGAAATACTGAAAATAAGTAATATATAATATTACATATTTTGGAGAAGATATTTTACAAGGGTCGTAATGTTTAAAGAGAACAACATTTTGGATTGATAAGGGCGATAAACAATTATTTAAGTTAAATTGAAGCAAGTAACGGTTGCTGCAGTAAAATTATAACACTCCATTGTCAAAAAAATTGTCATAATTTTATTATTTGTAGTTATTATTATTATTATTATTATTAGTTATTTTGTTCGATGGTTGATTCTGCTTGAAAATTTAGGGACTTTGCATTTTTTAACACCATTTCTACCGCGCTAATTATATATGTAATGAAAAATCCACAAGCAAAATTATAGAATTATAGTTAAAATAGATTTTCTTAATCAATACCAAATTTTTTATTGATCCAATAAGCACCTCCTGTTTTTGGATTTCAAAGATAAAGATGAAATTAAACCTCGAAAACAATAATTCCAAATTAAAATTCTAAAACCTATCCTTTTCACCTTTGGTAGAAATAATGTTACATTCAATTATATTATCAAAAGTTCCAATTTCTTCCAAATTCCATCAAACGTGGTGTTACTCTTGCAAAAATATTAAAAATACCAACAAAAAAGGGAAAAAAAAGCCAAGACAAAAAACCTTATTTTGACTCAACCTCCAACTTGAAAAATATTTCTAAGAATAAAACTTCGTTTCGGACACGAAGTTTCTGCAACATTGAGAAAAGTGCAATTGCAACTATTACAAAAAAATAAATAAATAAATAAATATACATATAGTCGAGCCTGAAATAGAAAAAAAAATGATGACCTTGAACTAGATGTTTCGCTAACCATAATTTTTGCTCCCTGAAATCGAACAATTTCTTCCTCGGACATTTCCCGGGTACCCTGAAAAGTACCGGAGGTACTCTTTTAGGGTGGTGACGTCGAAATGGTCCCTTTTTCAACCCTTACGGCAGTCGATTGCACGATGAATCTTGATTTGCAATTTGGAAAAAAAAAGAAAAAAAAAAAGAAAGAGGATAAAGATGCTTACCCTTGTTGAATCGTGATGCCGTTTTAAAGTAGACAAAAAAAGAGCAAGATAAAAAAATATTTTGGACGATCCCAAAAAAAAAAACCAGAAGAAATAGATTGGAGGTAAATTCGCTAAAATAGGGATGGAGGTAAGTTATATATATATATATTCATGGAGCACGTCCACCTCATGAATTATTCGTGTAAGTGATGCATTTTGGTATTTAGCAAAAGTAATTAGAGTCGGATAATAATAATAAGCATGAACCGATCTGACGCGAGACGAGCGTTTAAAAATGTACGAATTTGTCTTTTCGTTTGCGACATAAAAGCGGTAACCAAACCAAAGGGACAAAAAATGATGAGAGCAAAGAATTCGAGAAAATGAAAATTTTACGTTTCTACCAAAAAATACAAAAAAAAAAAATAAAATAAAATCAGAAGGCATAGAAGAAAAACACAAAAAAAATGTAATGTACAATAATAACACAACAAAACTGACATTCGTTGTTGTTGTTGTTGTTGTTGTAGCTGTTGTTGCTGTTGTCGTAGTCGAGAAACGAAATCAAAAGCGTTATGGAAAAAAACAGTGACAGCAATAATATTTTTTTAGTGGTACAAAAATGATGCTAGACGACAATGTTTAAAAACATAGTTCATGTATTTCAATGTCTCTCTTCTATACAACATTGTTGTCATTTATATCATCGTATGCACATGTCAATTATTAGCAATAATATACAATTATGGCAAAAAAATTATTATATACATTAGTGGTACAATATCTCTGCTTTTTCCTTCCCTTTCCTTTCCTTCCCTTTCCTTTTTCCTTCCTTTTTCTCAACGATTTTCCTAATTGCTCTGTACCTGAATGTGATAAACAAGCGACATTTCTTTTCATTGCTCTTTTTTTCTTCTTTTTTTTTTACAAATGATGAATACATTACCGCTACTAATAAAATTGTGTATAAAATCCTATGTACAATTATTTTTTTGTTGTTGTTGTTTGTCTTCTTTTTGGAATGAAAATTTGTAATTTCCCAAACATTGTAAGACTATTTATTAATTTTCTTTTTTTTCTTTTTTGTTACTTCACTTTTTCTCTCATTGTCAGTTCCTTTGAAACGTCATAAGAAAGAACAAAAGAAATAAGAATTTTTATTGAACTTGTACTGATTTTTTCTCTCTCTCTCTCTCTCTTTTTTTTATTCCCTCTCCTCCTTCCTCAGAGTACGAACATTTTTGTTGTTCCCATATAAATTTGTATATATAAAAATTGTTTTGGAGTACTAATAGTTTACACTATACTTGTATGGGGCTGTGTATGTATATGTATGTGTGTATATGTATGTGTATATATGTGTATATATGTGTATATGTGTATTGGTCGTGTATGTGTGTGTTTGAGTGTATTTGAGTGTGTGTGTGTGTTTTTTTTGAGTGTGTATGTATGGCGAAGATTATGTGCACGACGTTTTGAACAATTGTATATCAATTATTCACACAATTTACGAATTCATGAAATACACGACCCTGCACTTGGACGTTTTTCAAACTATACACGTGACAATACTCATGTTTTCTTCTTTTCCTTTTTCTTTTCCATCTAAATCCTTCGGTCTTTGCGGTACACGACTACTTTTCACCTTCCTTACTATTATTCATAACCATACTATGATTCCTTCCTCCTCTTTTTTTTCGGAAAAATCGTTAAGACCATTTCCAAAACTGCAAATTTTGCTACACGCACCCACCCTCAAATGGACCCCCAGCGTCTAATGGCAGAACTCGAAATTATATCGCCAAAGCCATTAACAATTTTTCCTCGTGAAATTTATCATCGGCACAGCCGCTTTTACGGATTTTCCTCATTCTCTAATTTCGAAAATGACTCAAAGAGCAGCCGTTCAATTTACATCTCAATCCTGCATCCGCTTCCAGCAAATTTGGGCTTAGCGAGAAAACGTAATTTCCAAGTCACAAGTTCCTTTTCCTTCTTGGCGACAAAAGTAGTCCCGCAATTTTGTCATTATCGGTCGAAATTTGTCCGAGTATCTTGGGAAGCTAAAAATCCAAAATCGTGGCAAGAACAGTGACGCGAGCATTTTTCCCAAACGTGGGTGTAAATTTTTTTTTTTTTCTTCGTGAAAAACCAAACAATTTCTAAAGATACCGTCGATTGGGTTTTTAATGACACCCCTACCTCTTATAATCGTAATCACGGAATACAAAGACCAAAAGTACAGTCCCATCACTGACAATAATCGATAATTTCCTCGATCGGGTCGATTATCGAAGCTCGAGTGGATGTTGCGAATCGATGCTGATGTCCCTTTTAAGATTTTTTTTCCTTTCTTACAAATAATAGGATTGCCCCAATCGATTTTTATTCGTTCCCTGGAATTCTTGAAATTAAAAAAAAAAACTTCCTTTCAGTCAGTTTTCTTCGAACGAACTTAAGTATTACTTTCATCGAACCCATTCGAGAGATTTCTCAAGAAATTACAAAAATAACAACATTTTTTTTAGAAGAAATTTAATAAAAGAAGCAATTCCTTCCTGTAAAATTTATACTCTCTCTTATAATTGCTAACTATTTATAATATTTCTGATCCAATTGAAATTCATCCAAAAAATTTCTAAAATCAACAAAAAAATTATTACAATTTTGTGCCTAAATTAACCCTTATTTCTATAGTACGTATAGTTTCTAATACTAAACACCATAAACTTTCACGAACTCAAAATTTGTTCCATTTAATACTAATTATGGTATGGTAAGTTTCCAATTTCTGAGTCCACTTGCAGACTCAAGGTGCCCTGCCTCTTAGAACCCCAAAAACGACACTAGATAAATTGCAACCACTATTTTCCAGATTCTCATGGTGTCCCATGTGTTTCCAACGAGAAAGATTGCACTCGTGATCTTTGTATCCCGCAGCCATAATAAAACCATTCCCTTTATATGATTGACATGATTTCAAAGCTAAAACAACTCGGATCCATGGAAATTGACAATCAAATTATGCAACCTGAATTTCAACAATGTATCACCCCTTAGATATTTTTTTCCCACACACTTCAAATGAACGGGGTTTCAATTTATTTAAAACTGTTTGTTTTGAATTTTTGAAAATGGTATTCCAATTTCGCAGTAATTTAGAAATTTTTTGTTTGAAGTCAGTTAACTTTTGTATGATGCAGATTTCATTTTATTGGTGGTAAAGTAACAAGAATAAATTCAAATGTCCCTGTTTTCTTGTTTGCTGACGTCATATGGGAATATTTGATACAGAAAGTAATTTTTGGAGCGATTATTTTTCAATGGAGTAAAGTTATGTTGTAGAATAGAATGTACATAGATTATCTGAAATTCTACGTTTTTGCAATTTTGAAAATGTGTTATTCGTATTTTAAAGAACGAAACTGAAGCAAAGAAGTTAACAACAAAAAAAAAAAAGAAAAAAATGCTTCTAAATAGAACCAAAATATTTATTTGTATTCGTTAGAACAAATACGAACGTACGATTTTATCAAATAGATTTACTTAATTTTTTCGTTTTCAATTTTCATTGGATTTTTCTTTAATTTTCTATTTCATTTATCTTTCACTTGTAAACAAATCAAAAAATATTTCTCTGGATGAAACTTTTACTTACTAAGAGGAATATAATAACAAGTATCGACATTTTTGAAATTTTGCCAGGAACAGAAAAAAGAAAATTTTTCAATATGTGACAGTTTCTATAAAAGTTAATAAATCTTAAAATTAACAGCCACAGTCGATAGTATTTTAACTCATAATATTACAACAATACAATAATAATATTTGAACTATTAATAATGTTTCAACATTTACAGTTAATAAAGTTAATAATATTTTTAATATCAAAATATATATTCTTTTTGTAAAGCAAATTTAGATCGATATTTCTTTTTTTTTCTGATACAGCTTCTATTTTATTTTTCACTCAATCTGTGTTCAAACAATTTGTAGAATCTCAATAAGGCTATCAGAATTAATGATATTCGAGCGAGAGAGGAGTGAGCAAGGAGGAAACAAAAATCTGTGTTAAAGATATCGGACCCATGGGTAGGGTATTTAAATAAATGAATTATTTATAAAGAAAATTACCCTTTCCTTGTCGAACGATGTGATTTTTAAACGAAAATGTTGTTGCGTTGAAATGTTCTATTTTAAAATTTTGAAATTTAGTTTGAAATTTTCTATTTTACCATTTAAGTTCATGATTTTGTAGCATTTTGATTGGTCTCAATTTTTTTATAAACAATCATTTCATTAAAATAATTATTCTTTGCTCGATCCATACTTTCCTCCTCTTGTCTCGTCATTTTTAAAACTAAACCAAATTTCATATTTTATTTCCAGCCATTTTTTTAACGCAGGAAACCATTTCTTGGTCTATTTCTTTTTTTTTATAATTTTCTTTTTTGATAATCACTTTCAATGTTTCTAAATTCACGTATGATACCGATAATTTTAACACTGAACCGAATTTACTGAGACTAAATAAAATTAAATCCCTTCCATGGACTGAATTTATTTTATTGTTAGTCAACAAATTTCTTATTTTTGTTTTTCCGAACCAAAAAGTTCAAAATGATTATTTGATTCTAGTGAAAGCTCAAGATTTAATAATTTTCGCTTGTTTCACGAATTTTCGTAGACTTCCAGTATTTTCAAAGACGTTCAACAATTCCCATAATTTTCCAGTTTTCTCAAAGATTTACTGTTTATTAAAATTCCGAAGGTTCCTTTCCCGTTGCACGAAATTGCTGGAAATAAAATATGTTAACCTTCGTGATTTCCAAATTGTCTTGAAAACTTTTCGATCCATAAATAAAATTCAAATGTGTTAAATTAAAATGTATATTTTATCTAAAATGTTTCCCTAAAATGTTGCTCTGGCAAAATAAAAATCGCTCTTAATCCATTTGGACACCACATCTCGTGGAAATTGGGAGCTACGACGACTCACCCTGTATAATTACAACCTAAATTAACTGAAGTACGGTTTTAATAATTTCTCAATGATTCATCCAATAAAATTTTAACTAGATTCAAATCAAACGAGTTCAAACTAATTATCTTGACATTTTTATTTTTTTTTACCATTTTTTCTTCGGTAAATATTCGACATAACGGGTATGGAAATTAAAAAAAATCAATTACTTTTGGATCATATCCTCGTTTTTCGAGGAAGCTTTGATTTCACGTTGCATGAATTTATTTAATTGTCAATTCGATCTCTATTTTTTCATTAAGAAAAACGATCCAGGAGGTTCATCTTGTCATTTCTATTAAGAAAATCTTTGTTTGGTCTTAGTACGTTTTTTTTTTTTTTTGTAAAATTAGTTGTCACTCCAGAAAACAGTGGGTGACCTTTGTTCCTCGACTTCAGAACGTTTAAATTTTCAATGGACTGAGAAAATTAACACAACGCCTCCCACGTTCCTACTTTTCACTCAGGATCGACGTTGTTTTAGCTTCATTATTTTGTGTAAGCGGTAATGTTTCCAGATTACCATCGCATTGTCAGTTGACTATTTGAATTAGTTGCGTCAAGTAACTTCGCCAAATTTATTCATCATCAGAAATGCCATTATCAATTTGACTTCGACTGCAATTGAACGCTAACGAAATTGCACTTTATGAGAAGAAATCTATGAAATTTTAATCCTTTCGATATTTATCGCTTCATTCTATAACGTAGCAGTTTTATAATTTCTTCGGGTCCCCTCTTTGACGAGGAAAGACCTTTCTTTCTTTCTTTTTTTTTCTTTCTAGATTGAAATGAATTAGAAATTTGGCAAAGTTTTGAGAAATTTTGAGCAATTCGTGCATACCATGACACGTTTGATTCTGCATCACATTTTGTTTAGCGCAGATATAGATTTAAAAAGAAAAACACACATTTTTTGTCCACTTCTTAGTATTTCAATTGTTTCAAGAAAATTTGCTTTTCATTCTTTTTCTACGGACTCTCACTAATTACGTTTTGCCAATACTGCATTGACTCGATCGATCAAGTGACAATTTTCACTTTTTTCACTTTTTTTTTGTTGTTTTTTGGTTACTTTAAATATAAGTTGTGCTCGGTTAGAGAAACATATAGTAAAAGATATCCTTTGTTTGCTGGCATATTCCACTGAAATGAATGATCGGGAATGTGCAAAATAGAAACCTAGAGTAAATACACTAGCTTATATATAGGCGCAACGGTATCAAATATCAATTGTAATCAAGCGATACGTGACTCTTGGATAAATCAAATTCATTCGATTCCATGGAATTTCATTGAACGATGGTGGAGCGTGAAAGAAGAAAGTGGAAGTGAGTGTGAAAAAAAAAAAATCGAGAAAAACCAAAAAAAATATATATAATCGATTTTCGAAACGGTCATCGATCGCGAAGCCTTCCTTTCGATCGTTTTAACGATAGTCCACGATTTCTTATGCATGTGAATGAGATGTGGGATGAATCGAAAGAGCGATAGTCGTCACAGAAGTGTCTCGAGTGAGGATTCATCGCTTACCAGATTTTCAGAAATGCACTGGGAACTCAATTTTCGTTCAATTTGGGATTTCTGATATGCGGTGTCTCAATATCGTACTCGTTTGAACGTATACCCTCACCGTTACCAGCGAACCTGGAGTTCAAACTCGGACCTTGCGTGAGCGAGAAATTCGTCAAACCTCTGCTGCCTTTTTTTTTTGGAAACGGAAAGCCAATTTGCCATTTTGGAGTGTACAAAGTGAGATAGAAGATTGGAAGAGAGGCAGGTTTTCGTTGATTTCTCTCTCACCCGAATCCTTTTGGTGCATATCTAGTCAAGTTTGGTTGACGGTCAAAGTGCCAAAGGTCTTGCAAAATCGCAGTTTCAGTGCGACTTACGATCACCGTGCTCTGATCTCGCGTGTTATTATCGCATAAGCGGACGAACATCCGTTTGTCAAAAGAAAAGAAGAGAAAAGGAAAGAAAACAAAAAAAAGGAGAAAAAGGGGAACCAATAAGAAACCCGAACGTCACAGTTAATTTTGGAAATAATGACGGGGTAACGACTGATTTTGGGGAGAGCGACACTGGTGCACGTCCAGACTCCTCTGGAGCACACGTACGCCGTCATTATAATTTTCAATGTCAATGGAAGTGGGCGTTAGACGGGAACGAATACGAGCGGAGATATCCTAACATCGGTGCAGCCTTCGGCTTTGAGCCTGGTCAAAGCGACCGGTCAATGTCAATGTCTCTCTGTGGCGGGGCACAAGGCTCAAAATTAGCAAAGATTATGGAAAGGGGTATAGATCCTATACCTTCTTGTTAATGTCAGTGTTCTTGCGTTTTCTGCCCCTTCCCCCCCTTGCAGCCTGCTCGTTACTCACAGGATGGTTGGCCGATGAATCGTTCTCTGTTATTGGCGTTGTATCCTTTGGACTGGCACGGTCCGAGGAAAACCTTTCGACATAAGTGGACCACTTCTCGGATGATGTAATTACATCTCTTTCCCGATCTCGGCAACCGCTGTCCGCGGTTTCCTCGCCCTCCGTGTCCAGCAGTTCCATCGTCATTTTACAATCCTTCTTGTACTGAAAAAAAAAAAAAATAAATAAATAAATAATAAGTTGAATGCTAAAAGTGTTTCTTGGAAACAGCGTGTAATTACATTATGTACAGTATCTAAGGACGTATGCTAAAGACATTTTTTCATTTCGTCTCCATGCTGCTGGTTAACCCATTCGAGAGGGCGACTTTTTTCGAACACGGTCCTGAAGAGCAAAATTTTTTTTTTCTTGGCGAGACCGATCGCACACAGTACGTGCAATTGATTTTCGAGGTTATAAGGACCGATAAAGTATAAAGAAATAATTATAAAATAATTATAAAGTAATAATTTATAATTATTTTATAAATATTTCAAAATAGCTGTAAAGTAATAAACTGAAATAATTATAGAGACGGTCTCGAATGGGTTTAAGCCTTTCGAATGTATAGGGTCTTCCATTAAGAGGTTTCATTTTAAATTATTATGTTAAAAAAACACCTTTTTTTAAACAAAAATTCTAACATCTTTATTCCAATTTTAAGTACAAACCCTACGATTAAATGTGGAACACGATATCTGGTAAATTGTCGCCTCGAGATTTCTGACAAATAGTCATCCTTTTTAGGAAGTTTTGCATCACGTTTTTGCACAAATGATTTTTTCGCAAAAATCAGGGTTACCTGTCTGCATTTCTAACACATAATCAACAAACGTACGGCGTTGTGCATGGTCTGTAGGCTTCAATTCTCGCGTCAGCTGCACTTCGTACGCATGCAAGCCAAGATCTTTATGCAAAATGCGATGTAGGCTGGTTTGTGAGATCTTTAATTGTTGCAAACGTCTTGGAATGGATAAACCTGGGTTTTCTGCGACACTTTCAGCTACAGCAGCAATGTTCTCGATTGACCTGACACGACGAGTACGAACTGCGGTCTTTACATCAGTAACTTGGCCGATTTTCTCAAATTTCTTAATTAGTTTGACAATTGCTGTGCGAGAAGGTGCCCCATAGCGACAAAAACACCACGAACTTTACGAATCGTCTCCGCGAAATTTTCACCATATTTATAGTGAATTTTCACTATTTCTATTCGTTGTTGAAGCGTATATCGTTCCATTTTCTTAAATTGTATACTTCTTACTTTACAGTTGTCCGATAAGAGCGCTGTATATTTGAAGGTTTACAAATACCGCGAATTTTAAAATAAAACCTCTTAATGGAAGACCCTATATTTTATGTAGAATAAATATCCCTCAATCCCAATATATGCATTTTGCATTTTTAAATGCACCATATATGCACCCTTGTATGGCATATTATAATTTTGAATATCAAAAATAAAACTTTTGATATTAACCCTTAATGGTCACCAGGGGTCAAAATGACCCCAACCGAAACTTTAACTAGAATTACTATAAATTATTGTCGCCCGATTGGTCAAGCCTTCCCTCTAATAGTGCTTTGGGATTTCCTTTGTAAGATAAGATTAACGTCGGGAAAACCCTCTTCAAATGTCAAAATATATACCTTTTTTGAAGCGCCCACTTTGAAGTTATTTTTTTTTATACACTCTGATATCTCAAGAATATCACCCTAAAATTTTATGAAAAAATATTAAAAATTGCCAGAGTTATGATTTTTTTTAGTAAAAAATGGTATTTTTTACGGATTGCCTCCTTCCTGATTTTTTTTCGCCATTTTGAAAATTTGATAAAAATTTTTTGCGATGATGTTCTCATTCTGAAAGGTTCAAACCAATATCCTGAATTTTTATGAGTCGCTTGGAATGATATTGGCAACATTGTAATTGTTTAAACATGTCTGGGGTCATTCTGACCCCGTGTGACCAATACGTTATTTTTAGAACGTGTGACCAATAAGGGTTAACATTTTTAATATAAAAAAAGGAGTTCATTTAAATGAAACAATTTTTTTTTATAATCCCTATGAATGTACTGAGTGTATTTTAAGTTATCCTAGCACGGTAACGCCATTTTGTCATCATTATGGACGACTTTAATGAGAAAATGGCGTACGCGATAATATTTAACGTAACTTCATAATTAATAATTAAGAGCAACCCTGGACTTTGTGAAACGCATAATTTTGTAAACACCTGCACTTTATATTCTGGCTCAACAGCCTTAAATATTAATAAGTATAAAGCAATGGTTACAAATCACCCTATACCCCAGAATTTTTTATCACAATTACACTGAACAAAATTTCTAAAAATTTCTAAAACTATTGCTGTAATTGAATAAGGCATATATCGACCATACATTTCTAGTAATTTTGATTGCATCTGTCGTTATTCCTACCACTTTCGTGATTGAGTCAACTAGAAATCAAATAATTAGTGTTCCTTTGATATGTCACATATTTCCCCTACAGTGTGTTTGTTTAATATTTCTTTTATTTGAAAAATATTTTCAATTCCTTTTCGCAGGCTTCTGAAATAATTATATTCCACCTTGGCAAATTTCTGAATATTTAATCTAGAAAAAGGTATCCGATATTATTGTAAATATTACTCAGACAAAAAATTTTCTATTGTTTTTTTTTACATCAATATTCGAAAAATGTCGATTTCCCAAACAAAATTTATGTTATTTTCCTAAATTTCAACGAGGCAGAGCCAGTTATATTATTTTATTTGAATTTATATCGTGTTATTTTCATTTTTATAATATTCATTTAAATAACGGAGTCCACTTTACGTTTGTAAATTTACATTTTTGCTATATTGCAATATGTTTGTCCGCGCTTTAGGAAACTCCAATCAATTTTTTTCCCAATATTGGAACTGTACCAATTTACGACAATTTAAATTCTAAAAAAGGTTTCCGATTAAATGTTTCTTATATTACATATTTTTTTTTACGGATGGAGTCAAAATTACATGTAAACAATTTAACACCGAATTTGTTTCCCACATTTGCACAAGATGATCCTCAATTTTTAACGACTGCTGTTTCATACATATAACTGCCTTTATATAGCCGATTAATAAATAGATTGATCCCTTCACCACTGCATTGTATCGATACGAAAGTTTGGTTTATGAAAGTCCCACGCGGCTACATGGTGTTTATCGCAGTAACTCCCATTAACACTGCGGGAGCATCATAAGAAGCATTTTCATTAGTGTCACATGTTTGTTTTTTTCTTGCTCCCGCAACGTTTAACGGGTAATGGCAATGTATAACGTGTGCAATGTGTCTTTGACTTTCTTCGGATGACATATTAAGGTAGTTCTCTAATAAAAGTGATTTTCGCTGATGTTTATGATTTTGTAGTATGTCATAGATTATAATTCGACCTATGTGCTGGTATTTTTTTTTAGGTAGCAACCGGTATTCATTTTTGAGATATTTGATAAGAAACTTCGTACTTTTAACATGGGAGTATATGGGAGACACACCTACAATGGTGATGTAATTGTTTATTATATTAAAAGTACCTCGTGTGAATTTTTGAAAAACTAGAATATTATAAATGTGAATATGACAATTCACGTGATATCTTGTAAAACATGCCTTCCGGTACTTAATTAAAAGATATTTTAATCTGAAGTGAACGTTTTTACACGACTTTCGTACGACTCAAAGGAACAAGGGGGAGGTAGCAAAGAAACTTGACAACGCTGCGTGACTGCGGGGGTCTCATAACCTGCAATAATCAACTCTGTGACATGACATTCTACCTACAATATAATATATAATATGTATACCGAACATAATATGAAATGCATACGAATATAGCATTGAACATAAAACAAATTGGGAAAGGGTTAATGAATAATCATAAAAAAACAAAATTATATTAATCCATTTTTTAAACGATAATTAATATTATTTGGTTGGGTTGACATGACTTTCTTTCACTGAAATTCTAGGGTTAGGAGTCGACTCAGCAGCCGCATAAGCTTAGAGCGGTGTTGCCAGACTTCTTTGTTGTTGCGCAGAACATAAATTTACTCGCTATGCGCAGCAAACTAGCAGACTAGCAGCGAAGTAATTCTCAACCTGTTCTAATATTCGGCTCCTATACTAACCCACGGGGCGCCTCGGTATTGAAAGAAACACCACTGGGATTAGAGAACTACCTTAATACTATTTCCACCAAAGGTGTCAAATGACACCTTTTAGAATTTGAATTTCGAATTATTTTCGAGCTTTAATTTAACCTTTTTTTGAAATCCACAAACGGGAGGTGCTTAGTAGAACAATTATGCGTCTGTAAAAAATTCGGTATTAATTAAGAAAATCTATTTTAATGATAATTCCATATTTTTGTTTTTGCATTTTTTTACAGAAATATAATTAAAATAGGTTTTTTTAAAAATTAATATGACATTTTTTACAGATGCATAATTGCTCTACTAAGCGCCTCCCGTTTGTGGATTTCAAAAAAAGATGAAAATAATTCGAAATTCAAATTCTAAAAGGTAAATCTAGATGGCAAAATGTGGTGACCCACCCTGTATAATTATTTTTGAGCACAAAATGCGTGTCAATATAAATTTCATTAATTGAAACAGTTGATTAATAAATAGAAAAAATTGATTGATTGAAACTAGGAATTTAGTAAAAGAGTTGAACTCTCAAACGATATTTTTAACATTAAAAATGTATATTTACTCGCACCTTATGCTCAAAAATAATTATACAGGGTGGGCCATCACATTTTGCCACCTAGATTTACCTCATTATTATAATGAGTTAAATCTAGATGGCAAAATGTGGTGACCCACCCTGTATATTAAAGGGAATTATGTTAGTAAGGTTCTGACTGAGTTTATTATAAGAATAAATATAATATAAAGGATACTCACAATGTATATCTTGAAGCAATTTTCATCCGCCATTGTTTTTTCTGCTTTTCGTTGATATGCCATTTCAGCCCCAAGTCTTTGATATGCAGTTGCACAAAGGCCACCGGCACCATTGTTTTCCTTCGGTTGCCGTTGCTCTCTTTGATAAAGTTCCATGCACTGTTGACATATTGGGTCTGACACTAAGTGTTGTAACTGAAAACACAATATTGAAAGAAATGCATAAGAATTATCGTTGCATAAGTATTATATAAGTAGACGTATTCATGTTGGCGTTATTGCCATTACAGTTGTACTATAGCAGTACTTATGAACGATTGAATTTCGAAATGAATAAATATTGTGATTTTCTAAGAAATCTTGATGAATAAAATTCGATACAGTTTATTGAAATGGGAAATTAAAAATTTGCAAGTATTGCCAATAAGGAATTCACAAAAAATTTTTTAAACATTTTCTACAAAATGTCATATCGCAAAATTTATTTTAAGAGTACATATTTTTTAATAATTATAAGTATTTATGTTTAAATATAATTTAAAAATTTGATATGAAAATATATTTATTCCCCTACAAATATTTTACACGATAAAATGATTATATGAAAATTATATTAAATTTAATCAACCTAATATTTCATTTGTCCTACGATCCTTTTTTTTTTAATTTTGGGTTCTGTAAAATTTATATTTAATTGCCCATAAACCTGAAGCATTAATAAAACTAATGTTCGATTATATAAATTATTACATATAAATAGAACAGATTAACATGAAGTATAATAAAAATAATGTTTATTTGGTATTAATTAAAATTTGGTATTAATTAAGAAAATCTATTTCAATCATAATTCTATAGTTTTGCTTTCGGATTTTTGATTACGTATAAATAATTAGCGCTTTAGAAATAGTGTTAATTACTTGACTCCTAAAACATTATCCTTTTTGCGTAAAAATAATACCAAAGAATTCAAAAAAAATTTGTAAAAATAGTAAAACGTAATTATTTTAAGGTTAATTGGATTGTCTCTCTCTCTCTCTCTCTGTATTTGTATCCGTTGATCGGAATCAAATACTCTTTTCTCATATTCGCTATAACAGAATCTTCTGATTGAACGTCGATATGTGGAAACACCACTCGATTCCGTGTTCGAAGCCGGTGAAAAAGTGCTTCATGAAAACGCTAGAAAAACCAATATTTTGAGAGATACTCAAGCATGAAGTATAGACTGCCTGCCGTTGAAAGAGTTAAGAGAGTTAACAGTTTTTTATTTAGTGCCCCGGGAAAAAGTCTCTTAAAGTGCATGGAGCGGTAAATACATTTCATAAACTACGTATATTTCACGAGTGTGCGACACAGAGATAGAACAGAAGCCTCTGTTTCTAGTTACGACAAAGGAAGAAAATTTGTAAAAGTAAAGGAATTTGGTAAACAATTGGTATGAAAATATTTATAATGGCAATATACAATGAAGAAAAAGGCAATCGCTGGCACCTCGAGTTTCAGAGGGATTTTTCTTTAATTTTGAGACGATGTTTTGGATCGTAACTGGAAACATTAAACAATTTTTCCGAAAATTTCGCTGTTTATTTAAAACACTCGGTAAAAAAACGTTGAGTGATTTATTTTTAAAAGGCTTAGACGATTTTAGTAATTCCACATAAGAATTATAGTCATTCGTGTGTGGTTTTTTTTTTAACAGTCCCTAGTATTAAAACGTGTCGATTTCGTTTCCGTACTTAAGGGAAGACTAAACTGAAAAATGAAAATTCGCTGCTGTTGTCTTTAAACCTTTTTTTTATGGTTCCCTAGGAGTAAAATGAGATTTTTAAGAGATTCCACCTAGTGACAGCCCCGAAAACAAAGATTTATAGCCTACAACCTAAATTTTATACGTAAAACAGGTGTCAGAGAGAATAAGCCCATGCGCAAAGTAAGAAGGTATATATGACTGCTGTACATCTAAAATAATTAAAAAAGCCCTAAAAAATAATAACTCCGGATCAGAATTTCAATTTATTCCTTATTTCAAGAAGAAAAAAAAATTTTCTTATATTTACTTGAATGAATATGTAATTTCTTCAGTCTTTCGGTCTTAAAATTTTTTTTATTGATAAATTTGTTGTGTTGACGTTTCGACAACTAATACGTTGTCATCTTCAGGACACTGATTCTATTTATATTTTTAATTTCATAACATAATTTCTTAGATTTAAATTAATTTAATAATTGGAAAGTAAGTTATTATAGGTGTTTTCGACTACATCATAAAATTCGTAGTTATATTTACTTGTCAAAAACCTCAAAATTTTCCTATTTTTTAGTTAAAAGGTCTCTGTAAATTTTGAAAACTAACATTAATCAAAAATCTAGTCTGGAATAATTAAAGCCTAATGTTTTCACAACAAGAAAAATATATGGTCATGGCAGTTAAAATTAATTTGTTGCGCAGGGATAATCTCAAAATCAGAAAAAAGTACTACGACAAAATTGCATTTTTGCGCAAATACGGCCTCCCCCTAAGATCTAAAATTTAGAGAGTGCATTTAGAGAGAGCAGATGGCAAAACGGTCTCATATATTAGTAAATGGATGTCCAAGGAATGTAAAAATGCAAAAAAACTCGAATTTTGAAATTTTGTCGAAAATCGCGATTTTTTCAGTTTAGTCTTCCCTTAACGAGATAAAATAGTATAGAAAATTAAAGAAAATTCTTACTTGTCTTACGGCATAGGTGACAACTTTGTCCAACGTGAATGCGATATAAGCATGAATGCCGAACATTTCTCGAAGAGTATCTTCGTATGCGGTACTCTCCATGTTACCGTCCAGAACATTTTTCACCATGTCCAAAAATGCTGGGTAGTAATCTTCGATTTCTATTTCACCTGAAAAATGACAATATAATTAATGTGGGTATTATTTCTGGTACAAACGGCAAGTATACGTAGGGATATTAAATAATAAATTATCTGACATTAAAAATAAATATATCAACAATTGACATGAAAAAAGTAAGTACGTTAAACCTTGACTTTAATTGTCAATGTTTTGTAGTTCACTCTTCGAACTCTAAGTGGAAATTTTTAATTAAAGTATAAAGGCAGTAATAAGTGTGCACCGAAGCGTGCAACATTTGACGTACTTCTTACGTACAAAACTGGGCAAATTTGCAATAAATGAACCGGAAATCTGATAATGGTCGGAATGACCTATTTTCAAATTCATTAAAGTATTTCTGAAAAGCGGTTTTCATATAAGGAATAATATCTATCCATGTAAAAGCGCTAATAAGGGAATGATACGAATTCCCATTAAATGTTCAGTCCAACGAAAAAACATCGAACAGATAACGATCGAGTGGATTCCATTCGAGTTATGAGAAAACTTTTAAGAACGAGGTTATTAATTTCCACCTCATGTATTTAAATGTAGTTGAATTCAATCCATGGGTGCCAATTTTTTTTTCTATAACGTCGTAAATTAAATTTATTTTATTTTGTTATGGTAAATGATTTCTCGTCGATTCTTTTTAATTAATATTCTTAGAAGCGTGTAATCTCAGCTCCTGGCACGACTCATTATTTTTTTTTAAATTAAAACTTCAATATCAGAGAATTCGAAAGAACGGCACAGTTTGGATTGTACCTGTAGAAAGAAAATATGCAACCGGAAAATTGCCACTCACTTTTAGGTTTCAACCTCAACGCAACAGCCGTGCTTTCCTTGCGCTGTTGTTTATATCTTGACTCTTCTTCCGCAAGACCGACAGCTCTTTCATACATTTTGTTTAATCTTTCACAGAGTATCTGATGTAGTCTCAAAAACAGATACCAATTGTTGCTGCCCATAAAGAGGGTATACGCTTCTTCAGGATCAGCAGACAGGGCATGTAAGGGAAGCTTCACGTCGGGCTCTGCTTTCATTGCCGTGGAAGAAGGAACGGGAGAAGTCGGTGTTTTATTGTTCCTATTAACTTGAGATCCGCTAAGGGGTAATGTCGTCGTAGTCGTCATTTGAGAATTTAGACAAGTGTTTCCATCGATCTCTTCTTTCTCGTCTGAAACAAAAGGTATAGAATATCGGTGATTTACTTCTATAGTGGCTTTATGGAATTAAGGACGTTTGCCAGAAAGTTTTAATATGTCAAAAAATTCGGAAAAAATTGTATCTTATTCTTAATATAAACAAAATATTCTATGAATTTTTTCAGAATTTTTTACCGTTTTGTTATTGACAAAATCGAATAAAAATAAATGGTAATTTCACATGTGCTCTTATCGCGAGTAAAGTTTCATATGAAAAATAATTACTTTTAGAATGTTCAAAAACGAAATAAAATTTCTTATCGGACAAATCAAAGCTTGCTAATTATTTCAGAGAAAGGTAGACGAGATTTACCGTTTATTTATAGTCTAAATTAATTGATTAAATCGTAATATACAGATTTTACATCAGCTGAACGTTAGACTTGGCAACACCGCTTTTCAATTACGCGGTAAATTTGAACTGCTCTGTGAAACTGAATATGTAACAAAAACATAGGGAATGCGTTATCCTGTTTCTTGTTTATAGATTGTATCTTTTTATTCTTTTTCCCCATTTCTGAGCATTGCCGAAAACGTTTTAATTGCTTCTTGCACGAGAATTTTCCTCTTAACCTCACTTGTAAATTTTGTGATTCAGCCGAGATTTTGAGGTTAAGATATGCTCTATCGTGCTCTGTAATTATGTTGGCAGTCAAACTGAGCCGAACTATTACCATCCGTTAAACACTTATATTGCGCTGTTGCCAAGTTTCGCTAGAATTTTTATGTACTCGAATATGAATATTATTACCAAATTCGTAATTACAAAAAATTACATTTAATAAAAAAATCGATTTCAAATATTTTATTACCTACTTATATTATTTATTTATATTTACGATAATTTTAAATAATTAATATTTTAGATAATTGAGGTTGGCAGTACTCAATCGCCACAATGTGTAAGCATAGGAAATCTCCCCGCACCGCTCACCCCTCTAAGACTCAGGCAAACGTCCTTAATAAAATTTAATAGGATTTCGTTTCGATTAATTTTTTACATTATTTCTAAAATGCCACGGTTAAGGAGAAACTGGAGGGAAGCAAAAAGTGTGCTTACCATCTTCGTCACGTTCATCATCGCTGAGTTCTTGTCGTGGATGGAAAAAGAGATCTGGTATAAAGTGTTTAAGTAGTAATTTTATTCGTTGCTTATCTTCTTTGTGGATGGCCGTTTGACGTTTTACGTGGTGGATCAAAAGGTTGGCCGCATCATCTAGAACTGACTTATCTTTATATGCTAGCACTAAATGAGGACCGCTATTGTTTTGACCGTCATTATTACCATCTTCTACTTGTTCGTGCCTCTGAAAGCAGAAAAAATAATCATGGATGCATATTTGTACAGACAATGTTTCATTCGTATCGCTGAAATTTTCCTCAAATAGAGAATAATGGAAATCCAAGCTCGGAGGGGTCCGAAAATTTCTCGAAATCCCGTAAATTAAATTGGATTTAAAATTAGATGGATTATTTATTATATTTTAGAATGACAATATTTAAATTTTAGATTATTCGTGAATAAAATTTTTAGCATAAAATACTAATTTTTATATAATATTTTTGAAAACACGAAAACGCTTTATACATTTTTTAATGGCCATGAGCTTAAAAATTGAAGTTAAACATGAAGTAAAATATACGCAATTGGAAATTACAAAATTTCTTTTTAAAAAATGTGTAAAGATTTATTTTCCATTTGAAATGTATAAATATTTCGGCGTTAAAAATTTTTACTGTAAATCAAAGGCACCGTGAGAATCGGAACGCATATGTTTAATTTTTTTCAAAATTTGAGTAATTAAGAAAAATTTCTTAGAAACAAATCTCAAGCTAAGTACAATTTATTTCTGAACTTATTTAAAACAACAGAATCGTACACCGAGTGTTTATATTTCAATTTCCATTATTTTTTTATTAATTTTATAATTAATAAAAAATTAATAAAAAACTTCCATTTTTTATTAATTTTATAATTTAATTGATCAAAGTTACCGATAGTTAAATTAATTCAGCTCCTAGGTACAGTATTTGTTTAAACAAAAAAAAAAGCAATTCCTATTAATTTCATACCGACGCACGAGGACCAGAGTCACCACAATTACATGAATTAAAAAAATTAATAATATCTAAATATTATATATTAGGAAAATACATTTGCTGGGGTAAACTCACCTCATCGTATAAAGTTTCGATTTCATTAAAGAGGCTTTTGGATCTTAAAGCCTTGACGTCATTTTGTTTAAAATTAATACCTTGGTGATCCAAAGACTTTAAGTAATATTTTTCATTCTGCTCTCTCCAGATTTTGTTGAATCCTTTTTGAGCTTCCCGCCACTCCTCTTCTTTACTCTTCAACCGACGTAAAACAACTGGCACGGCAACAACAGGGTTCTTCTTGAGCCCGTCGATAATATCAGGAGCTTTGTCACCATATATCCTTTTTAGTGCACGCTGATGGATGGTAGGAGAGCAACCGCCAAGGCACTCGTCCAGTTTGAATTTTTGTAATTCTTCTTGACTCATCCTGTTCATTTTTTTATGGACACCTTCGAGCACCCTTATGGTCGAAGCATTAGTTTCTATTACACCGTCCAGCTCAAACCGTTCGTCTTCGCAGCGGTATATAAATTCTTCATATTGCGTTTTCCTGTAAACAAAAGTTAAACGATACAGAATGAATTTGCATTATGTAGTGCAAGGAATGAATTCACTTTCCATAGAAAAAAAATACAATATATGCTGCGAATTTTTTTTGTTTTTTTTGTTTTTTTTTTTTCAAAATGACGTTGCCTTAGGGTAGTCGATATGCAATCAAAGAATTTAATGAAACTAAAAAGAATAAAAAAAGGAAAAAAACTATCAAATATTAGCTTCATTTTTATCTGTTATATTTTAGAACGTTAATATTTAAATTTTCGAGTATTAATGAATGAAATTTTCAGCCTGAGACTAATATTTTTTTTAAATATAGAAACGCTTTATACATTTTTTATTTTTCATGAGGTTAAAAAATGAATTTAAACGTGAAGCAAAATATACGCATTTGAGAACTGGAAAATTAGTAAAATTCCATTTTAAAGGAGGAAATTAAAAATTCTATTCAATAAAATAAAGTTTTAGTTCAGCGATTGTACTTCGAAATTGGTTCGATCAATATAAAATTTAAAACAATAGGTGCAAGTTACATAAATTGGCCGTTATAAAAGAGAAAGAAATAAAGTGAAATTACGTAACTGAAATAAATATCCACAAGAATTTATGAAATATGAATTAATTGTGTTGAAGTACCAGCAATTACACTCCCATTTATTATTATTATTATTATAAATTCCTCAAACTTTCTACTTATATTTCATTAGCTTCAAATTGGTGACCATAAATTCACGCTTCTTGGTCGTGTAAAAGATTTTCTCACTTCGTATTTATATTCCATTTCTTAATTCAATTTTGTAATTACTTTTCTCTTTCTTAAATAGAAAACCTATCCATTTATTAACGATAAATAGAAAAAATAAGTATCTTGGATTTGATTTACTCGACGAATGGAAAGATAATGGTAAAAGTAGAAATTCAATTAATTACTGGATTCAAATGTGGGTTAAAAGCGGTTTGAATTTATGTTTAACAGATTATGCTCTTATGATAAGCTAATGATTTTCATACCACGAATTCGAAAATACTAATAAAATCTATCTGTGGGTTAAAAAATACTATACGAAAATTCAAATCTTCCATTTAATCCTACAAGTGAACGATATTTCATGAAATATCTCCTTAAACACTGTTTCTAAAAAATTTTCTTCCAGATTTTTACGAGTCAACTTTTTCTAAAAACTTGATTTTCCAATCTATGACTTTCAATTGAATGGGTCACCTCAAAAACGTTGTAAGGTACAAATTGCAAACTGTTCAAAAACCCCCGAAAATGAAAAAAAAAAAAATAACCTGATGGATATTTTCGAAAAATTCCATCGATTTAAAAAAAAATTGTTTAACAAAAATCCATCGGGTTATTTTTTTCATTTTCGGGGTTTTTTTGAATAATTTGTAATTAATACCTTACAACGTTTTTGAGGTGACCCATTCAATTGATGATAAATTCCCACAGAAGTGTCACATTATGATCTTTCGTCTTCGATCCATAAAAATGGAGAATTTTTTTCGTCTTACCTCGACGTGACGAAGGTGCTGTCCTCTGACCAAGTTGGAAAGGAAACCCAAGTGTCATTAAGAACTTCTTTACATAATTGAGTCCTACCAGTACACTTTGGCTGTATATAAGACTTGGGCAAAGCACAATACGAAGCACCAAGCCTTTTACATGCCGTATAATCAATTTCCATTGCCAAATCTCCTTGAGGACGTTCTTGGTGACTCCTTATTAGATTATTTGGAAGAGCTTCAACGCCTAAACAACTACCACTGTTTGTTGATAATACATTTGAAGTTTCAGGCAGGTGACCAAGGAAATCTTTGAACCAACGCAAGAGCTCGGGAAACCGTCCCAGGAAAGGCGTCACTAATTGAACGAGCTCCGATTTCGAGACGATTTCTTGATTGAAGAGAACCAGGCATCTTAAGAAATTCTCGTAAACTTCTTGGGACCTCAGCGCCTTGCGTACCTGCAGAAAGAAAGATACCCAAGTTGTAAATTAGGAACCACGGATAAAAGCAACAATCAACGACCACCGTTAAGTTAAATAGATGAAATAATTCATTTATCACTGGATTTATTGACTCTGATTGCCCAAATTACGTTCAAATGACTAAATTCGTCACATTCGCGATTCCAGTAAATTAAATGTTAATTTTTAAACGACTGAATATTGTTTTGTTCGAAAATTGGGTAATAAAAGTATGTGAAATTTATACTATAACGAAAATGAAGATAAAATTGTAAATTTATGAGTTAATTTTTTCGATATTTCAAGAATCCAATAAAATCCATGTAAAGAATCTTCATTTTTGAATGTTCAACACATGTCAATTATTTACAACAACTGTAGATTTGAAGAAATTTGAAAGAATATTTGTGATTACTTATTAAACGCGATTATTTGAAAAAATTATACGTAATCAAAAATCCAAAAGCAAAAATATCGAATTATAATTGAAATAGATTTTCTTAATTAATACCAAATTTTGGAAAGACGCATAATAAAGACTAAAAATAAATAAAGACGCAACCAATCACCTGGCGTTTGTGGATTTAAAAAAAGGATGAAATTAAACCTCGAAAATAATTCAATAAGTGACTTTTGACACCTTTGGTGGAAATTGTTGTTGAGAAATTTTGTGATTGGTTCGGTAACAAATTTTTTTCTGCATACGACGGGTCTCCTAATAATCACGTTAAAATTGTTGCGACCAAAATAGATAAACCACAACGTCCATTTTAAGGAAGCTTTGCCAACCAATGTAAGGAAAGGCGCTTTTACTGACTTTAATAAATAATTTCTAATTTAACAAAACACAAATCTCTAGTCAGAGTTGCAAAAAATGCATTATTTTAATAATTAATTTTTGATTTGATTAACAATTAAATTAAAAATGTTTGTTTGAAAAATATTTCAATTAATAATTTTGTTGAAAATGCATCAAAATAATTGCCTTAATTAATAATTGTTTGTTCTATGACTAATTCAAAAAAATCAATTAATGCATTATTTAAAAAATTGCCATTTTTTGCGGATTAATTTTGCATTTACAATCTATCAACAATTTTAAAACATTGAATTGATGCATTTTTACAAATTATAGTAAATGTCAATCACCTAATTTTTGCATTTTTCAAAAAATTTGTTAATTGGATAAATTTAATTTATGCATTTTTTAAAAAATGCATTAATTTGAAACATTTGATTTTTGCATTTTATAACGCCGTAAAATCTACTGCAGTGTAAAATCAAAATTTCTTTAAAAAGTTAATTCTTAAAATTCTTTTTGATACATCAACAGATGTTTTCATTGAGTATAAGTTTGTAAATCTAATAAATTCACAAAAATATTGATAATTTCATTCCAGCATTTCTTAAAAATCTTGTGAAAAAATTTAATTCTTGCACTTTCGTAAAAATACAACGCCAAAAAAAATTTATATTAATTCAATTCGTGTATTTACTTGAAGAGTAAAAGTTATAAAATTTAATTATTTGATTTTTGAATGAATAAATTTTTAAGAAAATTTAATTAATGCATTTTTGAAAAAATGAGTAATTATCGAAAACTTAATTAATGCATTTCTTGAAAACAAAATAATTTAAAAAATTCCATTAATATATTTGTGGAAAACTGGATGATTGAGAAAATTCCATTAATGCATTTTTGAAAAAATGATTAATTAATTCTACTTCAATTATGAATTTTTTAAAAATTTAATAATTCAGGAATTTATAATTATAAATTTTACTTAAAATGAACAATGGAAAATTTTTAATTTAAATAATTTGCAACCCTGTCGATAGTTCTATTAAAATTCCTAGTTTTCAAAAAATAAAATAGTAATTTAATAAAATACAAATTTCTAGTTCTTCTAAAATTGTAAGATTATAAAAAAAATAAGTCCGTGCCTTATCAAAGAACGCGTAATCGTTCAAGCTGCCATATTTTCCTGCTTCAGCAGCACTGACATCCCTTAAAGTTGTGACTTTGTGTTTCTTCAGCGGCGGCGGTCCATGCGGGGTATGATGCGAATTACCAGGTGACGCCGACGTGGAAAAGGATGGACTTCTCTTCACCTGACCGGCGGTGTGTCCAAATTTTTTGCTGCAATTTATGTCCCTCGTACTTTGCTGATCGCGTTCACGATCCCGATCCCGGTGCTCGCGATTTTCACGATCTATCCCAGTCATGGTGGCGGGATCTCGCAGGTCTCGCGGTAAATTGCTAGAGTTATGATAGGGTCCTTTTATACTCAGCGGTTTTTTAACAATTGCCGAATGATCGTTAACCGCGCCGGTTTTGTTGTTCTGAAACATAGCAGACTAGCACCAATCAGCGTTAGATATTTTACAAGTACACGTTGCTAGAAATGTCAATTTTTTTTTTTTAGGTGACTGTCAGATAACTCAAATGAAGGGAGCGTAGGGACATGATACACGATTTGTAAGGAAGGGGCAAAAGTTTCGAATTTTTTTGTGAATATGCAAGAATACTTGAAAGTATATTTTTAAAATACTTTAAAGTTAATATTTTAAATTGGTGTCGGTAATTATTAAAATTTGGAATTATTATAACGAAGTGATTCTAAATTAGTATTTTTCTTTCTTTTTTGAATCCGTAGTAATTCTCTTTAGCATTTTCTAGGGAATAACAAATTACTAATAAAAAGATTTACCGAAAATAATATTTTTTTATATTAATTAGGCATATGACAGATTCACGAATTTTGTCTGAGATCTATTATTTTTAGAATTAGTAATTTTAAGAAATTGATAAGAAAATAGAGAATAAAAAAACAAAACAAAAAACTAATAAGGTATAATTTTAATTAAAGAGACTCAACTCTTCCTTAATAAAAGTTAAAAATATCTACTTGAACTAAATAATCTACTTTGTCAAAATTAAAATGTGAAATTCGTATTGATAATTATTAAAATTTGGAATTATTATAGCAAAGTGATTCTAAATTAGTATTTTTTTTTTACTTTTTTGAACCCATGGTAATTCTCTTTAGAAATTTTCTAGGGAATAACAAATTACTAATAAAAAGATTTACCGAAAATAATTTTTTTTTTTCATATTAATTAGGCGCCTGATAGATTCACGAATTTTGTCTGAGATCTATTATTTTTAGAATTAGTAATTTTAAGAAATTGATAAGAAAATAGAGAATAAAAAAACAAAACAAAAAACTAATAAGGTATAATTTTAATTAAAGAGACTCAACTCTTCCTTAATAAAAGTTAAAAATATCTACTTGAACTAAATAATCTACTTTGTCAAAATTAAAATGCGAAATTCGTATTGATAATTATTAAAATTTGGAATTATTATAGCAAAGTGATTCTAAATTAGTATTTTTTTTTTACTTTTTTGAACCCATGGTAATTCTCTTTAGCAATTTTCTAGGGAATAACAAATTACTAATAAAAAGATTTACCGAAAATAATATTTTTTTATATTAATTAGGCATGTGACAAATTCACGAATCTCGTCTGAGATCTATTATTTTTAGAGTTAGTAATTTTCAGAAATGAATAAGAAAAAAATAAAATAAACGTGGCTCATATATCAAGCTGGTCACCATTGGAGTATGTAAAAGTGCAATGCTAAGTATTCCTAAGTAATATTATTAACAACTTTTATAGAGTTTTAATGTTCCTTAATATTTTAATTTATATGAAAAATCGTATTTATGAGAACATTATTTAACCGCATTAGTTTGCGGCAACGGTTGTAAGGTGAAATAAAATGGAAAATATTAGAATGTTAAATGTTAATAAGCAGCTATGAATTATCGTTTTTCTACAGTTTTACGTTATTATCGTCGGAAAATATAAATTCATAAGGAATATTACAATTTTCTCAAATGGATTCATTCCTCGAACTGATAATTGTCGTTTGTTTTGAATAAAATATCAATTAAAGTTAAAGATTGTCTCCAATTTTTATATTAATATTTTAATATCAAATATTTCAATATTTAATTTTTAAATTATCAAAAAATAATTTTATTAACAAAATTAACAAAAATTATTTTATTAACAAAAATTAACAAAAAATAATTTTTATATTAATATTTTAATATCAAATATTTCAATATTTAATTTTTAAATTATCAAAAAATAATAATGTTTAAAAATTACCCACCACGTTCTAATTTCAATATTTTTTTTTTACTAGGACGAATTTTTAAAAATTACAATATCGTTAAATTCGATGGCAACCACATTAAGGCTCATTTGCCTTGTGTAATCTTAATAAAATCTGTAATATTCTCGTTCCTCGTTAGTCGTGTTGGGAGTTGCATTATATAGGACACAATGTGCGGCTACAAAATATAATCATCGTCATCAGCAGTTTTTGATTGCAGTGTGCGCATACAAGAAACGAAAAAAAAAAAAATAACTCTACTATTACCGAGGTTACAAATTCACCGGGATTAAAATGGAATTATTTAGTTTCACATAAATATTTTTAATTCACGAGTCGTTGTGTAATTAAAAAAAATATATACTTTTACATTAACAACTACTTTTAGTACTTGTACTGAATGAAGGCTTGATGACTTTTAATTTTTGTTTAACGATAATTAATATTCCTGGTAAAAAAAAATTCATGACGAAAAAACATTTTTTACTGTATTGAAATTTTTCAAAATTCCGCACGAAATTCTACAATAAATAAACTCTACAATATATGATATTATGTATAATATATAAATATTAGATGCGAATGGAAACGAAGATGAAATTTAAAACTTTGTAGATACTCACCAACGAATTTTGTTGATTTGTAGCATCGGGTAAAAACTGCCCAAACTCGGCGAGTAAATCTTCCTGGTTCTCAAAAAGTTTAGCGACTTGACTATAAACTTCAGCCTCCGTCAAGTGCTTTCCTCCACCTGCTGCACTTGAACCTCCGCTTCCCGGGACGTGTCCGGATTCTTTCAGATTCCGCTGCTCTTTCTGATATGTATGCAATATCTCCAAAAACCTTTTGTACTTATCCGGTTGTCCTTGAAACCGATTCTGAAAATCATTAATTAATTGTAGACGGATTTTTGCACGGAACAGTTCAAATTAATTAACATAACGAGAGTGTTGAAGGCTTTTTACAAATATATTAATATATTAACATATATTATTAATATATATTAATTGTTAATATATATTAATAATGTATGTTAATTTTATATTATCGACGATCAACGAAATAACATCGATTTTACTTCAAATTCGTGCAGACCAACTCTAATCTGAGCAAATCTGCCAATATTCGGAGGCAACTTTTGATACAACCGATACCGGTAGAATTAACTCGGCTAGAGTTGACCTGCATAGAACTGAAACTTTTCCTGGTGCAGGAATGACACAAATTTGGAAACATCGGAAACTTTCGTTAAATGAAACTTTCATGGTATAGGAATGATCCAAAAAGTTCACGGAGGAGAATTTATCGGTCAGAAGTCACTCAGAAATGAAGTAACCTTAATTTTGTAAATTTCGGATATTGGTAATTATTGTTGCTACCATTTTGGGAATTTTGAATTTCGCGATTTCATGATCTGAAAATTTCACGAATATTTCAATGATCGGTTAATAAATCTCTTAATTAAAATCTGAAAACCGAAAAATTAGAATTTCACTAATTCATAATCTGAAAATTTCACGAATTTTTCAATGATCGGTTAATAAATCTCTTAAGTAAAATCTAACAATCGAAAATTTATAATCCGAAAATATCACGAATATTTCAATGATCGGGTAATAAATATCTTGATAAAAACCTAAAAATTATAATTTCGCAAATTCATAATCCGAAAATTTCACGAATTTTTCAATGATTGGTTAATAAATTTCTTAACTAAAATCTGAAAATTAGAATTTTGCAAATTAATGATCCAAAAATGTCACGACTATTTCAATGATTGGTTAATAAATCTGTAAACTAAAATTGAAAAATCTTTAAATTAAAATTTTGCAAATTAATGATCCAAAAACTTCACGACTACTTCATTGATCGGTTAATGAATCTGTAGACTAAAATTGATAAATCTATAAATCAAAATTATGCAAACTCTTACTGCGAAAATTTAACGAATATTTGAAAGATCAGTTAATAAATCTTTTAACTAAAATCTAACAATCGAAAATTTATAATCCGAAAATATCACGAATATTTCAACGATCGGGTAATAAATATCTTGATAAAAATCTAAAAATTAGAATTTCGCAAATTCATAATCCGAAAATTTCACGAATTTTTCAATGATTGGTTAATAAATCTCTTAACTAAAATCTGAAAATTAGAATTTTGCAAATTAATGATCCAAAAATTTCACGACTATTTCAATGATCGGTTAATGAATCTGTAGACTAAAACTGAAAAATCTATAAATTAAAATTTTGCAAACTCTGACTGCGAAAATTTCACGAAAATTTCAAAGTTCGGTTAATAAGCGCAGAAATACTGTGTTTCGGAAATGAATTACTGGATGCTTGATGGAATTCCCAGTATCGATTAAATAGTGAGTCACTCACCTTAATTTTGTTAACGTAATTAATTGCGTGGTTGAATTCAACTGGTTGACTTTGTTGTGTTTGTCCACTATTTGGCATTCCATCTTGCGTTTGATTTAATGCTTGACTAACAGCTTGAGCTTGTGCTGCGCTAATGTTTGAATTGTTATAAGGCTGAACCGGTGGCGGCGATGGTGGGTGAACAGAAAGGCTGTTATTGGAAATGTTGTTCGTCATAGAATGTTGTATACTTCCAGATCTAGAAGAATATCTATATTAAAAATTTGGTTTAGGATTAGAAGAAATAGAAACGTTGTATCAAAAATATTTTTTAATTCAAATATTTTTATAATATTTCGATTATTAATTTTATAAGAAATATTTTTACTTATTAGGAAAATTACGATTTTACAGGAAAAAATTATTGATGGAGAAATTTCTATTTATTTCTCGGAGAAGATTTATTTTAAATTCCTAAAGAAGATTGAATTTAATTTTGGGATAAATAATCTTGAAAAAGGAAAGCATTAATTTTAAAAAATTGTGATTTTTAATGGAGAGATTTGAAGCGAGAAGTATCAAAAATATTTTGATAATATTTCGATTACCAATTTTATCAGAAATATTTTTACTTTTTAAAAAAATTACGATTTTACGGGAAAAAATTATTGACGGAGAAATTTCTATTTATTTCTCGAAGAAGATTTATTTTAAATTCCAATAGAAGATTGAATTTAATTTTGGGATACTTGATCTTGAAAAAGGAAAACATTAATTTAAACATTAGAATTAAAACTTTTAAAAAATCTAAACTGTCTCACAAATTCAATAGACTCAAACAACAATTCGAATACGGAAATTACAAATAAATTAATAAAAATAACAATAATAATAGAATTAAAACTTTTCAAACATTAATTTTTAAAAATTGTGATTTTTAATGGAGAGATTTGTAGCGAGAAGTATCAAAAATATTTTTTACTCAAATATTTTTATAATACTTCGATTACCAATTTTGTAAGAAATATTTTTACTCTTTAAAAAAATTACGATTTTACGGGAAAAAATTATTGATGGAGAAATTTCTATTTATTTCTCGAAGAAGATTTATTTTAAATTCCAAAAGAAGATGCAACTTAATTTTGGGATACTTAAAATTGATATTAAATTTATTCAACTGTTGAATAACAAATAAATGACTGCGACAAAAATTACCTCGCGTGGCACAAAATACTTAAAAAAAATTTAATTAATAAAGAATGACTATTATTCATCCTGGCTAATTTATTCTACCCCATAGAAAAAAAAAATCAGTGGTTTAGGCGCAGAAATGATGACGCAATTGTTGCAGGACAAGGCTCGAAAAAAAAAAAAAATTATAATTGTTTCAATGATTTGGCTGATAAATGATTAATCTTACCCTTGCATTATCTGCAAAACTGGAGGTGCTTTCGCTGGCTGGGTTGGAGGACTTGCTATAGGAGGTGATCCGACATTCACAGTACAATGATGCTGTGATAACGTTGGTGTATGAGTTGCAGTTGGACTTGGCATACTAACAGATACTTGAAATGCGTAGCCCTGTTCGTTAGCTTGAACTTCAATTTTATAGCCGGGTGGTAAAAATGTATTGAAGCCAACTATGAGTTCGGGATGGCCTTTAAATAGGTGGCTCACTCGCGTTATGACACCTGGTGTGTCTATACTTTGAGATTTGAATTCTTTCATGATGTCGAGAAAGTCATTGTACACCTGCGGACAAAAAGAAAAAAAGGTAAATTTATGAAATACGTGGGTGTGTGTGCCAATCGTACCAAATTCGAGGAAATGAGGGGCATTCCTAAATATTTTCCGATAAGTTTGTATCAGGACCCAGATTTTGTGCTACAAGGGGGTAGAGTTTTATGTGAACCACAAAATAAAGTAGCATTTTTCAGGAATCTTCTTTCAAAAAGTATACTCCAACAGATTAAACCAACAATTTTTTATCGTAAAAAAGATACGTATTTAATTATTTATAATAAAAAACGTTAAAAAATATTTAGTTGCTGGTGTTATGTTTTGACACCCCCCCCCCCCCCCCCCCCCGGTAATTTAGAATAAAAAATTCCAAAGGGTTCTCAATCTGTATGAGTGTTAAAATTTTGAATTTGACTCATTTCAGGGTCCAATTGTGGGGCAAAAACAAATTAGTTGTTTTTAACTATTGCAAAAATAACGCCGCCATTCCATTATTTTGTTATAAAAATTTATAATTGAGCTTCCAACAATAATTGAGAATCTTTTCGAATTTTTTTGGGGTCTTTTGACAATCTTTTCGAATTTTTTCGAATAACCAGGGGGGTCTAAAAACATTGTCTTAAGCAAGAAATTTTTTTTCACTTGTCTACGCTGATTATTATAAACAAATACGTTTTAATTAAATTTACATTTATTAAAAAATAAATACGTTTCATCACACAATAAAAAAAAAAGTATTTTTAAAAATTTTCTTAGTTTATACTTTTCAGGGAAAACATTTTTTATGCCGTTATACGCAGTCATAATAATTTTTTAGAGAAAAGTCGGAAGCTCAATTATAAATTTTTATTACAAAATAATGCAATGGCGACGTTTTTTGCAAAAGTTAAAAACATTTCAGAGCAGACTGATGCAATTTCTGAATGATAATAATGTTACAATAAACAATAATTATTTTCTTTTTTGATTGTTGAAAATGGACAATAATAATAATAATAATAATTGGAATAACAATACATGTGGCTAGAACCAAAAAAAATATAGGATCAAGTCAAAGTGTTAAATCCTGACAGGCACAGTCAGAATTGTTGTATTTATATTTCGATCGACCACGTATATTTTTGAAAGCTCATATTTTGCAATGAAAATGAATTTTTATAATGAAATTTCAATCAACGATAAAATCGAGAGATTTCACCAAACTTTGTTTTATTTTTTTGGGTTTTTGCTTAAATCAGAATGCTAAAAGTTGCATTTTTATATCAATATTTAGCGAAATCTCCGATTCCCAAATATCGAAATGTCAACGGGAAATGTAATTAAACTATATTTAGCTTATAAACACGAAAATGAATTCGTCGAAACAGATACACATTTTTTTACAGTGGATAACCACCACCGACGAGAGGGAAATGGGATCGGTTTTTGCCGCGTTTGCGTTAATAATAAACATTGCCTTTGGTAGGATTTTGGAAAAACAAATCAACAATATCACGAATTTTGTAACACGAATATAACGAGGTTCCAATTTTTGACACGATATTATATAATTATATAATTATTATTATAATATAATAATAATTATAATAAGATTATTATAATAATTATATTAATGATAATTATTATTATATAAACGTATTTTTCTCTAACGTTGTAGGTACCGAGAATCGAACCCGGTTCTCCCGAGTGGAAGGCAATGACACTACCTCTAAGCCACCGCGCCACTTATTATAATTATACAATATTATATACATTAACTTAAAAAAATAGCTGAAAATTATTAAAACTGAATGGTACGAATAGAAAATTTGGAAAAAATATAAATTTATATCTTATTTTAAGCCCGATGCCGTTTTTCAATAAATGTAAGAAACCAGATACTTTTTCATTTCTTAAACCGACATTCTTCCATTAACTGACAGAAGATTTACATTTATTACTTGGCAAAAAAAGAAAAAAATTACATTCAACAGTATTTGCATCAGTAACACACTGGAACATGAATACCAAATTATGCGCGGCGTTTTCTTATAAGATTTCGAAATATAAGTCTATTCAAAAAGGAATCCTACTTGTGAAAACAATTTAAATAATACATGTCGCATGAAATCCGAATGAAACAGCAGCGGGTGAAAATTTATAGTGGCAAGGGCAAAAGTTGGAACAGATCGTGCATCCTAACAATATATTCCTCGTAACCTTTCTGGAAGTTTGAAAAAATCAAACTAACAAATTATCTAATCCCCATTCCTTTTTATTTTCTATTTTTTTTTCATATTTTATTTATTTTTTTACCTTTATTAGAATGTACAAGGAAAATATTCTTTAATAATTGTGATTTAACTAATTCTAAAGTAAAGGATTATAAAATGGAAGGTTTCTTGGAAATAATATGTTTAATATTATTCCAATATTATTGTTTTCAAATTTAAGGGTGGAAAGAGGAAAACAAGTAGGTTTTACCATTTTTTTAAATTTATTTTCTTTTTGGGTGTTTTTAACACTTCCAATGCGCATGTGCGTGAGCATTTTTCATGTGTGCCCACACAGTGACCCTGGGTAGACCAAAATTGAGCCAAAAACGATCAAAGCCTTTGTGAAATTTCAGGCAAATACTAAAACTAAGGTTTCGAAAAAGGAAAAAGAATCGACAATGCACTTTTAAGTCGTTTTAAAAAAATCCATGCAATGAAAGGTACCCAAGAACAAAAAGACACCATTGACGCAATTTCGACTGTTCCAACTATTTTTGCCACTTAACCCTTTGAGTCACAAATTTTTCGTTTCATTGAAGCATTATTAATCCCTGGTATACGGGGGTTTTCGAGGAGGCTGATCACGAATCCGACGTCAGATTTTGAAAATTCAAGATGGCGACCGAAAATTTCACAGTTGGTCGGATTCGCTCAAAATTCTCTATACGGGGGTTTTCGAGGTCGCTGATCACGAATCCGACTTCGGATTTTGAAAATTCTAGATGGCGGATGACGTACTGCATCTACTTTTCGCGTTACCCAGGAACAACGGCGCGGACGTGGTAGATATCCGTTCCCTGAATCTAATAACACGTGATCAGTGACCTCGAAAACCCCCGCATAGAGAATTTCGTGCGAATCCGACAAACTTTGAAATTTTTGGCCGCCATCTTGAATTTTCAAAATCTGACGTCGGATTCGTGATCGGCGACCTCGAAAACATATATGCGGATACCCTGGGTCCATTATTTTCGTCAAGGTTTCCAAAAACTGATGTTTCATCTGAAAAAGCTGCAAAAATTGAGACTAAGAGTCAATTTTCCATAATAATATAGAAGGTTTCCACGAGAAACTGACAGTTTTCGATAATTTGATCTATTACGGATACAATGAACGTATACATCCCTTGGGGAAAGCTTTGCGCGGCGCGCACATCGCTTCTGAACAGATAAAAATAGGTGGGACATATGTGTGACACATAGGGGACACAGTGGGACATAGGTGGGACATATGTCCATGACGCAAAGGGTTTAAAGGTTTGGTCCCAAAATGTGATACTGACCTGCGGCTGATCGCTAAATTTGTATTTGACCTGGTCAAGGTAGGATAGGGCGTCTTCTACCTTTAACCTCTGGAATTGCTGAGACCCGCTTCCAGAACTTATACTAGTCCCAGGTGACGCAGTCGTAAGAGGCGTGGTACTCCCAGAATGTACCTGTAACACAAATCGGAGGTTTCGTGTAAATTATCGAGTCAATGCCTTCCAATTTAACAAACATCGATAGGTAGCACACATTCGAGGGGAAAAGTATAATACTTTGAATAAAATTATTAGCGTAGTCGCGACACTGTGGCAATCCTTGCCCAGCAAAGTTCACACGGAAAGCCAAAAGTTCCAGCTCGGGCTGGAACTACCGCCAAGGCATTCATTCGTGAAATTCAAATTGTTCTTAGCAGTCGAATATGTTCGTAACTACAATACTTGGACGATGGAGGTAACTTTGGACGTTTTGTCGGAATGACCGTGGCGGTTTTGGAAAAGTTCAACGCCCGTTTCTGTTGAGGTAGAGATTATGTACGTGCGAGATTATTTAGGAAAGCAAGCCCTTTTCACACGAGCAGTCTTATGAGTAGTGTCAATACTTCCTTTCGGTCTTTCATTCAAATAAGGAATTTTTGAATTTTGACATATTTTGAATTTTTGAATTCCTCACTGGCAATTGAGAACGGTGGCCTTTTTCTGGGCCACCGTAACACAACATAATTGGCATTAGAGACTCGCCGTCTTTAATTACCTTTCAAAATGGTTGTTATTTTTAAATATTACTTTGTTACAATACTGTTCCTAATAAAACAAAACACGACAAATGTTAATTTCATCGAAGAATCCCATTTTTAATCTTAACACCGACTAAAGTACAGGGTGGTCATAAAGTAAGTATCACTTTCAAAATTCGATATCTCAGACACCGTAAGAGAAACCCCTATAATCATATATATATCATTTTATTCAGGATAAAATGGGATTTCTTCCTACATTTTTTCAGATTTTTTGGTGCATTTTGAAAAATCACCTAAATATGACATTTTTCCGAATTCTACTCGATTTATGACAAGTATGAATGTTTTTGGCCAAGGCGACGTTCAAGATTAGATTATGATAACATAATCTGAAGAAAACGCAATGCCTCACGATGTACTTGATACAATAATTGTGAATTTCAATTGATTTTTGATCAGGAAAACATTAAAATATGCGCTAACGTTATGAATAAATGTTTAGGTTAACGATGAAGAAGGGCTTCACTTGGTTCGATTCATCAACTCAAATCTAGCTTACGCGGAAAATGAAGGGAGGCGCACTGAACAAATATTGCACAATTAGGACGAAATTAAAAGCAAATTTCAGCGAAAAAAAGTAATAAAAAATGAGAAGCAAAAATTAAAGAAAACAATAGAAAGAAAAAACAATAACGAAAAAAAAATAAAAAACCTCCATCTACGGGCTTCCACCTTGTCGTCGTGATAGAGCTTAAGTTTTGCGTTCAAAAAATCTACACTATCATTTCCAAATTAGTCAGATTTGAGTTGACGAATCGAACCAAGCAAAGCCCTTCTTCATCGCTAACTTTTAAATTTATTCATAACGTTAGCGCATAATTTAATGTTTTTGTGATCAAAAATCAATTGAAATTGACAATTATTGTATCAAGCTCATCATAAGGCGTTGCGTTTTCTTCAGATTATGTTATTTTAATCTAATTTAAATGACATCTTGACCAACAATGTTCATACTTGCGATAAATCAAGTAGAATCAGGAAAAAGGTCATATTTAAGTGATTTTTCAAAATGCACCAAAAATTTGAAAAAATTTAGGAAGAAATCCCATTTTACCCTGAATAAAATGATATATATGATTATAGGGTTTTTTCTCTTACGGTGTCTGAGATATCGAATTTTGAAAATGATACTTACTTTATGGCCACCCTGTATTTTTTCAATAATTTATCCTTTACCACAATTGTTTTCATTATTAATTTATTTCGAGACCTATTGACTTGGCAACTAAGTAATTGCCGATTCTTCGAAGCAAATAAATGACAAAATCCGCAATTACTTAGTTGCCAACCGAATATATTATTAAAATTATAAAATTATGGTAAGACCCGAAAATCCTGGATTGAAATATAATCATATCGAGGAACTAAAATTTTGTGCTCTGTTTTTCACAATTCCTAACTATTGCTGCAGTTGAATAATGCATCAAGCATATATTTCTAGTAATTTCAACTGTACTTATTGTAACTCCAACTACTTTCGTGATAAAGTTCACTAAGAATGAAATGATTCGTGGCCAAAAAGTTAACGAAAGCTCTAATTATTTAATTTCTGATTGAGTTAATCATAAAAATAGTTGGAATGACAATAAGTGTAGTTAAAATTACTAGAAATATAAAAAATGCGAATAAAAGTGATATAATTAATTGCTTTGTCTTGGTATTACAAGATTTGCAATAAAAATTATTTAAAATAGCTTTGCCTTGGTACCACAAGATTTGCTAATAAAAATCATTTCAGTTGATTTAGAAGAAGTTTCCATTCTAAGTCTTGACCCAGACTACATTCCATCGGGATAGTCTTAACTAATTTACTTCAATGTAAATAATTAAAGTCGTGTAGCCAAAAAGAAATAATAACATCTAAAAATTAATATAGAAATATATTGTTGATGCCATATTTAACTATAGCGATGGTTAGAATTACTACAGTGGGCCCTCGACTTTCGCACACAATTGGTTCCTGAAAGTGTGCGCGAATGTTGAAAGTAGAGGGATGTAAAAAAGTATGCACCAAAAACGGTGTTTCAAAGTATTTATTTATTTATTTAGCTTCCGGTTCTTTTCTATATAAACTTGTCAAGAGTTAGTTGAGTAGCTCCTTTTTTTTCCTTTCGTAATAAAGATTTCTACAACGCGCAGTGTCTTTTTGTATCGCCCTACGTACTTGAGATATACGTTCTCCATTGGGACCGCATTTTTCCATAATAGTTAAAAATTGTCTAGATGCATAAAGACTTCATTCATATTTTTAATTGTCAAAGTCTTTACGTTTTTATCGGCTTCTTCTTCCTCACTTTCGTCGTGTATTTTATTGTTGATCAATTGTTGCTCAATTAGACATTCATTTGACAGCGGTGCCGAGTGAGATTCAATTAATTCATTAACATCGTCGTTGTCGACGTCCAAGTTAAATTCATTCATGAGACTAACTATTTCATCGGTGATAGTTTCCGGTGTTTCTTCAAAATTTGTAAAATCATTCGTCATTTGTGGGCATAATTGTTTCCGGGAACCATTTATTGTCGACTCTTGTATGCCAGCCCACAGAGGGAACATTCGACCGCAAAGGCTTACAAAGTTGAATTTTTAAAAATGTGCGAAATAGCGAATTGTGCGAAAGTATAAGTATAAACAAATGACAAAATCGGCAATTAGTTGCCAACCCAACAGAATGTGCGAAAGTCGAGGGCCGCCTGTATATACTTTTTTTAGTGTGTCTTTATCTATTTTTGGTACGCTCTCCACAATTTGGTCTTCACAATGGGTGTTGTTATAAAATAAATGAAATTACTACAAATCTTTCAAAAATTATTTGACACAACTTGTGGTTATTTAAAATCCATTACCGGAAGACAAATTATTTTATAAATGAATAGTTCTTCGCCAGGATTATTTTAATATCCACAAATTGAATTTTACAAATTCAATTATATATAGGTGTAATAAAAAATTGATTTTATTCGGTCTAAAACTATTATTCTTGAATTCGATATTTATTCTTTCAATATTTTACCTGAATTTCTCAAACAGGACCCGAGTGAGGATCAAAATATTAAAAAAAATGGAAGGAGCAAAGAGACTCTGAACCGCATAAAGTCGAGAGTCCATTATTTAACCATATTTATGCTATAAAAAGTCGATCAATGAGTCGAGGAGGATGTCTATTTTATTACGTGGCATTTGATTAATCGTCACTTTGACCGTTCTCAAAAGAATTTGAAAATGATCAGAGAAGTATCGATAACAGCCTTCGATCGAATTTATACACTAAGAAAATAGTGCTATAGCTAACTAAGGCATCGACCATATATTTCTAGTAATTTTAACTACGTTTATTGCTATTCCAATTACTTTTAAGATTAAGTCAATCAGAAATAAAATAATCGGTGCCTTAATTTGTTTGACGTATCGGGATAAAAATATTTGTCGAAATATAAATATTTTAAGTCGAAATATAAATATTTTATATAAAAATAAAAATATTAGTCGAAATACTCATTATTCGCTGCATTAAAATTTCATTAATTAAAATGCATTAATTTCACCACCGAACGAATTCTTGACCCGCACCGTCCAAGACCATAATGGACCAAAATGGGCAAAAAAAAAACACAATGAGCAAAAATGACCAGACCGAATAGCGATTAGACGTTGCATAAATTCAGGAAAAAATGATACCTTATGCCTGACTGCTTGGGCTTGGGATGCATGAGGCTGCGTTTGTGGTCCTGGTGCTGGTTGCTGAGAACCCATGCTGCTGGCACCAGTAGTAAGACCATGCAACCCAACAGCCGTACTGACGCTGCTGCTGCTGCTACTGCACGTAGTTGCACTTCCCTGAAACGATAAAGGCAATTCCTTAATACCCCTGAAACGTATGCGAACTGCAGTTGCATCTCAATTATCAATTTACGATGACCCAACAATTAGTGCAGGTAGTACGCAGTTAATGTAGGCAATGGGACAGTACTGACCTATTACAAATTTTCGTTGGGGACAACGAACGTCCTTTAAACGAAAAATATTGCTGCAATTATTCGTAAAATCTGTTTTTATGCATCCTGCGATACAAGATACATAAACAAATTATGCTAGAATAGAAAAATAGATTTTATAAATATTCGCAGAATAATTTCTGGTTTAAATGATGTTCGATGTCCCCAGCTAAAACTTCTAATGGGACAGTACTTTATCAATAATTTCTTTATATATCTTGTAAATTAATATATATCAACTAATTGTAATTAAATTTGAAGCCTCCTTCTCCATATTTTTGTCCAATTACGGGTAAAACAAAAGTAGATTCCATAAATATTCGCAATAATAATTCTGATTTGAAGAATGGTTTTTTTTTGTCAAAAAGAAATACTTGATAAAAGTAGGATAAACTCACCAATAGATGGACACCCTCCAATAGATGGACAAATATTATTTCCAAAAGTAATTATGTACATTAAATTTAAGAACGAAATCGTAAAGTCATAATTTTTTTATTGCTATATGTAGTCCTGATTGCAAAAAGTGATTTTTTTTCATCTTTATATTTGTTATAATGGTAAAAATAAATATTTAAATTTGACATGACCGAAGTTTTGCTTCAAGAGCACCACCACTAGTAAATACGTGACAGATGTCCGGTAAACGTTGTTTGTTATTACTATTATAAATGAATAAAAAATAAGGTATGTATACATTATTATGCTCGTATTTCACTAAAAAAGCTATAAACATCGTAATAAAATAATAAAATTACAAAAATATAAGAAAATTTAGCGTCCATCTATTGGTACTGGCTGTCCATCTACTGGGGTTTTGGTCTTTTTCATAAATTTTTCTTTTTTGTTAATTACTACGAAGTTTCACAAAGTTTTAGTAATTTTTTTCTACTTAATTACATATTTTTTAATTAATATAATTTATTTTATTATAACTTATTTGTATTTTAGTACACTATTTTGATAAAAAAGCATGAGAGTTTGCTTAACCGTCCATCTATTAGTGCATTTACTCTATTTTATCAGAAAAATAACAGTAATTCATAATTGCATAAAAAAATATAGAATAAATGTGGTACCAAAAGCTAAAAATTTGGTATATTTTTAAATATTTCAAATATAGAAATATTGTCATAAACTTTTCATAAATATTTGCCCAATATTTCGTTTGTATTTTTTACAAATACGTCATTAAAATTCTTAGGGATATTTTCTTTTGAGACCTGATACAAATTTTGATTTGAAATACAATTTTTCCAAATTTTTTGCAAAACTACAAATTATCTTCCCTATTTTTTTTTGTAAATAAAACTTATCTTTACTTTTTTAAATGTTTTGAAACTTGATTCTTATACTCTTATAATATATAACTATTTTTTCTAGTACCGATAAAAAATAATAAAAATTTAAAAAAAAAATTGAGGAATCGAATTTTTATTATTTTAGTAAAAAATTACCAAATTTGTAGCTTTTGGTACATTTAATCTACATTTTTGTGTGCAATTATGATTTACAAAATCTACAGAAAGAAATTCATGGTTCGAAAACAAAATTAGGAAAAAATTGCATTCAAAGTTAAAATTTCTACAAGGTTTCGATCAAAAACCTAGAATGTAAATTTTCAATGTTGACAAGGTTTCGTTTTTGGCTATAACCATCATTGCAAATAAATTTTGAGTGCCAAAATCCAGTCAAAGGATTTTTGTAAGTTTTTTCGAGTACAAATTTGAGAAACTTGAAAAAATAAATATATTTTTTATTTGCCATTACTTGATTGTCATTTTTTGCTTGGATAAAATGTAAAAGTAACGAGTAAAGTTTTACTTCGCATTTGTATGTCACAGAAACCCGCGTATAGTTTCCTCATAGTATATTCCTTTGAATAACTTCTGTACCCACATAAAGTATATTGGTGAAGTTCAGTGATATTTTAAATCACGAATTCGCAAACCTGGTGAATTAGGGATGGGGAAAATAAAAGTTGGGGGTCGATTGTTATTCCCTAGAAATGTCGAAATTTGTTACGTTTCGAGATTTGCAAAATGGAATGGCTCAAAATGCGATAACGAATTATATTTTAAAAATTTAAGCTTCCTTCCTTACATTTTTCTTATGTTACGGATCAAAAATTGGATACGCGCTAAATTTCCCCCTAAAAATATCGAATTTGTTAAATTTCGAAAATTACAAAATGGGTTTGCAACTTCGGTTCTAAAAATTGCAACAAAGAGTGAACGACAAATTGTCGCGGTAGGAGGAAACGCTTTCGGTAGAATTTTACTTTGTGATAAAGTTAATTGCTCGAAAACCTTAATGCGTTTTACTAAAAATAACACATGTTTTCTAAAAAGTATTTTAATCGACCGCAAAGCAAAAGTTACGGGGATCATTTGAGTGGTTTAAAAGCATTAAACTTTCTGGTAATAATATATCCACGTGGAAATGAAGTTCGGGAAATAGTTTGGGAAACTTCAGACTATGGCTATTCGGAATTAAATTCACCACTCTCAACGATTGCACACACACACACACACACGGTGGAGAATTTTTGAGAACTTTTAGCACAAAAGAGGGTACGTTACTAGATTAACAATAATTCAAATTGGCACAAACCTACCCAAGCTGACAAATATTTTTATCACTAAATATTTCACGTTTGGCACGTTCTAGTTATTAATTTACGAAATATGGATTTTAAACTTCACCATAGTAATACAGTTGGCACAATGGGGCTTTTCAGAACCTACCGATTAAAATTTGCGTTGGGTTGAAGTTATTGTCTTTTTTAATTAAAAAAAAAATTGCAAAATAGTTCCTAAATGTTGTTTTGAGAAATAGTACCTACAGGTTATTTTATGAAAATGTAGATAAAATAGTAATTCAGTATGACAAAATAAAAAATTGTAGAGGGTGAGAAATGGAAAAAAACATTTTTATTTTCGCACCGCCTATATTTTCATTATTTTTGAAAATTTTCTAACGAATATTGTAATTATCCCCTTTTATCAGTAAAAAATTTATCAATCTTGTAATTATGGGGGGAAATATTGCATAATTCGACAATTCCAGCAACTAAGATTGCACAAGAGAAAAACGCATAAAAAGAGAGACCGCACAAAAGCAGGTTTTACTGTATCACTAAAAATTTTACATTTCTTATCACTGAAAGTACTTTTTTTATCACTAAAAAAACAATATTGAATAATATTTGCGTAAAATAATACAGAACACGTGAATACGTACGATTTTCCGTATTTGCAAAATCCCTACAGAATATTCAAATATTTGGGATTGATGATAAACTCGATATGAAACATGTTGATTCAGCAAATATTCTATATTTCAAGATTCCCTATGGAATAACGGCAGTGGAACTCGCATAGATTTTGCGAAGATTTGAAAATTCCAATAATTTTGAGGATTTGTCCCATTTGAAGTATGACAAATTTGAAAAAACCAAGAATTTTTTTATTTTTCCGGAAACACTTGAAGTTGCTGGAATTTTGAGAGTCTGCATTTTTTTCCCTTCAAAATCACAAAATTAATAAACCCTTATTGTTAAAAAAGGGATAGCGTTTAAAAAACTGTTGTAAGTTTTCAAAAACCCGAGGGCAAATAAAATGGAGAAAAAAATAATAATAATAAATAAATAAATAATTAAAAAATTAAAAATTACTAAAAATTCACTTATACAGGGTGGGGCATTTAAAATGTTACAACAAAGTGGAAATCCCCAAACTATCCTTGATACCAGAAAATCCCTAGCAAAATCCTACCACTTTGTAACGCTTTAAATGCCCCACCCTGTATAATACGAGATCCCAGTTTATAAAAAACAATTTTCTATAATTTGAACTTTCAAAGGAGGTTTGACATTTTTAGACACGTATTCCATTTACATGAAACATTGCGAGTCCATGAATTGTGTCAAAAAATGCCAGCCTTCGGGTTACGTTGGCGCAAAAGGTACGGGTCAGATATGTGTCAAGTTCCGAAGACGATAAACCAATATCGGAAACTCCGCTATCAATTTTTTACGACACATTATTTATAGAAAACGTACTATTTTTGTATCCGTTGCAATTTTCTAAGAGATTGTTCTTCGAAAAACATTGTTTACATGGCCAATGTTACTCTGCATACTTTTTGTGGACGGAAAGGAATGCAACAGATAGGAATAACGAATTGCGATTACGAATCTCTCATAGAACTGATGAATTTTTAACACATGCATTGGCCAAAAATAAATACCCACAATTTTTCGTTCATTGAAGTTATGACTCTTTAATGTATGCATTTGGGAACAATAAATACCCACAGTTTGCGAAAAACGAATACAAAACATTAATAGGTATATCGAAAATTGAAAATTTAAGACTAATAAGACTTAAAATATGGGTTATTCCAATTAGAAAAATCTAATAAACCGTGGATTAAAATATGATAAATTATGGATTATTAAAATATCGATTATTAATACTAGAAAAACTGAAAATTAGTATAAACCTTTAAATTTAAAAAAAATAGCAATTTCTTTCTACGAATTTCTCCTGTGTTTTTAAATATTTTTAGAATTTTTTTTAAGTAAATTAAATATTAAATATTTTTGACAAAGCGTTTGAACTACAGGGATCAATTCTACAATATTTCAAGAATATCAGAGAATTCGTTGAAATTTATGGGGCAAGTAGTTTTGAAATAACAGCCCTTAGAAAGGTGCATAAGGCATTAGGGACCCATAGTGAGCTCGGTGATCGAAAAAAAAATAATAATAATAATAATATATTGTCAGGGTAAAAAGCGGTAAAAATGACTTTTTTGGACAATCCAGTGTTAAAATTGAAAAATCTAATAAATTATTGATTATTATAAAAATATGGATTATTAAATTTAAAAAATCCAACAAAAAAAAAATTAATTTTCTCTGGATTGGAAACTTCCGATTTTAGAACAAAGTTAATAATAATATATCATCGTTTCAAATGGTAAAATTTTTTTTTTTCTTTCAAGGTTTTTGGGCAATCCAGTGTTAAAATTGAAAAATCTAATAAATTATTGATTACAAAAATATGGATGATTAAATTTAAAAAATCCAACAAAAAAAGACGCCAAAAATATTAGTACTTTTTTTTACTGGAAAACCTAAATTCAATTTCTTTAATGGCAAATATTAAGTGACAATGTTTAAAACTATTCCTCGTGAGTGAGGGAGCTTTCGTTTCTATTTTGTTGTTATTTTGCATTGTTTAATATAAGGTTTTATAAACAATTTTCTTTTATATTCTGTTTTATAAGCAACACAATAAAATTTATTTTATTTGCATTTATAAAGTATTCCATGATACATCTGATCAAATTGAAATGCTGTATTATATGAAGATTATTACAATTATTATTGTGGATGTGTAAATAATAATATCATTATTGTCAAACCATTCGTGTCCAGCTAAATTACCAGATTTTTGACGCTGTGGTTGGCGAAATTTCATTATTATAGTCGTTGCCTGTTGCAGAACACTGACTGAAGTGAAAAATTTCATTAAAATATGAATTAGGAGATTTCCTCTACCATCGATGGAAATATATTTACATGCTTGGGATCGGATTTTTGGTACGATTAGATTTTAGTACGAGTTAGATTAATCCCAGTAGCGTTGAATTAATAAATATTTCATAAAAATAAAGACTTTGCTGTAATAAACATATACTGTAATTACACTAGGTTTTGCTAGGGTTTTCTTATATACCTATCTCTACGAGCACCCGTCAAATTGACGGGTAGACGAAAATACGTATTTTCTCTAAAAAATCAATTTATTCAAACTATGTCTGAATCGAACAATATAAGGCTTCACGTTTAAATAAATTATTAATAAGTAAAAATCTTTTTTTTTTAAATTATCACGGAAACGATAACAATAATATAAACGATATAGGGTAATCATATTTATTGAGCACATTTTTTACAAATGTATTGAATTTCGTTTGTGCATTTTCCGCGTACGATCTTTTTGCAATACATACAGCAATTATTGCTTCTATTTTTTTTTGCAGTAGCCCACTTTGCAACTTTTTCGGATTTCTGACGTTGAAGGTGACAGAAGCGAAACGTCTGAACTTTGACAAATGTTCTCCTTGTTTTCTCTAGCTAATTCCTCGGCTAAACAAAATACGAAGTCCTTTCTGGATATTTTCGATCCGGTGCACTCTTTATAGTATCCACGCGTTTATCCCTGCCAAATCTAAAATATTATAAAAACTTGAAGGGGCCATCGAAAACACCCCGCTTTCACACTATATTTGCGTGCTATCTGGTCCGCGACATCGACACCAAACTTTGTTTCATGAAAATTATCCAGGCGCTATTGAGATAATGAACTGGGGGCATCTTACCAAAGACTTTTCTTTCACTCTTATATTTATTATTGGAGAAATGATTTTACGAACGAAGCAAATATATAAGAATTGTTTATGAAATCAGCTAACCCGTCAATTTGACGGGTTTCGTAGAGATAGGTATACCACATACAAATTTCAAAATTTAGAATGTTTAGGAAAATAATAATTGTGTGTATACATTTTTTAAATGAAATTATAAACTTCCGATGCAAAGTGGTTAAGATTAATGCTAGGGGTTTTTGGGTGTTTCATTTCAAAATTTGAAATCCGTCAAATTGACGGGTCCCGTAAACCTAGTGTTAATACAATAATATTAATACCACTCAGGTGTTGTGTATAAATAATTACCCCAACACCGGTGTTATTATAAAAAAAAACCCTTTCTTTTACACCTGCATTAAAAAAAATTGTATAGTAATTCTAATTATTCCTGTAGTTGAATAAAACTAATATCCCTAATATTTACTAATATGTAACTAATAATCTAACTAATATTTCTAGTAATTTTAACTACATTAATTGTTACTCCAACTATTTTCATGATTAAGTCAATTAGAAATTAAATAATTAATGCCTTTATTTTTTTAATGTTTTTGCAAGGAATTAATATCAATAAACGTAGTGTTACACAATTAATATAACAATATTAATACCATTCAGGTGTTATGTATAAATAATTACCCCAAAACCGGCATTATCATAAAAAAATTTTTCTTTTTTTACATCTACACTGACAAAATTTATAACAATTAAACAAAAATCCGAAATCGCATGGGCTCAAATCGATACCGCTTTTCTTTATAGTACGAAGGTGGTGTGAGTCGGTAAAACCTGTCCGACTTGTATATTTGGTCGATTTGGTCCGGTTTTATCAAATCGGGTAGAAATTTCATTTCACCGAGTAAAATTTGAAACGAATCAATTGCATGTGCAGCAATCAATGACCTAGTAGAATAGTGTTTAGTAGTTGCACCGCGTATAGTATAGGAAGTTTTAGTTGCAGCAACTAAACGTTAGTCGATTCAAAGGGACTCGAGTTAGTTGCACTACAATTTGGTTCTATCAAAGAAATTTTAGTCGACTAACGAGGCATGAGGAGCTCAGCTAATTCGCATTCAACTAATTTCTTACTCGATGTACTCTTTCGTGAGACTCCAAACCGGAATGTAATAATTCGTGAATGAAAATTAAACTTATTTCAAGTTTTCTTTTATATTACTTATTATTTAATTGTATGACATTAAAATATCGTTTAACATTTCAAAGAACAGTGGAAATCATTTATTCATGAAAAAGTTTCAAAAGTTTGTGTCAAAATTAAGAAAAAAAAAAAACTTGGAGACTCAAAAAAGGAAATTTCGATTTTGGAAAAATAGCAATTTTACGCGTTTCTCGCTAATTTTATTATACAACTGCAATTTATATGCGTTAATACATTTTTTAAAAATTAATAAATTATGTATGGAGACAACAAAAAATTTAGAATTTAAAAACCTAGTAAAATTTTAATGATGCGAGGATTTTTTGATTTATTATAGAGATTATAAAGATATTTACCATATTTTTGAATGAGAAAGAGTAATTTTATAAGATTTGCATATTTCTTTCCTCTTAATATTTGTCTTAATTAAAAATTTCTTAAAAAACTGAAATAATCTCAATTAAGAAAAAATTAATTTTAAAAGTTATTAATAATATATGATTGTTTCAAATGTTAAAATTTTTGTTTTTCAAGGTCTTATTAGAGCCAACAAATTCAAATTGATCTTCCCTTATGCATCGTACAAGAAGACAGGAGGACAGACAGTATGGTTTTTGTCATAAGGTAGAATTGTATTCCGAATCTGGAAGCCTGGATTTACTAACCGGCACAAACAGTAACAGTAAACGACTTGAGTAATAAAGTTACGTCAACCACAGCGTCACATATCTGGTAATTTGGATCGGCAACAATGGTTTAACAATAGTGACGTTGTTTTGCCGTAGGTGCAGCGTATAAATTCGATCTATTGCATCCTACAATGGTTTCTTGGCAAGGAACAACTTTTTCTCCCTTTTATGAAACCGTTGGAGACGTTTATACTTAAACCTTTTGTCATTTTGTGACAATTGCTTTTGCATAATCGGATAAAATATTATAAGACAGAAATAATGTTTGAAAATTGTTGTGTAATGAAAAAAAAAATATATAGATATAGATTCGAGTTGAAATTTAGACTGAGGTAAAAATAATAACACATTAACCCTCAGCTGGGGCTTTTCAGACCCCTCCAGTAAAAACTTTTCCATTTCATTGAAACCACTGTCTTTTCTAAATTAAAAAAAATTGAATAATAGTCGTTAACTGTTGCGTAGTTGTGGATAGTTAATGTTATTGTTGCACAATAATTCTTGAATGTTGTTGTTTTAACAAAATAACGACATTTAAGAATATATAATATTTATTCAGTATGAACAAAAATTTCGAAAATTTATTTTAATAAAAATGCTGAAATTGGAAATAAAGTAGGTTGGGGCTTTTTAAACCCCAGTAGACTAGCTAAGGGTTGACATCAATAATTTCGTTATGGATAAAATTAATACTGAAATTAGAGTATAAAAATGACTTCTATGTATTGACATTTTTCGCTTTTTACTAATTTTTAAAATACTTCAATTTTTAAAATTTTGTCCAATTCTTTTTTTAGATTTTCGGGTATTTAATTTGATTAATCTATTTTTTTTTCTTTTCATCTAAAATTTTTATGCAGTAACCGATACTTTCAGTACTGGAATAGGCAGGTACCACACATGGAAAATTAAAAAAAAAATAGGTACACCATGTGCATGGTATGACTTACGGGAAGTGAAAGAATATGAGGTACAAGGAAAGAGAGACAAAGAAAGGGAAGTACGAGCAATTAAGCGTGAAACAAATGTTCTTGTATCTGGTGTCAGGTTCTCTGCTCCATCAGAAAGTGATTACTTGCTTTGAAAGAGTGACATAACTTTTGAGTTGTTAAAAAGTAAAGTTTTCAAAATTAATTGTAAATTTTTTGTTTTCAAATTTCATGTAAATTTTTTTTAATAATCGCAATAATAATAATTATTATTATTGCGATTAAATATGAATTTGTGAATTCCGAGAATTCTGAGCTTTCTTTCCAAAAAAAAGTTATTTTGGTGCAAAAGGGTATACGATATAATCTTCTAGTATTAAGAAACTTACCTACATCTATAAAGATACTGAAAGGGAGCTAAAGTAGGAGGGTTACTGAATAAAAATTGTATTAGTGACGGATGCAACAAGTTTACTCCGTTTATATAAAAAGTTTAACAAGTTTACTCCTCTTTCCGTTATTGTCACATAGTTTCCTTCGCTATCTGGAGCCACCATTCAGGCTTTAGAAGTAATCGTCAAAGCTTCTCCCTTAAGGTATTCCCACAGAAGCAAATATATAGAAATAATGAAAAATAATAATGGACAAAAAAAAAAAAATAATTTTGGCACAATTTCAACGTTTCAAGATTTTAAGGAAAGATTTTGAAGTCAGATACCAACCGTAGAATCTTTGGAAGGGGAAGACCTAGGAAATCAGTTACCAATCTCCACGTCTCAGGAACTTTAGGAAAGAACAAGACCAAGGACTTACTCTCAAAAACTGGGTCTGAAGAAAATGTTCACTATTATTTCCTTAAAACCGTCTCGGAAGATGTTTCCTCAGATACCAACCGCAGAATCTTTAGAAGGGTAAGACGTAGGAAATCAGGTACCAATCTCCAGGTCTTAGGAACTTTAGGAAAAAAAACACCAAGGACTTACTCTCAAAAACTGGGTTTGAAGAAAATTTTCAATATTATTTCCTTAAAACTGTCTCGGAAGATATTTCCTCAGGTACCAACCGCAGAATCTTTGGAAGGGTAAGACCTAGGAAATCAGGTACCGATCTCCAGGTCTTAGGAACTTTAGGAAAGAAAAAGACCAAGGACTTACTCTCAAAAACTGGGTCTGAAGAAAATTTTCAATATTATTTCCTTAAAATTGTCTCGGAAGATATTTCCTCAGATACCAACCGCAGAATCTTTAGAAGGGTAAGACGTAGGAAATCAGGTACCAATCTCCAGGTCTTAGGAACTTTAGGAAAGAAAAACACCAAGGACTTACTCTCAAAAACTGGGTCTGAAGAAAATTTATAATATTATTTCCTTAAAACTGTCTCGGAAGATGTTTCCTCAGATACCAACCGCAGAATCTTTAGAAGGGTAAGACCTAGGAAATCAGGTACCAATCTCCAGGTCTTAGGAACTTTAGGAAAGAAAAACACCAAGGACTTACTCTCAAAAACTGGGTTTGAAGAAAATTTTCAATATTATTTCCTTAAAACTGTCTCGGAAGATATTTCCTCAGGTACCAACCGCAGAATCTTTGGAAGGATAAGACCTAGGAAATCAGGTACCAATCTCCAGGTCTTAGGAACTTTAGGGAAAAAAAACACCAAGGACTTACTCCCAAAAACTGGGTTTGAAGAAAATTTTCAAAATTATTTCCTTAAAACTGTCTCGGAAGATTTTCAAATCTTTGACACTCAAAGAGTTCGGAATTTTATATTTGCAAAAACCTAATCAACGATTAACACGTTGAACGCCACGTCCAATTTACGTGACTCCCGCGTTCATGCCGCGTGGGCCGCAATGGCATACACTATTGCATTTGTCACAACCGGCTCGGCCTGAACGGAAAGTTCAGTGGCATCACCGATGATCGACATGGCGTTTAACGCGTCAAAGCAACGAGTGGATTATTGTTAATAAAAAGAAAAATGTGAACCCTCGGCGTTTTTTTGTTATATTCAAATGCGTACCTTGATAGGCGATGCAGCTGCAGTTGGAACTACTATGGTTCCAGTATACTGCTGCTGCGCTTGGGTACTTCCGAACTGTATACTTCCAGGCATTTCTTTTGAAGGCGCTGCTCTGACAGTTTGGCCAGGAACGATACTAGTTCCGATTCCTCCACTTGTAGGGTGATATTCTAAACTACCACCGCTTCCTATTCCGCTTCCAGCGCTTCCCGATGAGTGTTTTACTATAGGAGCTACTGGTGATGCTACTTCGTCCAGCCCTCGAACACGTTTCATCTCAAATCACGCTGGTAAGACTGAAACAGAAATGCGGGAGCAAATTAGTCTTGAATTAGTCCATGTTCGATGGTTAAGAAAATATCTCGAAATGAGAGAATTCATGTAGTTTCATAATTTTTGCAGTTGCAAAATGCAGTTCCATGATTTTTGTAGCAGCAAAATGCAGTTTCATGATTTTTGCATTTGAAAAATGCAGTTCCATGATTTTTGCAGTTGCAAAATGCAGTTCCAGGATTTTTGCATTTTAAAAATGCAGTTCCATAATTTTTGCAGTTGCAAAATGCAGTTCCACGATTTTTGCAGTTGCAAAATGCAGTTCCATGATTTTTGTAGCTGCAAAATGCAGTTTCATGATTTTTGCAGCAGCAAAATGCAGTTCCATGATTCTTGCATTTGAAAAATGCAGTTCCATAATTTTTGCAGTTGCAAAATGCAGTTCCATGATTTTTGCATTTGAAAAATGCACTTCCATAATTTTTGCAATTTTAAAGTACAGTTCCATGATTTTTGCAGTTGCACAGTGCACTTCAATAATTTTTGCCAAAAAAAAAAAAAATAATAATAGAAATTAGGATATAGTTTCAAATTAGACCATAGTGCAATGAGATGCGAAGCTGCTTTTCATGCCAGTAATTAATTATCAATAAGTAATGACTTTATCTTTTGAATGAATTTTCCTAGTATAGAGGAGTTTAGGAAATTCATGACTCAAGAGTCATAAAGTTATGCCCAAGGACCTCTGATGCAATAGTTTCCTTCACCTTACTAAGCCTCCTTTAAGAAGATCATTAAACTTTTCTTCCATCATTATGCCTTTCCCGGGAGAAACTGGCACAACGCTATTTTATGCAATTTATTAAATAGTTACTGATCGAAATAGGACCTCTGGCAATCTTTTTTTCGCTACAAGAGCTATTGTATAATCTTTTTTAATAATTTTATGCAATTTAATTTGTCTGCATGGTACCAAAAAAGTGATAGAAATTGTTACAATTTTGGAACAAGTCCAATTTTATGGTGACTATTCGTTATCCAATTTAATAAATGAAATAAAATTACTGAAAAAAGAAAGAAAAGAGAATTAAAATTAATGAAACTTAATTAACGAAATAAAAATAATAAAAAAATATAAAAGATTGGAATTAAAATTCAAGAAATTTAATTAGCAAAATAAAATTAAAGAAAATATTTTAAAAAATGTGGAATTGAAATTAATGAAATTGGTATCAAACCTAACACCAAAATTTCGAAAAAAAAGGCACGTTTTTAATTCCGGATGGTGGATGCAGAAAATGAGAGATAATGTGTTGCGGGTTAAGATAAGGCGGGAATTATATTAGATAAAATACCACTTCAGAGTATCTGTCGCGAATCTCCTTTGTATCGAAAAAAGGGCCGCCATGCCATAGTAAATAAAAATAATAGAAGAACGTTAATTCGCCTCAAGCACAAAGCTGCTAACTGTAGATGTTCTAATACAGAAAAAAAAAGAAAAAAACGAAATACCGGAAGGAAAAAGAGGGAAAAAAAGAGCTCTCTGTACTTATCTTCTGCTTGAGAAGATAAGTGCTCCCCTTCTATTAGAAAATCTATATTGCTCTTACATGTAAAATGCCTCTTCGATATTAGCCTCAATCCGATCAAGCGTGATCCCCGTTCTGCCGGAAATAAATATTCACACGCGGTGTAACGAAATACCCGGAGAATTGGTAAATACACGTGTTAGCCATTGCCGCAGTTACGTTAAAGTCGAGGAAATTCTCTTGATGCAATTAGAGACAAATGCTCGCCCGCAAACTAGCTGCAATCCTATTCATCTTGGGCGTGCCGAGTAACGAGTGTTACGTCCTAAGACCGGAGAAACGCTCTCTTTTTAGGGAACAAGGTAGCTTTGTGTTCCCAGGGATAGGAGCACGCATCAAGACGGGAGGCGTTCAATGAGAGGCGTTAGTTTGATAAAATAAACAAATAAAAAAAATGCATTTAAATCAAAATTGTACAATTAGGGGAAATCGAAATATATATATTTCAAAAAAATAAAAAGGTTCGACTCCCAGGCGGTCAGATACCAACTACCCGGAAGTGATAGTGGGAAGCTGAATTTAATAGTGTTTTCAAAGGGGTACAACTCTCGGATGGTCAGATACCAACCTTTCCGAGGGGTAAATTGTATATTAATATATATAAATATATATATATTTTTTCGAAACGGGATATTCAGGACTCGGATGGTCAGGTACCAGCCTTTCTGCTAGATTTTAAGGAAAGATTTTGAAGTCAGATACCAACCGCACAATCTTTGGAAGGGTAAGACCTTGGAAATCAGGTACTAATCTCCAGGTCTTAGGAACTTTAGGAAAGAAAAAAAACAAGGACTTACTCTCAAAAACTGGGTCTGAAGAAAATTTTCAATATTATTTCCTTAAAACTGTCTCGGAAGATATTTCCTCAGATACCAACCGCGGAATATTTGGAAGGGTAAGACCTTGGAAATCAGGTACCAATCTCCAGGTCTTAAGAACTTTAGGAAAGAAAAAGACCAAGGACTTACTCTCAAAAACTGGGTCTGAAGAAAATTTTCAATATTATTTCCTTAAAACTGTCTCGGAAGATGTTTCCTCAAATACCAACCGCAGAATCTTTAGAAGAGTAAGACCTAGGAAATTAGACACCAATCTCCAGGTCTTAGGAACTTTAGGAAAGAAAAACACCAAGGACTTACTCTCAAAAACTGGGTCTGAAGAAAATTTTCAATATTATTTCCTTAAAACTGTCTCGGAAGATATTTCTTCAGATACCAACCGCGGAATCTTTGGAAGGGTAAGACCTAGGAAATCAGGTACCAATCTCCAGGTCTTAGGAACTTTAGGAAAGAAAAAGACCAAGGACTTACTCTCAAAAACTTGGCCTGAAGAAAATTTTCGATTTTCGGTCCTTATATAGTCAAAATTTTGTCTTCTGTCTTTATTGATCCTATACATTTGAAATTTTCTCGGTCTTTTACTATTATCTCTATCTTTACTTTAAATGGGCATTGCGTTTTGTTTCTCTGTCTAGTTTAGCGTCTTTGTCGAAAATAAAATTTCTCTCTTAGTTTTTCTATATGAAGTTTGTATATCCTATGACTTTTACGAGCTGTTGGAGAATTTGCCGTATTGGAAAGTGCATGGTCTCTCTCTATCTAATTCCTCGGGCTAGTCCCTTGGCTCGAGTGCCTAGCATGCGGAGTGCATGGGCCTTTGCCTACTCAACTCTATATCAAAAAAAGGGTCGTCTAGATTCTAAACTCATACTGCGTAAGGATGCAAAATTTTCAAATTGTTAATTTTTGTGTCGGGACGTAACGCGAGTATTCACTTTATGTATAATCACCGTACGTAAAAATAAGAAGCCGGTGCACAATTGTAAAGAGGAAATCTAGTGTGTTACGTCCACGTTACATGCTGCACCTTGAAAACAAAAGAAATATAGTGAGATTGGTCGAATTGTTACTATGCAGCTGGATGCCTTGAAGCTGCAATAAATACTGTTAAAATTCAAAGAAATTTCAATGCCAACATCGTTCAACAAATTTTTCTGAAAGTATGCTCTACTATTTGTGACGCAGTTAATTCGAGTTCCACTCGAAACTGCAGTTGCTGGCATGAAAAAAGTTAACCGAATGGAAACAATCGATGCAATGTACAAGAGGAGAGGTGCAGCAGCAGGCGGCATGGCATATCGGTTTATTAACAACCCAAAGACCATTGCCATGTGGAAAACAATGGGAAACTACCGCATTCTTACATTAATATCCATAATCAATGCAATTTTATACAACGAATTCCACTTAAGATAAAGCAGAGTTACAAATCCTCAATTTTTATCGCCATTTTTTGTGCTTTTCCTGTTAATCTGCTGCGGCATACTTTGTCGTTTTTCTTCATGTTTTGAATATTTAATGCTATTGCCTGTACAGCTGCGCTATCGAACATTCCGATGCAACCGAAAGGCTTTCAAAGTAATTCATCAGTTTATAAATTTCATGGATAGCATGATGATGCTCTATCGCATAGGATTACGCAAAATTAAATTGGCAGGGTCATTATACTGTTACACTTTCAATGAAATTGGCCTAGAAGCCCCGAACCGATTGCCATTTAGTTTCAGCAAAAATATGTGTGATATAATAATAATTTTTTTTTTTTTCAACATTGCTCAATGTGGCAACCCTTTGCACTCGACCTACTCGTCACAGGCACTGCCAAAGTTTGGCTTATGCAAATAATTTGTAAATAAAAACAATAATTTACTCTATTTAAGGAGTGATTAAATTAAAATTTGCATAAGGTGTCTTTTGACAGCATTCGAGTCGGCGATTTTTTTGGGCGATTTTTTCGCTCTTGGGAACGCGGTCCCCAAGAGCGAAATTTTTTTTTAATTAGGCAAGGATAATTGAAATCTACAGTATTTTTGTTTTTTTTCCCCCGGGGTTTAAGCTTAGGCCTGGGTAGCTGATCTTACAATGTTGGCTTTTCTGATCTCGCGCGTGTGCTCAAAAATACCCGGACCCGACTCAATCCGGAGGGAAAACACCCCCGGTCCTTTAAGTATTAAAGTAAGCGCGCGATTAAATGTAATTGAATGATAATATATGCACTTTACCGGATTGTTTATGGGCTAAGCATGGTATATGTAGCTACGGCTAATGCTTGGACACTCATAGGTGGTTTATAAGCGTCCAATCCCGTGGACGGGGGTTGGGGTTGAAAGGAACGTCGAAAACCACCAGTTGGTGTCAAAGCAACGTAACGAGCCTTTATCGGGACTTTTAGGGAACTAAATTGATTGCGCTGAAAAATATAACGATACGAATTAGTTAATCTTTAATTAGTTGATTTTCCATTATTCGCCAAAGTATTTGTTGCAAAAATAAATGCAGTTGAAATTGTTATATATATATTTATATTTTTTTCGGTGCAAAGAGATTTTGTTAATTAAGGAAAAATATAAATTCACAATTTTCGTTGTTATACCTCCTATACTTTCCTATTACACCTAAATATAATAATTTAAAATTCGAATAAGCTAAATCCCTTGAAATTGGATGTTTTCTCTAACAATGCAGCGTTATTAGTTTAAATAAATAAATAAATAAAAATTAAATAGAGTGTCCCATAAGTTTCTTCCTTTCCTGCTCGAGGTAATACATAGCGTGGCGCGGAAAAAACTTATGGGACACCCCAATAAAATTGTTATTTAAAATTTTGCTTAAATAAAATTGCTGGGATCTAACGCTTATTTTAACTAATAATCGTTATTAGAACCATACCAATTTCAAGACAATTTAGTTAAAAGTATAGTATAGCGAGAAGAATTGAATATACACTCCTTTACAACCCAATCACTCTTTCAGTGTAGGTGATACCAAAGAATTTATGGTTATTCCACAGGAGAATTGTATCATAACTTATAGTGGCCTTTGCAATAGACGCATAACAAGTAAATTTTTTACGAGATGCAGTAATTTTTATCGAATGTATTGTAACACCGAGGAAATATAGTTTTAGAAAAATGATCAGTACTGAAAAAAAAAGTATACTTTTTTTATTTATTCCACTTTTTCTTAATTATTCCATGGCACCCATTCGGTACATTTTTATGCAAGTATATCGTTTCCATTTATTTTTCGAGTAAAATCTGCGCCTAAATGTTGATTTTAAAATTTGGATTTCCAGGAAATGTTACGAAATTTGGATTCGTTGTTAAAAGCCCATCAGCTCCATTATTTTTCATTTGTTCAACCGAGGAGGATCAAATTAATTTTGTATTAAAACGCCATTCGCGCAGTTTGTTTATAAAATCAAATAAAATTCATCAGTGCCGTGAGTGTCAAACAGCCAAAGGTTGTATAGGCAGGGAATCATGAGCGCACTTTGCACCTATTTCAGCATACTAATTTATAAATTGATTATCGATTTCATTGTCGGATACCTCGTGTGCATGCATTTTTTTGTTCGACACTTTTTCCAAAGCTTTTTTTTTACAGTCAAATGCGGTTTCGGTACTAAAGGTTTTTCAACAAAACATCATTATTTTGTAAAAACGATCAAATCTATCAGAACTGTCAATAAAATCCAATTCCAGGACGATTTCAAAAATTATCAGTTTATTTGACCACTATTTTATTAATAGTAATATAAAATCAATAAAAAAAAAAAATTTGAAGGATTTGAATTTTTGCGCTGAAACGAATTAAAAGTTAGAACCTTTCAATTTTTCATTTTGCAAATTTTCCTCCACCGAAAAAAATATTTCTAGTAATTTTAAGTTCATTTGTTGATATTGCATCCACTTTCATATTTAAGTCAACTAGAAATTAAATAATTAGCGCCTTTATTTTTTTTTTGGTGCTATAATAATAATAATAATAATAATAATAATAATTCTAACTATATTTATTGTTATTCCAAATATTTTCACAATTGAGTCAACAAATAATTAATACCTTAATTTTTTTGGTGCGCTAATTACTTAATTTCCAGTTGATTCAACCATGGAAATAATTTAAATAACAATAAATATAGTTAGAATTGCTATATTTTTTGTTCAGTGTCCCTGTGGTTTTGATTTTTTCAAAAACGATACAAAAGTAGAAAAACTTTCAATATTTCCAACTTTTTTTCGACATTGGGCATCAGAAAACAGGGTTCAACTAATTCATTAATACCAACATGCAATAAAAAACAATGTTGAAAGAAAAAAAAACGCACGAATGCACGAATCACCCTACTTTCGACAGTTGGAAAGATTAAACTTGAAGCAGGTGACTTATCTGATAAGAAATTAGTGTTGGTTAATTACAAAACATTAGACATTATAATTGGGGGAAGCTAATGTAATACTTCTACGGAACGATGATAAAATCGAACAAAGTAGTGGAGCATTTCGAATATCGCGATGCTTATCTGGAATTTTATAGAATTTTCATTTTATACGAGAGCAGTTGAATTTATGAATGGAGAAGAATTTTTTCTTGCATGTACCATATGTGTTTGTGTGTGTGAAAAAAGAAAACCTATGTTACCCTCTTGTCACATACACAGAAAAAAATAAAGACACTAATTATTTAATTTCTAGTCGACGTAATTGTGAAAATAGTTTGAATGTCAATAAATATAGTTAAAATTACTAGAAACATATGGTTGATGCCTTATTCAACTACAGCAATAGTTAAAATTATTATAAATTTTTTTTAATGTAATGTCAGTTAAAAATAAAATAATTCCTACCCATACTTTTTTTTCAATTTAAGCGAATACTGGTGTTTTCGAGAGCAAGGGATTAATTTTTTAATTCATCGTAAGTATAAATTCAAAAGAATGAAATTTTCATGAGGAATTTCTAGAATAAAAAATTACAAATAAAAACATTGCTGTCTAATTAATATATAACAATTTTTAGATTCTGCATTTTGGGAACGAGGCGTCATCTGTTTTTCTACAGTAACTGAAATATTTCAAAATTGACTATGAGAAATAATAATTGACACTAGGTTTACGGGCGTTTCTTATATACCTATCTCTGCGAACATCCGTCAAATTGACGGGTAGACGAAAATACGTATTTTCTCTAAAAAATCAATTTATTCAAACTAAGTCTGAATTGAACAATAGAAGACTTCGTGTTTAAATGAATTATTAATAAGTAAAAATCTTCTTTTTTTTTAATTATCACGGAAATGATAACAATAATATAAACGATATATGGTAATCATATTTATTGAGCACATTTTTTACAAATGTATTGAATTTCGTTTGTGCATTTTCCGCGTACGATCTTTTTGCAATACACACAGCAATTATTGCTTCTATTTTTTTTTGCACTAGCCCACTTGGCAACTTTTTCGGATTTCTAACGTTGAAGGTGATAGAAATGAAACGTCTGAACTTTGACAAATGTTCTCCTTGTTTTCTCTAGCTAATTCCTCGGCTAAACAAAATACGAAGTCCTTTCTGGATATTTTCGATCCGGTGCACTCTTTATAGTATCACCGCGTTTATCGCTGCCAAATCTAAAATATTATAAAAACTTGAAGGGGCCATCGAAAACACCCCGCTTTCACACTATATTTGCGTGCTATCTGGTCCGCGACATCGACACCAAACTTTGTTTCATAAAAATTATCCAGGCGCTATTGAGATAATGAATTGGGGGCATCTTACCAAAGACTTTTCTTTCACTCTTATATTTATTATTGGAGGAATAATTTTATGAACGAAGCAAATATATAAGGATTGTTTACGAAATCAGCTAACCCGTTAATTCGACGGGTTTCGTAGAGATAGGTATACCACATACAAATTTCAAAATTTAGAATGCTTAGGAAAATAATAATTGTGTGTATAAATTCTTTTAAGATAGTTCTCTAATCCCAGTGGTGCTTCTATCAATACCGAGGCGCCCCGTGCGTTAGTATAGGGGCCGAATATTAGAACAGGTTGAGAATTACTTCGCTGAAAGTCTGCTAGTTTACTGCGCATAGCGAGTAAATTTATGTTCTGCGCAACAACAAAGAAGTCTGGCAACACCGCTCTAAGCTTATGCGGCTGCTGAGTCGACTCCTAACCCTAGAATTTCAGTGAAAGAAAGTCATGTCAACCCTACCAAATAATATTAATTATCGTTTAAAAAATGGATTAATATAATTTTCTTTTTTTATGATTATTCATTAACCCTTTCCCAATTTGTTTTATGTTCAATGCTATATTCGTATGTATTTCATATTATGTTCGATATACATATTATATATTATATTGTAGGTAGAATTTCATGTCACAGAGTTGATTATTGCAGGTTATGAGACCCCCGCAGCCACGCAGCGTTGTCAAGTTTCTTTGCTACCTCCCTCCTGTTCCTTTGAGTCGTACGAAAGTCGTGTAAAAACGTTCACTTCAGATTAAAATATCTTTTAATTAAGTACCGGAAGGCATGTTTTACAAGATATCATATGAATTGTCATACTCACATTTATAATATTCTAGTTTTTCAAAAATTCACACGAGGTACTTTTAATATAATAAGCAATTACATCACCATCGTAGGTGTGTCTCCCATATACTCCCATGTTAAAAGTACGAAGTTTCTTATCAAATATCTTAAAAATGAATACCGGTTGCTACCTAAAAAAAATACCAGCATATAGGTCGAATCATAATCTATGACATACTACAAAATCATAAACATCAGCGAAAATCACTTTTATTAGAGAACTACCTTAATGAAATTCTAAATTTACGATGCAAAGTGGTTAAGATTAATGCTATGCTTTTTTGGGTATTTCACTTCAAAAATTTGAAACACGTCTAATTGACGGGTCTCGTAAACCTAGTGTTAATAATAAGCACCTGAAACTCCTTGCAGGTAAAACCATGCCTAATTATGGTAAAAATGAAGGCATTTCTCGATTTCAGAAAAAAAAAATTGGATACCTCCTCTATTAGAATTGTTGTAAGCAACTTTTTTTTTAGTGTTTTGCTAAACGTGCTTTCGAAGTGAAAGCACGTTTTAAATTCATTTCAACCCCAACGAGTAGAAAAAGCACGAAACAGGAAAGTTTTCACGCATATCCTGTATCTTAGAAACAACTGGAAGAGAAGGAAGGAATGGGGTTGTTTTTCAAATAGAAAGAGGACAACTATCAAGTCTTTTCTAACTTTTCTAACGAGTAGACAATGTACGACTTAGAGTTTCCGCGTAATTCAAAGTTATTTTAAAAGAAAACAACTCCATAGCTTTATACTTTTTTCTTCACTACTCAACTGTTTTCTTTTGAAAACCAAGCCCACCGATATTCCTCTGTGTTTCTTGAGTTCAGAGAAGCCCACAGGCAAGATATTCAAGTTTGATCAAAGAAGAAAAAGCTTTCAGTAAAAAGTAACAAAAATTCAGATACAACCTTTAGCTGGCCTATCTTACCAGAGTAACATAGTTGGCACACTGGGGTCTTGTAGACCCTAGCGACAGAAATTTTTATTGCGTGGAAGGTATTGACTTTTTTAGGATGAACAAATTTTCTTAAGAATTGGGAAGATACAATTTTGTAAAAATTCTATCCATGAAACTGCAAAAAAGAAGAAGAAATATTATTCTAAAAACGACTGAGTCAAAGGTTTTGAAAAATATTCTCCCTTCCAATTGAAAAATTTATTCGGGAAATTATAAATGAATTCTTGAGAATTGCGAAGATTCAATTTTGTAAAGAAAATCTACCTATGCAAAATGCAAAAGATGGAGAAAATATTGTTAAGTCAACTGAGCCGAAGTTGAAAAAAAGAAAAAAATTTCTCTCTTCCACTTGAAAAATCTTGAACCTCCATTTTGCACTCCCGGAATTTCTTAAAAATGTATTCGGGTCATAGAAGACGTAGGCAATCTTTCTGAATTGACGCGCACAACAACGGTGAATCATAGCTTGAAAGCTAATGAAAAATATAATTATAAGATTAGCTTGCAATAAAGCTAATCATATAATTATTGCATTTGCAGGTCAAAAAAATATATCGCATTCTTGCATTTCATGAGAGTAATAACAATGCTGACGATTTGCAATTTCGAAAATATGAAATTTGTTTTATCGTAACGACATTAACCGTATTTTTGCATTTACAAGATAAACAAAATCAGTAAAATTTTCTAAGTGCTTGATGTTTATAATAAATTGGAATAAATAAAAAAAATTACAGTTTGAATATTATAAGAGAAAAAAACATTTTGCAAAATTTAAACAAAAATGGATTTGGGCCCTTTTCAAAATAAACAGCTCATATATTTATTAATTTATATTTATATATAAATATTTCTTATTTATATTTATTTTATATCATGTATGACATAATTTATTTATTTCTGATTTCTATTATTATTATTATTATTATTTTCTATTACTATTTATATATTCTGATTACATTACTATATATATGGGCATTCCACGCCAAATCGGACGGCTTGTAAAATTTTAATTTTTTATTTCCTCAATTTTTTAATATTTTTTAGTACCTACCGAAAAACCCTTCCTGGTAAATTTTGAGATTTTTTTGATTACCCGTTCAAAAGATATCAAATTTTCAAAAAAATCGCTCCTTTTTTAGTTTTTTGCTGATAACTTTTTCAATAATGGTCCAAATTTAAACTTTTTTTTTCAAAATTCTTGTTTTTTCATGAACTCTTTAGAAAAAAATATAAAAAAAATTTTGAAAGTATTTTTGAATGAGATTTTTGAGTTTAAAATTTTAAATCTCATTTTCCAAAGTGAGTGCATATTTTGATTTTCGTCAAAATTTTGTATAGCAAACTACTACTCATTCCACAACTTTCCAGGCCGGTCCGATCGTGGAACTTCCAAAGCTATTATTTTTTTTCGATTTTTGACAAATTTTTTCTTTCTATTAATCATTATGAATATCAATTTCCGTTACTGTATATTATTTCTCTAATTATTTTTTAATAATTACTACAATTTATAATGGTAAAAAGGTGTTAAAAATCAATCAATAATCGTTAAATCAATTTATAATCAATAAAACAAAAATTAACAAATTATGATTTAAATCTCCTTTAAATGCTGCATTTTTTCAGTCAATTGTCTAAATTAACTCCTACAATTTTTACTCTGGTTATTTTAAATAAATTGCAATTTTACTGAAACTCATTTAATGATGATTCCGCAAAAAAATGTATAGTATCTACTAACAATAAATTACGTGGCGCAATTAACCTTTTAACGCCGGGAAAAAGTGTAAAATCAATTTTTGATAAAACACATAGATTTGCAGAAAAAAAACATTATTTATCTTCAGTCAACTACCCATATATGTGGCACATGTAAGGTAGCCGATATATCGGCCATCCCCGGCGTAAAAAGGTTAAAAGGGGCTTAAGCTTGTGATTTTCTATAATGGTTTTATATGAAGCAATTGCTTGAAGTAAAACCTTTGAATTCTTTTCAAATACTTTTTTAATTACTTTTGCATTTTTTTAATGAAATCAAATATAGTAAAGGTTCGAAACGTGACCGAAACACAAAAAAAAGAGAATTTAAAAAATATAATTAGAAGTATTATTATAATATTATAATTTCAAACACATTTGTTTGTCTCTAATCTCTTTTAAAAAAACAATTTCATGCATTCATGTAAATTAGGTACGAAACAAACTTCAGAAAATAGTTTCTTTATGGAACATAAAATTAAAAGTACAATTAGCACTTTTTGTTGAATATCCTTTTGCCTTATCTGTCACTTTTAACGTTTCTCACACTTAACCCTTTCAGTGTCTCTGAAATAATAGTGTCCCACTTCAGCTACAGAATAATCACTGACAAAATATTGTTGCACCTACGTGTGAATGCATGAGAAATATTCCTGACGTGAATTCCGAAGGTGAACAAAGTTCCAAAATGTTTTCTACAAGTTCAAAGAAATAATTAAATTTCGAAATGGGATTATTGAGCTCGTACGAGAAATTAATCCGAGTGTACCATGATTTTAAAATAAAAAGAAAAATTAAAAGTATTGGACTAATTGAAATATAAAGATTTTTCAAAAATTATACAGGTAGAAGAGACTGACTTTAATTATAATTTATATATTTTAATATAATTTATATAAACCATTGATTATTCCATACCCTGAGGGACAACTTAAAATTTAATATGAGTATTACATATATATATCACGGAAGACAAATTCGATTCAGAGGAAAGCCACGTGATTGTACATCGTTTTGAATTTGATAAGGACAATTTGTCACAGAAGACGATTCCCAAGACACTCCAGAATTTCTCAACGTACGTACAGTGAAAGAGGAGAAGAGAGAAAGGAGTAGAGAGAAAGAGTGAAAATTTCGTTAAATTATAATTATTTCTGTTATAATAACTTTTGCAGTTCGGCGAAACAATTGTGCTTTTGTTATGCTCAGCGATTTCTGTAAAATATAACAAATGTATTTTGCATAATAAAGTTGCAACAAATTTCATAGCATGCAATGCCTATTTTGCTGTGTTCCAGTAATTTTTAATTCACAGCAGGGTAATATTTTCATTACTATTTTCTTTTTTGTTGAAAAAAAATATATTTTTAGTACCTATACTAAATATTAATATGGTAAATATAGTATATTAATATTAAAGTATATATAATAATATAATAAAAATAATATATAATAGTAATAATAATAATAATAATAATAAATATGATAGTACAATAATAAATAAAATATATATAGTAACACTAAACATTATATATACTTTATCTATCCATTTTTATTTTTTTTAGAACTCGGAAAAATTACGTATTTTGCAGTTTTTCGCCATAAATGCAATCGTAACTTTTAAATGCATATAATGAACAAAAAATATTAAAATATGTAAATATAATGTATTCAGAAATTACAGAAATTCATAGAAAATTTCGATTCTCTGTATTTGTACGTACGCAAGAAATTATGGAAACTAATTGAAATGCGTATACCCTATTCGACTTCCTTCTTGTTTTACCATTCTCCGTCATTTGCATCTACTAAATTTTGCTTTATGAGTTTACGTTTGGAATGAATCATAATATTTTTAGGTGCTCCTGCAGCACGACTTTCCATTTTGAGTACCCGCTTCACGATGCAAATGTCTATCTACTAACGCAATTGAAATTTATAATATTGTTGCAAGTGTGCTATCATCCCATTTTCATCGTGAACTTCGGTTTTATAAACTGGGTTTTAAAAAAACATTCCGGATTCTAAGGAACAGACACCTGTGGTATCGACTTTTAAGAGTTCTCTCACTCGTCGACTTATTTCAGGATTCGTATCGAGTAAAAAAGTTGAATTTCAATTCGAAACGACTTTAATCGAATATTTGAGCCTAAACGATGCCAATATCGAACTATTCGACAATTGAAATTTCCTAAATTAAACACCCTTCGCAGTTAATCGCATCACAAGGCGAGGACATTCTTCAGAAATTTTATTCTAAAATTGCTGAAATTGAGAATTTGCCCTGTACTTGATATACAATTTTGCAAAAAAATTTTGCTCACTGATAATTAACTCCTGACTTAGCTTTGAAATGAAATCTGGTTTCGAGTCACAATTTGGAATATTCTCGAAGGAAGAAAGAGTCGAACGAAGAGATCGGGATGGTTTCGAGAATAAATGCATGACCTATATTATCCTGGGAGACTTCATCTAGAAGCTGCAAATCTGAGAAACTTCCCATTTCTTTGGAAACATTTTGAATAGAAAATTCGAACATTCTGAAATATATGGTCTCAACATTGATGCTGTAAATGGACAACAGTCGAAAATGATACAGCAGGAATTGAAGTTTCAGAGCAAAAATAACAATAGAAAAAAAATAATAATAATAGTTAAGCATCAAGGTCGCACAAATGTAATAATATTCAGCAAATGTAGAAAAATTGTTTATGTTAGAATGTTAATGATGAAACTGTAGATCGATCTGAAACTAAACTGAATATATGAAATTTGTTACAACACAAAATTTTAGAACTGGAATTTTCTGAATATCAAACTTTTGCTTTTATTCACAAAAAACATTTTAAATTGGTATTTTTATCAGTCCAATTCTTTTAAAGAAACTCGATCACATTTTTATTCGGTAATATTCTAAATTTTGATATACTGCATAACTTTCGGTAATTATACTTTGATACTTTTTGGTAATTCAGTTTATCTCTAATTTTGATAATTTAGTTAAACAATGTTTAGTATTTCTAAACATTGTTTATAATAATCCGAAAGTTCCACGAAAGTTCTTCGTCTACTATAGTTGTAGTTAGTACCGAACTTGGGAGATAAACCTGAAGATTGAAATTATTACAGGGAACAAACCATTTTTGTCACCTACTTTCTAGAAATAATAAACACTTTTTCTTTCGAAGGTGTCGAAAGACACCTTTTGTCATTTTAATTTAGAATTATTTTCCAAGTTTCATTGAATCGTGTTTGGTCAACTATCTTTTCGACATCGACAAAAGGAAAGTGCTTTGCATCCGTTAAAAATTTGGTATCGAATAAAAAAAAAATCTATTTTATTTGAAACGCTATGTTTATGCTTCTTGTTTATTGATGACGTGTAAGTAATAAAGTATTTTTTCTAGGAATGAAATTCAAAACTGACACACAGCTGAACTTCGAGTACAACTTTGTGAAACTATAAAATTCAACCGAGCTCCAACGGTTTCGCAGTTTCTCTTTAGATTCTCCACAAAAAAACCCGCAATTTTAAATTCTAATTTTACCAAACAAAATTATAAATTTAGAAAACATCAATATTTTCTTGAGATTGCTGAATGGATGCTGTTTTTTAAATGGATAATTATATTACTCGTCTCTTTTAATTGAAGTAAGCACAATAGTCGTACCGAATTTGCATTTTGATTATTCACAACTTTCTTAAATGCAAATTTTCGTAATTAGTTGATAAAACTTTCATAATTATTGAAAAAAAATTAGTGAAAATTTCATAATTAGTGATATGTTACCATGCACTGGCCACTTTTGTATGGTAACTAAGGAAATGTAATATCGAGGCATCCGTAATATTCAAATATTTGAATTTTCTAAATATTTATTCTTTGTGAATGATATTCGAGTATTTGGACACTTGGGATTCTTTAAATAAAATAAAATGGGTCAGAGTTTCTTTTAAAACCCATGAGGATTAAGATTGGGCATCGAAAGGGCTAAAACCATATGTACAAGACATCAAACTCGAAACTTTCAGCGAGAACGCTCTCCAAAGAAAATAGTTACCCTATTAAAAAATTTACTTGAAACTAGATTCCGTTAACAGAAAGGGGGTCTTATTTCTCTCATATAAAATAATTGATTATTCTTATTACAAGAAAATTAAAATCTAAAAATTCTTTGGAAATAAGCTACTTCCATATTTTCCTTTGGACAAAAGTATTCCTTGCAAATAAAGCCTATTTACACGGAATATTCAATAAAAATTCAATTATTTGGGGGGAAAAGAGGCTGAAAAATAAATGAAATTCGAGCCAACTCCTGGATATTTCTTTACAAGAGACCAAAATCGTGGGCAGAGATTTTTAAATATTTATTCTTCATGCCTAATATTCGAGTGTTTGAGTACTTCAGATTCTTAAAATGCCAGAAAATACGAGAGTTTTTATTTCAACACCTTCGAGGACTACAGTTGGACCGCGAAGGTGTTAAACCCATACCTATGAGGAATCAAAGTCAAAACCTATGACGAATCAAAATCGAAACTTATGACGAATCAAAGTCGAAACCTACAACAACAAATCGAAGTCGAAACCTACCACAAACCGATGTCAAAACCTATGACGAATCAAAATCGAAACTTATGACAAATCAAAGTCGAAACTTACAACAAATCGAAGTCGAAACCTTCGAGAAGGTTTTTCACCAAAGTAAATAATTACTTCATAAAAAAATTAACTTGAAACTAAATTGATCTAATAGGACAGGGCCCTTACCTCTCTTACATAAAATACTTGATTGTTCTTATTACAAAAAAAAAAACAAAAATCTAGTAATTCTCTGGAAACAAGCAACTTCCATATTTTCCTTTGCACAAACAATATTACTTGCAAATAAAGCCTATTTACACGGAATATTCAATAAAAATTGAATTATTTGGGGGGAAAAGAGGCTGAAAAATAAATGAAATTTGAGCCAACTCCTGGATATTTCTTTACAAGAGAACCCACATTGCGGGGAGAGAGGTTATGTTCTGAAACGTTGATACCCACACCTAGGTACCCCCGTTTCCGTGAGAATTCCGCTCGGGTGTACCTAGAAATAGCTGAATATCGATTAATTTCCGGCTAAACCACGACTCTAGCGAATGAATTAGCATTATTTTTCTGCAGGAGGATCTAGAAAGTTTCGGTCTGCATCGTCAGGCGTTGCATCGAAAGCAGACATTTGTTTTCAACCTTGGTTACTCCGAAATAGCACTACGTGGCCAAAATAGTAAACTCGGGTAGATCCCGAAAGAGAAAGAGAAAGAGAAAGAGAGAGAGAGAGAGAGAGAGAGAGAGAAGCGGCAACCTAACCTAGAAAAGCGATATATTGCTTGGACTTGCTTTATTGAGGCCTGACGTGCGGCGAAATAAAAAAAAAAGACAAAAATGAGAAACATAGGAAGGAACACATTGGTATCGTACGCGTTGCTGGTCGTAACCATAATAGCCTTGTGCGTTTCAGCGAACTCTGTCCGCCTGAAACAACGCTCGCGGGAAAAGGGGGGACCGACGAGAGAAAACAAAAAAAAATGGGGAAAATCGTCGCGGCGACTCGGTTTCATGGAAATACTCTCGCGATTCGGTGGAAAAAAGTCATGAAATCCGAGCGAGGTTAGCACCAAAAGCTGGTGGCCCCAAGTCGGCGCGAGAATCGAGAAGCCATGTAGAATTGTAGAAAAGATGGTGGAGGGTGAGGAGAGGGGGGCAGTGTACGCGAGGAGTGGCGGGGGTATCGGTGGAAATCCTTTCTCACAAAAAAAACATTCTCGCACACACACACACGCACGCACGCATACACATGAAGACACACGTATAAACGCACATTAGGGGGAGATAGAGAAAATTACACGAGCGTACGCGCTAAGAAATGTGAAAAAATTGGGTAGGATAAACTGGCGTGGTTGCAAAAGACTCACCAATATTCCATGAGAGAATGTTTCGAGAAAGTCTCTTTTTTTTATCTTTTTTTTTATCAGTTTTATCAAGAGCGGTGTGCGGGGCACACGCAAGTTGAAAATAAACGGCTCAATGGAGAGTCCCGAGCGGTGCTCTTCGCGTACGCGGGATGATGTCCATCGTCATTTTGACCACCGCCGCCTCCGGGAGCTTCGCTGGGAGAATCGTCACGTGAAACTTTTACAGAGTTTTCATTGAACAAACGATAATCGCGCGACGACGACGAGGTTGGAAAAGCGCACACCGGTAAAACGCAGCTGGATTCGGAGACGCGGAAAACACCCGTGAGTTGTACGTTTTGTCAATGTCGCACGTTTCCAAACACTTCCCGTGGCTCGACGTTACGCAATATTCCACGTAAATGCATAACACATTTTTTTTCAGAGACGTCTCTCGTTCAATCAAAAAATATTATATGCGAGGCTCTCTCTCTCTCACTCTCTGTATGTCCGCCTCCTCTATCTCTCTCTCTCGATCGGTCTTTCCTCTCCCTGAAGGAGGGAAATAGGTATTGCACTCTCGATTCTTCGCACCAGCTCCTGTCCTGTCTATTTTTTTCCCTATTGTTGCTCTTATTTGTTTCCTCTATTGTTTATTACATCTGGTTCCGCGAAAACCTCGTTTGTCGCGAGAAAGGACTCGAAAAAACACGAAGGAGTTTCTTTTCTTTGCTTTTTTTTTCTTCTTTTGCTTTGCGAAGCCTTTAACGGGCCGGCCCGGCCATAACAAGCATTTACCGTGCCCTGTCGCCGAATTCGTGGGTTTCTGAATTACCGGAATCTCGTTGTGTGACTGAAGAAACCCGCTGTAATGCACATCTTCGTGGCTTTTTCATAAAAAAAAGGAAAAATATTGTGCCACACTTTCAAGATAAAACTGAGAACGATTTGAAAGTCATAGTCCCACTCGCGAGGTACAAAGCAAACTATTGGATTTTGTATGGCAAACAAGGAACTGACTGGTCGCGTAGCGGGATGGCCGCCCTGGTGGGAGAGAACGCAGGGCCGTATTCACATGAGCGGTGTTACCGTTACTTACACGCTCCACAGTCGTCGTCTATTCCTCTCTTCTCGCGATTCGACTGGACGCGACTCGACGCGACTCGACTCGACCCGATCCGACTCGACCCGATCCGATCCGACCCGACTCCACGGCTCGGGGTTCGCCTATCCGCCTCTTCTCGGCGTTTCGGCTACTTCGCGTCTTCGCGCTCCCGAGGAATATTATTACATGCGTTGCAACGACGCTGTCAGCTTCACGTACGCTTTCGCCTCGATCCGGTGGACCTCGGTATAGTGCCGCTTCCTGGTTCTCGAAACCCTGGATTCTCGCGTGTCGTTTCATTTTCGGGCTTCGAGACGCCAAGTTAGTCATTTTCCCCCTTTTTCTTTCTTCTTTTTTTTCTTTTTTTTTTTAATGAAATCGTTGCGAGGAAATCGATCTTGCAGGAAGGGGTGGATGGGATACGTGCCATGTTTCTAGGCCGCGTAATCGAGGGAAAGTTCAAAAGTGCGCTAAAGGTTTGAAAGACTTCGTTTCAAGTCGGTGAAGAACGAGAACGAACTTTTCACGAACCTAAGTTGATAAACAATTTCGTAGTATTTTTCTTTAATGTTGATTGGTGTGTTCCGAAATTTGAAGAAAATGGAATAATGAGGTTTTTCTATAATTATTTTGCCTTTGTTTTCTGTAATTAAAGGATTCACTTTTAAGTGGAATTATTTTTATTGGATTGATTTCAGTATTTTACCTTTTCTTTGTTGAAATTTTGATTTTGTTTTTGATTAACTGAAATTGTGTGCTGAACAAATTTTTTTTTAATAAGTCCTTTGATAATGTAAATACGTATATGTAGAAGTTCGTCGGCTTACCGCGGGTGATAGGTGAATTTTGTATTGAATTGGAGGAAGGAAGTGGTGAAAAGTTTTGGGACTATTTGTTTGAATAATGGTGGTACCAATTTTTTGGAGTTTCAAATCCAAAATTGTCTACTTTTTATTGAAAATAAATAGGATTTTTTGTTGTCACGTGATTTTGATAATTATTAATTTATCTGAATAATTTTAAATACAATTTTTGTAATTTAGAATTTAAAATTGAAATTGGTTTTTTTTTTCTAAATAGGATAAAACTAGTATTCAAATAAATATGAATGAAAATAAATAGGAGTTTTTGTTATTCGGATATTTTGCTAATTATTAATTTATCTGACGATGAATAATTTTAAATTCAATTTTTATAATTTAGAATTTAAAATTGGAATTGTTTTTTTTTCTAAATAGGATAAAAATAGTATTCGAATAAATATGATTTTTTATTATTCCAACATTTTGCTACTTACTAATTTATCTGAACAATTTTGATTTAAATTTTTGTAATTTATAATTTAAAATTGAAATTGTTTTTCTTTTTCTAAATAGGATAAAAATAGAATTCAAATAAATATGAATAACAATAAATAGCATTTTTTATTATGACGTGATTTTGCTAATTATTAATTTATTAATTATTAATTAATTCTAAATACAATTTTTCTAATTTAGAATTTGAAATTGTTTTTTTAGTATTTGAAACAGTATTCAAATAAATATGAATGAAAATTAATAAGATTTTTTTGTTTCACTCGATTTTGTCAATTATTAATTTATTTGAGTAATGATGATACTAACTTTTGTCAATTAGAATTTGAAATTGAAACTGTTTTCTTTTATCGAAAACATAATTGGAATGTTTTTATTTTGAGATTTTGCAGATCGAGAAAAATATCAAATGCGAAAGAATGAAAAATATGTTAAGATTTGTGCATAGTTTGAAGTATGAACTTTTTCGGGAATTGGAAGAATTTGTTACACCATAAAATATGATCATTATTTATTTTAGAATTATTTATTAAGTTGCCAATTACTTCCATTGTAGTTTGGTGATTGAATTAACCTCAAAAAGTTTTTTTTTTAATTGTGATGATATTTTAATAAATTGTTTATAAATTTATGTAGGAAGTTAAGCAAGAGCAGTTTGAAATTGCGAGAATAAAGTTTTTTTTGCGAGGTATGCTGTAGTCGCACTATTACAAAATTATATATTTCTTTTCCTGGAAATTAGGCAACCGTTTCAATATAATAATTACTTTATGTAATATTATCAAGAAATTGACAATATCTTTATAAGTTACTGTATAAAATTACATATTTTAATTACTGTTGTAACTTTTTATTTTTGTAAAAGTGAATTATCTGTTTTTGGTAATTTACGGTATAATTTTTCGAATTTGACCAATTCACATAACCTCAAGAGTCTGTTTTTGGACAACCCGAGAATTCTCTAAATTTTGAAAGATTTGACAATTTCCGCTTTTTGTAGAAAGTAAAAAAATAAATTTTTAACGTTTATTAAACAAACACGTGAATGTCTACTGTAAAACGTGAAAAATTAGAAATTAAATTCAATATTAAGATAACATAAAATAAAAATTGAATTAAATTTTTAATTAAAATGAAACGGAAGCGATTGCCTAATGTGAAATGTCGAACTTTCAACATTATATATTTTAGCATTTTTATATTAAAAATACATTAAATTTATCAAAATTTGCAAATTTTTATTCCATTTCTTGTCTTTGTTTTCATTAAAAATGGATTAAATATTGTTATTGATTAACGAAAAGCATAAGACTGCAGACTTATTGTTAATTAGACATTATATTAAATGATCTTAATTGCGAATACAAAAGAGCTACTATTTGACACATGAAATGCTAATTGTTTTGCTTATTTTTTATAATAAAGCGAAAATCTTCAAATTTTACATAGGTTGATATTACATAAATTTATGTGAAATTACAAAATGTAACATTGGATATTTAAGGAATGTAAACGGAAAAATGACTGTATTATTTTAGCAAAAAAAGTTGAATAGGAAAAAGTAGTTATATGTCACAGACATGCATTATTTCTTTTTCTATAACATCCTTAACTGTGAGAAAGGCACCGTCGGTTGCGTAAATTTACATCTGTGAAATGTTACAATATTCAAGTGTAACTCTATACCTGAGTACTATCTAAAGCATAACATGCAGTGAATCATAACATAATATGTGATTATTTATGATGTAAGCATTTCTTCCACCCTTACATGGATGTAAGAAACACTGCAAAATTCGTTTATTTTATACTTTTTTATAGTAAATACAATTTATTTTGATTCCTGTTTATTTGAATGCAATTGTTGTCCCGTTTAAAAGAAAACAATTGCAATTTCAAATTCCAAATTGCAGTACCCTGTAATAAATGCAATAATCTTAACAAAAAAAAATATTTCTTATTTTTTGAAACTTATCATTTTGCTATGTACAATTGTTACACTTTTATTTATCACTGTATCAGTTTTAATATTCATTTTTGAAGAAAACTCATTTAGGAAAATATATTAAACAAAATTAATTAATTTTAGAAATACGCTGAATATTAGCATTAGTTTAAATTCAAAATCTAATTTCTTCACACTCTGAGCATGGGCGAAGCCATACCGGGGGTCGCTAGTTTGATATATATATTATATATAATTTTGAAAAATTTTATAAACAATTAGAAACTTGTAATGAATAATTAATAAATATACGGATAAGTAGAATTTCTAATAATTATAGTTTTACTTTTTAGGTGATTTCACCAGTGATTAGTTTTAATACTAATTTTTAACGGAAAATTGGTAAGGAAAACGTATCGATTATAATTTCCAAGACTGTTTCTATGTATAATAATTTCGAAAAAAATTGTGAATAAGTATAATATTAAGTTAACGTTAGTACATTATTAAAATGTATTTATACAATAAAAATACTAAGGAGTTTAATAATAATACTAAGGAGTAGTATTTTAGCAAACAATTATTTATTTCTGTAATTTTTTATATGTATTTTACAAATCCCAAAATCATTTATTTTCTCCAAATCCATGGTAATTAAAACTCAAGCATGAATTTTTATTTTGAGTATATTCCAAACCGCAGCTGCATAATTATAGAGATTCACTTTCTTTTACGGATCTTTCCCTTTGATTAAAAAAAAATCGGCTAGCTGCGATTTTTTAACGCAAAGTAACAGGATTTTAAATAACCCTTGCACTTTTGTCATGTAGCGCCAGCATTTGCGTTACCCGACGTGCACCACAGGGAGGTTACCGGTCGGATTTTGCACATCGTGTGTGTGTATGTGTGTGTGCGCGCCAATCTTCAAGATCTGTCCCAGGCTCTAGTGCAAATCTGGCATAGCATTCCCCAGGACGAAATCCGGGCCTGCATTACCATGCGAGCTAGGCTGCAAGCGGTCATTCAACAACGCGGAGGAAACACACACATCGCTCGCTCGCTCACTCAAACACACACACACACGATGTGCAAAATCCGACCGGCAACCTCCCCGTGGTGCACGTCGGGTAACGCAAATGTCGGCGGTACATGACAAAAGTGCAAGGGTTATTTAAAGTGTTGTTATTTTGCGTTAAAAAATCGCAGCTTGCTGATTTTTTCTTAAATCAAAGGGAAAGATCCGTGCTCCATGTTGCTGCAAATGGTATCCTCGGAAAAAAATTTGCAAAGTCCGTGCGTTTCGGCAAACTTTACCATTTTCAATACGACAAACATGCCCTCACTCTTAGGAGGTTACTGAAGTGGGCGTCCATTTAATTTAAAATTGGAAAACGGCGTTTCAAAGTAGAGACTTCAAGCTTCAATTTGTTATTCCTTTTTTTACCACGATTTCCTTTTTTATTTCTGAATAGATAGGGAAAGATTACTTAAAAGTCGTTTTATTTAAAAGAACACTTTCTCCTTGCAGTTGGAAGTGATACCGAAACGTGATCCTTCGAAAAGGGGTTGAAACGATAGCAGCATTAAATCTTGTGAAAAATTGTCTAATTAGTAAATGTAGAACAAACGGAAGAAATCGATGCTCATACAAAGTGTGACTTAAATAGGGGGCCAAAAAAAGGTTGTACAAATAAATGTGAGAAGCATCATTAAAGTTATTGCAAAAATTTACGTGGGAAAATAAACTTATAACGTTCAACATTGTATGTATATGAGCGGTGGAGCAAAGTTGCGTTCTTTTGGTCTCAAGAATGCAGGAAAATTTATGGCGAACTTCTCTCCAAGGCAAAATATGTATATTATTATACATTTGTGCTTCTCAACACCTGTTAGTGGAAGCATTAAATCTTGGAATTGCGCTAATAATATGTTTAGCTACATAATGCGCTCATAATTTAAACTTTTACTTTGTTCGATCCTTCCATCACTGTCTCCATGGATCTCTGATCTTTGCATGGATCAAAGTGTACAATAAATGGACCATTTATTTTGAAAATGGTGTAGGTCCATTTAAAAAAAAATAAGGTATCACCTAATTTACGTTTAATTTAGTGTAATCATTTAATTTATAACTAGTTAGTATTTAATTTCTTTAAAAATGCCCATGTTTTGTGCAATTGGAAATTGGCCGGCAAAAGAAATTGCGGAAGCATTCAATTTTATTATTCATTTTTAAAGAATTTTTGACAATTTCTAAATTATTTATTCTATTTTCTGGACTTGTTAAATTGAGCATTCTGGAAATTAAATTTCTCGCTGTACATATTTTACTAGTATAACTATGATTAGAATTAACATTTAATGAATTTCCAGACCAACATCTTTTTTTTAGTACCATTGTGTTACAATTTTATTAATACTTTCTTTAATTACTGTAACATCTAAAAAAAGACCAATAGATGGAAGAAAGAAAATATATTTATACATTATGTTAGTTAAACTCACCTGAAACAAATTTATATAATAAAATGACATATTAATAAATCTAGAAATACTGCCAGACTTGATATAATTAACCTATATTTTTTCACTGACCGATATGCCGACTTTTAATGTTCTCGAAACAAGAGACAAGTAGACTTACACCACTTTCACAATAAACGCTCCAAATAACTCTAATTCTCAAAAATATTAATACTCCCTCTCATTTCCTTGATGTGGTTAGCCTCCGGTAGTTCTAAAGGAAATTATTTTCGAAATCTTCATACGGGAGCAATTCAAGAGAAGGAAACTTCCCGCTAATGTACTATATCGCACAGATGCATGTAATATGCCCTCGTTCCTATTGACATACATTTGAACTGCAACCACAAACCGCAATTTTGGGTTGCAGAACGTTTGCACAGAATTCTGGCCTTGCTAGGAAAAAAAATGAATTCTGAATAGTCTTACAAAGACCCTAAGTTACACTGATGTAGGGGACGTGCGCCTATATCGGACCATGTAAGCAAAATTACCTGCCCATGAGCCTAAAGTGGAGAGAAAGGTGAAAATCAAAGTGATTATGAAAAAACGTAGGGCAAATCAAACAGGGAATGACCGAATTGTTGAGTCTACGTACGTCTGAGCTTATATTTGAATAAATTGATTTATAATTATGAAGCAACTATTAAAACTGTACTAAACAATTAAAATTGTATGGGGAATCAATTTTTCTTTACATATTTGTAAAAATAGTTACTTTTTTAAAATGGACTTGCACCACTTTCACAATAAACGGTCCATTTATTTAATGCTTCAGCACAAGTCACCTAAAATCCTACTCTATTATGCGAATTTACGTGTACTTTCACTTAAGGTTTTATGATGCGGTGGATTTTCGTTACATTTAAAAAAAAAGGGAGGTAGTTTATTTCCCTATGTGATTTTCAATTCGGCACCTTTTACGTGCAAGGCAGGCTCTCTGGACCTAAACCACGAACCAGTTACAGTTTATACGATCTAATTATGAAGGTTAGACGCAGGACGTGACCGAGTTGTATAAACAAAGTTCAACGAATATCAATGCTATGTACGAGGACCAATTTCCGACTATTTGTGCAAGCAATTCATGTTGTTACCCATAACAAACAATATAGCAATTTGCTTTGAGCTTTAAAGGATTTCACCCTTAAATGGCATCTATTATTTTTCTTAAATGGCTATTATGCCTCTATTTTTGAAAACAATTTTGCAAACCCAACAAAGTTATGACTTTTTGAATGAATAAAGTTATTTCTCATATTTATATAGCATCAGGCATTTTTTTACAATGGTCAAAAGATAACATTCTATAACAAATGAAATGGATCCATTGTTTACAATGTTTCACGAATGTTCAGTAATTTTGTTGATTTAAAACAGTAAGTGACTTGAATGTGGCCAGGGTTTCAAATTGTTCGGGGTCATTTTGGCCCCCCAGCCACCCTTAGGGTTTAAATATTTTTTTTTAGGAAACGGAATAACTATATTTCCCAGAATTTTTTTTATTATCAACGACCGTTTGAACATTAATTGTATTCCATTTTTTACGTTTCGATTTGATTTTTTCAGTCTTCTTCAGATGATTTCTATAATAAATGAATTATTGAAGTCCGATTTCATAATATTATTGAATATACTTATCACAATTTAAAATTATAACAGCTTGTATGACATTTTTGATGAATAATTTGGTTAAATACTTCAAGAGGAATTCACCTCAATTTTTGTCTAATTTTAATTTCAATTACTCCGACAAATTGAGGTTCAATAATAATTAAAATTCTTATATGGTCCAAACTTTATGTTAGGTTGTCCCACAAGTTTCTTCCTTTTCGGCTCGAGGTCACACATAGCGCGGAGCGGAAAAAACTTATGGGACAACCTAATATTAACGTACCTTATATTGATATTTGACAAAATTGCGGTTGCATAATTTTTTCGACAATAATTCTCGCGAATTCACTACGAATTTAATGATGTAGTCGAAAACACCTATAATAACTTACTTTCCAATTATTAAATTAATTTAAATCTAAGAAATTATGTTATGAAATTAAAAATATAAATAGAATCAGTGTTCTGAAGATGACAACGTATTAGTTGTCGAAACGTCAACACAACAAATTTATCAATAAAAAAATTTTAAGACCGAAAGACTGAAGAAATTACATATTCAAATAATTCTCGCATTAAATTCTTTGGTTCTACCTTTTGTTTTTATTGACATTTTTGATAGCAGGGGTAGGTATTGCCGTCCAAAGGAAATTGAAGCGGAGGACTCTTTCTTTCACGCCATACCATTTTGATGTAATTTATTCAGTAGTCATATCATGATATAAAATTGAATAGCATTCGAGATGTATTACAAAGGTTCATGACCTCGGGTGCACAATCTACGTATACATCTTTTAGGCGGAAAAGGTCAGGTAGGTATTCTTGCCAGTGCGGTATATCCCGGTAAACAACGAACCGATATGTATTCGCTTCTGTATATAGTAGTTCCCTTTAAGGGATTACATCTAGTCAGAATCTTGAAAAAATCGATTTTTATTGAAAATATATTCTGGCCGAGCAAAAAAACCAAGGAAAATAAATAATTATTGTATAAACCTTCAAACCGAACTTAGGGACCAAAAACATTATAATTAGGAATAATTGAGGATGAATACCAGCTTTTAATGAAATTCAAAACTTCTATAGGGGCTATTTTTTTTTTACTAATTAATCCCTTGAGCGATAGTTTCCATAATCACCAAAACGCCACGAATTTGTGCCTCTTTCTCTAAATAAGTGCCGAGAGCGTAGCAGAATTGCATCGTAAATTGCAAGCAAGTCCAGGAACTCTATTAAATCAGTGAACTTTTATCGTGTCGGGTGGCCAAAGTGGACTCGCGTTAGCGTACAAAGCCGGCGATTAAAATTTAAATCCTGGCTGGGATAATTTATTTGTTAGTAATCCATTCCCTGGTGGTTATTTTTTTTTAATTTACCGCGTACGCTAAGAATTGGACTAATCACGGCAAAGAAAAACGACACTCCCATTAAAATGCACTTTTATTATTGCAATTATGACGTATTGCATAATGAAATGTTATTCTAATTGCTGATGACAATAATCCTTGACTTTATTTCCAGTAGCTGGGCAATAAATAAAATTGCAGGCCATAAATACGTCGGTCGCCTTTTTGTGGCGCAATGAATGATTTTCACTAATTTTTAATTACCACCTGTCACTGGGTGCTGTTGTAACTTTTACTAAGGAATGCATACGAGAAATGATTTTTTATAAATACTATGTGCAATAGTTGCATTATGTGTATTGTCTAATGTAATGTAGGTACCGTGTAATAAAATGTAGAGATACCTTATGTTACGCTTCTACTACTCGGCAGTAGTAAAAGTAAGCCTTTCCATTGTTGCCTACGTACACGTGAGGTACTTATATTGCACTTGTGTAAAATAATACTTTACTTATACTTTAAAAATGCTTAAATTGGGGCTGAACTAGGCTGGGGCGTCTCCAACCCCAGTGGGCCAGCCAAGGGTTAACAATTCTGTTACTCAATTAGGTCTTGAATTCATTTGTAACGATCAACTTTGAATTTTTACAAAATTGGAATTGACATATAATATTTTGCCACTACACTTGACGATCTCTTGCAGGATGAGTGAAGCTTTGGAGTTCCTGAAAATAAAGTACCGGGGAATATATTTGGCTTCGAACGAGGTAAAGAGACAGAGGAGTTGGGGAAATTGCATAACGAGGGATAAATAACTGGATGAAATGAAGGATGCACGTGAAACAGGAGCAAGACCGCAAAATAGACCCATTGAAAAAAGACCATTAGGTAAGCCAGCAGGTGGGTGAGACGACAACGTCAAAATGAATATAAATGAAGTAGGATATTACAGCAGAGAATGGACGGAATTAGCTCAGAATAGGAATGGTTGGCGAGCTTTTGTGAATGCGGCAATGAACTTTCTGGTTGCAACTGCACCAGAGTAAGCAGATTAATTGGATGAAGAAACGAAATTAGTTCCTTTTTCCATAGGTACAATTGCTGATTCGCGGAATTAGACATTTTAATATTACAGGAAGGGTACTGATATTATAAGGGTATCTACCCCTAGTTGGCCTGCTGGGGTCTGAGACGCCCCAGCCTAGCCTATTTTCAATTTAAACCTTTTTTCATAATATAAATATTACGTATAATATAATAATTTTCTTCGTAATGAGTTGCAAATCCTTTTAGAAGACGTTCCAGTGTCCACCAGAGTGCGGATGTGGTTCCAGCATGACGGTGCTCCAGCTCATAACGATCGCCGCGTTCGACAATCTTTAGATGAAATGTTTCCTGACAGTGGATAGGCAAAGGAAGTCCGACACCTTTTCCACCAAAGCCGCCAGATTTAACACCTTCGGATTTTTACTTGTGGGGTTACATAAAAGATAAAGTTTATGTGGAACAGCCAACAACAGCTGAAAATATGAAGACTCGAATAACAAATGTTTGCAGGCAAATTGTTACGGAAACTTTAGAACAAGCTTTAGTGTCATTTAGGGACCGAATCAGGTGCTGCATAAATGTTCAAGGTCGTACTTTTGAATTTACAAGATATGAAACATTTTCTGGACGTGCAGTGAAGAAGAAAACATCAAGCCATTGAAATGACCTTGAAAGACATTTCAAAGTCAACATAATTTAGGACAATGGATTCGTCTTGAGGTAAGCTATGTGTCTAGCGTGAAAAAAAGCTACGTTTCCATTTGAAAAAACAAAGGTCACCTTCAAATCTCGGAGACGCCTCCACCCAGAAAAAAACAGTGTACGTCGTTGAATGTCCCCCTTCAAATAGAGCATGTTTCGGTTAAACATTTTTTTCGAATGATGGATATTTTGCGAGATAATCGCGTGGAAAGATTATAATGACACCCTGTATAAATTTATTATTACAGTTCCTTTTACTATTACAAATTCTATAAAAATTAAATAACATCCATTCGTGATCTGAAACATTAAAATTATTTATTGTAATTTAGACAAATATAGTAGAAATCCATAAAAAAATTTTTAAACTAACTGCTATTTCATAATAAACGTTTGCGTTAATTGTTTTATATAGTCTTTATAAAGAAATTTCAATATTTTGACAATTTTTTTGTGTCTTGTATTATTTTTTTTACGTATTTTCATTATTTTATGTCAAGAAAGTATCTTTATTACTTTCCTAGCAAATTTTATAAATTAATTTCCTCCCTGTTGTAGCCTAGTATTTATAATTCACGACTGTAGTCATTCTTTTTTCACAAATTAATTTTGATACTGTAACACGCTACCCTCGAGTAATAATACTCTTTCATTTGTAAATAGTTTACATAGCAAAGGTAACAAATCTGGCTTACAATAGGATAATACACGTATGCACTCACTCATGAATGTACCTATTCGCACGCAAGTGCATATACAAGGTATTTTATGTTGGAAGGTTGCTATCGTGTAGAGATGGTATCTGTAAATATTGATATAATTTTTTACCAAGTGCATCTTATGCAAGTTGAAACTTTTCAAAAGTCTCGTCATTTAACGTTACAAATTAACCCTAGGAAAAATTATAAAATCTAAACTAACAATGTTTGCAGAAAATTACAAAAAAAAGAAAAATTCAATTAATGTTAGTCGTTTTTTGTTTCAAGTTAAATTCAATGAATTAAGCGGATTTCAATAACAAAGGTCATTAATTATTATGATGTTATACATATGCATGTTAATACTTTGTGTCTCCATATACACAAACGCATACACACAGGGACCACATGCACCTCAATGACAAAAATCGTTGTAATAAGTAAACTATTTAATATTTTAATTTGATTTGTGTACTTTTGAAATTAGTATGTGTTATATACCTGAGAAATTCTGAAAGACATTTTCACCAGACATAAAACACCAACATAAAATTTATCTAATAACTCATTGTCAGTCTGTAGAATAAATATTATTCATAGGCTTGACTTACCGTAATTCGTTGAATGGAATAAAGGATTATTTTGACAAAGAACGATTTTTCGCTTGGTGCTCCAATACAGAGAGCTCGATAACGAAACGTAAAACAATCTGGAACGTCCTCGTATATACATTGCATCAAGCGGAAGTTCATTCTATTACATTACGTATAAGATAAATTCAATGAGGGTACAGAATTTTCCTAGAGGGTAATTCGATTCTAGTTTTTTTTAGAGAAATATAATTTTACAGTTCGTTCCACCGGATTCCTTTCCTATTGTGCATTACCCAAGAAGTTAAACAATTTATAGGAATCTAAAAAAAATTGTGTTTAAATCGCCACAAAGGACTTTTCCATTTTCTACCAATTTGCATCAACAATAGTACAAAATAGCAAAACCCTAGCAATTTTTTTTCACAAAAAATAACCAAAATTGCAGAAAAGGTTTAGAATTACTACCGATAGAAATAGAATTGATTCTCAATATTATATTTGTTTCGCTTGAAACAACTGACGTTTACGAGAAACTAATTTTTAAATCGAATAATTTTGCATAAAATTAGAATTGAATTCATGAAAAAAAATGATAAGGTTCCTAATGATGCTTTTGGTTGCTTCGAACAATTGGATCAGTATTTGACTGTGTACCAATAACTGGTAGAAAATTTACTCCAATCTATATATGATTTGTTATAGTTGAGTATCGGATTTCAGAGAAAAGTGGCACGTTTGCCACAAGTAATCATGTACAAGGTGAACCATCTCATATGTCGGCTTCACTTTAGCATTTTTCTACTCTATACCAGCTCCCACTCTTTAACCAAAGACACTTAATAATGAACCCCCCTGAATCTGATAAGTATTTCAAGGAAATATTTGCAATCAGATTTTGTTAAAAGTTAAGAGAGAATATAAAGAAGCGTTCCTTCAAGAAACTACGTTTTTATGACCTTGAAATTTGGTCATTTGTTTAGAAAAAAAAATAATATTCCACTAATAGTAAACAAATTCTTTGTCACAGCAACTTCCCAAACCTTCACAGAAAAATAATTAATAAAATGGGGGGGGGATCAGAAAAAATATCTAAGTATCTTGGGAAACAATTCCCAATTGTTTAAATAAAACATGTTCACTGATAGAAATTTATTTTAAAAAATGCGATGCTAAATTTGATCACCAATTGCAAAGAAATAAAAAATGTAATATTTTTCATATCTTTGCTTAATAAAAAGAGGAAGATGCAACAATTATATACACATGTACACAAAAAAATATACAGGGTGTGTGGTTTAAGGTGTCAAAGCCCAGAGATGGTGGTAGGTGGTGAAAAATTGAGAAGAAAAGTGATTTACCAATTTTTGACATTCGCAATAATTAGCGAGTTATTAATTAAAACGTTCCGACCAATCAGAAGAGGCTCGGTAGGTGTTAGAAAAATGTTAGAAAAAGGTTTTGGATTTTCGCCATTTTACTTCTTTAGCATTACTACTACCACTACTACGACTTTGTTGTCGAACAACGACACATCGTAATGTGGTAGTGGTAGTAATCAAAGCAATAACAGAAATAAGATTTCCAATGTTTTGGTGTTACCGTCTTACTTCTTTTGTTATTATTTCTACTACTACTACTACTACTTTGTTTGCCAGCACACCGACGAGTAAGGTCGAATCAAAAATATTTTTAACTCCCGTCGAGATTTTTCGACGATTTAATTGGCTCGAATATTTTAATTAACACATTTACTGCCACGTCAAATTTACGCGAATCCCTATTCACGCCGCGTGGGTCGCGAGGGTATACGCTATCGCATATGTCATAATCAGCGCGGCTTGAACGGAAAGTTTAGTGTCGGTCACCGGTGACCGACGTGGTAGTTAACGTGTTGACACTATGCCATCCGGCGGCACCACGTTGGTGCTATGCGAAAACTATCGGACAAGCGCCGGTGGCACCACGTTGGTGTCTTACATACAGCTTTATACCGGCGCCAAACGACGGCATCATACGTGCGGACGGCAAAGTGTTAATAACTCGGTAATTATTCCGAATTTCGAAAAATGGTAAATAACTTTTCTTCTCAATTTTTCACCACCTACCACCATTTCTCGGCTTTGACACCTTACACCGCACACCCTGTACACATACATAATTATAATATTCGATTCACAACAAATGAGTTCTTCATTCACCCTGGAAACAATTGAAAAAAAATTTTATCCTCCGTATACGCCGAGATATGGACCCGACGTGCACGGCCCTGAAAGTTGTGGCGATGAAGCCGCCAAGTTGCGCGCGCAGCCAACGAAATATCCAAGCGTTTCCTTGCAGCCGACATCTTCTCGTGGCCAACAGCTGTTCCGAAAGGCGAGCGAACTCCCCCCGATAATCTGGGTCATGGAAACTGCGCAAAACCATTTGCTGCCATGGCGAGGCCTTTGCTTTGCTTCTTTTGGCAAAAATATTTCAATATGTAATACAGAACGATAAAAGCTTGTCACATTTTTCTCATTTTCGAGCACTTGATCTGCGAAAATACGAGAATCAGAAAATATCGAGAGCATTGAATCGGTTTCGTTTCGTTACTCGTACGTCGGACGCTACCTTTGTACTTGTGTGCGAGCGAGGCGTAAGTAGTTGTGGCACTGTCCAAGCTGAAGCTCCGAGCAGCCATGACTTTTACCTCCGAAGCTTCGACTCGCTTCACTATGTGCTCGCTCGGACCGTTTCGCTGGGTTTGGATAAGAGTGGTGGAACCCCGATCGTTGAGTAATTGCTTTTCCTGGCACACGTGCTGCCATCTAGCGTCGAATTTTGTCGGTTTCTAATAGAATCATGTAAATAGTATGTTTACACCTAATTCTCTTTTTACACGAATTTTTTTTACACGAATTTGATTTAACACGAGTTAAAAATAAAAAAGGTTTCTCTTTTTACACGGATTGTTTTGTTTTAGCACGATTTTAAATATCCTATGAATTTTTCTTGAATCTCATAGAGCAAATATTTCTTATGTTTATATTATTTTAACTTTTTTTATATTCATCAATTTCAGATATTATTTTCTTTTTCTCAAAGTATAATTTACTTTTTATAATATATTTAATGACTTAAAATGTGTAAGCACGAAATAAATTAATTGAATTCTAACAAGAATTTTTTAATATTGTTGACACCTAATTCTCTTTTTACACGAATTTTTTGGGAACGTATCTATCATGTAAAAAGAGAATTAGATGTATTGCAATTTTCAGGGCACTTATTGTTAGTTGGCGGATTAAAAACAATATTATTGAATATTATAATAAAGCCATTCTAAGAAATTTTTATATTTTTCTTTTTTCAAACGCTCATGCCTAGAATTCTTGTTTTGAATATAATTTTTTTGTAATTCCATTAAAGAGGATTATAAGCGATAAACTCCACAATGAAGGGTTACTGTAAACGTATAAAAAAGTGAAAATGTCATTCTTGTATATTAACAATTTATTATGAAATCCAAATTCAGTTGTTTACTATGAAATTCGAGGTTTTCTTTAAAAACTATCGTGGGAGGCTAATAAAATTATGTAAATGCCTCTTTCTTTTATAATTATTGCGACTTCTTTCTGTTTTAATTATTTCGACAAATTGAGGCAACCGGTGATTTTAAGACCGATAGACTGAAAAAAAACAATATATATTTATTTAAAACCTACGGTCAAAGAAGGGATAACTAAAAAAAATTAAGGTGAGTTTCTCTTGATTTATTGAACCAAATAATTTTTTAAAAATGTAATATAAACAGTTATTAGTTTAAATTGCGATAAGTATCTTTGATATTAATGAAACCTGACTGCAATGATTAATTTATTATAATTTATGTAGAAATCATCCGGAGAAGACTTCGAATGGATCAAGTCGAAACGTTATCGAATACAATTAAGGGGGGATTGCGGTGTAACTGGTTAAAAAATTTTTTTTCTTTGCATAAATCAAAAGTACAATGTTTCAAGAATTTGTTCCAAAAGTAGTATCGCAATTAAGTAGCAGCTGTAAGTATCGTAAAACTTCGCCAAAAAGTTGAAACGCAATTATCTCGAAAGTACGTTTTTCAAATCGGTGTCTAGGATAGCGCAAAAACTAATCAATCGATCAACTTCACAGAAGGCTTAATCCAATCAATATACATTTCTCCTGGGGTTATACCAACAATTTAAATAGAATTATTTAATTTAATATTATTTAACGACATTTTTAGTGGCAATATGTTATCAATTTTTGTGTCAAAAAAATCATTTTTTCTTCAAAACCCTAGGACTTTTTTGATTCTTCATGTTTTCTTTTAACAAGTGGTATAACCTCAGCATAAACTATCTACCTTTAAGAAAATTTTTCACTTTTAGGTATCGGATGCTTGTAACAGGTGCTATACTAGACACCAACAATCCGGAAGCGTTTGGCAGGATTATGAATACTAAATAAATAATACAGAAAATGATAAGAAAAAATTGTTTTTCAATATTTCATGGATGCTTCTTCATATCCCAAAAGAGATTATTTGGGAATTATTATAATAGTTTTCCAAAAAAAAATTTATGAAAATCACCTATTTTTAAAGCTGGCACACCGCAATCCCCCCTTAATGTTCGAATAGTCGTTAATAATAAAAAAAAATTCTATGAAATATATTTATTTGATATACGACTAACAGAAGACTTTAATACCCATTTATTATTATTATTGTTGTTGGTGTTGTTATTATTATTATTATTCCTAGATAAATTTTAGAATTCTCATTGTTAGTTGGTCCTGGTTATTGAATAAATAATGTTTCTATTTCTATTTCTGTCTGTTACAGCTGTTATACGACGACGTAAAAACATTTTTTAATTGTAAACCTGACATAACTATGTCTCTTACTATACTTTTATCAATATTGACAACGGAAATCATATGTCAAAAAGAAAAAATTTGTACTACCGAAGAGGGTCTTAAAAGTCGAACCGAAACGTTTAGAAACAATAATGAGAGTAACTACTGGTCTGCTACAGGCACTAAGAATTTACATTACTGTTATTATTATTATTGCTATTATTATTATGATTATTCCGGACTGGTGTCCTAGAAGTTGGGGGGAGGGGGGGTGTTTTAGCCGGTAGTCTGTAAGGGAGTCGGGCACTCCGTGCGTAAATGCATTTCACCTCCTCAGCCTAAAAACAAAAAAAAGTTATGATTATTATTATTATTATTATTATTATTATTATTATTATGATTATTGCGGACTGGTGTCCTAGAAGATGGGGAGTGTTTTAGCCGGTAGTCTGTAAGGGAGTCCGGCACTCCGTGCGTAAATGCATTTCACCTCCTTAGCCCAAAATAAAAAGAAATTATGATTATTATGATTATGATTATTATTATTATTTGGAACAAGCAAAAAATACTTTGTCCAAATGAAATCAAGAGTCTCGATTCGTGAAGAAGTTACTGAAGTTGTTGTAACTAGCTAAAACTTCGACGTAGTACAGGTATACGTCGGTAAGAGGTGCAATGAAGTACGGTATTATAATCGGGAAGTGCTGCCTCCTACCTGCGCCAGGTATACCTGGCTGCGGCAGGTGAGGGCAAAAAAGGAGTACCGGACACGGGCCAGCGATATACCTCAGTACGCTCAGGAGATTCGAACGCGAGTAGATAGATTGTTTACGAAGATAAGAGTTTCCAGAGTAGATTTTCGAGCGAGGCGATGTCCAAGTGCCTGGAATTCGCGCATCCTATCAATTAAATGTTACACACAGCCCGCTATTCCCGTCAGACAGCGTTGCACATGTTATAATAACGGTTAACACCGATATATTTGTAATGTGGCAGTAACCTAAAAACACCGTCCTCGGAGAGATGAAGGTAAGGATCAGCTTCCGCCTTTGCACATCTCTCTTTCTCTTACATACCAAGAACTATCTCTTTGTAGTCATCTCGGTGTGTATGTACATGCGTTTAATAAACCAGTTTCTACTTTCTTTCGCCCTTTTTTCAACGGAGATTGTCAATTCGAAAAACGGTTCAACAATCGAACCGATTTTTCCTCGTTCCTGCCGCGAATTACCTGTACCCCTGCAATTATTACTACAGCCGGTTCGAGAATCTAGTACGAACAAAAATTCGAATGTAAATTATTTGTTGAATCAAGAACCGCTCGAATTTAGGCCTTGGCCCAATTTAGGGCGCGACTCCCCGACAAAAAATAATAAATATGCGCTTGCAATGTAAAATAATGAAAGAAATTAACAGAATAATAGATATTCGTGGAGAGTTAGCGATTAATTGCAATTTTATAGTAAACATTAGCGTTTATTATTCGATATGTAATTTTTTTAGAAAGAAATTTGTACGTTTTAGGAAATTTCTTGTAAATTTTAATATTTTTATAAGTAATTATATTATTTTTTGTCACACGGGGGGGGGGGGGGGGGGCAAGCTTTCTTTGTATTATTTGTATCTAAGTATTATTTGTTTCGCATTAAGATCCAATCTACAGCACTCCTGGGAATGTATTGTAAAAAGTTGCTACAAAAAATTTGTCATCATTTGGTTCAGTAATTTTCGAGATTATCGAGAACAAACAAATGAACAAACAAATAAACTTTCTCTCCCAATAATTTTAGTATGTATAGTACAAATACCGATCAACTACTTTCTCATTGAAAAACGAACTGTATTGTTTTTTTTTTCAAACTATTACGGTGAGAGGAAAATATAGTTAATGTTCAACAAATCAAAATTTATCATTCATTTCCATTCTATTTTATAAACTACAAAAAATATAATATATATTCGTTTCTCATTATAATCGTATTCGATTTTTGGACATTCCGTATAAATTAGAAATTTTTTATTTGGGGGAGGTGGGGTGGGGGTGCATCAGATGTGCTTTTTGTAGAGATATCACTTTTCATACACGAACTTAAGGTTACTGTCGACGGTGTACACGTAATTGCAAAAATTACACGCGAAATCGCAAGAATGTCCATTAATTTCGCTATTTTTCATTACCGGCGCATCTTCATTATTTTCTCAGTGGATTTTACAAATCCACTGTTTTTCTCCGCCTACGCGGTAGTTTCCACTTATGCAAGTCAATTGACCCGCGATTATGCGCATTACCTGTGCAATTATTCCTAGAAACATTATAAGGACGTTAGGGTTCTCATTGTACGTTTTTATGGGAATGCAAAGCATAAGCTTTGTTATTATAAACATTAGATTCGCTTAATTATGTCGATTACGGTCGCAACCGCGACTTTTTCCGGAAACTTCCGCGATTTCGTTGATATCGTATTTTAAATAATAAAAGTGGACTATTAAGAAGCATCTTATATAATGCTGTAAGCTATTAATCTAGCTTGTTTCATACACTAGACTTAAATTTCACCGGAAGCTTCACCGCGGCGATGTCAGCTGCAGGTAAACCGCAAAGTTTGCTTTTTGCTTAATCCTAAAATATTAAGCCATGGGCTAATTTAATTGGACTTAAAGGAATAGTTACTTGCGGTTTAAGGGGTTACATCTAGTTGGCGGCCGAAAGAAAGGCGTGTTTTTGTGATTTTTTTTTTGGGAAAATGATTGCAGGTTTTGAATTGTTTTTTTTTTCATAGTAGAGGGTATATCTTCGACTATGTTTCGTAATTTTTTTACTGAAAAAAATTCACAAATGTAGGAGATACAATGCATTTCCCGGACCTCTAGGTTTTCTGCGGTGACCACTGTATCTTCCACCTCACTCGTTTAAAATCGAAAAATGAAATAGATTATGTTTTTGCATCGTATTATCTAGTCCTTAATCGAAGGATTTGAGAAAATATAAATTTTTGAAAAAATGGTCGATGAAAATGAAGTGATTTATTCATAAAAATTTGGACTTTCACGTTCAATCGTCGACTATTTTTTCAAAAATTAATATTTTCTCAAATCCTTCGATTAAGGACTAGATAATACGATGCAAAAACATATTCTATTTGATTTTTTTATTTTAGACGAGTGAGGTGGAAGATACAGTGGTCACCGCAGAAGACCTTTTTTGAACAGCCGTCCGGGAAATGCATTGTATCTCCTACATTTGTGAATCCCAACTACGTAGGTCAAGCGATAACAGTCGCTTGGTTGTTTTACGTAGTCTTGAAATTTGGCAATGCTGTTTAACGATCAATTCTATATCAGTGTCAATATTCACATCAATGTTTCGATTTCTCATTCGTAACATTTACTATTAATTTAATTAACGAAAATCAAAACGAGAAATCAAAAATTTCATCACAAACTCGATATAAAGGTCGATTTATCAAAAATAAGGTATTGGTGCAGAAGAAAAAGTGTAGTGAGGGTTTGGCAAAGAAACGTGAAGAACAACGTAACCTACCTTTCGACAGCGAACCAGTTATAAATTTTTTGTAATTTAACAATATTATAATAAATTAGCTTCATATATATTTTTCCATGTTTCTACCCGCGCGAGAAACAATAGGTTAACATGTCGCGAAGTTATTCAAAAATATATCTATACACATATACACTCATGTACAAATCTTACAATGTTGCCAAATCACACACTGTACTTTCAAGGATTACAAATTCTGAGTATAACTGCAACTTTCGACAAGTATAACTTTGGTTACAAACGGTAAATCGATCCTCAATTAAAATATGTAATTAGTCAATGTAAATACTTTGTACATACAAAATTTTGAACTTCTCTGGAATCGCGTTTTCTGATAAAAGTTGTGTTAACGAATTGTTTCATAAGAGTGCATACTAAAAAAGTAATAAAATTGTGTAAAAATTTAAAAAACAAAAACTGTAAAATCATAAATTTGTTAAAAATACGTCTAATTCATATGATTTAACGAAAAAAAGATAAATTTACTCATTTTTGTTGTTATTTCCTTGATTGGAGTCATATCGAAAAATCACAAATTCAATTACGTATATCTCGGAAACTAAACGGTAAATCTTCCAGAAATTTAGCATGAGTGTTTATTTATAGCAATACTATATTTATGCAAAGTTTAAGAATTTTGTCGAATCAATTGATTTTGGGAAACAAATACCTTAAGGGGGGAAATACATGTGAGACGGTGAGAAAATAGTCAATTTTCATCATTTATTTTTTAAGAAACAAAACGTTTAAAATTTTTGAAACCTTATGTACACTATATTACATAATTAAACTGTTTAAATAAATTTTTCCATTAAGGAATATTGTCAAATGGCGATATTCTGTCGTGATCTTCCAGGAAGGTTTTGTCGGTAGTTAGCCGTTTGTGGGAGTCCCAACGACTTTAATATTCATTTTAAAAGTATGAATAAGAAATTTTGAGTATTTTCACATCCAGATGCTGAACTTATATCTATGAAATATCAAAAAAATTGAAAATTACAAAAGTGGAATACTTCAGAAAAAAAACTGCTATTTTAAAATTGAATTGCTATTTTATAATTGAATAAAAAAATAATAAATACTTTCTATAGAGAGTTCAATGAGATCCCAAAGGAAATTGCTAATAAATAAAATGGAAAGCCGGAAGCCCTTTTAATATCATTTTAATAGTTTTGTCAAGGTACGAGTTCGCTTGGCATTTTACACTGAGATGCGGTGATATAACGATTGCGTGTGTATGCTCTAGATGAGAATCCGATAATAACTGGATATTACAAAAGTGAAAGTGATCGACCTTGAATGAGATAGATTATCGAAAATAGTTGAATTAGGTTTCATCAACAAGTACAGCCACTGTTGTTGTATGCTTTACTTTCGAATATGTACTTCAAGTCTTATCAACCACGAGAGCTCTTATCAACGAAGAGAGCCTAAACGAGTTCTCATTTTCTTACCAATATTTGCATAAATAGTGGAACCCGTGGAGTTTTGACATTGACAGGGAAACCACTCATTTGTAACATTACGTTAATCAACATTGTTGTATAATTTATTTCCTACAGGCTTTAATGGTAGAAATAGTTTGATCGGTAGAAATAGTTTGAAGACAAACAAAACTATTGAAAAGCTAAAATGTAACAAAATATACTCAACAAAAGTATCCCAACAGTAAAAAAAGGCCAAAAAAGAAACCAAACTTTGAAAAGCGATTTTTTTACCGATAAATAATTGCTCTACTAATTACTGGCCGTTTGTGGATTTCGAAAAATAATTAAATTAAATGTCGAAAATAATTCTAAATTAAAATCTCAAAAGGTGTCTTTTGGCGGTTTTTTTTTTTAAATTAAAATGCATAAATTAAATTCCTCCAAAAATTAGAATCAATTTTTGGTGAAAATGGTGTTAAATGCAATCCAACACAGTCCATAACGAATCCGCAGTTACCTTTTAAAGAAACCTAGAGAAAGCTCGTTCAATTTATTTTACATCTATACAGATATATAGTATACTATTACAACAAATATTTGACTAAAAATTTGTAAATATTTTTCTTTTTCAGCGCTCGATACGCTTTGAGAAACCAGGTCGTCCGTAAAAGGAATAACAATGACATCAATGTTTCGAAGAGGTACCATTTTCGCAACTTTCTTTTTGTCGTTACTCGGAGGTGGATTATTATGCGCTGCATTAGTGACACAACATTGGGTCAAGGCGAGGCCCTGGCGCACTCTAAATCCTCAAGATAGCGATGGAAAAATTCATTTTGGTTTGCTACTAGGGAAGAAAGAGCTGAACGTTGCTTACGGATGGAGAACCTATTATATTTCGGGTAGGTATACTTTTGCAAACGCCATTTTTATCATCCTCAAACTACAATTGGGTAAGTACCGGCAGTACAGTTGCGGCGCAAGGACCTAAGGTTCTTGCGCAGCCTCGACACTTTGCCACGTTGGTCACCGGTGACCGACACTAAACTTTCCGTACAGGCCGCGCTGGTTATAACAAATGCAATAGCGTATGCCATTACGACCCACGCGGCGTGAATAGGGAGTCACGTAAATTTTACGTGGCAGTCATCGTGTTGATGCATTCACTTTGGATAACGCCAACGTTGAGTGCGAGGAGCGCGAGAATTCTCGTCACTCGTTGCAATTTGGTTGAAAATTGGAAAATCTTTTTCAGGGTGACCCTTTTCTTATATTGATTTTTAACGGTTGGGACTTTCGAGATTATTATTATTATTATTATTTTATTTGAGAATTCACAAATATTACAAATTTATTAAAAATTTATAGATTACTAGCGTACGTCTGAAACGTATCCAAAATTTTACTATAGAAAACATATTTTTTTAACACATTTTTTACCATAATTTCCCAGGAACTTATTTTTCATGTAAAAAGAAAGTTTAGTGCAAAACAATGAAAGTTACAAATAAACGAGACGTATTGAAAAAATAAAATTTTATTAATTAGATCAACTTGAACTTAAGGGGGGAAATAAATGTAGACGGCGAGAAAATAGTCCATTTTTATCATTGTTTTTTTAAGGAACAAAATGTTTAAAATTTTTGAAACTTTAGGTACACTTTATTACATAATTAAACTGTTTAAATAAATTTTTCCATTAAGAGGGCAAGGTCACCTTTATTTTATTTTATTTTTTTATTTCATTAAAAAATACCTTGGTATGTGTAGTATTTAGGAAAAAATTCGTTTCCCGTAATTATTTAAAATAAGAATGTTACAGCGCATGATCGATGTGAAAGCGCGGGCGTTCCTTCTCGTGGGCGCGAAAAAACAAATTTTCGACAGTGCCATACTTGAATTTTATTCTTGTTCATTTTTGGGTTTTACACTTTTAAGAGCAAATATCAAAAATTCGAAAACCAACAAGAAAAAAAGTGTATTTTATAGGGTGAGTGATAACTACAGTATCGAAGAACAATAAAAGTGAAATAGCGAAGCAGTGAAAGACTAAAATAGTCATATATTTTTTATTTTTTATTTTTCCATTAAGGAATATTGTCAAATGGCGATGTTCTGTCGTGATATTCCAGGAAGGTTTTGGCGGCATTTACCCGTTTTTGGGATTCCCAATGACTTTAAAATTCATCTTAAAAGTATGAATCAGAAATTTTTAGTATTTTAACATCCGGATGCTGAACTTATACCTAAGAAACAATTAAGGAATTGAAAATTACAAAAGTGGAATACTTCAGAAAAAAAACTGCAATTTTACGTACAATTTTTTTTCTTTTTGGCAATAAAAAAGCAGTTTCGAAAAACGATTTTCATAAACAAGTAGGTACAAGTTCAAGGTAATATTGTTATTGAGTTGCGTGTACAATTTTAGCACGATCGGTGGATTCGTTTTAAAGTTATCTTTCCCACAATCTTCAAGAATGTAGTTTTCCGCAAAACGTTTTTAAAGTTCCGAACTACGAAAACTCAATCACTTTAGTAACTTACCGGCTAATTAGCGATTCCAGGGTCACGCCGAATTTCAGTTTAAAACTTTACCGCCTTATTCTTGAGATGTTCAACTAACATTCTATGACAAAGAAAAAATTGATTTTTTGAAGCTGCTACATGTATTTCCTCCCTTAAGAATTCTAGATCAGTCTTTTTATTTTTTTTATTAGTAATTTTCTTTTTCTTTTTCTTTTTTGATAACACAAGAATACTTATATTGTTACTTGTCCCCATAAAATTGCATTAATATAATATATTATTAATTACCAATACACACCTGGAATATATTAACACGATATTTCGTCGAATATAAAGTATTTAAGAATTACCTACTTCATTTTTGAACTTTGGTAACAAAATGTAGGTCTTTGAAATTACAAAAATGTCCACGAAAAATAGTTGCACCAATAGATCACAGAAGTGGGCGGAAACAGGACTTTGTAAACCCTACGCGAAATTGAAAGTATGAATAATATCTAGACTGTGCTTCAAAATGCACAATACGAATCTCGGTCATATCGTAAATTGTGAATTTCTAATTTTTCTTACTTTTTTGACTTCTATGTGGGAGGCCCTGGCAGCGATAAATTACATTTTATTTTATTTATGAATTTGATTTTTATTATTGAAACACATTGTCCTATAAAATTCTAGTAGCGCATTGTCCGATGGTTTCTAAGAACCACCAAGTAAAGAATGTCTCTACTAATTGGACACATCAAGGGAAAAACACGTGGGAGATGAATGAAGTGCAAAGACGTTGAGTCACTGGAAAATTCTGTGCGCTTAGAATCTCATTTATCAGTTGCTGTTATTCCGAATTTCTAATTTTGGAGACATTTTTAACAAGGGAAACTGCGGAAAAGGAACGAAACGAGAAAGAGAGTAAATCTTCACCAGAATAACAAAATTAGAACCCTGGGGTTTTCCAAACCCCAGTGTAAAAATTTGTATTTCGTGGAACCACTTGATCTTTTTTAACCAAAAACAATTTTATTTTTTTGACTATTCAATATTGTACTTACACCAAGAGAGGTTTCGTTTGTTTTAAGAGTCCTGGAGTGAATCATATAATAACAAACGTCTTAATTAATTAAGGTATAAGAAAAGAAGCGCGTCTTTCCCATCACACTTTCAACGCGATTTAATTTGTGCTCTCAGGCATCACGCAGAACCATCGCCACTTGAACAATACCCACCATAAGCGTGCGTTTTTAACATTATGTGCTCGGCAGGAAAGTTTCTGGGCAATTCATTAGTATTTCCGCTGAAAAAGAAAGTGATAGCGAACGACAAAAACGAGCGAAAGATGTCTACTGCAGGTAGAAGCACAATCGTCTCTTATTTTTTTTTATATCCAATTTTATTGAAATTATGGATCTTGTTGGAAGCCCCCTTGTTTTTAGGTCGATTGGAGGAAATTAGAATTACAATTTTGTCAGTATTCACGTGGTAATTTATTTAACAAGGTAATTGATTGATTTTTTTATTTAATTGAAATCTTTAATTTCAAGAGAAATTCGAACTATTAATAAATTATTAGGTTGGTGCATAATTAACGACGATTCTTTTTAAAGCAATCGTGCAAATTAATCGTCGGTAATTATGCACCAACCTAATTTAATTAGAATGAAAAATCTTTTTCGAAAATATTATTTTGTAAATAAAGGTTTCCTATTTTCACCTATTTTGAAAATATTATTATGTAATTTTGTAAGTATTATAGTTTTTGCTAAATAATTCTGTTCAGGTGAAAATTTTACGGTAATATTTGGCAAATTTATAACAAATACTTTCAAACAAAAAATAACATTGAAAATTCAGCCCCAATCAGATTTTTCAAAAAATTACGAAAATAAATAGATATTTTTGTTTAATTGATTATAAATTGATTTAACGACTATTGATTGATTTTAAACACCTTTTTACCGTTATAAATTGTAGAAATTATTAAAAAATAATTTGAAAAATAATATACAGTAACGGAAATTGATATTGATAATGATTAATAGAAAGAAAAAATTTTTCAAAAATCGAAAAAAAAATAATAGCTTTGGAGGTCTCACGATCGGATCGGCCTGGAAAGTTGCGGAATGAGTAGTAGTTTGCTATAAAAAATTTTGACGAAAATCAAAATATGCACTCACTTTGGAAAATCAGATTTAAAATTTTAAACTCAAAAATCTCATTCAAAAATACTTAAAACATTTTTTTTAATATTTTTTTCTAAAGAGCACATGAAAAAACAAAAATTTTGAAAAAAAAAGTTTAAATTTGGACCATTATTGAAAAAGTTATCAGCAAAAAAACTAAAAAAAAACGATTTTTTTGAAAATTCGATATCTTTTGAACGGGTAATCAAAAAAATCTCAAAATTTACCAGGAAGGGGTTTTCGATAGGTACTAAAAAATATAAAAAAATTGAGGAAATAAAAAATCAAAATTTTACAAGCCGTCCGATTTGGCGTGGAATACCCCATATATTTTAAGGCATTTCGAAACTTCTATAGAAAAAAACTTCTAGAATTAAAAGATAGTTTTAATTGACTGTCAATCATCTGAAAATATTTAGAAGTAAACTAAAAATTAATTGCACTAATTATACTTTACTATTATTTTATTATTTTTCACTATTAGAGGAGAAAGGAATATTTTAGGACCTTGTCCTTGTAAATCTCTAACAATTGCAAAGTATAAAATTATATACTTAGAATTAGTATGTAAATTAGTATCCTTAAAAAATATCTTAAAACATAATCTGTAACAAATGAAAGAAAAATAATAATTAAGAAAATTAATAATTGTATCATTATTAGAATCGAAAGTCGAATAATTATATTATTATTAATCAAGAAAAAAAGTAATCTCTAATAAATTTTAAGTAAAATAATGGCAAAATGTGGTGACCCACCCTGTATATCTAATTGCAGCGAATAAATTTCTATAAAATCCTTGAACCCTGTTGGAAATTAGTTTTAATCGACAATAACAATTTATTAGCTGCAAAGAAAGTTTCATGACTTCCTTAACGCACTCTTAGGTACAATCTAACGCTCGAGTAAAGCGGATGTTAATTTAGTCCAGATTTGCATCTACAAGTATAGCGAAGATAGTACTTGGGTGTAAAAGATGAACTTTTTCTAAAAAAGAAAAAAAAAACAAAAAGCCCCAGTGTCTGAAATATGTTATTCTGGTGAAATAAGTATTTTTGTTTAAAATTGTTGTCCACGAGAAACTATCATACAAAAAATAAAGGCAATGCTTATATATATGCCCATTTTTGAAAATTACTATTATTTACATAATTGTAGATTTAAAAAAGTGGCAAAATTTATATTTTATTGTCTATAGAATAATGGAAAAAAGATTAATTAAAAATTGCTGTTACAAAAAATATTATTTTTCAAGCTACAAGTAATCACACTTTTAGTTTCTGTATTTTTATACATTTTGTGTTTGACTATAATTGTCAATGAAAAAGTGTGTGCAAAAAATTAAACAGAGATAAAACAAGTTTTAAGGAGAAAATAAATTTTTGCTAAAATTTTTCTCAAAATATTTTAGCAAAAACTAAAATATAATTACAATATAAATATTTTGACACTAAACCTACCGTGACGTCACCAAGCCATTTAAAATACACGTGAAGAAGGTCATTTGACCGCTCCATGGTAGGTTTAGTGTTAACAATATTTTATACAATTAGACGCTTTGCGTCACTATAAAAATTTCACATTTTTGCACAAAAAAATTGTGATAAAATTTATTTTGTTCAGTAAAGTCTGCTTTATTTGATCTTTTTTTAGAATTTCTCTGTATCGGGTAGAAAAAAGTGATATTCCTCTGAAAAAGTTATTAAAAAAGTCACATACAACGGAAACAGACACTGACCAAAAATATTGTCATTTTTCAAATACACTGAAGTTCTGTTCAAAATCACTTTTCAGTTGCACAAATGATCCGGCAAGATCCGTCACTGATGTCGTGGGGTCTGTGGATGGGAACATTGATAGCAACGTGTGGAGCATTAATCGGCGCGGCATTTTCCGCCTTGCTTGCTGTCTTAAATACAGCTACAACGCCTAGAGCAAAAATTCTATCACTACCAGGAATTTACCTCATGAACTCTCTCACATGTAAGTACACATACCTACGGATTATATACATATTTTACATTTTTCAACCGGATCGTAAAACGTTGGAGCCGTAGAAAATCTAAAGATATTTTTACAATTCACTTTTACATTTGTTAGTTCAGCTGGACTCGCTACAAAATTTAACAGAAAATAATCGAATCCTCCGTTCAACCAGTTTTTATTGAATATCGATTTAGACGTTTCGGTTTTATGGTGCAGGTCCCTTTCAGTAAATATTTTTTGGTCGTTGAATTTCTTCAATAAATATAAAATAATAATAATATCACAATGATGTGAATAACAAGAGTCGTTTTTAAATGAATAATAATCCTCATTTTCATTTGTTGAGATGAAAACAGACCAGTTATGTTATTGTATTAACTTCATTATTTGATTTATTATAATGTAATTATTTTAATTGAATTATTTCCTGCAAATTTTATAAAAAATATTTTCCAAAATATCAAACACGCTACGTGTCACTGTAAAAAAAATTCACATTTATTTAAATGTGTGAAGAAAAAAAGATTACATATTAATAATGATTTATGAACTCCATGACTTTTTGCAATTTTTCTGCATTTGTAATTTTTGCCCTTCAGGGGACGTGTCCCAGATAAATGTCCTTTAATGAATGACTATTATTATTATTATTATTATTATTATTATTATTATTATTAATATGACAACTCATGGAAAAGTAATGTGTCACAATTGGTGACAAGGATACTGGTTGTACCAGCTAAGATTTGCGGATTTTCGAATTCCACAATTTGCTGACCTTTAGATAAGAAATTCCTAGACGGGTTCGATGCATAACTGCAATCATGCAACCATCCGCGAAACTTATGTAAAAACACGTTTTGCGACAGTGAATGATACCGCCGTGTGGCTTTGGTTGGATGTACCGGTGCACGTAATTTACTTTTCACAATCGAACGTAAGAGATATACCTGCATGGAAATCTGGAAGCTCTGGACATAAATTATAGAAAGTTTTTTTACATTCAACCCGCATAACTTTATTTATTTTCCCCCTTGAAACCATACGACTTTTGTGTTCCAAAGATTTTTTACTTTAAAAATTCTCCGTTTTCTCGCTTTAACGCAATTTCGAAAAAAGTTTTTTTTTTAATTTTATATTGCCCGAGTTCAAAGTGTCACATCTGATAGAGTTAGTATTATTTTTCCCTTTGTATTTCCTCTTAGAAAATTAACACTAGTTTTATCAAAGGTGTCAAAAGAATTAGAACTCTTTAGAATTTTATTTTAGAATTATTTTCGAGCTTTAATATCATCTTTTTTTTTGAAATCCACAAACGGGAGGTGCTTGGTGGAGCAATTATGCGTCTGTCAAAAATTTGGTATTAATTAAGAAAATCTATTTTAATTATAATTCGATATTTCTATGATTTAAATTTTTCTATATTTGCTATAATTTATAATTCTTCATAATTAGCGCGGTGGAAATAGTGTTAAGGACGTTTGCCAGAAAGTTTTAATATGTCAAAAAATTCTGAAAAAATTGTATCTTATTCTTAATATAAAAAAAATATTCTATGAATTTTTTCAGAATTTTTAATTCTTATGGCGAGTAAAGTTTGACATGAAAAATAATTACTTTTAGAATGTTCAAAAACGAAAAAAAATTTCTTATCGGATAAATCAAAGCTTGCTAATTATTTCAGAGAAAGATAGACGAGATTTACCGTTTCTTTATAGTCTAAATTAATTGATTAAATCGTAACATACAGATTTTACATCAGCTGAACGTTAGACTTGGCAACACCGCTTTTCAATTAGGCGGTAAATTTGAACTGCTGTGTGAAACTGAATATGTAACAAAAACATAGGGAATGTGTTATCCTGTTTCTTGTTTATAGATTGTATCTTTTTATTCTTTTTCCCCATTTCTGAGCATTGCTGAAAACGTTTTAATTGCTTCTTGCACGAGAATTTTCCTTTTAACCTCACTTGTAAATTTTGCGATTCAGCCGACATTTTGAGGTTAAGATATGCTCTATTGTGCTCTGTAATTATGTTGGCAGTCAAACTGAGCCGAACTATTACCATCCGTTAGACACTTATATTGCGCTGTTGCCAAGTTTTGCTAGAATTTTTATGTACTTGAATGTGAATATTATTAGCAAATTCGTAATTACAAAAAATTACACTTAATAAAAAAATCGATTTTAAATATTTTATTACCTACTTATATTATTTATTCATATTTACGATAATTTTAAATAATTAATATTTTAGATAATTGAGGTTGGCAGTACTCAATCGCCACAATGTATAAGCATAGGAAATCTCCCCGCACCGCTGACCCCTCTAAAACTCTGGCGAACGTCCTTAAACTGTTGATCCTGTATGGGGTGAACCATTTCAAACCAAATTTTCGTCACAAAAAAAAAATTATTATTGATTCAAGAGCAAAATTGTCACGGGCTGCTATTATACAAACTTTTGATAATTATTTTATTTTATTTCGTTACTAAACCAATGACAAAATTATTTAAACAAATTTATAGAATATTTGACACCGCTATTACTATTCAATCAATTTCATATTTTTCAATTAGACTCATGTAGTTGAAATCCAGGGCATTTTTTTTCAGTAGGGGCCATGGCCAATATGACGTCATGTTCACCGTTAATTAATAAATACCTGAACTGTCATTTTCGTTGCTTTTACAAATCGATTGCACGTCTTTCGAAATCGTCAATACCAATTATTGCTGAAAGTGTTTTTATTTGTTTCAGTGATATTATGCATAACAAGCATATCCACTTGGTTGGCGCAATATTATACGAAACTGTACGCCAACATCTTGCCAAAGGAAGATATTGATAACATGTGGACGAGCAAAGGATCCGCCGAACTTGATTACTCATTTTGGTAAATTTTTTCTCAAGACACCACGGTGGTGTCACCGGCGCTTGCTGTATCATTTTCTCAAGACACCACCGTGGTGTCACCGGCACTTGTTGCATAATTTTCTCAAGACACCACCTTGGCGTTACCGTCACTTGCTGTATAATTTTCTCAAGACACCAACGTGGTGTCACCGGATGGCATAGCGTTAATATTCATTAATAATAAATCTCTCGTGAATGAAAATTCTGTAATCACGTTATTGATGCTTTACAGGCTGGTGATATGCGCTGGTATGATACACCTTATCAGCATAATACTGGTCAGCTGGGGTTCGGGCAAAAATAAAGGCGATCGGTTAGAATCGGTACCAGCTCTGGAAGACAAAGCCGTCGGAGCCATTATGCTATATTAATAATTATAAAGACGCTTGATACAAAGTGTATCAGAGACACTAACTTTTCTAGAAAGAAATAAGACACTGAGACAAACATATGAAGATCTGTCATTGGCCACTAGATGAATGTATGTACCTTAAACGATCTTTTAGTATTAGTTCCAACGAGATTATTTCTTGCCGTTTCTGCATAGTCATTTCAATTATATTTTTCTCTCAGTGTATAATCCTATTAAGCTCGAGAGGATTACCCGGTTGATAAAAGAATGACTGAGAATGAATGGTGAAAGTACAAGTTCGCTGAATAAGTGATAAGTGCAGTATCCACTAGAAAAAAAGTATCATTTTCTCCATTTATCTGGAAATTACAGTTGCATATAAATTTTCGTATTAATTGAACAGAAGAAAAGGTTGTCACAACCAACATTTAAAGACGATACAAAGTCTATGAGTGCAACAACGAATTTTCAAACGAAATAGATTTTATTGAAAAATCAGGGTTTATCTTATCCATGATCCTTAATTGGGTCTAACGGTTCTGAGACGCTTTAGCCTTGTTCAGGTCCAATTCGAGTACGTGAGAAAATTCTATTAATTTTTTATCTTACTAAATATTTAAGAAAAATAATTCGATTATTTTTTCTTACTAAAAATAAAAAAAAGTAAACAGGACAATATTGTTGGCACTTGGACGTTCCTTGTTTCAAATATTACTTTCCTGTCTGTCACTAATACTTAAAATCTACACTTATGAGAAAATTCTATTAATTTTTTATCTTACTAAATATTTAAGAAAAATAATTCGATTATTTTTTCTTACTGAAAATAAAAAAAAGTAAACAGGACAATATTGTTGGCACTTGGACGTTCCTTGTTTCAAATATTACCTTTCTGTCTGTCACTAATACTTAAAATCTACACTTATTTTTTGATACTTGTATTTTTACATCGATATATTTATAAATCGGAGAACAAAATGCGGATGAAATTTCCAAAGAATCAACATTTCCACACAAACCATGAAGAAAAAAAATGACATATGAGAATTTTAATAAATTTCTACATTCAATATTTTCCCATCAAGTATCGGTTCCCAGATTGTATCGGAACGTTACAAGTTTAATGATTTATTCTAGACCTAATGAAAATTTATGAAAATTCTTGTAACAATTCTCATTATTTTGACGATTCTTTTCTTTTTCTCATTGTCAGTGTAAACGACAAGTCCAGATGAGAATTTGACTATATTTAAATAAATAAATGGGAACATTATCAGGGTAGAATTATTTATTATGAAACAATCATCAGAATTTTCATAAATTTCGATAAGATACAAAATACAATCAAACATATAAGAAAATATGATAGGTAATGAATAATTTGTCATATTCTATCGCTTTTTTTCCATCCTATTGCAAATTAACATAAAATTTACGTTCTTAATCGATATCAGGAAATGCAATAACATAAAATGGACTTGCTCCCCTTTCAAACTTAGCAGCTCATTTCTTTACAGCTATTCATTGGTTTTTTCATCCCGTTTTTTCATATTGAACAAATGTTACGAGAAATGTCGTTTGATTTAACACTATTTCTACCGCTATTTACATGTAGTCAATAATCGGAAACCATAAATAAAGTGTTTTAAACAAAATAGATTTTTTTAAAATTCAATACCAAAAATTTTTTATAGAAGGTATAAACACTTTCCTTTTGTTGATGACAAAAAGTTAGTTAAGGAAAAATGATTAAATTAAATTTGGAAATTTATTCTAAATTAATTCTAAATTAATTCCAAGTTAATTCTAAATTAAATAAAAGTTGTCTTTTGACATCTTCGGTAGAAACATTGTTAACGAATAGACATATATTTATAGCTTGTATTAAATTTACGAGTCCCTGTTTTGAATATACACGATATACACATGCGTGAAGATTCACTTCCTCTCATTATTTATAATAATTCATAAACAGTGACCTTCGACAGCTAGTAAAGCCATGTGTATTTTCTAAGTTATACTTTATGAATAAAAATTGCTTAGAATATTTTAATGAAACGTAACTGAGCAGACATTCCATTGGAAATGACGAATCCGATGAGAAAATAATAATTTAAAACGCAACAAAATATTACAATATCTTAATGTAAAGTTATTTTTGGTGATTTGGAATTTTCGCTACCTGACGTTAAATAAAAATGTATTTAATAAACTAAGAGAACTGAAAAATAATTTGCTCAGGAACGCAAAAACGAATTTTTTGAATCTATACAAATTGAGTGAACATTTATTTTACTCACTTTTACTAAAATTGTAGTAGATACTTTTGCTATGATGTTTGGAGAATTAGAAATAAAATTGTTGTTTTATAAGAACGTTATTGTGTGTTTTTTTTCAAATTTCTCTGTTTTTTGTATCTTTAATTCTTTATTCTTTTTCTCACACGAATTCAAGAAATATATAGAAATCCATTATAAACGCAATAGATGCAATAAATTAAATAAAATAAATGCAAATTTTTTGTTATCAATCATTCATTTACCAGAATTTTATTATTGTGTGTATAATAAAATCCTGTTTATTAAATGTGTACAATAAATCCTGTGTCAGGATTTATACCCCACATAATAACAAATTGCTCGTCTGATGCAAATACTAAGGAAAAATTTATTGCATTACTAATTACCGACTAAGTATCATACAAAATTAATATAATAAATCACTTCGACAATTTTAACTGATTCTCCTCGCTTATTTCATGCCAAGGAATTAAAATAAAGACTTAAACAATTGCGTGGACAAGCAATTGTTTATTTCAAATTGTACTTTTTAACTTAAATCTCCGTTTTATCAGCTAATTGTGACTAACATTTGTTTACTGCATTTCCTTACAGAAAGTAAATAAAATCGTGGCCTGGAATTTGCAGTCTCCTTTTTCATGTCTGGGAAATGTCGGACTCTGGCGACTGTTCAACCAAAAAAAAAATAAATAAATAAAACAAGCAATGATATTTATGTCCAACATATTGTTTCACATATAAATGCGGCTATTCGCGGTTACCAGTCGTTGTGCAGAGCATCACCACACGTTATTTGCTATGCTCAGGGGAAATCTGTTGGTAAAATGGTCCGGACAGAGCCAGCGGGTATTATTAATATGCTAATCATATCGTTGCAAAATTTCAAATACGGTCGTCATACGTCCGAATCCTCGAAACGTAGCATCGCTGCATATAATTACAAGAATTATGAAAGAAAACGCTGCAATGAAAATTCATTTTGCATTGCAATTGGAAGTTCCATATTCACTGCATGAATTGCGATAGAAAGAAAAGGTGGACTTGAATGTCTAAAGATGGACAGGAAAATTTGGTAAATGAATGACAAAAATATTTTTCTCATGAAAACGTACAAAAACGATTTAGGAAATGGGTGGAAAGGTAACACTATGCCGTCCGGTGACACCACGTTGGTGTCATGCGAAAACTATCGGGCAAGTGCCGGTGGCACCACGTTGGTGTCGTACATAAAGATTTATACCGGCGCCAAACGAAAGAGTCCCGATCAGAGACGTGTGGAGGGCAAAGTGTTGGTAATCTTTAGGTGCGAGTTGCGGATAGGCCAACTTCTTTCGCAAAATTGACGAGCCTGCTTTTCTCTAATAAGGACAAAAGATTTTTTTCATTTTTTCCATCAATTTCCCTACAACTTAGCGTGTATCCTTTGAAACGCATACTCGTCATTCAGAAAAGTTGTAATGAACTCCGGGAAGTCCCTACGACTGACGATATCCAGAAACAAATGAAAAGCTGTAACCAACTTTGTTCTATCCTCCAACCCCACGCTACTCGCGTCTGACAATTCCCTAAGAATGTCCACCGCGTAATTGCGAACTAATTTCATGGTAACTACGTGTTGATTATCCTCCAAACGCAATTTGTGCCTGATCCACTGCCACACTTGCGCCCTGGATATTTCCGCGGTGGCCGAATCTTCCACGCACCCGTTGTGGATGAAATGTCCCTTGCCGTTGAGCCAATTGAAAATAAACAGAAGGGCCACGAGGATATTATGTCTCAGAGCCTTTTCGGTGACTCCTCCCGCAGGTAGCGCCAGCAAATCGGCTTCGGTCACCCGCAGCTTCGGGCCAAGGTAGCGAGTCTGGTTCGCAAAGGGTCCAGTGTTTTCCCGCCAGAGGGCGTTTACATGTTTGACCAGATTCACGTCGTAAATCAAAAACCCATCGATTCCCTCGTGGATTTCCGGTAACTTGATTCGAAAAACATTTTGCAAGGCCGCGACGTAAGCGTCCGACGTTTCCGCACAGTCCGTGGGCAGCATCTGGGCCACCATGCCCCCGGTGGCCAGTGCACCTCTTTTGTGGCAAATCCCGATGAGCAATTGCATGTATTTCTTTAGGAAGCCTTGCTCCATGTTGATGTATTTGCTCCTGTCGGGTAACATGAAGCGTTCGCTGTTGCCGAATTTGCCGATAATCGAGGCCACGTAGTCCCAAATGCCGCAGTTGAGTCCCAACGAGTGGGACCTGAGCTCGTACAGGATGTCCTCCATTTCGTAGGAGGATAATATGTTTTCGATCAAAACGCAGGCTTTGATGGTCCCGAAAGGAATACCCAACCTTTGTTGACTCCACGCGAATATTTCGTTCCACAATTTGGCCTCGTTGGCACCCTCGATCTTGGACAGGTAAAAGTACGGGCCCACGCCGTGCTGGAAGAGCCGATCGGCGTTGTGGAACATCAGAAGAGCGAAGTCGAACAACGGACCCGGGATCTTCTTGCCGTTGATGTTCACGTTATGTTCGATGATGTTCCAAGCTCTCGGGCGAAGCATCAGAACTGGAGCTTTGGAAATGGACGGGACGTTCGGTATAAGGCCGTGCACGCATCGGTACACGTTGTGCAAGCCGATGATTTGGTTCTCCCAGGTGGGACAGTGTCCGTCGTCGAAGTCCACCTGGATGCCTTGGACATCGGCGCACAATGCTCGACGAAAGTGGTCGATGTTCGCGGGACTAACGTCGCCGAGGTCTATGCGCCTGTTGCACAGTCTGCCGTCTGAAAGAAGAGGTGGTTTTGGAAAGTTAAGGTAGTTCTCTAATAAAAGTGATTTTCGCTGATGTTTATGATTTTGTAGTATGTCATAGATTAGGATTCGACCTATATGCTGGTATTTTTTTTTAGGTAGCAACCGGTATTCATTTTTAAGATATTTGATAAGAAATTTCGTACTTTTAACATGGGAGTATATGGGAGACACACCTACGATGCTGATGTGATTGCTTATTATATTAAAAGTACCTTGTGTGAATTTTTGAAAAACTAGAATATTATAAATGTGAATATGACAATTCATATGATATCTTGTAAAATTAAAAGATATTTTAATCTGAAGTGAACGTTTTTACACGACTTTCGTACGACTCAAAGGAACAAGGGGGAGGTAGCAAAGAAACTTGACAACACTGCATGGCTGCGGGGGTCTCATAACCTGCAATAATCAACTCTGTGACATGACATTCTACCTACAATATAATATATAATATGTATATCGAACATAATATGAAATGCTTACGAATATAGCATTGAACATAAATCAAATTGGGAAAGGGTTAATGAATAATCATAAAAAAAGAAAATTATATTAATCCATTTTTTAAACGATAATTAATATTATTTGGTAGGGTTGACATGACTTTCTTTCACTGAAAGTCTAGGGTTAGGAGTCGACTCAGCAGCCGCATAAGCTTAGAGCGGTGTTGCCAGACTTCTTTGTTGTTGCGCATATCTTTTAATTAAGTACCGGAAGGCATGTTTTACAAGATATCATATGAATTGTCATATTCACATTTATAATATTCTAGTTTTTCAAAAATTCACACGAGGTACTTTTAATATAATAAGCAATTACATCACCATCGTAGGTGTGTCTCCCATATACTCCCATGTTAAAAGTACGAAGTTTCTGATCAAATATCTTAAAAATGAATACCGGTTGCTACCTAAAAAAAATACCAGCATATAGGTCGAATCATAATCTATGACATACTACAAAATCATAAACATCAGCGAAAATCACTTTTATTAGAGAACTACTTTAAGTATCAACGAGAAAATAATCCATATTTACAGAAATAATATATAAAATAATGACCGGAAGCGTTCACCACCAAATGAGAGTTCGTTAATTTGGTTGCTTCCGTACTTGTTTTATCGACAGCATACTAAAATTTCATTAGAGTTAATTATTAGGTTTCCATGAATATCCACAACTTTCCCAATAAATTGAATTATTTCACGTCACGAGCACATGTTCATTATTCGAAATAGCAATTTACAATACATTATTTTGGCCATTTCGTTTTTTGAAAAGGTGCCATATGGCTCCAAATTTTGGGCAAATCGAGGGTTTACTTCAATTTTACATCTTTCTTATATTTTTAGGTCGACTGGTTCAATTGCCCCGTGGTTCGATTGACCCCCCTCTTCGCCGCTCTCTTGTTTAGAAAAAGTCGAGCGTACTTACTGACTGGAGACACTTTCCAAGGAGTCCGATTAATCGCAGACTTCTTGAACCGCGGTATCCTCGGATTCTTACTCAGATTGTACCTTCTACCCAGCCTGGTACTGTACAACAACTCCACTTTTTCGTCAAAAAACAGGACCAGGTCGGTTAGAAATTCAATCGCATCACTTGTTATCAACGTTTCGAACTCCTTCTCCAAACCCCTGGGTGGAGCACTTATGAAAACGGTCTTGTTGGATAAACTGCGGTGTTCGAGTAATTTTGCGGACGCCATCTGAGGAAGTTGTCGCGGCACAGCCATAATTGTATTAGCCCGACTGAAGTGTAGATCGCAACTGAAGTGTTAGCAAATTCAGCGGCTCTTAGATAACCTTATTCTTACAACGACCGATAGCAATAAATACAGTAGATTTTTCAAGTGGCAATGCAGACACGGTAGACGCACGCCAAGAGATACGACCAGCGTTATCTGCTGCGTCGAGTTCTTGTATTATTCCAGAGCAAACATTGTGAACATAATCAATGTAGTTTACAAACCAAATTGAATTTAAAACATTTTTAACATTGTAGAAAGAAATTAACAATTTTAAAAGAACAATTAACCTTTTTAGTTAAATGCAGTAATAATAATATAATAAGACCGATAGATTGAAGAAAGAATACATATTTATTTGCCCAAGGGGTTAGACTAGTTTCTCGGGTGTGAAAGGGCGGTCAATTTCCAGGTCTAACAAAAAAACCAAGCAGACAAATATTTTCAAATTTAGAGGATATGTTTAGACACTATTAATAAGTAAACACAAAAAATTTCAGGCAAAAATATCGTATCTAAATCGAGTTATACGCTACGCCGTGGAGTCCTCCAAGAATGAAGTTGTTAATCGGCTGCAGTTGAAGACGTCCTCAGAATGCTGGTATCTGAAAAAAAAAATTAACGTTAAACTAGATGAAATTCTCCGTACAGTGACGGTATAATCATTTTGCATTCATTTAACAGCGTAAAACAAACACTGCGATACATAATATCCAATGCTGGTATGATCGCCGTTTAATATTCATAACCATACCGTCTGCCGACACGCTTCCCAACAGAACAGTTCAGGCACACCGGATCCATTACATGCTGCCTGACGCGTGCTACAAATCTGTATGACAAATTACGTTTTCAACTTGCTCTTGAAAACTGAAAGTGTTAAATAGATGTATAACTCAAATGACACACCTGTAATCCTGTTTCACCCGACTTCTAAGCCTTTAGACAATCCAGAACCGGAACCATTCGAACCTTTTGACAAAATAAGCCACGCCAGGGGTCCCTGTCATTGGTTACCGGGGCAGTGAATATTTGCCTTAAGCTCGCCTGCAGTTGAGACTCGCCTTTATGTTTTTCATTATTTTTCGTATTTTATGTCACGTTTAAATTTCGCGCATAAAGCGTGAACCGGAAGTGGACGTTCCCAATGTCAAGACTCTCGAAAGAGAAATGTCAAAAGATTTAGAAGTCGAGTATACTTTTTTTTTATAAGACATAAAGAAGAAATTTGAATTTTTTGGAGCCACGGTGGGCCACCCAAGTGCCTACACTGGAAAAAATAAGGTCGCTGGTAAACAATCTATCTTCCATTTTTTTATGAGAACTACAAATTTTTAATATTTTTGTCCTGGGATAACAATTTATGATTTTTAATTCTTTAATTCTAAGCGGTTTCGAAGTCAACGATTCCAAAAATATTAATTTACACCAATTTTTGCAAAAATTGAAAAATTGTTTACATTTTGTATAGATTTTCTGTTCAATCTAATGATAAACAAGCTGGATCAGGATCTAAAATATGTATGGAATATTTGATGTCGTCCAGGTGGAAGCGAAAATCTACTTTAGTTTAGTAGCAGTTAATGGATATTGAGTAGGTACGCAATTACACGGCGCATGAGGAATGAGAATCATAAATTTTCTCGTTTACACCATTAATTCCCATCGGTTTAAATTTTTAATAATTTTCTTCTTACATCGGAATGAATTTGAGTTGTCATGCAATTTGAGCTTGAGTACCGACGCTATGATTTGTCAAGAGTGGCGTACCGAGAAGCTTTCATAATTATAAAAAGAAAATGTGGGGCAATGTAGTAGAGATTTATATGGAGAAAAAAAGTTGACAGATAAAAAATAGACTTGAAAAAATCTTTCAATAATAATTTGAGGCATCGATTTTGCTTTTGATTGCTTTGAGCTTGCGGAAATGATAAAAAATGTGAAATTCTTGAGGTGGGCCATTGAAGGTATTGTTACAGAATTTATATTTCTAGACTGTTGAATAATTTCATTTAATTTATTGTTAAAGAGACTATTATTATTGAATCAATTACAATTACTAAGGAAAAAGTAAAATTAGAATTAGCCTTTTGTCAAAAAAGTCACTGGATTTTAATTTCTTAAGGGGTAAAAACCACTCTAGAGGCAGAAAAAAGGACCTAAATTTGTCAATTTATTTTGAGAGTATGACAAACTGAAAAGAATTTATTTTCAGAGGGTTTATTTAGCACATATTGAATTAGGAAAAACAATTTTTGTATTGTCATTTTCGTATAAAATAGCGGCGACAGAGCCCGTCGTCGAAAACAGCTTTTTTGAAATCACCGCCACGGGAGGACGGATTTCTCGGCATATACGAGTCATGGAACAAAAAATAAAAAATATTTATAATCTATATACAATTGGCTTTGGACGTACGTAGGGGTTTTTTTTAAAATCAAATCTTGTGGAAGTGGTGCACTTTTTAAAAAATGAATCGATTTTTTGCCCTAAAAATGAGCATTAAATTGTTTATAAAAAAAAAGTTTACATTCAATCAAAACACGGCTACGTACTTCCAAAGAGAATATTGTTGTGAAGCTACTGTAAAAATTTCAAATCGATCCATGCAATAGTCTCCGAGAAATCGGTCCTCCCAATTTGGAAAAAGTGGTTTCGAGAAAAACGCGTTTAAAGTTTTATGAACACTTTAATCCTTGAAATTTTTGTTTACTTCTATAACCTTTTAACATTTAGGATTAGCAAAACATAGTTTAGAGACAAAACACAGTTTCAATTTGGAAAAAAAAAATTTTAGAAATCGAAAAAAATTTAACAAAATTGAAAAACCTTAGAAGCTTTACATATTCAACATAGTAATAAAAATAATGTTAATATAATGACAGATTTTAGAGAAATAGATAAAATATATTCAAAAATTTTATAAAATTAAAATTAAATATAAATCAAATGGCATATCGTTTTTATGACCCTAAAGTATCATTTAAGCGAAAAAAAACATCGATTTTTTGAAAATCCTAGGGTGGTTTTACTCCTTAACCCTTTGACTGCTAAAGGCGTAAACATTCTGTCAAAAAAGTACCCGGAAAAGTTTATTTAAATCTCCCGCGTTATATGTAGATATTTGAATTTTTTTTGTTTTGTTAGCACTAGTGTACCGAATTATGATGTCAAGTTTGAGCGCGTTCCGTTAAGCAGTTGGTTTACGGCAGCTATTATAGTCAATTGACCTCAGTACTGCGTCACGATTTTCAAAATGAAGAAAAATATCGATCAAAGAGTTTGCCCCAAATTTTGTGTTACCAAATTTGAGGAAAACCCTTTGATCGACATTTTTATTGATTGTGCGGAATCTTTCAAATTATTAGAAAAGACTTATGGTTTTTTTCTGCCCCAAAACTAAAATTAAAACATAAAACAAAATTCGTTGAGGGGACTGAAGACCATCCCAGAAAACGCTTATAAAAAAATGTTTCGAAGATTGGACAAATCGTTGGCACATGTGTGTTGTATCAAATGGGACCTGCTTTGAAGGCGACAAAATAAATATTGACAAATAATTGAATATTTTATATTTTATTTAAAAATTCCGGGTACTTTTTTGACAGAATGTATATACGCTTTGACAAGTTCATCAATATATACGAAGGGCCCATATATGCGCCCTTAATGACTGACATCTGAATATTGCCGCATATATTGATAGTTTCGTGCAAGCCTAAGCCGCAGTCAAAGGGTTAAATCGAGGGACATACTTCCTTCTTCATCCCAAAACAATAACTCTGCAGGTTTCACTTTACTGCATTGACCGCTGCGAATATGTTTGTTGGTTTCTTGCGTTGCACGGTGACCACACAGGGCATTAACTTCGAAAATACATTATTTCATCATATGCGGCAAACTTGAAATCAACTCCGTACTCCAGTAACGAGAAGAACACAAATGGAAGTTGGAAATGTGCCTCCAGGAGCCACATGCGCGGTGCTCGCGATATACGAGCGGTCTCGCGCAAGACCCCCCCCCCCCTTACTCGCCAGCTACCAGCTTCCTTCCCCGATTCTCTTGTTACTAGGCAACTTTTGTCGGCAAGGAACGCTTCGCATGATGCGATTTTCGTGCCGTGCCATGGCTCAATGGCCGGACAAGATAGGAATTCATAAATAATAAACCCGATACCCGGGAAATCGGACGCACTGGAAAATGTTTATCGCCGATCCTCGATATTTCTTCCTCTTCGCGACAGAATCAATGCAATTCGAATGAATCCTCGCTATTTGTACTGAAAAAAAAGAAGGAAATTAGGATGGAAGATAATGGAGGCCACCCGTGAAATGGGACGAAAAGAAAAAAAAAATATTTCCGAAAAGATGTCGTCGGATTTCGAGAACGCGCGTACGCGTTCACTTTATCATTCACGTCTCGTGAAATTGATATTGCCGCTGCATCGTGGGTCGTTCCCTGCGAAAGCGTAAAAATCTGTAGAATTACGTTTATTTATCGGGAGTCCCGGGTTTTTACGACTGTAATACGGAATACACGAAGCATGGTTCCGCTGCGCTCTCGCCGATGGTTTTATTCAGGAAATATATTCCAACGTTCGCTGGAATGAACGGACGTAAAGGTAGAGCACTGAAGCTGTTGCGCATGGTAAAACCGACTTCTTTGTCAGAGCGAGAGACCCAGGAAGAGACCACCAGTTACTACGTAATTTTATCGACGCATTCATAGCTATCTCGTTGGAGCGGCAGCTGCAGAGAGCGCCCGGAGATTGAAAACTCGAGCCACGGCAGAAGTAGTTGCCATTACAATCTTCATAATACGTTGTCATAGCTAGTTGCTCCGTTTACTAATCGATCATTTCGGGAGTCGCTGTGCCCATTCAGGAGGACGTACCGTTAGAAAAGTACGGGAATCCATCCGAGGAGAGCTCGGGAAGTATGTGGCTCTGGAGGAATAGGTGTTTCTATTGCCAAGGTGATCCGTGATGTACATCTTGTTGTCAGCGATGACGTGAAACCGTGATAACATCTACATGAAAGCTCGCATTAACATGACAGTGGACGCAATTGTTGACAAATATTCTTTGGGATTCGCTGGAATATAGAAGTCGTCTCTACTCCTACGGTTCGTGGAACGGCGGGATATGATGAGATAACGAACGCAGAATGAAATACAGCAATAGTGATCTTCTCGGTTATGCAGTCATCACACTCTCGTTACATCTCAGTGGTTGGTCCCCTTATCTTGTTTGTAACTAGATAACGTAACAAGGTAAACTAGTTTTATAAGAAAGCTTTTCGAACGCGGTTGCTCGCATTGTCAGCGAAACAATATGATTCGAAAGTGGGACGACAGCTTTCAAAAAGGATCTTAAGCCGCATTCGTATCATTTGCGGAGCAACATTTATGATTCTTTCAACATGTTCTGTAATAGAACAAAAAAAAAAGTGACATTTTCATTCATCGTCATTCTCGTCGCTGTTTACGTGCAATTTTGCCTGCAGTAAACGTCATGCGATGTAACGAGGAACATTGTTGAAACGTTTTATATTCAGAAATGCATACAGTTGCTCCATTTTTTAAGAACAAATTTTGTTCGCCGTTGTAATCATCGCGTATTTTTGGATTCCTACGCCAATGGAACCAATGGTGTCTTCTTTATTGGTCACCTACCTTACAAATAAATCCAACGGTGTAAATTATACAAACGTATGAGGGATTGTCCTACCACTACACCATAATCCAAAACCCCATAAGGTTCGATATGCTTCAGTTTATAGAAATAAAAACCGAGACTACATGCATTCCACTATAATTATTTTTCATTTGGTCCCATCGCAAAATATTCGGTAGGAGCCGGGATAAATAAAAATAAAGTTATTTGGGGGTGGGAATTTGTCACCCCATAATTATTTTTTCTTCGAAAATGTCGTTACACTGTCGTACTTGATAGAAAATAATATTTAGCTCACATGGAGAGTATGTTTCATGGAAAAAATATGCTGTCATTTGGTGCCATCGCCAAATATTCGTTAGGAGCCGGGATAAATAAAAATAAAGTTATTTGGGGGTGGGAATTTGTCACCCCATAATTATTTTTTCTTCGAAAATGTCGTTACACTGTCATACTTGATAGAAAATAATATTTAGCTCACATGGAGAGTATGTTTCATGGGAAAAATGTGCTGTCATTTGGTCCCATCGCAAAATATTCGTTAGGAGCCGGGATAAATAAAAATAAAGTTATTTGGGGGTGGGAATTTGTCACCCCATAATTATTTTTTCTTCGAAAATGTCGTTACACTGTCGTACTTGATAGAAAATAATATTTAGCTCACATGGAGAGTATGTTTCATGGGAAAAATATGCTGTCATTTGGTGCCATCGCCAAATATTCGTTAGGAGCCGGGATAAATAAAAATAAAGTTATTTGGGGGTGGGAATTTGTCACCCCATAATTATTTTTTCAACGAAAATGTCGTTACACTGTCGTACTTGATAGAAAATAATATTTAGCTCACATGGAGAGTATGTTTCATGGAAAAAATATGCTGTCATTTGGTGCCATCGCCAAATATTCGTTAGGAGCCGGGATAAATAAAAATAAAGTTATTTGGGGTGGGAATTTGTCACCCCATAATTATTTTTTCTTCGAAAATGTCGTTACACTGTCGTACTTGATAGAAAATAATATTTAGCTCACATGGAGAGTATGTTTCATGGGAAAAATATGCTGTCATTTGGTGCCATCGCCAAATATTCGTTAGGAGCCGGGATAAATAAAAATAAAGTTATTTGGGGGTGGGAATTTGTCACACCATAATTATTTTTTCTTCGAAAATGTCGTTACACTGTCGTACTTGATAGAAAATAATATTTAGCTCACATGGAGGGTATATTTCATGGGAAAAATGTGCTGTTATTGTTACAAATGAATATTCGCTTTGAAAGGTAGCGAACGATTCGTAGGGATGGTTTTAGCCAAAATCCTAAAATATGTCAATTGAATTGTTTGATTTTATTTACACAAATATTGTTTTCTTATTTTTCGTGGCTAAATTGATCTTTTACAGTGACGTAAAAGTGTTTATTACACTTACAATTAGAATTCACCGATAGTCAATTTTATTTTGCAAGTTTGTGCCAACATTTGTATTGACTCCTTGTGGAATAAATGAATATTAATATTCGTACGCAATAGATTTCATATTTACAACGTGTATACATATATGTATTTTTAATATAACACTTTGTAATATATAATTAACACACACATGTAATAAAACCCTCACCGATGCTCTCTATATTATATTATTTCAAATTGTTTACGTACAATTCCATCCACAGCAAACGTGAAACAGTAAAATGACAAACCAAAAATTGTTAAACTGCACAATTGCATAAATTGTGTATTAGGAAATTGTACAATTGCATGCAACAAGAAAAATTGATTTATGTTTATAGACATTTTTAATATTTTAGAATTCGCACAAATGGATATTCTTAATATTTGCTATTTAGTAATTGATTTTAATATTCAATATTTTCATATAGATATTTTTAATTACTATACGTCAAAATAAATCCAATATAAATTAAATTTGGTTTCTGCCCGATTTATGCTTTATTTTTGAAGAATAAATTTCCCCAAAGTGTCATTTATTCTCGGATTCTGACGTTAATAAAATACTGATCAGAGACAGTATTCTCAGAAAGCTAAATTCATTTTCGCGAAGTCTGCCTCAAATATTTATAATGACTCTTCCTGCAAATGATGAATAATTATGTGCCCGTCCAATCACTTTTGCGTTTATGGTCCATACCTATATTTTTTATATCGCACATCCTGATCCGATAATGTACAAAAGTGTCACAATCGAGGGGTAAAACCACTCTAGGATTTTCAAAAAATCGATGTTTTTTTTCGCTTAAATGATACTTTAGGGTCATAAAAACGATATGCCATTTGATTTATATTTAATTTTAATTTTATAAAATTTTTGAATATATTTTATCTATTTCTCTAAAATCTGTCATTATATTAACATTATTTTTATTACAATGTTGAATATGTAAAGCTTCTAAGGTTTTTCTTTTTGTTAAATTTGTTTCGATTTCTAAAATTTTTATTTTCCAAATTGAAACTGTGTTTTGTCTCTAAACTATGTTTTGCTAATCCTAAATGTTAAAAGGTTAGAAGTAAACAAAAATTTTAAGGATTAAAGTGTTCATAAAACTTTAAACGCGTTTTTCTCGAAACCACTTTTTCCAAATTGGGAGGACCGATTTCTCGGAGACTATTGCATGGATCGATTTGAAATTTTTACAGTAGCTTCACAACAATATTCTCTTTGGAAGTACGTAGCCGTTTTTTGATTCAACGTAAACTTTTTTTCTTATAAACAATTTAATGCTCATTTTTAGGGCAAAAAATTGATACTCCCAAAATGAATTGTCAAATTTAGGTCTTTTTTTCTGCCTCTAGAGTGGTTTTACCCCTTAATGCAAATGTGTAACAAAAACCCCGGGATATTATTTTAAACCGTTGTTAAATATTTTTTGGCACATTGAGCGTCCTCCATTTTGGTTATGGATCAATTTACGTCGTCATTATTAAATTAGTATACAAATTAGTATATTTGAATACTAAATTACGTAATGATTGTTTATCAGTAGGTACCAACGTTATTTTGACGTTAGCTCGCCTAGTGGGGTCTGAGATGCCCCAGTCTAACTCAGTTCCAATTTAATTATTGACTACTGGGGTCTGAAACGCCCCAGCCTGGTTAATCTCCAATCTATGCACCTCTAGAGGTGGTAATAAATTTCGACAATTTTTTTTCCATACTAAAAATTATATTTTCACAAAATAACTCATACTGTCTCTCAAAATAACATTTAACGATTATCATACATTTTTTTGAATCATTGAAAGTCAGTAGTTTCCATGGAATACAAATTTTCATCACTGGGGCTTGAAGAACCCCGGTGTGCCAACTATGTTATTCCGATGAAATGGGGACGAGCTAAGAGTTGAACTAAGTCGATTTTTTTTTAAATCTTTGGTAATACTTTGAACTCTGGGGATACGAAATTTAATGATCGAGGAACGATGACGTCCGAAAATTCGCTGTAAAAGCGCAGCAACGGGTAAAGTTTCGAACGTTCCACCCAAAGTAGGTGAACTCGGGCATTTGAATTTCATAGGAACGGCTAAACTGTAGCTTCTATTCATAACCCCAGCGAATCGTTCCTTTGGGAGCACGATTTCGTATTCTTGCTTTTTGTATCCCACAAATTTCGAAATTTGAAATTAACAAAAGCTCCCAACTCAAAATAGCGATCTCGTTGTTTTAAACTCGTGCGAAAACATTTAAACTATCCGGAATATTACATGCCTTTAGTTTCCTGCCGAGCAAAGCAGGAAACGAGGTGCGCTGCAATATGAAACTGGCTCCGTTCTTCTCCCAAGAAATTCGCGGATGGAAGTCTAATTTTCTTTACTTCCATCCTACTTCTAAAGTTGGATGAAATCCAGCAAAAAATAATGGATAGGGATTTGAAAAAAAAAAGAAGAAAATAAAAGCAAACAACCATACCATGTCTTTGGTACCTTATACCCAATCTCGTAAGCAATACACGTATAAGATTGGTAAATAGAGATTACTGCAACCTGTATCCATAGTTAAATTTCAATTTTCTGACTCCTCTCAGTTTCAAATCCACCTTCGTAAATCTTAACCCTTTCGTTGCCATTTTCCTTTCACGTCAACCATTTTTTGCAGTATTTGGTACATTTAGCGTGCGGAAAATATATTTGGCGTCTGTAAAAAAATATTTAGCGTGCGTAAAATACATTGAGTGTGCGCAAAATATACTTAGCGCGCGTCAAATATATTTAGCGTGCGCAAAATATATTTAGCGCCTGTAACAAATATTTAGCGTGCGTAAAATGCATTTAGTGTGCGCAAAATACACTTAGCGTCTGTAAAAAAATATTTAGCGTGCGTAAAATATATTTAGCGCCTGTAAAAAAAATATTTAGCGTGCGTAAAATATATTTAGTGCGCGTAAAATACATTCAGTGTGCACAAAATACCCTTAGCGCGCGTCAAATATATTTAGCGTGCGCAAAATATATTTATCGTCTGTAAAAAAATATTTAGCGTGCGTAAAATACATTTAGTGTGCGCAAAATACACTTAGCGTCTGTAAAAAAAGATTTAGCTAGCATAAAATATATTTAGCGCCTGTAAAAAAAATATTTAGCGTGCGCAAAATACACTTAGCGTCTGTAAACAAATATTAAGCGTGCGTAAAATACATTTAGCGCCTGTAAAAAAAATATTTAGCGTGCGTAAAATATATTTAGTGCACGTAAAATACATTTAGCGTCTGTAAAAAAATATTTAGCGTGCGTAAAATATATTTAGCGCCTGTAAAAAAAATATTTAGTCTGCGTAAAATATATTTAGTGCGCGTAAAATACATTTAGTGTGCGCAAAATACCCTTAGCGCGCGTCAAATATATTTAGCGTGCGCAGAATATATTTAGCGCCTGTAAAAGAAATATTTAGCGTGCGTAAAATATATTTAGTGCGCGTAAAATACATTTAGCGTCTGTAAAAAAATATTTAGCGTGCGTAAAATATATTTAACGCCTGTAAAAAAAATATTTAGCGTGCGTAAAATATATTTAGTGCGCGTAAAATATATTTAGTGTGCGCAAAATACACTTAGCGCGCGTAAAATATATTTAGCGTGCGCAAAATATATTCAGCGTCTGTAAAAAAATATTTAGCATACGTAAAATATATTTAGTGTGCGCAAAATACACTTAGCGTCTGTAAAAAAATATTTAGCGTGCCTAAAATATATTTAGCGCCTGTAAAAAAATATTTAGCGTCTGTAAAAAATATTTAGCGTGCGTAAAATACATTTAGTGTGCGCAAAATAAATTTAGCGTCTGTAAAAAAAATATTTAGCGTGCGTAAAATACATTTAGCGCCTGTAAAAAAATATTTAGCGTGCATAAAATATATTTGGTGCGCGTAAAATACACTTAGCGCGCGTAAGATACATTTAGTGTGCGCAAAATACATTCAGCGCGCGTAAAATATATTTAGCGTGCGTGTATCAAATTTACGCATTCATTAGAAGAAAATAGAATACGTAACTCGGACGTATGACGATTATCGCACTCGTTCCATTAGTCGCGCTCGCTTCGATGGGGCGACAAACCGGACTCGTGCGATAATCGCCTATCTTACGCCCTCGTTGCGTCATGTACTAGATATTTTGTAACAACTTTCCTTATTTTGAAGAGTCCTTTTTTCTCGATAAACCTTTGTGTGCTAAGAAATAGGAGAAAATTGCAGGGGAAAAAGTTGTCTTATAGTTAGACCCCGGTCTCGATTGACTGTGACTCTTTCCGTGGAGAAATTTGAGAATGGAAATCCGATCAACGTATTACGTGCATGAAATTGTCAAACACGAATTACCGTAATCTGTACCGGATTAAGTTTCTTGTTCCTCTGAAAAGTCCCTAATGAGTTCATTGCACGGTTTTCCACATTTGCAGTACACACAAAAGGAAGTCTAATAGAATTGTCTTTAGATGTGGCAAACTGTGTGTTCATTCGTCCCATGGCTGGAAGGAAAAGTGATAAGTAGGTCAATTCTAATGCGATAAACTGCTACAAAAGCTATGATTTTCTTGGAATTCCTGGAAAATCTCTTACTTTCTCCAATTAAATGCCATATTCTTAAATATCATAATTAAAATTAATTTTTTTTATTTTTTATGTTTTTCTATTTTTTTAATATAGCTTTTACTTTCCTCTTCATGCGCATCTCATATTTTTCTACTTATAGTTAAATGTACGCTTTTGCATAATCGCTTTGATTTTGGCCTTTTTTTTTATTTTTCACTTTAGGCTCATGGGCAGGTAATTTTGCTGAAGCGGTCCAATATAGGCGCATTTCCCCTATCCGAAAAATAGTGATACGTATAAGTGTACGTAGTGAAGAGCTTAAAAGCTTTTCGTCCCTGAGAATAAATCTCTAACTGGATTTTGACTTGTGTGCAGCTACGCGAGTTATTCAAAGGCTTGATGAAAAAGGTTAAATAAATATAAATGAACCGAAATATTGGGTTATGGATGCTGTTGAAATTCATATGGGAAATACCATTTAAATTACAAATTAAAGAAAAATAATGACATATTCGTCAAAACATAGTAACCATTTGCTTTTATCATTATTTCATGTATTATTTCTGTAAAGGAAATTACATATTTTTAAATTTGCTTGTAAATTTTTATTATTATTATATGCAATTTTGTGCAACATCAGTTTTCAAATAAAATATATAAATGAAGTATATAAACTGTAAATGCGAAAAATTATAAAATAATTGCAATTCCACTAATTTTTAATTGACATTAATTTAATGAAACTATATTTTCATAAAAACAAAAACTTTAATGTTGAAAATTAAATCATGAAAATTAAGGTATTTGTTTCCCAAAATCAATTGATTCGACAAGATTCTTGAACTTTGCATAAATATAGTATTGCTATAAATAAACACTCATGCTAAATTTCTGGAAGATTTATCGTTTAGTTTCCGAGATATACGTAATTGAATTCGTGATTTTTCGATATGACTCCAATCAAGGAAATAACAAAAATGAGTAAATTTATCTTTTTTCGTTAAATCATATGAATTAGACGTATTTTTAACAAAGTTATGATTTTACAGTTTTTGTTTTTTAAATTTGTACACAATTTTATTACTTTTTTAGTATGCACTCTTATGAAACAATTCGTTAACACAACTTTTATCAGAAAACGCGATTCGACAGAGGTTCAAAATTTTGTATGTACAAAGAATTTACATTGACTAATTACATATTTTAATTGAGGATCGATTTACCGTTTGTAACCAAAGTTATACTTGTCGAAATTTGGAGTTATACTCAGAATTTGTAATCGTTGAAAGTACAGCGTGAGATTTGGCAACATTGTAAGAATTGTACATGAGTGTATGTATGTATAGATATATTTTTGAATACCTTCGCGACATGTCAACCTATTGTTTCTCGCGCGGGTAGAAACATGGAAAAATATATATGAAGCTAATTTATTATAATATTGTTAAATTACAAAAAATTTATAACTGGTTCGCTGTCGAGAGGTAGGTTACGTTGTTCTTCACGTTTCTTTGCCAAACCCTCACTACACTTTTTCTTCTGCACCAATACCTTATTTTTGATAAATCGACCTTTATATCGAGTTTGTGATGATATTTTTGATTTCTCCTTTTGATTTTCGTTAATTAAATTAATAGTAAATGTCACGAATGAGAAATCGAAACATTGATGTGAATATTGACACTGATATAGAATTAATCATTAAACAGCATTGCCAAATCTCAAGACTACGTAAAACAACCAAACGACTTTTATCGCTTGACTTACGTAGTTGGGAAACAAATACCTTAATGTACAAGCTAATTTTGATCAAAATTAGTGTATATACTAATTTCCATCGTTTTTATTCCTTCCCTATCGAATTTTAGAAAATTTTTGTTCCCCATGCAAGTTCAACAAACGCTGTATAATAATAACAATAATAATAATAATAATAATAATAATATTAATAGTAATAATAATAATAATAATAATAATAATAATATACCGATAATTATTTTAGTTATATTTATAATATATATTAATTCACTTTTTCTATTACAACTATAAAAACAGGTAGAATTTGATTGAACTCATGACGCGAGTTAAGTGCCCAATTATTACTCATTTAGTCAAGCCAATTTATCGCTACTTATGCCAATTATTTGGATAAAGCTCTCTCTCGCTTCCACCTCCATCGTCTCTTTTCATTTTATACGCTCGAGGAGCTTTAAAAAGTATGCCAACTTCACCTATAAAAAATAACTCCTTCATTCCAATAGATTGAATCCCTCAAAGAAATCTGTATGGTAGGAACAGGAACTTGAAAGGCACATATACATAATAAAGTTACACAGAGAAGCAAAAATGCCTGAACGTAGACGAAAAAAAAAAAAACTGAAGAAGTACCGTAATATGATAATATGCGTAAATAATATATAATAATTTTCATCCCGTTGAAGCAAATTATTTTGATGATAAAAATATATTGCCTGTAAAATTATATAGAAATTTTCCGTTCCCTCGGAAACAGCATATACATATTAAAATCATAAACATACGATTTCAAAAAACCAAATCTCTTATGTGAATAAAAATTATTCGTAAAATTTGTTAAGAAAACAATTTTAAAAAAAGTTCCCATTATGAAAAATAGTAAAATTGCATAAAAAAATAATAATAAAAGCCAGAAGCAAATCTATAAAATATGTAAATTTCTTTGTAAAAATAATACAAACGTTTGCTACAAAATTAATATCAATTGCTACTTAATCGTTGATTTAATCGTGAAAGTTGTTGGAACAACATTATATGGAGCTACAATACACGATCGATCCCATATTTTACTGCAACAATACACTCGACTTCTAAATCTTTTGACAAATTGGTGTTAGTTGACAATCTTGGGACAATTGGGACATTCGAAACTTTGGACAAAATAAACCACGCCCACCGGCCGCTGTCATTGGCTACCATGCCGGGGCGGTGAGTATTCGCCTCAAGCTCGCGTGCAGTGGAAACTCGCCTTCAGGCTTTCAACGATTTTTCGCATATTACGTCACGTTTAAGTTTCGCGCGTAAAATATCGGTTACTAATTTACCCAGAGCTGGTCGGAACTCGTTAGTTCATTGCCATATTTACGAAAGCCCGGTATCAATGCCAATTCCATGCCAACCCATTGCACATACAGTGAAATATCCCATTTCCTTCGGGTCCATTTCAATATTCCGCTATCTGCATCTCGGTGTACTCAATTATCTCTTCACTCGTAAGTATTCTCTATGCATTTCTCGGTTCATCCATTCGCGCTGCAATCCCTGCCATGTATTGCTTCCGCGACTTAATAATCCCAAATATACCCAGTATTGCATCTGCCATTTTCTTTCTCTCGCTTTTCCGGGCTAAGAATTTTATTTGAAATCTCCGCGCAGGTACAGGGTCTCTCAGGCGCTGCATTAAACCCTGATCACTTGGGGTCTGAAAGACCCCATCACCAATTTCAGCGTAAAATTTGTTCGAGACCACGCTGGGACCGGGACCCGGAGAAAGGTTATTAACACTTTCCCGCCCGCACGTCTGATCGGGATCCTTTCGTTTGACGCCGGTATAAATCTTTATGTACGACACCAACGTGGTGCCACCGGACGGCATAGTGTTATTAAATTTTCTCTCGAAGGTGTCGACACCGTTACAAAGTCTTCCGGTCAAAGAACTTCAAGAACCACGTATCGTTTCCACGAGAAACTATACTGGTAAACTAATTATTCAATATATTCTCACTTGAAAGTTAGTTAACAACGCCCGTGACGCTAAAAGTTCATCGAGCAACTGGAAATATACGCGTTCCCTAAATATATTCCCTGCTCGGTTCCGTCCCTAATGTTATTTCCACTGTCGAAGCTCGTTCCTCGCAATGTCAGTATTTAAAGTTATCGACCCGTTGAAATACTTTTACATTTCCAGGCGAATACTCGGCTCCCTGGTCGCACGGCGCTCCACTCGTTATCGTGTATTTTGTCTTTTCCGCGCAACTTTATAAATGTACTTGCCCGGCCTTGGTTATTAATATTTCCGCGATTTTATTATCGTCTTTTTATTATCTCCCAACAAATCTATAGCGTATACTAATAATCGTGTCGTCCCGTCCAACGCTAGTCCTTCCTTCGCTCCCTGCGTATCTTTAATCCGGTCTTCCAGTACAAAGGTGAACAAAGGGGGCTATCGCGCCTCCCTGTTTCATCCCGCTATGGATATTGAAAGTATCCGAGAGTTTGTTATCTATTTTAACTTCGACTCTTTTGTTCGACGAACGAACCTCAACTGATTTCACCAGTTTTTTTTTCCCAGAGATTTCTAACTGTGATACATTTTCATACATTTTATTTCGTTTCACCAACGATATGTTGGATGTCGCACATCATTTTCTGTAAACAACTGTAACCAAACTTGAGGAAAACTTTCTCCAGGAGTAAGACCCTATATTTTATATGTTTATAGAAAAGAAGGTCCTTGAGTCCGCCAAAGGACCATACTAAGTATTAAGTCTTATCAATTTAAATGTTTAGGTGTAGAACCCTTCAAGATCCGCCTTATCTTTGTGTGTCCCATCAGTCCCACTACTTCTCCCAAAATTCTTCCTGATTTTCCTCCTAGACACTAGGTTTCCTTAACCCTAGAACAGCACACCTCCAAACTCGAACGTAAAGAGCGTAATCGATTTTCCAAAAAAGGTATTTATTTTGAAAAATGAAGGGTGTGATTTTTAGAGAATTACTAATTTTCGTAATATCGCACATAATTACAGATTTGGAGTTCGGACAATTTTCGATTTTGGATAATGGAGTTCGAAAATCGCGTGGGGTCATATTGACCCCATGTGCTGTTCTAGGGTTAAGGTTCCTCCTGGAAATCTAAGTCAGATTCATCCTAAGCTCCAAGTAGTCACATACAAAATTGTCAAATGGAAGATCAAATAGAAGTTTAAATTTAAGGTATTTGTTTCCCAACTACGTAGGTCAAGCGATAACAGTCGCTTGGTTGTTTTACGTAGTCTTGAGATTTGGCAATGCTGTTTGACGATCAATTCTATATCAGTGTCAATATTCACATCAATGTTTCGATTTCTCATTCGTGACATTTACTATTAATTTAATTAACGAACATCAAAACGAGAAATCAAAAATGCCATCACAAACTCGATATAAAGGTCGATTTATCAAAAATAAGGTATTGGTGCAGAAGAAAAAGTGTAGTGAGGGTTTGGCAAAGAAACGTGAAGAACAACGTAACCTACCTTTCGACAGCGAACCAGTTATAAATTTTTTGTAATTTAACAATATTATAATAAATTAGCTTCATATATATTTTTCCATGTTTCTACCCGCGCGAGAAACAATAGGTTGACATGTCGCGAAGTTATTCAAAAATATATCTATACACTCATGTAGAAATCTTACAATGTTGCCAAATCTCACACTGTACTTTCAACGATTACAAATTCTGAGTATAACTCCAACTTTCGACAAGTATAACTTTGGTTACAAACGGTAAATCGATCCTCAATTAAAATATGTAATTAGTCAATGTAAATACTTTGTACATACAAAATTTGGAACCTCTCTTGAATCGCGTTTTCTGATAAAAGTTGTGTTAACGAATTGTTTCATAAGAGTGCATACTAAAAAAGTAATAAAATTGTGTAAAAATTTAAAAAACAAAAACTGTAAAATCATAACTTTGTTAACAATACGTCTAATTCGTATGATTTAACGAAAAAAAGATAAATTTACTCATTTTTGTTGTTATTTTCTTGATTGGAGTCATATCGAAAAATCACGAATTCAATTACGTATATCTCGGAAACTAAACGGTAAATTTTCCAGAAATTTAGCATGAGTGTTTATTTATAGCAATACTGTATTTATGAAAAGTTTCAGAATTTTGTCGAATCAATTGATTTTGGGAAACAAATACCTTTATTCAAGTGTTTGCATCGCGTGATTATAACGAAAAAAATAAACAGACATTCTAAGAGTAAGTCACTTATGTCTTTTAACCAGCTTTCCCTGAAAAATCGTCCAAACCCGAGCCACAAATGATTACCGACAACTGGCTCATCAATGTTAACCATGATAGGGCCACGAATGCGTATCTTAGCCGGCTGACGAACAATTGCCAAAGCTGAGCCATGAATACTGGTCGTGACACGCTAACGATTGCCGTTACTGGGCCGGCACGGTGAGCCATTATTGGGCCCAAGTTATCATCCCATGACACAACCATTACCGCGCCAACACTGGTTGCCAATACCGCGCCATTACTGAAAGCTTGGCCGTCATTAATGGCCCTATATTGGCCAATTGAATTGCCCTTGATTATACGAACTCGATCCGTTAAAATTTGTAATTTGTAATTTACTTTAATCCGAAATTTCGTAGTAATGATAGATTGATTTTGTTTGCAATCACCCCGTCCGTGAGATTTGGAGGCTTGTTAGCACGGGACAAATAAGTGCATATGAATTTCGCTACTCGGATTACATTTTTAATAACGCTGTGTATAATATCATCATATTTTGCAAGAAGGGTATAAATATCTTCGTATCCAATATCGATATTTTTGTTTGTAATTATAAAAACGGCTATTTTCATTACAAAATAATAATACAATTATTGACAACCTGCCTCTGGCTACATTATATTTATCTTCAACATACAAAGTGCGGATAGAAGCATCGGGCAAAATTCATGTGGGAAATTAAACCCGAGGATAATTTGAAGTATCGAGCAGGTACATACAAGAATCTGCATACATTCATAAATTATTAATATTGTTGTGATTATTATTATTTTTATTATTATTATTATTATTATTATTCCGGTATGAAAATATAATCTTTTATCTAATAAAAAACAATAAAAATGTCTATACTTCCGGAGCAGAAAATAGGCACACTTACCTATTTTTGTTCCTATTTATAAAAATACGTTAGGAATCTAACAACTTCTAATTACAATAAAAATTTATTTTTGGGTTGTTTCCTTAAGTCGCTAGATTAAATACGAGCTTTTAGATGCTATTTATTTTTGGCTTATCGACTTTCTGGTAAATATTTACATTGAAGTACACGAGGAGCGTCTATCCCAATGAAATGCAGTCTGGGACGAGATTTTAGATTGGAAACTGATTTCAAAGCTTGTAATACCAAGCCAAAACAATTTCGAAATGTTTCTTCACCGCATTTTTGGAAAGGCGTTCAGGGGAGTCCAATGGTTAGCATAAATTCCAGGTTTGAGGCTCGAAATTGGCATGGCATCACGTTGGTGCCATGCGAAAACTATCCGGCAAACACCGGTGGCACCACGTTGGTGCCATGCGAAAACTTTCTTGCAAGCACCGGTGGCACCACGTTGGCGCCATGCGAAAACTTTCTTGCAAGCACCGGTGGCACAACGTTGGTGCCACGCGAAAACTATCGGGCAAGCCCCGGTGGCACCACGTTGGTGTCGTACACAAAGATTTATACCGGCGCCAAACGAAGGAATCCCGATCGGACGTGCGGAAGGTAAAGTGTTAATGTATCTCCTTTAAGTACAAGAATTTTATGAAAGTCAAGATAGGAATTACACCCCGGTAGAAATTTATGTATAGGCCGCGTGCTGTCTCAAACTTTATTATCTTAGTCTGCGACTGGACAGTTACAAATTGCTACTTGGGATACGTTAATTGCATCGCCAGAAGAAATATATCCGTAAACATTCTTCCCCAATCACCGTTGAAAGGAATCACAAACAAAAAATTTCCGTTTCCGCGTCGTCCTTTTTTGTTTTTCTTATTTGATTATCGCGTGAACGAAAAATTGCTGGTACAGGAAGTTACAGCCTCACTGACGGACGGATTTATTAGTGAAAAAGTTGACGAGTAAAAATGTACGCCACTCAAAGAGAGATTTTTATCTAAAATGAGGATGCTGCAATATTTGCCGATCTCGCACTATCTTTTGGCAGTTGCAGCCGTTCGCTGGCAACTTTGGCGATATTACACCATTGATTTGTTACAAATGGCGCCCGTTTTGGTCCATCTTTCATCCCTTCATGGTACAATATTGTGCAGGTAATTATGAAAGTGGCCCAAGTCATTCATGTACGACACCAATGTGGTGTCACCGGCGCTTGTCCGATAACTTTCGCATGGCACCAACGTGGTGCCACCGGACGGCACGGTGTTAATATATTTTATTAAGGAATGACTCCCTATTCACGCCGCGTGGGTCGTAATGGTATACGCTATTGCGTTTGTCATAACCAGCACGGCCTGAACGGAAAGTTTAGTGCCGGTCACAGGTGACCGACATGGCAGTCAACGTGTTAATTTCCTTTTTAATATTGATTGCTTCTAGAATACGACGTTTGAACCCGTTACATTCTTTTTTTAAGATTTTAAATTTAGAGAAGTTCAAATTGTGTTGGTTTTTCAATACGTGTTTTGTTAATCCTGTACTATTTCTGACATTGTTTCTCAGCAGCCTTTCTCCAACAGGCAAACTTTCATGGGAACACCATTGTTCCAAGCTTCCGGATAAAAATACAAATCCAACCAGCCGACCAATCTGAAATTTTTACACGTTCGCATACACACAGCACTGGCTGTAGAAAATAAAAACTAGAATCAGGCTTTTGTGGTAAAAATAAAATGATACATTTTCTCCACGGCAAAACTGTAACAAAAGCAAAAACATGTAGAACATGGGATTGGATTATCTGCCGTTTTGTTAAATTTTAGCTTACGTAACTAATTTTAGTTCGATCCGTGGCCCGTAGAATAATGTGCGAAAATTGTAGATCCTTTGGCTGAATAATTTTTTTTTCTTATTCCGCAAGTTGAAAAATGCTGTTTCGAGAAAACCGCGTTTAAAGTTTGACTGCTTCGAGCGATGCAACTATACCGCATTTATGCAAAAAGTCGAAATACGTGGAATTGTGCTGCCTCAATTTTACAGTATATTCCTGAAGGTACATACTTTCCCAAAAAGTGAAGAGAAAGAAAAAAGATTGCTCGGATATTGGCACGAGAATGCGCTTTCAAAATTATTTTCCCATCCTCCTTTAAAAGAGTAATTAGAATCTTGCTATTCTGCCTTTTCCCGCATTTCTCCCAATTAATTATATCAAATGTTGCAATTCTTTTCTAAAAGTCACAAGAACAACAACAACAACAACAACGTTTTCTCTTTCATTGACTTTCGCTTATTATCTCGAGGCAACTCTCATCCTTGAGAATATAAGGATCTTCTTTCTCCCTAAAATGAAAGAGTTTCTCTTATCCTAGGACGTAATAAAGGAACTCTTCTTCACGTCCTGTAATGATATACGAGGACAGTTTGATAAGTCAGTGACTTTTTGAATGAAAGATGTTTTTTTTTGTTGACAAATAAGCGTTTTATTCCTCAACGTAGTCTCCTTTTAGCTCAATACATTGAGTCCAGCGTTTTTCCAATTTTTTTTATTCCTTCCAAATAATAGGTTTTCTCAAGGCCCTCAAAATAGGAATTTGTTTCAGTGATGACCTCCTCATTCGACCCAAATCTCTTACCGCCCAGCCATTTCTTCAGGTTTGGAAACAGGAGTTAGTCGCAAGGGGCTAAATCTAGAGAATATGCTGGATGGGGTAGCAGTTCGTAGCCCAAAACCCAATCAGCACACGAAATTCACTTTTTTCCATTTTCCTTAAAATTGACGAGGTTGTCCACTTTCAATGGCTGTCAAACACAAACTAAATGACGCAGCTAGCTTAAGATTGGACAGTAGTCTTTTAATAGATAACAGTTGACGGGAGCAGTGTTGCATTTAAAGTTATTCCGCGGGAAATTCAAAAAGTCACTGACTTATCAAACTGCCCTCGTACTATGTATATTCCCTCATGTTTAAGGGGTAAAACCACTCTAGGATTTTCAAAAAATCGATGTTTTTTTTTTGCTCAAATGACACTTTAGGGTCATAAAAACAACATGCCATTTGATTTATAGTGGAAAACAAATGTTAAAAGAATATGTAATTTCTTCAGTCTTTCGGTCTTAAACTTCTTTATTGATAAATTTGTTGTGTTGACGTTTCGACAACTAATACGTTGTCATCTTCAGAACTATATATAACACAAATTAATATTATTAAGTATTACATAATTTATATATTTATTTTTCTAACATTTTTAATATTATTAATATCTACCACTGATTCTATTTATATTGTTAATTTCATATTATACTTTCTTAGATTTAAATTAATTTAATAATTCGAAAGTACAAATTAAAGGTGTTTTCGACTACATCATTATATTCGTAGTGACTGTTATGTTTGAAGCTATCAGTCTTGAAGTACATTTAAAGTCGTTGTGTATAACTCTGATTGAATGTCTGTGAGAATATGTGTATTATAATAAAGATGATATGTTTTCATTTTAGGAATGTTTCTGTTTCTTATTTTAAATACTGTTATCGTTATTTTCAGTTATGTACAATAATATTATGAAATTTTATTTGAAATCTAATAAAGTATTATATTAGAGGAACTTTGCATATTTTATCTTTTTGAATTATTTTAATTAATTTTAATTTTATAAAATTTTTCAATATATTTTATCTATTTCTCTAAAATCTGTCATTATATTAACATTATTATTATTACTATGTTGAATATGTAAAGCTTCTAAGGTTTTTCTTTCGGTTAGATTTTTTCGATTTCTAAAATTTTCATTTTTTCAAAATTAAAACTGTGTCAAAAGACACCTTTCAGAATTTTAATTTCGAATTATTTTCAATCTTTAATTTTATCTTTTTTTGAAATCCACAAATGGGAGTTGCTTCGTAAAGCAATTAAGCGTCTGTAACAAAATTTGGTATTAATTAAGAAAATCTATTTTAATTAAAACTCTATATTTTAGCTTTTGGATTTTTGATTACTCATAAATAGCACGGTAGAAATAGTTTTCCCACCGAGAAATGATAATTTTCTTCGAAACGCGTGCATTAAAAAATAAAAGTAGCATCGCACTCATTTTTTTAAGAAAATAAATATTTTCTATCCGTTATTCGTCTTCATCATTAGGAAAATTACATATATCAGATAACGTTGGATTCCCGGGAGGATATAAGCAAAATTTCCTCGAATTACACCGCAGTATCCGATACATATAAGTACGGTGAATGTTAATCAATTAAAAAAGTGTATCTTGAAAATTTATGTAATGAAATTAATACACCTGATCATAAATGTGTCAATGTATCCCAAGGGCACACAGTTGTAAACCACTGAACTGTTAAATTTAATCGAGATTGTTGGTTAAAACACGAATTGGTATGCAAATGATTACATTTTTTTCCATTAAATTAATGCTTTTTCGGAAAAAAATTCGAAAACGAGAATTTAGTTTTGTGTGAAACGTGGCATATGGCAAAATACAGCAAAAATATGGTAAAATACGGGAAACAGTGAAAGGCATAAAGGCGAGTTTCCACTGCACGCGAGCTTAAGGCGAATATTCACTGCCCCGGTCGCCAATGACAGCGGCTCATGGGTCAATGAAAGTAGATACAATTTTATGGGGTCCAATTGAACTTGATAACGCAGCGTCTGCAAAATTTATATTTACCGCGAATGGCTGAAGCTTATGTAGACACAACTTACGAGTTCCAAACGCCATAGTAAATTTATAGCAAAGGGATCCGTCGAGTGGAAGATTACGGGAAGGTATTGATACGAAACGCCATTTTCACTGCATTCAAGGACTCTGCATTTATGAGGTAGATCGAATTTACCGTGTACGGAGACCTCAAATAATCGATGAGTAACCTCAGTCAATACATTTTGCTTATACGATGAAGCATGGTATCACACACCGGCTTCCCAAAAGCTGCTGCTATTTCGAAACGATTGATGTGCCCCTGGGCCTTTGTATCAATGCCACTCTCATCTTAATACAAATCTGACTTTTCCGTTGCAAGCTCTCACGGTGATTGAACCATTCATCTATAAGTTGGTTCACCGAATGTGGTCGGCTTCGATAATTTTGCCATTACTGGGCCTCCAGAAAAATTTCCCAGAATAAATATGTGTAAAAATTGATATAAGTAACTGTCCAATTGAATTACATTAATTATTATTACAACAATAATTATAAAAATTTTTAAATGTTACGTTCATTAAAAATTATATTTATTTTCTTACTTATTTATTTTATTGATTTCAATGTAAAATTATCCGTTAGGAATTTTTGAATTACATATTTTTTTTTTTAATTTTATTTTATCAAATTTGTTTGTTCGAATAAATGAAAAGAGAATCGGAATCGCGTTGACTTGTTTGTTCCAGAATAATCAAAATCAAAGAATTAAGAGAAACGTCAAATGATTGCCAGAAATTACATGAAATTTGGATTCATGGATTGAAACACATGAATGCTCGTACAATTTTCATAAAAATTGATTCCAGAATCAACAAATACTGAAGTTCATTTGCAATTTAAATACGAGAAATTAAAAGATAGAATAGGTCCAGATCTGATTTAATAAATGACGTATTTTATTTAATATGGGACAATTTTTAGAAATTTATGGACAACTGCTGGAAAGTAATTGATTTTCAGCAATTTCTATGCCGTTTTAGAAATCGTTTTGGAAACCATTTTTACCAAAATTACAGAAAGAACTTTGTCAAGAAAAGAATTAGATATTTTTCGAATTACCTAAAAAATTGTGCATTAAATTTTTAGATCTTGCACATTTGTTGTTGAGGTATAAAAGATTAGGAAAAATTATGAAAAGAACTTTCCCAAAATATTTTGAAAAAAGTGAGGAATGATTCCCAAATTGGTGATCTTTTGTTGTTGTATTATTCGAGAAATTTGTTTTACATAATTTTACTTATAAACTGTAAAGATATTTCTGGAGTTATCTGAAAAATTATGAACCTATAAAATTCTAAAACTTCTTTCTAAAGGACATTTCTTGCAGATAATTATATTTCAATTTTGACAGATTCTCAAATATTTAGAAAAAAAAGGGTAAAATTTTGCAAAGCATGTCAGATGCATTCAAGTTTCTGAGATAAATTTTTCTCGGGAGAAAGACTGTATTCTTGTGATTATAGGCCTCTTTGATCAAATGCAAATCCCTTTGGTATGTTCTTTCTGATTGTCCTCGTAACCCAAATTTCGAATTTCTGGTCTAAAACGACACTTCTTCTTATGTCCAGAATAAATACGTGAAAAAATAGATATAACTTTTAATAAAGCGCATATCTCTGTCCAATTAACGGACGATTTCCACAGAAAAATAATTCCCATAAAATAAATAAATATAACAAATTGCTATGCGATAATTTCAAAATTTAACGATTGTAAATGAAAAAAAAGACAGTGTTTTTAGAAAAACGTGTTAATTAGAGAAATTCACAAATTTCTCTAATTAATAATACAACGATAAAAGATTAGCAATTTAATGTCTGTATTGTACGTTAAAGCACAAATTTACAATATTGATAAATTTCTAATATAAGTAAATTGAATAAATAAATTGAAAATGTAAATAAATTTCTAATAAAAATTTCTAATAAAAATATTTGAAACTGAAAATATTTTTAAAAATGTAAGGAATAATTCCCAAATTCGTAATTTTCTATTGTTGTATTTTGTAAATTCTGAAAAAATTGTATTTTACTTTTAATATAAAAAAAATATTCTATGAATTTTTTTAGAATTTTTTACCGTTTTGTTATTGACAAAATCGAATAAAAATAAAAGGTAATTTAACATGTGCTGTTATGGCGAGTAAAGTTTGATACGAAAAATAATTACTTTTAGAATGTTCAAAAACGAAATAAAATTTCTTATCGGATAAATCAAAGGTTGCTAATTATTTCAGAGAAAGATAGACGAGATTTACCGTTTATTTATAGTCTAAATTAATTGATTAAATCGTAATATACAGATTTTACATCAGCTGAACGTTAGACTTGGCAACACCGCTTTTCAATTAGGCGGTAAATTTGAACTGCTGTGTGAAACTGAATATGTAACAAAAACATAGGGAATGTGTTATCCTGTTTCTTGTTTATAGATTGTATCTTTTTATTCTTTTCCCCATTTCTGAGCATTGCCGAAAACGTTTTAATTGCTTCTTGCACGAGAATTTTCCTTTTAACCTCCCTTGTCAATTTTGTGATTCAGCCGACATTTTGAGGTTAAGATATGCTCTATTGTGCTCTGTAGTTATGTTGGCAGTCAAACCGAGCCGAACTATTACCATCCGTTAAACACTTATATTGCGCTATTGCCAAGTTTCGCTAGAATTTTTATGTACTTGAATATGAATATTATTATAGCAAATTCGTAATTACAAAAAATTACATTTAATAAAAAAATCGATTTTAAAAATTTTATTACCTACTTGTATTATTTATTTATATTTACGATAATTTTAAATAATTAATATTTTAGATAATTGAGGTTGGCAGTACTCAATCGCCACAATGTATAAGCATAGGAAATTTCCCCGCACTGCTCACCCTTCTAAGACTCTGGCGAACGTCCTTAAATTACCTAAAAAAAATTATGCAGAAAATTTTCAAATCTTGCACATTTTTTATATTCGAAACTCGAAATTCAAATTTTAAAAGGTGTCTTTTGGACTGAAATAGTGTTAACGTTCAATGTTCAACCAAAATTCCAAAAATACATTTATTCAAAAACTGTTTAGTGGCACACGGCGCATTTTCATCCCACTGCCTGAGCATACATATTTTGGACATCACGTATATCACTAAAAATGTCTGATACCCATGAAAAAAAAAATTGAACTCGTAAACTTCGCTTTCGAATAAAATGAAAATAATAAAATGCTCAGTAACAGCTGGCGCAGCATTAATAATATTTGCCGGGCCAGATTATTTGAATTATATATTTCTCTCACCTTCCCTTTTTATTCCCTCCTGTTACGGAAAAATAGCGAGATTCGAAATCACAATGCACCATTACAAACTTGTCGGGTAACTTTAGGTAATAATTTGAGGTTCCTATCTCGGAGGATCCTAGCTGTTTGTTTGCAATATCGAGGCACGTTCAACTCGATCCTTCCATCGCTTGTGAACAATATTTAGCAGCGTAATTTGTTTTATCGTTTCGGTCGTAATCATCGATTAACTTCTCGCGCAGTTTAGCTTAATGCAAACTAATATTTGCAGTTACTAACCCGTGTAGGAGCTGCAGCACAGCTTATAATGTGCTCCGAAGCACTTTCCGATCGATTGCTCCGGACAGGATTTGAACCCACGACCCTTAACGTGAAAGTCAAGTGTTCGTTCTGCTCCACCACTACGTCATCCAGAAGTGATGGAAGTACCGTTATTGAAAAAGCTAATATAATATAGACATCAACGACATATGTATTATACATGCTCCCTTTTAACTCTTAAACCCTTTGACCGACCTGAACCGAATTTTACACGGTTGCTCTCTAGGAGATTGCACAAAATATAGGCTGCCGTAAAATCTAGACTTTCCATCCCTCCACCTGATTTCATCCCCTTGACACTTTATGGAACGTCCGTCTGTACGCTCCCTATTAACCCCGTAAACTCTTTGACCGATCTGGACCACATTTTGAATAATTGGTCTCCATTGCACTGCAGGAAATACGGTCTACCATGGAACCTGGACTTCTAAAGTTTCCCTGATTTCATCCCCCTGGACATTTTGTGACAATTTTATTGAAAAATTAATGTCACATTGAAGAAAAATATATTTATAGACAAAGCCTGGGAAACTTTACCATGAAATCTAGACTTTCCATGCCTCCACCTGATTTCATCCCCTTGAGACTTTATAGGTCTATCTGTATGTTCCCCATTAACTCCTAAACTCTTTAATATTGCACAGAACAAAAATATATTTATAGCCAAAGCCTGGGAAACTTTAGATTTAGTTACAATAAGCCTTTCAGGCTAATAATTTTTCTAACTTTATTTTACCAACTTTGTCCTAGCAAATATTTTGGAGTTTTGGAACTGATAGGTACATTAGTTTGGTTAACGGTAGACCGCTGTGTCCACCGTGTGGCAATTTCGTCTATGTTGGGGTCCTAATTTTGCCTATGACACTAAATATCAATATACATATTAATTAATGATAACTTCCATAGAAAATGGCATGATAATACAATTAAGCACATGCATGGAATGTAAATTTCAGAAACTTGTAATTAATATTCGTAATTGTGACTTGCCGAATACCTTTTATTGTTAAGCAATGAAGTTGAGGACCATAGAAGGATCGAAATGCAGATATGTATTCTGTAATTCAATGTAGCCTCATTACATGTACAGTTTATTTATTATTGGCAACAATTTAAATCTTCATAAATTTTAAAGTTGTATTTTACTGGATTGCTCTCATTTATCTACTGCACAAGTTATATGAAAATATAAATTCAATACAGTAAAATAAAATTGATAAACGTTTTATGTGGAAATCATGTATTTTACAAAATTTTGGTAGGAAGTTATAAGGACAATTCTACAAATTATTAATTTTGCAAACCATACCTTAAATAACGAAAATTACCCTGCTGTTTAGCAAATTTTGATCATAAAATTGTATATTTATAAATTATTATCGCAAACATGAAACAGAAAAGAAAAAGAATGCCTTGGTTTAATGCATTTAAAATGCAAAAGGAAAGTCGTTTTATTAAAATTTAAAAAAACCATTTTTGTTTAATTTTTTAGACAATGATCAACGGTTCAATTCTACATGAGAAAAACTTTAATTATAAAAATAATAAGGAAACTATGTTGACGTTAATTATTGTAAAAGAAAATTTTCAGCATTATCATTCATTCAACAATGTCTCCCACTTCGAAATTTTCGAGTTTATTATTCCAGAAAAAATAATTAATATAACTACACTCCAATTATTAATCTACAACGAGAAAAAATTTCAATTATGAAGACTAACAAGGAAACCGTGTAGAAATTTATTATTTGAAAAGAAAATTTTTAGTATCATTATTTTATCAACTTGAATTATTATACATCAAACTTCAACATTTTCAAATTTATTATGCCAAAATGAAGTTATGAATAATTAGACTCTATAATGACGGGAATTTCAACTATCATAACTAATTTGTAGACTGTGTAAAGAATCTTTGTTCCAAAAGAAAATGTTTAACATAATTATTGTGCCAATTTAAATTATTACATTTTCAAATTTGTTGTTCCAAAAAGGAATGGTGAATAATTGGAGTCTACAATGACGAAAACTTCAATTACTATAATTGACGTGTAAACTATGTGGAGATTGGTTATTCCAAAAGAAAATTTTTAACATTACATTCACAAGTTTGAATTTTTTTTAATTTATGATTCCAAAATAATAATTATAATTATTGGAGTTTACAAAGAAAAAAAAATTCAATTATGAAAACTAACAAGGACACTGTATAGCAATTCATCCTTTGAAGAGAAAATTTTGTTCAAGTTCCACGTGAACAAAAACTTAAAACAGAGAGTGGAAGCTTCAAGATAAATCAAAATTAACGAGAATGTATGCGAAATTTAATGCACTGGTGAGCATACAATTTTCCATGAAATTCCATCCAGAATCTTTGTTACTTTATTGAATCATCAATGCGCTTTCAGTTGCTCTCGTGACTTTCCGCGCTGTTGCATTCAGCTCCAAATAAATTTGAGATCGGTATTTGGTTTTATTATATTTGCATGAAACACTCAGAATCAGATGAGATGTTTCAAACTATACTTTTACGTTACGCGAATTTTTCTCAGAACAAAATTGTGTGGATATTGGCTTCTTTGTGAGAACAAACATCGTCGAATCCCTTCGTGATTTTTATTCAAACAAATGCAGATAGAAACGCTATTCGAGTATGCAGTGATGTTAATATTTGCAAATTTTCTGTTGCAAAGTGCAATCATTTGGGGTGACATGCAGGTACAGTTAATTATAATGGATAAGCATCGCTAATGGATATTTAAAAGTTAGTGCAAATGATAGATCAAATTACCAATCATACAAATTACTCATTTCATTGAAGTGTAGTACATATACATATATGTATACAAATAATGACATACTACGGTTTATTAATTTTTTATCAGCCTTTATAGCTTATATTACTTGTGACAGCAACTTTTGCTAGGATATTTTCATTTATTTGGGGAAAACACTTAAACATGAGGTACAGAGATAATTTAATTTGAAGAGTAATTAATAAATAAACTATTGACAACTGCTGCAAAATAATCACAATTTATGGCTGTTATTATATTATTGATATGTTAATATATTAGTTATATATATATAGAATTTGCAACCTCTCAACTTGGACGAACAATAGTTCACAAGTTAAGGACGTTTGCCAGAAAGTTTTAATATGTCAAAACATTCTGAAAAAAATTGTATCTTATTCTTAATATAAAAAAAATATTCTATGAATTTTTTCAGAATTTTTTACCGTTTTGTTATTGACAAAATCGAATAAAAATAAAAGGTAATTTAACATGTGCTCTTATGGCGAGTAAAGTTTGATATGAAAAATAATTACTTTTAGAATGTTCAAAAACGAAATAAAATTTCTTATCGAATAAATCAAAGCTTGCTAATCATTTCAGAGAAAGATAGACGAGATTTACCGTTTATTTATAGTCTAAATTATTTGATTAAATCGTAATATACAGATTTTACATCAGCTGAACGTTAGACTTGGCAACACCGCTTTTCAATTACGCGGTAAATTTGAACTGCTGTGTGAAACTGAATATGTAACAAAAACATAGGGAATGCGTTATCCTATTCCTTGTTTATAGATTGTATCTTTTTATTCTTTTTCCCCATTTCTGAGCATTGCCGAAAACGTTTTAATTGCTTCTTGCACGAGAATTTTCCTTTTAACCTCACTTGTAAATTTTGCCATTCAGCCGACATTTTGAGGTTAAGATATGCTCTATTGTGCTCTGTAGCTATGTTGGCAGTCAAACTGAGCCGAACTATTACCATCCGCTGAACACTTATATTGCGCTGTTGCCAAGTTTCGCTAGAATTTTTATGTACTTGAATATGAATATTAGCAAATTCGTAATTATAAAAAATTACATTTAATAAAAAAAAATCGATTTTAAATATTTTATTACCTACTTATATTATTTATTTATATTTACGATAATTTTAAATAATTAATATTTTAGATAATTGAGGTTGGCAGTACTCAATCACCACAATGTAAAAGCATAGGAAATTTCCCCGCACCGCTCACCCCTCTAAGACTCTGGCGAACGTCCATAAGATAAAAAATAGAATATTTAAGATGCACTGAGAAAATCACCAAAATAATGAAACTTACTAGCAAAAGTAATTCAAAGAATTTCACTAATCGTTTCTGTCCGTGTTTATGTGACAAATCTGTGATAAACAATCGGTTCCATTCCCTGTCCACAGTTTCCCCTAGCTAGAAAATGCGGAGACTTTTAGTTCACCTCAATTTAATGCATCAACTATCAAACCCACCCTATCTGTCTTTACTTTCACTTGGTCAAGTAAATATTTTTCAACTTTCTCTTAGCAATGCAAAGATTATTGTTCCTGTATTTCAGGGTGTGGCAATTTTTCATATCTTCAACCGTTTTGCTCATAACTTTTTCAATTCTAAAAAATATTATTCACAAATATTATTTTTTTTTATTTTACAGCTGAGGAATTGGAAAGATGATTGGTATCACATTCAATCCGAATTTTTATTAATTTTACCTAACAAATGTCACTTATTTCCTTTTTAGTAAATTTTTAGTAGTTCAGAAAATAAAAATAAAAATTAAGATTTGAAAAATATCAAAATTCTTGCAAATGTGTTGGCATACAATTGTTTACTTTTGGCATGGCTTATTTATGGACTCCTGGGACTCGAGTGAGCCCAAATCAGGTGAATGCGAACAGACAAGGGGGCAATTTTTGTGTGGGGTCAACGGGACAATAAAGTTAGTCTGGATGGAATTGGAATCACAGTGAAATAGAAGCAGAATTTTTCGATGAATTGGATCATAGCAATATTAATGCCGGAAGAGATAATTGGAAACCTTGTACAAAAAGGTCTGATTTTTTGGTGGCCGTGGTGATGATCGCCTCGGTACAGTTAACAGGATTAAACTAAAGCCGGCAGACTTAATAGAATGGAAATGGATTCGGCTAATTGGAGTAGAATTATAATCCACTCGATACATGTTATACCTTCATAGGACGTAATTCGGCAGTGTGGAGTGACTAGAGCAATAGTGGAAATAACGCGGAAATTAACACTTTCAGGAACACATTTTTCAGAAAAAAATTAGGTTATATATATTGAATGTTTAATAAAAAAAACATGAAAATTAATTAACTGATGCAATTTTTGGTAAAAGTTGCATGAATTAGATCTCCCAAATATTTGAAAACCTTTTAGGGTAAACCGTCCTAGTAATTAACCGCATGAGATAAATTAATGGGTGGGACGTATACGCCCCACTGCCCTTGAAAGGGTTAAAACATTCTATGTGTGGGTGTTTTTAGTTGTTAATGAGTCATTTTTAATACACTCAAACCTGTTTTCGGGAGATTTTTTTATGCAGTTCTCTAAAAAACAAACCTAAAATGATTATATTTCGTATTTTCATTTTTTTATTTGCTATTTAAATGCCTTCCAAAGGATATGACAATTATGCTGTTTTATCCTTCAAAAATTAAATATTTATAAGTATAGAATTTATTAAGAACCAAATACCCACACTCCACGCTAAATCCCCAAAAAATATATATTCAAAATTAAAATAATCCATTAAACAATTGCCACCAAAAAATTTCACAAAATAACAGTTTTGAATGTATCAAAAAATTATTCTTGGTATTTTCTTTTTTTTTAATCTCGAATTTAAATACTTTCTAAAAATTTGAAAATTATGCTCTTTTATCTCACAAAAATTAATTATTTATGAATATACAATTTATTAAGAATCGAATAAATCCGCACTCCACGTTGAAGTCCAAAAATGAATATTAAAAAATAAAATAATGCATTAAAAAATTGCACAAAAAACAGTTTTGAGTATATCAACAAATTATTTTATTTAGTATTTTCGTTTTTTAATCTCGTATTTGAATACTTTCGAATTTGGAAATTATGCTGTTTTATCTTATTATTTGTAAATGCGCAAATTTATTAATAACCAAAAACCTGCACTTCACGCTACGATTTAAAAAATATTTAAAAAAAAATAAATATCGTGAAGCAGATAATTAGGGCACTCTGTACACTTCCTAATTACCACGTACCTCTGCAATGCTGTCCGCAATTGCAAAACCGATTCCACGTTTTTCGTGTGAACCAGGAATAAATCCGGCCGGTTTGGAATGTTGTTAACTTTTGCTTGATTTATTTGAAACCCCTAAAACGGATCCAATCTTCGCCAGGATTAACCGATACTGCGATACCGCCACGCTGAAAACAAATATTTTTTCAAAGTTGTACATAAAACTGCAATTGCGAATCCCTTGCATCAGACTGCATCCCTTCATCCATTTTATGTAAAATATTGCTTGGTATTGATTTCACGTCGCTATTCTTCTCTCCTTCTACCTTGCTGCAGCGTATATTGATAAAAAAAAAAGGAGAATTAATTATTCCAATGTAATTGTTACAGGAATGTGTAATTACGTTAAATGTATACACCAGCCGCGTGAAATGTACGCTAACGAAGTTTACATCAAGAACAGATTTATTTTACTATTTTTAATTATTCCATTTCCAGTGATTTTATAAACAGATGTCGGTATCGTTTATTGCATGCAAGCATTTCATTACAAGCGTTACATCCAGGCTGAATTTTTCCAGTGACTGTTACAAGCACTTCCAGTTGACGCTGGAAAATTCATGTTACAGAAAATCGCTGAAACAGGTCCATTTCGATACTCTGGGGGGCATCTTTTCACATAAAGCGGATATTTCCTACTTTGTCCCCCTGCCATGTGGAACAACCCTCTTTGAAATTTTAAATGGCAAAGGGGGTTGTGATACATTATTTTAAGGGCCTTTGAATTGCGATAACTGTGGTTTTTTAATCTCAAATTCTACCGATTTGCCTTTAAGTAATCGTTTTTGGCTTGCAAAGGGTATGAAAAGAATTAAAGCATTTAGCATTAAGGTAGTTCTCTAATAAAAGTGATTTTCGCTGATGTTTATGATTTTGTAGTATGTCATAGATGATTCGACCTATTTGCTGGTATTTTTCTTAGGTAGCAACTGGTATTCATTTTTAAGATATTTGATAAGAAACTTCGTACTTTTAACATGGGAGTATATGGGAGACACACCTACGATGGTGATGTAATTGCTTATTATATCAAAACTACCGCGTGTGAATTTTTGAAAAACTAGAATATTATAAATGTGAATATGACAATTCATATGATATCTTGTAAAACATGCCTTCCGGTACTTAATTAAAAGATATTTTAATTAATCTGAAGTGAACGTTTTTACACGACTTTCGTACGACTCAAAGGAGCAAGGGGGAGGTAGCAAAGAAACTTGACAACGCTGCGTGGCTGCGGGGGTCTCATAACCTGCAATAATCAACTCTGTGACATGACATTCTACCTACAATATAATATATAATATATATATATCTAACAAAATATGAAATGCATACGAATATAGCATTGAACATAAAACAAATTGGGAAAGGGTTAATGAATAATCATAAAAAAACAAAGTTATATTAATCCATTTTTTAAACGATAATTAATATTATTTGGTAGGGTTGACATGACTTTCTTTCACTGAAATTCTAGGGTTAGGAGTCGACTCAGCAGCCGCATAAGCTTAGAGCGGTGTTGCCAGACTTCTTTGTTGTTGCGCAGAACATAAATTTACTCGCTATGCGCAGCAAACTAGCAGACTAGCAGCGAAGTAATTCACAACCTGTTCTAATATTCGGCCCCTATACTAACGTACGGGGCGCCTCGCTATTGAAAGAAACACCACTGGGATTAGAGAACTACCATAATTCAAAAATTAGTGCGTTTAGAAAATTGAAATATGTTTTGGTACATGTTTAATAATTTTTGTTATGTATCCTTCAATTATTATAACTAACTTGGAAACTATGTGGAGATTGGTTATTTCAGAAGAAAATTCTTAAAAATGTCATTCATTCAACTTGTTATATTTTCAACTTTATTATTCCTTTCAAATTTATTATTCCCAAAAAATGATAAACTATTGGAGTCTAGAAAAAATAAATTTCAATTATGAAAACTAACAAGGAAACTCTGTAGGAATTTATTATTTGGAAAGACCATTTTTATTATCATTATTTTTTCAACTTATTCTTATTCAGTACATTTCAAACTTCAAAATTTTTAAGTTCATTATTCCAAAACGATGTAACGAATTTCAATTATTATAACTAACTTGGAGACTAGGTAGAGATTGGTTATTTCAAAAGAAAATTGTTTATTTCCTCGTTTCTTCAACTTTTACCCTACATGGATTTCAGATTGCAAATCGTTCTGGTCCTGTTTCAGGATGGATATTTAAATACATTTGTTTGGTGCATAATTAACGACGATTTTTGGCTAATCATTCGTGCAAAATAATCGTCGTTAATTATGCACTAACCTGATTTTTATAGTAATTTCAAGCCAAATACATATCAACAATATTCTAAATTTCGAGGTTCACTTTTTTCGTACATAAGAAACCCTAAAATGACATTGCGGTGTCAATCAGCGCTAAAGCATTAATCATTCAATATTTTTTTTATTTTTGATTGTTTGATTCTTCATCTTTCCTATTATTCAATGTTATTCCATCTTATTTTATTAGAAATGATAAAAGCTGTAAATCCATATTATAAATTTCAATAAAATAACTTCAAATAACAAAATTTTGTTTAAATAAAGATAAAGATAAAAAAGAAAAGAAAAATTAAAACCGAGATTATAACGACCAACCAAGAATTATTGGATGAATTATAAAATATTATTTAAATTGGAATTCCAATTTTAATTTCATACAGACAATAATCCATGCAAGTGTACATAGTTTCTCCTTTTTCACTTCCTGTCAAATGGTCATGTCTGAACTAATTGTAAGAAGTCCCCAAAAACAAAATCCGAATCTTTGCTTTCATAACTAATCCCAACATTTACCATCTGAAGAATGAATTTTGTAACACAAGGAATCATTGTATTACGATGATCGTAATACCTATCCCTTGTTGAAACAAAAGTATTGTGGAAAGCCTAGAAATTCTATACAAATGGTGAATACCGTGTTTTGAAATACTTTGAAGTCTAGCCAAAACAATCGCTTGTGCTATCGTTTCCACGCCGGATGTGGACGTGGAAAAGCTGCGGTATAAAATTGTCTTGTTTAATTTCACACCACTTTCATTTGTTACAGTTGCATAGTTGTGGATAGAGAAAAGTTGTTTGTACGATAAAAAAAACACCCTTTCAAAAGTATCCCAGAATGAATGCATGAATCCTATTATTATTATTATTATGAGCCTATGAAAAGACAGACATCCAGTAAAAGGACATACATAGTAGTTCCATCAAAAATTTGTAGTAAATTATAGTAATTTTTAATATAAACTAATTTAGTAAGTTTACTCCTTTTTTTTAAGTATTTTTCAAGAATTTTTTATTAATTTCTTAGGGTATTTCTATTTTTAAGTATTATTTTTAGTACTTTTTAAAATTATTAAAAATTAAATAAAAGATTATAGTAAATTTTAACTACACTTATTGTTATTTCAACTACTTTCACGATTCAGTCGACTAAAAATTAAATAATTAGTGCTTTTATTTTTTTCGGTGCATAAACCTTGGATATGAAAGGATCTTGATCAGACTTGCGCTAATATAATTAGTGTCTATCGATTTTTTATTTTACATCCAGTAAAAGGACACAGTAGTCCCATACAAAATTTGTAATAATTTATAGTAATTTTAAATATCAACTAATTTAGTAATTTTATTCATTTTTAAAGTATCACTAAAATATCTTTTATTTATTTTTTATATATATTTATTTTTAAGTATGTTTTATTTTTTAAAAGTATTTTTAGTAATTTCAAAAAATACTAAAAATTAAAAAAGAATTATAGCAATTTTAACTACATTTATAGTTATTTCAACTACTTTCACGATTAATTCAATTAGAAATTAAATAAATAGTGCTTTTATTTTCTTCGGTGCATGAACCTTGGACCTAAAGGATCTTGATCAGGCTTCTACTAATATAATTAGTGTCCATCGATTAAAACCTCAAAATTTGTTCGGGAATTACTAAACCTTACAGTAACCAAACCATAATTAAACTTTACGAAGTTCAAAGGAAAATATTATGACATTAAGTTTAACCTTTACCTGGCCCGTTTCATACAGAATAGCATACTTCGCATATCGGGGCTTTTCTGACCCCACTGACCAAAATTTGTATTACCTGGAAGTTACTGACTTCTTGAATTAAAAAAAAAATTGTATTATAGTTGTAAAATGTTGTTTCAACAAATTGTATAGGTTATTTTATAAAAATATAATATCTATATATAGTATGGAAAAAAATTGTAGAATTTTCTTACGTTAGTATAAAGATGCACAAGACTAGGGCGTCTTAGTTCCCAGCTAAGGGATGACTCTAGATTTTATTTTTCGGTCGATCGACCATTCAACAAAGTAGTTTTTTATGAAACCACCCCATAGAGAGAATTTGCATTGGCTTGATCTAGATGGTTGAATAAATTAAGGGTTGCTTATTTTTTAAGGGTTGTAAAAAGTATGATAGTTGTTAAATATTGTTTCAACAAACAGTATAGATTCTTTTATCAATTGCAAAATTTTGTTTGGACCTTATAAGTCATTATAATTTTTCAATCAGACGGTTTATGATAATTAAGTAACTAATGAATGACGTATAACAATAAAAAATTATTAATTTTATCAAAAACGTTATTTCAATTTTTTCTAAACTAACTGCATAACATTGTAATTCAAATGCATTCAATAGAAAATATGCAAGAAATCCATTTTTTTGTATTTTTGAGATAGACCACTTTCATAATTAATTGAATGCCTAAAAAGTGACCAATAACAAAAAATGTGTTAGAAATGCAGGCAGGTAACCCTGATTTTTACGAGAAAATCATTTGTGCAAAAACGTGATGCAAAACTTCCTAAAAAGGATGACTATTTTTCAGAAATCCCGAGGTTGCAATTTACCAGATATCGTGTTCCACACTTAATCGTAGGGTTTGTACCTTAAATTGGAATAAAGATGTCAGAATTTTTGTTTAAAAAAAAAGGAGTTTTTTTAATAATTTAAAACGAAACTTCTTAATGGAAGACCCTATATAACATAATCGTATGTTAGGTTTTCTTTGTAAAACCAAATACAAAAATTAATCTTTGTTCTATTAGTCTCCTATTCTGACGAAGAGAAATGTTGTATTCCTCCAATCATATACATTCTGTCAAAAAAGTACCCGGAAAAGTTTATTTAAATCTCCCGCGTTATATGTAGACATTTGAATTTTTTTTGTTATGGCAGCACTAGTGTACCGAATTATGATGTCAAGCTTGAGCGCGTTCCGTTAAGCGGTTTGTTTACGGCAGCTATTATAGTCAATTGACCTCAGTACTGCGTCACGATTTTCAAAATGAAGAAAAATATCGATCAGAGATTTTGCCTCAAATTTTGTGTTACCAAATTTGAGGAAAACTCTTTGATCGACATTTTTATTCATTGTGCGGAATCTTTCAAAATATTAGAAAAGACTTATGGTTTTTTTCTGTCCCAAAACTAAAATTACCTCCCCGTGGAAAACGTTTTGAATCGGTTGAAGCCATAAAACAATATTCGTTGAGGGGACTGAAGACCATTCCAGAAAACGCTTATAAAAAAATGTTTCGAAGATTGGAAAAATCGTTGGCACATGTGTTTTGCATCAAATGGGACCTGCTTTGAAGGCGACAAAATAAATATTGACAAATAATTGAATATTTCATGTCTTATTTAAAAATTCCAGGTACTTTTTTGACAGAATGTATTCCCTCGAATTCGGCTGTTTGTTTATACAAAGAAGCGATAAGGCCTCGGATACTTAGAAAAGAGTTATTAGTCACCTATACTCAGATTACCAATCACTGTGTCCCTTGTTGACCATTGCGTTAGTTAGTTCTGTTGTAAAAGTCATAACGAAAGGGACTCTCTTCTGTTGCGTAGAATAATAAAGTATTATTATTTAAAAATATAAACCTGAGCACTTTATCGAAATGAACCCTTTTCCAACGTCGTATTTAGTGTACTATCCAATTAGACCCTACTTTCGAAATCATTAAAATTACTCCATTTTATTATTTACATTGAAATCACTATTTTACAAAATTCAGCCATACGATTTTTAAAAACCAATCCATATTTCTTTTTAATGCAAGTCCCTTCTTTTTCTAGTTTCCTTCTTTTTGCAATGATGAACACGAAGGGAAGAATGTAGCATTGATTCGTGCATTCATATCGCACGTATCCTTGGGTTTTTTCTTCTCTTTTTTTTTTTAAACGTGCATGCCAACACTACCTATACCTTTCCCTACCAAAAATGCAGCGACACTATGTATAGGTGCATTTTCAGTGTAGAGTGACATACTTCTAATATCGACGTGCATATTCACGCGAAAGTCATATCTGCGTCATCGGCTCGCGAGAACATCGACCTAAAAGCTAATATTAAGATTTCCTCATGAATTTTGGACATCGGATACAGAAATACCTGCGAGTAATTAAAAGTAGTCCGTTGAAAATACTAGACGTTCACGGGAGACGCCTATTGATCTCGCGTAACGAAGACTTGACATTTACTTTACAACGAGAGCGATGGGTATACATAATAAATAAAATGTGTTTTGTTTTTTGTTTTTTTAATAAATATGGAACTAAAAATAAAAATTCCGCAGTGTTCGAAAAGAACTCATTTATAAATAAATCGGATATTTTTAATAAAGACGTAGGATTGGTTTGTAAAAAAATATTTAATTGGTCCAAATAAGAAAGATTATTTTGCAATTTAAAGTAATTGAATATTTCAAAAACAAATCGTACCGTTTCATTCAAAATAACTATTGATTATTAAAATAAATTAATAAAATTTAATGAATAAAATACGATAACAAGACTCATCAAGAGTCTTTTTGAATTTTTGGTTTATTATTATTATTATTATTATTATTATTATTATTATTAATATATAAATAAATAATTGTTTTTTTATATAAAAAAATTGTTTTCTATTCTGTTAGATTACACCTTGCATTGTAAAAAAATATTGATGCCATTACATGCAATAATTTTTTTTTTAAATTTGTCAAAAATGTTGCTCTTGTGGAGGATTCACACAACACCACCCCTTAAATCGTTCAATCGACGGAGTGAAGAATAACCGTACAATAATAAATTCCTATTGTATAAAAATTTGTAGTTACCGATAATAATAATTTGAGGAAACAGAAAATTTGATTCAAGGAAGCACAACAGCGGAGGGTACTTTACAAAAAGAATGCAGTTGGAGCGGGTACTTATTCGAGACTTATCTGCTCGTTACAGGGAATATTCTCATAATAGGGAAATCGAACTCCTAGTAACTTTGCTTGGTTCTATAGTTTTGCGAAGCTTTGAAGTTACGGGCTCTTCTTTATTAATTGAATCAATACGAAAACTTATTCTCTAAAAATCGATTCATAAATTTCATCCGAGCGAAAATAATAATTTTCGAGCTACACCTCGACGCGACGTGAGCCGAACACGGAGGGTGTGCTTTCTCTCCATAGCATCTTCGTCATCCTTATTGTATAATGACTTTCCCTCTAAAATGCATTAATACTCTGTGGCGAGGAGAATATTCAAATATTTTTGATTTAAATTTCTTATTATATTCACGAACTTTCTTAAGGGGAGGTTACCGTCGAGATGCATGAAACATGCGTAAAGTTCTGAAATTTTTGTAAAATACAAAATAAATACTTTTGGATATAGGTTTCAAAGTAATACATTCTTGCATAATTGGAAGTTAAATTTCAATTTTTTTTATGAAAAAAGAGTCCGAAATGGCGACTCCAGCTCAGATCAAATAAATAAATGCATGGCGTCGTTTGCTCTGTGCGGGGCGCTTCACAGCCTTGCTAGTTTATCTTAAACAAAAACGGATTTCGAATTATTAAAGTAGAATAAATTTGAGAGGCCTTACCGTTTATCATTTTCTAAAAATCCCCTGGATAAGAAAATGGCAGCCGTTTGAACAGAAACCGAATTTTTTTGCTGACTTTTTTTTTGCTTCTATGAACGAAAAAATATGTGTAAATCAATTTTTAACAAAAATCGCTTCGTGATGGCTCCGCAAATTGAATTTCCTCTCAACTGGCCGAGGATTTATGAGAATCGGTTAATCTGTTGAAGCTGTAGAGCGCCCCGCGCTTCGACTACCTGTTCCCAGACGGCGTGGCGGACGGTTCCGCTCAGCAGGCTGTAAATTCTAAAATGCAAGAAAAATCATTAACTTTGAAATTCTCGAAAAAAATAGTATGGTCCCTGTAATGATAATTTTTACCTGAAACTTTTTTCCAAGTGCTTAAGATAGCATCGATTAAGAAATTGGAAACATTCGGTGCAATATTATTTAAAAAAATGTCACATTCAAACTTCGGTTGCTCGAAAACAAATTGGGAGGGATTTGAAAATAAAAGCACAGTTGCTATCATAATTCAAAGACCTTTGAAACGAGGCATCACTCAACCCCTATTTCGATTTATAATTTTAAAGAGGGTTGCTCCCCGCCGCAAGGGGGAGAAACGGCGAGTATACATTTTATATAAAAAATGTTCCCCCGAGTATCAAATTCGACCTGTTTCAGCGATTTTCTGTAACATGAATTTTCCAGTAGCTATTGGAAGTGAGTCATTTTTCCTGTATATTTATATCACGACTTTCCGAATAACTTCTTAAGCAGCCTTAGAAAAAGTAGGTTAAAATATTTTGTAAGTTAAAGCACATTCATGCAGTACATTGAATATTCTAACAACTTGTAACCTCTCTTCGGAATTTATCAATGCAAATTTGGGCTTGATCATTTTCACATTGAATCCATTAAAAGTTGAGAAGCTATTTTATGTTTTTGTATAAAAATTTCGATGTGAGGGTACACGGAGGAAAAGAATTGATAAAATTAGCCACAAAAATAATGAAAATGGCCCCGTAACAAATAGATAATAAATAATTAAAGATACGAGACAGTTTCAAAAATTCCAAATCATTTCTACAAAAATAATCAGTATTAATATTTACCATAAAATTAGAATTGCTAAATTACCAGCTTTTTATGAATAGCCACTATTTTTCTAGCGGGTTCCCTACATCTTGTTTATTTTTTTAGTTATTTTTGTATTTTAAAAATTTCGACTATCCCTTCTTAGTGCAACTGAAAGAAACCGTTGCAAAATGACAATACGTCTTTTTACGACTGTGTATAAATTTCTGTGGATCTTTGACAGAATTATTGTCCCGCATAGCCAACCCGTGAAAAGAAAATGTGTCAAAATTTACGATGTAATAACCGTAAGAAAAATTCTCCGGGATCTCAAATATTGTCTTATTCCGAGACGGCGAAGGTGCCATAAATCGCGATCGTATGAAATGGAACTGGCCTCCACAACCGAACAATATGCTTTATTTGACCGGCCACGTTTCATTAAAAGAATCGCGATTTACAGCGTTCGCGTTGCATTTCCGTGAGCTGCTCCGGCACAAATTGCAATCCCGGAGGCTATAAAGAGCAAACTTAAATTAATATGACCATGTCGAATTCTTGTCCGCGAGAAAATGCATGAACTAGATTCTTACGAGTGCTCGATGAATAATTTATAAGTTATTAACTAAATAGTCAAACAAGTAATAAATTTGCATACCCGATGCTTACAGTGCAAGCCGAAGGTGGTGCATCTTGTAAAGACATTCAAGGACGTGCTTACGAAAACGGATTCCACTATATTCCTGGACCCGAACCCTGTACTCTCTGCGTTTGCGACAATGGCAATCCAAAATGGTGCAAAGCAGTTATTTGTACATCGCCGCAAGTATGTCACTGGAAATTTGGTCCTAAATCTCAAAATAAGAAAATGAGAAAAAAATTTGGTGAAATAGTTGCATAAGTTAAATTAACCTTGTACAGTTGAGAGCGATATTAAGGGAGAACACCACTGTGACGTAGCGTTTTCAAGTGCTTTATTCGGTATTTTTTTTTGAGCAATTGGTTTGATCAAGGGGAAAAAAAAACTTTTAGGCTATATTGGACACATATTAAGGTATAAAAAACAATTTTTTTATTTTAAAAAAAATACAAAATGGCGGCGTGACAGTAACTTGAATATAAGTGATTTTTACTAGTGTTGCTCCACTGCAAGCACTAGAAGTGTCTAAAATTTGTTCGTGGAACAAAAAATGTAATATTTTCATGAAATATATTAGTTTTAGCGTGGAAGTACCTGGGGAAATTAAGAAATAAAAAAAATAAAAAATAGAGACAAGTCTGAAAAAAGTTTCATTTTTTAACAAAAATTTTCGTATAAAAAGTTGAGTAACTTTTTAAATTTTCAATAAATCGAAAAAAATTCAGGTACTTCTCTTTGAAATCTATCTAAGAAGCTACAGTTAAAATTTCAAGTCGATTCAACAAAAATTGATTGAGTTCTACTGCTTGCAGATTTCCAAAATACCATTTTGAGATAATCGCGTTTAAAGTTTTCGGTATCAATAACTTCTCAATAAAAACTTCTTAAAAAAATGCTTAAAACCCACCTAAAAACATTTTTTTCGGCTATAAACGAATTTGCATCATATTTTTGAGGGTTTATAGGATTTTTTTAAGTAAAAAAAAAAATCGATTTTTTCAAAATTTCACAGTGGTGTTCTCCCTTAACCGTTTATTCTGAAAATGGCCCAAGTCTATATGTGAGTTTTTTGTCGTTGTAGTAAAATGTGCTACTGCAAGTTGGTTGTCGTAAAAACATTTTGTCAAATTAAAAGAAACTAACTTGGGCCATTCTCAAAATAAGCAGCTCTTATAATTTCGAATTTAGGAAAGAAAATTTTTTCAGTTCCCATTTTAATATTTTAGTATAGTTTAATATACGAGGGCAGTTTGATAAGTTAGTGACTTTTTGAATGAAAGATGTTTTTTTTTTACAAATAAGCGTTTTATTTCTCAACATAGTCTCCTTTTTAAGCTCTATACATTTAGTCCAGCGTTTTTCCAATTTTTTTATTCCTTCCAAGTAATAGGTTTTCTCAAGGCCCTCAAAATAGGAGTTTGTTTCAGTGATGACCTCTTCATTCGACCCAAATCTCTTACCGCCCAGCCATTTTTTCAGGTTTGGAAACAGGAACAGTAGTCGCAAGGGGCTAAATCTAGAGAATATGCTGGATGGGGTAACAGTTCGTAGCCCAAAACCCAATCAGCACACGAAATTCACTTTTTTCCATTTTCCTTAAAATTGACGAGGTTGTCCGCTTGCAATGGCTGTCAAACACAAACTAAATGACGCAGCTAGCTTAAGATTGGACAGTAGTCTATTAATAGATAACAGTTGACGGAAGCAGTGTTGCATTTAAAGTTATTGCGCGGGAAATTCAAAAAGTCACTGACTTATCAAACTGCCCTCATACTATTCTAACATAATTTAATTTACCATATTCATTCAGTAACAAAATTTATAGTTTCTTTGAGCATAATTGAGAATTTGTAAAACTTTGAAATGAGGAGAATAGTATACAATATTTTATCAGTTACCATTTTAATGTACTTTAATATTTCAACGTACATAGTTTAATATACCATGTACAATTTATATACAATTACTTATTTTAAAGAACTTTTAACAACAATTACTTGTTTTTAACATAATTCATAACATTGGTTATCTCCTTTTAGGAATCATTGCCAAAACAAGACTGCAAATCTTTTCGCTTTGGCAACACTTGTTGCGAATTCATCTGTCTGGACGATACTTTATCATCTATATCTAATGAGAAGTCTGATATCAATGGAGCAACTGTGGGAGACGGAAGTGCTAGTTATGATTTAGGATTACGTCTGGTTGCGAGTTGTATTACAGCCATTCTATCCTTGAGTCTATTATTTTTCCTGATACATCGTCTTCGACAGCGAAAAATACGTGGTAATAAGACTCATTTTTCCTACGGAGATCAAAATTATTTGTGAAATTCGCTGAAAAAATAATAGACATCCGCTCGTGACGAAGTTACATTTATAAATGATATAAAAAAAAATGCATTTACCACAAAATTTCAAGCCTTCCCACAAAATTCAAGTTTTCTGTGAATTTCTACTATTTCATTAATTCATTTCATTATTTTACGTCACGGGCGCATACATTTCTATATTTTTCCTAGCGATTTTCATTATTTTTGGCAATTCCTTTTTTCCCATTATACGTATATTGTAAAACCCTACCTGGTATTAATACCCAAAGTACTGAAAACCGCCCAATTATTTGCTTTTTAGTAATTAATAGCTTGTCCCAGTTACCGATGTTATTCAGTTAATTGGCATTCAATTCCTTATTTACGTGATGTTTGAAGCAAGATCAATAATTAGATACTTCATTTTGAACTGCACGCTGTTTACTTGAATGATTGGATAAAGTGAATGTTGGATTTTCTGTGTAAATTTAACGTTTCATTGCCATTTTAATGGCGACTTAATTCCTGCTGGAGCTAAACTAGAGGATATTCGTAAATTATCTAACGCAATTTCATCCCAATTTTGAATATTAGCTATTCTGACTCTCCTCCATTGGTTTGTCACATTAATTAGATATTATTATTATTATTGTTATTATTATTAGTAATAGTATTAGTAGTAGTACTAATTTCCCAGGTTTTGCCAGAATTAGATTAATTCTTAATTATTTTGGCAGATAAGTGGAACAAATTTAAAATTTATGAATGTACTTAAAATTGGAATACGAATATTATTTTATTACATTAAAATTAATTTAAAAAAATTATTTTATACAATTACTAATATTATTTTTATTAAGGTGGTCCTTTACCAACTGTATTAGTCAAAATAAAACTCAAGTAAAGAAAGTATTATTAACGATATATTTTCTATAGTAAAATTTTTAGATTATTATTTTATATCGATTTGTAAGAAAAGAAAAGTAGTGATTGATGTAATTAGTTTTTCAAATATTATTTTATACAACGTAGTAGTTGTGAAAGCAAGTACACGGCAACGTCGTATTTTGAAGTCCATCAGGTTAGGTAACGAAACGATTACGAGTGAGAGAGATAGAGTATTCATTTACTTTCCGCGTGTTTACGTACGTCATAGAAAACGAAATGACATAACCTCAATTCGATCGAGGAAAAATTCTCGTGTGATGGGAATCGTATAGTAAACCTACAAATACTTAGCAAGAATATGAGGTGCCAAAAATGTCAAATGGATTTACTCCTGAAAAATATAATTGAAGAGAAAAATGTGTTTATTTGTTACATTTGAAGCACCCGTTCTTTTTCAAAATACCGCATGACGACCATGTTTATACGCGACGTTGCCGCGTTTTCGAGAATCATGTTTGTACGAAAAAATATCGTAGTCGACTTCATTTTCTAACGCATATTGCTCTGGTACTAAACGGACGAGTCTTCTAAACTTGAAATATGTTAATCTACAGGTATTAATCTACTTTCCATTAATTTCTGGTTTCAATCTGTATTGTAGAAACTATTTTACAGTCAACAGAATCTCGTTTCTTCCACTGACTGCCATAAGCCCCGTGTTAAATGACACGCAAAATCACGATCTTTGAGTCATTATATCTAGTTAATTAAACGGTAAACTGAACCCATATTTAACAGGAATGTGTATTAAGATGTAAATTTTAAGTTTTCAAAGTAATGTGACAATCTGAATAGTCATTTTTGAAAGGACCACCTTAATAATATTAATTAAAATTAAATAATTGTTCTAAAAGCGATCTTCCTACGCTACTATGTAATGATTTAAAAAAATCAAGCAATCATAATGCGATAATCAGACCGAAACTTCCAATTTAGCTGATTTTATGGTCTAGACTCTAGACCATCTCGTTTTATCTTAATATTTTATGAGTTCTAAAAAAAAACTCCGAAAAAAAAAATTCGTTAAGAAGTGTAGGTGTTGGTACAAGGTACAGCAATTAACATTCGCTTACCTATCCGAGAAATATCGGGAATTTCTTGAAATATCAAGTGGGAATATTACATCATACACGTTAAATATACGAGTGTACGCCCATTGGTCCTTTATTACACGTAGTTAACTTGTAAGAAATCCTCCGCGTTCTATTAACATGACCCAATTAATGAATGATCCCTTACAGTGCTAACGAACGGCTGAACTTCATCCACTTGAACCAAAGAACCATTCTGTAAAGAAATCAAAACAATTAATTGTAGTAAAATCAATTAAATTCCTTCAGGCGATGGAGGAGTATGCCTCAAATCAACCCCCGGCTGGCTCACTTCACTTCGCGAATAACGGACTTGGCACCCTGGGGCTTTTCAGACCCCACAGACAAAAATTTGTATTCTGTGGAAGCTAATGCTACTTTTTGAATTTATTGAATTGTTGGTTTATTAACTTTTTGGATTGAAACAAGTTGTATAATAGTAACCCTTGGTTGGTCCAATTCACCAGATTAACATAATTGGTGCTCTGGGGCTTCTCAGACCCCACTGATAAAAATTCCTATTGCGTGGAAGCTACTGACTTTTTTAATTTAAAAAAAAATGTATGATAGTTGATAAATTTTGCTTGAACAAATAATGTAGGTTATTTTATAAAAATATAATATCTATAGTATCGAAAAAAAATAGTGGAATTTTCTTACTAGAAGATGCTCAAGTCGGAGCTGAACAAGGCTGAGGAGTCTCAGTTCCCAGCTAAGGGTTAACTATAGATTTTATTTTTCGGTCGATCGACCATTCAATAAAGTAATTTCTTATGAAACCACGCCATAAAGAGAATTTGCATTGGCTTCATCTAAATGGTTCAATAAATTAAGGGTTGTTTATTTTTCACTAAAATGAAGCTATATATTATCAATACTTTATTACCAGAGAAAGAGCATGGAAGCATTTATTTGCTTTGTAAAAGCAGAATTTTATTCACCCGTGCAATCACGGTTTCTAAAAACTTTTTCCTGCAAATTTAATATTATTATGATGCTTATAACGCTAATTAATTATGATACTTTCAATTTTATTATTTTACAATATGGATAAATCCAAGTAAAATTTCTCTAATTTTTTATCGTGACTGTACAGCGTTAAAAACACTGTAGTTTTTAATTTTTCGATTTTTAGACCCCCATCGATATAAACTTTTATCGATGGGGCCTAAAAATCCCCAGTGCGCTAACCATGTTACTTCGATGTAGTGGACCACCAACCGAGGCTTAAAATATATACCTTTGGTAAATTTGGACCTGCCTTTTTTACAAAGAAAGACTCATTGTTTAAATAATACATTTTTAAATGAATATCGCTCGGGGTAAATTGCACCCCACTTGGTTGCTAGAGACTCAACAAACGGTTGCACATTTCTTTTTGCAGTCTGTGTAGCGGGACGTCAAAGCCGTCAGATTCCAGAAGAGCAAAGGAGCTTAGGTAGCATGGGGTACCTGGAAAGAGGAGGCTTATCACACAGTGTGCCATTAGATGACATCCCATGCGGAGGTGGATATCCTTTATGGAAACCACCTGGAAATTACTTTCCACGGGGTGAAGCTCCACCACCGTACGAGGAGGCCGTGGCGGCGGCTCGCGCCGAACAAGCGTTATTGTCGATAAGTCCTCATACGCTGTCGCCTTTGAATTTCCCCAGTACCTATTTATCAAATCATGAAAGTCATACGAGCGTGGCCGTGGTAGGAAATAGTCAGAATACGTTAACCGCGAATTCACCAACGAATAACGGTGCGGGAGGCTCGTCGCCGAGGATATCGACGGCGACGAACAGGTCCTTGAGCAGCCCTCACGGGCACGCGACCTGCTACCAATCGAGCCAAAACGACGGGCCGGCAACGGAACTCTTCGCCAGCGCTTCCACGTCGAATTTCACGGTTGGCACCAACACCTACGAGAATTTGCCATCTTCGGTAGCGATAACAAACATTTCGCAACACTCCTCAGCCCACAGTGCATTATCCTTATCGACTTCGCATTCTAACGTTCTAAAAAATTACCACACGACGCCAACGAGGCAGAGTGGCGCGTTCACGATATCTGCCACTTTGCCAAACTCCAGTACACCCGCGCATCGTACCATCCCGAGGACTCTCGCCACCAGCGGCAGTCTCAGGCTTCGCAGGGAATTCGGGACTCCGCCGGTAGCACCATTATTTGATAGTACAACGAGAAATATTTCTCCACAACGTTCCCCTCGTTCTGCACCTCCGATAATTCCTCATAACGAGAACATTATACGATCCGACGTCTTTTACGAGGACGTTCTCGCGGGGCTATCGTCCGGCCCGCCGCAAGTCGAAGCGAAACCACCGGAAATCAGCAGTGCCGTTTCAACCAGCTGCGAGTATAAGGTATGTTCTGTCCGGTGGCACCACGTTGGTGCCATATCATTATTTTACCTCTTTAGCATTATTATTTCTACTACCACCACTTCGTTCGCCAGCACACCGACGAGCAGGGTCGAGTCAAAAATATTTTTAACGCCCACCGAGCTCTTTCGACGTTTCGATTGGCTGGAATACTTCAATTAACGCGTTAACTACCACGTCAAATTTACGTGAATTTCTATTCACGCCGCGTGGGTCGCGAGGGTATACGCTATCGCATTTGTCACAACCAGCGCGGCCTGAACGGAAAGTTTAGCGTCGGTCACCGGTAACCGACATGGTGGTTAACGTGTTGACGCTATGCCGTCCGGTGGCACCACGTTGGTGCCAGGCGAAAACTATCACGCAAGCGCCGGTGGCAGCACGGTGGTGTCGTACATAAGGATTACTGAACGAGATCTAATACATAAAATAAGACGTATGGTAACGCACATCTCATAGAACAACGTTTTTCCTCGGGGTCACTGCGAGCGAGTAATTAATACTAAATAAATCACATGTTAATCGATAATTAATCAGTAAATAAATTAGAACGTCATCAGTTCGACCTTTTGTTAAGGTCAATAGAGATTGAAAACCAATCAACCATGCACTCTACGCACAAAACTAGGCATCCGTCGTTGTGACGCAATGAAAGGATGAAAGGAAACACAAGCAGTTATGCTGCTTGTGTTTCAATCGACCAACCCCAAAGTGGACACTTTAGGAGATTGCATTTGCAATATTTTCGTATATTTATATCGTTTTTTTGTATTGTAGGGTCCTTATACATTTCTTTTTTACATATCTTTCCATGTTACGTTATTGATTCTGCCCGATATTTAAACCTTTTTTAATGGAAACTCTCGTCTATGGCTTTTCTTCTGACCTTCTACTCGTAATTTTTCAATTTTTAATTTGTTTAGGGTATTTGTTTCCCAAAATCAATTGATTCGACAAAGTTCTTAAACTTTACATAAATATAGTATTGCTATAAATAAACACTCATGCTAAATTTCTGGAAGATTTACCGTTTAGTTTCCGAGATATACATTCTGTCAAAAAAGTACCCGGAAATGTTTATTTAAATCTCTCGCGTTATATGTAGGCATTTGAATTTTTTTGTTATGTTAGCACTAGTGTATCAAATTATGATGTCAAGTTTGAGCGCGTTCCGTTAAGCAGTTTGTTTACGGCAGCTATTATAGTCAATTGATCAAAGAGTTTACTTCAAATTTTGTGTTACCAAATTTGAGGAAAACTCTTTGATCGTCATTTTTATTCATTGTGCGGAATCTTTCAAAATATTAGAAAAGACTTATGGTTTTTTTCTGTCCCAAAACTAAAATTACCTCCCGGTGGAAAACGTTTTGAATCGGTTGAAGCCATAAAACAAAATTCGTTGAGGGGACTGAAGACCATTCCAGAAAACGCTTATAAAAAAATGTTTCGAAGATTGGAAAAATCGTTGGCACATGTGTTTTGCATCAAATGGGACCTACTTTGAAGGCGACAAAATAAATATTGACAAATAATTGAATATTTTATGTCTTATTTAAAAATTCCGGGTACTTTTTTGACAGAATGTACGTAATTGAATTCATGATTTTTCGATATGACTCCAATCAAGGAAATAACAACAAAAATGAGTAAATTTATCTGTTTTTCGTTAAATCATATGAATTAGACGTATTTTTAACAAAGTTATGATTTTACAGTTTTTGTTTTATAAATTTTTACACAATTTTATTACTTTTTTAGTATGCACTCTTATGAAACAATTCGTTAACACAACTTTTATTAGAAAACGCGATTCGAGAGAGGTTCAAAATTTTGTAGGTACAAAGTATTTACATTGACCAATTACATATTTTAATTGAGGATCGATTTACCGTTTGTAACCAAAGTTCTACTTGTCGAAAGTTGGAGTTATACTCAGAATTTGTAATCGTTGAAAGTACAGTGTGAGATTTGGCAACATTGTAAGATTTGTACATGAGTGTATATATGTATAGATATATTTTTGAATAACTTCGCGACATGTCAACCTATTGTTTCTCGCGCGGGTAGAAACATGGAAAAATATATATGAAGCTAATTCATTATAATATTGTTAAATTACAAAAAATTTATAACTGGTTCGCTGTCGAAAGGTATAGGTTACGTTGTTCTTCATGTTTCTTTGCCAAACCCTCACTACACTTTTTCTTCTGCACCAATACCTTATTTTTCATAAATCGACCTTTATATCGAGTTTGTGATGACATTTTTGATTTCTCGTTTTGATTTTCATTAATTAAATTAATAGTAAATGTCATGAATGAGAAATCGAAACATTGATGTGAATGTTGGGTTGGGAGTTTGGCAGAGGATGTCTTAAATAAATAACTACCAGACCCGTTTAAGTTAAACAATTTATAAAACTCGTAGAAACAATGAAAGTATAAAACTATGTTATAAATAACTGGTGAAAGTATAAAATACCGAAAAATCGTGAACTAATACACGCCTCGCGTTCTTAACGTCTCTCAGCGTCCCTTTTTTTTTACGGATGTGTGTTTCTTGTGCATTTCAACTATATTGCTTACGCACTTCCGTTTGACCACTCTAGTCAAATGAGTTTTCATTTAAATGACTTTTCAACATGAATATTGACACTGATATAGAATTGATCGTTAAACAGCATTGCCAAATCTCAAGACTACGTAAAACAACCAAGTGACTGTTATCGCTTGACCTACGGAGTTGGGAAGCAAATACCTTAATTTAAAAAATGTTTTCCCTTCAAAACTGATTTCCTTTTTTTCGTTCACTTATTCCGTATTTCTTTTTTTTTAGCCACCGCTGAGCAAATCGAATGAAATTAACGAAGACGGGAGTTTTGAATCCGTGACTTGTACCTGCAGCATGCAAGCACTTCCAACGCTACATGATGATGCTGATGATTACCGTAGCGAATGTGAAAATTGCAAGAGCGCTACAGGATCATGTTATTATTTAGATAATGAGGATGAATTGGTAACGTCACCTCATGAAACAATGACATTGCACAGAAGGCCCGAGGAAACGTCATCAAGTGCCACTCCACAGTATTACAGAACTTCTCTTACACTGCCGACAAGTACTCGCCAACGTACAAGGTAAATTTTTTTTTTGAAGTAATGACGTTTTCATTCTAACCAGATATTTTTTGGCTGAAAACTTAATTGGATTTCAAAAATTAGGGCGAAAAAATTGGATTCAGAAGTTTTTGGGTAACGTATCTTTTCTGGAATAATCAAATTCGTTTTTTTTTCAATGTGCATCAATGCCAATGTTGATCCAAAATCAATAAATAAATACCAAAGTTTCCAAAATTAACAGAAAAATTTCAAAGTGCCACAGAACAAAAATTGAACAGATTACTAAAATTTCTCTACAAAAAGCAAAAAATAGTTCCATTAAAAATAAAAATTTGGGATCTTCTGCCAAAATGCTTTTCTTCATTTTTTTATTCTTCCAAATCAATGGAACTTGTATGTATATTAATTATAGAACCTGAAAATTCCAAAACCGAATGGAAAATACGTAACTTCTTCGTTGCGTTGATTATTATAATTTTCTCACAAAAAATTATGTTCAAGAGCGCGGTTTTCCTGGAAACCAGAAAACAAAAAGTAATTCTTTGCTTTTCAGGAGTACCGGAGGAAGAGGAAATTGGTTTAGCTCGAAGCCAGAAAGTTCAAGCGAATCGTCCGACGACGATTAAATGCATCAAAATGAAGTCACAACTGTCACAAGTTTTATTAAAAATCATGTTACCTAACTTTTGCGAGCGAGTGCCAAGAGTATATACCTACTCCATTGTGAAAAGAAGAAAAATCTTATCGATACTAATAATCTTACCGTTACAATACTGTTTGATAAGTTTTGAAAGGTACAACAATACCAATTCGTAAGAATAATAATACCATCATTTGATCATTCTTATAATTCCATTTTTTTTTTAAATTGTTGAATCTTCGACGAAATGAAGAAGGGTAAACCAACCAGTGAATGACCGAATTGTCGAGTCTACATACGTTTGAGCTTTTATTTAAATAAATTGATTTATAATAATAAAAGCAACTATTGAAATTTCACAGAGAATTAATTTTTCTTTACTTTTTTGTAATAATAATTTTTTTTGTTACCGCAATTATTTATAAATTAACTGTAAATTGTAACACGTGTAAAGGTCCAATAGGTGACCGAATATTTATGGAATATTTTTAATTCGAATATTATTTGTTACTATTTTGTTTATCACACTTATGCGAAAATATGGGAAATTTAAGCTCTAAATGTGCCAGATTTTTTAAACATTTGCTCATTTCAAAGTTTATAATTTCCATGTGTTCGTGCAATGGTCATTCACCGGCATGCGGTCAATTACTGGACAGTTTAGCCTGATGATGTTCACGATACAACGTTTCGTTAGTCGTTTTGAACAATTACAGAAAAATTGAATAGATGATAAAATTGTTCAGAATATCATAATTGCACGGAATGATCTACAGACTGAGTATTAATCAATTATACATATACGAATCAATTATACAAAGATAGACGACAAATGTTTATGAACTATCGAAATTATTATTCGTTTACGTGTATAATCGAGAGATTATTTATGAGATTTTTTGCTGTTATTATTTCTTCTAGCTTTACAACTTTCTAACAAATATGCCACCACGTTGGTGCCATGCGAGAACTACCGGGCACACGCCGGTGGCATCACGTTGGTGTCGTACGTAAAAATTTATACCGGCGCCAAACGAAAGGAGAGTTTAATCCTGAACTCATCAATTTGTTTCTTTTTTACCTTTTTTTTTTGTTTTGAATGTGGATCACGAATTATTTTTCACGTACCACTTTTCGCTTAAAAAATGCGAAAAAAATACAAATAATATTTTTTGTCTTGGTTTTACAAGAGTTGCAATAAAATTATTTAAGTATTTTTTTTAACTAGATTCATAATAAATATTTACTAGAAAATCGAACAGCCAGAAAAAATAATAACACGTAAAAATGTCATATTTAATTCCCAAACCATAGAGAAATTATTTATTATTATTTAACGTTACTCCGACAGTTACCAATTGTATAACCAGTAGGCATCCGTGTTACTTGTACATACGAATACACATGTGTCTGCAAAGAACGTACACAAATGCCACAAAAGCAAAATACCAAAGTCTTCTTTCTATGAAATTTACTTTAGATCAAAATAATCAGTTTGAAACAATGCAAGTATTGCGCACAAATAAGAGACATGATACATTATTAAAAAAAAAAGAACCAAATTAGAAGAGAAAAGAGCCGTACGCTTTCACGAATATCGTGGATATAATTCTTTGCGAAGAAATATCTGGTATAAGTCTCTCAAACGAATTTCTATTATTTCTGTAAATTTTTACAAGTTTCTGAAAAACTACTGCCGAAATTCTAGTACCTTTAAAAGGAAAATATCAAGCGACGAAATTTCAGGACTTTCGAGAGATGACACAGAATTGGTTCAGAAATTTTCGAGAGGTCATTGTAAAATTTGTGGCACAAATGTTCTCTTTATTCTCTAGATAATTGGTGTAGGAAGGAAAGTTAAAGAAATTGACATTTTATTCCAGTTTCTTTACGAATACATTGACACTGGAGACTTTTTTTATAAAATTTTAATATTCCTTTCCGAGAATCCTCATAATTTTCGTCTACTAATATTTTGGAAAAGATTCTACGAAATTTTGAAAATTATTTGAATTATTTATAATTATTTAATTATTTATGTTTAAAAAATTATTCAAATTTTATGAATACAAGTTTCAAGCCTGATTTGTCAGTGTCTCTTCTTATACAATTTTAATAACTTAGGCTTCTCTGCCATGACTTTTTAAAAATTTAATTACCATAACTTTCGACCTTCGAGTAACACCTTTTACCAAAAACCACTGAAAATATTCTTTTTAAAAAAATACGCACTTTAAAAATAGAATTGTTCATTTCATCTAGTATCGTATCAAATTGTCATACTTTTCATGTAGTTTCTGTAACTGCTGGTTACAAAATTTTATGAAAATTTGTAATTAATTATTGAATTAATAGAATTAAATATTCAAATTGATAAAAAACAACACATTGGTTGGCACAAAAGATCACAAAAAATCTCAGTAATTATTATAAGTATTATTTTTATCATTATTAATTGTTATAGATTTAAATGGAATTTGTGTATTTTATTGATTACAATTCTAGGTTTCTCTAGGGCCATCTCCATAACACGACACATGTACAGAATCTTGGAATGGCACTTTTCGCTCCAAATTAACGACAAAAGTCTGTCTCTCAATTACCAGGATATCCTTTTCACTGCCACAACGAATTTTTACAAATACCAAAGCGTGAAATTTACAAGTAGGAAAGATATCGAAAAATTATAACCAATTTTTGGACACGGAGATCCGTATATTTTTTGTTTTATGAATAAAATACTTTTCCCATAAAGCCTGAAATATTTGCGCAATGTTTCTGAAATATTTGTATGTCCCCCAAAGTAAAGTAAAAGAAAAAAGTATTTCCAGAAATATTATTGGAAAATTTCGAAAATAGTTACCAACATATTTCACGAAACGTTGCTGAAATGTTTACATAATAATTGACCGGAAATTTCAATTAATTAATTGTTATGAAATGTCTCGAGAATGTTTCAGAAATGTTTTGCGATATATTTTTTTGAAAAATATTTTCGATACATTTCATGAAAATATTTTAAAAATATTTGCATACAATATTCCATGCTATATGGGTCGTTCGGAGTTAACCAGGGTTTGATAGCGTACGACTTTTTTTTTTAAAAAACCATACGCAAATGGTATAAAACTGACACGAGGAGAATCCAAGAGTGATTCTGTAACCTGAGCAAAAATATGCTGGAAGGAATGGATGGATTCCTTATAGATTTAATAGTATTAGCAAATGTGTATTTAGATATCGATGGTATATTTGTTGGCAACAAAGTTCATGGGAATGTGAATAATTAGCATCAGTATTACAATGGCATTCAGTTGCTTCGATATCAGACCACCTATACATTTCAAAAGAGAATTTTGTGTTCGACGAATTTCGTGATGAAAGACATGTGCACACTTCTCCCCTTAACTTGACTTAATAAAAAATGCAAAAAAAAAATAGATAAATACAAATTAATTACTAATCTATCAATTCTCTGTACAAAAAGAATCGGCACAAATGATATACTTTGCAAGGAACCGAGTCTTACTTTGCTCAGAATAATCTGTTACCAATTTATGTATATATTTAAAAGAATAATCGCTGCTATTTTCAATTTTCTTTAACGATTTTATAAATATATGTAGGTTCCATGTAGTTTAAGAAAACAAAAATATAAGACAATTGAGCCATGTTTTATTGAAACTTGTGTCGCATCTTCTATAAATATCCATATATCAAACCCGATCTTATCCAGGCCCTTCCTCACTATGCCATTGGGGCCTAGATCAAGATTGATCTGTGCAAGTTGGTACCAACAATATTTTCGAAAAAGGTATAATAACGATAACTTCGTAGTATTTATTATTTTATGATTTTCAATTATACCAGAGGGCCGGGGCCATTCAGATTTGAACAAATATCAATATGTGGATGGGACTCTTAGTTTTCGTTATAATCTTTTAGAAAAGATTCTATGAAATTTTATAAATTGTTTGAATTATTTAAATTTATTTAATTATTTGTATCAACAAAGTGACTTAAATTTTATCAGTAGAGGTGATAAAACTGAAATCGCTAATGCAAATTTTAGCAAAAAATTCTCTGATAAGCTTCTCAGATACATCTAATATTCCAAATTAATTCTACAATTTTTTTATTATTAAGCTCTACAATATTAAAAAGAATTATGGATACTGAAATATTTTCAAACAAATAGTAATAGAGATTATTACATAATTCTTTAGAGAAGTTAGTACATTTTTCTATTTGTTTCTAAATGTTTTCAGAGAATTTCAAAGAAAATGCAATATTTTATTGCAGGAATTTTATCAATCACATGAATAGTTGTAGAATTCTGTAAAAAAAGGTTTCAAAATTTATAGAAGCAAATTTTGAACATTTGGTAAGTGTTTGGAGAAAAAAAACTGTTGCTATTGTTTCAAAATCTGAAATATTAACGCCTTTCAATGAAATTCTTGACTACTTTTATAGAATTCTAAATTTAATTTAATAGTTTTTTGGTTTTATTATTATAAATGTATTTATTAATAGAATTACTAATATGTTTGTTATATTATTTATGTTGACAATATTTTTTATGATACTTGATTATAAAGTGGGCCACTCATAAAACACATTATATTGTACATGTATGAGCCATTGAAAGAAGAACAAGACCATTTTGTGAAAAAAAAAATTAGATAAGTTTTAATCTTATTATAAATTACTATAAAATTCATATTTTCAATAAATTTACAAGAAAAATGGACTTACTCCATTTTCAGAAACAGCGTTTTACGTGTAGGACTCGATTAATTACATGCTCACGTTTCCAAAATATTTTACAATCACGCATTACAGGGTTCAATGAAGTACAAGAATTATATTAACATATTAATCACACATACTGTGGAATATACGATATAAGGATATTTTCCAATATTTTCCTATTGCTCGAATTACTAAGTTAAAAAAAATGTTAATTATTAAATTTGAAAAACGGAGTACCTTTACCATAAATTCTAGTTACACCGAAACAGTGACTGAATTTTAAAACTTTTCTGGGAGTAAAATTTATTATAAATTTAATATATATTAAACTTACCAGAAATTTAGTACACTTTATTGCAAAATGTATATTTTGTGAAACAAATTGTCTGTACATATATTTTTCTTTTTTTAATGAAATATATTAGCTTGGTGCATAATTAACGACGATTACTTTGCACGATTGCTTGGAAAATAATCGTCGTTAATTATGCATCGACATTAAATACAAATTTATAATGGATTTTATGTTATTGCACAGTCAAATGCAGTCGCTGTTTCACTTCAACGAAGTTTCGTGATAAAAGTATTGCACGGTTTCCTTTGAAATAACACAAAAATGATAATAGCCCCAAATCGAAGGCGTTTATTAAGACAATCATATTATGGATTAATTATATTAATTATAAGGTGCAGAATTATATTCATTATAAAGTGTTTTGCAAGTGGCCTACTTTTCAAATTTCCTTTCAGCGATATCGAAATTCATGAATGATATTTTTGAATATAATTATGTATAATTATAAAATTATGTACAATTATGTAAAAAAAATAATTATGTACAATTTGTTTTTCAATAATGTTTCATACGATACCTCTAAAAATGTATTATTTTCGAAAATGTAGCGATTTTCTAATTTTTCATTTTTTAGTAAAAACGTTACCGACACTTATTTGACAAAAAATGTAATCATAGCTAAGCCCTATGTTTCCATTTATAACTAAAACAATTTTCCCTGTCTAATAGTAATTAATTATTTATTTTTAATAATTAGATAGGAGAATTATGCCAATTAGATAAATAAAAAAGAAACATGTCTATCATCGTGAAGCTAAACTGATTTTTCTTCAGAACGGGAACAAGATGCACAAGTACTATTTTATTTTTGTTAATAAATTATAATACCATCGAAATTCTAATAGTCAAAATTGCCAATATAGGATGAATAAATTCTTATACTTGACCATGTAATAATTTGGGACACGATTGCACCCCAATGTTACAAATTTTTTAAAATTTTGTTGATGTAGTAACTAACTTTAAAGAAATTTCTGCACACCTTTGAAATGTTCAAACAGACACAACATTCTAAAAAATCTATGAAACTACGATTAAGAGTTTTTTACAGTCATTTATTATTCTGTATGAAATTGAAAATTGATAGGGGTTTTATAAATTTTATTGTTAATTGAGTAACATTCAAAACAATGCTTTTTTGCTACAAACTTTGCAAAATTATTGAATTATTTTACAAATTTAAAATTGAATTTAAAGGAAATCAAAATATATTTTATTGAAAAATGTTAGAGTCTTTGGAAAAAAAAGTGAACTATTAGTATTTTAACTTCTTTGCCTCTTTGGTTTTTAGTAAATGTTTATGTATAAGTCAACAAATTGAAATATTAGAATTATCTTATACTTACATAGATTCGTTGGTAACGTATTTTGTAACAGACATATTGCAGAAACATTTTATCCCTTTGCAAGAATTTTTAAAAACCCTATCAGTGTATCAATTTCATCTTCATCAGTTGCACCAAAATAGATTAGCAGCAATAGTAATTACTCAAAGCACAAAATGACAACACTAACAAAAATTAGTGATACCATTATCACTGATAGACTGCACCTGAAGAATAGCAAAACCAACATAGTTATCATGAATCCTAATGTTTTTTATTACTAAATGGTTACATCCAAAATTTTAGTGATATTTTTTATATAAATCATATTTTATGTTATTATATAGAAAGAATTTCTTTTAAGACACAACAATTTCAATCAATCTGATATTTTACCAGCACTTAATTGTTACTGAGTCTTTCTCGAGATAATGTACAGCAACAAATTGAAAAAATATATATAAATTCTACTTATAATCGAACTCAAAATTAATTTGTTTTTTCCATTTCATGATTCTTTCGCTTCTTTTCTCTGAACTTTGTAATACTTCATTTTGCTGATCCATAAAAATGGAATGGTAATAATAATAGTAATTTGTATTTTTTGTCACCTAATAAATAATTGATTATTTGTTTTCGATTACTTTCCAAAGTTGATAGAATTCGAATAAAAATTATTAATCGACAAAAATGTTATAGTAATTTCTGTAAACAACCTTCAAAACTGATTGTGAGTTGTAAGAAAAAAAAGGTTTCAGACAAAAGCTGTTAATTTTTTCATGTGGAATATAATAAATTCCCTTTTAAAACATACTCCCGCAAATAAATTTTAACTAACCACGCTCCTTTGGAATTTGAACATGTAACATTAAATCAACATCGTCCTGTAGAGTTTACTATTGAATTAATTTAATATTAAATTAATTTAACACTAAATTTAACAAATGTTACGGTTCGTTATCTTGAAAGGAGACGGATTTTCTTAATATTCTAAATTTATGTTCTTCTGATGCCTCGAATTTCTTTTTTCTTGAAATATAAAAGAAAAATATAGAAAAGATTTTATTCTCCAATTTCTTGTTTTTTTTTTCACATAACATAAATTAATTCTCTCGAAATAAAAATCGCAAATGAAAAATACAAGAATGAAACCCGACAGAAATGAACTTAACGCGAAAGGATTATGAAAAATGCTTTTTAAGCAAAAATGAAAATACGTTTATTCCTGTTATTCTAATTAATGTAATCGTAACGGATAAATATAAGCAGACACATTTCGCACCGATATGTTCTTCCGAATAATGATTTAATAAATTATTATAGACATAATTATTACTCGGATCGTTAAATTGTTTCTCCAGAAATCAACAATTACGAATATTTATTTACTACAATAAGAATTTACAAACTCATTGTGATCCTATACTGGTCAAAGGACAAATCCAACTATTGTAAAATCTGACTTTGGACGAAGAAAAGTTTCTAACGGTATAACATCGGAATTATATGGGTGAGAATAAAGAGGAAATACCAGAAAAAATTGTAATTCACCAAAAAAACATGGTGTCTATATACATATACATTTTATTTTAAAGTTGTATATTAAGGATATATTTTCCTCCAGCAAAATGATATATTTTATAAGTTAAATTATATGGTATACTATATTTGATCTTTTTCTATCCTTAAAACTAATCAATTAGCAGTTGTCAATTGTAAAGGGAAGACTGTTTGCGACCATTATTTTTCAAAATCACCATCCAAGTTCGTTAAAAAAATAAGGATCATCGAATAATGTAGAATTTTATTTTCTTGTATGAAATTAGGATTTGAATTGAGAACCTCGAAGCTACTTTTTCGGAATGACACTCTAGGACTCAAAAATCAAAATTCGAGCTATGCTGTTTCGGGCGAACCCTCGTACAAGATAAATATTTAATTTTTTATAAATATTCAATTTGAGAAAATCGATGAACTCGGACAGTGTTCTCTTTTCAATAACATCAACGGATAAAGAAATGAGATAATTTGAAAAAACGTAATGTGCGACAGTAATTATATACGTTTTTGATTAGTACAATTATTGTTCATAGGGAAAGACCGGGTAAAGTGAATACCTTAAGATATTTAAGGCTTTAGCAGAAAAGGTATAAGATACAAAAACAAAATAAATAGCACAAATCAGGCTTTATTAATTGCCCTTACAAATACCATCATCAGTTACCTTCGATAATTAAACAATTATTGACTACAAATAAAATTTGAAAAAGTACTAAAGGATTCACTTTGTCCTGACCCCCGGGTAACGCGGATACAGTACTCGGATAAAGTGAATACCCATCTTTTAACGTCTGAAAACACGAATAATAAACTTAATAAACTGAGAAAAAATTAACTTGAACTCAAATATTTAGAAAAAAAATGTCTCATGTCTGTACAAAGTTGCATAGGCAAACCCATACTTTTTAGCTGTGCCCTTTATCGATTCTCCAGCCTTTGCCCGAATTTATAGCTTTTTGCATGACATTTTCGTACCACGAGCCTTGGTTAATTTTTTTTAATATTTATTCACCATCTGAAACAAAAAAAAAACATTTTAAGATTGTGAGTCAATAATCAAAAATGGCGGCGGTGCGGATACCATATTCGCTTTGCTATATCCACTTTGCCCGACTCGGCAACTTTTGAGATCAACACATTTTATGCAAAAACTATCGATTCTGACCCTCTGTTAAGGTATTTCTCTAGTAAAAGTGATTTTCGCTGATGTTTATGATTTTGTAGTATGTCATAGATTGTGATTCGACCTATATGCTGGTATTTTTTTTAGGTAGCAACCGGTATTCATTTTTAAGATATTTGATAAGAAACTTCGTACTTTTAACATGGGAGTATATGGGAGACACACGTACGATGGTGATGTAATTGCTTATTATATTAAAAGTACTTCATGTGAATTTTTGAAAAACTAGAATATTATAAATGTGAATATGACAATTCATATGATATCTTGTAAAACATGCCTTCCGGTACTTAATTAAAAGATATTTTAATTAATCTGAAGTGGACGTTTTTACACGACTTTCGTACGACTCAAGGGAGCAAGGGGGAGGTAGCAAAGAAACTTGACAACGCTGCGTGGCTGCGGGGGTCTCATAACCTGCAATAATCAACTCTGTGACATGACATTCTACCTACAATATAATATATAATATGTATATCGAACATAATATGAAATGCTTACGAATATAGCATTGAACATAAAACAAATTGGGAAAGGGTTAATGAATAATCACAAAAAAAGAAAATTATATTAATCCATTTTTCAAACGATAATTAATATTATTTGGTAGGGTTGACATGACTTTTTTTCACTGAAATTCTAGGGTTAGGAGTCGACTCAGCAGCCGCATAAGCTTAGAGCGGTGTTGCCAGACTTCTTTGTTGTTGCGCAGAACATAAATTTACTCGCTATGTGCAGCAAGCTAGCAGATTTTCAGCGAAGTAATTCTCAACCTGTTCTAATATTCGGCCCCTATACTAACGCACGGGGCGCCCCGGTATTGAAAGAAACACCACTGGGATTAGAGAACTACCTTAAATATACCATAAAAACCTACTTTGACATGCTACGGAACTAAAATATTCCTTAGGATCAAGAACTAATAATATTGGAAATAACATCAATACACTTACTTTGTGAAATCAATTTTTTTTTTCACGAAAACACAATTCTTCACTTCGTGGACAAAACGTGACGCGGCCCCCTGTTCAAGCGATTGCCGCGCATTGAGCCAAGATGGTCAAACGTTACTGTGGTGGTATTTTGAATGGCGAACGAATAATTTAGGACTATTAGGGTTTTGCTAGGGATTTGCCTGGGGTATTCATTTTGCCCGGCCTTCCCCTATATATTACGTATGTACAGAAGGTGCGATACAGCAAAGAAAAAGGCAAAACAGTCTACCTTTTTTTGTATGATTGAATCAGAAACAAATAGTATGTATTGAACAACCGAAAAATCTTCGAATATTTTGAGGAACCAAGTAAATATTACTGTACTTCGCGATTATGTATTGTATATAAAAAAAAGTTGGAGTATAGTAGTAATAAAACGAATGAATATACAAAGAGCTGTAAAAAGCGAGACGGAGGAAACGAATTTCAACGTGATATCAAAGAAAATTTCAATTGAATGGTATCGAATATTATCACGACATTACGCAACATATAAAAACGCATTTTATTCTGTATGTTCATTATAAGTGTAGCATACATGTATAAGACGAACCTTGGACTTCTCAGAAAAAAAAAAAAAATGTGTTCACTCCTATCGCCACTGCGACACTTTCCATTTTTAAGTGGATCTTTTCGAAAAAGAGATTTTATTTGTCTTACACGAATCCCATAGATTATTATTGGGTTGGCAAATAAGTTCGTTCGGTTTTTGTGTTTTGTTCCACTGTTAAAAACCGAACGAACTTATTTGCCAACCCAATATTATGTTCCTATTTCGAATCTATATCTTTCTTTCGATTAATATCTCTTTTCTAAATAAATGAATTCGAGTAAAATCCTCAAACCTTCCAGCTTGAATTTCTATGTTCATATTTCTACCTGCGACATATTTACCTGATAAGGAAACGTTTAGAAATAGAATCGATACAAAAGAAAAATGAAAAATTGAGAATAACGATCTATTAAATTTTCTCGTGTAGGTAAACAAATGTATATTAGGGTAATCATAAGGAAATAAATTAAATTGATTGTATAATAAAGAAAGAAAAAAAAGCAAACGTGAAAAAAGTTCATAAATGGAGGTCTTACACCATCAAATGTTGGAAGATAAGTACTTCTTTGGTGCTAAGGGACATTAATCCCTTCGCTACGAGCGCCGGCTTTGTTCGTTTTTCGTTTGTTTTACTGCATAAATAAAACATGCATTGGTTTAGGAGCAATTGGGCACGTTAACTGCCATGTCGGTCACCGGTGACCGACGCTAAACTTTCCGTTCAGGTCGCGCCAGTTATGTCAAATGACGAATAGCGTATATCCTTGCGACCCACGCGGCGTGAATAGGAAGTCACGTAAATTTGACTTGGCAGTGAACGTGTTAAAGTAACGATTAGACGTATGATAATTTAGGTGTAAACGAGCAGTCTTAAGTTTAAACGCTATTTCAACACTTCGCCGTCCGGAGGCACCACGTTGGTGCCATGCGAAAACTATCGGACAAGCACCGGTGGCACCACGTTGGTGCCATGCGAAAGCTATCGGGCAAGCGCCGGTGGCACCACGTTGGTGCCATGCGAAAACTATAGTGCAAGCGCCGGTGGCACCACGTTCGTGCCGTACACAAAGATTCATACGGCGCCAAACGAAAAAATCCCGATCAGACGTGCGGACACGACAAAGTGTTAACAGGAAAATGGTTTGTCAACACTCACACTGTTAATAATCGACAACATTGCATAAGTGGTGTTGAAAAACACGTGTTCTTCAACGACATATAATTTAACGTAACAACCAGGTGTATTTTGTATTGAAATCGTTTACGACGCTAATTTATATCAAATGTAATATGAAAATTTGACAAATTCGTACCTGCGTGACGTCAATGGAACGGGAAAGGTGTGACGTGTGAGTGCGTTCATTTTGTCCTATCACTGTAAAACAAAAGTGGTATTAAATAAAAAACGCCATTTCAAGACCGAAACTGGTCCACAAAGATTCGTAACACTTGCGTCGATAATAATCATCGGTGTTAGGGAAAACGTAGTTGTAACGTTGCCAGGTGTAGGGTAGTTTCTGTAGTGTTTTATAGGCGATTTTCTACAGGTCTGTACATAAATCTGGGCAGCCTGTACTACGCTGCACAGGGTGTGCGGTATAAGGGTGCGAAGCCAAAAGATGGGGTAAGTGGTGAAAATTCGAGAAGAAAAGTTATAACATTTTTCAAAATTCGCAATAATTACCGATTAATTAATTAGGGGAGGTTACTTTATAAAACTTTACTTTATAAAACTTTATAAAAAAAATATTAAAAATTGCCAGAGTTATGATTTTTTTAGTAAAAAATGGTATTTTTTACGAATTGCCTCCTTCCTGATTTTTTATCGCCATTTTGAAAATTTCATAACAATTTTTTGCGATGATGTTCTGATTCTAAAAGGTTTAAACTAATATCCTGAATTTTTATGAGTCGCTCGGAATGATATTGGCAGCGTGGTAATTGTTTAAACATGGCTGGGGTCATTCTGACCCCGTGTGACCAATACGTTATTTTTAGAACGTGTGACCATTAAGGGTTAAATAAAAAGTAAATACCTTTGGATATAGGTTTCAAAGTAATATATTCTTGTATAATTGGAAGTTAAATTTCAATTTTTTTATGAAAAAAGAGTCCAAAATGGCGGCTCCAGCTCAGATCAAATAAATAAATGCATGGCGTCGTTTGCTCTGCGCGGGGCGTTTCACAGCCTTGCTAGTTTATCTGAAACAAAAACGGATTTCGAATTATTAAAATAGAATAAATTTGAGAGGCCCTACCGTTTTTCATTTTCAAAAAATCCCCTGAATAAGAAAATGACAGCCGCTTGAAAAGAAACCGAATTTTTTTGCTGTTTTTTTTCCTTCAATGAACGAAAAAATATGTGTAAATCAATTTTTAACAAAAATCGCTTCGTGGTGGCCCCGCAAATTGAATTTCCTTTTAACTGGCGGAGGATTTATGAGAATCGGTTAATCCGTTGAAGCTGTAGAGCGCCTCGCGCTTCAGCTACCTGTTCCTAGACGGCGTAGCGGACGGTTCCGCTCAGCAGGCTGTAAATTCTAAAATACCTTGGATATGAAAATATCCTTTTACGTACGTGTTCTAAACGCTAAAGATGCAAATTATTTTTAAAAAATCGAATTTTTCATCTACATGAATGGTAACCTTCCCTTAATTAACCGTTTTAGTGCCAGGCGGCGCGAAAGCGCTTGTTATCTTTCATGTCCAAAAATGCTAACATTTTTGGAAAACGGCTTTTGAAAAAAGCGCTTTTTTTAGGCTACTACGGTCTTGCCCCTTAAGAGATTTTTAAATTGAAACAAACACATGTGACTTCTTTCCAAACGACCAACGACATACGTTTTCGGAATCACAATGTTTTCCATAAGAACGGTGAACCTTCTGCTTTTTGTGTATGTACACTGCTTGTCTCTGCTTTTTTCACCTGCACGCGATATACTAACTCCATGACTTTTTAAAATAAATTTCCTAATATAAACCATAATGTTAGAGAAATCACAGATTGTTCTGTATATTTGATAATAACGTCACAGGATCGGCGAATGCATCGTGCAGTGAGGTAATCATACATTATTCAGGTAAAAGAGGAGTTCAAAAAGCGAAGAAGTATATGTACACGATTGAATTATTGATGCCACCGTTTACTTGCACAAGAGAGGTGCATGCAAAGGATGAGCCGCAGTTCAAACAAACAATAAATTTACGCAAGGTCACATTAAGAAGGAACGCAGAGATATAGAATCGCGATTTCTTTTCACTAACGCATCATGGACATTTTTCATAATGGTTATTATAAATATAATAAAATATTGTTGTCATTTTATGGAATTTGGCCATTTTACGAATCACGTATTATCGAAAATTGCATATTCGGACTCGTTGTATTTGTACACATGACCGCTCTTCTTGCACAGGTATATCTTCAAATTGGAACCGTTTAGGGATAAAACGACAAATTTAATTAGGTGTCCAGCTGAAGTTTCCTTAAGAAAAATAGAGCAATAAAGTTTCTACCACGTCAAATTTACGCGATTCCCCATTCACGCCGCGTGGGTCGCAATGGTATAACGCTATTGCATTTGTCACAACTGGCGCGGCCTAAACGGAAAGTTTCGTGTCGGTCACCGGCAACCGTCGTGGCAATTAACGCGTTAACACTTTGAACGCCACGTCAAATTTACGTGACTACCTATTCACGCCGCGTGGGTCGCAATGGTATATACTATTACATTTGTCATAACCAACGTGGCGTGAAGGCAGAGTTTAGTGTAGGTCTCCGGTGACCGTCATGGCAGTCAGTGTTAATATAATTTTGTTTTCTACCAATTACAAGAAAATTCGTATAATCGATTACGTGCTCAATTATTTTATTCATCTACCTCTGGGGTTTTGCTAGTTTTGCTAGGATTTTTCTAGGGTTTTCAAGAAGATTGTTAAATTTTCATATTCTAACAGATTCTTGGTTTGAGAGAGTCCTGGCCAGATTTAAGCTCTATACTGGAATGTGTGCCTTCTATGGGATGCCAATGGGTGGCTACTATCAAATTAATAAACTCAAAATATCATAAATCGGAGGTAAGTTTACACTATGCCGTCCGGTGGCACCTCGTTGGTGCCATGCGAAAACTATCTGGCAAGCGCCGGTGGCACCACGTTGGTGTCGTACATATTGTTAATTGCGAGTTTTTTGCATTTACCTTGCTACGTCGGGTAGCATATGTTGCAAGGCAAATTGCCACACATTATGGTTAACTCAAATAATTCCTTAAAATTTGTGAATTCAATGCGAATGCAATCAATCAAATTAATACGAACGTGGTTTCTGACCGAATCAGTCGCAATCTCCTCTGCCCTGTGTGATCACACAGATAATTTGAGCCGTTTAATTTGGCCTGTCCATTTGTGAATTTTTTGTCGTTAACTGTAATAACATGTGCCACTTGACATTAGCTGTCATAAAAAACATTTTACGAAATTCATAAACAATTGGACTTAGGCCACTTTCAAAACAGTCGGCACATTTGTGTTTATTATTTCAGCTTTCAGGTCTAATGCAGCATGTGGCAAACGATTGGAAAAAGATTGAAAAAGAAGATGAGCGTTTGATCCTCACAAACTATGCAGCTGCTGGACGAAACGCTACGATATTTTATTGGAGTAATTTCCTACCGTTAGACATTAGAATTATAGTTTACGACCGATCCGTAAACAAATTACAAATCTGTACTACACATTTAGTGTTTACTTGTGAATCCTTTAACCCTTTGCGGTCGGTGTCCCTATAGCGGGGACACCGTCACACTAGATTTGCTAGATTCGCTAGTTTCGCTCCGACCTGCTGGTACTCCTAAAAGCGAAATCTACCGACCGCAAAGGGTTAACCTTTTATAGCCACATGTAGCAGTTCGCTAACAAACCCCGAATCCTGCAAGACACTGGGATTTTCGATTTTTGTTACGGAAATTGCTCGGTTACGCCTTGCATGCTGTTTATGGTTGACCAATCCATATTAACACTTTGCCGTCCGCACGTCTGATCGGGATTCTTTCGTTTGGTGCCGGTATGAATTTTTATGTACGACACCAACGTGGCGCCACCGGCGCTTGCCCGATAGTTTTCGCATGGCACCAACGTGGTTCCACCGGACGGCACAGCGTTAATACGGCTATTGTTAGAAATTTATGACTGAGTGTGTACAAAATATAGCGATGGACCTTTGTGTATGTACACCAACTATTAATACACACATATATAATATTGATTTGAAATTGTTTAACGTGAGAAGTATTTTCTTCAGTATATATAGGTTCATCAGCGATGGCATTCACGTTCTTGCCGCTAATGCCAAAATTAATGGACGTTCTTATGCCATTAAACGAAAGTAGGTACATGGAACCTATGCTTCACTTTGCGTATCTCGTGGATCCAGATGAGTATTTTTATCCCATCTACATACACACAACTATCGGAGTCCATCTGTGTATGACAATGATCGTAACTGTAGATACTATGGTCGCTATGCTCATTTGCCATCCTTGTAGCATGTTTACTTTGCTATGGTAAGCACAAATACGAGGTTTGTTTTAAAAAAAGGTGACTTCAAATTTCGCAGGCTACTTATATTTGATTTTCGAATTTTTGGTTTTGTTATGTTAGTACACATACCCCCAACATATGTTGACAAAATCAGGCAGTTTGCGTTTATATTTTTCTTTTGCCAGATATAAAGGTGACGTGTTTTGGTGTGCTTCACGATTCTCTGATATTGAAAAAAACAAATATGTCTTAAACTTTGTGTGAAAAATAAAATTAAGTGCTCCAACGTACTTAAAATGTTGACTGTGGCATTTGGCGAGACTACTTTGAGCAAAAAAAATCTTTATAAGTGGTACAAACTCTTCACAGAAGGCCGAGAAGATGTTAATGACGATGCCCACCCTGGATGCCCAAGCACGTCAACAACCGATGAAAACGTTGAAGCAGTGATGAAAATTGTTAGAGTTTTGCTAGGGTTTATTACCTTCAAGTTATGCGTCGTTTGCATGAAAAAATACGAAAAAAAAACGCTGTAATTGTGGAACAACCAGTCATGGTTATTGCACTACGATAATGCGCCAGCTCACACGTCTTTGCCTATTCGTAATTTTCTGGCCAAAACCAATACCGTTATCATGCCTCAGCCACCGTATTCACCGGACTTGGCCCCCCGTGACTTCTTTTGTTCCCAAAACTAAAATTGCCCATGAAAGGACAGCGTTTTGCGACGATTCAGGAGATAAAGACCGCATCGGTGGAAGAGCTCAAAGCCATACTAAAAAGCGCATATCAGAAGTGCTTCGAGGACTGGAAAAAACGCTGGCACAAGTGCGTTATATTTGAAAGGGATTACTTTGAAGGGGATAAAATAGATATTGTTGAATAAATAAATATTTCTTGAGAAAAATAAAGAGTCACCTTTTTTTTGTAACAAACCTCGTATATGCAATGATATCGACAATGAAGTCATCGGTGTATCACTAATTAACGGCGTTACATACCTTTTTTTAATTATGTTTGCAGTTATCGATTACGAAATGTGATATTAGAGACAGCCGAGACGAATGCCAACGTACCAATTCATTTAGACAAGTGTTATTGGACAATTCGTGACTGCATAATTTTACAACAAAGTATCTTGGAGTAGGTATTCCGACTATTTCGTTATATAACCATTTCAGTGAAAATCTGATAGAGAAATATAAAGCAGCACGTTTGCGTGTGATGGCGGAGTTACCTGATTATTGTGTTTGAAGAAATAATTAACCCTTTGACTGCTAAAGGCGTATACAGGGTTATTCAGAGCACCCATACCAGGATTTAGCTCCTATACACTGTTTTTTAAATGGGGCCCGGTACGGGTGCTCTGGATAACCCTGTATATACGCTTTGACAAGTTCATCAATATATACGAAAGGCGCATATATGCGCCCTTAATGACTGACATCTGAATATTGCCGTATATATTGATAGTTTCGTTCAAGAGTAAGCCTCAGTCAAAGGATTAAATGGAAGAAAATAAAGTTAAATTTTATTTTAAATTGCATATTAGATAGTGTATAGAATAAAACATTGAATTATTTAACACTATGCCGTCCGGTGGCACCACGTTGGTGCCATGCGAAAACTATCGGGCAAGCGTCGGTGGCACCACGGTGGTGTCGTACATAAAGATTTATACCGGCGCCAAAGGCAACTTTCGAGAATTGTACACAATTCATTACATTGAGCATCTACTGTATAACTTTTAAAATTGTTTGACAGTTATTGCCAGACCGTTAAATCAACACATTCAACATCCTACTTTTTGCAAGTCCTTCTTAACATGTTTACCATCAGCTGCATAGGTGTTCACGTAAGTTTCTATTATTTTCTTATCTATGTTCATATTTTTAAAAATAATTTATCAAACCGAAAACACTGACACGAACAGGAAATATATAGTCCTTTATATATACACACAGTGTATTTATTTCGAAGTTTGCATTTTGTTTGTTGTTCTAGAAAAAATAATTTTTCTAAAAAAACTTATAACAAAAAACAATAGAGCCACAAATAAAATAAAATGCTGTTTTTAATTACGCACATTGAAGGATGTTCTTGCGTTTGCAAAAATCAAAGATTAAATTCTGAAAAGATTTTGACTAATAAATCTAAAATTATAGACTTTAAATTATTTTTTTGAAAATTTTTCGCCGTTTAGTTTGTGAGTAATCGATTTTCGAAAAATAGCAATTTTACATGTTAAGTATAGGGAAAATAGAAGTCCACATGTTCTACTCAAGAATTCTAAATTACTAAAAAAGATTTTTCAACCAAAACAATTTTTAAAATTTCATTATATTATTCTGTACTTAAAAAAAAAATGAAAATAATTGACCGTTTAGTTAATTGTTTATTTAGATTTGAACGTGATGAAAACGATGAAGTAATAAACACAAACAGCGTGGCAACATCGTATCGATAAGAGCCACATCTAGCGGTATAAATTCAAACTTTTTCACCGGGAAGTTTGAAATTTGCGTACTTGCATAAAGTACGATAAAACAAGATTTGCACCACAACTCTTTGGCGATTTGGCTGATATTCACTATTCTTCGTCCTTCCACTACACATTCATTTTCCGAAAGACATTTTTTTCTTCTTTTAACAGCAACACTCACGTTATTTCGCCATCCAGTTTTCTTTTTTCTTTCGAAACGACCTTTGTGACGATGTTGATCCATCTTTGCAGGTTATGTACGAATATGAAAAACGTAGGTAACAGCCTTGCCAACTGGTAAGAAATGAAAGTTTTATGGACAACGTTGGCAAATATAAAGCGATTGAACTAATAGAAACAAATAATTTATATAAAGATAATTTAGAGGACTATATCACGGTGCTCTTCTCAAATATATTTTTAATAACTGAAAACATGTGTTGCATTATATTTACGATTGAACGTTAAAATGTTTTTGATTATAAGATTTAGTTTTAGAAGATGGTACTTTAGTCAAATCAGTGACTGTGGCTTATTTTATTTTACCTATATTGCAAATAATAATCATAAAATTAATTGTTATTGATAAATTACGTTGTTTAATTGTATTATCTTATAGATATGCTCCTCAATTTTTTTTAATTTCCTATAAAAGAGAACCATTGTACGGATATTCATTTGACTAGATTGCCCTGTAAGAACATCCTTGATTGAGCCGTTTGTCTTGAAAGTGCCCTAAGTCCAGTTTTTCGTTATTTCCCATAACGTTTTTTATGACAGCTGACTTATACACTAAAGCTCGATAAGGCAAAACCTCCAAGGATTTTAGCTCTTCCCTTTAGATTTTAGTTATCGAGGTTCGACTATAATAAGACACTATGAAAAAGCGAAGAGATATAATTTCCATTGTTTCGTTTCAATATATGCATTCCAATTTCTTTTTTAGACAACATTACAAATACATACTATGAACAGCATCATAAGGTATTCTCTGTATACTGCTGGAACGATTTTTCATTTATTTTTCAATTGCATACCTGGCCAAGTTCTGTTGGATCACAGTCTTGCCGTACAAAGATCTGTGTAAGTTATCGTTACAATAATAATAATTACTCGCCTTAGTTCTATAATTATTATACGGTTTCTTAAGAATTTGGAATTCGAAATTTTGATGTTATCGCAAGTGAATGAATATTGACAAAAGCATACTGCACAGATTTTGTATCTAAACTGCAATAATGGGGATCAGATGAAAATGATTAAATTATATATATAATTATATATATTAATTTCCTAATATTTTTGTAAAAGTTACAGGCTGTTTTAGATATAGTTAAATAGGCATATTAATAAAAATGAAAATAAGAATGATTTTTTTGATTACACAGATATGCCGACGCCTTGTGGTATAAGTTATCCCCCAGGTCTAAAAAACTTTTATTATTTATGATGATGCGGACTGCCATCCCTTGCGAATTGCGTGCTAATAAATATTTTATTATGTGTATGGAAAGCTTTGCATCGGTAAGAATCGCACCACAAATGTTGAATAAATCTGTACAAATCACTGAAAGAATTTTTTTTATATTTTTTTTTCTCCCAACCAAATTAAATTGTAGAAGGACCTCGGACACCATTTTTATAAAAATTGGTTTCGTTAAATTCCTAAAAATCTGGATATCTTGTAGATTTTGTACGTACAAATGGACAAAAACTCTAAAAGCTCAAAAATTTTGATTCATAATCGATCGCATACTTTTGAAATTCGTCGAATGTTAATCCCAGGTCTGACTTCCAAAAACAGCAAAATAAGTGAACTATACAAATGTATTGAACAAGTGTGATGGAAAAATAAAAACAAGTTATGACTAAGGCTCACCCGTTATTTGGACAAAATGGTAATGCCTTTTTCTGTTTCAGGTATTCAAAATGTCTGTGTCGTACTTTACAATGTTAACATCGTTAAATTAACTACTCTTAACGCTCAAAGAGATGTTTAACCAAAGATATTTACCAAAATTATTTAAATAATTACTCTATCTGAAATTTCGACCGAGCTTAATTATTATACTTCAGTCCAAAACCGGATCGCCAAAAATAATTGGACTAATGTAGGCTTAAGTGTTTTAAAGTAACAGATTTTAATTATTATACAAATTCGTTATTGTTTATACACGTGGATTCGATATGAAATTCGCACAAGGTACATTAAGTATGTAAATTGCGTCAGATACATCAAAACTCGAAATTTTGTCGAAATTTAATCTTCACCTGAATGATCAATTTTGTTGAAGTAACAGTATACTATTGACATTAACGATATCTAGAGGCAATTGTCTTTCCCTATTAGGAGCATAACATGACTAGAGAAGAAACATTATAATTAGACAAATGTTAATATTACAATAAAATGTCAAATTAGTCAACCGTCAAACTAATCAAATGTCAAAATGTTACTCCTAGAATCCCTCAACTGTTAAAAATAAAACAATAGTTTTCAATATTTCGCTTATGTGGTGTAATTAAATTGTTATCATTGTTACATGGCTGTAAAAAAAAGTAATACAATAAAAATCTCATGAATTGTCGAATAACATTTGTGTTACTAAATTCACGTGCCAAGATTCTGTCAATGATCAAGAGACGCGGTAGTGTCTCGAGACAATTTCATGTATGTATGATATGAATTGGGCTCGAGCGCTAACGTGTATCTATTCTCGAAGCAACTAGCTGCGTGCACATGAAAAATAGCCGCAGCATGCTGTGTATATACATGACAAATACATTCAAAGGCTGTCTGTCGCTTCCTATACACGGTAACTGTGTATACATACACGACAAAAACATTCGAAGACTGTCTGTCGCTTCCTGTACACGGTAACTGTGTATACATACACGACTGGAATGTCTTCACACACTGAAAGGCCGTTTGCAACACGCAGTGGCATTAAGATATGAGTTGTGTTTTGTTTTCACGAACATCCAAAAGACGAAAAATTTACTTTACCGACGCAAGTTATGTATTGGTTTTTTATATTATCTCCAGATATAAAGTCGGTAATAGTAATAATATGACGAAAAGAAATAAAATAAAATAATAATAATAACAGTAATAATACGATACGCCAAATAAAATAATAATAATAACTCATCGGCTGTCTGTTGCCCAGTGGCGGCTCTACGGTGGGCTAGGCCCTAGACATTCAAGTATGGTCTGTTTCGTTTTCCCGAATATCCAAAAGACGAAAAATTTACCGTACCGACGCACGTTAGGTTTTGGTTTTATATTATCTCAAGATATAAAGCCGATAATAATAATATTTGCAAAAAGGAGACAAATCCCCCTAAAAAACACCTCTGGTGCAAAAAAGTCGAGACAAGTTCATGCATGAAAAGGGATCTCTCTACAAAAGTTGTGAAATCCAGTAACATTAGACAAGCTCGTTTTTCCATTATGCCAATACGAAGTAATTACAGAATGGAAAGAATTTTTTCTGTTTACGTGATTAGAACCGGTATTGAACTTGTCAGGCCCCGAACAATTCAGATGTTTGAGTATGATGTATAATTACTCATATTATTATTATGTAATCTGATTTTTACTAATTCATAATTCCGTAAAAGTAAATTAAATTGTAAGATATTTATTGGTTATCGTTTGGGTTCGGGGCCCGACAAGTTCAATACCGGTTCTAATCACGTAAACAGAAAAAATTCTTTCCATTTTGTAATTATTTTATTCTTCTTCACAATGAAAGATAAACACAACACTTATTCACAACAACTCTTAGGACAATACAAATTTACCTTTGCCAATAACGCAAAAAATACACTTCGATACATTAACTTTTTACAATAATAATAATGCTAGAGAAATCGCAAATTACTACCTTTTGTTTGGAAAGAATATCACAGACGCAAAGTTAATAAAATATATAATAAACGGCTCGTGCAATTTTTAGACAAAAAAGTTAAAAGAAAGAAACACAGGTACATAGTTGCATTATTGATGCTATCGTTTACTCACGCAAGCGAAATGTCTGGAGAGAACGCGCTGCAGTTCGAACGGACAATAAAACCTCAAGTCACGTCAGGGAAAAAAGCGGTGATAGAGGATTACACTTTTTTCTCTTTATTAACATATTATGGAAATCTTCCATAATGGTTATTACAAATATAACAAACTGTTGCTGTCGATTTTTGGAATTTGGCCGTTTTACGAATCACGTGTTTCCGAGTATCTTATTTTCGGGTTTATTCTATTTCTACACATGACCGCCATTCCACCACAGGTATACATTCAAATTGAACCCGCTAAACGCTTAAGAAGGTTGATCGGGTACGTCGGAAGTCAAAAGAGAGTTACGTATACTCTGTATACTCTGTACTGACTAGAGTAGCGAGACTTTAAATTTGGGTACGACGCTCACAGGTGTCACCTCTTGCGCGCTCGGTATGCTCGGTCATATTTTGTGTTATTTTAAAAATAAAATGTGCGACACGTCGAGAAAATTGGAATGGATTCTCAGTATTTATATAAATTATTCTTCCTGATTCTGTTTTTCCATATCTCATGTTATTCGCAATAATTCCTAATTTACGTCATGAGTAATACGTATGAATTTCAAACAGCGCGCGCTATGGCGAGAATTGCGATGTTAGCGCTATCGCACTGCAATGAAGGTTAAACCAGTCAAGAAGCGAAAAAATGTATTAATTATAAATGTTACAGGTACCTAATTGATTTCAAAAAGCTGTCATACTGTTCCTTAGATATCAGTCTACTATTTATAAAAATATCCGTGGAAACTGTTTGTTAATTGATATGGATTTTATATAAGAAAGCGAAAAAAATCTGTCTGCCCATAAGACTCCGTGTTAAATCACGAAATATTATTTTATTAATATCCCATCTTTTAGGTACCTAAACCAGCCACAAATTTTTGAGGTGACTTTTTCAATATTAATAAGGTTATACTGATTTTCTCATTAATATTTGTTTGTTAATTCCCAATCAGATGAACCTCCTTAAAGAGATACACCTTGAACCGTATGGGGAGTAACTTTGCCCCAAGAATTATCCATTTGGAAATATATTATTTTAACACTTTGCCGTCGGCACGTTCGATCGGGATTCTTTCGTTTGGCGCCGGTAGAAATCTTTGTGTACGACTCCGACGTGGTGCCACCGGCGCTTGCCCGATAGTTTTCGCATGGCACCAACGTGGTGCCACCGGTGCTGGAACGATAGTTTTCGCATGGCACCAACGTGGTGCCACCGGTGCTTGAACGATAGTTTTCGCATGGCACCAACGTGGTCCCACCGGTGCTTGAACGACAGTTTCCGCATGGCATCAACGTGGTGCCACCGGACGGCATAGTGTTAATACTAAAAATATATAGGTACTCTAAAATGTCCTAAAATTGCAATTATATCTTAAGACGAAAAATACACAATATATCTTAATTGAATGAGAATTATGTGTAAAAAAAATGAGGAGTACGAGGTTTGTTCAAAATAAAGGTGACTTTTTATTTTTCTCGAGAAATATTTATTTATTCAACAATATCTATTTTGTCCCCTTCAAAGTAATCCCCTTCAAATATAACGCACTTGTGCCAGCGTTTTTTCCAGTCCCCGAAGCACTTCTTATATGCGCTTTTTAGTATGGCTTTGAGCTCTTCCACCGATGCGGTCTTTATCTCCTGAATCGTCGCAAACGCTGTCCTTTCATGGGCCATTTCAGTTTTGGGAACAAAAAAAGTCACAGGGGGCCAAGTCCTGTGAATACGGTGGCTGAGACATGATAACGGTGTTGGTTTTGGCCAAAAAATTACGAACAGGCAAAGACGTGTGAGCTGGCACATTATCGTGGTGCAGTAACCATGACTGGTTGTTCCACAATTCTGGGCGTTTTTTTCGTATGTTTTCACGCAAACGACGCATAACACGAAGGTAATAAACCCTAGCAAAACCTTAACAATTTTCTTCACTGCTTCAACGTTTTCATCGGTTGTTGACGCGCTTGGGCATCCAGGGCGGGCATCGTCATTAACATCTTCTCGGCCTTCTGTGAAGAGTTTGTACCACTTATAAAGATTTTTTTGCTCAAAGTAGACTCGCCAAATGCCACAGTCAACATTTTAAGTGCGTCGGAGCACTTCATTTTATTTTTCACACAAAATTTAATACATATTCTTTTTTTCGATAGCAACGAATCGTCAAGCACACCAAAACACGTCTAACCTTTATATCTGGCAAAAGAAAAATATAAACGCAAACTGCCTGATTTTGTCAACATATGTTGGGGATATGTGTACTAACAACAAATCCAAAAATTCGAAAATCAAATATACCTAGCCTGCGAAATTTGAAAAGTCACCTTTTTTTAAAACAAACCACATATTTGTAGATATACAAAAACTCTTTTTCTCACCCACATCGCGGAGAGTTATGTTTATTTGAGATGCTTCGTTATTTTGTATTTCTATACATCCTAACAGTTCCTCGGTTTAACGACATCCTGGCCAGATTTACAGAACGTACTGGAGTGTATGCCTGCTTTTGGATGTCAATGGGCAGCAATTATAAAACTACTCAATTCCAAATATCACAAATCCGAGGTAAGCTTTTGTTTATAACCATATGCGAGGCATGTGTATTAAATAACTCACTTCAATTAAAAGTAATCTGAGTTCCCCAACTTGGGACCAAACCAACCAACCCAAAATGAGTCAGTTGAACAAGAATCATTTAAGGACCATTTTAATTTTTTATTGAAACCCCCTTTACGCCATAAGGGTTTACAGCTATAAACAATTGCTTCACATTTTGAAATTTATTGCAGAACAATTAGTGACAAACTCCTGAAATTGATTCGTGATTGGTTCCATCATTTTCTATATTGTGTACTTAACAATGTCACTTGATCATGTACCAGTGGTTGACCATTTTCTAAAAAAACATAAAAAGTTAGATTTTTATAAGATGTGATATTTTTATTTTGATGAAAGTGCACATCTTATAAAAATCTTATTTTTTATGGTTTTTTAGAACGGGTAAGTTATATTCACTTTTTTGCAGATTGCAGGTCTCATGAAGGAAATAGTAGAAGATTGGAAAAGAATTAAAAAGGAGGACGAGCGTTTGATTCTTACAAAATATTCGAGTTCTGGACAAAAAGCTACAATATTTTATTCGGGTAATTCCATACCTTTAGACCTCACAGTTACAATTTCTTCATAATTATATTATCGCAACACGTTATAGCCGATTGTCGAAGTGTAACAACTAATAATGCAGTGTACCCTTTTCCATAAGAAGTGTACATACGATTTTTTGTAGATATATGGTTTTACAGAGTTAAATGTATGCATAAGGTAAACTGGCCAGTAATTGACCGCGTACCAGTGAATGACCATTGCACAAATAAATGTAAATTATAAGTCTTGAAATGAGTAAATGTTTGAAATTTAATTTCGTCAATCTTCCTTAAGTGCGATAAACAAATAGTAACAAAAAATGTTCTTATTGAAAATATTAGGTTGGGGAAAAAAGAAATCCATTATTTTTACTACTGTCATCTACTGAAAAAATAATGGATTTCTTTTTTCCCAACCTAATATTTAACAAGCATTCGGTCATCTATTGGGCTTGAAACGTAATTGCGGTAACAAAAAGTAACTATTTTTACAAATATGTAAAGAAAAATAAATTCTCTATGCAGTTTCAATAGTCGTTTCATTATTATAAATCAATTTATTAAAATAAAACCTCAAACTTACGTAAACTCAACAATTCGGTCATTCATTGGTTAGTTTACCCTAAATAACATTATTTTTATTTTTCTGAACGTATGAAACACTTCCCTTTTTTCAGTATACGTGAGTTTTTCCACGGCATGCTTCACATTCCTGCCGCTAACGCCAAAATTATTAGACATTATTATACCATTAAATGAAAGTAGGCGTTTGGAACCGTTGTTTCGATTCGCATACCTCGTTGATCCAGATAAATATTATTATCCCATCTACATCCACTCAACATTTGATTCTTACTTGGTCATGATAATAATCGTAGCTGTGGATACTATGCTCGCTATACTGACTTTTCACCCTTGCAGTATGTTTACCTTATTGAGGTAAGTGCAAATACAGGGCGTTTTACGCCTCCTGGCGATGGAAGCCCTCAAATGTGAGGTTCCCGGTTGTGGCATAAATTATAAAACATTCTGCACATGCAAACTGTATGCAGTTTATGAGCCTAATGTGGAAACAACAAGTGTTGTGACTCATGGAGCTTGCGTGTGATTTGTATGTTCAACTGTTGACTTTAGCCGATGCCATTAACACTATGCCGTCCGGTGGTACCACGTTGGTGCCATGCGAAAACTATCAGGCAAGCGCCGGTGGCACCACGTTGGTGCCATGTAAAAACTATCGGGCAAGCGAGAAGATTTATACCGGCGCCAAACGAAAGAGTCCCGATTGGGCGTGCGGACGGCAAAGTGTCAATAGAAAAATCCTAGGGCAAGGGGTTAAATCAACTACTGAAAGCAAATTTTCACGATTTTAACCAATTTCTTCATGAATTTCGCAGACACCGATTACGAAATGCGACCCTAAATACAAAGGATGTAAATGCGAAAGTACCGATTTGGTTGGATAAGTCTTATTGGACAATTCGTGAGTGCATAATTCTGCAACAAAAGATCTTTGTGTAGGTACTGCAACTTGACGTTTGTACTGCCTCACACTTTCAATGTATAATTAACACTATGCCGCCCGGTGGCACCACGTTGTTGTCATGCGAAAACTATCGAGCAAGCGCCGGTGGCACCACGTTGGTGTGGTACAATAAAGATTTATATATATTAAGATTGGTAGTTGAGTTCGTCGCATTTTCCGTTGGGACGAGTCAGGTGCGACCTCCCGTGGCAACCAAGTTAGGCAGCGTGTATTTCCCCACACTTCGTGGCTAACCCCTTGTGTAGAAGGAAAAGCACGCGCGCTTTATTTTTAAGTTTTCATTGTTGAATAAAGAAAAACCTTTTTTATTAAACCGAATCGGCTCTCAATAAACCCATCCACACAATCCTGGTTTATCAGGTTATGGGCCCAGTTATCGGTATAACTGCGAAAATTGTGTGAACGAGGTGAGAGATATTCGGAAGTCGCACGTAAAGCGTAACAAAAGGTCGGCCATTTTTGCTCGAGTGCCGGTGTACCGGTGTAACGCGTCAAAAACGAATCGAATCCGCGACGTCGGTTGGAATTTCCGCGAAAGGTGTGAAGCGTTTTGATGGAACGAATTTCCAGGGCTGGAAAGCTCAAGTGAACGCGTTATTCGTTATGAATGATGTTCTCAACATCGTAGATGGCACGAGGGACGAGCCAACCGCGGGAGCGGGGTACGAGGTCGCGCTGAAGAAAAACGTGAAAGACAATGCAACGGCGAAGTTCATAATTCTGTCCAATCTCGACGAAACTCAACAAGTGTGTGTGCTTTCGTGCGTTTCTGCGAAAGAAATGTGGGACAAATTGTGTCTAATTCACGAGCAGAAGACGGCGATCAACAAGCTGGGTTTGCTACAAAGGTTTCACGCGCATCGGATGAGCGAAGCAGATACGGCGGTACAACACGTGGCGAGGATAATGAACATGGCGAGCCAACTCAAGGATGTCGGAGAAGACATATTGGATGCCACAATCATGGCGAAGATTCTCGCAAGTCTGACCACGAGGTACAATACGCTGAAGGTAGCGTGGGATAGTGTGGATCCGGCACGACAAACTCTCGATAATCTGCACGAAAGGCTGATCAGAGAGGACATGAGACTTAGCAACGACGAAGACGCTTCGGAAGCTTTAGCCGCGACGGCTAAAAATCGACACCCGCGTGGGGCGAAAAGAGTGGAGAACAAAAAGACCAGCAATAAAAAGGAAATCCAGTGCTATAAGTGCCAAGAAACTGGACATATCGCAAGGCAGTGTCAAAATAAGCGGAAGCCGCGCGACGATGGCGGCGAAAAAGTCCGCGCGCGCGATGATGGCGACAAGTCTCGCGCCTGCGCATTCGTAGTGGAAATAGACAAAAGTTCGGTTGCGTTGGGTTCGAAAAGTGATTGTGAGCTGTGGACGCAAAGTCACGTAATGGCAGCTGACCAAAGTGAAGTCTGGCTGATAGACAGCGGTGCGTCGAGGCACTTGACCTACCGACGGGACTGGCTCACTGACTATAAGACAGACAATACTGGTGCTACGTTATCACTAGGTGATAATCAGATTTGCAACGTCGCTGGTGAAGGCACGGTACAAATCAAAAGGCTTGTCGACGGCGTGTGGCCAGACGCGCGAATTGAGAAAGTGTTACACGTTCCGAAATTGCGCAAAAACCTATTTTCCGTGGGAGTGTGTACGAAAAAAGGATTCAAAGTGCAATTTCAAAACAATCGGGTCGAAGTAGTGCTCGACGGTAAGGTGATCGCGACAGGCATAAAACAAAGTAATGATGTATATCGTATGCTTTTCAAGGTAGCGAAACAAGGAAGCGCTGAAGAAGCGAACGTAGCCACGACGAATTTGACCGTGTGGCATGAACGATTGGGACACGTTAGAAAGCGTGCGATACGCGAATTGGCCGCAAAAGGACTAGTAAGTGGAGTGTCAATTACGGACAAGAGTGATGTTTTCTGCGAATCCTGTCAATTTGGAAAATTGCACAGGCTGCCGTTTAACAAGAAATTAGAACGCGATAAGAAAATAAAACCTGGCGAGAAAATGCATTCAGATGTCTGCGGGCTGATGTCAACGAATTCGGTTGGAGGATCGAGGTATTTTCTAACCTTCAAGGACGAAGCAACAGGCTACAGACACGTGTACTTCATGAAGAAGAAATCCGAGGTTTTCGAAAAATTCAAGATCTTCGAGAAGATGATCGAGAACAAGTTCGGTCGAAAAATGAAAACGTTGCGCTCGGATAACGGCCGGGAGTTCTGCAACAAAGAAATGGACATAGTTATCTCGAAAAGTGTGGAATCAAGCGAGAAACAAGGGCGCCATTTAACCCAGATCAAAATGGCTAAGCCGAGCGTGAAAACAGGATAATAGTAGAAAGTGCGCCCACGATGATAATCGCGAAAAACCTACCGCTAAGCCTATGGGCAGAAGCAGTAAATTGTGCGGTGTATATTCTCAACAGAACCGTGTGGACGAGTGGTGCAAAAACGCCGTACGAAGCTTGGGCTGGAAAAGTTCCAAATCTGAAGCATCTACGAATTTTCGGTTCGGATGCTTACGTCCACACTCCCAAACAATTCACGCAAAAATTTGATGCGCGAGCGAGCAAGAAGATCCTCGTCGGATATACCGAGGAATCAACAAATTACCGGTTGTACGATCCAGACGCGAAAAAGGTAAGCATAGCTCGCAATGTCGTGTTCAACGAGAAAGTCGGAGCGTCGTTGGCTTCAACTGAAAAGAAGGAAGAGGAAGAAAACGAAGTGACTCTTCCACTATCCGAAGACGAGTACGAGAACAGGAACGTGATCGATAATGAAGAAGACGATAGTGACAATCAGGAACGAGAAGAAGAGGACATCGACGAGGCCCAGGAACGAGAGAACGAGCCTTCAAGAGTTCTGTGAGATCGCTCAAGAATTCAGATTCCGAGCAGGTACCGGCACAACGCGAACGTTGCCGAGTACATCATACCGATGACGTACGAAGAAGCTACGAACAGCACCGAATTAGCGCAGTGGGTGGGAGCGATTCAAAACGAGTTCAAAGCACACGAGGAAAACAACACGTGGAAACTCGTAAAAAGAACGCCGGAAATGAGAATGATCGACTCGAAATGGGTATTTCGAGTGAAGCAAGATGTAGACGGGAAACCTCGATTCAAGGCACGTTTGTGTGCGAGGGGCTTCCTACAACGAGAAGGTATCGACTTCAAGGAAACGTTTTCTCCAGTGGTGAGATATGACTCACTGAGAATATTGCTCGCAATAATCGCAGTGCAGAATCTCGAGATAATGCAGTTTGACGTACAGACTGCATTTCTATACGGACAGCTGGAAGAGACGATATATATGGAAATTCCGGAAGGACTCCAAGTGAAAGAAGATCCCAGGAACGTCGCATGCAAGCTCGAGAGGTCTCTCTACGGCCTGAAACAGGCTCCAAGATGTTGGAACCTGAAATTCACGAAATTTCTGGACGAATACAACTTCAAAGAGTGCGAAGCAGATAAGTGTGTGTTTATCGGGAATTTCGGCAAATATATAGTAATATTGGCGCTATTTGTCGATGAAGGCTTAGTCGCTTCGAACAATGTAAAATTGCTTGAGAGAGTAATTCAGCGACTAAGCGTTACTTGGTCGTCACAGCGGCAACGGTTGGTAACGCTAAGTACGACGGAGGCCGAGTACGTGGCTGCATCGACAGCAGCGCGGGAAACAGTCTGGATAAGAAAACTATTATCGGACATCGGATGTCCCTGCGAAAATGAGACAACCCTATATGTTGATAATCAAAGCGCAATTCAACTAGTGAAAAATCCAGTATATCATAAGCGAACAAAACATATAGATGTGCATTTTCATTTTGTCCGCGAAAAAGTAAATGAAAAAGAGCTTAAAGTCAAGTATGTTCCCTCTGAAAGTCAACGCGCGGATATACTCACGAAAGCGCTACCGCGAGACCGTTTTAGAGACCTATATTTTAGCTTGAATATGATAATAAGCGAGAAACGCTCGGACAGCGGGAGTATTAAGAATAGCAGCGAAGTCCAGCGCATTTCTGCTGGCGTGGTCCACGGATGCACCCACGAAGGTGCTGCCGTGAGACCGTCTCATAGATTGATGTTTTGAGCTAGACATAATGGTGATCGAGGAACGCTTGAACGGCGGTAGTATTAAGATTGGTAGTTGAGTTCGGCGCATTTTCCGTTGGGACAAGTCTGGTGCGACTCGAGGGCAACCTCGACAACTCTCGTGTCTTATCGGGGCGTCGGGGCGACCTCCCGTGGCAACCAAGTTAGGCAGCGTGTATTTCCCCACACTTCGTGGCTAACCCCTTGTGTAGAAGAAAGAGCACGCGCCGCTTTATTTTTAAGTTTTCATTGTTGAATAAAGAAAAACCTTTTTTATTAAACCGAATCGGCTCTCAATAAACCTATCCACACAATCCTGGTTTATCAATATAATATTTACCGGCGCCAAACGAAAGAATCCCGATCAGACGTGCGGACGGCAAACTGTTAATTGTAAGTTTTTTGCATTTACCTTGCTACGTCCGGTAGCATATGTTGCAAAGCAAATTGCCACATATTAGGATTAACTCAAATGATTCCTCAAAATGTAACATATTACTTAATTAATATGCAATTATAATTAAAATAGATTTTCCGAATTAATGCCAAATTTTTTACAGACGCATAATTGCTCTACTAAGCACCTCCCGTTTGTGGATTTCAAGAAAAGATTAAATTAAACCTCGAAAATATGTCGAAATAAAATACTAAAAGATGTCTTTTGACATCTTTGCTAGATATAGTGATAAGCGTTGCAATATCCGATGATGACAAATGTTTTTTTATTAATTGCTCGTTTGTGTTAGGGGCCCGACAAGTTCAGTATCGGTTTTATTGACTGATAGGTAACATAATCAATATTTCAAAACTTGTCTGATATTTTAGGTTTTCTCGCTCTTTTAGATCTGTTCCTTTTTTGTAACGAGATATTCTCTCACAGATTCTCTTTTTGGTAGGTAATGAACTAGTCACGAGACACTACCATGTTTCTTGATATAAAAAAATAATCTTTTGTTACACAGCTACTGCGAGACACTTATGTCAGCCCATTTGGTATCCTACTTCTTGCAACTCCTTCTCAACACATTTGTTATCAGCTGCATAGGTCTTCAGGTAAATTTCAATCAAACTTAATTTAAATTAGGTTAAATCAAATTACTTCAAAGTTTTTGGTGTATCATTTTGCACCGACCAATTTTTATGCAGGAACCTTCAATCACAAAAGGACGAATGTACTACTCCCAGTTTGTGAAAAATAATTTTCTGCATTTTAACGAAAAAGATAAATATTTATAAATATCGAAACACATACAAAACAATGCAGAGAAGTAAGGAAATGACTTTTTATAGTTCTGAAATAACTTATGTATTCCAATTTCTTTCTTAGACAACGCTACGGTTGGATAGTGTTCAAAGTACCATTAGATATAGTCTCTATACTGCTGGAACGATTTTTCATTTATTCTTCAATTGCGTACCTGGCCAAATTTTAATAGATCACAGTCTTTCTATACAAGGAGCTATGTAAGTTAATGTTATTATGATAATAATTTGTTTCCTTGTTCTAGTTCTGCAATAATTACACTATGTTTATAACGTTTTGCGACTTTAAAGGATGAGGGTCCAGAAGGTGGGTTTTTTAGGACCATAGGGAGCACAGAGTCGCAACATCTTCATTTTTATACATATGATGTGCTTTGATGTCTTTTATAACATACATGAATAAGAAAGCCACACGTAATTGCGCTGATATTAAAAAACGCAGCTGAATGTGCCAAAAAAGGTATTTTTGTTGAAAAAATAATAAAAAGACTCAGGTTCGTTCCATTAAGAAAGGGCTTAAATTCATTGAAAAAGACTTATTATTGCTCCAACAAAACATTGAAATTATTAAAAACATTATTGTTGTATAAGTCCGAGATATCATAATTTTTAACAATTATTAAGGCCAAAATCCCGCCTTATGGACCCCCATCCTTTTGATATTTATTCATAAAATTATTATTTATCAATCCGTTAAATGCCACGTCGGTTACCGGTGACCGACACTGAACTTTCGGTTCAGGCCGAGCCGGTTATGACAAATGTAATATATGTAATGTATGTACGAATGTGGCATCAGTAAGGAGTCACACAAATTTGAACTGACCATCAATGTGTCACTAAAATTGCACGTAATTTGTTTTTCTTTACACAGATATAGCGACCTTTTGTGGTGTAAGTTATCTCCAAGATCCAAAAGACTTTTATTATTTATGATGATGCGATCCGCCATTCCTTGCGAACTGCGAGCCAGTAAATTTTTTGTAATGTGTATGGAAAGTTTCACAGTGGTAAGAAATTTGATAGTATCACTACTAAAGGTCACAAACATTGAACATCTGTGTAAAAATCACTCAGACATTGTTTTAACCAATTTATAAAATCCTAGCAAAACCCTAGCAAAACACTTGGGTTTTGGCAACTATTGGCTAACAAAAAATTGAAACTCGTGAACGTAAAAAGAATGAAATGAAGGAGAAATCATGTTTCTAAGAATGAAATTGTTACTGCTAAAATCTTGAAAAATTGTATTATAATCTTTCTTTTCTGCTTCAGGTGTTTAAAATGTCAGTCTCCTACTTTACAATGTTGACGTCGATAAATTAAGCACTTTTACGACTTGGGAAGATCTTCGACCATTTGCCAAAATTACTCGAAAGACTAATTCAGCTAAGATTTTGATTGAAATTTACTACATCAACAAACTATACAACCAGAAATGAATACTACGGCTGATAAGTGTACCCACGTAGTTTGGAGTGTTTAAAGCCATATATCTTGATTTTTATAAATATTTCATTGTTGTTTATTTATAAATATATTTGATATAAAGTTCATACGAAGTACGTTTTAAAAGAGACGTTCAAATTCGACGAAAGTTTTAAACTCGTGTAAGTGATGGATTTTATTAAAAATTGTAATTTCTAATCGAAAGTGTCAACTTCGAAGGACAAAAAGTGTATATTAATCGCACAGGTTATAGTGAATTAAATTTCAGAATTGTTGATGTTATAAGAGATGCTCAAAAGTGTTTTAACCATGGAATATTTTGCTTCGTGAAGTGCAACTGAAACGTTGCAATGATTATATTGTTCTAAAAAAAAAATTAATATTTTATAAAAAGACATGGTTATAAATCAAACGAGAACAAAACGTTCACAAAGGCCTTAAAATAAAGAGAAATGTTTATGATAATGAATATGTGCATCTTACCTTTCTCAACGAGAGCTTATCTTTCCCAAAGATTCAGATATGATGCTTCAGGCCACCGTTGCTAGGCGTAGGGTAATTTCATAACCTCAAAACAGAAGGTGCATCTGTTTTAAGAACGGTTTCATAAGGAAAATTGGTATTAAAAATTAATATTAATAAAGAAACCAACTTTAAAAGAAAGCACAATATACAATTAAAAAGGAAAGCACAACTTTGATTTCTTAAAGAAAGCACACGCACTACACCTGGGGCCCAAACCTACGTATAGCGAATTGAAGCAAAGTTTCTAGCGCCGCCTACCAAATTTTCATGAACTAAAGGCTATTAATGTGTGAACAATTGACCAGGCAAAGCGCGGATACAATTCAAAGAGTATTATTTCAAATAATGTAGGAAGATATTTAATGTTTTTTTTACGTTATTTGAAACAATAATCTTCAAATTGTATTCGCCCTTTCCTTGGTTCACCTTCTGCAAAATATAAAGGTAATTATAACACAAATAATATGATTTCATGTATGTTTATATAGAAAAAATGCGTTCTGTTGAAAATGTATGAAAATATATTTGATAATATAAAAATGATTCAATAAAATGTACTTCATGTCACTTGATCATGTGGCTGGAACCCTGATCATCTCGGTCCTCTTCAAGTAGTAGGAATCTGTAAAACAAGAAAAATACAATTCTTTATAATAGTACAATTGCCTACTATTATACGGTGAGATAAAAAAATTTTTAAAAAGCAGAAAAAACTTTGCGTTGTTTTCCACGATTCGATTCTATGTTTGTAAGTAAAATTAATGAAATAAACAGAAAATTGTATGGGAAAATGGCAAAATGTTGCAAAAAAACTAGATGACTAGCAAGATTACATTGGGGACGAATGATACATCTAGCATCATTTTGCTATTTGTATAGTATTTTTCATCATGCAGTATCGTATCACTTCCTTCAGTGTTACAAGAATTTTCTTATAAATAGCAAAAAATACTGTTCCTGCAATACCTCCTATGTATTCTTGTCTTTCAATTTGCAGCGTTTTCTGCATGAATTATTTCCTAAAAATAAATTAATGTACAATTATTACAAGAATTAAAAAAAAAGTTAAAAATAAAATCAGTGGAAGAAAAGTTGTTCATTGCAACATATTCAAATCAAACTACTCAGAGAGAAAATGAGAGAAAAACAAATTCACAGAAGTAAAATAAGAGAAACAAACAAATAATGCCATTGTAAACTATATTAAAAAAAACGAGCAAGTACAAATTATTAATTGAAAGATACGACGATGCGTAAAATAATGAGGGACGAAAAAGATAATTAAATAAATAATAAAAATTGATTCTATAATCTATACGAATATAGACTTTAGATATATCGGATTTTTTTATGTGCAAATGCATTGAAATGGGAAACGAGTAGATAAGTAAATAGTACTTTCTGTGTGTTTTAAAATAAAAGCGAAAAGGAGAAAGAACATATCTATCCCGGAGATACGATTAAAAATGTAATTTTAGATTTCTATTAACGTCAAAATTCAAAGTTCGTTTAAATTCTATTCTTATTAACCGAAAAATGAGGAATGGACATTTTTGCTTAGAGAAAAGAAGAAAATCGTACTCGTGGATGGGAGATAATGAATTTTACTATGTTTTGGTAATTTATAAAATGCCGAAGAAAATTCTATGATTGCATAATTTTACTACATATCTGCAATTCAGGTAATGTAAAGTGAAAATTATGTGATTGTACAGTAATTTTTAACTGTTACATTGGTTATTGTTGCAGGCGGTAATAAAATTTGCTGAGGTCTTACAATTTTATAGGAAATTTTACTATAGCGCTAGCTTTAAGCAACTCTTATTGCATGGCATAGTAAAAATCGCTTCTGTAAAATATATCTTCCACGACGTAGTAAAATGTTCGATATTGTCCTTCCTTCTTTTTTCTATAAATTTACAAGAATTTTGAAGGAAACCGAGTTTTGAAAAAAGGATTTTAAGCAGAAGAAATTTAAAGGCAAGATGGTCTTTTTTGTTTGCTATATTCACGTGCATAATAAACTGATTAGAAAATCATGTAAAAATTTTGAAGATATATATCCATAATTATTAAATTAAGAAAATTAAAAAAAATTTTGAAACCATCCGATTTGGCGTGGAATGCCCCATATACAGTATATACATATATATATACAGGATGAGATATTAAGTATGATCAACTTGAATGTCTCTATTATTTTTCCTTATCTTTTTCATATCTCAGAAAACGACAGAGATATTCAATGGGCATAGTTAGTGCCTCACCCCGTATAGATGTTTATATTTCCTTACCAGTATCAACTTCCATGATTATGTCCATGTCCCTGGCGTTCTCTTCTGCTACATCTTCACGTTGTCCACGGCTGGTACTTGGAAGTTCCAATCGGCTCAACTGGTCCAGTGGTTCTGTAAAATACACATTACTTTATGTCAATAAAATGAATTAGTGTAAATAAGTCCCAAAAGTAAATATTTCATACATACCGGGTAAATATAAAGTTGGGACCGCTGTCCTGCTGAGGAGCTTGCTCAGTTTATATTTTTCCTCAAAATGATTATCGCAAATTGCGTGATGCTTCCTTTGCTTCTGCAGCAAGTCTGGTTTGCCGCATGCAGCAATCCATTTGAGGCATCGCTCCTTATCGTTTTCGATATTGGGAAATGCCCTCAGCTTTACATTTCCCAAAACCGAAAATTGGCAATTCCTGACCTCACATTTGCGATAATCCATTTTGAGTACAACAAAAAAGTACTATCAGTACTAGTAGGCACCGAAGAGAAAGAAGTTTATTCTATGAATATTATGGAAATTTACTTGTCTTTATTATATTAATTCCTCTCACTTCTCTCACAAACCGATTTAAATGGACTTCACTTGTTCAATTAAATTAAAAACTTGCCAAATTATGATGATGTTGTGTTCGTTGTACACTACGTACGCATGTGCTGTAATGGTCACTAGCGCCACCTACAAATCTTAAAGTAACTAAGCATTACACCGACAACAGTGGCACGAATGCAGTAGTGCTCACTGACATATTTTGAAGATGTGGTTGTAATATGCTTATTAGCGCCTCTTACCGAATTTTCATGAACTAAACTTTGCTTCAATTCGCTATACGTAGGTTTGGCCCCCCAGCTTGCGCTGTCTGAGAGAAATTCAAATTCAAATTAAAATAAAAAGTCGGTACAAAGATAAGAAGAAAAATCGTTACGACGATAAGAGAAAAACTCGTTATGACGTCGGTTAAGCGGAAAAATCGTTAATCGAGAGTGATGATACGAAATCAACTGGGGGCGTGTCTGAATGCCCCATGTAACTCCTGAGCAGCCTATAGCAGGTGCGGATTGTGCAACTAACGTGTGTACCATTTGAAATACTCCAATGAGACACATAATGTGCGAGATTCAGATAAGTCAAATGGAAAGGGAAAACAGCACCTTCCGCACGCTCAAAGAGGAGTATATAAGGAGGTAAAATCGCCCGTATCCTCAGATTGATTTTGTCACATCAACAATACAAGATCAAATCTCACTCATGATTCTTTTGAACGTCTGGCATAAAAACCAGCCCTTTTAAAGAATCAAAAACTCTCCTAAGCCCAGATAATTTCCAATCCTGGTCCGTTATCTTTTACTTAGGAATTCAAAATTCTTTCACAAGGTCCCTAGGGTGCTACGTCCGGTAGCATATGTTGCAAAGCAAATTGCCATATATTAGGATTAACTCAAATGATTCCTTAAAATGTAACATATTAATTAATTAACCCCTTGACTACGGCAAACTTTGGTACGCACCGATCGTACCATACGGCAGGAGTTACGATGTGCGCCGAGAACGGCGAACATCGTAACTTTTTTGGGTAGGGATGGATTTTTGTGAAAACGTCTTTCAATAAAAAAATAACTGAGCTTCACTACATTCACTGCGATGACTTATGGGAATAAATACCTGTATAATTTTCGCCCTCCGTGTTAGAAAGCCAATCTGCGTCGAGCGCCTAAAGGCGCTCTCAGTGTCAGAAAGCCAAACTCCGTCGAGCGCCTATACGCGCTCTCAGTGTCACAAACGCAAAATTTCTGAGCGCCTATAGGCGCCCACAGTAGTCAAGGGGTTAATATGCAATTACAATTAAAATAGATTTTCCGAATTCATGTCAAATTTTTTACAGACGCATAATTGCTCTAATTGTAAGCACCTCCCGTTTGAGGATTTCAAGAAAAGATTAAATTAAACCTCGAAAATAATTCGAAATAAAATTCAAAAAGATGTCTTTTGACACCTTTGCTAGATATAGTGATAATCGTTGCGATATCCGATGATGACAAATGTTTTTTTATTAATTGCTCGTTTGTGTTAGGGGCCCGACAAATTCAGTATCGGTTTTATTGACTGATAGGTAACATAATCAATATTTCAAAACTTATCTGATATTTTAGGTTTTCTCGCACTTTTAGATCTGTTCCTTTTTTGTAACGAGATATCAATTTTCATATAACGAACATGTCTCGGTTTTTTTTGCACCACAGATTCTGTATTTGATAGGTAAAGAGCTAGTCACGAGACACTACCATGTTTCTTGATATAAAAAAATAAGCTTTTGTTACACAGCTACTGCGAGACATTTATGTCAGCCCATTTGGTATTCTACTTCTTACAACTCCTTCTCAACACATTTGTTACCAGCTGCATAGGCCTTCATGTAAATTTCTATCAAAATTAATTGAAATTAGGTTAAATCAAATTACTTCAAAGTTTTTGGTGTATCATTTTGCACCGACCAATTTTTATGCAGGAACCTTCAATCACAAAAGGACGAATGTATTACCCCCAGTTTGTGAAAAATGATTTTCTTCATTTTAACGAAAAAGATAAATATATATAAATATCGAAATACATACAAAACAATGTAGAGAAGTAAGGAAATGACTTCTTATAGTTCTCAAATAGTTTATGTACTCCAATTTCTTTCTTAGACAACGCTACGGATGGATAGTTTTCAAAGTACCATAAGATATATGTAGTCTGTATACTGTTGGAACGATTTTTCATTTATTCTTCAATTGCGTACCTGGCCAAATTTTAATAGATCACAGTTTTTTTGTACAAGGAGCTATGTCAGTTAATATTATTATGATAATAATTCTGGCTCTTGTTCTGGTTCTGGAATAATTACACTATTTTTCTAACGCTTTGCGACTTTAAAAAATGGGTACCAGACCGACGTATTGTCAGCGTTGCCAGGTGTAGGGTAATTTCTATAGCGTGACAACCTTCTAGTGCTGTACTTGGCCGCCTATGTTGCACTATAGATTACCCTACGCCTGGTAACGCCGCATATTATCAAAATATTTTTATATTTGTATATTATTATTAATAGTAAGTAGTATATTTTTATATTAGTATATAATTATACAGCTATTCCATGAAAATATTCACCATCTATTTTGAGAATGGGGAAAGTCCATTAAAAAAAATGAGATATCACATAATTTGTGTTTAATTTAGTGTAAACTCTTGCATAAAACCAGCGAACCTTCTACATTTTGTTATCCTGCTTGTCTCTATTTTTTCAATCGCACACAATAAACTCCAGAATTTTTAGAATAGGTTTAGTACCACAAACCACACTATCGGAGGAATTGCGATTTGCAAATCACTACCCTATGTTCGAAATGAATTGTAAAGACAGAAATAAATATAGCATACAGCAAGGGACGCATGTGTTATTTAAATATAAAAGAAGTTAGAAAAAAAAGAAACACGGGTATGCAGTTGCATTATTGATGCCGTTATTTACTTGCATAAGCAAAATAAATGGAAAGAACATGCTACAGTTCAAACGTACAATTGGTTTACATAAAGTCGCATCGAGGAGGAAAGTAGAGCTATAGGATCGCACTTTCTTTTTACTAACACATTATGGACATTTTTCACAATGGCTATTATAAATATAATAAAATTTTGCTGTCATTTCTTGGAATTTGGCCGTTTTATGAATCACGTATTTCTGAAATTTTGATATTTGGTTGCATAGTATTTCTGCATATGACTGCTATTCCACCACAGGTATACGTTCAAACGGAATCTGCTGAAAGAGATGACATAACAAATTCAATCAGGTGTCGAGCAAAAATTGACATACCAATTTTGGAGATATGCTCTGATAAAAAATAACCCTCGAACTATCAAAAATGATCTTATACCTATTTCTACTGTAAAAATCAAAAGACTTGGTTTTTAAAAAACAAACGTTCATTTTATCACGAAATCTGAAAAATCTCGTCCCAAAACTTTTTTTGTTCAATTTTTCTTTTGCTTTAATAATAAAAATTTAATATGAAACGTTTTTTAAAACTAAATAAAAAATTAATTTGAATTATGTGATACAAGATTTCTTAGAAGTGTTTCCCAATGTGAATTAAAAACATAAAAATGTTTAATTTCATATTTAATAAGAAAAAATTTAAACATAACGTTTCTTTTTTATTTTCACACTTGAAATGGAGTCGAACAACACGGAACCAATTAATCGTGTTCTTTGGGGGTTACCTCTACTCAATTATTTTATTCCTCTACTTTTTTCATTATTTTTATGATTGTAATAAAATTAATAAACTTTCGCATTCCGACAGATGCTTGGTTTAAAAGAATCTTGGCCAGATTTAAGCTCCTTACTGGAATGTATGCCTGCTTTTGGGACTCAAGGGATAGCTATTATAAAATTATTCAACTCAAAATATCATCAATCGAAGGTACGGTTCTCAAACCCGCTCAAAAACCTATAGAAAGGATTATTTATTTCTAGCCTTACAATATCATATGGCACATACTGGGTTGCATATTGCTATGCACGAGGGTTAACTTGAATAATTGTTTAAAAATTTTAAATTCGATATAAGTGCGATCAATTGAAATACTCTAAAAATAGTTTGTGGCCACATCAGCTACGATCTTCCCTATTTTGTGTAATTACATAAATAATTTATATTTATCACTTCAGCTTTCAGATCTAATGAAACATGTAGCAAAAGACTGGACAAAGATTCAAAAAGAAGACGAGCGTTTGATTCTTACGAAATATGCAACTGCTGGACGTAACGCTACGATATTTTATTGGAGTAATTACGTACCATTAAATATTAGAATTATAGTTTTCCACAAATGGGAACACATATTATGAATAAAAGATTAGGGGAAAAGGGGGTACCACGCCATTATTTTCTAAAAAATAGCCATTTTTGTTAATAATTCTATTACAAAAAAATGATTAAAAAATCTCTGGTTCAATTGACCCCACTCTTCCCTAATTTTATGAAAAGTGCGATAGTTTACTCGACGCCTGACACCTTCTAACTCTTCGCGCATGAGCAATTTTCTATCCTCGTCACCCCCGTTACTCACTTTCGTTGCACATTCGTCACGAACGAAATTACAACTCGAGTGTTGTAACACGCAGTGGTTAGCTTGGAAAAATTGAGCGTAGACGCCTTTTGAGTCAAAGGCCCTTAAAACGCCTTCAAGCGTCAACAGTAGCCGAGGGATTAATTAAAGCAATATTTCCCTTTGTTCAGTATACATCTGTTCATCAGGGTCATTGTTCACACTCTTGCCGTTAACGCCAAAATTGTTAGACATTTTTATGCCATTAAATGAAAGTAGGCTTTTGGAACCGATGTTCCAATTTTCGTACCTCGTCGATCCAAATAAATATTATTACCCTATCTACATACACTCAACAATTGATGCCCACCTGTGCATGTTAATAATTGTAGCTGTGGATACGATGATCGCTATACTTATTTATCACCCGTGTAGTATTTTCGCTATATTAAGGTAAATCTCAACATATGCAAATAAAATATCAAAAATAAATTAAACTATCTGTTAAAGGAAAATTCTGTTATTTAACAAATTGTTTATTTGTATTTCCAGTTATCGGTTAGAAAATATGACATTAAAGACAACCGAAGCAGACATTAATGTACCAATTCATTTAGACAAGTGTTATTGGACAATTCGTGACTGCATAAGTCTACAGCAAAGTACTTTGGTGTAGGTATACCAATTTCTTCATTATGTTTTGTGGTCAAAGAAGAGGTATTTCTAAAATTTTTAACATTCAATATTTTGATCATCACAACATATTGTAACAAACACTAATACACAGTTTTCCGTATATCCGTAAATCCGTATAACGAATTTAGATTCACCACGACACTAATAACTAGACACAACCATCATTGCAAGTAAAACAACGTTGTGATGATAATTAAGTTATTTCAAGTTTTAAAGAAATTCAAAATATGAAATAATAATAATAATTTATTTAGTGAATTCGCTGTTTCGCACATTTAAAAAAATTCAACTTTGTAAGCCTTTGCGGTCAAATGTTCTTCCCTCTGAGGACTGACATAAAAGAGTCGACGATACAAGGTTCCTGGAAACAATTATGCCCACAAATGACGAATGATTTTACAAATTTTGAAGAAATACCGGAAACTATCATAAACGAAATAGTTAGTCTCATGAATGAATTTAACTTGGACGCCAACAACGACGATGTTAATGATTTAATTGAATCTCACTCGGCACCGCTGTTAAATGTATATCTAATTGAACAAAAATTGATTAACAATCAAATACACGACGAAAGTGAGGAAGAAGAAGCCGATAAAAACGTAAAGACTTTGACAATTAAAAATATGAATGAAGTCTTTATGCATCTAGGCAATTTTTAACTATTGTGGAAGAATGCGATCCCAATGGAGAACGTATATCTCAAGTACGTAGGGCGATACAAAAAGACACTGTGTGTTATAGAAATCTGAAACTAACTCTTGACAAGTATATAAAGAAAATACCCGAAAACTAAATAAAGAAATAAATACTTCAAAACACCGATTTTGGTGCATACTTTTTTAAATCCCTCCTCTTTCGAACATTCAACATTCGCACACACTTTCAGGAACCAATTGTGTGCGAAAGTCGAGGGCCCACTGTAATGTTGTTGTACTAAATATTTATTTTTTATGAGATTTTGAGGTGTTAGTTATTTTTGACAATTTGACTTTCTTGAAAATATTTGTATTGAAGTAAACAAGAAGAGACTATATCCCGATGGAATGTATAGCCTGGGACGAAATTTAGATTGTAAACTTAAGGTAGTTCTCTAATAAAAATGATTTTCGCTGATGTTTATGATTTTGTAATATGTCATAGATTGTGATTCGACCTATATGCTGGTATTTTTTTTAGGTAGCAACCGGTATTCATTTTTAAGATATTTGATAAGAAACTTCGTACTTTTAACATGGGAGTATATGGGAGACACACGTACGATGGTGATGTAATTGCTTATTATATTAAAAGTACCTCATGTGAATTTTTGAAAAACTAGAATATTATAAATGTGAATATGACAGTTCATATGATATCTTATAAAACATGCCTTCCGGTACTTAATTAAAAGATATTTTAATCTGAAGTGAACGTTTGTACATGACTTTCGTACGACTCAAAGGAACAAGGGGGAAGTAGCAAAGAAACTTGACAACGCTGCGTGGCTGCGGAGGTCTCATAACCTGCAATAATCAACTCTGTGACATGACATTCTACCTACAATATAATATATAATATGTATATCGAACATAATATGAAATGCATATGAATATAGCATCGAACATAAAACAAATTGGGAAAAGGGTTAATGAATAATCATAAAAAAACAAAATTATATTAATCCATTTTTTAAACGATAATTAATATTATTTGGTAGGGTTGACATGACTTTTTTCACTGAAATTCTAGGGTTAGGAATCGAGTCAGCAGCCGCATAAGCTTAGAGCGGTGTTGCCAGACTTCTTTGTTGTTGCGCCGAACATAAATTTACTCGTTATGCGCAGCAAGCTAGCAGACTTTCAGCGAAGTAATTCTCAACCTGTTCTAATATTCGGCCCCTATACTAACGCACGGGACGCCTCGGTATTGAAAGAAACACCACTGGGATTAGAGAACTACCTTAATCCAAATCAACTGAAATTATTTTTAATAGCAATACCAAGTTTAATAGTGATATAATTATTGGGTTTCCCATACCGTATATGTTGTACATTTACGATGTAGGTCTTACGTATAACTTTGAAATATTTATTTTTCAGCTATTGTGAGAGCATAATGGCAGCGCACTCAATCTCTTACTTCCTGCAAGTGGTTCTCAATATGTTTGTCATCAGCTCCATAGGCCTTCAAGTAAGTTTGAATTGTTTCAACAACATCCTTGGTTGTAAAACAATTTTTCTAACAGAAAAAAACTTGGACGAAGGATAAAAAAAATGTAAAATGGGAATAATTTCTAACATAGAGTGCTTTAGGTAAACCCAGCGTACCTATTTTGAGCGTCTACTATTTTCCATTTTTATGAAAGAATTTCCGGTCACGTTAAAACTTCCAGCCATATCAAAATTAACAACTTGTTGTCGAAGCCAATATTAATGTTTCCGCCAAAAATTTATACCAAATGGCTCTTCTTAATAAACTCAAAATTATACAGATATAAATATGAGACTGTGTAAAAGAGAAAGAGAGAAAATTTGATAGCTTCGTATTCCAAATTATTTTTCAGACAACGTTACGAATGAACACTCTACACAGTACAATAAGGTATTTCCTGTACACTGCTGGAACGATTATTCATTTATTTTTTAATTGCATACCTGGCCAACTTCTGCTAGATCACAGTTTTGCCGTTCGAGGCGCTATGTAAGTTATTATCACAATAATAATAATTACTTATCTTAGTTCTGTATCGATCATGCCGTTTTTTAAGAGTTTGCGATTCTAAATTTTCATTTTGTTGTAAATAAAAAAATTAACAGTCTTTAAATGCTCAGATCCAATGGAATTCAATACCCTACTTTGGGTATATGTAGGGGAGACTGGGGCTACTTGCAACGGTTTTGACAAAGTAGTTTACTGCGTCCTTATTCTGTACCATCCTTGTTTCGTAATAGGCTACAATTGTAGCCTGATTATGTAACTTGAATACAACATTATTGATTTTACTTTACGAATACTGTCGAAATAGTTAAAAACTTTTTAGAAATTTTTGAGAAACGTTTCAATTGACCCCGAGCCTGAGTCAGCAGAAACAGCGCTTGGGGTTATTTGAAAGTATCCAATTTTTGTTCCTCTTCGACGTTTCGGACTTACTTTCTAGACCTTTTTCAAGAATTTTTGCAGTCCTGTAAAAAACAAGAAAGTATTTGTACGTCCTTTCCGTAGTCAGAAATAAATATTTTCTCAGAGTTTAATTTGATTTGAAATCTACGTACGGAAAGTGATTATTTGAGCAATCATGCATCTGTAAAAAATTTTGTATTGAATTAGAAAATCTATTATAATCAAAACACTATATTTTTGGTTTAGGATTATTGAATACGTATAAATAACGTGATAGAAATAGTTTCAATCAACGTAAGGAATAAAAATGAATATAAGAATCTCTTTTTTTTCATTATATAGATATGCCGACGCTTCGTGGTATAAGTTATCCCCAAGATCTAAAAGACTTTTATTATTTATGATGATGCGAACCTCTGTCCCTTGCGAATTGCGAGCTAGCAAATTTTTCGTTATGTGTATGGAAAGTTTTGCAATGGTAAGAAAAACACCACAAATATCGAACAAGTCTGTAAAAATCACTAAATTATTTAATTTATTTTGAACATTTTTTTGTCGCCTATCAAATTAGGTTGTAAGTAATAAGACCTTGCACGCCCATTATTCAAAAAGAGTTTCCATTAAATTTCTCAAAATTTGGATATCTTGCAGTTTTTGTCATTTGGATGGGCAAAAACTCTGAAAGCTCAAAAATTTTAATCTATATTCGGCCACACTATTTTAAAATTCAACTCTAAAACCTCTACTTTCTTTTACCCCTTGTTACGGAAAAATTGTAATATTTTTTCTGTTTCAGGTGTTTAAAATGTCTGTTTCGTACTTTACAATGCTAACATCGATTAATTAATTACTCCCGTTCGTCAAAATTGAACGGCTACTTTATCTCAGACTTTGACTAAACATAATTATTATACTTCAGTCTAAAACTGGATCGCCAAAAATACTTGGACTAATGTAGGCTTAAGTGTTTTAAAGTTACATATTTTAATTATTATAAAAATTCGATGTTGTATATATACGTGGATTTTTGCAAAAGATATGTTAAGTACGTAAATTGTGTCAAAAATGTTCAATTGCCGTTAACTGTGCGAAGAAAAGAGCATCTATCAAGCTCAGGCGTTTTATGAGAATCCTATTTGTCGTTTCTTATTAAAATCATAACATAAGTATAAAAGAAACATAATAATCATACTTCGTAAACTTTAATATTACTATTAAATATCGCTTCTACCATCTTTCAACTGTTAAATTATGGAGCAAACATTTTACATATTTTACTTTATGTAGCACAACTGAAATGTCACGACGGTTACATTGTTTAAAAAAAATTTCAAAAAATAAAAATCTGTTAAGTTATATGATAGACGAATTTGTTAGATAAATTATTAAAACACCACAACCCCGAAAACCCCTTAACGCCTAGTTCAAATTAATTTTTTTTGTTAATTTTGATATAATTTTGATATAATTCATTACTCGAAAATATATTTGAACAAGTTATATAAAATAACAGGAACACGTTAATATTTGAAAATGTTGTGAATTTATTGATAAAATAAAATCTCAGTATCAGATTATAAATATCTTTTGATTGGAATCAAATAACATACAACTTCTCCCTTTTTTGAAATAAATATTAGGAGTACAAATTAGTTCGGTCCGTTTTCAAAAGATGATTCTGGTTGTTATGAATGATTCTTAGCGACAATTGATTTCAATTGTTTTAGAGAGGTTAGACATCTGTCAATAATATTTAGTTTATATTGCTTCGAGTTTCGTACAGAATCGCTGTTTTTTACTGTATTCAATATGTCAGACTTTGTGTTAACAAAGCAGCATTTCCGGGAGGTTTTGATTTTCTGCTTTAATTGGAAGAAAAGTGCAGCTGAAGCGCATCGAATGCTTGTTGAAGTTTATGGTGACAATGCTCCTACTGATAAGTCATGTAGAGAATGGTATCGACGCTTCAAGAATGGCGATTATAGCGTTGAAGATAAGCCTCGCTCTGGACAGCCACACAAATTCGAAGATAAAGAATTGGAGGCATTACTCGATGAAGATCCGAGTAAAACGCAAAATGAGCTTGCAGAATCATTGGGAGTTACGCAACAAGCAATTTCCGTACGATTGAAATCCATGGGAATGATTCACAAGGAAGGCAATTGGGTGCCTTATGAACTGAAGCAGAGAGACATTGAAAGGCGATTTTTCAGTTGCGAGCAGCTGATTCAAAGGCAACAAAGAAAGGGTTTTTTACATCGGATTGTGATTGGGGATGATAAATGGATATTCTACGATAACCCTAAGAAGAAAAAATACTACGCTTTGCCCGGCCAATCGTTGCCATCGAACTCAACATCAACACCAAAGCGGAATATTCATGGTTCGAAGGTCCTGCTGTGTATCTGGTGGGACCAAAAGGGTGTTGTATACTATGAACTGCTACAACCTGGCGATTCCATTACAGGCCAACGGTATAGGCTACAATTGATTCGTTTGAGCCGTGCATTACGAGAAAAACGGCCGGAATACGAGCAAAGACATGACAAAGTTATTCTTTTGCATGATAACGCTCGGCCTCATGTCACAAAAGTCGTGAAAAATTATTTGGATACGCTCAAATGGGATATTTTACCGGACCCGCCGTATTCACCGGACCTTGCTCCTTGTGATTACTGGTTGTTCCGACGGATGCAGCTCGATTTGGCAGGTCACAAGTTCACTTCGTTCGCAGAAATCGAAAATTGGCTCCTAACTTGGACCGCCTCAAAAGACGAGACATTTTTTCGAGATGGTATTCGAAAATTGCCTGACAGGTGGGAACAAGTAGTAGCTAACGATGGACAATATTTCGATTAAGCTGTTCATTCATTTTGTTCTGAAATAAATGCATTTTTAACCACAAAAAAACGGACCGAACTAATTTGTACTCCTAATACATTTTTAAAAATAAAAAAAAATAAAATGCTTATACTTTGGGCATAATACAAACATAATCTTTCGTTTTGGGAGGATTTGCTTACAAAAGAAAAGAACAAAATATTATAACGACGGGGCGGATACGAAAAATACAATAATTAATAATGATATTCATCGTTAATAGTGACCGCAACGAATAATAGTTATACAAAAAAGGACTCCGACTTAGAGTTTAGGTGGAAATAAGAGTGTTAGCCCCTATTTTAGGCAAAATACAAAAACAATAGTGGGATAGACTCCCTTACAAAAGAAAAGAACAAATTAAAACGTTAACTGCCACGTCAATTTTATGAGAATCCCTATTCACGCCGCGCGGGTCGCAAGGGTATACGCTTTTGCATGTATCATAACCAGCGCGGCCTGAACGGAAAGTTTAGTCGGCTCCATGTCGGTTACCGGTGACCGACATGGCAGTTAATGTGTTAATGCAATTGCACCCCTTGGTAGAAACAAAAACGAATAACAAAAATAATTTCACTGACATCCATTGTAAATAATTACCAAAAAGAAGTGTGAAATGAGAATGGATCACGGTTTAGGGTTTGGAAGGGAGTGAAGAATGAAAATGTAAGTGTACAGTAGAACCCGGAAGGGCGGTAAAACCGCCAATAGGGTAGCGGGAAATGTCAGCAGGAGTAGCCACAACTCTAGTTGAGGATGAAGAGGACAAGGAAGGACTGGAAGGTCTAGCCACTGCTTTTCCAGGCATTTGTTCGAGTGGGACGGTAGGAGCTGCGGGAGCGTTCGAAGATAATGAAGTAGACGATTGGGGCGTACACTTGGATACACGAGGTCTAACAGAACTTTTGCGCCTACGCGAATTTCGGCGGCGCGGTTTAAGGCACTCTGCGCATTGTTTCCTTGTTACCCCAATACATCCGCATCGATAGCAAAAGACGGCGAGGAAGAGAACAAGTACTATAGACATGTCCCTTAACACCGCAGTTCCAACATCCCGCTCGCCCAGAAGATGTTGGTAAAGAGGGAATGTCAGTTGAAGTAAAGGGAAGAGAACCCAGTTGGCGCTGGTTGGTTGAACATTTCAGGGACATAAGGGGCGCGATAAGGGGCGGGGACGGTAAGGGGGGCGCAACGCTACGGGAATTTCACGTACGTCAGAGACCTGTGACATAGCACCGCTCTCTTCCGTGATGACGGGAGCAGAGTCGTCTCGCATGATCTCTTGAAGTCGCGTCAACAACTCGAGGATGCTCGTAATTGGACGGCGTCCACTCAAGCGGGCGTCATTTCTCGAGGATGAAGCCATTTGTTGAGAATATTTTATTCTTTTGAAAGAATACTTCGAATTCCTGAGAAATGGATTAATAATCCTGTGGACAAATGTAACTAAAAATTAATGATGGCGTCCCCAATACTCGGGTCCAGTTATAGATCTGGGCCCTGGTAAAAAGTTTCGACAGAAAACGATTCAAACGCTGAATAACCCGATTGGAAACTACAAAATTCTATCAATTTTTATAGTTAAATCGGGTTTTTGAGCGTTTTTCAATTTTTTGTATAAACCTTTTTAGCGGGGTTCAACCAATTACGCTACCATTCAACTCTCGGTTGCGGTGCCTGGGCTGTACAATCTGACACGCGGGTAAATGACTATCGATGTGGCGTTCACGTCGCCGACGATTTTGGAACAAATGTATTTCGACGTGCATTGGCACTCTTTTTTGCGCAAATGATGAAGAGGAGGACCTCGATATTGAGAAACAATTATAGAAAAGGTGACCAAAAGTAAAATGGAATCCAACATTAATTAAAGCCAAAAGCACGGTGTGACAATAAAGAAGATGAGCTATTAAACGCAATGGCAATAGTAAAAAACAAGCACGAGCGTAGAAAAACTCGCTCACAAATTCACCTTATGGGAGAGAACTCCAAAAACAAACTTTCAACTCAGCTTTTAATAAACTACTTCCGTTGCACCTTGGTTTGCTCAGAAATGTCAGGCAGGGACGTTATCTTGCCCGACCTATTTCTTGATCCCTACCTAAAGTCTTCATTTGTACTCGTGAAGTGCTGCCACCTTATGTAAAACTTCCCAATTATACATCTTTGAAATTGCTTATGTTATGTCCTAGCTTGTACTACAATAACATAATAGATGGAGTTTCAAGCAAATTCGCGGGTTATGTTCGAATTCAGATGAATAATCGTATAATAAATAATATAGAATTACTCTTGTTAAACAAATTTCTACTTGCAGCTTGCTTCTTTTCAGAAAATAGCATAGATTCTATTATTATAAGAATAATAACGCTTTTCTTACAGATGGAAACCAAATGACCATGGATATATAGTTTTATGTTAAAATCGGAGGGGGTCAATGCCCGGAGAATTTGACTCCCTACGAAGGAAAATGACTTTGCGTCTTCCTTATACATTGGAAGCAGGGTCTAATATCACAATCTGAAACAAATATATACATAATTAATTACTGTGAAGCGCCAAAGAAGTTATAAATTGTACATACACAGAGGTGATGTTATATAAAAAAATATCTTTAAGCAGAAAGAATTTATCTTTAAAAACTTTATATGGTCAACTTTATATTTTTGTTAAATTCATTAATAAATTTACCTTGAGAAATACTCATCAATCAGTGCTCTTCTGACCACGTTGTCTCCCGTTTCAACTTCGAATTGATTTTTTATACCATTTGGAAGTTCTTCTTCAGGCAAGTCTGCGCATACAGAAGGTTCTTCTTCGTTTTGGTTGATAGCCATGTTGTGCAGAACTGCTGTGGCTACTATTATGTCTTGCACAGTTTCTATTTTGACTCCCATACCTAAACTCAGAACTGGAAACCGACGCTTCCAGACTCCAAACACCCGTTCAACAATATTTCTCGTTCGTATATGAGCACTATTATAACGTTTTTCGGCTACGGTAATTGGATGCAAAATTGGAATCAGAAGATATTTTTTGATCGGATATTCGCTATCCCCAAGTAATACTCCTGTATGAAATTCGCCTTCCTCTAATCTTTGGCGCAGCCGACTGTGTTGAAATATTTTTTCATCGTCAACAGAACCAGGCCACCTAGCCACAATATTTATAATTTTCATGTTGTGGTCACAAACGACTTGCGTGTTGAGGGAAAAAAATCCTTTGCGATTCCTACATTCTTCTGCAAGTACACCGCCTAAAAATATTTGTTATAAATATCAATCATTAGAATTAGTTTACATGATTATTACTTTTTGTTACTTTTAACCCTTAGAGGTCACACTTTCTAAAAATAACGTACCGGTCACACGGGGTCAGAATGACCCCATCCATGTTTAAACAATTGCCGCGTTGCCAATATCATTCCGAACGACTCATAAAAATTCAGGATATTACTTTGAACCTTTTAGAATGAGAATATCATGGCAAAAAATTTTTATAAAATTTTCAAAATGGCAAAAAAAATCAGGGAGGAGGCAATGCAAGGTAAAATTGCGCAACAATTTAAAACTGCTCGGGGTCATTTTGATCCCTAATGACCTCTAAGGGTTAATAGTTTTAACTTACCAGGAGATTGTATTTTAATGTGCGTTCCATCGATGCATCCAATTACCCTTGGGAATCTGTACATTTCATAAAATGCCCTTTGTGTCGCGCGGATTTCTTCATTAGTTTGCGGCATAGAAATCATTGTTCTTGACAATGAAGCGATGGCCATAGACACTTTTGGGATGACTCGGGAAGCAGTAGTAATGCTTATTCCATTAAAACCCTCGCAAGCACGTAGAAAATTGCCCGTGGCATAAAATCGCAATGTCAACAGCAACTGATTCATCGGTGTTAGCGATCTTGATCTAGAATTAGAATAAGAATTTCAAATTAATCAACAAGTAAGTAATATTTTTGTCTCATTATTTAATTTGGTTATTCGATGAAAATACATACTTGTTCCACAGTATTAACAATCGATCTTCAATTAGATGAAATAACTCGAATACCGTTTGTTTTCTCAAACGAAATCGTTCAACAAATTCTGTGTTATTCCAAACTTCAAAATTATTCGGTTTTCCTGATACTCCATAAGGTCTTTCTAGAAATTCTTCACCATCGTCATCATCATCGGATTCAAAGAGATCGATTTTCGCAAGAAATACATCCATGATTACAAAAACTGATTTTATAGTGTTTGCAAAAACTGATTTTATGTCTCTGTATACTTGTTAGGTTATGTAGAAAAACTTTCGAAACATCAGTTCGAAGCTTTTAGTTTTTTGTAATCATACAGGGGGACACTGAAGTCGACATCTGCCAGATACCTGCTACCGCTTAGATAGTCGTTAACTTTATCCGCCGGATATACGTTATACGGAGGTGAAGAAAACCAATTCTGAAAGATATCTTCCGGTTAAAGATATCGGGAACTTATGCGGAGGTGAAGAAACAGTCGCAAAACTGTATTGAGTTCACTTTATTAAATCTTTTAATAAATAAAAGTTGCATTATTAGGGTAAATGCACCAATAGATGGACGGTATAAGCAAACTCTCATGCTTTTTTATCAAAATAATATACTAAAATACAAATAAGTTATAATAAAATGAATTATATTAATGTAAAAATATGTAATAAACTAGAAAAAAATTACTAAAACTTTGTGAAACTTCGTAGTAATTAACAAAAAAGAAAAATTTATGAAAAAGACGAGAACCCCTGCAGATGGACAAAACCTCCAGTAGATGGACAGCCAATACCAATAGATGGACGCTAAATTTTCTTATATTTTTGTAATTTTATTATTTTATTACGATATTTATAGCTTTTTTTAGTGAAATACGAGCATAATAATGTATACATACCTTATTTTTTTATTCATTTATAATAGTAATAACAAACAACGTTTACCGGACATCTGTCAGATATTTACCAGTGGTGGTGCTCTTGAAGCAAAACTTCGTCATGTGAAATTTAAATATTTTTTTTATCATTATTGCAAATATAAAGATGAAAAAAATCACTTTTTGCAATCAAGACTACATATAGCGATAAAAAAAATTATGACTTTACGATTTCGTTCTTAAATTGAATGTAATTACTTTTGGAAATAATATTTGTCCATCTATTGGAGGGTGTCCATCTATTATTGGTGTGTTTACCCTATTCTCGAGAATTTCCACGGACACTGAAATTCCAATAATTAGCAATACTAACTTGGCGTTGTCCCTGTATATTCTTAACAATATTTTTTCCAGATTTATAAGCAGATACTCATTTCAAAACTTCTTTTACTTTTGTGACAATAGTCACTCACTGGCACCGGGCCAATTACTAGGCAATTTACATTTATATTTTTTTAGTTTATATTTCCTTGATGACATATTATTTCCTTCAATAAAACTTAATTAACCCTTTGCGCTCAGTGCCCCCCTTGCGGGGACATTTTGAAATCATCGATTTGAACATTATAGAGATTACAAATTTTGTATTTTTACGTATTATAATTAGTACTAAACACAACTGATTTGTTGTTCAAAACGTCGATTTCAAAATGTCCCCACTACCGGGACGCCGACGGCAAAGTGTTAATAATCATAATAAAAAACAAAACATTTTTTGACTGAAATATTAATAAGAATTATAAAATAAATGAAAAGTAAATTCAAAAAAAAATATTTTTAAAAATAAATCTTCAAATTTTCAGAAAAATTTTATAATCAATTTAAAATGACATAAAACAAGACTCAAATTCAAATAAAATACAAACCCGATACCTCCATAATTGTAGTTGCAGCGTAGACAGCGGGAATGCAGGCCTCTAGTATTATTTTGTTGTAAAATAGAAAAACTACAGAAATTCGCAACAAAGGTCGAAGGAACCAAAATGGCGGGTCAAAGAAATTGACACTTTTTTCAAGCAATGATGTCTTTTACTTATTCATACCGAATAGTACAATGTTTTTTTTTTCGTTAATCATTGCAAAGGCACATATTAGTTAGATTTCGGTGGATTGTAATGTCCACCACTCTTGGGATTGTTGTAGTAGGTGCTACCGTCCGGATTGTTGTAGAAATAACTGCCATCCTTGTTACTGTAGTGGTAAGAATTCGGATTAGGAGCATCCGAGCCGTAATTCCTGGAGCAATAATGATTGCCTTGATTGTTTTCTCCCGATGATCTATAGGTGTACCCACGTTGATCTCCTCGGTCTGACATTTTGACCAATCTGTAAAATAATGCACACAAGCGCGATTAATCAAAACGCACGATTATTTTAACACCGTCCTTCATTTAACCCTTAGAGGTCACACGTTCTGGAATATCACGGCAAAAAATTTTATCAAATTCTCAAACTGGCGAAAAAGAAAATCAGCAAGGAGGCACCGCGTAAAAAGAAAAACCATTTTTGTGCTTGGGGTCATTTTGACCCCTGGGGTGACCTCTAAGGGTGAACAACAGTTAGAAGCAATATCGCTTACCAGGCTTTGAAGAAAACTCGCGACGTTTAAAGATAACTGCTCTAGGTCGTAAGAACCTTTCTGTTTGCCGTCTTGACGGTTAGTGAATAGCACAAAGGATCTTTGGGATATAAGAACGATAGCGTCCAGGCGCTAATTTCTGGGGCGTATATGCGTGCGTTGATACGCGCGATTCTTCTTTAATGATGATTGGCCGAGCAATTTACTTCTGCCTTCGCTATAGGTACATACATAGATTGAAATGAAGAAAAAGAAAAAAGACTGCTTATACGTTACACCCATATTCAAATGGATTCGCATAGCAACGGACGTGACAAACTTGATTCGACATCAAATTTTTTCTTTGTCACATAAATGTAGAGAGAGGGAGGGAGAGGCAGAGCGAGAGAAAGAGCAGAAAGTTTGTAAACAATCTTTTCGTCGAACTTTAGATTTTTCTCGCACCTGATAAGATAGTTTGGGGACTTGTATGTACCGGCATCGCGATTATGTTTGTAATAACTGTACAAAATAAATTTTCTTATTTTTATAGATTATGTAATTCTTATTGAACTTGTATCAGTAATTAATTAGTCATTCTTATTAATCCCTTAAGAAAATAAAAAAGGTTTTGCAAGGGTTTTACCTAAACTTTATCCGTCCCCGCTACAAAAAATACGGATTTTCGTTGAAAATTTTCAAGCTCGCCTTAACCCTTAATGGTCACCCGGGGTCAAAATGACCCCAACCGAAATTTTAACTAGAATTACTATAAATTATTGGCGCCCGATTGGTCTAGCCTTCCCTCTAATAGTGCTTTGGGATTTCCTTTGTAAGATAAGATTAACGTCAGGAAAACCCTCTTCAAATGTCAAAATAAATACCTTTTTTGAAGCGCCCACTTTGAAGTTATTTTTTTTTATACACTCTGATATCTCAAGAATATCACCCTAAAATTTTATGAAAAAATATTTAAAATTGCCAGAGTTGTGATTTTTTTAGTAAAAAATGGTATTTTTTACGGATTGCCTCCTTCCTGATTTTTTTTCGCCATTTTGAAAACTTGATAAAAATTTTTTGCGATGCTGTTCTCATTCTAAAAGGTTCAAACTAATATCCTGAATTTTTATGAGTCGCTCGAAATGATATTGGCAACGTGGTAATTGTTTAAACATGTCTGGGGTCATTCTGACCCCGTGTGACCAATACGTTATTTTTAGAACGTGTGACCATTAAGGGTTAATCCCTTGCGATATAAAAAAAGTTTCACAAGGGTTTTACCTAAACTTTATCTGTCTCTGCTACAAAAAATACGGATTTTTCGTCGAAAATTTTAAAGCTCGCCTTAAAGTGACCCCTAAATTAGACGAAGGTCGTCATTCCCTTCAAACGACCTCCAGGTGAAGGTCATCAATTTCTCCGCCCCCGCTACCAAAAATGTGGGTTTTCGTTCAAAATTTTCAAGCTCGCCTTAACCCTTTCAGGGGCAGTGGGACATATATGTCCCACCTATATTTTACTCGTTTTTTTTTTAACATTTCTGACACCTTTTGCACTATCTATAGGTACAAAAGTATTTTTTAGACTCTTGGGTACCTAATTTATGAAATTTTGGCGTAAAATTGCAATAATTAATTTATTTAAATACTTGTTATAAACAATTAACATGAAAAAATGCTATTTTTCATTCTGAACTGATAATATTTTATTCTGAAACTATTGATTCTAGCGAAAAAGTTTATACAGTAAAAATGTCTTAGAATCGATCAAAGAACATCCTCAAATTTTTTCAGAATTTTTCGAGATATTTTTGGAAAATTGGATTTTCCGAATTTTTCAGAAAATCAAAAATTGTCTCCAAAAATTCTGAAAAAATTTGAGAGTATTCTTTGACTAATTCTAAGGCATTTTTATTCTTTAAACTTTTTCTCTAAACTCAATAATTTCCGAGAAAAAAAAATTAGCTTAGTTTATTGTAAATTTTTTAAGTTTTTGCCGCCATATTGTAAAAAGGAGTGGTTCAATGGTTACATAAAAATTCTCTGATATACTTTAACTATCGTGATCACCCCTGATCACATTTATAGCATGAATTCTGTTCGGTAACATTGCAAAAAAAATCGCAAACAAATTTTTTTCAAAAATTTTCACGTTTTTTATGTTTAAATCGGCCATATTTTTTTTTCTTCAAGTCTAATCGGAATTTTGAGCCCGGATTCTGAAGGAGCATGAAAGTTTACGTCGGAATATGTGAAAACGAAATTTTTTCAATGCCGATAACAAAATATAATCGTGTTGAAAGTTTGCTAAAAAATCGGGACGCTTCGGCGTTAATGGGTTAAGAAAAAATGTGCCCCTGAAAGGGTTAAGATGATCCCCAAATTAGGTAAAGGTCGTCAATCTGTTCTAACGACCTCTAGGTGAAAATCATCTTCCCTCTGTAAAGAAAAAAGCATCATAAAAGTCAAAACCCCAGTCAAAATGATTGCTTTTGACCTCCAAGGGTTAAAACGACTTGTCTGTAAAATATGTAACAAAATAAAAAAATAGGTATTGTGGATAATTATAAATTTAAATACAGCCATTAATAAAAATGTATCTATATCATGTATAAAAATAGTTTGAAAATCCTAAGAAATTGTATCATTATAAATATATTTTTTTTTAATCGAAATTAAAAAGCAGTAAAAATGATTTCTTTGGGCAATCTTGGAACTGCTTCTTCCTCACAATTGCCAGTTGCAAGGTTTGCAAGATTCTGGAATCGAGCTTGAATTTCAGTCATGAATTTGAGATTGGGATTGGCCTCGAGAACCGAGTGTCGAATTATTACAAATTCAGTGGCTTTCTTTCCACAGAGTTGCAGTTTACACTGACAGTCATTTTTATTTCAATTTCTAATGAAAGAGCATAATAATTGATCATTATCTTCTACTTTTACAGTCATCGCAAATACAAATTCTACAATGTTTTGTTTTTCTTTTCTTTTTTTTCTTCTTCAATCTCTGTAAATTGCAAGGAAAACTCGCATCTGCTGTAATTTTTTGTGAAAGAAAAACAGGAGATTTTGCAGCCTTTTCCTATCCTGCTCCTGGGATACCATTAGAGGGTACATAGGCATTTTTTCTTTGCTCACTAGCAACTAAATGATAAAAAGTGCAAAGGAAGAATAGCAAAGACAACATTTGCACTTGTACAATTTTCTTTTTGTTTTCTCGCTTTTGTTATGTGACAATCGTTCGTGTTTTCCTGTATATAATATATATATATATAATGTTAAATCATTACACGGTAAAATGTAAGAATGTATACGCAAAAGTCTACCTAGGGCTTCAAAATAATTTAGCTTAAAAATTAAAGAAATGTATCTCTCGAATCGGCTTAATTAAGTAAACGAAGTGGTCTCCCTTTTTATCTTAAATATGTACAATCGACTTTTCTCCTGAAACTTCTGAACATCTCTTTTAAACATTTCAGCCGGAATACAAATAACAAAAATTATAATTGTGGAAATGTAACTGTAAAAATACCAAGTATAATGACACAATTTTATAATAACCAATACGAGATATCGGAAATCAAGGTTTTTGTCGTACCGGTTTTTACAACAAATGCATTTTCTAATTATTAATAATAATTTTGCCAACCATTGCAGAAAACTGGAAATCAACGTTTCCTCTCGAATTAAGAAACGAATATTTATTCGAGAGGTTTTCTTTCATCGAATACTATTTCCTTCGATCGATATTATGACACATTTTGGTAACAAATTTGATTCGATATTGAAAAAATAAATGTTGTACACTCAAATTTGTATTTGTGCGGTTTTGTTTCTGCTATTTCTTTGGGGGGAATCGTTTTCATGTGGTTTATGGAGAAAACGTTCATCAAAATAATCCATAAAAGGAAAAAAATTGAAATATGGTGCCAGAGGAGTAAAATAACACTTGGTAGCCGTTATCGGTTTTCCTTATCTGTAACATTTTTTAATTACCATCAATAACAACTATTGCGGTAACTAAAAGTTTTGTAAGTCATCAATTTTTCTAAACCGAGACGAACTTTGATTGCGAAATACAATTATTTCCATTTGGAGGTTAAAATGTGGAAAGAGAAGTTCAGAAATTTTTAACATATATGATACCAAAAATAGATAAAACTATTATTGCTAATTTTTTATAATGATTCTTTCGTTTCCTGAAGAATATAAGTACATTTATTTTCACTTATAAGACATTTTCGAGGTTGAAGTTCACTCGAGAGGTGAAAGCGATCGTCCAATTTCCTAAATTATGAAGTTCTTCTGTAAAATATGTAACAAAATAAAAAAATAGGTATTGTGGATAATTGTAAAGAATCTTTGACATATGAGAAAGAATAATGTAGTACGTTTTGGCAACTTACTGGAAAACATATTTTGTCGAGATATAAATAATGTTGAATACGGGTTCAACATTATCTATATCGGTCTGAAATTTTGTGGAACGCTTAAACCAAATAATCTGTACCCTCTTGAAATGTAGAAAATTTTGTGCTGTAGAAATGCATATTCTACTGTAGGAATTACTGTAGAAAATATCAGCATTTCTTTTGTACTCTGTTGAAATCCCTGCGAAGTCTAATTTTTGGTGAAGTTTCACAATCAAATTTATTGAAAATTTACTGCGACGTGGTATTTTATACCGAGGAAGGGAACATTTTACTGCACTGTACAGTAAAATTTATCCCAAAATTGTATTTTTTGTTTTTTCATTTTTCCATTAACCTGGATTGGGTTTTTTCAAAGTAGAAAATTTCTTTTTTTTTATAATTGAAATTTTTATTCTTTCAATTTTTCCATTAATCTTGGCTAGGCGTTTTCCAAAGTAGAAAAACTATTTCCGGTGCAATAAAATTCGTGGCGTTTCATGAAACAGTGATTCTTACCATTTCGAAATGACATTTATTGCGGCGAGAGAAATTTAATAACTAGAATATTGTAAATTCTACAATTTTCAATTGTTGAACTAATTCTGAACCCTGATAGATTTCTGGGAATGAGGGGTTTTAATATTTTATATTAACCCTTAATGGTCACACGTTCTAAAAATAACGTGTTGGTCACACGGGGTCAGAATGACCCCAGCCATGTTTAAATAATTACCACGTTGCCAATATCATTCCGAGCGGCTCATAAAAATTCAGAATATTAGTTTGAACCTTTTAGAATGAGAACATCATCGCAAAAAATGTTTATCAAATTTTCAAAATGGCGAAAAAAAATCAGGAAGGAGGCAATCCGTAAAAAAATACCATTTTTTACTAAAAAAATCATAACTCTGGCAATTTTTCATATTTTTTCATAAAATTTTAGGGTGATATTCTTGAGATATCAGAGTGTATAAAACAAAATAACTTCAAGGTGGGCGTTTCAAAAAAGGTATTTATTTTGACATTTGAAGAGGGTTTTCCTGACGTTAATCTTATCTTACAAAGGAAATCCCAAAGCACTATTAGAGGGAAGGCTAGACCAATCGGGCGCCAATAATTTATAGTAATTCTAGTTAAAGATTCCGTTGGGGTCATTTTGACCCCGGATGACCATTAAGGGTTAATTTGTATTGTGCAAAACAAAATTTTACTTCACTTTGAGAGTTGACGCAAAAACGTTCAGAAAATGTCAAAACTGATTGTTTTAAATTATTTAACGAGCAGTTGTTGTAAAAAATTGGGTTGGTCGGGAAATAAAGTGTATTATTTAAATACAGGCAGGGTTTATTATGTAATTATTTAATTTTTAAACATTTTCACCATAGAATATGTTTATTTTGCAATTAAAATTTATTCTCAGCTAGGGTTTTTATTTTTTAAAATTTATTTTTTCTTTCATTAGGTGTCATTTCGAAAAGGTCAAAATATGAAATACACAGCAAAAGTATAATATTATAATTCCATTACAAATTTCCGTATCCTGTACTTTCACTGAAATACTATTTTTCCCTTGCAAGAAATAAAGAGCGATTTTCCGATTTTCGAAAATCGCATAAATCCAAAAACATAGACAATTTTTTGGTTTATCGTACAAATTTTGTATATTGTTGTAACATCTGCTTGAGAAAACTACCAATGGAAAACTACTCAATAAATGTACTTTATTCTTTCTACATTTGCACTTCGTATCATAAAAAGAAACACGTCGAAGGAAGTTAGCAGAAGAAAGAAAAACTACTAGAAAAAGTCCGATTTTTACCTATTCTCAGATCCTTTTGTACTAACAAAAGATCGGCATACGAACTTACCACTATATAACTGATTAAACCTAAGATGGTATCTTCTTTGTGAATAATCATTTTTGTACAAATCTGTGTGTATATAAATGTGTGTATAATATTTTCATTAATTCATTAATTAATGTATGACATTTAACTGTATGCGCTAATTCATTTTTTCCTTAATTTTTTTTTGTTAGATGCATATAATACAATGACGAGGGGGAAAGGGGGGCAGAATGGGGTCAATGTAATGTCATTATTTCCTTCCTTCATCACTCATCAAAATTCATTCCATGTATTTCGTTTCCCGTGTTCCTACTTAACGGTGACTAATGTTACACCTGTAACTGATGCCATTAACGATGATCAATTAACTACGATCAAGTTGAATATTCATTTTTACGCTCTTTTTCTCATTTTCTTATTTTCTTTCATTTTTTTTGTTGTTGTTGTTCTTGTTAATCGTTATAAGGTGAAAAATGGGAGTTAAATGTATCTGATTTGTTTATGATATTTATAAAAATGTGAAAAAACAGTCTCTTCGTAGAAAATTATAAACAAAGTTTACGAAAATGCTTAAAGAACAAGCGGATATCAAAATTCTTTGTTTCTTGTTATCCATTTTTCTTTCGTTTTTTTTATTCTTCTTATTTGTTTCGAGTATTTGCACCATTTTGCTTTTTTTTTGTTACCGCATTTCTCTTTGTTCGGTATAACATTTTTTCGAATATTCACAAAGTGTCCCTTTTGTGTGTCGTTTCGTAATCAGAAATTTGTCCCGAAAAACTCAGCAATTATTATTATTATTATTATTATTATTATTCCTGTAATTCATTACAATTTTTCTTTTCAGAATCAACGTGGCTCGAAAAAATTGGAAAAAAAATATCATTATTATTATTAAAAAATACCATTACGAATATTTTTTTCATTTTTTTTTTCTCCACTGTTTGAAATCTTAACGGGGTTCAATTATCCCTGGATTTGCTTCCACGTGAATTTATTTTGTTCTGAAAAAAATGCATAGATTTTTCAAAAAAAGGATTTTCAAATTTGCCTCACTCTTGAAAGTCACTGATACTATAATTATTGACAGTGATTTATTATTTCTTTAAAAATTATGGTTTCGTTGTAAAATGGGATACATATTTTTATTATCATTATTTATTAAGATTTTTATCCTCATCAGTAATTAGAATTTGGAATATTGTTGTAATGATAATTTTGCAAATAATAATAACAATTTTTCTAATTGTAAATAATCTTTTATTAAGATTTAATTAGGATTTTTATCTTTATCAATAATAATAATTTAAAAATCTGTTGATAACCATAAAAATATTCTTAAAATCTTAATAAAAAAAAATCTTAATCCTACTAAGAATCTTCAATTTTGAAAAATAATTATAAAAAAATCTTAATAAGAACGTTTCTTAAAATCTTATTAAGATAATAAAATAGCAATGTTCCAAATTGCTATTAATCATAACGATACAAAATCTTTAAAAAAACCCTAATAAAAAAAATCTTATCAAAAGATCTCACTTTCCAATTTGTCAAATTGCTATTATTGTTAAAGCAACTTTTAAAGGAAGCAAATTAGTCCATAATTGCCCCGTTTTAATTACTAACAGTGGTGTGATTTCATTTTCTTTTATAAAACATATAAAATTGATTATTAATTTCTTTTTTTCAAAAACGGCCACGATCAAAATGATAATCCGTAACGACTCTATTATTGGGTTGGCAACTAAGTAATTGCGGGTTTTGCCATTTATTTGCATTGAAAAATCGGCAATTACTTAGTTGCCAACCCAATAAAAAGATTAGAAACACACTCTGCTTTTGTCCACTTCTAAAGAGACACTTTCGGTACAATTCAATAGTTACCAACAATTACAATACGTTTTGTTGTAAATCTGTCGCTTCATTGATTATTTGTTTACGTGCATTGGTCGAGTTACAATGAAAAAATCTTAGGCTCATTCGCGAAGTCGAAGATTCTTTTTATCAGTCAGAAATATTTGATACACTTTTTTTTTTTCAACACACACCTAAATCAATTTGTCAATCTTTGTTCACTTGAAGGAAAAGAATATCACCTTTCTTATTTAATACAACAAGTATCCTTCCCGCAATTTACTTGAATTCCGCGCGAATAATTCGTAATTGTAAAATAGAATTTTCAAAAACCACTCTTTGAGTTCCCGAGCTGCCTCCAAATTTGGTGTATGAAGAATTAAAGCAGGTGAATGAACGTTACCTCTATCAAACGAGCGCATTGCATTATTATTATTATTTAAATTTGAAAGTTCCTTTTTTTTTGGTAAAAATTCAAAGATACTGGCAATGACGATAAATACTGATTTCGAAAAATGTCTGAAAACGTTCATTCCTGATTTAAAAATTCTATAAAAGCCTATTTTGGGCTTCTTTTTTTTTTGTTTTTCACTTTTCTATGAGACTTTTCTTGCTACTTTGTCTCGGGTGGTAGCTCGAAATAGCTAAAACCACGATATTTCTTTTTTTTTTAATAATATTCTGTTAAAAAGTGTACACTCAGTGGCACTTTTTCTCATGAGACGCTCAAACCGCTTCGTTTTTTGTTTATAAATATTATATTGAAACGAGGTTCGTGAATACTGTTGATTGTATTTTTTTTTGTTCTTCCATGTATTTTTCCAAATATATTTTATTACTTTGTTGCTTCTTTACGTAGAAATCCGAGCTGAGTATTAAATTCAACTTCTTAAAAAAGTATGTAACCCTACGTGTTGCAGAGGGAAGCAAGTGGAACCTAGTAAATTTGACCATGTTGCAAAAACTCGCAGAGCAGGGAAAAGAATTTTTTCTAGTACCATAACGAATTTTGTTATGCCTCAGAATGAAAGCTATGCCTTCCCGGTGGCACCACGTTGGTGCCATGCGAAAACTATCGGGCAAGCGCCGGTGGCACCACGTTGGTGTCGTACATAAAGTCTTAACATTTTTGGAACATGATGAAACCGACTAGGTTCCGTTTCTTTGTTTCTCCCTGAAAAATAGCTTTTGCGGTAAAACTACGTGAATTGTGTCTAAAATTTCATACAAATAATCCACAAAAAGGATAAACTCGTGAAACCTTGTATAAAAAAAAATGCTAGAAGCGTCAGAGTCGGAAGGAATAGTAGTAATACGTTGAAAAATAGGAAAAATACTCTTTTCCTTCAATTTCTATTCCAAAATTCCCTCGTCAACTGTCGTAATATTATTCAAGAAATAGAACAAAGGTATATAATATATTGGCTGTTGGGTGGAAAAACAACAGTGAGCGCATTCTTTTCCTCGTGCACCAAAATACACGGGGTAATTATTAGTAATTGGAAATTTTATGCTCCGAATAAATATTCAAGGTGTAAAATTCGTTGGTCTTCCAATTTTCAAAATTGTACTTTTTCAAAAAGAAATTTTCAAAGAGAACAGAAGATAAAAATTCATCGGTTTAAGAAACTCGTATTTTATAAATATTTTTTGTTAGATTTTCGAGAACAGTACATTAAATTTGAAATTGCCCTAAATGTATCGAGTTGCAACTTATTAGAAAAAAAAGTCTAAATATGCATCACTAAATTTTGAAAAAATGCAAAACCATGCCCATTTCCTCAAGTTTTGGAAAATTCAATGAAATTTCGTGTTATTTCTCCCCCAAAATTTGTTAAACCTTAAATTTCGAATATTTTATACATCAATTATATTTTTTTTCACATATTCATATATTTTTCTCATCAAAATCAGATAAATTTATTACTAAGTTTCAGCCAAACGTATATTTTTATCCTCCAAATAATTTTTTAGGACCTTCAATAACCGAGACTTTCAAAATAAATTTCGAATCTTCAATTTCTGTTTTCTTTTTATATTGATCCCCCAAAAGCCAAATAATTCCTTTTCCCTTCAAATCCCACTTTCTTCGAATTTCCTGCGTTTTACAGTGACTGAAAAAAGCGACTCTCTGTTGTTTCCCCCAGCAAATCTCGTTAACGGTAAACATTACTCTATATCTGACAATTTTTATATGAATATTGGAAAAAGTTATTATTCATTTCGTGAGACGTCACTCAATAATAATAATAACCATCGTAGCAATAATAACTGCCTATACGTACTGTACTTTTTTTCTTTTTTCCTATCATTTTGTTCATTCACTTCGGGCTTAAATGCGGTCGATATATATATATATATATATACTTTGAAGTATTTCATTATCATTGCGATTGAGATATTTGAATATTTCTGGACGACTCTTCTTTCTCTCTTTTCAATAACTATTATTTCTATTATTTTTCTCTTTATTTCCATCCCACTCATCCATTCTTTTCCTTCCTCTTCTTCCCTTTTTTTTTCTTCTTTTTTAAATAATTGTTTATATATTCTCTCATTTTTATTACTTATATCTCAGTTCATTTCATTTTCATTTCAATTTTTCTACCGAATTTTCGACATCACATGATGAAAATTACATGATCGACTCGTGCCACACCCACAGCCTGGAAATGTAGTATAATTACAGATATAAATCCTTCACAATCCGTCGTTTCTATAATCTACATGATTTCTATAATAATAATAATAATTATAATAATAATATTAATATTTCATATAACTTTTTATAGATATACATATACTTTTTTCTTTCATTTTTCAATCATATATATATATATATGATTTGTATATTTCTTCTGTATTTGTTCGTTCCTTCTTTATGTATATTTATTTTTATATTCAATAAAATTTATTTATAATGACTTTGCCGTAAGTTACGTGCGTGATTTCTCGCGAATCATTTAAATAAAGGTAGTGCACGCAACGAAAAAATTCAAAATTCCTACCTATCGTTTTTCTTTTTCTTTCTTTCTTTCTTTTTTTTTCTTCATTACCTTATCCATTAAATTCTTAAGTAGTTACATTTAATTCTCATAAAAATTTCCATCCCTCAATTAAACAAAATTACACGGTACGAGGAAACAATATATATAGTACCGTTTTTATTTGTTCCTTCTTGTCGTCCCTCTCTCTCTCTCTTTCTCTCTCTCTTTCATGTTCTCTTAATTACTTTTAATCTCACACATACACCTTTTACTTTTATCGTGTATTTATAATAATTTAGAATTGTGCAATGAAACATTTTTTTAGAGCCATTATGTGTGAGTTGTTTATTGCTGCGGATGTGGTCTAACCAGTCGTTTCTATCATTTTTGTTTCTCGTCGTTTTCAAGAATTCTTCTTCTCCCCAGTTTCCATGAATGCAATTTTCCAAAAAATCCCACTAATTTCAAAATTCATGGCGATCAAGTGTCGTTATCACTATCGTTACTATTATTATAAATTTCGCTTTATTATTACAAATCTGGAATTCGCAAATTTCTTAAATAAACATATTCATTGACTACAGTTAATTGTGATACATTAGCAATTATATATCAATTATAATAATCAATTGTAACATATTGGCATAATTAATTATGATTATCAATTAAGTAATTTTTTTTTCTTTCCGTTTCAATTTTTACTTTTCCGAATTTCGCTTTAATCTTTTATTCGCTTTCAAATTTGAAAAAAAAAAGAAAATAAACTTTTAGGTTTGAAATAAAAAATGGTATTTGAAGAGAAATTACAAAAAAAAAAAGATCTTGCCAAATTTGAATCCGTGAGATACTGTAGCGATAGTGATAACGATAACACTTCTTGTTTATGGCGTTTTTCAATAAGTGAGATTTGTAAAAGAAATTTTTCATGACAACGGAGTGTCCTAAATCAAATTTGATAATGAACTCTAAAATCTTTTCAGATGGATTCGGAATATTTATTATTGACACTTTGTATTTCTTGCGTAATGTCTTTAGTAACTAAAAAAAAATGTTCTCTACGTATAAATAATACGCAAAGAGAGAAATATTTTATACAAAAATATTCTGGTTATGATACAAATTGAATAAATTAATTTGGAATTTCCTATTTATTGTTAGTTTTTACATTTTTTATAAAAATGACACGATTTTTGTATACAAATTTTAAATTGCTTCTTTAAAAAGAGAGAATTTTTAAAAATGTTTAAAAATGTTTTTACGACTCTTATTTCTATTCAATTACTATTACTTTCTCTTTAACCCTTAATGGTCACACGTTCTAAAAATAACGTATTGGCCACACGGGGTCAGAATGACCCCAGCCATGTTTAAACAATTATCACGTTGCTAATATCATTCCGAGCGACTCATAAAAATTCAGGATATTAGTTTGAACCTTTTAGAATGAGAACATCGTCGCAAAAAATTTTTATCAAATTTTCAAAATGGTGAAAAAAAATCAGGAAGGGGGCAATCCGTAAAAAATACCATTTTTTACTAAAAAAATCACAACTCTGGCAATTTTTAATATTTTTTCATAAAATTTTAGGGTGATATTTTTGAGATATCAGAGTGTATAAAAAAAAATAACTTCAAAGTGGGCGCTTCAAAAAAGGTATTTATTTTGACATTTGAAGAGGGTTTTCCCGACGTTAATCTTATCCTACAAAGGAAATCCCAAAGCACTATTAGAGGGAAGGCTAGACCAATCGGGCGCCAATAATTTATAGTAATTCTAATTAAAGTTTCGGTTGGGGTTATTTTGACCCCGGGTGACCATTAAAGGTTAAAGTCATGAAAACGAGTTTCAACATTTTTAAATTCTCTTTTTCAATTTAAAAACTTCAAAAGGGCGAATTTTTATAAAAATTTCTTTCTGAATTAAATTAAGTCTTGTAAAAAAAATGCTTTTATTTTACAAGACATTTGAAAAATCTAAAGTAAATAAACGTAACCATTGAAAATCGGATAATGATTTTTATCTTCGGGAAGGATTTCAGAATAATTTTATATTTCTCTAAAAAAAAAAACCAAGGAAATGAAATCCAAAATCTCTCAATTTCCATGGAAAAATTTAAAAAATGAGATTTCGATTATGCTTTTCAATCTAAAAATTTCATAACCCAAAAAAATATTTCAAACGATTAAATTCATAGCTTTTCCTTGCAAAATATTTTTGTAAAAACATTTCGACGAAAGTAACATAACTTTTTCCACAAGAACCGATTCTCGACAAATCAAAATTTCTTTCTTCTACAAAATCTTTTTTTCCTTCAATTTAAAATTTGTCTAAACCCGAAACCATATTTCAAAATTGTCCAAACTCAATAATTCATATTCTTTTCCTCCAAAAGACAGATTTTAAAATAGATTTCAAATTTGCAACAACATTTCACAGGAAAATCGTCACGCTTTCCACGTTGGTTTACTTAAAAGTTCGAGAACTCGCTTTCCAATCCTGTAAATCACAAATTTCTAAAAAATGTTCTTGGTGTCCCACAAATTCCCTTTATTTTTTTCAGGGTTTTTCTGTAACTAAAAGAATCTGCTCTGTTTTCCATTTTCTAGATTTCAACGCTTCCATGAGCTTTTCGTAAAAAGAATCTACTGAAACATTTGTTTTTTTTTACATTGGTGTTCTTTGTTGTAAAATTATCTAACTTGGATGTAACTCCAAGTATTTAATCTAAAACTTTGCTTTGCTTTGCTTCTCTTTTTCGTCGTCTCGGCCGGTGAATTTTTCAGGGTTTCCATTATTCAAAGAAATATTCAATCTCCAAGTACGAAAATCGGAAGCCTCCGCTTCGAGAACAAAAGTAGATGACCTATTTTGCTCATTTTGCCGAAAAATCCGACGAATTATCGGTATTTTCCTCGCTCGTCGAATCTTCTCCGTATTTTGTCCGTTCCTGCTCCGTTTGGAGGTTAACCCAATGTCGAAGTTGAAAAGGTGGAAGCCTCTATTTGAAGGCGCACAGAGGCGATGACTTACTTTGGTGATGTGAGGTCTGATCGATCGTCAGAGCGTGTTATACCCAGGAATCGCCGGCAGAGGCAGCAATGGAATTTGGTGGAACGTTGACGGTACCGGTCGACCCATCTTGCACGGTATCGGCGACCCATTGAGTGCTCGTACCGGTAGCTAAGTTACCACTTACTTGGCCAATCGTACCCTGATTTTGGTTTTGACTCACCCCCAGCTCATACTGTCGTTTCTTTTTCTTCTCCAAGTTAACTTGCGCGTACAGCGGCTCACCGGGTTTCGGTTGCTGCAACACACACAAGCCAACAGTTAGTAAAAACGCAGGATTGACACCGGGGGAGAGTTTTTTCTTGTATTTCAAGGGTGGGTTTATTTACAAAAAAAAGACAAAAAATGGGAAATTCGTAGGAGTGAATTACTTGGAAATTGGATTTTTAATAATTTTTAAATTACGTCTTGCGAATATTCTTTATTGAAATATTTCATTATTTTAAAAGAGCTTCGTTTCGAATTTTTCAAATACGAGTGGTCAAATTGCATAAGTTTGAAACAAAAAGTACAATTTGAAAATTGCATTCTAAAGTTAAGAAAGATGATAAAATCCCGATAAATGCCTATTTTCAAATTTAACCCATTAACGCCCGAAACAGAGAAATCGTAACTCTGTTTTCAACCCTAAATCTATCACATATTCCGCGGACATATTCAAGGCAAACAAACTTTTTCCAAGGTATTTTTTCGTCTACTTTCCATTTCCGGTCTCAGAATTGCGAATTTTCAACCCAAAAATCTAATATGGCGATATTTATAAAAAAAAGTGCAAAATTTCGATGCTTTTTTTTTAAATCCAATTTTTTATTGCATTAACGTTGAGAACATAACTTTTTCTTTCAACTATGGGTGCATAAATTGGTTGTACTTGAAATTCAGTCGATTTCCGAATCTTGAAATTCAATATGGCGGCAGGAAAATGGCGCCTGAAGCGCAAAATTTTTGCCGAACATTCATGAATTTTTTCCTCGGAAATAATGCATTCGACGAAAAAATCAATAAGAACAAAAAGTGCTTAGAATCAGCCAAAGAATACGTCTAAATTTTGCCAACGAGTTTTGAGCACCTTTTTTATTTTTGCCAATTGACAATTTATGACAAATTGCAAAAATTCATCGAATCGTCTCGAAAAAATTCAGGTGCGCTTTTTGGTCAATTCTGAGCACTTTTTATCCTCTGACTTTTTCTTACATAATGCATTGTTTTTGAGTAAAAAATTAAAAAACCTCAACAAATTTGAGTTATGCACCTTTTGGAATTGCTCCTTACACTATATTGAATTCTCAGTCGAAAAAGTCTGAATTTTATTACAATGTTGAATTTGCCTAATTCAAAATCACATATACATCACAATACACGTGAGTCATAAAAATTTATTATTTGACTAAGTATAAAATTTATTTTCGATTTACAAGTGACCTAGTGTAATGAAAATTTTTTGTAATGTTGATGATGAAAACATTACAAAAGATTTTCATTACACTAGGTCACTTGTAAATCGAAAATAAATTTTATACACATTCAAATATTAAATTTTTATGACTCATGTGATTTTGAATTAGGCAAATTCAACATTGTATTAAAATTCAGACATTTTCGACTGAGAATTCAATATAGTGTAAGGAGCAATTCCAAAAGGTGCATGACTCAAATTTTTTGAAGTTTTTTAATTGAAAAAATACCTTAGAAAAAGTTTGTTTGCTTTGAATATGTCCGCGGATATGTGATAGATTTAGGGTTGAAAACAGAGTTACGATTTCTCTGTTTCGGGCGTTAATGGGTCAAAAAAAGTTCCCTTTGCCTTCGATTAATCTTATGACTAATTTTTACTCTAATTTGCTCTAAGAAGCTAAAACATAAAATTTGGAACTAAGTTCGTAAGATTTTGGCTATTCTATGGAAATCGAAAAAAATTCTTTTGTGATATGTTTTCTTTATTAATGTTTATGATGAAGCTACTACTTTACATGATCTATTATCGAATAGGTAATTCTCGATTCTTCCTATCGAGCGATTAAGAGACGGAATAATAAATATAAGTATAATCATGTATATATAAAATGGTGATTAGCTAATTCATAATGTTTTCATTAAACCTTAATTAATACAAAATAAACGTATCGCTAAATAAAACCATTCACGGGCTCCTTTGTTTCATTCATTTTATCAAAATAAATCTTTTTCAAATAAAACTCTTGGAATCGAACGTACAGGAATATGCTATTTTTTGTTTTTTAAATTAATGGAAGTTCGCTATAAATATTAACAATACTAATCTATTTTGGAAATGAAGAAATTAAAATGAATTTTGTTAATGTTGTTTTGAGTTTCGAAATTATACTTGAACTCTTTGAATTTCTTTTTTTTTTGCAAGGTTATCATAATTATAGAGATTCCAAATACGAGTTACACAAATGAATAATATGAATTTTTCTCCGGTTTCCCTTTTTATCTTATTTTTTACTTACAACAGTTGTGTTAAATTTTGTCATAGTAGAAAGTTTACATGAACACTTAATTCATAGTGTTGTAATGCCAATAAAGCGACAATGTAAATATTTCTCGGTTTGTTGGCATTACGCTGTTACGATCTAAAAATTGTTCGTTATCTAAAAGCCTTAATTTTACTGGGTTTTTTTTTTGTTGTTTTCAATGTTAATTATAAATTTTGGTTAAAACAAAAAAGGATTCCTTGAGGGATAAATATTTGACGTTTCGTACGAATGTGATTAGTCTTTTTCCTATAAATATTTTGTTTAATATAATTTTTTTAAATTATATTGTTCGTTTTCTTAAATTTATACACATAAATTTGACAATATATATATATTAATATATTACTAAATATATATTAATACATGAAATAATTATGTACATAAATTTAAAAAAACCAACAATACAACTTTTAACAAAAAAAAATTTTTTGTTTAACACTAGGTTTACGGGACCCGTCAATTTGACGGATTTCAAATTTTGAAATGAAATATCCAAAGAACTATAGCATTGATCTTAACCCTTAATGGTCACCCGGGGTCAAAATGACCCCAACCGAAACTTTAACTAGAATTACTCTAAATTATTGGCGCCCGATTGGTCTAGCCTTCCCTCTAAAAGTGCTTTGGGATTTCCTTTGTAAGATAAGATTAACGTCGGGAAAACCCTCTTCAAATGTCAAAATAAATACCTTTTTTGAAGCGCCCACTTTGAAGTTATTTTTTTTTACACACTCTGATATCTCAAGAATATCACCCTAAAATTTTATGAAAAAATATGAAAAATTGCCAGAGTTATGATTTTTTTAGTAAAAAATGGTATTTTTTACGGATTGCCCCCTTCCTGATTTTTTTTCGCCATTTTGAAAATTTGATAAAAATTTTTTACGACGATGTTCTCATTCTAAAAGGTTCAAACTAATATCCTGAATTTTTAAGAGACGCTCGGAATGATATTGGCAACGTGGTAATTGTTTAAACATGGCTGGGGTCATTCTGACCCCGTGTGACCAATACGTTATTTTTAGAACGTGTGACCATTAAGGGTTAACCACTTTGCATCGCAAATTTATAATTTCATTAGAAGAATTTATACACACAATTGTTATTTTCCCAAGCATTCTAAATTTTGAAATTTGTATGTGGTATACCTATCTCTACGAAACCCGTCAAATTGACGGGTTAGCTGATTTCATAAACAATCCTTATACATTTGCTTCGTTCGTAAAATCATTCCTCCAATAATAAATATAAGAGTGAAAGAAAGGTCTTTGGTAAGATGCCCCCAATTCATTATCTCAATAGCTCCTGGATAATTTTCATGAAACAACGTTTGGTGTCGCAGTCGCGGACCAGATAGCACGCAAATATAGTGTGAAAGCAGGGTGTTTTCCATGGCCCCTTCAAGTTTTTATAATATTTTAGATTTGGCAGCGATAAACGCGTGGATACTGTAAAGAGTGCACCGGATCGAAAATATCCAGAAAGGACTTTGTATTTTGTTTAGCCGAGGAATTAGCTAGAGAAAACATGGAGAACATTTGTCAAAGCTCAGACGTTTCACTTCTGTCACCGTCAACGTCAGAAATCCGAAAAAGTTGCCAAGTGGGCTACTGCAAAAAAAAATAGAAGCAATAATTGCTGTATGTATTGCAAAAAGATCGTACGCGGAAGATGCACAAACGGAATTCAATACATTTGTAAAAAACGTGCTCAATAAATATGATTACCCTATATCGTTTATATTATTGTTATCATTTCCGTGATAATTTAAAAAAAAAGATTTTTACTTATTAATAATTCATTTAAACACGAAGCCTTATATTGTTCAACTCAGACTTAGGTTGAATAAATTGACTTTTTAGAGAAAATACGTATTTTCGTCTACCCGTCAATTTGACGGGTGCTCGTAGAGCATAGGTATGCAAGAAACGCCCGTAAACCTAGTGTTAAAAATGTATAAATAATAAAGATCCTTTCCGAATAAATTTCCATTGTCGTCCCTCGAAATTCATACAATTACCTTGCTAAAACTTTCAATAAATACATATTTCTATGTATATCTTTTTTTTTCTTCAATACTTTGACAACTATGACTTTCCGTGTTCCGTCCTAATTATTCTTCGAAATTTTCCATTTCATTTTTCCTCCTCTTTACGATTACAAGATTTATAATTTATCACTTACTGTATACGTGTCTACTTAAAATTTCATACTCGCACATTTTCAGCTTGTCTACGTACTTTGAAGGATTATACGAACTTACATTCATTACGATACCCTGCAACATTGCTAACTTTCTATACGATTTCGACGTCTTCGCTAAAGGCGACTTACGAAAAAAGAATAAATAATAATTGAAACTAAAATCTAGAAACTATCGTATCTGCGCAATACACCATAGCGTTAAGTTCTTCGTGGGGACGGTTCATCGTGGAAAGACATTTTAGCGCCGGTATAAATCTATGTGCACGACACCACCGTGGTGCCACCGGCGTTTGCCCGACAATTTTCGCACGGCACCAACGTGGTGCCACCGGCGCTTGCCCTAAAGTTTTCGCATGGCACCAACGTGGTGCCACCGGACGGCATGGTGTTAATAATTGTCTTTATGCCAAAGTATCCTCTTGGGTCTCGATTTTGGAACATCCAACGATAAATTGTCTCACGATAGATCATCGCCACAACGAACTGTGTAAATATTTACTAATACTTTACATTTTCAGTGATGTACTATATTAATTGTTTCTCAATCATTTCCAATATTTATTTATCGACTTCCGAATGGTTTTGTCATCGACTAATGAATTTTATTTATTTACTTTTCTCAATATCGATCAATTTCATTTTTTGGCTGTTTTTTACTTTACACCTAAATCTTTGAATTTGTAAGATTGTATGAAAACTCGTATATCTCCGCTCATATAAAAAAAAAAATCACAACCTTTTGTTGAAAATTAATTGTTCCTGTGTTGAATCCCTGGCAAACGTTAAATGTTTTCTTCAAATCAATCGTATTTTTATTTCGGTAGAAAATTTCCCTAAATTGCCTTTTTGTTTAACTAAAATAAATTGCTGAATAAATTGCATGTATTTTTAAAAAATGTAGATACTTGTAATCTCCATTTTGTGAAAAAAAAAAAAAATTGAATATTATATCCCAGTTATTGCAATAAAAATATGTTTTAATAATTGGAACGTTCGCAAATGAAATTTGTTGGTTCCCATTTGTGAATTTAATTTACCATCCTTTGAATTTAATGTTAAATTAGTTTTAATCGCGATAATATTAAATCTGTTTAATTTATACGTACTCGAGTTTCAATTTATTAGTTTTTAATATCGATAGAAATTACGTTTTTAATAAATTAATTTGCTCGATTGTACATTTACCCCCCAATCCTCGAATTTATCTAATTTCTGTCAATTTCCGTGGATGGACTTTTTTTTCCACTACATAAATAATTTTTAATTATTAGCTCCTTATAGTTACAGCAAAAAATTATTAAATTCTATCAATTTTGGTACATTTCATGTTTTTCAATTATACTTTCAAATATATTCCATTAATTTTGATTATTTTGATTGAACACTTCGCGATGTAACGGAAGTGCATAAAAAGAGTTTCGAAATTTTCATTAAATATCATGCCACTCGATTAACTTCAAAATGTGGCCAAGAAATATTGTTAAAAAAATTACAATATCCTACCGACATTTGAATCGAATTATTTTTAGCGCTTTTGCCCGAAAGTGGAATATTAAAATATTTCCTGTTAAAAGATTTAAAGACTCAGTCGTCATACCCCCTTTTTTGTAATCTCGAAAAAATTCCCAATTCCCAATATTTTCGTATTCATTCGATTTCAGTAAAACCATGACGGAAATCCATCTTAAAAAATTGGAAAATAAAAAAGAAATTACGTTATCCCTTATCTCAATACTGTGTAATGTGAATTAATTGACCTGATTGATTTCTTTTTATTATTTAAATACATTCTACAAAAAGTCTTAACATTAAATCGAGTTTCACGTTTTTCACTGTTGCTTTAATTTTTAGTTGGTACCTATCATTTAGAAATTGCAATTTTCCTTATCCTTTTCGTCATATATATATTTATAGTAAATTGTAATATTTTGCCGTTATGGGAAGAACTTTCTGGTATTTAATTTTTTATTTTTTTTTTACTACTTATAGAAGAAGCATTTTATAAATTCTACTGGTTTATACTTTTGTTACCAATCTTATTGTTAATGAACCACTTCCTTTTTTTTTCCACAGAAAGGAAAACCGTAGTGTTACAAAATTGTTCGGAAAATGAAATTTCAAAATTTGTTTCTTCACCGGAAAATTGAAAATCTACTTTTTCTTTTTTTTTCGAAAATTTTAGAAAACTACAGAATACCTTAACGCTTTGCTTTATTTCCAAAAGAAGACAAGACGATATTGAAATTTACCACAAACGAATGAATGACGTCATTCTGCATTTATCGTCTCAGAAGAATTAGTGCATAAAAAAAAATTTTTTTATGTTTTTGCTGTAATAGCTCGAGAAGAAAATTTCTGCATTAATTTTTCTCGGATTTGTAGAAGACGGATCAGCAGTTTTTCGAAAGGAAAATTTTGCATAAATGCCTTGGTTTTCAACAAGAGAAATTTCTTTGGGCAAAGCTACATTTTCTCAAAGTTCTTTTGGAATACCGCAGAAAAGAAAAACTTTTTTTATTCTACAGCTCCATTTGCAAAGAGGAAACTTTTTGCATATATTTCATGAGAATACTGTAAACAAGGTTCATACAAAATATTGAATCAACGAAAATCTTGACAATTCTCTTCCAAGGGAAGGCAAGGGGTTATTTTGTATAGAATCTTTGGCATTTCAATCAAAAGAAAGTACTTTCGCTTGTTTCCCAAAGTACACGTCTTGTAACTATACTTTGCAAAAGTTGCTGAAGGGGGATGTCATCTCCACGTTATTCCAAAGAGAAAACTTTTGACGTGAACTCTTGGAATTTTTACAGAAGACAAATTTCTTTCTGCGGTATTTCAAAAGCTAAAAGAAAGCAACATTTTGCTTGAATTTCATGACAATTCCGTGGTAAGAGGAATCTTTCTTGCGTGAGACCTTTTTTTTTGGAACTGCACCAAAGGGAAAATAATTAATTTTCTCAAAGTCATTGCAAAAGTGTCCTGGAATGAACGAGCCAAATCTCCAATAATAACTGGACCAATCTTTTCTTCACTCGATGCAAAATCTTTGAATTTTAGTTGTTCCAAAGTTTTTTTAATATATATAATATTCCAAATTTATATAGAAAATGTACAAATAGTAACGAATGATGATTATCAAAATCAGTATAAAAAATGTCTTGGTCGGTGATTATTTGTTGGTGGCTTTATAATAAATTTGCAGATTTCGAAATTCGGTTTCTCGAGTATTGCAAAGAAAATTTCTCGAATATCGTACAAAATTTGTTCCGGGCCGCGATTTTAATATCATATAGTTACAGTATTTATGTACAATTTATACTCGATGCAATTACTTTGCTAGAAAATTATTTTACTTTTTTTTTTCGCATTTGAAATTATTTGACGTCATCGTTGTTACGAAATTTCAATTCGTGGTCGTCTCCTCTTGAAACAATGAGACCCGTATCCGTTTATGTACCAGTAGTTGACCTGCTTTTCATTGTTTGGCGAGTGTCTTAACAACAAATATTTGGTTACTAACACCACATATTCGGATATTGGCACTAATACGAAACCGTACTATTGGAAAACTGGTATAAAGTAAATTCTCTACTGTCGCTATTATTGTTAAAACGAACTAAAATCTTAGATATTGCACTCAACGTCACTGTCCTAAAACTCTAAATAGACTGAGATTACGAGAACTGAGGGAAAAAAAATATCGAATCTCTGGAAAATGTTTTTGTAAAGTCGTACAAAAAAGTAAAAATTGCCCTGTTTGTAATACTATTACTCCTCTAACAGTATATTACGCCTCTATTTCTTCACATTTGTTAATCACTTGAGGTATTTATTAAAAAAAAACCTTCGTCCTTGCGTTTCGAATCCGTTCAACCGATTTTTTTTTCTCGTTTAGTTTAGTTTTAGGATTCTTGGAAACTTTGTAATGTGAAAAGTTGACTAATTATTTATAACTTTTTCTCTCGTTGGCGTTACTAAAACTCTGATTTTGTCTCTTACTTGTGTTTAATCGATTTTTTTGTCTCTTGGATTAAGTTCTAGTGACTTACAGTGTTAGTAGGGAAAACACACACCCCTCCAGCTGGTGGCTGGTGTGCTCCTTGTTTTGGATATGGCATATCCGACATTGCGATTTCCTCGTTTTGCTGCAAAATTAATCAGAGTTTCGACATTTTTTAAATTTTATAACAAGAAGAGTTTAATTTCTTTCTTGCAAAAAAAATTATTAAGAGGCACTTTTCTTAAATTATAAATATATCAGATATTAAAGTTTTGACACTTCACAAGAAAAAATTGAAGAATAAAATTTTGAAAATTAATACCGTGTGGAAAAAATCCGAAAGGATATTATTTTCCATATTATCCGCTTATTTTTTTTTGGAATTCTATTAACGAATGCATTTTATTTTCACTTTTAGTATTTCCAATCTAAAACTACTGGTATTTTTTTAGAAAAGCGACCGGAAAAGAGAACATTACATTAATTAGAAATATTTCAGATTAAATGTTAACCCTTAATGGTCACCCGGGGACAAAATGACCCCAACCGAAACTTTAACTAGAATTACTATAAATTATTGGCGCCCGATTGGTCCAGCCTTCCCTCTAATAGTGCTTTGGGATTTCCTTTGTAAGATAAGATTAACGTCACGAAAACCCTCTTGAAATGTCAAAATAAATACCTTTTTTAAAGCGCCCACTTTGAAGTTATTTTTTTTATACACTCTGATATCTCAAGAATATCACCCTCAAAGTTTATGAAAAAATGTTAAAAATTGCTAGAGTTATGATTTTTTTAGTAAAAAATGGTATTTTTTACGGATCGCCTCCTTCCTGATTTTTTTTCGCCATTTTGAAAATTTGACAAAAATTTTTGGCGATGCTGTTCTCATTCTAAAAGGTTCAAACTAATATCCTGAATTTTTATGAGTCGCTCGGAATGATATTGGCAACGTGGTAATTGTTTAAACATGGCTGGGGTCATTCTGACCCCGTGTGACCAATACGTTATTTTTAGAACGTGTGACCATTAAGGGTTAATTTAAATGTGAGAATTATATTTAATGTTTCTTTAGTATTTTGAAAAATTAAAAAAAAACAACCTTTCTCTTTTATCCAAGCAAATGCAATTTGTTTAATTATTATAAAAATATCTTTACTTCAATTCAAGAATAATGATTCACCCTAATTAAATAAACCCGGAAATAAAATTTAATTATGCTTAATTATATAAATTAAAATCTAAGTGAGAATGATAATTTATTACTCTTATGAAAAAGTTATTACGGCAAGTGAGTTTTAATTAAAAAAAGATTGTCTCTCTCAGTTCGATAATTTTCAAATAGAAAGAGCTAATAAAAGTCTTTCTTAAAATAATAATCGTTAATTATTTAACCGTAAGGGTTCTAAGCTAAGAGCGAAAAAAACTTACAGATTGATAAATAGTAGGTCGCCCAACGTTATTAGAATTGATGTTTCCTCTTTGAATAGTTCTATCTTCGTATCTCGTACTTCCTTGACTCGCCATTGGTCGATTTAATGTGCTACAATCATAACTACTTTCAACATAGAATCGATTAGTTCGTTAGAGCATTTGGGACTCTGAATTTATTTGATACAGACAAATCGAAGAGAAGTGAAAAATAGGAAGAGGCTTTACAAATTAATTTTAAAATTAATCAACTCCATGAAATTAGCACCACTCTGAAAATTTCATTTCTCGAGTTTCCGGAATTTGTTATATTTCAAAGATTTCGGTTATATCAACAAATACATAGTTTTATGTAATTTAATTAATTTCTTTACTCGAGACTAACACTTTCTTTTTGCTATAAAATTTATGTAAATTAAATTAGAATTACTCGAATTATTATTGGATTAAAATTTTGTGAATAACAAAATCCTTTTGGATCGAATGGCGTAGGTACTCGTTTTTTTGAATAAATATAAATATTTTTTAAACTGCTGTTAGAAGTACATATATATAGTATATGTAACCTTCAAACAAAAATTACTGCAATTATTATAAATGTAAAAAACTTCAGAGTCCCAAGGAAAAAAAATAAATAAAAATTAAAATAAATCCAACAGAATTATCAGAAAATTCATGAAAAAAAAATCTCCTTTTGCAATTAAAAGTTAAATAAATATACTGTAAAATAAGATTAACACAATTGTCCACTTTGACATCGAGTAAAGTAATACCTGTTAGCATTATTGGGTGAATTAGGGCCAGAATTTCTTGCAGCTACTGTTTTTGTCACGAAATCTTGTTCTTTCCAGCCATGTTTTTTATAAACGTCACGTAACTCTTGGTGTTGCCACATTGTGAATAATACTTGCCCTAAGAACAGATTAAAAAATTATACTTCAAATATGTTTCGCAGTTTGCACGAATTTCGAAGAATAAAATTCTCAAAAAATGAAATCGGATAGGAGAAATTTTTAATTGAAAAAATTGTAGTCGGAAACGTAGGAAATTGCAATTTCTGCAAACTTGAATGCCTCGAGGAGCAAATATGTTCGCAAAATTCGGTCGACAAATGTTTTGAGTAAAAAAAATAGTATTTTGGAGCAACGTAGTTATTTCTCAACAGTAAAAATTGTGAAATTTTTTCAACGCAACAAAAAAAAAACAGTAAAAAATATTTCATACCGGCAAACTTTAAGACTCGCGGAGTGTACTTTTGACGTTGTCGTGTAATATTCATAAGTCGATCGACACCACCAGCGTCTAAAAGTGATCTCGAGAATTCGGCATTCTTTTTAATCACTTCGTTCAACGTCGCTAAAACGGCTGCGATCGTATCGTCACTCGTTCCTTGGTCATGCTGATTGTTACCCGACGGTAATTTTTGTATGAGATCGCGCATTGCGTATTTTCCTATTAATTCTTTATTACGTTGATCTATTGCTAAGTTCCGAAGAGCCGTGGCAACCGCACAAACTACCCGGTCAACCTGTAACAAAATTAGCAAATTAAAACCCAGAAAAATAATGCATAAGAAAATTGAAAACGATTATCAAAATTTTGCAATTTATTTTTGAAACAACAGCAACTTTTGAAATTCGAAGTCCAAAGAAATACTTTGAAGGGACTAGATTGCTAGGGACTCTTTACGGACTAGATATATGTAGAAATAGGCTTTTTAAAATTTTTTTTGGAAACGTAATGTATGAAAATTAATGTATGAAAAACTAAAAAGTGTCTTGTGACAGTTTTGATAGAAATAGTATTAAATAAATATGGGGCATTCCACGCCAAATCGGACGGTTTGTAAAATTTTGATTTTTGATTTCCTCAATTTTTGGATATTTTTTAGTACCTGCCGAAAAACCCTTCCTGGTAAATTTTGAGATTTTTTTATTACCCGTTCAAAAGATATCAAATTTTCAAAAAAATCGCTCTTTTTTTAGTTTTTTGCTGATAATTTTTTCAATAATGGTCCAAATTTAAACTTTTTTTTTCAAAATTTTTGTTTCTTCATGTACTCTTTAGAAAAAAATATAAAAAAATTTGTAAAGCATTTTTGAATGAGATTTTTGAGTTTTAAATTTTATATCTCATTTTCCAAAGTAAGTGCATATTTTGAATGTCGTCAAAATTTTTTATAGCAAACTACTTAAAGCATTTTTGAATGAGATTTTTGATTTTTAAATTTTATATCTCATTTTCCAAAGTGAGTGCATATTTTGATTTTCGTCAAAATTTTTTATAGCAAACTACTACTCATTCCACAACTTTTCAGGCCGGTCCGATCGTGGGACCTCCAAAGCTATTATTTTTTTTCGATTTTTGAACAATTTTTCCTTTCTATTAATAATTATGAATATCAATTTCCGTTGCTGTATATTATTTTTCTAATTATTTTTTAATAATTTTTACAATTTATAATGGTAAAAAGGTGTTTAAAATCAATCGATAGTCGTTAAATCAATTTATAACCAATAAAACAAAAATATCTATTTATTTTCGTAATTTTTTGAAAAATCTGATTGGGGTTGAATTTTCAATGTTATTTTTTGTTATAAAGTATTTGTTATAAATTTGCCAAATATTGCCGTAATATTTCACCTCAACAGAATTATTTAAATGCAACGGAAAAAATTAGATCTGAGACACAAAACAGCTAACAATAAGACAGTTGCAGGAACGCACAAAATTCATTCAGTTGTTCCAATGGATAGCGGAAATGTACGAGTTAAAGATTATTCTGGTTCAAATGATGCCCGCATATGTAAAACTTTCAAAAAATTTCGAAAATAAATAGATATTTTTGTTTTATTGATTATAAATTGATTTAACGACTTTTAAGTGATTTTAAACACCTTTTTACCATTATAAATTATAGAAATTATTAAAAAATAATTAGAAAAATAATATACAGTAACGGACATTGATATTCATAATGATTAATAGAAAAAAAAGATTTTTAAAAATCGAAAAAAAAATAATAGCTTTGGAGGTCTCACGATCGAGCCGGCCCGAAAAGTTGTGGAATGAGTAGTAGTTTGCTATACAAAATTTTGACGAATATCAAAATATGCACTCACTTTGGAAAATGAGATTTAAAATTTAAAACTCAAAAATCTCATTCAAAAATGCTTAAAAAATTTTTTTTATATTTTTTTCTAAAGAGTACATGAAAAAACAAGAATTTTGAAAAAAAAAGTTTAAATTTGGACCATTATTGAAGAAGTTATCGGCAAAAAACTAAAAAAAGAGCGATTTTTTTTGAAAATTTGATATCTTTTGAACGGGTAATCAAAAAAATCTCAAAATTTACCAGGAAGGGTTTTTCGGTAGGTACTAAAAAATATCAGAAAATTGAGGAAATCAAAAATCAAAATTTTACGAACCGTCCGATTTGGCGTGGAATGCCCCATATACAAGGAGGGATTGCATTTGTTCAATCACGTCCTTTATACTTTTATTTTTGGATGACTAGTTTTAAATATGTAAAACAATTTGTAACGACAAATTGTTGAAGATGTTTTGAATACATAACAGGGTCTGAGGATGGAAACCGTTTTAAGTCCTTTTCAACAGCCCACCATGGACCTAAATCCGTAAAAGAAAGTCGTAAAGGATTTTGTTTCTTGTTTAAAGCCGATGGGGTGGGATTACTCTGGCCATAAAAAGGCTTTCCACTATTTTCGATAATAAAAAAAAAAGAAAAGAAGGAAAGAAGAAAATAACGTTCACGAATCTGTGAAGCAGATGTAAATACTTAAACGCACCTCCATTCGTAAAAGTTCCACTAAAATAGGGAGACCCTTTTCCTTACGCACAGCAGCGCGGATTTCAATGCTTGGTTGCCAGTAACACGCAGCTAAATTTTGTAAAGCTCCAGCAGCCGCTTCCAAAGTCTCCGGATTAGAACAGGATTGCAAGAGACTTAAATATGAATGTACGACTTCTGGTTGCCAAAGTAATTCCATCCCTTTTACGGGTTCTGTTCTTGGCGTTGTCGTTACTGTCCTGGAAGTTGCAGTTTCTTTCTGTATGGGTTGTCCATCTTTTTTCTTTTTACTTCCCCCGAAGCAGCCCAAGTTTTCACCTGAAGAGAAGAAAAGAAATTTCTTTAAGCGAAATGTTCATTAAAGGAGCGATTTATAAAAATTTTTCAAATCTTTCTGTTATGAAGTGTTAACAAATTGTTAATGTAAATTTGAAAAAAAAATGTAAATAAAAATGAAAATAATCTTTAAAATTTTAAACGTTTGAAAGTACATTAAAAATTTTAGTTACAAGTTAAGAGACAAGGTTTGCAGCAATTACGTTCAATTTATTAACAAAACGCAACATTTTTCATGAACGAAAAATTCTCAAATTTCGTCCAAGGTTCGAAAACATGAAAATTCAATTTTGTGGAGATGAAAAAGAATCGTTTTGTTATTTGGATATTGTAAAAAGGTTTTGTATCGAGTGTACAATATTCGTAATTAATTTTTGCAAAAATTAGAGGCGCTTTAATTTCAAGGAAAATGTACTTCTCAGTTTAATTGAAATATTTGAAATATAATAAATTTTATTAAAATATTGATTCTTGAAATAATATTTGAAACAAAGACACTTGAACCCAAATATTTGATATTTGGGTCCGAAAACAACAAAAATATAGCAAAAAAACGTCTTGCAAAATGGTACAAACTTTGTAGCCTAATTTTTGTACTACAATGAAAAAATTGCCATTCCAAGCTTGGAAATTCATACTTAAGAATAAGGCACTAAGACAGACTACAGTTAATTCTGTAACTCTGAACACTCTCTGAAACGTTTGAAAACATCGCGAAACATGCAAATGTTTTGGTCCTAAAGTACAACTGAAAATTCGACAAAAAATTTGAGAAACAACAAACAGAGGCTGTAGCTTATTACGATGGAATCTTACCTTGACATAAACTGTATGCTATAATAAAAACGTTAAACGTATTTTAATTCATGCGAACATTTCACACGTCTCGCTTGTTTCAAACTTCTAATACTCTCGGGTACCAAAAATGAAGAAAATAACGAAAAATGAAGAAACGATGAAATTACTCAAAGAATGGAGAAATTTTTTTAGACGAAAGTATGTATGTATATTTTTTACATTATTACATATCTTTCTAAAACTAAAGTTGTACTATGTGTGTACTAGTTCCTCTATTTACAAAATATACATTTTTGTACGAAAACGAAATTTTAAGGATGTGAAACAAAGAGTTGGAATTTTTTTTTAAATGTTGGTAGAGAGGGATTCGGTTTCCGATTGAAAATTGCATGAACGTGAGTATTTTTAAAAAAATAAAATTAGGCGTGTCATAGGGAGTGAAATAGTTACTATTAGTGTGATAAGAGAAATTGAATAGGGTAGAAGCACCGTTTTTGGACACTGTACCATTTGTGGACACTTTGTATTATATTTTGATATATTAACCCATTAACGCCGAAGCGGCCCGATTTTTTAGCAAACTTTCAACACGATTATTTTGTATGTCGTCGACATTTAAAAAATTTTGTTTTCACATATTCCGACGTAGAATTTCATGCTCTTTCAGAATCCGGGCTCAAAATTCCGATTAGACTTGAAGAAAAAAAAATATGGCCGATTTAAACATAAAAAACGTGAAAATTTTTGAAAAAAAATTTGCTTAGGATTTTTTTTTGCAATGTTACCGAAAAAAATTCATGCTGTAAACGTGATCAGGGGTGATCCCGATAGTTACAGTATATCAGGGAATTTTTATGTAATCATTGAACCACTCCTTTTTACAATATGGCGGCAAAAACTTAAAAAATTTACAATAAACTAAGCTAATTTTTTTTCTCGGAAACCATTGAGTTTGGTGAAAAAGTTTAAAGAATAAATATGTCTTAGAATTAGTCAAAGAATACTTCCAAATTTTTTCCGAATTTTCGGAGACAATTTTTGATTTTCTGAAAAATTCGGAAAATCCAATTTTCAAAAAATATCTCGAAAAATTCTGAAAAAATTTGAAAATGTTCTTTGATCGATTCTAAGACATTTTTATTCTATAAACTTTTTCACTTAACCATAGTAATAATAGCTGTTCTTTATTCTGAAAAATATTCAACATTTTTGTGATGTAAACTCAAATAATTTTTTTTTCTGAAACTGTTGAGTTTAGTGAAAAAGTTTATAGAATAAAAATGTCTTAGAATCGATCACAGAACATCCTCAAATTTTTTCAGAATTTTTCGATATTTTTTGAAAATTGGATTTTCCGAATTTTTCAGAAAATCAAAAATTGTCTCCGAAAATTCTAAACAAATTTGAGAGTATTCTTTGATTAATTCTAAGACATTTTGATTCTATAAACTTTTTCACTAAACTCAATAGTTTCCGAGAAAAAAAATTAGCTTAGTTTATTGTAAATTTTTTACGTTTTTGGCGCCATATTGTAAAAAGGAGTGGTTCAATGATTACGTAAAAATTCCCTGATATACTTTAACTATCGGGATCACCCCTGATCGCGTTTATAGCATGAATTTTTTTCGGTAACATTGCAAAAAAAAATCCCAAGCAAAATTTTTTTCAAAAATTTTCACGTTTTTTATGTTTAAATCGGCCAAATTTTTTTTTCTTCAAGTCTAACCGGAATTTTAAGCCCGGATTCTGAGAGAGCATGAAATTCTACGTAGGAATATGTGAAAACGAAATTTAATGGGTTAAGAAAATAAAAAATGTTATTTCTATAGCAAATGTACGGAACAATATGATATTACTGAAAAATCCTCTACTTGAGTAATTATTAAAAAATATCCAGTCGGAGAATAGCTCTCGAATGCAACAGAAACAAAGTTTGCAACACTTTTGAAAGGTGTGTGAAAGAAACGTTCATATTTTGAGATTGTATTTGTTTAAATAAAAATTTCCCTTTTATATCTTTCCAATCCCATAGAAATACTAAAGTCATATCCTGCCGAATGGAAAAATTCTCTCGGTTTAATGAGATAATCATAGAACAGAACAAAAGCGTGGAAACAAGATATGGGGAACAATAAGAGAAGATAGACTTAGGAAAGAGTAATGAAGAATGTGTGTTTTTTTTTCCATGCCAAATAATATGTTTATACCTTTAGTAGGAGCTGTTACGCGATTCTGTACCGTTGATTGAATAGGATGTTTATCATAATTGGGATCCTCGACTTCCTGACATCTGTAGCTAAGGTTTCTCAAGATGCACACGCAATTCTCCACAATTTTGTTGCCGATATTCGATTTTTCAATCGCCGAGCGTACCACGTAAAGCAACGCATCCACCAGACCGTCGCATTCTCGCAATTTTTTCCTGGCGTATTCCCCTGCACTCGATACGTTTCTCAATACACCGGAGGCGTTACGAAATACCGTGGACCAACAGGTCTCTCCGCTCGAGGAACTCGGGTCCCAACCGCTGTGTGGTATTATGATATTGTTCACGACCATTGTTACTCCATCGTCTATTATTGATTTTTTGAGATCCTGCAAAAGAAGACCGGGTATTAGAAATTCCAAAAATTCGCACATCCTCGTAGTAACAAATTATATATTAAATAAAAAATTAATTAAACACGAGATTTCGGGATGGGATTATTTCTTTTGGTTTTTCGACTTTTTAGTAAATATTTAAAATAAAGTAAAAAAATTGAAATTATTTTTATTCGCAAGTCTTGCAATGCCAAGGTAAAGCTATTGAAATAATTTCATTGCGAATCATAATAATAATAATAAAACGAATAATAATAATAATAATAATAATAATAATAATAATAATATTATTATTATTATTATTATTATATATATTTTATATTATATATAGATTATATATATTATTATATTATTATTATATTATTATAATAATACTAATAATAATAATAATAATAATAATAATATTATTATTATTATTAAAAATTCGAGTGTTTGTATTTCCATCGTGAAACGGCAAAATCGCCCTGTTTTTCTGTTTAATAATTAATCAATTAATTACAGGATACTACAAATTGGTTTGAATCGTGTCACTGGAAACTCGGTACACGTGTTTCAGCTGTCGTCGCGCTTATTCGTTTAAACAGTTGTTTCACGAAAATAATTTTACTCGTTTCAGTGTCCATTTGAACGAGAAAATAACGAAACGTTTTGTTAGGACCGGCGAAGGATATCCAATTAAATCAAAATTTTCTGTATTCTGATATCCCAAAGAAGAAAAAAAAAAGTAAAAGAAACCCTCATTTCACTTGAAACAATTTTTTACAAGAATAATTCTTAAACGGGCAACGAGTATTCGTACCGAAAAATAGTAAAAATAATGAATTGACAAATCTAAATAATAAAATATAACACGGTTATAATAAATATTGAGAACAAAAAATAAGATACTAAGTCTATCAATTTTTTTTTTATCGATAGAATACGATGTTACCCAATATACAAAATATGTTTAAAAGAAAAAAGAGAAATTTGTGTAATTTCCTAATTTATAATAATATGATCTTTTTAATATATAATAAATTTTCAAGTTTGTAGAATTTTATGATTTTTACACAATTTTCGTCTTTTTCAACCGAACATTTTTCCTATTATTTTAAATAGAAAATTGAACTTGTCTATTTATCACAAGCTCATCATATTAAAAAGTAAAGATTCCTAAAATATTTTCCGCTATATTATCGATCCGCGCTTTAATACGTAAAAAAAAAGTGTAAGTTTTTAGATAGCACCTATTTCCTTTGAGTATTCGTCAATAACGTTTTTTAACACCTCATAGATAAAACCGACAGATAAGATACTACAGGTATAGCTTGTTTGACTTATTATGTAATTTTATAAAATTTCTACACATAACTGCCGTACCTTTTCGTGTAATAAAAAAGAACAATATTATCGAACAATAAATTTCACTGTGTTATAGTCATTTTGGTCTGTAAGACTTAATGTTTTTTCAAATTTACCATGTATTAAAATTTAGTTTACACCCTGTACTTCTTTTCCATGCGTCTACTAATTAATTGAATTATTAATTAGTTGTTTGATATAAATTTAATTATTAATTTTCTTTTTCCAGAAATTATTATGCTCAAATGCTTTTTTTTTTATCCTAATCAACCTGAATTTTAAGCAAATGTTTCAAAATCCAATTTTTATATATTCTAATATTATGTAATATATTAATAGTATATAAATAATATTATAATATTATAATATAATATTAGTTTTTTTTTAAAATATAATCTTAGGACGTAAACAATTTTTCCCTTCTTTCAGGGAAGTTCCAAAAAATATTTTAAACCTAAATAAAAATCACCAACAAACTTTCATCGATTTTAATATGAATAAAATATTAGGTTCTATATATTCGCTGTTTTTAGTCGACTTGACCCCATTAAAACTTTGAATTGCTTCAAAGCTATTAAATGAACGGATTTATAACGGTTCTATTGCGCGAATAAAGTAACTAATAATAATATAACGCTTTTATTTCGATTTCACGTTTCTTCCAATACTTTCCAGACGGTTAGTGAATCTGGATCACATTTCCGCGAGGAAATTACTTTTTTTTTATCCTATAGAGCCTAAGTTGAATCGAGAAAGTCGATTTAAAAAAAAACCGACAATTAGTTATTTCATTTAAAAAAGCGCCAATCGCGCTCGAATGTCGAAAATTCTGAATCTATTTATTTATTTATAATTATATTATTTGCATCTATTTTTTTTCATTTACTTTTTCAAATATATTAGGAGTTTATATAATAATGGAATTAAATGCAATTTTTTATTCAACTTTCCTAATTTTTTTTTACAATAATAATTATAAAAGCGAAATCGTTTTTGTTTATTATTTTGTATATTTTTCAAAGAGTAGTTTCCACAATGTTTTTATCAAGAATTATTATATCATTATTTTCATTTAATTTCCAAAAGTTTTAGAAAAAGAAGGTAGAAACATTGTCACAGCGTGAGATTACGTTGTAACGTCGCTGTATCGAACTTCCTCTAAAGTTGAAACTCGACATCCGCTCGAACAATAAAAATTTGCATATCTTAAGGAATTTAAGAGGACGATGTGGATTTAGCGAGCGTTTTCCCTTTGTTAAAAACGACATATCGTATCGATTGTCGAACTATGTGGAAATAGTGAAGCCACTTTTCCATTAACCCAATTTGTGGTCGCGACCTCATTAAAATTGAACCGTGGGAAAGAGAAGAAGAAAAAAAAAGGAACAACATTCTCAAAGCGTTATAACGAACAAACTAAAGCAACGTAATTTGGTTTTTCCGTCTTTTGGTATGGTCTGTAGTAAAGATTTCACGTCAAAGCTATCATACCCCATTTTTGGAAGAAAAAGAAAGAAAAAAGGCACAGTAGTGATTTGCGACGTGCTTTGAATTAATGAAACGGTCTTTTTTTGAAAATTGTTGAGAAAAATTTTGTTAAAATAAAAACTACCTTATTTAAACTTTCAACGTATTTCTGGTAGGCATTTTCAAAAGAAATTTTGTTTTTCTCTAGAAAAACGCGTTTCAAGTTTGACATTCGATCAAAACATAGATATTGAACCGATCAATTTTATTATTTTCATACTTGTTGTGACAGAAAAAAAAGAGAAAAACTGGAAGCGTACCTAAAGTTTCAAGAATTTTAAATGTTTTGTTCCTTAAGAGAAAAAAATGCTAAAAATTGACTGTTTTCTCAAAAAATCGAGAAAAGGGCCTATTTTTTTTTACGCCACTAGGTATCCGTAGCCCCTTGCAATGAAAAATCGCCGGGCGTTATAAGAAATAACTTACTTCGCAGGAAGATAAATTCCAAAGGACACCGGTAACGAGTTCTTTGACATCGGCGTCTGAAGTTCTACGCAAAAGATTGATCAACGCTGGAACGCCTCCAGCATTTTTAATAGCCCGTTTGTTCTCATCATTTTGGCGACCGTATGACAAATTTCGCAGCGCACCACAGGCATTCCTATAAACATCGGGGCTGTCGTGGTCCAGCAATTGAACGAGGGGTGGTATCCCACCGAGGCTGCGTGTTTTTTGTTTGTTCGGATCGTCCATGTAACAGAGATGCTGCAAATAAGCAGCAGCGTTGGCCTTGATGATATTGTTCGGATTGCTCAGGAAGCCAATAACTTCTGACAAATTGGGATCGCGCCATCTCATGGATTTCTGATCGTCGTCCAAAGGACTGGACATTCCAGGTACCACTGGATGTCGCGACTGTAATCTTTGCAAATGTACGTCGTCCTCGAACATTCCTGGTGGGACTCCGCTTGACAATGGAACTGGCAGGCCTTCCTCGTAACCAGGAACGTCACTCGGTACAGCCACAGGTGCCACTGCCGGTACGAATCCGTATGGGGACGGAGAGACATATCCATAGGGAACTTTACCTTCATCTGAAAATTATTTGTACATCTTTTGTTAAATTTGTTATTTTTATTTCCAGCTCGAAAATTGATAATAGTGTTACTGTTAGTATTAGGTAGAAGAATATAATTTAATAAATAAACCATGCGATATTATATATTTCGGAGTAATTACTAATTTACTGAATCGATTCGCTTAGCTTCGACCTTACTCTTCGTGCCACAAAATGTTTTCTATTCGTCGATAGAGTCGCAGTCGAAGATATCGAACGCTCGAATATGAATACAATTAAAAAATGTAACAGAACTTTTGAAGAAATGTAACAGATCTTTTAAAGCAGCAAATAAATACAATCACAGTGAAGTAGTTAACTTCATCTTATTTCTTCTTTTCTAAATTGGAAAAATTATTGAATTATCGAATTGATTCGATTCGCTTCGACCTTACTCTTCGTGCCACAAAATGTTTTCTATTCGTCGATAGAATCGCAGTGAAAGATATCGAACGCTCGAATATGAATACAATTAAAAAATGTAACAGAACTTTTGAAGAAATGTAACAGATCTTTTAAAGAAGCAAATAAATACAATCACAGTGAAGTAATTAACTTCATCTTATTTCTTCTTTACTAAGTTGGAGAAATTATTGAATTACCGAATTGATTCGCTTCACTTCGACCTTGCTCTTCGTGCCAGAAAATTTTTTCTATTCGTCGATAGAATCGCAGTGGAAGATATCGAACGCTCGAATATGAATACAATTCAAAAAAGTAGCAAACAATCTTTTAAAGAAGCAAATAAATACAATCACAGTGAAGCAGTTAACTTCATCTTATTTCTTCTTTAATAAATTGGAGAAATTACCAAATTGATTCGATTCGCTTCGACCTTACTCTTCGTGCCACAAAATGTTTTCTATTCGTCGATAGAATCGCAGTGAAAAATATCGAACGCTCGAATATGAATACAATTAAAAAAAGTAGCAAACAATCTTTTGAAGAAATAAATAAATACAATCACAGTGAAGCAGTTAAGTTAATCTTATCTCTCCTTTACCAGGTGCTATTTGCTCTAGGGCAAGGTTTCAATATTAATGAAACCACTGTAACTAATGTTACTTGCTCTCCGAGAGGAATACTACAAAGTAACAATTCGAGCACCAAATCTCACAAAGAAGTAAATAAGGAGCAATTGACAATTTGCATTGTTAAGCCTTTGCACTCCACCGTTTCCGCGATATTTTAAAAGCAACACACAACTTTCGCAGTGGAAGGATTCGCAGAGAATTAGAGACTCAAATTTGTTCGATCTTTGATTATTTTCTCTATCGCGAGACACGGTTTGTTGCAATTGTTTGTTAACCCTTAACTCCTTCACTCTGGGGTCAAGCGGACCCCGGACAATCTTGACATCAATTTACCGTAATTAAAAATTTGGAAATTGAACTTCTAGTGCCAAAAAACATTTTTTTAAATTTTTCCATGAAATTCTACATTTTGATTGTCAACATAAGTACGTATTTCGGAACCTCAACTATGACCCCAATTTTTTCCTTAAAGCAGAAGAGTATCTGGTTACATTTTTAACTGAATATATTGAAATTTTCAAAGATCATAATTTTTTAATTGAAAACAGGTATTCCTCACCTTCCTCTTGGGTTTGTCAAATTCTTAGTTCGCATTCGAAATTATATTTCTCCTTCATAAACAATTTTGATTCATAAAAACATGATCTATAGCGAAGTGAAGTACAAATGGTACTCAGACGAGCAATCGGATGCACTTTTGGATGAAAATTCGACGCATATGCAACAAGAGCTTGTGACAGATCTCGAAAAGGCTCAATCCATCGTTTGCAATTGTTTGCACGCTATGCAAGACGTACAAAGGGAACGAACGGAAGTAGAAGATTCATCAGCTCATCGACAAGCATTGTCATGAGGTTTAGAGACTTGTCTGATATTCCTGTCAAGGACTGACAAAATAAGAAGAATTCTTTTTTGTACGAATCCCAACAATAATCGAAAACTGGATCTCTTGGGATGATCCAAAACGCGAGAAATCGTGCAACTAGTGAAGGAGGTACTCTATGATGAACTCCTTTCATCTGGTCACACGGTTACGGGGTAAAGCTACTATGAACAATTGAGGTGCTACGGGAAAACCGTGTCGTCTGAGCCACAAGTCATTTCGCGAGGTCCCATGTCGCTGCTGAGGTCAAACGAACACCATTTGATCTAGCATGGGAACTCCTATCCCACCCAGGCTTGGTCTCCAGACATCGCATGAACTGATTAGCATCTGTTCCGGTCAATGCGACACAGCATTGTCGCATCTATATCTCCGATACACCCTTTCGAAATGAAGCTGAAGTTCGAAACTGGGTCGACCGCAGTATCGCCTCGAAGGACGAAGCATTTTTTTGCCTCGATGCAACTTATGGTGCCTGCATGGGCTGCGAATGGTTTTTGAAAATGTTTATAACAATAGTGGCCAGCAAAGAAGAAACTCATTCGTACTCTTAATAATAAAATCACTTTAGCTTTTCTCACACTTGCCATTGTATCGCTAATCTTGATCGAGCGATTCTATGCTCGACCTGCAGTTCATCGGTTTTCGAAGAATGTAAGACCAAAGCGAAGTCAATCGATTCGCTGGTTCTCATTGAAACTTACAAGTTTCAATGGGAACTAGCTGAAAGCTAAAAGATATGTCCGATATCTTTGTAAAAGATTTCCTTCTATGGTGTAACAGATATGCTTACTTATGTGCCTAAGGTTGTCGACAGCAATGGTTCGATCGTTGCAGAATTTTTATTTCGAAGCGGAAGAAAATTTTGATTTAAGGGAGGAGTCTTTAAAACGCATATTCTCGAATTTCAAGATTGTGAAAATATATATTTTTAATCGCAGTTGCTCGAAGACAATGATTCGAGTTTTTATTGATCTTCTCGACCGAAACCATGACTCGAGCAACTGCGACCAAGAAATTTTTGGACTCGATGAACAAAATCGAGTGTGTATTTTATTTGGATTTTATTTATTTAAATTATTTTTTTATTTTTATTTGAAAACCGACTGAAGCCTTCGAATGAAATGGTAGCAATGGTACCATTCAAAGAGTGTTTAGACACGACGTAGTGAGAATTGTAATATTGACCCTAAATCGCCCAGGAACTGCTCAACGAACTTCCAATCGATTTCAAGAGCGACATGTTGCACAAATTACGAGAATCTAAAAATCGCACTACAAAGTTGGACGCAAATCCAATTAAAAGCTTTCAATTTCTACAAGTTTTAATTGTGTTTCGGTACACTTTTAGAGGTTTCCGTGAGACTCCTTCAACAAACTTGTAGATTTGTGGGATATTTGACAAGGAAGCGTAAGAATCGAGGCTTCGCAAATTTCACGAAAAACGCTTTTTTTAAGGTTCCCAAGTTTTGAAAAACCTGAGGAAGCTTTAAAGCAAAAGTTTTTACTTAAACAAAAAATGCAACAGCAGAGAGCATGAAAGTACGTTATTTATGCGTTTTTAAATGTTTGAAAATTAAGCTTAAAAAAATGTTACGAGCTCTGAAGTAAAAAGTAATGAAAAAAAACTGAGTAGAAAAAGCTCAAAAACTTGCAGATTATGAATTTTCAAGCTCCTATTTTAAAAAAAAATGTGAAGGCAGGTGATTTCTGCAACGCATCACTCCTGAATCACTCGAACAGCAAATATTCGGAATTTTTTATTGCAAAGATCCTTTGCAACATTTTTTTCAAAAATTGCTAAATCTAATTCTAGCTTCGATTTTGTAGCAATTTGGGGACAAAAATTACACAATCCATTCTGAATCTAGGTACTTCCAAGACAAGCTTCTTAAATTTTGAAAAGAAATAAGAGTAAAAAGTGCAAGATTCTATATAAAAGCCTTTGGTTTTGCGATTTTTGTAAAATCTAATAAAAAATGGGAACTCGAGAATGAATTTATGAATTTTCATAAATGACGTGAAATCTTACCGTGAGGATGTTGCGAAGGCTCGCCAGAATCGTCCATATTCCAAGAATTGCTAATTTGGTCTGGAGGAAAAATGGTGATTTAAACGAAAAAAAGAAAAAAAGTGGGATACAAAGAAAAACTGGAAAAAAGTGTTAACTTTTCTGATTTGAAAATGTCAAATAATAAATCTTTTTTTTCCTCTGTACTTTTATCTTACTTCGCTTCGGTTTCCTTTAAAGTCTCTCATCCAGATTCTGACGAGTCGAGAAAATGAAAAATGAGTGATACTAACGGTAAAAATGAAATACTCTAAACAATCTGTAAAGGACTTACATGCAAAAAAGTGTTCTACATATTAGTTTGATGAAGGTGGAGGAAAAGTATAATGAGTTTTGTGTTTTACATCACCTGCCTTTTCGACAACGTGAATCATTCAAATTTTTTTTTTCAAATGGAAAATATCGAATTTTTATATTGGATGGAAATGATATGGAACTTACATTTTTGTGTTTTATTTAAAAAATAATTTTGAGTATATAAAAATCTTTTTATACACTATTATGATATTAAAAAATATTTGAAAAATCTTTATCTCAAATTGGGTCCATAAAGTCTTCTATGAAATTATTTAAAATTATCAAATTTAATGGCTACTAATTTTTGAAATTCTAAAAATGAGCCGCTTCAGTTGAAATTGACAAAAATCCAATTTTGAGAAAAAAAGAAAATTATTTATTATAAATATATAAAGAAAATTATTCAGGTAACATCAATTTTTTTCGAAATTTTGGTAACTTTCAAATATAAGGGCTCTTGAAATTGCAATTTCGTTCCCGCAATTGATCGGAATTTGATCCTATAGAAAAAAAACCCTATTATTTACGTAATCTCCGCTCCTCCCGAAAAAATAAAGGTAGTTTTAAAATACATTTGATTTATTTAGATTAATCGCCATAAAAAACGAGGGTTCCAAAGGAAAGTGAGAAAAAAAAATCGTAAACGTTTCATTTTCCTTCCAAATCTCTCTCGGAGCCGTCACCGCAGACAGACTCCGCACTTCTCGTTTTATTCAAAAATTAATTGAGCTTTCGTCCTCTACGATTTCCCAAATTAAGTATTTTCTAAATTCTATGGAAAACTGTACGACAAAAAAAAATTAGCGTAAAATTTCAAAATTTGTTGTATCACTCGTAAAATATATATAATTCTATTTAATTTAGAATTTAAATTCTATTTAAATTTTCTATCTCTCAAGTTTCTTAGAATTTCAAGCTCAATTAAAAAAAAACCATGACTTTGATATTCAATTTGGATCCATGAAAGCTATTGTTTTTTGTTCCAAATTTCCAAATTGAACTATAACTTTAAAACTATTGGGTAGCAAAAATAGTGCAAAAAATTATATAATCGTTTCAGCTTGAAGTAATATTTAAGAATGTGTAGAAAAATCATGGGGAATGTTTAAAAATGGGAAAAAAAATCTTTTTCTGCATTAAAACTTTTTTTTTAATACGACTTCCAATAATTATTTACGAAAAAAGGAGAATAAAAACTCATTACAATTTTCCTGAATATGCAAATCCCTAAAATGCAGACACTAAAGTGTGAATACGTAATGAAATCGATAAAAAAAAATAAAACACATACCATACTGATCGCCAATACCTCCCGGACTCGGTGTAATACGATAATGATCTTGTAAACCGGCATTAATTCCTGGTTCGATATCATTGTAACCGCCTTCGACGTAAGGCGCCCCTTTCCGCAAATATTCTAGAATAAGATAATAATATTGAAATTATAAGGGAATACATGTATTACTAAAAAAAAAAATATTTTTTTCAAGGCTTATTTGTACATTAAAATAATAATGGATGAAGCAAAGAAAAGAAAAATATTGAAGTATTAAAAAGGTTATTTTTGGGGGGGGGGGGGGGGGGGGGTGTCAAACACGTGGAATAAATTTTTGTTTGATTTTCAAGGTTTCGAATTTTTTATTACAAGAAAGGGGAAGAAGATCCTTTTGTAAATTCGCATTACCCCAAAATGAGTTTATAACTTTTACTTGCGTATTTAAACATTTTCAACTTTTTTAACAAAAATTAATCGTAGAAAAAAAATATTCGGTATTAAATTTTCCAGCTCCTGAAATAATTATGACAATTGATATTTGTGCCTCTACGAAAATTACCAATTTCTGTAACGATTGCCAAAATGATTAAAGACTTGATATACGCGTAAAAATAATTCTACAAAAAATTCCGTTTCACGAAAGTTTCGAGCCATTACTTTTCTGCAACTCTAAAAATCTGTATTTTTATTTCCACGAACCATTATTATTTTCATTCGAAACCCTAGAAGGTACGGACCGAAAGCTTCAAGCCTCATCTCCTTCCAATAATTTTTTATAGGACAGGCCAGAAGGCTTTCCCGTGAAAGTACGAACCCCATATATTTTATATCGTTATTATATTTTATATCTTCATAGAAAAAAAGGAGCGATATTGTAGAATAATAAAACAATTTTTCCTGCCACCGGTACCAGCTTTCTCCAAATTTAAGTCTTCGGATATAAAAAAAATTGCATTCCAGAATTGTTTCATTACTTCCAGTGGCACGGCAAAGGCTCCGGTATACGTTATATATCAAACATTTAAGGGGGTGAAGTTATAATCCGTAATATACCATTGACGAGAAGGAAATATCGGAGAAAGAGTAAACAAAAAAATTGATACCCGTTTTTATAGGGCAAAAAAGTAAAGTTTATGTTCACGTAGAAAATAAATTGTAACAGAAAGTAATGATACCCGCAATTGCAATTATTTTAACTGCAATTGCAATGATTTTCCTTTTTGCGGATGTGAAACTACAGAATTTGTAGAATTTTAGATCAACACTATGCCGTCCCGGTGGCACCACGTTGGTGCCATGGGAAAACTATCGAGCAAGCGCCGGTGGCACCACGTTGGTGTCGTACACAAAGATTTATACCGGCGCCAAACGCGCGTTAAGATGGAAAAGGAGAAGGGAGGGTGGGATTAAAATGAAAATGAGGAAAACCAGTGGTTTTGGGGGGAAAAAGAAAACGTAACACCTACCATGTGGCGGAGAGGCACGAGTATGCTCTGAGGGACTATGGGGACTATGAGGAGAATGTGACCTTGGCATGTAGATACCATGCGTACCTGGATATCCAGGTTGTGCAGGATATCCGAGGTACGGCTCGTACTGATCAAAGCTGACCATGTAAGGGTCAGTTGGATATCTTGGATCGACGTGCTGATAATCCTGCGACATCAATGGCACCGACATGAAACTCACAGCACCTGGGTCTGGTTCCATATGTGACACCTCGCGGACTACTTTCGTCACCGTTGTCACCTGAACAGAATTAGCAAACAGTTATAGCTTATCTTTGTTGTCGTTTCCCATTCGAGACCCATTGCACACCGTGGGTGTAATCGATTGCCGAGCCTATAAGACACCAGGTGTGCAACCGGCCAAGAAAGAAAAAAAAATTCGCTCTTAGGGACCGTATTCGGGAGGAAAAAAAAAAATGCCATCTCGAATGGGTCGATGTAGAAATTTTGAAAAGCACCCCCTGCGCACATCTTATGGCATAAAATCATCAAATTCAAAATCCCAAAGTACAAAGCTGAACAATTCATGCCCCTAAAGTTCCCCAAAATCTATCAATTTTTTTCTTCCCTGATTGGGAGCAATTTTAGAAAGAAAAAAAATCTTCAATATTTCTGAATCTTGGACTTGGAAGAAAAAAAATCATTAAAAATTTAAGAATACTCTTTCTTGACACTCAATCCTACTCCAAAGAAAAAAAAATCATTAAAAATTTAAGAAACTCTTATAATCTTGACACTAATTCCTACTTCGAAAAACTCTCAGGAAATTCCCATTAATTAAAAAAAAATCAGAATATCCTAAAAATTAAAAAAATGGGTTGACAAATTTTTATCATTTTAATTTGCAAGTTAATTAAAATAATTAATAATTTGCAAGTTATTGAATTTGCAAGTTAATTAAATTAATTAATAATTAATTTAAACTTTCCAAGTTTAAATTAATTATTTTTTATCTATCTACTAACTTTTGGATATTGAAAAATGGAAAATTTTATGCTACTTCGTCCACAAGATGTGAGCGACCCATGGACATCTTATGGAAACGCTTTATGGTCCAAAAATATTTTTACAAAAGAGAAGCGACGAAATGACCTTGTTGGGAAAAATCTACAATAACTTTTCTTGACACGATGTTAGAATTGTTAGGTTTTGATAACAAAGCGGTGGAAGTAGAACGAGCAGATAACGCGACAATCTTTTCGCTACGTTTCTCTTTGTTCGAAAATTGTATTTTCTATTTTTCTATTTTCAATTCATGTCAGATTCCACCGCTTTCCTTCCAGAAGAATTACGTACTTGCTGAGAAGTCTGCTGCTTATGTGTTCGTATGAGTAAAGGATCTTCTTGGACAGACAAATGAGATGAATGTAAGGAATGTGTGTCCGCTTGTCCATTGCTGCCGTGGTAATCCGTATCACTTTGTCCACTGAAATAAAAAAGAAAAAAAATAAGGCAATTTGTGGGACATTCAGTGAATTAAGATTCTCCGGGTGTTTTCTATATTACGTTAAGTTCCAGTAAATTGCAGAACCTAAGTCTTGATTAGAGTTTTTTTTTAAATATTTGAGTAGAATATTTTTAACAAATAAATAATTTGTTCCTTTCATGTTCAGTGAAACTCTGTTGATAATAATTTATTTAAGACTCGTGTAAGTTTTTAGAAAAATTGGAGAAATTTTTCTAAAAAAAGAAAATGTAATTTAGAAAGAATAGAGAAATAATTATTATTGGCCTTGTAATTGATTAAATGATACGAAGATGTTTATTTTTTGTCATTTATGGGAACGTAATCGAAATTATCAATTTTTCAAAATAATATAATGAAATTGTAACGAAGCGAACTTTTTAAATTCTGGCGGGAAGGACTAACTACGTAATAGTCTGCGCGAGTCCCGCCAGAGCGCGCCATAAGTAAAAGGCGATCGGGGAATCCCCCCGGCGGCGCGCGCGTCGCTCGGGGCGGAGTATATATAGAGCCGCAGAGCAGCGAGAAGATCACTCCTCCTCTGCCAGACATACGAGCTGGGTCATACCGGAACGTACTAAAGGTTAGGACGAAGAGTCGCTTAGATACTCGTAGGGCCTCCGTTGGGTAGCACCGACGGAATCCGGAGTTGTTGGGTAGTACCGACGACTCCTCCAAGAAAGGACTCTCCGTTGGGTAACACCGACGAGTCCAGGTCGTTGGGTTATACCGACGACCCTCGTAGTAGGGAATCCCCCGTTGGGTAATACCGACGGGTCCAGGTCGTTGGGTTATACCGACGACCCTCGTAGTAGGGAATCCCCCGTTGGGTCATACCGGCGGGTCCAGGTCGTTGGGTTATACCGACGACCTTCGTAGTAGGGAATCCCCCCCCCGTTGGGTAATACCGACGGGTCCAGGTTGTTGGGTTGTACCGACGACTCTCGAAATAGGGAACTACACTCCTCCGTTGGGTGAAACCGACACCAGGAGCTGGGTTGAACCGGCTACCTGGTAGCAGAGGGAAAGTTCCAGGTAGGGACCAATATCACTAGGATATTGAGGCTGCCAGAGGCAAATCTGAATTGCCCCATTCTGGAAATCCCCGCTAGTGGGATATACATTGTAGAGAAGCGAACAGGCGGGAAATTTGGAATTCGCCGCCACTGGAAGAGCGAGCTGCTGAACGAACGGCGGGCTTAGTGTGTCGAATTTGAAATCATTGTAAATATCGCGGTAAAACCTTGTAAATACTTGTATCAAAGATTGCTGTAAATATATGCTTTTATAAACCAGATATAACTTGTCTACGGTGTTAAATCCCTATGATCCTGGACCACAACTACCGACAGAAGCCACGAGGCTTATAAGACCCCCACAGGGACGTGTTCAAGAGAATACGGGGGGCACATCGTACCTGGCGGTGTCCAAACGAAGGACCAATATTAAACGAGGATTGAATATTACCGCCAGGTTCGTTACAAGTTTTGGCGCCCGAACAGGGACTAGAAAATCCAAAGAAACCTCAGAAGAAGAGGGATAAGGATTAGAAAGTTCAAAGATACCCCAGTAAAAGAAGGATACGGACATAGAAGTCCAAAGACACCTTATAGAAAAGGTACAGGGACTCAAAAGAAGTCAAAATGAACGAAAATCCAAAGAAAGGAATCTCTTGGATTTACAAGCTGACGAAGGCTCGTATCATCGAAGAATTGAAGAAACGAGGAGTAAACCCCAACGAAGAAGATTCAAGGGAGAAACTGTTATCTGCGCTTCGAGAAAGGATGATACAAGGAATCTCCGCGACAGTGGACACTACGAACGCCCAATTCAGCACTCCACATAGAAGCACATCATCCCTAACGGATGAAAGAACCGTCAGGAGAAGAGAGTTGCAGCGAAGAGGGAGATCAGCCATCAACGCGGATAACTCACCTACACATGGGTCTTTGGACGACGCTAGGCTTCTACGACGCTCCATAGACGAAGATCTCGCAAGAAGAGCAGCTGAACTAGCATTACCACTCCAAAGGACCCCAGGAGGACCAAGAAGAATTGAACCCATCCGACGAAGCCTTGATTTCGAAGACAGAGGCATGGGGATCCAAGAAACTCCACCCGGAAATGGTCGAAATTACCATGGGACCAGGAGTAACGGATTAAGAACTGGTCACAGCCCAAGAAGGGAAAATAGAGTCGCATGGCCAGAAGAGATGAAATTCATAAACCAAATCCGCAAATGGAATTGCGTTTATGATGGAAACACAGACGTCCACACATTTTTGGAACGTGTAGACGAAATGTGCGACAGCTGCATCATGAGTCCAAACAACTTGCTAGAATGCATCCCGATATTGCTAAAGGATAAGGCTCTTGCTTGGTTTAGGAACAACCGAGGGCACTGGCGTGACTGGAAAGAATTTGAAGAAGACTTGATTAGTTTCTTTGCTCCAGGAGATCTACAATGGCAACTGGAAGAACAGATCCGCAATAGGAAGCAGGAACTGAATGAAACAGCAAGGAACTACATCACCAGTCTACAAACTCTTATGAGAAGACACCGCGAAATGAGTCTTCAAGCCCAGATCGATAGATTATTTAGAAACCTTAGGACGGAATATCGACAATACATCCGGCGAACCGACGTTTACAGCATACAAGATCTCGTACGGTATGCTGACGATTATGAAAAATACGTCCTCTACCCGAAGAACCAAAAAGCTACCGCAACGACCGAAGTAACAAAAAAGAAGAAAAGTACAGAAGTCTTAACTGTTAACAACCCGTACAACAGGAAAGAATGTTGTTGGCGTTGCGGACAACGAGGACACCGGATGGCCGATTGCAAAAATGAAAGAAAACTATTTTGTTCCTGGTGTGGTAAGAAGAACACACTCAGTAGAGACTGTAAATGTCCAAAACCCGAGTTTCAGAAGAAAACAACGAACCCGGAGAGCAAAAAAGAGCCAAAGCCAAGCACCAGTAGCAGTCAAGAAACAAAGGAACCTACAAACCAACAAGATGCGGTTATGGTCATCTCCGACAATCGGGTGTACTTGGATCTCAACATAGAAGGACAACATCACAGAGGTTTGATCGACACTGGGGCCATCCAATCCTACATAGGAAAGGAGGTATGGGAAAAGCTGAATCCCGAAGGAAACATACCCCTACAACCATCGGTCCGAAGGGCCACGGTGGCAGACGGAAGGGATGTCCCCATAGAAGGATTCATCTCAGTCAACATCGCTATAAGAGGACGACGACACGAGGTTACCTTCTACGTGATGAAGAACTTGAAACCGGGAATAATTCTCGGCGTGGACATTTTAAAGAAAATAAAATTAGGACTCAAGTTCTCAGAAGAAGAGGATCAAGAGATGGACGGACCCCTCACAATAAGTACCATCGGCTGGGTGAAAGCCGGGGAAACTTTGAAGATGGAATTAGAGAAGTTCGAAACTCTAACAGGTCCAACAGACCTGATCGAACACCGTGTCAAATTGAGAAAGAAAAACCACGAAGACGCCACCGCAGGACATATGGGTATCACCAGAACGATAGCCCAAATAGCTCGATATTATTGGCCAAGGTTGCTCGGCGAAATCGCAGATTATGTTCGCCGATGCATAAAAAGTCAAAAATATAAATCAGCTAATACCAAACCAACCGGTACCATGGGCTCCCTGATCATTTCCCATCCCTGGGAGATAGCATCAAAAGATATTTTTGGACCCGTTACCCGTTCGTCCAGCGGCAATAGCTACCCAGTGATTATTCGAAATAAAGTTAGAAAAAGGGCTGAGGTACAGCCCTTAAGACGTCAAAAAGGCATACCCCACTTAGAGGGTCTTGAAAAATTACAAAAGACTTTCGAATTGGTAAGGCTAGCAGAAGCCTGTACCAATTCAAAACAATATTATGACCGGAAACGACGGAAATGGTGGCTACAAGTTGGCAACCGTGTAAAGAAACGGGAGCACCCTCTGTCGAATGCCACTGAAGGCTCCCCGGCAGAATTGACGCCATCATTCCCGGACGTATTTAAAAGAACAATAATGCGCGGACCGGTCATAGTAAGGATAATGACCGACAGAGGGCACCTGTCACAAACACCTAAGGAAAGGGCGAGCTTAGTCATGCTTTCTTTCTTTCTTTTTTCAGTAGACCATCATGGCGGCTCCCAGAGACAACGTGTTTCAAAGCAAAGGCGTCGAGGACCTGTGGGAGAAGGTCATGGAAGAGAAGAAAGACAGGAAGGGGACTCGAGTGGTCCCCTACTGGAAGAAAGAGCAGGGAACCACCTCCGCACCCGCAAAACCCACCAGGATCCGACCCGCGACCTGGTGGGCATCTGCAAAAAGTAAGACCACCACCGAGGATCAACCTGGTAAGGAGGCAACATCAGTGGTACCACCACTGCCAAAGAAGACCGTGGCACCACCCAGGGTTGTGGTGCCAGATAAACCACCACCACCAAGAACGCCACCACGAGCCTGGTCACCAATTCCCCGGGCATGGTCTCCACTGCCCATCACCCCACCACGGGCACGGACGCCAGGCGCAGCACCAGAGCGACCATCCCAAGGATCACCCTCCAATTTGGACCTCGAGGGCGAGATTAAGGCCCTCGCAGGGGTACTCGAAGACTCTCCTAAGGAAAATCAACCGCCAAAGGAGAAGAAAAGGAAGCTGAAAGGAAAGAAAAGGATCGTCAGGGCCGATGGCTCGATCCAAGTAGTCCGCTACTTTAAAAATAGAATAACACACATTGTAAAATAGTAGTATCATATGTATAAAGAGAAAAAGAAAACTAACTATTATTAAATAAGTATATATGTATGTGTATGTGTGTGTATATATATAGAAAAAAAAAGAGAGCTTTTATAATATAAGAAAAAAAAAATTATATATGTAATATATCTTTTTTTGTAAAGTAAGAGGGGGGTGTAACGAAGCGAACTTTTTAAATTCTGGCGGGAAGGACTAACTACGTAATAGTCTGCGCGAGTCCCGCCAGAGCGCGCCATAAGTAAAAGGCGATCGGGGAATCCCCCCGGCGGCGCGCGCGTCGCTCGGGGCGGAGTATATATAGAGCCGCAGAGCAGCGAGAAGATCACTCCTCCTCTGCCAGACATACGAGCTGGGTCATACCGGAACGTACTAAAGGTTAGGACGAAGAGTCGCTTAGATACTCGTAGGGCCTCCGTTGGGTAGCACCGACGGAATCCGGAGTTGTTGGGTAGTACCGACGACTCCTCCAAGAAAGGACTCTCCGTTGGGTAACACCGACGAGTCCAGGTCGTTGGGTTATACCGACGACCCTCGTAGTAGGGAATCCCCCGTTGGGTAATACCGACGGGTCCAGGTCGTTGGGTTATACCGACGACCCTCGTAGTAGGGAATCCCCCGTTGGGTCATACCGGCGGGTCCAGGTCGTTGGGTTATACCGACGACCTTCGTAGTAGGGAATCCCCCCCCCGTTGGGTAATACCGACGGGTCCAGGTTGTTGGGTTGTACCGACGACTCTCGAAATAGGGAACTACACTCCTCCGTTGGGTGAAACCGACACCAGGAGCTGGGTTGAACCGGCTACCTGGTAGCAGAGGGAAAGTTCCAGGTAGGGACCAATATCACTAGGATATTGAGGCTGCCAGAGGCAAATCTGAATTGCCCCATTCTGGAAATCCCCGCTAGTGGGATATACATTGTAGAGAAGCGAACAGGCGGGAAATTTGGAATTCGCCGCCACTGGAAGAGCGAGCTGCTGAACGAACGGCGGGCTTAGTGTGTCGAATTTGAAATCATTGTAAATATCGCGGTAAAACCTTGTAAATACTTGTATCAAAGATTGCTGTAAATATATGCTTTTATAAACCAGATATAACTTGTCTACGGTGTTAAATCCCTATGATCCTGGACCACAACTACCGACAGAAGCCACGAGGCTTATAAGACCCCCACAGGGACGTGTTCAAGAGAATACGGGGGGCACATCGTACCTGGCGGTGTCCAAACGAAGGACCAATATTAAACGAGGATTGAATATTACCGCCAGGTTCGTTACAAAATTTATATATTTTATATATGGGGCATTCCACGCCAAATCGGACGGTTTGTACAATTTTTTTTTTAATTTTCTTAATTTTTTGGTATTTTTTAGTACCCCTCAAAAGAGGCTTCCTGGTAAATTTTGAGATTTTTTTTGTCACTGGTTAAAAAAATATCGAATTTAAAAAAAAAACGCCTTTTCTTTATTTTTTGCTCATAACTTTCCTAATAATGGTCGAAACTCAATTTTTTTTTTCAACATTTTCGTTTTTAGATGGCCTTTACAGAAAAAAAATACAAAAAATATTTAAAGTGTTTTTAATCGATATTTTTGAATTTTAAGTTTTCAATCGTGTTTTTAAAATTGTGTGTATCCTTCGATTTTCTTGAAGATTTTCTGTTTTAAACTTCTATCCGTCCTGTAACTTTTAAGCCCGGTCCGGTAGTGGGCCTTCCATAATTACTATTTTTTTTCGATTTTTAAAAATAAAAAACTTTTTTTTCACTATAAATTATTATTAGTATCGATTTAAAAATTTTTATTTTTTAATTTAAAAATTTTCAAAAATTTTTAAAAAATCGGTACTGATAATAATTTATAGCAAAAAAAATCTTTGACACTGTATACAGTGTCAAAAATCGGTACTGATAATAATTTATAGCGGCAAAAAATTTTTTTAATTTTTAAAAATCGAAAAAAAATAGTAATTATGGAAGGCCCACTACCGGACCGGGCTTAAAAGTTGCAGGACGGATAGAAGTTTAAAATAGAAAATCTTCAAGAAAATCGAAGGATACACACAGTTTTAAAAACACGATTGAAAACTTAAAATGAAAAAATATTGATTAAAAAAACCTTAGATATTTTTTTTGTATTTTTTTCTGTAAAGGTCATCTAAAAACGAAAATTTTGAAAAAAAAAATAATTGAATTTCGACCATTATTAGGAAAGTTATGAGCAAAACCCCCCAAAAAGGGCGTTTTTTTTTTAAATTCGATATTTTTTTAACCAGTGATTAAAAAATTAAAAAAAAAATTTTTTTCAAACCGTCCGATTTGGCGTGGAATGCCCCATATTTACAATTTATATATTTTAACTAAGTGAGCTTTTCATTTTGAAATTGGACGAACACCATTTGTCAATTTATTGTTAACATATTTATTTTATTTGATTTTCAGTAAATTTATTGTAAGTAACACCAGCCACTTGAAGTTAGCTGTTATAAAAAAAAAATTTTGTGAAATTAAAAGAAAATGGACCTGGGCCACTTTCAAAATGAGCGACTGCAATAATTTCATAAAATGAAATTTCATACTCACGTGTATTGTGGCATTTCTGGGCCTTTCTCTTGAAGAACACGTCTGTAAAAAGAAATTGAAGAATTGTAGCACGTATTTCAAAAATGTATTGCCATCAGTCTAAGGATTTTAACGAAAACAAATAGAAAGCAAACTTCAACCTAATGTATGTACTTTGAAAAATTTCTATAAAGTCACCAAATTGAAAATCAGAATATACAAAGCTGAACAATTCATGCTCCTAAAGTTCTTCAAAATCTGAGAAAGTTTTTCCCCTGATTGGGAACATTTTGAAAAAAAAAAGTTTCAACATTTTCTAAACTTGGACTTGGATAAAAATTCATCAAGAATTTAAGGAACAAAAAATTTGAATATCATAAAAATTCCAAAAATTAATTGAGACATTTTTTTACCATTTTAATTGGAAATTACTTTCTAAGTTTAATTTTCTCATTTTTCGTCAACTACCTTTTTGACATCAACAATAGGAAAATGCTTGTAGCATCTGTTAAAAAAATTGCTATTGAATAAAAAAAAATCTATTTTATTCAAAACGTTATATTTATACTTTTTTTATAATTGTTTACGTGTAAGTAATTAGAATTAGTGTTAAGAATAAATTATTTCAAATACTTTTTCTAATTCTGCCATTTTAAATCCAGATGAAAAATCTTTGAAAAATGTCACAGACAAATTTATACAAAATTTCGTTACAAATGGGAAAGATCCAACTTACATATACATAAAAAATCACATTTTATTTATAATTTACACGACAAACATTGCTTTTGACAAAATCTTGGGAACGTAACATTTAATTCTAGAAATCCAATTATTATCCAGTGAAAAGTTCCTTTCTGGGACACGTCGGTCTTGAACTTCACACAATATGCAGAAAATTTAATTATTGTCTTACTTCGCGTTCTTTTTATATTCCAGATTTTCTATGCTTTTCTTTTCCTACTTTTGAAACCAAGTTACAACGTCAGAACGACAAATGTGCAATTCTTCTGCACATTTACCGTTGCTTTTCAGCCAAGTGCGACACATCAACAACCGACATTCTGTTTTATACAAAGCTACACATTTCAGAGAAATTATACGTTTCCAAGTCAATCATTCGATGATCATTCAAACTACTTGTATCTATTTTCAACCACACAAAGACTCAACTCAAGAACTGTATCCTTATAAGATTTCTAAATGCTGAGAATAAGGAAAGGACATCAGCGGTTTACCATTTTCTGACCATTTTTACCAAACTCGATCCACAATATATTTTTCTAGGCTTATTTAATTGAAAAAATTAGAAATTTTTGTGTAAAAAAAGGAAAGAACTGAATTTTACATATAAATGCAACTATAAATGACATTTTGCGAAAGTGCAAATTTGGATACCATGAATTTTTTAAAAGTTTGCTAATTTTTCCTGATGAAATTTGCAGTTTTCAGATTTTTAATTGATTAAAAAATATTTTTGGATAGAATATTCTGAAATTTATTTTGCATTTTTTTAGTGTTATATATTGTATTAACGTCGATATAAAAAAAAGCCCTATTTTTAGAAATTTTTGTATAAAAAAAGGAAAGAACTGAATTTTACATATAAATGTAATTATAAATAATATTTTGCAAAAGTGCAAGTTTGGATACCATGAATTTTTAAAAAGTTTGCTAATTTTTCCTGACGAAATTTTCCGTTTTCAGATTTTTAACTGATTCAAAAACATTTTCGGATAGAATATTCTGAAATTTATTTTGCATTTTTTTAGTGTAATATATTGTATTAACGTCGATATAAAAAAAGCCCTATTTTCAGAATTTTTGTGTAAAAAAAGGAAGAACTGAATTTTACATATAAATACAACTATAAATAATATTTTACAAAAGTGCAAATTTGGATACCATGAATTTTTAAAAAGTTTGCTAATTTTTCCTGACGAAATTTTCAGTTTTCAGATTTTTAACTGATTCAGAAATATTTTTGGATAGAATATTCTGAAATTTATTTTGCATTTTTTTAGTGTAATATATTGTATTAACGTCGATATAAAAAAAGCCCTATTTTTAGAATTTTTGTGTAAAAAAAAAAGGAAAGAACTGAATTTTACATATAAATGCAACTATAAATGACATTTTGCGAAAGTGCAAATTTGGATACCATGAATTTTTCAAAAGTTTGCTAATTTTTCCTGACGAAATTTTCCGTTTTCAGATTTTTAACTGATTCAAAAATATTTTTGGATAGAATATTCTGAAATTTATTCAGCATTTTTTTTAACGTTTTGCATTTTTTAAAATGTAATATTGAAATTGAAATTTGCTTATTCTCGGATTTCTCTGAAGATTAAAATTAAATATTCTCAGAAGCTCTATTATTTATCAACAACAAAATTTTCTAAACTTCAATTTTTCCCACAATTTTAAGTAAACATACACAAAAAAAAAATATATTTCACACAAATACTGTAAAATATAAACGAAATATTAAAAAATAAAGAAACATAGCGTTTATTTACGTAAATATACTTTTTTTTTTCTTTCAACTACTCTGGCTTGTAATAATTTGTTTATAATCGCAACTAATGGAGTTTCTATTTAACAACAAAAAAATATAAAAAATTACGAAAAGTATCGACTATTCCAGAAACGTTACATTTAAAATCAGCACGTTAAGGGAAAATCTTCTGGCTACAGGATATGATTTTCGATGGAATACTCAAAGAGATACTTTTCTTTGATCCCAATCCGAATTTTCCTTCTCAGATTCTCGGTGTGCGGATCAAAGCTTAAAAGCGAATGGGATATATTTTTTACAGCTGAAAATCAATACTAAGTAATTAACAGTAGCTAATATATACTCCTACAATGCCTAATTTGTTACACGTACAATACAAACGACAAACTAGATACAAACGAAACACAAAGAAGGAAAGAAAAAAAGACAAATAGACAAAGAGTTAAGCAACAAAACAACGACCATCAGCGTTACTAATTTAATTAACTCCTCGGTAACTTTCTGTCCAATCAGCACAATGAATCATGCCATTACGTGAATGAATGTTATGGGGTTAATCATTTTTTTTTCATCCAAACTTACAGAAGCCAAAGATAAGAAAAAAAGGATGGGGAGCGTTAAAATAAGTGTTTTCCCTTTTATGACCACCAAAAATAGATGGTCTTATTAATTTCCTTGTCTTGGGTCGCTAAGAACCAACCCTCCATGGAAGAATTTTGGTCTCAATGTGCGATTAAGGGACTCTGGAAAATTTTATCGGGGTGTCCCATAAGTTTCTTCCGCTCCACGCCATGTATGACCTCGAGCCGGAAAGGAAGGAACTTATGGGACAACGTAATATTTAAAATTTTATCAATTAAAATAACATTGCCAGCTAATAATTTTTCATAACAATGCTGCAAAGTGGATCGAAGTGAATTTCAGTCTTGAAATACTCCCAAGGGGCTCCTTACCAACCCCTCCCTGAGCAGAAAAAATCTAAATACATTTTTTATTTTTTTTTTCTGGCAGACTAAAATATGTAAAATGATGGTGGTTTTTATAATAAATATATAGGAATTTAAAAGTTACTATTTTTGTTCCTAAAATATTATTAACCAATTTAAGGTGAATTTTATTTCTGTAATATTTCCAAGGTGCAACCCCTCAGCAGAAAAAATATATGCAAATTTTTTAGTTTCAGGTATAACAAATCAAAATATTTCAAATCATGGTAATTTTTGTAAAAAATATATAGAAATTTAAAAGTTATTATTTTTATTCCTAAAATATTAGTCAGAATTTTTTTTTTAAATTTATTATAATCCCCAGTTTCAAAATTAATAAGAATATAATATATTCTAAAAAATATGATTTTTTAGGTATTTAAATTACAAATAAACTTCGACTTAGATGAAAGGCACTTGCAAAAAATACTCGATTAGAATTCTCTCATGAGACAGGTGTGTCTTAATTTGCACCATTTTACAAGTATTGTGAGAATCACACAAAATACCTTCAAACAAAAATTCCACCCAGAAGAATTGAAGTTTCAAAATATTCCCTTTGGGGTCGTTAGGGCTCTCGATGGACAAATTAAATTCATTTTTATCTGTTTATACATAATTAGGGTATTAAAGCAATTCTATTTCCAGAAATTTCAGCTTTGGTGGCTTCCAGGTGAGACAATCTATTTTTCTTAGCATCTACCCTTTTTTCAAAATCATTTTCTCAGTTTTCTTTCCAGGTTTGCAGTTTTTATAATTTGCTAAATATTTTTCAAACTTTCATCATATTTTTAAAATAAATTGGAGGAAAATATTTCAAGTTCAAATTTTATAGAAACAAGATTCTTTCCATTTTTGCAATTTTTGTATTTTTCTAAATACTTTTCAAACTTTTATCATGTTTTTCGAATAATTGGAGGGAATAATATTTCAAGTTCAAATTTTATAGAAACAAGATTCTTTCCATTTTTGCAACTTTTGTATTTTTCTAAATATTTCTCAAACTTTTATCATATTTTAAAAATAAATTGGAGGGAAACATTCCAAGTTCAAATTTTATAAAATCGTGTTTCTTTCCATTTGTGCAGTTTTTGTATTTTTTAAAAAGATTTTTCAAACTTTTATCATGATTTTAAAATAAATTGGAGGGAAATATTTCAAATTCAGATTTTACAGAAACGAGATTCTTTCCATTTTTGCATTTTTTGTATTTTTCTAAATATTTGTCAAACTTGTATCATGTTTTTCGAATAATTGGAGGGAAATATTTCAACTTCAGATTTTCTAGAAACAAGTGATTAACCCCATAAGTGGATGGAATGAACAGATGAATGAATTCCAATGGAATGAAGATTTCGTTAATCACCTCTGTGTGATTTCAGTGCGTGTTATGTTGTGCTCCTGTCTCTGCTCAATACGCCGGTTCACCAGCCTGATTGATAGTGAAATGAGTATGACTTTTTTTTCACTCAATTTTTGGGAAATTGCATCGATATCCACACCAATGATTACCATAGCGAAAATGTATCGACATTCCAACAGTACAATGGCACACATTTTCATTTTTATAAGCGAATATATTTGCCTTGTACAGGTTGGACCAATAAAATAAATCATTGTGTGTTTTATGAATAATTATGTTTTTCCCAAATTGGACTTGCCTCACTTTCAAAACAACGGTACAAAAACAATTTTTTTTTATTTTTAAAAGTGAATGTTGGCAAATTTAATTAATCAAAAATAATCCATCTCTGGAGATTTCAAATTTCAGTCGAATGCAAAATCTTGTGACTTATAAATATTTTTTATTTAACACGAAATCACAAAAAACAGTAGAATTTTTAATTCAATACTTTTTAGATTAAACAATTTTCATTCAATAAATAAAAACGAATCCATTTATTTCCTGGAAACTCTTTATATTCAGCATTTTCTTCAATATTTCTGCCTTTTTTTTAAAAACAATTTCTTTCCTTCATTCCAATTGTAGGGTCCACGATTAAAATGAGCCACTGCTTTTAAAAGTGGGGCAAGTCCATTTTTATATTTATTGTGATTTCATTATTTTTAATGAATTTAAATAACGAAGATGTGTAGGAGCAAAATTATCAAAACCAACTGGCTTTTTTTATTCCAATTGATCCTGATCAATAACATAGCTCTCTGTAATAATGTCTAAAGTATCATTTTACCAAAAATATATTAACACATTATCCCATTAACGCCGAAGCGTTCTGATTTTTTAGCAAACTTTCAACACGATTATTTTTTATAGTTATAGGCATTGAAAAAATTTCGTTTCCACATATTCCGACGTCAAATTTCATGCTCCTTCAGAATCCGGGCTCAAAATTCCGATTAGACTTGAAGAAAAAAAAAATATGGCCGATATAAACATAAAAAACGTGAAAATTTTTGAAAAGAAATTTGTTTGGAATTTTTTTCTGCAATGTTACCGAAAAGAATTCATGCTATGAACGTGATCAGGGGTGATCACGATAGTTAAAGTATATCGGGGAATTTTTATGTGATCATTGAACCACTCCTTTTTACAATATGGCGGCATAAACTTAAAAAATTTACAATAAACTAAGCTAATTTTTGTTCTCGGAAATTATTGAGTTTAGAGAAAAAGTTTAAAGAATAAAAATGCCTTAGAATTAGTCAAAGAATACTCTCAAATTTTTTCAGAATTTTCGGAGAAAATTTATGATTTTCTGAAAAATTCGGAAAATCCAATTATCCAAAAATATCTCAAAAAATTCTGAAAAAATTTGAGGATGTTCTTTGATCGATTCTAAGACATTTTTATTGTATAAACTTTTTCACTAAACTCAACAGTTTCAGAAAAAAAAAATTATTTGTTAAGTGAAAAAGTTTATAGAATAAAAATGTCTTAGAATCGATCACAGAACATCTTTAAATTTTTTCAGAATTTTTCGAGACATTTTTAGAAAATTGGATATTCCGAATTTTTCAGAAAATCAAAAATTGTCTCCAAAAATTCGGAAAAAATTTGAGAGTATTCTTTGATTAATTCTAAGACATTTTTATTCTATAAACTTTTTCACGAAACTCAATAGTTTCCGAGAAAAAAAATTAGCTTAGTTTATTGTACGTTTTTTACGTTTTTGCCGCCATATTGTAAAAAGGAGTGGTTCAATGATTACATAAAAATTCCCTGATATACTTTAACTATCGTGATCACCCCTGATCACGTTCATAGCATGAATTCTTTTCGGTAACATTGCAAAAAAAATCCTAAGCAAATTTTTTTTTCAAAAATTGTCACGTTTTTTATGTTGAATTCGGCCATATTTTTTTTCTTCAAGTTTAATCGGAATTTTGAGCCCGGACTCTGAAGAAGTATGAAATTCTACGTCGGAATATGTGAAAACGAAATTTTTTCAATGCCAATAACATCAAAAATAATCGTGTTGAGTTTTATAAAAAATCGGGACGCTTCGGCGTTAATGGGTTATAGTGGGAAATTAGAAAAAAGTAGAAAGAGGTTGAATGTCGAAACGAACGGCATCATACCACAACGAATTGATGAATATAAGTTTCTGAAATGTGATCCCGCAGCTCTAAATATCATGCTTTTCCGTGTAATTTTAATTTGCATGTTGTTTCACCTTAATTTTGTATATTTTAAATAACTCGAAGTGACATATTCATGTTCGGAACATATTTCACATCTCCGTAAAACGCAAACTTTTAAACCACACATTTATTGAATTTTCAGGTTTGCGGGTATTTCTCACACAGATGGTGATGGAGAATGGAACTGAAGATTCAACAAAAGTTGCAAATTTTTGCAGCAATTGTGGCATTTTGAAATTGTTTATCAGGGACTTGCTTGTAAACAAGCAATCGCAAAGTTAAACCTCATAACTCTGTTTAGAAATAATTGAAAGTTGGGTTATACCTATTTCTAGTAAATTATTATAACGTGATTTTTTTTTTAATTTTACAAAAAAAAAATATTCAGAACAGAATTACAGAAGAATTATTAATTATGAAACTTTTTTATGATTTTGCAATTTTCAATATTTTACAAAAATACTTAAATCTCTCTCTCTCTCTCTCTCTCTCTCTCTCTCTTGGGTCTCTACTTAAATTATAAAATATAAATATTATTAAAAAAATATAAAATATAAAATATAAATATTATTAAAAATATCCAAATATTGGCAAGTCATGAATTTGTAGGACACAAAAATAATAATCCATTGCTAGTTACTCGTGGCAAGTTTGTGATTATCCTAAAAATTGATTTTTACATTTTAACCCTGAATTAAAAAAAATTTCAAATTTGAATAAATCGCGTCTCAGTTCAATGAGAATCTGATAATTGATTTTGTGCTTTCGAAATTTCCAGGATTTTTTTACAAAAATATTTCTTTTTTTTTTACCTAACTCATATATTTTTTATTTACACCACGATTTCAAAAAATAATTTGAAAATATTCTGTTTAATAATTAACAAGCTTGCCAACTCATTTAATTGCCCTAATATTTAAAACTTATAAATATTTTTTATTTTACATGAAATCCCCAGAAACAGTGGAATTTTTGATCCAATACTTTCTGAATTAAAAAATTTTACGTAAATAAATAAAAACCAATGAATTTATTTCTTGGAAACTATTTATTTTTAATTAAATTTAAATAACGAAAAAGTGGGGGAACTAAGTTATCAAACCAACTGGTTTTTTTTTATTACAATTGATTGTGATTATTAATACATATTATGTATTAATAATTATAAAATAATTGTAAATAAAATTAATAAAATTATAAAATTATAAAATAAAAAATTACAAAATTATAAAATAAAAAATTACAAAATTCTATTACAGAAAAATTCTATTATTATGTATTACATAATAATAGAATTTTTCAGAATTTCACTAAATGAAATATAATCCTACGGAATGTATTAAAATTCTTTTTCTCTGTGAATTAGACCAACACTAACTAAAAAGACTTTAGGATTAAAATTATGCCTTTGTTGTTACAGAAAAAAGTGTTTATCCTCACGTTTCAATGCAACATTACAATTCTTTTAAAGAACTCTCGGATAATTATGTTGAAACGGAGACTTTGAAGTTAAAAAATGCGTTAGTAATTAATTTCCATGTTTTTGATATGTTGCATTATTTCAACTGAAAACTTTGCGATAAACCGAATGGCGATTGCGCTTTTTTTTCAAGTGTAAAGAAAAAATAAGCAGATAAAATATTCTTTGGATCCTTTCAGCATGCTATTATGGCGCTGACAGTTAGAAAATTAAATCTCATGAGTACTCGAACATATACAAACATCTAATTTGGAAAGCTGAAATTTCAATTAGTTTTCAAATTGTATGAAAAAACCAAAAAAAATCTCAAATGCTCCATATATTTATTTTTAACCCCTTAAATCTTTACAAAAAAAGGATTAATTCAAATATCCACTTCCCCAGAATGACGTACTTGGAACCACTGGGGTTTTTCACACCCCTTCGATAAAAATTCGTTATTCACTTTTTTAGACAATTTAAAAAAATTGCAAATTTCAAAAAAAAATTGTACTCTGATATTAAATAACGATAAACCAATAATAATTATAATTAAATATTAAATCCCCAATATAATTTAATAAAACAGTTTTAGTATACCAGAATTATAAAAATTTACTAATTTTTTTTTTTTTTTTTTTTTCAAAGATTACGAACATTCGAGTTGAATCACGGCAAAGATAAAACAACATAGATGGCTCTAATTCGTTAAAGGGAACATGTGCAAGGGATACACAACCGGTAAGCTTTGGAAGGCTTAAACCGTGACCAAAATAGTCGGCCCTGGTTCCGTTTCCGGTGATGTGTGAATGTATAGAATCCTATCTCATTTCTTTCTGTCTCCCTTTGGATTACACACTTCCTCGAATGAAATGGAGCTACAATGAACGTCAAATGGCGGTATTCGCTATTGAATCAATTGCAAGGCATGTGATTATGGAATGACATGAGTTACAAGCAATGGATGTGTTCACATCTTCACCCACAATCTTTCCTTGGACAGATTTACGTGTATGACAATGAGGAATACTTACAGGCAGGAGTCAACCAGCTGATTGTTTGACATACCAGCTGATTTTAGCCTTTTGCTCCTCGCTGGTGGATGAACTCACCTGGAAGCAAGACAATTTCTGTTAGACTCTTCAATTTGTATTAGAATTTTTGTATTATCAAGAAATGATTCGAAAGTTACAGGAATATTAGGTCGACAAACGGTTTGAAGCTGCCAAAAAATGGCAAATTTATCGTATCCGGCTGAAACCGCAAATTTGAGGGGGGGGGGGGGGGGGGGGGCAGATGCCTTTAGAAACTTCAAAAATTCAAGAAAAAATTGTTTCCCTAAATTTTTAGTACCATATCTCACAAATATCAGAAACAAATTAATAATATTAAAAGACACTATAAAAACATAAACCATACTTAACACTTACTTAAGAATATATATACTGTTTTTTTGTGTGAATCCAAAATATATGAAATAAATAAAAACGTATTATGTAAGGTGAAAAATGAAGTGAAGAAAAAATAATGTAATAGAGTAAACAATAATTTAAAAATGATATTAATCGGGATATTTTCTTTTGCTTTGTCTCTTATGTTGAGGTTATGTTAACAACCGACATTTTGATCTCTCCAACTCCCGATAGATGGCGTTTGTCGTTAAAACTGCGTTTATACGTGATAATCAACCGTTACCGGGTAGCTCAAACGGTACCTAAAATATTAATTAAGTTCTTCTCAGTATTTTTTTTAATGTAAAAACTAGAAATTAATTTTATACACTAAAAATTATATTAAAAAAAATTAGTTTTCAATTTTTTTCACAATGTACCACCAAATCAAAAAAATTGAAAAAATTCGTGAATATAAAGAAGTGTGAATGACGTTTTCTTTTAAAATTTGGTGATTGCATGTCTGAAAAAACACAGTTAAAAAATGATTTTAGTTTTATTTATTTTCTAAAAAATTGGCTTTATATTTGGGAATCAAAAGAAAATGTTTTTTTTCGTGTCTTTTACTCCCAAATATTTGAGAAAAAATCACCATTCGTTAATTTTTATTTTTACTGCTAAAAAAAATAAAAACGAAAAAGAGGTTTCTTTTGAATAACTGGAAAACTAGTCAAGATTCAGAGCTGAAATGTGGGGTGAATTATTTTTATTTAGTACCAAAGTGATCCCCAAAGTATCGATAGAAACCGCCGTTGGGGCCGATTTGGTATGCTTATCCGGCTATACCCTTTCCTCATTATTAGGAAATTAGCTTTATTATTTTGATACATATAGTAACAATATTTTATAGAATAGAAAAACACTAGGAATAATTACATATATTGCTTTTTTAAATAAAAATCCTATTTTGTTGCATCTGAAGGAGGACTTTTTCTCTCGAAGTTACCCAAAGTCCCAGTAAATGACCAGTACTATGATCCCTTTAGGAAAGGAAATTGATTGAAAACGTTACAACCATGCGTATCATCTGTTGATATTACTCCTTCTGCTTTCTTGGCCCTATGTGCTACTACTTCAAAGGCTCTAAGATGAAAGGGACGTCATAAACGAAAATCAGATTCAATACTAATCTAAATCAAATAATTTTATCTCCATATGTTAAGACAAATGAGTTTATTTTGCTGAAACTCTTTATTTTTAACTTAGGAAACACGTTGGTAACAAAATAATGCCATGAGCTGATCCTGAACCTGTAATCCTGAATTTTACTAGAGTGACTAAAAGTGTTAAATTACTAGAGTGGTTACTTTTGGGTTAAATATTGAATTTGTCATGGATATTTTTGTAGGTTGTTATTTTCTTAAAAAAAAAAGATTTTGCAAGGAACTATGCTATTCCAAGTAAAAATTCGCAAAATAAATTTTCTCAGGGACTGTGGGGCGCATACGTCCCACCTACTTTTTTCAGTTCTTTTTCTCACATTTCTGATTTATTTTATAATTTTGAAGTTTTAAAGCAAGTTTCATATAGGCTCCTTTGAACCCGTTTGAGACCTAATTTATACAAATTTAAAAAAAAATACATTTATTTGTTTCCATATTTGTATTAAATATTTTATGTCAAACAAAACCTCGAATTTTCTTCAACAGATCGTTTAATTCTGAACAAAAATATAATTGAAAATATATATATTACCTTTTTTATTAATTTATAATAATATATATTACCTTTCATATTAATTTTTTATAAGCTAGTATTTCTCAAAAAAAATTTTGAAATTTCAGAAAACTCATTTCTCATCAAAAAAGTTGATTTCCTTACTTTTATTCACTGTTGTTTCTATTTTTTGAACAATTTTTCAGGGGAATTTTCAAATCTGACCTCGAACACGCTTCAATAGCCTATAATTTTCAGAATTTCTTCAGAGAAAAAAAATGAGCCTTTCAAAAAGCTGACCAGAAAAACATGGGATGATTTTAAAATACTATTTTAATGTTTGTACACCACCTGATTTCGAAAATAATTGAAATGATTAAAAGTAAATAAGTAATTGTGAATGAAAAACTTTCGAAAACGTCGAAAAATCATAAAAGAAAATTCAATAACCCAAATACATGATCAATAGCCTATAATTTTCAGAATTTCTTTAGAGAAAAAAATGGGCCTTTCAAAAAGCTGACCAGAAAAACATGAGATGATTTTAAAATACTATTTTAATGTTTGCACACCACCTGATTTCGAAAAGGATTGAAATGAATAAAAGAAATATTAATTTTTTTATAAGCTAGTATTTCCCCCCAAAAAAATTTGAAATTTCAGAAAACTGATTTCTCATCGAAAAAGTTGATTTCCTTACTTTTATTCACTGTTGTTTCTATTTTTTGAACAATTTTTCAGGGGAATTTTCAAATCTGACCTCGAACACGCTTCAATAGCCTATAATTTTCAGAATTTCTTCAGAGAAAGAAAATGAGCCTTTCAAAAAACTGACCAGAAAAACATGGGATGATTTTAAAATACTATTTTAATGTTTGTACACCACCTGATTTCGAAAATAATTGAAATGATTAAAAGTAAATAAGTAATTGTGAATGAAAAACTTTCGAAAACGTCGAAAAATCATAAAAGAAAATTCAATATCCCAAATACATGATCAATAGCCTATAATTTTCAGAATTTCTTTAGAGAAAAAAATGGGCCTTTCAAAAAGCTGACCAGAAAAACATGAGATGATTTTAAAATACTATTTTAATGTTTGCACACCACCTGATTTCGAAAATAATTGAAATGAATAAAAGAAAATAAGTAATTGTGAATGAAAAACTATCGATACGTCGGAAAAATCAAAAAAGAAAATTCAATATCCCAAATACATGATCAATAGCCTATAATTTTCAGAATTTCTTTAGAGAAAAAAATAGGCCTTTCAAAAAGCTGACCAATAAAACATAAGATAATTTTAAAATACTATTTTAATGTTTGTACACCACCTGATTTCGAAAATAATTGAAATGAATAAAAGAAAATAAGTAATTGTCAATTAAAAGCTTTCGAAAACGTAAAAAACCAAAAAAATAAAATTCAATACCTCAAATACATGATCCCAAAAGAATCAAAGGTATGTTACAAGAGCCTAAAGGGAGCATGAGCTTCAGCTCGGAATGAAGATCACTCTTTGAAGAATGAAACAGAGTTGAAGTGAAGTAATTCGGTTCATTGATTCCCGGAGAACTTTACAACTGAAATTTGTCAGTTATGTCACGGCTGCTATTGACAAGATCACAGATATTCTTACGTGAGCTTATATTTATCAAATATACGGTTCTAACATTCTCTTTTGGAATGATACCGCTCAGCGTTCGCATGCAGAGAAACAAAAATAGTAAAGGCTCAAAGGGAAACGTCAATGATAAAGCGAAGCTACGCGGTAATTTATTTATTTATTTATTTAACTGAAAGGTTTGACTGACAAGCGATCAATTAAACACATTTTGATTTTGATACAAAGAAATTTTAAGTGACACCGTTTGATGTGAAAACACAGTAAACATTGGTTGGCGGATTTGTCGGTTCAATGAAAACTGAAACATCAATTTTCTTGCCGCACTTTATCCGTGGCGTTATTTATTTAACAAAAAATGTATTATTTCTGCGGGAAAAGAGACAATTTCTCACGTTATGGATTAAAATGTGTCTAGAGACGATTTATGATTTTTTTATTTATTTGGACCTTTTGATAAAACGATGCCTTTTTAAAAATAAAATAAAACTAAAAAATTTTTTTTAAATAAACTAAAAAATTGAAAAAACTAAAAAAAAAAACGATTTCTTTTTTAAAATTCATGAAAATCTGTGAATTTTAATCTTTTTGTCGCTCAAAATTAAATTAATTGAATTAAAAAAATAGTTTCAATCAGTTTTCGCCTATTTGAGAAAATTGTAAAATCCACTTTCAGAGGAGGCTGCGCCAAAAATTGATCACTCTCAGCACATTGGTGCAAAAGGTCACTAAATATTTCAAATTTGGACGCATTTTGCCGCAGTATTTTCCGATATTATTGAACATTTCAGGCCTTTAATGTCAAGTTAAAATTATTTCAAACTTCATATTCATAAAAGCAAATTAAAACAAGGGTTGATGACTGTCCAACTTTACAAATTGCCAATGCATGTTTAAATTAACAAAATATCTCGTATGCATCCTATAAAATTAAGCTACGCGTTTTAAATTCAACCCTTCGTTACATTGCAATTTTTTTTTTTATTAATTCATCCCTCACACGAATTTACTCGGATAACGGATAATAATAATGTGATGGAAATTTGCAATGTTTTAGCAGCGGATAAACTGTCAAGGAAATTTTCATTTTCACAAAATTGAAATTTTATGATTGGGGATTTCAGAATTATTGGCTATCAAAAATCTATTACAAATTTTTTAGCGAATTTTATTTTACATATTTTAAAATTTCCATGTTTTCTGCAATATAATTCGAGGGTTTTGCGAAAAAAATATAAAAGGGAATCGAGTTTTTCTAAAAGAAAATTAATAAAGGACATTTAACTAATGTCTCGAATTTTTTTTGTTGCAGGAAACAGCGTTACCAGACGTAGGGTAATTTCTATGAAAAATATCCAGAAAATAAATAGATTATTAAATTGTTTCAAAAAAATCTGTTACAAATTTTTTAGCAAATTTTATTTTTAAATTTCGAGGTTTTCTGCAATAAAATTCGAGGTTTTTGGGAAAAAAAATATAAAAGGGAATCGAGTTTTTCTAAAAGAAAATTAATAAAGGACATTTAACTAATTTGTCTCTTATTTTTTTTGCAGGAAACAGCGTTACCAGACGTAGGGTAATTTCTATAAAATAAAATATCAAGAAAAAGCAACAAAAAAAATGTTAAATCACTCAAAAAAAAATCTGTTACAAATTTTTTAGCGAATTTCACAAGTGAGGACACAACAATGAATGGACATTTCGAGCGATACCCAATTGATCCTGAAATTCGAAAATTCTTTTATGAACAATAACCGCAATGCAACAGTTTTAATTCCCTTTGGTTGTATGCGTAAAGTGGGATTTTAATAAATATATTCACGCCCACATTCTACTCTCGTCAACAAAACCGAGTTTTAAGCGTGAAAAATTTTTTTTTTTCCAGCTTATTACGTACTTTAATCCCGCTGCGATATAATTGTTCAATAAACGAACTTTTGGCAAACATTACAGTTTGCGGAACGACGGCAATTAGCGGTTGCAAAAACGCTCGACAAAATCGCTCCGAAAATCGCAATGTCGAGTAAAAACCGTAAATGTGGCAGCAAAAAATTGCATATTATTGTATTTTCTGGATGCGATTCATACGTACAAGAAAATGTTATACGTATCTGACAAGTCGGAGAAAAAAAAAATTTGGAATTTCTAGCTGAAGCAGCTAAATATAATAAAAAGGAAGTACGGTGCACCTAAAAGTATGAATAGAATTGTTAATACTTACCGTAGCCACAATTGTTGCGAGTCAGCTCTCTTATCACATTTCACGTGAAAAACCTCACGCTCGAATAATTCTTCCTCAGATCATTTGTGTACTTCTTCAAAACTCCAAAGTTACAAACTTCTTATTGCTGGATGTAATATCCAACGCGTCCTTACTCTTCCTATTGTTACAAATGATTTGTTTTGTATCTCACGGCATCCTGAAATGAAAAAAAAATCCCAACTTAGTTTTCAAGAAATTCCATTTGTTGGAAAACTATTGTTTGTCCTTTTTTTAATACAATTAATTTAATATAATATTATACAGTTGAGTATCCTGACATTTGGAACCTACAATCCTAATTTGAAATTTGAAACCTATATTTTTGCAAATTCGAAATTCGATTTATAATTTTTTTTTACTTGCAAATTCGAAATTCGATTCATAAATTTTCATTTACTTGAAAATTCCAAATTCAATTCAAAAATTTTCTTTTTCCTTGCAAATTCGAAGTTCCATTCATAAATTTTCTTTTTACTTGAAAGTTCCAAATTCAATTTAAAAATTTTATTTTTACTTGCAAAGTCCACATTCAATTCAAAATTTGTCTGTTTCCTTGAAAATTCGAAGTTCGATTCATAAATTTTCATTTACTTGAAATTTCGAAATTCAATTCATACATTTTCTTTTTACTTGAAAATTCCAAATTCAATTCAAAAATTTTATTTTTCCTTGCGAATTCCAAATTCAATTCAAAAATTTTATTTTTCCTTGCGAATTCCAAATTCAATTTAATAATTGTTTTTTTGTTGTTTTTTTAGTAAATTTTTTTTTTACAAAACAAATGAAAACAATGACATCTTGAAATAAATACACAGAGAATTTGCGTTTAGTGCCACGGTTGGATGCTGTCCTCATAAAATACCAAAATTCTTGTTCTTTAAATTTTTAGTAGTCTAAATATTCATGACTTTGTTCAATAAAATAAAGTCATGAATATTTAGAATATTCGTTAGAATTTCAATCTTCAATGAAAGATTCAGATTTTAACAAAATCCACTGAAAAGTCTGAACCTTTATAATTTAAACGTTTACCTCAAAAAGGTCTTTACTGAAAATCAAAAATTTATATGTAAATAATTTATAGAAATTTTGCTTCAACCTTCATGACTGCAAATATTACATTTTAACGAATTTTTATCCCTCGTATTTATTTTTCTACTCCAACAAGTGTCCCATAACTTCATGGTTTCAATAGAAATCCAATCCAATCGAGTTTTTCTAAAAAGAAAATTAATAAAGGATATTTAACTAATTTGTCTTCCATTTTTTTTCGCAGGAAACAGCGTTACCAGACGTAGGGTAATTTCTATAAATAAAATATCAAGAAAAAGCAAACAAATTTTAAATTACTCAAAAAAAAAATTTGGTACAAATTTTTTAGGGAATTTTACAAGTGAAATTCAATCGGGCCATGCTTTTTTTGATATATTTCTTTATTTTTTATTATATTCTTTTTTCCTACAATATTCCAAATATTATAGAAATAAATAACCAGAAAATTTGCGTTAATACCCTAAACTCATTAAACACCAAAAATGTTGTTCCACAAATTTACAGTGATCCAAAAATCCATGACTTTATTATTCAAAGGAATCAAGTTAGAAATATTTGGAATATTTCTTAAAGATTTTTTTTTTCAAGTAAACGCTTAAATAAAAAACTTTTAGACTTTACAGGGACTTCTTCATGAATATTTAAGAAATTTCTTATATTCTAAATATTCATGACAAAAAGTAAACCTTTATGATTTCAAAGAATTCTTCACAACAAAATTATAAATTTATATGTAATGCATAGAAATTAAGCTCCATAGCTGCAACCCTCGAAAATTGTGTAACCACTGAATGTAGAAATTTTAATAAAAAAATCTTTTAAAAGCTCGGACCCTTATCTTTGCAACCCCTTTTTTGTGAGTTTCCCTAGAAAGCTTGCGAATGCTCACGACGTTATGAATTTTTACAAAATGTCTTCAGATTCATATCTAAATAGAATTACATAGAAAATGAAGTGCTCTTCAAATATTCGAATATGCGGAATAAAAATTAAAAGGATCTAGTTGCATTCCCTTTAAAGCATTTCCAGCAAGCTGGGGAATTCCTCCAAGACCATTCCTAACTTTTCTTGAAATTCTTCTTCCTTCGCTCTTCTTTCAGTTTTCTATTATGTTTGCCGACATTCTGCGGGGTATTAAATGTTCACTATGATAAATATAGAAAATGGTTTCATTGGCAATACCCACTGGGTGTAAAGACGTGATGCAAGTATGGATAAACATTTTAAGATGTTGGTTAGGTGGATCTTTTTTTTTTTTTCAGTGAAAGGAGACATTTGATGCCGTGTTCAGATGAAAGACTTATAATTAAGAGTAACGTTATAACGACCTGTTCTCCCCTTCCTCTTTACTTTATTCTCCGATGAAGAACTTAATTTCAAAAGATTTTTTTTTTTATTTTTTACCGTATACCTCCTTTTCACTCCAGAGTCAACTTTTGCCTAATCTACGAAATGTGATATTACAATCGCTCCGAATTTATACATGAACTTGTCTCGAGACACTACCGTGTCTCTTGTTTGGCTCTGAGAGATCAAATGCTTTTTCACAGGGTGCTAAAAAAAATTAGTAATTATTATCGAAGGAAGAAAAATATCTATGAAGTAAACAATAAAAAAAAGGAGTACATTCTGTCAAAAAAGTACCCGGAAAAGTTTATTTAAATCTCCCGCGTTATATGTAGACATTTGAATTTTTTTTTGTTATGTTAGCACTAGTGTACCGAATTATGATGTCAAGTTTGAGCGCGTTCCGTTAAGCAGTTTGTTTACGGCAGCTATTATAGTCAATTGACCTCGGCACTGCGTCACGATTTTCAAAATGAAGAAAAATATCGATCAAAGAGTTTGCCTCAAATTTTGTGTTACCAAATTTGAGGAAAACTCTTTGATCGACATTTTTATTCATTGTGCGGAATCTTTCAAAATATTAGAAAAGACTTATGGTTTTTTTCTGTCCCAAAACTGAAATTACCTCCCCGTGGAAAACGTTTTGAATCGGTTGAAGCCATAAAACAAAATTCGTTGAGGGGACTGAAGACCATCCCAGAAAACGCTTATAAAAAATGTTTCGATGATTGGAAAAATCGTTGGCACGTGTGTGTTGCGTCAAATGGGACCTACTTTGAAGGCGACAAAATAAATATTGACAAATAATTGAATATTTTATGTCTAATTTAAAAATTCCGGGTACTTTTTTGACATAATGTATAATAAAGAAACACCGAATAATATTAAGGGGGGAAACCACATTAGGGGGCTCATTTTCACTGATTTTGTAGGATTTTTTTTTTTGGTGCGAAGAATTAATTAGAATTCATGACATCATGTTATTCATATTTCCAACAACGTTTGTGAATTTTTTTGGATAATTTCAGCCAAAAATAACAACGTTACTCATTGGTGTTCGCTGAAGCTCGTATCTAGAGTTCTCCAATTGCGAGACTCGTGGCCATTCCAATTTTCATCTGAAATCAAAGGAGGTTTTTATTTTACATTAATAACTTATTTCCTAAGAATATGAACCTCAATGCAGGCAAAAATAATGAAAATTAAAAATTGTACAGGTGTTTGAAAAATTTACTTCAATTTTCACCATTTTTTTCACTATTTATAAAAAAAACATCCTTAAAATCATGGTATCATTTCACAAGTTGGTTCATATATTTCGTAATTTCATAAAGAATCATACTGTAAATTTTCATAACGATCGGTTCATTACTTTTTCAATTAGATTTCCCGCAAACGTGAAAAAAGTCATTTTGAGAAAAACGAGTTTGAAAAAAAACTTCTCGAAAACTAGAAATTTAAGGAAGTTAACAAAATATAAAGTGCTCACCGATTAATCAGCGATTCCAGCACCATATATTAACCCTTCTTCTTCCTCGTAGGCTTCGTTTTGCGCTTGTAGGAGTGCTTTTCGAGCTTTCCAACCTTCCTTCGACTCCAATGAATTACGTCGACTCTGTCGGCTCACGGGCAAAACTCGATGAAGATGCAATGGGTTCACAATCACATTTTCACTCGTAGAACTGTCGAGTTTTTTCGCACCAGCATTTTGATCTTCATTATCATATATAGGTTAATAAAGATCACATAATAGGTAAATAAAGCGACTACCTGAGGTGGTGATCCGCCCTACCTGCTGTACGCTCGGGCGTACAGCAGGTAGGGCGGATACATACCCTGTACCCGATGAACGCTCGGTTTTATGCTCATAAAATCTAAACGAATGCGAATTTTGCTTTGAAATTTTAACAGCGCTTTCAAGGAATGGCCACACCTATTTTTCCTGCCCCAAAATACTTACCTGAATTTTCTTTGCTTCTGGGTGAACTTTGGATTGAAAAATATGCAGCTAAAAATTGCACCATTTTGCAACATGCAACCGATATTAATAAAGTTTTTCTCTGCCACGAAAGTTTGTACCATAGAAATCCCCAAAACTGCAACATTTTCAAGATTGCTAATAAAAAAAGGTCTGAACTCTCATAATCCCCAAGCTTTCCGGATTTCTTTCGGGTCTCCAACGCAACGTCGCTAGAAAATGTTGCAAAATTTAGTACCAAGAAGAGCCACACTTGGAGTGAAGAAGCGTCTTTGCCGAAAGCAGAACTTTGTCTGTAGCCACTTGCTTTCATGAGCGACTGATTTTCAAATAAGAAATTCGTCGCTTTTAAGAAAAACATGCAAGATAAAGAAAGGAATCCCCGGAAATTCTATTTACGGCGAATAATTACACAGAACTTTTTCGTTATATGGGGAATTGCGTTTGCAATACAAACTTCTTTCTTTTTTTTTTGCGGCAAGAAAAATAAAGTCGGCGGAACTTCTACTTACAAACTTCATTTCACAGGGGAATCCTCAGCTTTAAGCGGGGGGTTCTGCCTTGTAGGACCGAAAAAGTAGGTGATATTTGCGAATTTTTTCTTTAAAAAACTGTTGAACGGGTTGACTTGAAATTTGGCAAGTCGTTTTTCCAAAAAAGTCGATTTTCCAAAAAAGGTATTTATTTTGAAAAATGAAGGGTGTGATTTTTAGAGAATTACTGATTTTTGTAATATCGCAGATAATTACAGATTTGGAGTTCGGACAGTTTTCGATTTTGGACGATGGAGTTCGAAAATCGCGTGGGGTCATATTGACCCCATGCGCTGTTCTAGGGTTAACTATTATTACAAATTTCTAAAAAATTCTAGACTTTCCACGCCCCAAAAATTTCGCAATTTCATCTTAAAATGCAAAAAAAAAAGAAAAAAAATTCGACGAACTTTGTTTCATTTAAAAAGAAGTAGGTATTCGAACGGAAACTTTTTTGCCTTAAGAATAGTTTCGTTTAAAGGATTGGGAACTGAGTAGAAACAGCTTTTCTTTGAGAACAACTCGATAGAACTTCTTTTTGCGGAGAAAGAAAACATGGATGATTCATAGGCTCTTGGCTTGAATCGAGGGAATACTTAGCTGCTGTAATAAAAGAATTTTATTTTCTATTAAAATTTCTTCCTTTCATGTTACAGGATTTCTCCTTCTCTTTTTTTTTCAAAAGAAGAGTCGCCGAATTCGAAGGGTGTCGACTTTCTTTTTCAGACTTTCGTCAAAACGTTGAAAGTAGCAATTTTGCTGACAAAGTTTCCCGAAGTGGCTATTTTTGAAATTCAGAAATTTCATAAAAATCAATTCAACAATTTCCGTTTTTTTCAAGTTGGAATCTTTTCAAAACCTTCATTTTCGTGTTTTATTGCAGTTTTCTTTTAATAATTTCAATTACATTTCCAGTAAAAATTTCCCTGAAACGAATCGCCCATTTTCCAAAACTGGAAATTTCGAATATTTAAATTTCCAAAATCTTTCCTTTCCAAAATCCTGCATCTCGTTTAAAGGGAATCCACAACATAAGATTTTTAATGCCGGTAGCCAAAAGGAACAAAACTTTCGAATATTTTAATAACATTTCCTCGTTCGACAAGACGCTTCTTCGCTGCTTATTATTATTTCATTTAAACACCGAGTCTCTTAGTTGAGTTAATCAAATATTTACTGACAGCTCTTTTAGCCAATCGCATTGCCGACATTCACCTCCGACGATAAACGCTTTCAGTTTGAATCAATTAAATCTTTGTGCAGCGTTTAAAATAATCCTAATTAATTCCTTTGACGAACAAAGATAATGCTGAGACTAAACTCATGCCGCCATAATAATGCTACGCACACGTCAAGTATTTTCATTATTTCATGCGAGTGTGATACTTCGTTGATTAGTCGAGAATAACTTTGTTGGAATAGATTATAGCAAAGATTAAAAAATTTATACAAACGAAAGAAAAAATAACCAGATAAATCTTTCATTGTTATTTTCATGTACTCGATAAATGAATCAATTTATATACGTTAAGTACAAAGAATACATTTCATAGAATTTCCATTTGAGAGCTTTTCTGTATATTTTTTTTTTCAAATTTATTCGTCCTTTCTCCCACGATTTCATTCATTATTAATAAATATTCCATTTTCTCGCTTTCATCATTTTTGACGTTTCATGTCAATTCGATACCGGTCCGAATTTCGCCCTGATATGTTATTGCTGGTTTTACAATAATCCATTGGGTTGGCAACTAAGTAATTGCGGATTTTGTCATTTATTTGCTTTGAAAAATCGGCAATTACTTAGTTGCCAACCCAATAAATTACATTTCCAGCAGCAATGGCAAAATTGAAAATTCGGAAATTCGCAAAATCGATTGAAATTTCGTTCTTGTAAATTTTTAATAAGAAAACTGCAAAACAAGAATTTTTATGTCAGTTTTTTGCTATTAACATAAAAATCTGTAAGTTCCAATTTTTTTTGAAGATGGAATGTTTTCAGAATCTTCATTTTGGTATTTTATTGCCGATTCTGAAATAATCCAAATCACATTTCCAGCAAAAATGACCAAATTTGGAATCCAGAAATTCACAAAATCAATTTAAATTTCACTCTTGCAAATTATTAACCGGAAAATTGCAAAACAACAAGGTTTCTATTAGTTTTTTGCTATTAACATAAAAATCTGCAAGTTTCGAATTTTTTTAAGACGCAATATTTTCAAAATCTTCATTTTGGTATTTTATTTCTGGTTCCAAAATAATCGAAAATACATTTTCAGCAAAAATTACCAAATTTGGAATCCAGAAATTCACAAAATCAATTTAAATTTCACTCTTGCAAATTATTAACCGGAAAATTGCAACACGACAAGGTTTCTATTAGTTTTTTGCTATTAACATAAAAATCTGCAAGTTTCGAATTTTTTTAAGCTGGAATATTTTCAGAATCTTCATTTTGGTATTTTATTGCCGATTCTGAAATAATCCAAATTACATTTCCAGCAAAAATGACCAAATTTGGAATCCAGAAATTCACAAAATCAATTTAAATTTCACTCTTGTAAATTAACCGGAAAATTGCAAAACAACAAGGTTTATATTAATTTTTTGCTATTAACATAAAAATCTGCAAGTTTCGAATTTTTTTAAAACGCAATATTTTCAAAATCTTCATTTTGGTATTTTATTTCTGGTTCCAAAATAATCGAAAATACATTTCCAGCAAAAATTACCAAATTTAGAATCCAGAAATTCACAAAATCAATTTAAATTTCACTCTTGCAAATTATTAACCAGAAAATTGCAGTACAACAAGGTTTATATTAGTTTTTTGCTATTAACATAAAAATCTGCAAGTTTCGAATTTTTTTAAGCTGGAATATTTTCAAAATCTTCATTTTAGTATTTTATTGCCGGTTTTGAAATAATCTAAATTACATTTCCAGCAAAAATGACCAAATTTAGAATCCAGAAATTCACAAAATCAATTTAAGTTTCACTCTTGCAAATTATTAACCGGAAAATTGCAACACAACAAGGTTTCTATTAGTTTTTTGCTATTAACATAAAAATCTGCAAGTTTCGAATTTTTTTAAGACGCAATATTTTCAAAATCTTCATTTTGGTATTTTATTTCTGGTTCCAAAATAATCGAAAATACATTTCCAGCAAAAATTACCAAATTTAGAATCCAGAAATTCACAAAATCAATTTAAATTTCACTCTTGCAAATTATTAACCGGAAAATTGCAAAACAACAAGGTTTCTATTAGTTTTTTGCTATTAACATAAAAATCTGCAAGTTTCGAATTTTTTTAAGACGCAATATTTTCAAAATCTTCATTTTAGTATTTTATTGCCGGTTCTGCGATAACGTAAATTACATTTCCAGCAAAAATTACCAAATTTGGAATCCAGAAATTCACAAAATCAATTTAAATTTCGCTTTTGCAAATTATTATCCGGAAAATTGCAGTACAACAAGGTTTATATTAGTTTTTTGCTATTAACATAAAAATCTGCAAGTTTCGAATTTTTTTAAGACGAAATATTTTCAAAATCTTCATTTTGGTATTTTATTTCTGGTTCCAAAATAATCGAAAATACATTTCCAGCAAAAATGACCAAATTTAGAATCCAGAAATTCACAAAATCAATTTAAATTTCACTTTTTCAAATTATTAACCAGAAAATTTCAAAACAACAAGGTTTCTATTAGTTTTTTGCTATTAACATAAAAATCTGTAAGTTACGAAATTTTTTTTGGAGCTTTCTTAATCCAAGCATGTACAATGGGAGGTTGGAAACTTTGGCTAGTACATGAGTTCCAGTTCGAATATTTTCAAAACCTTCACTTTGGTACTTCACGAAGCAGGAAACACCGTTTATTGGTACACTGTTTAAAGTTTTGCAGCTATATACTTTGAGCAAAGATTATACCAGTATCGGATTTCAAGATTAGGGAAGGAATTAAGGGAGTTTGTGGCGAGGCAGGGAGGATAACGACAGAGTTTGTTTTTGATAAGATATGCTCGGGGAAATTCATGAGCTACACGAAATCGATATCAATATTTTATGGCAAATTATATAAAAGTTTATTGGCTTCAAGACTTTTCGCTTTCCTCGAATATTATTTCCTTATCTTTTCCATTTACATTATTTTCTTTTTCTATTTATTTGCCAACGAGATGTTATTGGATTGAAAGGAGTGAAAATAGAGTGAAAATATTTGAAATGATGTGGTATTTTCTATAATCCAATTTCTTTGTAAAATTTTTTTTTAGTAAAAAAAAATAAATACTGTTTTAAAAGAGAATAAATTGCAAGTTTCGAATTTTTTTAAGCTGGAATATTTTCAAAATATTAATTTTGGTATTTTATTGCCGGTTCTGAAATAATGTAAATTACATTTCCAGCAAAAATTACCAAATTTGGACTCCAGAAATTCACAAAATCTATTTAAATTTCACTCTTGCAAATTATTAACCGGAAAATAGCAACACAACAATGTTTATATTAGTTTTTTGCTATTAACATAAAAATCTGCAAGTTTCGAATATTTTTAAGACGGAATATTTTGAAAATCTTCATTTTGGTATTTTATTGCCGGTTCTGAAATAATCTAAATTACATTTCCAGCAAAAATGACCAAATTTGGAATCCAGAAATTCACAAAATCAATTTAAATTTCACTCTTGCAAATTATTAACCGGAAAATTGCAACACAACAAGGTTTATATTAGTTTTTTGCTATTTTAAAAAAAATCCTAATAAGGAAATTCAGCAATATTTCAAATTTTTTAGCTTTTAATTCCCATGTTCGAGAATTCCAAGGATTTGTACCTAAAAATTTCCAGTATCAATATTTGTAATTAAACGAATACAAAAATTGTCAGTTTTGTTGATTGCATTATTTTAAAATTTCGAGATTTTCAGTTTTTGACTTTGATTATTCTGGGACTTTACCATCAGACCAAATTAATTTACACTCCCTATTTTTAGAAGTAATTATTTTTGTAAGTAACAAGAATTTTAGCCTTTTTCTTCTAAATATCCAATTAAAGACAATCCAACGAATTATTGATTTTGCAAATTCTCTGTCGGAAAGCGAATCTCTACGACATTTGTTGTAATTCAGTCTGGCAACTTTGGATAATGATTTTGTTGATTTCGCCAATTTCGCCTAGAGAAAGTTAAGACCGTGTCTAATCCACAAGTTTTGGGCTAAAACTCCGGATAATTGGAAACATTATCCAGTCCCGGAATAAAACATGACTTGGCGAGTAATCAGTGGCTGAAATTCGGATTCAATATTTACAGATTCGCTGTAAGACGAATACACAAATTATTAAACACCTTCTAAACGGTATCGATTTTCGAGGAAGGAAATAAATTCATAAGTTGGACAAAAATGTCCACCGGTTCCATAATTTCATTTATATGAAAACTTGCATCAATGTTATAATTAATAAAGAATTATAAATAATTGAAAAATATTATAATTAATAAAAAAAAATTGTACGTAGGTGAAATTTATAATTGAAGGTGGACAATTTTTTTATAATCTTTCATGGTTTTTATTTCTATATTTCATGGAATCCCCTGTCTTTGGACACCTCCGGTAGAAAGAGTGTTAATTAGGAGCAATTGGAATGAACCGATTGATTGGTTTAATTGGCTACCGTATGACTTTTATTGATATTTAGTTGGATTTTAGCATCATAATTTCAAGGCAGAAGTCCCGGGTAATTAATAAAGATATGAATAAAATATTATAAAAATAAAACATATAAATAAAATATAATAAAATATTTTACATTTATTGTATAATTATAAAGATGTATGTGTATTTGAAATATTGAATAATTCAGTTTATTTCATTAACAGACATTTTTCATTGATTTTCATTGCGTGACTTATTTTTATCCCTAAAATAAACTGTTCGTCCGGACTGATGTCCAAATTTGTGAAATATCAAATCTTTTGCGATATTTCCTGAAAAAAATCAATAGCTGTTTGCTGTTAAATCCATTTTTTCTTGGTATCCATGACACAGAATGTCTGATTTTTTTTTAAACATTCCGGTATTAATCAGTATCAGTAGTAACAATTTAAAAAAAAAACTATTGTAATATATATGATTATTATAATATCTCTCCATTCGCTAATTTAAGCATTTGAAAATAGTTTAAAAAATGAGAAATCCACAATTCGTGTATTATTCTGCAATTCAAATACATACATTTCAATTTTTATTAATCTTTCTTAAAACAAATTGTTATTACGACGTGTTGATAAATATTTATGTTCATAATGCTTGGGTTTTGCTAGAGTTTTGCTTTGCTATAATATAATTGAACGAATTGCAGATTTCTAATTTTTTTTGAATTTGTAAATTAGTGGTATTGCAAATATTCACAGGAATATATATATTAATAACAATTTGTTTTGAAAATTACTAATCAAAAATTCAAATTCATGTATTTGAATTGCAAGACAATTGAGGATGTTCTTGCGTTTGCAAAAATCAAAGATTAAATTCTGAAAAAATTTTGAATAATAAATCTAAAATTATAGACTTTAAATTATTTTTTTGAAAATTGTTCACCGTTTAGTTTGCGAGTAATCGATTTTCGAAAAATAGCAATTTTACATGTATAGGGAAAATAGAAGTCCACATGTTTTACTCAAGAATATTAATTTACTAAAAAAGATTTTTCAACCAAACAAATTTTAAAAATTGCATTATATTATTCTGCAATTAAAAAAAAAAGAAAAGAAAATACTTGACCGTTCAGTTAATTGTTTATTTAGATTTGAACGTGATAGAAACGATGAAGTAATAAACAGGCGTAAGCAGCGTGGCAACATCGTATCGATAAGAGCGACACCTAGCGGTATAAATTCAAACTTTTTGAATATTTTATGAATAAATTGAATATTTTGTGTGTTATTTAAAAATTCCGGGTACTTTTTTGACACAATGTACATGAGGATTGTTTATGAAATCAGCTAACCCGTCAATTTGACGGGTTTCGTAGAGATAGGTATACCACATACAAATTTCAAAATTTATAATGATTAGGAAAATAATCATTGCGTATATAAATGCTTTTAATGAAATTATAAATTTACGATGGAAAGTGGTTAAGATTAATGCCATGGTTCTTTGGAAATTTCATTTCGAAATTTGAAATCCGTCAGATTGACGGGTCCCGTAAACCTAGTGTTGGTAAGAGCATACAATGTCGGCCAAAATCTCTATTTCAGCTGGAGACTCCCTCCTATCAAGATGGCAAAGCACAGAGCGAGGAAAATTAATAGAGGTGCAATGACCAGCGGCAAATCTAAAAAGAAGCCAGCGAGTAAGGAAATCATTAAAAAAAAAGAAAAAAAGAACCTTGAATTAGGAGTGTTGCCAAGCGCTTTGGAATTAGTTACGTAGCTTTGAGTCGTTCTGCGCGAAAAGTTGAAGACGCTGAAACGATATTGGCCGTTTATTGCGAAACGTCAGCAGAATTCTACCACGGATTGTCAACTAAAATCATTCGCAGAGGAGTGTTGGTATTTGCGAAGAAAAATAGATTACAGTTTCCAGAAGACTGGAGCTTTCAAGCAACGCTTGGGTAAAGTAGGTGACTTTCATGAGGACAAACGATAATTTTGTCAAACGACTTTTAAGGGAGAACACCACTGTGAAATTTTGAAAAAATCGATTTTTTTTTTTCACTTAAAAAAATCCTATAAACCCTCAAAAATATGATGCAAATTCGTTTATAGCCGAAAAAAATGTTTTTAGGTGGGTTTTCAGCATTTTTTTAAGAAATTTTTATTGATAAGTTATTGATACCGAAAACTTTAAACGCGATTATCTCAAAATGGTATTTTGGAAATCTGCAAGCGGTAGAACTCAATCAATTTTTGCTGAATCGACTTGAAATTTTAACTGTAGCTTCTTAGATAGATTTCAAAGAGAAGTACCTGAGTTTTTTTCGATTTATTGAAAATTTCAAAAGTTATTCAACTTTTTATACGAAAATTTTTGTTAAAAAATGAAACTTTTTTTCAAACTTGTCTCTATTTTTTATTTTTTAAAATTTTTTAATTTCCCCAGGTACTTCCACGCTAAAACCAATATATTTCATGAAAATACTACATTTTTTGTTCCACGAACAAATTTTAGACACTTCTAGTGCTTGCAGTGGAGCAACTCTAGTAAAAATCACTTATATTCAAGTTATTGTCACGCCGCCATTTTGTATTTTTTTTTAAATAAAAAAATTGTTTTTTATACCTTAATATGTGTCCAATATAGCCTAAAAGTTTTCTTTCCCTTGACCAAACCAATTCCTCAAAAAAAAATACCGAATAAAGCACTTGAAAACGCTACGTCACAGTGGTGTTCTCCCTTAATTGATATTTGCCTACCCCCTAATTTATAGATTACAATACGAATGAAAAAAAAAAGAAAAACAATTAAAAAAAATCTGCAACTTATGCAATTATTTTGCAATTCACGTATATGCGTTTCAATTTTAATTACTTTTCAATTCGAGTAGCTGCGTTTCAATCGACACCTCTGCGGTGTTAGTCGAAACGGTGTCTTGTGGGTGTTGGTGCGGTTTTCCGTCGATGTAATTCAGCAATAATCAAGCTTTTGATAGACCATGTTCTTGAGAGCTTAGAGCGCATCGCCTACCAACATTGAGCTCTCCGTGATTAATAGACGTAAGAGGATTGAAATTTTTCATTTCAAACCCGCACCTATCTTCTCTACTTCAACTAACTGCAGCTTACGCTTTTTTTTTATTTGCAACAAACGAGCTGCGAAAGAAACCTCGGCTTCCACGAATACTGGAGCTTCCAGTGCAAGTCAAATTATAAATAAAACTTCCCATATACGTACACAGGATTTGCACATTGGACATGACATCGGGGCCAACGCTTGGCCCAGTCGCGACCACCAGTTTGAAATATCGTTGGTCGCTTGCGGGCCGCGATTGGGGCATCGCCGGCACACCGACCAATTCCAGTACCACGGCTGGGCCATGAATGGGTCGTGGCTGGGACATTATTGGGCCCAAGTTATCAACCCATGGCACAGCCATTACCGGGCCAACGCTTGGCCCAGTCGCGACCACCAGTTTGAAATATCGTTGGTCGCTTGCGGGCCGCGATTGGGCCATCGCCGGCACGCCGACCAATTCCAGTACCACGGCTGGGCCATGAATGGGTCGTGGCTAGGGTCGTGGCTGGGACATTATTGGGCCCAAGTTATCAACCCATGACACAGCCATCACCGCGCCAACGCTGGTGGCCAATACCGCGCCACTGCTGGAAGCTTGGCTGTCCATGATGGCCCCATATTGGGCCAATTGTGAAACCCTATACGGGTTCCCGTCATCGTATTCCAAGAAGTGGGCCAAACTTCAAAGGCAGACTCGGCAAGAAAGAAAAAATGAATTTGTTACATTCCAAGATGGAATATCTGAGCGTATGCAGTGTTTTCTTTTGGGAATTTGGCGCACATAAGCACCGGCAGCAAGTTCGGCTCTTTATGTACTTACGGAAGTTACATTATAGCGTTTAACATATTGTTTGCAGAACAATATGATTCGGTCATAAATTCGAGTCGTTCCCTCGGGACGGCTCGTACCAAGCTGGTTGGACCTTTGGCCACAGAAGCATTTTCGTCAGTTTACGTCGGGAATATTTGCCAAGGGAAATAAAGCGCAAGACTTTCAAAAGCAAACGCGGAAGACGAGGGAACTAATGCAGAAAACGGCAGAATTCAAACTCAGGGAAATCTCACGCTAGGAAAATGACGAATTTCAACGTTTCCTTGATCCCCAACTGGCCCACTAGGGTCTCAGACGCCCAAGCCCAGACCAGCTGCGACTTAAGCGTCTTTATACACTAGGAAATGTCAACAATTTTGTATTTTGTACTAAATAATATATTTCTATAAAATAATCCATATTTTGTTACATTTTGTTTTTTTATTTTATGTCTTTTGATGTTAATGTATTTTATAAAACATTTATTAAAAATATCAAATGGAATGGAATTTTCTAAAAATAAGTTTAATGTATTTTATTTTTATAGTTTTTAATAATACGAATATAAATTATATATTAGCTTTATTAACTTTCAAATTTGGCTAAACAAAATAATCAGTAGATTTTTATCATGGAGGCCTCAAAAGCCCCGGTGTGCCAACTACGTTATTCCGGTGAAGTGGGTCAACCGATGTCCCACCTACTAATTTTCAATTCTTTTTTTCCACATTTTTCACCTATTTTACAGTTTTTAGGTGCATTTCAGCAATTTTTGGGTTCTCGGAGGCCTAATTTATCCATCTTTTATAAAAAAAATTCCATTAAATGATTCATTTCCATGTTTACATTAAACATTTTATTTAAGTAACAAAAAATCGAATTTTCTTTAAAGAAATTGCCCCTCAAATTGGTAAAAACAATAACAACGCATTTAAAATTTTCATAAGCGGGGTCTCAAAGGTCCCAATGCGCCTATTGTGTTATTCTGATGAAATAGGCCAGTTAAGCATTAACCCTTTCAGGGGCAGTGGGGCGTATACGCCCCACCTAGCAATTTTCATAATACCAATTCACTGATATGAGAGTTTCGGTCTCTCAATATCTTTCTGAATTTCTCTTTCATGTTTTTCCAAAGATCAAACAGGCAGACCTTGCCCCACAATTTGGTTTGTCACAGAATTCCCAATTATTTTTGAAAAACGAGTGCAAACCCACTTTTTCAGAGTTGGTGCAACCAGGGGACCTTCTTTGTGGTTCTGCGAGGATAGTAAATTGGGCTAATGATCTGCAAGAACCATCGTAAGAACGGGGAAATAATTAAGGAGGTACTTCTTCAGGCATTAGATAAGACCAAATCGCTCTGATTTAGTTAATTCTCAAAGGGACGAGTACTTGGTGATTGCAGTAGAATTATCTACTACCAACCCTGAACCCTACAATTTTCTATTATCACTTGATTTGTACATATTTTTTTCTCTCTAGTTTTGCATCAAATTAATATTCCTAGAAATACCAAGTTTATGGTAAATTATTATTAATAAAAAAAATTCAACATTATTAAATATTAAATACCAAATGATCAAACACCAAATAATTGGTAAATTGAAACATAAATTGAAAAAATAAAAGCTAAAGAAATTGTTCCACCACAAAAAAAACATTTTTTGATGATCCTTGAATTCTCTTTTACAATTTCCATCCCACAATTATTTCTATTTCTTTCTAGCAACGATTTCAATTTTCTCTAAAATTCAAAAACCTGTTTTGTTACGAACAAAAATGAAAATGCATTTTTGCATGTATATTCTTCATTATTCTGAATTTCCTGCGAAGAAATTTACATTGTGTCAAAAAAGTACCTGGAATTTTTAAATAACACATAAGATATTCAATTATTTGTCAATATTAATTTTGTCACCTTCAAAGTAGGTCCCATTTGATGCAACACACACGTGCCAACGATTTTTTGGAATCGCTGACTTATCGGTGAGCACTTTATATTTTGTTAACTTCCTTAAATTTCTAGTTTTCGAGAAGTTTTTTTTCAAATGCGTTTTTCTCATAATGACTTTTTTCACATTTGCGGGAAATCTAATTCAAAAAGTAATGAACCGATCATCACGAAAATTTACAGTATGATTCTTTATGAAATTACGAAATATATGAACCAACTTGTGAAATGATATCATGATTTTAAGGGTGTTTTTTTTATAAATAGTGAAAAAAATGGTGAAAATTGAAGTAAATTTTTCAAACACCTGTAAAATTTTTAATTTTCATTATTTTCGCTTGCATTGAGGTTCATATTCTTACGAAATAAGTTATTAATGTAAAATAAAAACCTCCTTTGGTTTCAGATGAAAATTGGAATGGCCACGAGTCCCGCAATTGGAGAATTCTAGATACGAGCTTCAGCGAACACCAATGAGTAACGTTATTTTTGGCTGAAATTATCCAAAAAAATTCACAAACGTTGTTGGAAATATGAATAACATGTTGTCAAAATTTGATTGAATTCTAATTAATTCTTCGCACCAAAAAAAATCCTAACAAATCAGTAAAAATGAGCCTCCTAATGTGGTTTCCCCCCTTAATATTATTTGGTGTTTCTTTATTACACATTCTGTCAAAAAAGTACCTGGAATTTTTAAATAACACATAAAATATTCAATTATTTGTCAATATTTATTTTGTCGCCTTCAAAGTATGTCCCATTTGATGCAACACACACGTACCAACGATTTTTCCAATCTTCGAAACATTTTTTTATAAGCGTTTTCTGGGATGGTCTTCAGTCCCCTCAACGAATTTTGTTTTATGGCTTCAACCCATTCAAAACGTTCTCCAGGAGGAGGTAATTTTAGTTTTGGGACAGAAAAAAACCATAAGTCTTTTCTAATATTTTGAAAGATTCCGCACAATGAATAAAAATGTCGATCAAAGAGTTTTCCTCAAATTTGGTAACACAAAATTTGAGGTAAACTCTTTGATCGATATTTTTCTTCATTTTGAAAATCATGACGCAGTACTGAGGTCAATTGACTATAATAGCTGCCGTAAACAAACTGCTTAACCGAACGCGTTCAAACTTGACATCATAATTCGGTACACTAGTGCTAACGTAACAAAAGAAATTCAAATGTCTACATATAACGCGGGAGATTTAAATAAAGGACCCCGCAGAATCCTTATGGAAAATGGGTTTCGGTCAATTTTTTTGTAACTTTGGGAAATGATAGTTCTTAATATGTAGAACAAAAGTCTCCATAGGCCCAAAACTGGAAACTCATTAGTTTAGGACAGAATGTAGATATAAAACCCTGGCACATTTTGTAGCAACAATTTTTATCCAATTATTGAACCGGTTGGCTCAACTTTATCAAAGCTAACGACCGCTTGGACGAAAGTCACGCTTAGGGAAACTCTTGGAGCACTTCAATTTCTAGTAACCCACCTTAGACACTATAGGTTCGAGAGTGACTCATGTTACGCTCTTCTCATGCCGTGAAGTTTCACAAAGATTGCAAAGTTTCGGCTGGAGCTCGACTGTAATGAATCACTCCAGAGTGTCGCTGGAATGAATCACTTGAAATATGAAAACACCCTATAAGAGCTATCTATCTGTCCCACGATAGGGGGCCGATTGTTGTCTAAACAGCAATTGCCTTCATCGCAGTAAGAGCTGCTGCAGTAACAATGATAGCACTTAAGGAGTCGGGGGCCAAATTGGAGACCAACTTTTTGGGGATTCCGTGACGTCATAATATTGCGGCAAGTGTGACAACCAGAAAATGATATTGCCACACCTAACACCGCACACCCTGTATATTTTTGTGGATTGTGCACCAGTGGAGATTCGAACCCAGGACCTACGAGTGTGAACCTAACGTTCTAGCCACCAGACCAAGAGCGATCCCCAGTTTGGTTTGCGGTCAACCAGGAATAATAGCAGCATAAAAGTCGTCCAGGTTTATTCCATGGGATCAACATAAAATTTGTGTGTGTGTCCCCAAAGTCTGGCACCAGGTTCATAGATCTGACGTTACCAAGGCGTACCTACCTACTTCTGTCACGACTGGTGCTGATGATATGCGACATGAGAAAGGGGAAAACGAACAATCGCCAGGAATCTCAGATTCATCCGGAATGAGATCAATGTTTATGTATGATAACCACGTTCTTTGTCTACATGGGTAGTAATAACAAAAGTAGAATAATAGTATATCTTGATTTCAAGCACCGACATTTGTCCTCGACTCTATGGGTCACCATGTCCTTATGAAAGAGCACTTTCTTCATTCAAGAACTTAGGTACAGAAATTCGAAAATGAGTAAATTCGATCTTGTATCAATTATTATATTTTATATTATATCAATTATTATATCAATTAAACGGTCGCTTTTTCCATGTATTTATCGACTAAGAACTATTAAATTACTTTGGGACATTTCGAAGTTGAATAAATAGATCAGGAAAAAAAGGCACCGACACCCGAAAACCATTAAAACACTAATTATTTAATTTCTAATTGACTTAATCATGAAAAGCTTTTTACTTTCCCTTTAAATTAAATAAATTGTATAATAATTGTTTAGTTACATACTATAAATTATTTTATAAAATGATAATACTTAGTACGACCAGAAATAGCAGACATTTTTTATTATAAAAATGCTTAAATTGAAATTAAACTGTGCCGGGGCGTCTGAGATCCCAGTAGGCCAGTTAAGGATTAAAAAATTAAATTTAAGTGCTCCTTTTATAGAAACAGAATTTTTTCCTTTTTTCTTCTCATGGAATTCCATGGTTTAAATCTAGTGGTTTTTATTTGTGCTTGAAACCACATTTTTTTACATTCGTTGGTTTAAACCAACGCCAACAATTTTTACTCAATTGTGGTTTACTACAATATACAGGGTGATCCACTGAACGTGATCAGTTCGAATCTAATGTCTCTGCTGTCAGTAAGCGAATGAAAATTTTTTTTATCCGATGTAACAAAACCCAAAGGGAGCTTTAGGGTGAATAATATATAATATCAGGCTAATAAATGTTCTATTATTATTTATTTTTAAATAAATTAACCCCTGTCGTGTCAATCTGGGCATAGTCGAACTGTCCATCGCGGTCGATTGACATTAGAAAGGTATCGCTCGACACTTTTAGGACAAAAACTCGAATTTGTCTTTTTGTAGCCGATGTTCGGGGACCAGGGACAAATATTCTGATGGTGCGAACTCGCGAGTTCCATAAACGGCTGTACTTTGTTGAAATGCGAGCCAGTGTCTCGTGATTCAAAAATATTTGGTATTCATATTTTCATAGACAGTCGGCCACCGAGTAATTTCAATTTTGCAATTCCGTATAATTAACCATCAAATATATGTAGATATGTAAATAAAAAAGGTTAATGTATCGATTATAGAATATATTCGATTATGATTGTATTCGACAAGGGTAAATCAACAGGCTTCGAGATACCAATGGTAGAAAAATACAAGTCAAACTCTCCGTCGAACTTTGTTTTCGAAAAGAGACAATAGAGGTACGGCTATAGTACCTAGGCACTTCGGAAGTACCTAATTGCGTTACTTAGGACTTCGTGGGTGCTCTATCCGTGTATGTCTAGGTACTTCCAGTAGCGTGCGTACATTTGAAGTTTAAATATACAAGTACGAGGTGTTTATATATACACTACCGTTCAAAAGTTTGCAAGCTGAAAGATAGTTCAATGAAAAATATGAAAATTCAAGCACTAAATTGCAGTATCGCAATTTCGAGCTTAACAATTTTCGTTTTATATGTACACTACGGGTCAAAAGTTTGGAAGCGAAAAGGTACTTCAATTGAAAATATAAAAATCGAAATTTTATCGTCTGGTACAACAAGGTCCAAAGAGAACACTAAATTTTGTGTTAATTTTTATTTTTTGCGGTTTTTCATTTGTTGTAAGTTAAACTATACTTTTCCTACCGATCTTTTAGTAGATACTGGCACGAAATGGATAAACGCCATACAAAATATTTTTTTTTGCATTTAAAAAATCCAGTATTTAAATAATTTCTCAAAAAACGCTTTTAGTAATTTCGCGAATCTTTTTCTAACTTTTTCTTTATACCGGAACTTTGAAGTTCGCTATAAAATTGCAAAGCAACAGCTACTTCGCAAAAAACAAATTCGAAGATTGCTCGAACACAGCACAATCCTACAATGCTTCGAATTATAATATTTATTCGTTACATCCGAATATTCGCATGCGTCCAAATCCTCGAACCTCGAATATTCAAAAAATTGCGTACCCAGTAACTAAGTATTACCCACAGAAACACTTGGATTTTCTGAAATCATGTTTTTAGAAATTTCGCGAATCTTTTTCTAACTTTTCCTTTATACCGGAACTTTGAAGTTCGCTATGAAATTGCAAAGCAACCGCGACTTCGCAAAAAAACAAATTCGAAGATTGCTCGAACACGGCACAATCCTACAATGCTTCGAATTATAATATTTATTCGTTACATCCGAATATTCGGATGCATCTGAATATTCGTTCCATCCGAATATTTGGATGCATCCGAATCCTCGACCCTCTAAAGTCCAAAAAACTGCATACCCAGTAATTAAATTACCCGCAGAAACGCTTTCGATAATTCACAAATAATTACAAAACCCACTGCCAACAACAATTCCTTCAAGCCAGGGCTCCAAATTTCACCGGCGAATTGCATCTTGCAACTGGGAACCAACGGAACGAACGCTACGTTTCTTGAAAGCTTAGACATCTATTCCAGAATAGAGCGAAGTTGCTGGCTCTTAACCCCATTTAAAATCCTCCTACTGTACTTCCACTTATAATATTTATAAGTGAACCCTTGGCACTAAATTATAACGTTGCACTAAATGCAGCCGGACGGTGCAACGTTACTGGAACGCGTATCGCGTCATTAAAAAAAAAAAAAACAAAAACACAAAAATCAAATATATATATGAAAAAATACCATTGCCATAAAATATAAATCTCAAAAAAGAAAAAAAGAAAAAAAAAGGAATTTCAAGGGATTGGGTGAGAAAAAGGTGGAGAGGCGGGTGAGGGGGAGGGGGAGGGGGGGAAACAAAAAAAAAGACATTTTTCTTCTTACTCACCGCTTCTTCTCATGACACGCAGGCTGCATCGGTATTAGTTTCCACACAACACTCTTTAATTGGCAGCAGCAGATTCCACAGAATGCACTTTCTTAATATTACCGACAAAATTCGTAACATTTCCTTCTGCCGAGGAAGAAAAGCTTATCCGACACTGTGACGTATATATATATGTATATGTGTGTGTGAGAGAGGTATGGCATATATATGTGTATATATAAGTGTGTATATATATATATAAATATATATAATAAAGGGAATAAGAGCGAGAGAGAGAAAGAAGAGAACACACGTATCTTCCTTTACTAAACTAAGTAAGTATGTGTGTATGTGTGTGATACCAATGCACTAGTAGACGCAGTTCTCATTCCTCGAAAGAATCCAGCGGCTACTGGCTTCCCCGATGGATTCGAGATATTTTTTTTTGTCTACGAAAGTTATCGAGAAAATGTTAAATGAATGACAAACCGTACGTGCACGCACACATGCATACACACATACGTGGCTATGGAGCAAAAGAATGAGAATGAGAGAGAAAGAGAGAGGCTGTGACTACTACTGACACTTTATTCTCGTTTTGATTCAATGGGGATTGGAGTAAAACGAGAGAGACGGAAAGTACGTGAGAAAGAGAGAGAGGGAGACAACCACTAGGCCACTACTCGTTGTCAGGAAATGCAATTTAACAACAGCATCCTCCTTTTCCCTATCGGAAATATTCGGGAGTGTGAAAATAAATACTTGGTTTCAATACACTTGTGATACACGTGTTCGCGAGATCGGTTTAATAAATACAGTCTTTCATGTCTCTCCAATTTTGTGCCTGCCACTACTACTTTTTTGACTTCTTTCTACCTCGCCAACGCCTACACGATACACATTGCACGGAGTAACGACGCCCCTACTACCTTTTCTCTCTATTTTCAACGTAACAGCGATTCTCAATTTCATTAGGGTGATGTCACCTAACGGAAGGAACGCGCGGAAAACGAAACGCAGAAATGGCGGACCAACCAAGTGGCGCTTCGCGGCTTTCTGCGGTAGCTCTCCTCTCATTGGCTAATTCAAATCTTAACCGTGACATTCAAATGTTAACCGTTTTTCTTCTATATTCGTTCCATTTTTCAAAGATACTGGAATTTTTGGACACGCGACAGGTTAAATTTAAAATCCGTATTCGTAATTTCAATCCTCAGCCCAAACAAAATCTAAAAGAAGAGGAATAATAATAAAAAAATAATAAGAGCTCGTGGCCCGAATGTCCACAAAATGGCGCGAAAATTCAAACACGTATTTTATCAAATACAATTTACATTACGAATCTATTTAATTTACAGCAATGACCTTGCAATTATCTGACCAGATACTAGTTACGACGAAATTCAATTTATTTATTTGTTTATTTCTATCAAATTATTGACTTCGATAATTTAAGGTTTGTTCCTTTAATTATCACATCAATCGTTTGTTATCTAAAATAATATGAATTATCGTCACCTACGCTACAAATCAAATAATTGAACGAATTGTTATCTATTGTTGTTATTATTGTTTATATGGAAACATCTGAAGAAGGCTTAGAATAATTCAAGCCGAAACGTCACGCGAGGAAAATTTATAATTCAAAAAAGAGTCGTTCACAACCGGAATAACCACGAAATATATTTATTACATACGACTGACATAAGACTTTATTATTTCCGAGTTCGAATCTAAGCCACAATTCCCCTACAGCACGAAAGATTGTAGCAACATTCCAGCAATATTGTATTGTAATATTGTAATATTGCAAGCAACATTACCGCAATATTGCTATAATATTTCTATGTCCGCGCATAGGAACATTGCAGCAATGTTGCACAACGTTGCAGCAATATTACTTGCAGCCTTGAAGCAATATTCCAGCAACGTTGTAGCAAAGTTGCCATAAGATTTCGGGAAATTGATAATAATATATTTAAATTATTGTTTTCCACAACAATAGAAGAACAAAATAAAAGTATTGGTAGCAAACTGAAATTTTGTACAAATTTAATATTTGTAATAAAAATAGTCTTGTGAAATGTTTAGAGTAAATATGTGTAACCAATACTTTTACTTTTTTCTTCTATTGTTGAAAGAAACAATTACCTACAATAATTGAAAACACAAGAGACAGTGTAATTAATTAAAAATATATATATTTATTTGTCAGAATAAATATCATCAGAGGAGTTATCGTCGTTATCGTCGTTATCGTCATTATTTTTTAATTCTTTATTTTGTAGGCGGACGCGGCGTGTTTTTGCTTGCGCCAACCATTTTGAAACAGCAGTTTTAATATTTTCATCTGTGCAGTGAGGCGCACACATGATATGTGCAACTTCTGAAAGAGAAATGATGAAAAATTTTAAAAATGTTACATTATATAATATTTAGAGAAATTTGTAGCAAAAAATGATTATCTTATACAACAAAACTACTAACTTCTTATAAGTTTAGCCGTTTCCAATAATTTGAAAGGTCTTTTTTTCTTCCGCCCGTCCCAGCTGAAGAGTTCGGCAAGCGGGTCCGTCCACAACTTCTTCATCATGTTCGATACTACTGGTTTAATTTCATTTCCACCGATATTTCGCAAAATACCTACCTATACTCCAAATAATACCAACTAAACTTTCCATTAACATATATAGTTCAATCTTGACCATGTCACTAAACTTCAAATCTGCAGATAAAGTAAAGTATTAATGTAATTAAACATCATCATTAAGATGGTACGTTACCAACAATAGAAGAGGAAAGTGAAAGTAAGGGGAAGAAGCCGAAGTTTTGTACAAAACTAATACTATTAATTATGTCAAGAAATAGTGAAATTTTAAGTGAATTGATCGTGTAGTTTGCGAGATTGATTAATTAAAGTTTACCATTTTAGTAGAATTTTATATATTTTCGTATTTTGATTAATCATATCTCGTAAATTAGACGGGCAATTAACTTAATATTTCACAAAAGTATCTCTTGTCATAAATTAGTTTTGTCCAAATTTCAGCTTCTTCCCTATACTTTCATTTCTTCTTTTATTGTTGGTAATGTACCCCCTTAAAATGAGGAAGTTATAAACAATATTTGCAGATTATAGATTATCACTGTTGTGTTCGCTAGGGGCAATAATTTAAGAATTATAATAACGAATGAATATGTACCATTTTATGCAGAAATTCCCTTTTCTTTAATTTTTGTTCGAACTGGTCTAAGTCTCCGACAGATTTTAATGGTAAGTTTAATTCTTCAACATCGTCGTCGTCTGCGACCATAATATTTCTTGTATTCGATGCATTTCTAATTGTTTTTACATCTTTCTCAAGTGAACGAACGCGGCACAATATTTTTGTTAATTTATGGACAACAAATCTTTGAAATTGATCTACAAAAAATTGAAATTAGATTACACATAGGAATAATATATATAATTGTGGTCATGAGAGATAATGCTTTTGTAAGATATTACCATTACTTGTTGTATCGTTTTGTATCGGTCTAGATCTTTCCTCGATTTCATCATTCTGCGAATTATTGCATGGCCGTGAATGTTGAACCGTTAATGCATCATGACATGATGCAATAATTGACGAATGATTGCCGGAAGCTACGTTTGTAGTCGATGGTGTTTTTAACGTCGATGCACTTGTCGGGATTCTTGTACTGCTTGGTAGCACGAGGTTAGATACATGCGATACATGAGGCGGTTCATCAAGTACAAGTGATGATCTGGGTGTTGATTTTCCTGAAATTAATTATCAAGAGACACGGTAGTGTCTCGAGACAAGTTCATGTATGAATTGGGCGAGAGCGCTACCGTGTATCTTTTCTCGACCGAACTAGGTGCGGGCACATGAAAAACAGCCGCCACACGTTGTGTATATACACAGCTTCAACCTCCACACATTCAAACCAAAAATGTCCACTAAGTTGTGTGAGTTTCTCTGTATACATACACGGCTGGATGCCTCTATACGCTCACACGAGAAATGCAACATAAGTAGCGGATAAATGGGGGGTTTGCTAGGCCCTAGGTAATATGAGAAAAATTTGCGACAGACAGTAGCGGTAAATGAGGGGTTTGCTAGGTCTCAATGACACGCAGTAGCGTTGTGTTTTGTTTTCACGAATCCAAAAGACGAAAAATTTACTTTACCGACGCACGTTATGCATTGTTTTATGTTATCTCGGGATATAAAGCCGATAATAGTAATGATATTTGCAAAAAGGAGACAAATCCCCCTAAAAAACACCTCTGGTGCAAAAAGTCGAGACAAGTTCATGTATGAAAAGGGATCTCTCTACAAAAGTTGTGAAATCCAACAACATTAGACAAGCTCGTTTCTTCCATTATGTCAATACGAAGTAATTACAAAATGGAAAGAATTTTTTCTGTTTACGTGATTAGAACCGGTATTGAACTTGTCGGGCCCCGAACCCAAACGATAAGCAATAAATATCTTACAATTTAATTTATTTCTACCGCATTACGAATTAGTAAAGCTCAGATTACATAATAATAATATGAATAATTATACATCATACTCAAACATCTGAATTATTCGGGGCCCAACAAGTTCAATACCGGTTCTAATCACGTAAACAGAAAAAATTCTTTCCATTTTGTAATTACTTCGTATTGACATAATGGAAGAAACGAGCTTGTCTAATGTTGTTGGATTTCACAACTTTTGTAGAGAGATCCCTTTTCATACATGAACTTGTCTCGACTTTTTGCACCAGAGGTGTTTTTTAGGGGTTTCATTCTATAGATATACAAATGAATTATTGTTGCATTAAAGTAAATAGAATTGTAAATAAACGACGTGCAATTACTTTGTTTAGCAGTATTGCTTTTCTTCGTGACTTTTTTCCGGGATGGTTTATCAGATTCCACACTATTATCGCTGCTGCTGCTGAATCTCTTCTTGGCCTTTTGTCTCCGTTGTATTTTTGCTCTTTGAATGTTAGCAGTCTCACTCAACTGATCTGTTTCCTCTAAATGGGAAGTGTCCTCTGCTTCGACAACTTTATCGTGGGCTTTATCCCAAGTATCTAAAAAATACACATTAAATCATCAACATCACGTTTATTTTTTACTATTTTTACATTTTCTAGTAATTGTATTTAGATTCGCTTAAACTTACCCGTCTTTCCAAAAACCCGTCTTACATCTAGTTTTGTCCAACCATCAAGCTCATTTGTGGGTGGCATTTGACGAGTAAATGCTCGATCAATTGATAATTTCCAGGTTAGAAATTCCGGCCACCAGCTTTTTCCCTCATTTTCATCTAACCACAATGTCGGAATAATTTGTAAACCATCGTCGAATTCGACGATGGCAAATATCTTTCCCGTTGACATTTTGTTCCGTTTAAAAAATATGAAATCGCTATTTACGCGTATTATAACTCGTGTAACAAATTTTCGACCTCGCGCTTATTATACACGCGCGTTGAATAACAGGCACGACATACAGCTAGACAACAAAAAACAATTCAGAAACTCGAAAGCAGCGTGTGGCGGACTGGATCTCTACGGCGCAGTATCTAGTATAGGTGTGTATACGCCCGTGCTATATATGCATGACAATACATTCTCACGTAGAGGTCCAGTCCGCCACATTTTCTTGTTTACAATAAGTTTTTTAAGCAGTTTGTATTTTAACTATATTCTTTATATGTTTAAGATAAAAAAATAAATAAAATGTAGTTATAAATAATTATGTAATATATACTGCACTTATGTAGTATACTGACAAATAGAAACCATTTATTCATAATCCTGTGACGAATAGACCAATGAAAGCCGACAATAAGCGTCGGTGTACGCTTGCGCGCACGTCAACATAAATGTTCTAATGCGTGAAATAACTGATCGTTGTGCACACAGGACTTTATATTAGCTTATTGAAAATGAAAGTATTTCCTGAACGATAAACTTGAATGTGAACTTGAACTTGAAATGAAATTAAAACGTTTAAAAAAAGCGACATATTTTGTAATACCATTAAGGCATTAATTTGTACTGAAAAAAATACAATTCAATATTTTGAACTTCTATACTATATAATATTTTTTTACCTAGATTATAGTTACATAAATGGAAATGTCACTGCAATGTTATACTGCAACATATTATAAGAATAGAACATAGTAAATGTTGCTGCAAAGTTGCTGCAATGTTGGACTACAACATTGTAAGCATAGAATATAAAAATGTTGCTGCAATGTTGTACTGCAACATTGTAAAAATAGAACATAGTAAATGTTGCTGCAAAGTTGCTGCAATATTGGACTGCAACATTGCAAGTAAGAACATAATAAATATTGCTGCAACGTTGCTGTAATATTACATTGCAACTGCAATCTAAAAACATTGCTGCAACTTTGCTGCAATCTTTTGTGCTGTAGGGGTTTTCCCGCCACAATTTCCATCACGCGCCATCTGTAAACGGTAACCACAACTAGTGACGCAAGCAAATTTGACACGTCCTGGTTCGTAACTTTTGTTTGGCGCCAACTTTGAAAGGCGATGAGGTCTTTTCGCGTCGCTTAACCACGGATGTGGAAATCCATCGTTGTAATCCATTGTCGAGGTGTTGGAAAGTAACAATAAATGAAGAACTCAACTTGGATTACCAAGCACTTTAGAGTCCGCTAGCGCGAGAAGGGCGGAAACAATACATGAGGTCATCCTTGTGTCTGATCAGTACAATCTTAACCTCTGGAGGACCGGAAAACCAATATTTGATTTTGAAAGAAAATTTTTACTTAAATATTTTCATTTTAGGGTTTTGGAGATTGCTGGTTACGAATCTGATATCAGATTTTCAAAATTCAATAGGGCAGGTAATCATTCAATATGGCCGGGCGCTTTATTATTTGCAATATGACAATAGTTTCGGATATATTTTTGTCCGTCTTCGGTGTCGTTTTTTTTATTCCTAATTATTTGGTATAATAAATACTAAAATGGAAAATTAAAAAAAGATATAAAAATAATTTTACAACAATTATAGAACCTTATTTTTCCATTATTAAAATTATTTTCTCAATTTTCTGATATTTTTTAGTACCTACCGAAAAACCCTTCCTGGTAAATTTTTAGATTTTTTTTATTACCCGTTCAAAAGATATCAAATTTTCAAAAAAAATCACTTTTTTTTTAGTTTTTTGCTGATAGCTTCTTCAATAATGGTCCAAATTTAAACTTTTTTTTTCAAAATTTTTGTTTTTTCATGTACTCTTTAGAAAAAAATATTTAAAAAATTTGTAAAGCATTTTTGAATGAAATTTTTGAGTTTAAAATTTTAAATCTCATGTTCCAAAGTGAGTGCATATTTTGATTTTTGTCAAAATTTTTTATAGCAAACTACTACTCATTCCACAACTTTTCAGGTCGGTCCGATCGTGGGACCTCCAAAGCTATTATTTTTTTTCGATTTTTGAAAAATTTGTTCTTTCTATTAATCATTATGAATATCAATTTCCGTTACTGTATATTATTTTTCTAATTATTTTTTAATAATTTCTACAATTTGTAATGGTAAAAAGGTGATTAAAATCAATCAATAGTCGTTAAATCAATTTATAATCAATAAAAAAAGATATCTATTTATTTTCGTAATTTTTTGAAAAATCTGATTGGGGTTGAATTTTCAATGTTATTTTTTGTTATAAAGTATTTGTTATAAATTTGCCAAATATTGCCGTAATATTTTACCTGAACAGAATTATTTAGATGCAACGGAAAAAATTAGATCTGAGATACAAAACAGCTAACAATAACAATATAATTGCAGAAACGCACAAAATTCATTCAGTTGTTCCAATGGATAGCGGAAATGCACGAGTGAACATTATTCTGGTTCAAATGATGCCCGCATATGTAAAATTTCCAAAAAATTACGAAAATAAATAAATATTTTTGTTTTATCGATTATAAATTGATTTAACGACTACTAATTGATTTTAAACACCTTTTTACCATTATAAATTGTAAAAATTATTAAAAAATAATTAGAAAAATAATATACAGTAACGGAAATTGATGTTCATAATGACTGATAGAAAGAAAATCAGCAAAAAACTGAAAAAAAGCGATTTTTTTGAAAATTTCATATCTTTTGAACGGGTAATCAAAAAAATCTCAAAATTTACCAGGAAGAGTTTTTCCGTAGGTACTAAAAAAAATATCAAAAAATTGAGGAAATGAAAAATCAAAATTTTACATACCATCCGATTTGGCGTGGAATGCCCCAGATACATCATTTATGAATATAATCAAACTTATTTTACGTTTATATCATGAATATAACCGGAGCTATAACGAAAAAACCAAAAAAATCTTGGTGGATAGTATACTTCCCACCGCCCTTGAAAGGGTTAATAATAACAATAATTTTGTTATTTATTACATGAACATTCGTCGGAATTCGAATATCAGCCGCGAATTCGCTCGAAGCGCCATCTATCGTGTTATCGTGTCACCTAGGACATGGCAAATCGATACGATTGGGCAATAATGCGATGACTTTAAGAACACCTATTCCAATGATATATATATATATATACACAGAGACACATATACTGTCGCCGTAGTCTATGGAAGACCGTCATGAAAATGGTAGAGGTGCCGCCATGTTTGCCTTTGAGAACACCCAACTAGATGTTTCTTCTGAAACATGGCTGGATATCGGTTCGTTGATATCGTAAGAAATTTTGTGTAAAGAAATTGATCGCAACGGATTACGATTACCGAGATTCTCTTCGCGATGTCGTCGATACATTTTGTGGTGCATCCTTTGCCGGGTACCGACGATCAACTCAACGACAGGTAAGCCGGACAATTCGCAGGAGGGTTAAGACGAGGAGTTGCAGTAGTTGTAACAGTAGTGGCTGCGGGCTCTTCGTTTTCCCGATTCCTAATTTCGCATTAACGATATTCATCCCCTCGCGCTGCCGAACGATCACGATGGCATTCGCTCGCCCGATCGCGCAATTCGGCCGATGCGCGTCCGAGCGCATCGAAATTTCCCGAGATTTGCGCGTCATTTTCGTCCTCGCGCAATTCCCAAATGAAAATTGATCACGAAATTCATGAGTTTCGTGTTACTGCTCGTTCGTACGTGCACATAACAGGCTCCCGCGAGCGTAATTTCAGAGTCGCGATGCAAATTTGCACGATGGTTTCACGCCGAAACGGCTCTTAACCGAACGAGACCCGAAACATTTCGGATCCTTCTGGAAATTTGCGATTCAACTTCGTTGCGATTCGCTGCTTTTTTCGTATTTCGTATCCGTTATTTTTTCCCCGGTGTTGTTGCTTTACGGGGAGAGAGGGGAAGGGGGGGGGGGGTGCAAAGAATTTTTTTTGTATTTTTTTTATTCCATTAATTAAAATCCCATTAATTCTTATCATCCTTTTCAATGGTTTTTATTAGAATTCTCAAAATTTGTATATATATGTATAGATTTTATCACTACTTTATATACCATATTATTTCATTACGGTACATATATATGAAAATTATAATATATTGGGTTGGCAACTAAGTAATTGCCGATTTTTCAATACAAATAAATGACAAAACCCGCAATTACTTAGTTGCCAACCCAATACTTTTTTTCTTTGTATTTAGGATAAATATATTTCACTTTATAGTAATTCTTTTTTACCGAAAAAATTCAAAATCGTAGAATTTGTCGAGTTTTTTTTAATTCTACCGTCTCGAGTGTTGAGAATTGCAAATTATTAAAAATCTTTTACAGAGCACGGAGAATGCTCGGCGAAATACATTTTTCTATTTATAATAACAATAATAATAGCCTTTGTATGCGCGTCGAGCAATTTTAATTAAGATTGTTCCATATTTCAATTTATAAATTAATTTTTTTTTTTTGGAAATTCAATATTTATAAATAATCGGAGGGTTTCGCTAAAGTTATTCAATATCTCAGAATAATATATCGTATTTTCTCTTTTTTCTTTTTTAGATAATAAATATATCATTCAGAATTGTATAAATAGTCTAGGTTTTTTTTTTCTTCATTAGGCATCATAGTTACGTAAAGGCGTATATTTGCAATTTTTTTAAAGTTCATTATCTTTTTACCGTGAAATTATTTACATACGGAAACAATAAATAATGTCATCTCCTTTAACCACTTGCGCTAGAAAAAAGCGTCACGTACGTCAAGATACTTTTGTTCCAAAACGTTAGTCATTTATCGGCGTGTTATATTATAAAGCATGATACCGCAACAGAAAGTTAAACGGTAGCGCAAGTGGTCGAAATCTTCTGTAAAAAGTGCATTACAGAAAAGGGAAGCAAGAAATTTTGATTTTTTTATAATAATTGTACGATATTATAATTACGATCATGTAATTTATGAAAATGAATTCAACATTCTCATGTTTCTACAGATTAATTCTTTTAACCCTTAATGGTCACCCGGGGTCAAAATGACCCCAACCGAAACTTTAACTAGAATTACTATAAATTATTGGCGCCCGATTGGTCTAGCCTTCCCTCTAATAGTACTTTGGGATTTCCTTTGTAAGATAAGATTAACGTAGGGAAAACCCTCTTCAAAAGTCAAAATAAATACCTTTTTTGAAGCGCCCACTTTGAAGTTATTTTTTTTATACACTCTGATATCTCAAGAATATCACCCTAAAATTTTATGAAAAAATATGAAAAATTGCCAGAGTTATGATTTTTTTAGTAAAAAATGGTATTTTTTACGGATTGCCTCCTTCCTGATTTTTTTTCGCCATTTTGAAAATTTGATAATAATTTTTTGCGATGATGTTCTCGTTCTAAAAGGTTCAAACTAATATCCTGAATTTTTATGAGTCGCTCGGAATGATATTGGCAACGTGGTAATTGTTTAAACATGGCTGGGGTCATTCTGACCCCGTGTGACCAATACGTTATTTTTAGAACGTGTGACCATTAAGGGTTAAAACATAGAAATTAGATATAAAAGTTAGAAATTTTAAAAAAACATAATTCCGTTTTATAATATTTTTGGAAACATAGTTTCCAAACTTTTCACACACGAATATTTCCATTGAACGATGAATATCTAAAAAATGTTAATAGCGATTTATATTTTTTTTGTTGATGCACGTTATTATCATTTTAACTATCTAAGAGAAAGTATTGAAAATATATAAACTTGGCTCGTGCCTCTAGAAGTTTCTACGTTTTCCACAAACATAAATGTTTCTACTAGAAATTATTTATTTAAAACTCTTCTGTCTTTGTCAAGATTACAAAGGAGTACTTATGTCAATACTATCGTGAAATTTATGACGTATACGATAAAACCATTCACACGAATTAGTTCTTAGGAAATGATTTTCTTATCGATAAAACATCAGCGAACGTGCATCTAATAGATGCTGGTATTAAAAAAAAAGAAAGGGAAAAAAGTGTTTAATTAATTTTTTAAACGAATAATTCTGGAATTCAAAAAATAAATTTAGCTTCTAACTTACATTTGTTCTCTCTTTCCATAAGCAATCTAATATTTTTATAAAATGCTAAAATTTATCTAGTTTCTCGTGTTTTTTTCCTGCGTTTCTGTTTTTATCGTTATCTATACAAGAATTTTCGCTATAAACATATAATAATACGGAAAATATCATATTTGTTCTTGTAGCTTCTAGAATTTTCCATGTGTATTCAGTACAATCAGTACCTTCAGTTCGCAGCTATTTCAGAAAGTGCTATCTTATTTAAAAGAGTCACAATGAGTTGCCGAATGTGCTAAGAATATTTTGACATTCATTAGCTTTTTAACAGAATTATTGATTGCCGAGTATTATATCGAAATAGTTTCTAATAAAAATAATATATGGAATCGTCCAATGACAGCCTATTATAAATATTCGATATATACATAAGTTTTCTTAATCTAAAGTATTTTGCAGACATATTTAAGTGCTGTTCTAACCGAATAAAAAAAAATCTAAAATAGTATGCGTAACAGGTTTCTTCGACTATAATCAATTTCTATAAACACAGTGGACATTGCTATTTATTATATCGATAGAATTTAGAAATTATTTTTGTTTTTATTATATATATATTTTTATTTAAGTTATATTTTTCTTTCGAATCCATTACTGTAATTATTTTATATTTTTATATTTCAAGTTTTTAATCTTTTCATATTCTAAGTTAACAATAATAACAGTAATTACTTTAACAATATGAATATCTGAAAACTTGTGGTTTTCCTAAATTAAGCAGAATTAAATCGAAGCGTACAAAATATTTTATCGGAATTAATTTCCATAATAATATTTTTCATTTTTTGCAATCTCAGGAGAAGCATTTCATGGACAAAAATCAATAATAGAAGATATTAATTTCTATTAACTTGAGGTAGGATTTTGAAAATGAACAGAAATTTCAAATCGAAGTCTAATAAATAAATTCAGTTCCTTTTTATTCAATAAATTTTTGTGACGACGTGCATTTAGAGGGAAAAAATTGTATATCGAAGATCATAAAGATTGTGATGGTAACACGGAAGTGCGTTAGAATTGTTTTTCTAGAATTTGGGTAGATTTCCAAAATTGGCTGGTGATTTTTAAGAATCTAATCCTTTTGGAACAATTATAATAAATTTTAACCGCTTATTTAACTAGAACAACTGAATAGATATTAATAACTACTTTTACTACCTTCTCTATCACGAATCATATTGATTAAAAATTTTTTTTAATAAATTAAAATTTTATTATCTCAAGTTTACAAATATTGTATTAACTTAAAATCTGCAAGTCATTTTGGATACAACAACATGATTTTTCTGAAACGTAAACCTTAAGTTCCAACTTTTATAGTGTCTCGACTTCACTTATAAATTTCTTGAAAAAATAGTTTCAAAAATTTTTGTGATTCGTTATCTTCAAAAGTAACATTTTGAAAACTCTAAAGCGAGTGCTCAATTTTGAGATTAAGTGTGAGTTCTCGGTCGTATGTACGTTTGCCTTACGATTGTTTTTGTTTGCGTCGTAAAAATAAATAGTGTTTCGCAAGACTTAAATTTCTCTGGAAGAGAAATTAATATAACAATAGGAAATATGTACTTAAGCATTTCCAACCATAATTGTTGTTGAACTTTAGTAAACTTAGCTGGACTCTAGATTAACAAAATTTTTTATTGTGAATGAAAACTTGGTTACATACGACCCATAAAGAAATAATTTCATAACTTTTTACACTTCGATAACTTTTGTTACAAAGTTTGATTCGACATTGTATCAATGCTCGAATATAGAGTTCTTGTTTAAGTTCTTAGAAAAAAATAATAAAAATATAGGGACATTTCTAAGCCAAAACTACAATTCGGATATCTTCGAAATCTCCGAAACACTGTACTTCGGTCATGCAGTGAATTTAGGTCAACTTATTTTTAGAGTTTCCAAAAAGCTCAAAATTCTTTTACAAAAACTTTTGGGAACGCATGTTTTTCAATTTGGGAATAAATTTTTTGTTGCTTAAAATATCGAGAATTAAAAATGTGGAAATTTCTAATAGGTTCTCACATGGAACAAAGAATCTTAATTTATGGGAATTTAAAACTTAGATGCTTATTGATAAGATTTCCCAAAAATATACCTCCAATATTTTGTGGAAACAATGAATTTTTGAAACACTGCAATATCTCTGAGAATTAATTATTATTTTAATTTAACAAAGATTATTATTTAACAATAATTATTATTTTAATTTAACTTGATAAATTTCACACTTTTACATATTTTGTGCATTCGAATCCCATTTTTTTACTAATCCGAGCCTGAAATTTATAAAAATTATTGCTTGGAAAATAAAAAAAAAATATTTAAAGACGAAATGCACATGTAAAATTTGGTTGTAACTCTCTTAAAGTTTTAAAATATTATTTTTAACCATATGATACAATATCGTTAGAAATATTTTCTTTCCAATCTGGAAAGATAACAAATATTTTTCATTCATAAGTATAACTCGTGATAGAAGGATATATAACATATCATTTCTGTAAAAGGAATCTTATCTTTCGCGTCGTGCCATTTTGGCTTCGATTCATACTCATGCTAATCTCTAAAAATCACAGGTGGTTGATATTACGCCACAATATAAAAAATTTTTAGTGTCTCGAAATTAATAGGAATAAAGTAAAAGCTAATTACATAATATTGGAATAATTCAGATCCGTAGAAATTTTCATATTATCCGAGAACCGAGCGCATAAAGATATGTGAATCATACACTCGTTACTCGCTTTTGTAAGAAAGAAGGAAAATTGCAGCAGATTTTTAGTAGTTGCAAGCAAAAATAATGATAAACTGAAAATACCAAGACTTTTGAATTTGAAGTTGAGCCTATAAAAAATAATTACATGAATATGAAATTCAAATGTAAATTCTTCGAAGAACAATTATTTCTTAATTGTTATTCTGAAACCTAAAATTTTGAATATATTTGAGTTTCATAACAAGTTATTTTACATTTAATGAAATTATTAGAGATTGCATATTTCAAAGTTCGAGCTTGGAATTATAATCCTATAATTGTTGACAAATTATTATCAATGTAAAGCTCAACACTTGAATTTTTGTACCCCGATAACTACTATTTCATTAAAAATTTTATTGAAAATAGGTTTTTATATCGAATAAATCAAAAGTTAAGGTGATCGAATCAAATTCATTATTTTTAAAGAAAGCAAATTTTTTTACATTACCTGTTATTACCCAAAAATGAGTAAACCAAGTTTCGAACCGAAACAAGTGCGAACAATAAGTTCCTAGAAAATACCGATACGAAAATAATTATTATACAAGTTAATGAATTTTCATTATCGCATGTAAATTCAGAAAGTATCTCCGTCAGTCGTAAATATGTTAATCGCAGTCTCAATTAATGACTCATTTGACTTGTAAGGTTTTCATAAATAGTTACAGTGATTCGTATTTTCAATGTGTTTCTAAAAGTGAATTTATTTTTCAGATTGAAGGAAGTCGCTGAAAAAATCAACCGATATGGATTCGTAACACCACCAGCTCTAAGTGGTCTTAAGATTGCTGTGAAGAGAATTGTGGTAGGTCCGACCCATCTCGCTCTTCTCACAGAAGACAACAGAATTTGTCGGGTCGCCTTCACAGTATTATCGGACAGATTGGATTTGAGCAAAAATGAGCCTAACAGAAGGTACAAAACTCGTAGAATTATGTCACAGTTTCAGTTTGAATATTTCAAATTTATACTCATCTATTCAAAATTATTATTTGAAAAAAAGGGTTGTTATTTTTTAAAAATTCATCTTCGATGGTAAAACGTGAATACGTTTTCAAAGAGAAAGGAATATCCACTTAAATTTTTACGAAAAATTGGAAATTATTTTTTCTGTCTAAGGGTTGGAAAAAGGCTTTAAATTCTCTGGCAATATTATTTAATCTGAAATTTTTGAAATTTAGTATTCATAAAATTTCAAATATCGCATTTCCTCATTTTTATATTTAAAAATACGTAATTATCAAAGTGTAGCAACCCCGAAAATTGTCAGAAAAATCTGTGAAAAGCGTCAGCAGGTGAAAAAAAAATCTAAACTTACATTGTTCATAATTTTACAGTACAACAAAAAGTCATGTTGGCAATTCGAATTCAACACCAAGTGGAAGTGGAAGTGGAGGCAGTGGAAATCGTGCAGGAATTTCACGATCACGAGCTAGAATTATGCGTAGCAGTTCGGCTATTCGTGGTGGTGGTAGTAATGGAGGTAGTAGCGGTGGTAGCGGAAGAATTGGACCACCTGGTGTTATCATGGGTAGCAGCAGTTCCAGACCAATTGTTTCTGTTCCAGCTCCTTTCGTACCTGAAGATCTTATTACTCAAGCGCAAGTTGTCTTACAAGGAAAGAGTCGTAATCTCATTATTCGCGAGTTACAGGTAATTCCGAAGATAGGGTAAATTATATGATGGAGATTTTCCAAAAATATCAAATAAAATGTGGGAACCTATTTTTCATTTCACAGGAAACGTAACAGTCACTGAATTTTGTATGAAATACCTGCGAAATTCAATGATTGAAAAAATGTAAAATAAGTTTGAAAGGATTTTTTTAATATCGAATATTGTGCATCAACTCGGATCCAACACATTTTCAATTCCTAGTTGAAAATTGTGTTTCCGTGTAAACACCGAAGGATAGGCAATTTTATTTATAACATCGAGTGCTGTACATTTGCACAATAAATAACGAAACATTGTCAGTTTGGTATAAATAGCGGCATTATCTATGTAACAATATTCGCAGTAGAGAATTTATTCTAAAACAATGTTAATGCTCATAGAAATTTTCTTGACGATGTTACCAAATTGGCTTGCACTGTAAATTTGTCCTACTGAAATTTTTCAGGCTCCTATTTCAGTGAAATTCGATTAAAAAATTCAGATGAATCTAATTTAATATTTTAGAAAGTAGAAGAGATAACTATAGATCATACCAGTGGTTTTCCACTGAATTATTATAAAAACATTAAAAAAATAAAACGGCAATCCTGTTTTTGTATTTTTCTAATACTTTTTTTAGCATTGCTAAAACTGGAAACTTCCAAAATTTCGATTTTTTGTTTTGAATTCTACAGAATATTGTCCCATACGTTTTCCAAATGTCAAAATTTCTACAAGTTTTGAAAAAGAATTTGAAGATATTTTACAACATGAAAAAGTATAGGAAAGCGATATTTTAATATTACTTTTAAATTTTTGTAGCGTACCAATCTTGATGTAAATCTAGCAGTGAACAATCTTTTATCAAGAGATGACGAAGAAGGGGATGACGCTGAAGATGCGGCTGACAGTTATGTTCCCGAGGACCTGATATCTTTATTGGATGGCGGATTCGGTAACGAACATTCTGTCATTATCGATGCAGATTCCATGTTCTCCGAGGATATGTTCGGATACGCGGGCATTCGAAGGTAAGTTCTTAATTTTTGAAATATTCAATACAAGGAATACATTATTTCTTGAAAACTTTGATGTCGTAGAAAAATTTGTGCGATTTTGTAACACTGGAGACATTTCTACTTGCGTTTCAGTCGAAGTTCTTCGCGACGACTTGGTAATGACAGAGAAGGCGAACGTTCGACAGAACGTGTCGCAGATCGTGATAGTTTCAGCCGGTGGAGAGATCGCCAATATTACGGCCCGAAACGTTGGCTAGAAACTGCTTTGAAAGATTCCTGGGAAAAAGATCCTGGTACGGAGCAATTTTATTTATTATAACTTTCTTCGCTTCGACATTTCAACAATTTCGTTAGAAGAATTTTTAAAATTTTAGTAATTAATAAAAAAAGGGGATTTTTTCTATTAAAAAAAAGATATTGCAACCATTAAAAAAATACAAAAAAAACATTTACACCAAAATTAAGATTTTAAAAGTCAATGCATTAATTAGTTTCAAATTTTTTTGTTCATTGGATAAAAAACTGAATTTTGTTTCTGCGTGAATTGATAATTCAGATTAAAATTTCTTACTTTTTTTTGTAACAAATATAATTTTTAACTGTTTTATTAAAAAATCCAGATTTAGTCAAATACAAAAGTGGTAACATTTTTTAGTATCAAAGACGAGTTATAAATATAATTGATCCCTTGATTCCATAAACCATTTTTTTTTAAATATCGGTGCGAAGTATTAAAACTGTAATTTATCGTAGATTACATTGCCAACTATTAAGTAGACTATAAATACTAATTATGCTTACGTCAAATGATTTAAAAAAAAACATAAAATGAATGTATTTCAATGCGAGAGCTACGTACAAAAAAATCTACTTAAATTATAATGGAATTGTAAATTTCATTAATAAAAACGTAACAATGCATTTTCTTTCTAATTGCAGATAATAAGAAAAAAGAATTGGCTTCGCAAAGTCCACTTTGGATCTCCGAGGAACTGGAATGGTGGCATGAAAGAAATGGAGAACCAACATCCCCTCGTTTCTTGCATATCGCTGCCCTTTATAGCGAGCTTATTGCTGTTTCTGCAACTGGGCAATTGTATCAATGGCGATGGGCTGATCCTGAACCTTACAAACACCCAGAGGTAAGTTTAGCTAAGCAGTTTTAACCCTTAATGGTCACCCGGGGTCAAAATGACCCCAACGGAAACTTTAACTAGAATTACTATAAGTTATTGGCGCCCGATCGGTCTAGCCTTCCCTCTAATAGTGCTTTGGGATTTCCTTTGTAAGATAAGATTAACATCAGGAAAACCCTCTTCAAATGTCAAAATAAATACCTTTTTTGAAGCACCCACTTTGAAGTTATTTTTTTTATACACTCTGATATCTCAAGAATATCACCCTAAAATTTTATGAAAAAATATTAAAAATTGCCAGAGTTATGATTTTTTTAGTAAAAAATGGTATTTTTTACAGATTGCCTCCTTCCTGATTTTTTTTCGCCATTTTGAAAATTTGATAAACATTTTTTACGATGCTGATTCTCATTCTAAAACGTTCAAACTAATATCCTGAATTTTTATGAGTCGCTCGGAATGATATTGGCAACGTGGTAATTGTTTAAACATGGCTGGGGTCATTCTGACCCCGTGTGAGCAATACGTTATTTGTAGAACGTGTGACCATTAAGGGTTAAGCGTCGTATGGAGTAAATTTGTATAAAAGAATTTTAACGAATGTTTCTTTCGATTTAGAATCCCAACATTCATCACCCGAAAACACTGTCATTGGCCCTGGCTAGTGAAAAGATCATCAACATCTCGGCAACGGCTATTCGTTGTTCCGTGAGCACAGAGAGCGGCAAAGTTGCCACCTGGCTTGACGAGCTTTTGGGACACGTTGCCTCGCGCTTGGAACACCCTGCACAAACTTTCACGGAATTCACATTGGACAAAATCGTTTCTCTTCATACTTGCGCTCTTTACACTGTTGCTAGACTCGAGAGTGGAGCACTTTATTGGTGGTAAGTATTAAATTGTCCAAGTCCAGAAATAAATTGTGTGATATCGAGAAAATATTTTGTTAACGAGTAAAATCGTTTTTTTTTTCTGGTCGACATTTGTGAAAACTTTCTCAAAAATTAACACCATGCCGTCCGGTGGCACCACGTTGGGGGTGCCATGCGAAAACTATCGGGCAAGCGCCGGTGGCACCACATTGGTGTCGTACACCAAGATTTATACCGGCGCCAAACGAAAGAATCTCGATCAAACGCGCGGACGGCAGTGTTGAAATAATTCCGAAATTTTTTAAGAATATTTTCCATTAAAGTAATAGAATTTCAATTGATGCCTTCAACTGGTTTAACTTTCAGGGGAGTCTTACCCTTCGCACAACGCAAAAAGTTATGGGAGAAGCATAAAGCTAAATCTCGAAAACACAGACCTACCCTCCTTTTAACGGACATAAGTTACGGAACGCACGTTTGTATGAAGAACAGCCCCATATATCAACCAGGAGCAATAGGTACGTCCAGTTTCTGGTATAATTAGTAACTATTAGCTTTTTAATCGATGAGATTAACGTGTTTGGAGGATATTATATAACAAAATTTGAACATTCTTTTTTTTATCACTGAAATCGATTATTGTGTTTTTAGAGTTATGTAACACTCTAAGAACTTAATTAATTATTTATTAATTATTACTTAAATTAATTATTATTGCTCTTAATTAATTAACGATACAATCTAAGTCTTAATTTAATTCTTTCTCTGTGAAAGAAACTTACATATACTTTTTTCCAAACTGAATTGAAACCAAAGCTTCGTTGTTTAAATTTTTAAATTAGGTTTACAACACAACAATTCTGTATCGTATGAAAAATATCACTTTGTATACATTTAAAAAATTTTTTCTTAGGCTTTACCATAGCAAATGGAGTCCCAAAAGTTGGTCAGTTACTAACAGCTGCGTGGAACCTAGACGCCACATGCCGATTCAAAATTTTGCCAGCGGGTGCTTTGATAAACACCCCTAGTGAGAAACGCGAACCCAATGCTAACACCAACAGCGGAACGTCGAGCAAAGCAAATCATAAAGAAACTGCCGATAGACTTGATATGCCACCGCCACCGTCACCGGCTTCAAGTACTTGCAGCGATAGCGGAAGTATAACTACGAGCCACAGTAAGATTGCTTTCTACAATCTTATTTAGACTTATTTTTATTTGTTAGACTTTTTTCTTAGAATTTTGTTGTTCGAATTTCGCCAGTTTAGCGTATTTGAAGACAGATATTTTTTATGGGGTCCTGGCGAGAAAAAGGTGCGATTAGTCGTTGATAAATAAATTTAATGGCGATTCTAAATTCATAAAAAATTACTTTAATCCTCGTTAGTTGACCAAAAGTTATTGTTAATGTTTCAATTTGAAATTGTTTCTAAAATTGCACAATTACAATATTTGTTCCTCTAAGATGACTAAAAATGCAGAAAACGAAACAATCAATATAAGAGAAGGAGAATTTGTTTGTAAAAATGTATTTGAGAGGAAGGATTCTGCTGAAAATTGGATTAAAATTTTAATTGAAATTTTTCAGAACGTCAAAAACGTTTACAACTCAGAAATGAAGGTGAGCCAGAACGAAAAGATACGGAAGATTGGCAATTGAAAGACGTTGTGTTTGTAGAGGATGTGAAAACTGTTCCAATCGGTAAGCAATTAATTTTTTTTTTTCTTATCCTTATAAAGCTGTGATTCAAAATATAATATAACGATTATTAATTATATTTGCAGGAAAAGTAATAAAAGTTGACGGGTGTTACGTTGCCGTGAAATTCTTCTCCAAAGATTCGAAAGAAAAGGAAAAGGAATCCAAGGAAAAAGATTTCATCACTTCAGATTTCAAAGATCTAACTGCTGAAGAATTAATTAAGTTACTTGCCGATTGCCGACTTCTGAGGAAAGACGAGTTGCAGGTAATGCAGAAAAAAAAAGTCGTAAAAGTTATTGCAAAACTGTTAAGGTCATTTAAGTTTAATAATTGAATGTCTATTATTAATTTAAAATAAAATGGAATTTTTATTTTTACAAATTGAAACGTAAAAAAATTATGAAGTTCGAGAAGTCAGAATCTTATATTCCATTTCAATTTCTAACAAAACCGATCTCTTAGTTTGAATCTCACGTAGATTTCTGAATTTAAAAACTTAAAAAAAGATCGGTAAAAAATTGTACAAAAAACATTTTGTTTTCCATTTTGAACAAAAAATTCATAAAGTTATTCCCAATAGGTTATTAAATCATCAGTGAATTCGCGAACTCCAGAGTGTTTCCAACGACTGCCTCGGCGAGTAAACATTCCTGAAGGTCCTAATGATAGTTTATTGGCAATATCTGCCGATGGACAAGGTAAATATTTAATATTTAAAATAATTTCATCCCAAAGTACAATTTTATCGTTGGAAATTGTAAACTTTTTTCGAATTTTTCTAAACGATTTATTTTAAATAAAATAATAACTCATAAAATTTCAGGTATTCACGCAATCTTGAAGAGTGGCAACAAACTAAGTTATGTAATATACAATCTGCATACTGGAAGATACATACAGGATTGCTTTATTCCTTCCGATATCTCCTCTTTCCTTGGATTACAACCACAAAATATCAATTTAACAAGTGCCGGAGAGGTAAGTCAGTTTTTTATATTTTTTTTTCTATCGTACATTTACAATTTGACTCTTGAAAATAATAGTTTTGTGTTCAAATAATATTAAAGCACCTCGAAAAACAATATTAGTTAGCCCATTTTTTTTAATATTAAAAGGATTGCAATGGCAATGCATTTTGCATTGCAAGAGATTTGGAGAATTAAAATTGATTGACTATTATTTTCCTTGTTCATTTACAGAATACCGAATGTTCAATGATACTTCGTGACGGCAACAACACAATTTATCCAATAGCCAAAGATTGTGTAGATGCAATTCGCGATCCAAATTGGCTAGATTTGGCGCCAGTGCTCTGCATTGGTGCTTCAACCATTCCCATTCCAGGATGCTCCAACTCTTCGAATTTAAAGAATCAGGTTGCGGTAATCGCTTTGGTGTTCGATAATCTTTTGCTTATGCCACGCATTCTGAGATGCGATTACGAAGGAGTCAAACAGATCTTCACCAACCTCGAACACGATCTCAGTAAGTAAAAACGAAGATTTGATTTTTTTTTTGTGCCATTTTATTTTTCTGCAATTTTTTTTTTCGTGCGGTATGTGAATATCGAGAAAAGAAAAGTCCCATAACAGAAAAACGCGTAAAAAAGGACCGCACAAAAACAGGTTTGAGTGTATTAAATAATAAACGACTACCCCAAAAAAAAATACATGGTAAACCTTAACTAATTTTCGCTAATTTCGAAATAATTTATAATAAAAAAGAATTTGTGCAAACAATATGGGATTTTGGGGGGGGGGATCGTTAAGTTATTATTGCGGGCCACTACTATTAATTCGAGTATATTCTTATTCTAGAGAAGAGATTTACTTAATTCGATATTCGTTTTAAAAAAAAGCGAGAAAACTGATTTTTAAATAATGTAATAAAAAAAATTGTGTAATTTCTATACAATGTAATTACAATTTATTTTCATTTTAAAGAAGGGAGTCCTGGACAGATGCAAGCAATACTATCTGAGCGTTGCGATGGTAATCGAAACATTCTACACGCCTGCGTTAGTATGTGTTCCCCGACATCCAATAAGGAAAATGAGCAGAGTAAGTAAACTCAATACGTTTTTTTTTTTGAGGATTTACTCTTTTCTAAAAAAAATATGGCACGAAATCATTTTTTTCTTCCCAAATCTGATAAAGGCCCCCCAGGCATTTATTTTCGCAAATTTGTTTCCCAAAGCATTTGAATTTTTTAGCTTTACGGGACAACTTGGATTCTGATCGTGAAGATAGAAATGTAAAAGTAAAGAAATTTCGTGGAATCCTTTCGTAATTTTTTTATTCCAAATCTTAACAATATTCTTACCAAAGGTGTCAAAGGACACCTTTTAGAATTTGAATCTCTTTGAAATCTACAAACGGGAGGTGCTTAGTAGAGCAATTATGCGTCTGTATAAAAAAATTTGGTATTAATTAAGAAAATCTATTTTAATTACAATTTTATATTTTTGGTTTTGGATTTTTGCGACGCGAAATTCAGTTCTTTTTTTTTATTGAGCTTTATTCTAATATGTGACAGGCATTGAACGTGAATTAGTAACGAATACAGTTGACAGTAACTCAGCGCCGATCGAAGAACCAATTCCAACGCTGAGTTGGCCACCCGAAGCATTTGACAACACATCCGGTGAGGAAGATAGTTTACTGAGTATAGGTGCTGCAAGCATTTCAATGATGAATAAAAGTGGTAAATTAAACCCTTCTATTTCGAAAATATCGATGATATTATTTAACGAAACAAAATGAAAAGAACAAGAATTTTTGTTTGGTTTTTCTTTTTTTTTCATTCTTCAACCAAATTTTTGACCGCGTCTAATATTTTTCTGTTTCCGGCTGACATTTATTAGGAGCTGCTGCTGCATCAAGTAACACTTACATTGTGGATTCTGCCGAGAGACGCAGCAATGCTTTATCCATTCTCAAGTACATCTGCGAAAATCCAGTCTTGGCTCCCCATTTAAAAGAACTACTTACTGTCAGGTATGAAAATGGATATTATCTTATAACATTTTTTCCCTACCAAGCATTTATTCCATTTAACTGTAATTTTTATTTTCCTTCGTTGCCTCGTGGTTTTTTAGTTCATAATCAATTGTAATTAAAGAAAAATGTCGTTTAAGTACAGAGACGAAGAGAAAATAAGAAATTAAAAACGCAACGTTTTCTCAGAATTTGGTATACGAGAGACTTGACCGACTTTGAAATTTCATGATAATTTTTCAGAGACGCGCAAGGACAAACGCCACTAATGCTCGCAGTTTCCGTTCGAGCATATCATGCAGCTTTGATTCTTCTGGACACGATTCAACGTGTTGGTAGAGATGGCAAAGATTGTTCCGCAATGATTCTACCACCAGATGCAAGTCCTGATCTGTCCCCTTTGTTCGTTACCTGTTGCAACGATACCTGCAGTTTCACCTGGACCGGAGCTGAACATATTAATCAGGTATGAATTTGCAAATTTTAACAAAATATATTTTTTAAACTATTATTGGGTTGGCAACTAAGTAATTGCGGGTTTTGTCATTTATTTGCATTGAAAACTCGGCAATTGCTTAGTTGCCAACCCAATATTACTCATTAATTTCGCATTGTTAATCAGTATTATTTATTATTAATCTAAGGCGTTTATTCGATTTAAAAAAAAAAATTTATTGTATTCAATTTTTTCTAAAATTTCGAATTCAAATTCTTATTATTTGTTTTTTATTCAATTTTTTTAATTCACTTTTCAATTTTTTATTCAATGTTAGTGAACTCATGGCAATTATTAATGTCTCATTTTTGTGGTTTTTTTTTGTTTACATAGGACATTTTCGAATGCAGAACTTGCGGGCTAACTGGATCCCTGTGCTGCTGCACAGAGTGTGCAAGAGTTTGCCACAGAGGTCATGATTGTAAGCTAAAACGAACGTCCCCAACTGCCTATTGCGACTGTTGGGAAAAATGCAAATGTCGAGCACTCATAGCTGGACAGAAGAGTGCTCGGTACGATCTGCTATGTCGTCTCGTAATAAATACAGATCTTGCTACGAAGATTAATTCAAGGTGTGTATTTAATACTTAATATTATTTTTATTGAATTTTTTTTTTCCTTCAGTTGTTGGATAATTATTATATTTGGAATAAGATAACATAAATTGACTTTTAATTAAATTCGGATAAGTTTCATAGCCAATAGTTAGGAGATCGAATAGTTTCAGATCCATTCTTGAAGAATAAAATTGATTTTGCTGATAAAAATTAGAGGTTTCCTACGAAAATGTGAAAATTTCGTCCTAATGTAACATAATTTGCTATTAATTAATTAGTTAACTGACAAACCCTTCACACCTGATGCATATTGTAACTTTCAAATTTGTTTCAAAATAATCTGTAGGTTCAGCACAGCATATAAATGTCAATAAATAAATGTAAATAAAATGTTAATAAACAAATTAAAGTAAATAAAAAATATAAGTAATTAAATGTAAATAAAAAAATTAATGTAAAATGAAATCCAAACCAGAAATTACTGTTTTAATGAATATTTTTGGAAGAAAACGATTAGATTCGTTCGTTTTTTCGCAAATTAATTCAACATCTACGCAATTTAAATGTTTAGATCTTGAAAATTGATTTTCCATTTTTCATTCTTCCAGGGGAGAGAGTATTTTGTTGTTCTTAGTTCAGACGGTAGGAAGACAATCAGTAGAACAACGACAGTTTCGTTCAACACCTCGTCAGCGTTCTACATCTGCAAGTCGTAAAACACCTTCTTCCGATGGTAAGTAACGCAAAATCTCACCATTCCACAATTTTATTTTGTCGAAACATTCATTGAAGTTAAAAAAAAGTAATTTATTCCCTGAGACGCTGATAAAAACAGATGCGCAATTATTTATTCGAATTTTTTACGCAATTGGCAAACTTTAGTTAAATATTGTATAATTTAGTTAAATATCCAGGTCACAGGTTTATTTTTCCACGTGTCACTTTATCGCTTAAAAAAATACTAGAAAAATACAAAAATAATTATTTTGTCTTGGTTTACAAGATTTGATATTAAAAAATAATTTCAATTCAATTTAAATATTTACTAGAAATTTGATAATTAATTATTTTGTCTCGGTCTTACAAGATTTGATATTAAAAATAATTTCAGTTCAATTGAAATATTTATTAGGAAATCGAATTGCCAAAAATTAATAACACCTAAAAATCTCGTGTTAAATATTGTGTTAGAAGACAGTTTGGTGCGAAGAAAGTTATGTTTGCGTGTTCAGTAAATTATTAATCAATTGTTTCAGGTTTATGCGCGGAATCAGACATGCCAGACCATGATTTGGAACCACCTCGATTTAGCCGAAGGGCTCTCGAAAGACTTTTGAACGATTGGCCTGCAGTTCAATGTATGATCATGTCAGGAGTTTCCGAGAATACAAACGACCAGTTATTTGGAGATCAAGGACAAGCCTGTCGCCAAAGTGGTACCGCTTTACTTGACAAGTTCACCCATTCTTTGCTTATTAAATGTGGTTCGGAGGTAATTGAGTCATTTTTTTATTTAATTTATAAGAGGAATCTCAAAAAATAGGTACCACTAGAATTAGAATAAAATGGCTAGGTTTATTATTCATTTATTATTTATGAAGATAGAGTTGCTGAAATATGATGAAAAAATCGGAACTTATTAACCATTAATGGTCACCCGGGGTCAAAATGACCCCAACCGAAACTTTAACTAGAATTACTATAAATTATTGGCGCCCGATTGGTCTAGCCTTCCCTCTAATAGTGCTTTGGGATTTCCTTTGTAAGATAAGATTAACGTCGGGAAAACCCTCTTCAAATGTCAAAATAAATACCTTTTTTGAAGCGCCCACTTTGAAGTTATTTTTTTTTTATACACTCTGATATCTCAAGAATATCAACCTAAAATTTTACGAAAAAATATTAAAAATTGCCAGAGTTATGATTTTTTAAGTAAAAGATGGTATTTTTTACGGATTGCCTCCTTCCTGATTTTATTCGCCATTTTGAAAATTTGATATAAATTTTTTGCGATGCTGTTCTCTTTCTAAAAGGTTCAAACTAATATCCTGAATTTTTATGAGTCGCTCGGAATGATATTGGCAACGTGGTAATTGTTTAAACATGGCTGGGGTCATTCTGACCCCGTGTGACCAATACGTTATTTTTAGAACGTGTGACCATTAAGGGTTAATATTGGGGGTCATTAAGGGTTATAATAATTAATAAAAAAAATAGAGACTTATAAAATCAGGAATAGAAACTATGGTATTTTTAATTTAATTATTGAAACCAAATTAAACATGCCTATTAAAATTATCAAAAGGGAAAATTGTGTTTCATCTTCATCGAATATAACTTTACTCACAATTAAAGTAGAATATTGAAGACGTTTCTAATCACAAAAGTTGCTTCAAAATTTTTTTTTGTTTTCTAATCCGCGAAAACTTTATATTCGTCCTTTAATTTATTTCTAAATTAAAGGACGAATAATATTTTGACGCTACTGTGGCTATACCGTTGCATTTTAAACCGCCAATATTATTATTAACACTTTCTTTTTTTTTCATATCTTGAAAGTAATCTCGCATAGCTGGAAAAATTATTTAAACACTAGTATTATGTATCAATTTTTAATTTATTCGCGCATAATGTCAAAAAAGTTGAAGATTTACTTAATTATTCATAAGAAGAATATTTCTTGTACAAAAAGAAACAATATAATTTCGCTTGTTTTGGAATTCTAGTAAATATACAAAAATTTGTATTTCAGATGTTGGATACTCTGCTTTCAACTCTCATACGTGAATTGCAAAATGAATCTGTTCCGGGACGGCAAGAAGAGGCGAATAACGTTGCTCGACGATTTGTTCGATCAGTCGCTCGCATTTTCGTCATCTTTACCATTGAGATGGCCCCCAATACCACTAAACGAAGAAGGTACAGTCTAAAATATATTATTATAACTAGAAATTCCTAGCTCGAAATCTTCCAAGATTCAACAAAGAATTCGTGTTTTTTTTTCCCCTTCAAAAATTGATTTTTCAAACATATTATTGCCATTTAAATTCTTTAATGCGTCGAACTTCCTGAAAAGTTAACGTCCTAAGCCTTTTGGAATGCTACGTTTGTTACAGTGCCAATCAGGCTTCGCAGCCACTCATGAAGTGTCGCAGAGTCTTTCAAGCTTTGATCAAACTAGCGGTGGAAGAACTTTGTGAAACCGCAGATTCTCTAATAGCACCTGTAAGACTCGGAGTTGCCCGACCAACGGCACCGTTTACTTTAACAAGTTCCGCTATGGAAGTGATCAATGGATCGGAGGAACTTTTCTCGATAGAACCTTTGATACCACACAGTGGTGTCAGTGCACAAAGTCTGGACACCGGCTTACAAACTCAACAAGCGAACAACAACATCGCTATTGCCAGAGATGTTTCCGCTATGGACGAAACTGAAGGAGGCGAAGGTATCTCAGGCATTTTAATTGATAATAACATTGCCCCTGGACAATTGAGTAATCGTTTTAATCCTGATTTGAATTTTAATCCAAACTACAAATGCAAAAATATAGAATTTTAATTAAAATGGATTTTCTTAATTAATACCAAATTTTTGACAGACGCAAAATTGCTCTACCAAGCACCTCCCGTTTGTGGATTTAAAAAAAAAGAGAAAATTAAACCTCGAAAATAATTCCAAAAGGTGTCTTAGGAAATAGTGTTGAAAAATATGTAGAAATAAAAAATTCTACAGTTTTAGCAACTCAAGAGATTGTGTAAAAAATAGTTTTTATTTTTGTTGAATTTCTTTTGTAAAATCAATGATTCGCAAAGTTAACATTGAATCAGCTGATAGGAACTCATAAAAAAATCCCCAAAATTCATAGCGTTCTTCCTTTTACCAGACCAGGGTTGCAAATTATTTAAATTAAAAATTTTCCATTGTTCATTTTAAATAAAATTTAAAATTATAAGTTCCTGAATTATTAAATTTTTTAAAAATTCATAATCGAAGTAGTATTAATTAATCATTTTTTCAAAAATGCATTAATGGAATTTTCTCAATTATCCAGTTTTCCACAAATACATTAATTGAATTTTTTAAATTATTTTGTTCTCGAAAAATGCATTAATTAAATTTTTGTTAATTACTCATTTTTTCAAAAATGCATTAATTGAATTATCTTAAAAATTTATTCATTTAAAAATCAAATAATTAAATGTTACAACTTTTACTTTTCAAGTAAATACATGAATTGAATTAATATAAATTTTTTTGGCGTTGTATTTTTACGAAAGTGTAAGAATTAAATTTTTCACAAGATTTTTAAGAAATGCTGGAATGAAATTATCAATATTTTTGTGAATTTATTAGATTTACAAACTTATACTCAATGAAAACATCTGGTGATGTATAAAAAAAAAAATTTTTAAATTAACTTTCTAAAGAAATTTTGATTTTACACTGCAGTAGATTTTACGGCGTTATAAAATGCAAAAATCGAATGTTTCAAATTAACGCATTTTTAAAAAAATGCAAAAATTAGGTGATTGACATTTACTATTTTTTAAAAAAATGCATCAATTCAGTCTTTCAAAATTATTAATAGATTAAAAATGCAAAATTAATCCGTAAAAAATTGCAATTTTTTAAATAATGCATTAATCGAATTTTTTGAATTAGTCATCGAACAAACAATTATTAATTAAGGCAATTATTTTCATGCATTTTCGACAAAATTATTGATTGAAATATTTTTCAATTAAACATTTGTAATTTAATTGTTAATTAAATCAAAAATTCATTATTAAAATAATGCATTTTTTGCAACTCTGTACCAGACAAGTGTGTCTCCAATGCAAGTATTAATTTTTTTTTCTTTATCGATTATATTTATTAACAGAAGTACCGATGGACATGGACGGAGATATTAGTGAACACGAAGAGCCGGGAAACCTTCCAGGCACTGTCGGACAACCACTCGGTGAAGTTGACAGCAATGCAGGAGGCATCAACGAGGAACAGGCCGGAGACGGTGAATCCGACACGGAATTGGATCTTTTGGCCGAAGCTGAAACGGAATCCGATTCGGATGACAATCATAGCAATCAAGATACAGCGTCTGCTCAAAGAAGCGTCCAAACTGGAGCTACCGCTGGTTCCGACGGTGGTATGGGTTCCATCTTGCTCTTCCCCGAAGACGAGTCCGGAGAATCGAGCCAACAAGAAGACGACGAAAGCGAGGCTGGGGAAACCGATGAACAGGACAACGAGGAGTTTCAGATTGGGGAAGAACAGCTCGAAAGAAGAAGGTGGGGTTAAATGAACTAGTCAATTTCGATGAAAATGGAATTTTAACTCTTAACGTTCATACAGGGGTCAATCTGACCCCAACGACAAAAATACTCGCTGTAAAAAAGCTGTTGGAAAATTTAACTTGCAACTTTTACAGAATAGCACTAAACCCTTATTTTCGGAAATCTAATTATTTATGAAGGTGAAATGTAATTTTCTAATGAGACAAAAAAATTCCTAAACTACTTTTCTTTCTAATATTATTTACGTTAAAATGAATGATTAAAAAAAATTCATCTTTTTAATTGAAAAAAAAAATATATTTCTTGTTTAGCGGATCCTCTGGACATTTGCATAGAAACAATTTGGCACCGATCTCGATGCAATGGGCGATTCGCAACCGTGAAGCGAGCACCCGTACAGCTGGTTTACGCGTCACCGGTGGCAGCAATTTAGTTTTCATCGACCCCACGTCCTTACGACGTTCAACTGCAACATCTGCAGTAGCTGCGGCACAGGAACCGATTACCATGGGAACTACGGCTAGCTGTTTAGCGAGAGCGTTTGGTATTGTCATTCGGCAAATTGCCGATCTCCTGACGATGATGCAAGACTATAAAACCAGCGCCCCGAACTTACCCTGGGCCATCGACATCTCCTATCAAGACGCTGTTAATCTCCAGGTAAAAAAAAAGATGAACATGTATCATTTATACCATTTCATGTTAAATTTATAAATATATAAATTTATAAATATATAAATAAAAATATTTGAAGTTATAATATAATTTAAATAATTATATAATATTTAAAATGAAGTACAGAAAATTATTTTAATTTTAATTACGGTTATATTAGCCAATAAAATTATAATTAATAAAATTCGTGCCAGCAATTGCGGTTAAACAAATAAAATAAGTAAATATTTAAATGTATGCCTCGAGTGACGTAAATTAGATTAACCATTGACTTTAATCTAGAATTTACGCAATTTTCTTCTCCAGTTTTCCAATAATTACAATCTTCTTTGTTTCAGTTGTACCTAGAAAACCACTTGAAACCAACTTGGGATTGGTTGTTGACCGTAATGGACGCCACAGAAGCTCAGTTACGTTTCGGCGTATCTCTGACAAGAAGTGCAGATCCCACGCATCCGGAACATCCTCTAAACAACGCGCCTTCATTGTCGGGTGGAAACTTTACAGGTTTATTAAATTCCGCAGCTCTTTCTTTAACGTTACAAGGAAGTAGTGGTCGAAATCCACGTAGTGGAATTGCTGCTAGTTCAAATATTTCAACCCCACAAGGTTCTACGAGATTAACAGTTGGTTTTGAAGGTGTAGGAGAACCACCTCGTACTAATAGAGAACGCGAAGGTGGAGATGCGCATTCAGCACGACGTGAATTCTTATCATATTGTTTATCTTTAATGCGAGCTCATAACGGAGAACACCGAGATAGTTTGCCGGTTTTAGACGTTTCTGCATTGAGACACGTCGCATACGTTTTCGATGCTTTGGTCTACTACATGAGGTCCTTAGCCGAACCTATTACCTCTCGTGGAGAATCGCCGAAAGAGTCTTACTCGAATTGGAACGATCAGGTGTGATTTATTCCCGGTTATGTAATCCTACAGTTGCAAATTTAAACCCGGTCGTTGGGAATCATTTTGAAAATATTCTTTCGTTTTTTTCTTTTTCTTTCCTTCATTTTTTCCATTTTTCGAAATTTTATTTTCTCATTTTTTTCCTTATTTCCCCCCCTTTTTATATTTTATTTCTTGTAATTTTTTGTAACACTATGCCGTCCGGTGGCACCACGTTGGTGCCATGCGAAAACTATCGGGCGAGCGCCGGTGGCACCACCTCGGTGTCGTACACAAAGATTTGTACCGGCGCCAAACGAAAGAATCCCGATCGGACGGCAAAGTGTTAACGATTGTTTCTGAAATAATCCAAAACCTTTTTTTTCCACCAGGATGAAAATGATAACGAAGAAGGCGAAGAAGACAATCTACCAAGTACGAACGCCATGGAAACAGATTCCGTGGAATACCCGGATTTGTTGCAAGTCCCAATGTGTGGAACCGGAAATAATGCGACACCTAAAGGCAGAAAACATCCATTTTTGCAAAGATCCGATTCGACTTTATGTTTGGGCTGTCCACCATTGGACCCATTTGATACCGTTATGAGCGAAGCTTTACCTTTAGCGGATCAACCGCATTTATTACAGCCGCATTCGAGACGCGAAGATTTGTTTGGCGTTCCAAGACAACCCGCAGCGAATGGCAATAGTTCCAATCCCTTGGAAGGATTGCCAACAAGATTAGGACTTTCCGCTCGCAGCGCTGATAATCAGAAACCCTCGATTATACCGACGTTCAGTCCAGTTATTCAAGGGCCAAGTTCCAATTCAATGGAACATCGTAGGAGTCCGATTTGTTCCGAACCGGGACCCAGTAAATTCACGGTAAGACTCGTAGACATTTGTAAAAAAAAAAGTACATAGTTATAAAAAATCGGCAGAAATTCTATTTTTTGTACCATCGAATTATTTTGTAGTGGATTAAAAGTTATACTTATTATTTTGAAACTTATTTTGTTAAACTCATTGAAACATATTGTACAAAATTAATTTTGAATTTATATAAATCAAAGAAAAATAATGGATTTTATGTATTCATATTGTTTCAAAAGAAGTTTCGAGTACAAACAAACGAATAATGTAAAAAAATAATCTATTTCTCTATTTAACAATTTTTCCCGAATATACCGGATTTTTAAATGTTTTATTTATTTTTTTTTTTTTTCAGGAGAGACCAAAACAATTCAATCATGCAGAAACTCCATCGGTTGTGACTGAACAAATCGATCGAGCTCCAATTATCGTCTCACCGCCAAATCAAAATGATTCTTCTACTTTAAAAGCGAAAGATGTTTGCAAAGCCAGCAGAAGTGTCATCGTAAGAGCTGGAAGTGTTTCGGTAAGGACATTTCTACAATAATTTGCATTATTGCTATATGTGGTATAATCCTATTTTATCATTTAAAAATTATTTTTCAATTTATGCACTTTTCAACTTTTTTTTTCATCATTTTTATATTTAGTGTTTTCTAATTTTTTGGTTCTTTTAAAATTTTCTTTTTCAAGGATTTTGAAAGATTTTTGTAATTTAAAAGACAATAAACCCTGTATTTTAATTTACATGAAAAATATATAAATATATATAAAATATATATTAATTTGGAAACTTAATCTAATTAAACTTAAATTAAATTTTGTAAATCTGTAGTTTAAAGACTAAATATTTTTTTAAGCTAATTTGTGATATCAAAAAAATTATGATGGAATCAAAACCACTTTTTTTATATCATTAATTATCTTAAAAAATTACAAATATTTTCAATTCCTGAAAAATAAAAATATAAGAACCTTCGAAAAATTGTAAAACCATCCATTTAAAACATTGAAATTCACGCCAATTTGGTTCCAATTGTTTTAAAAATTATAAACACTTTCTCTTAAAAAAAAAGGGCGAAATTTGTCAGGATTTCGACACACGTAGATTCTGTAAAAATATCATACATGTATTTTTATATTTCATTTAGGAATCAGCAAATAAAGTAGGAGCTCCAGAAGTGATGGTGGTGCCTACGGTAGAAACCCAGAATGTATCGGAAGAGGTCGATGCAGCTGCAACGAATCATGAAATCTCAGCACACGAAACAGTTGAGACGAGTCCAGTCGAAGCTTCAAGAACAGTTTCTACAATTGGATCTAATATATCCCATAATATTCTACTTGGACGTTGGAGATTATCACTAGATTTATTCGGACGCGTCTTTATGGAAGATGTCGGACTGGAAGCGGGATCTGTTGTTTCTGAACTTGGTGGTTTCCCCGTTAAAGAAGCGAAGTTCCGTCGTGACATGGAGAAATTAAGGAACGCCCAACAGAAAGATATAACTCTATCCAAAGTAAGGACCATATGAGGGACTTGAAAAATATTGCAATATATTTAACCCCTTGACTGCCAAGAGGAAAGATTTTTGTTTTTTTTTTCCGGAATTCGCCCAAAGAGACAAAAAAAATGAAAATCTTTGCCCAATTTTCCTTTTGCGTTACTAAAAAATAAAAAAACAATAGAAATTTGGATTTATAGAAAAATATATGGCTCAAGGGGTTAAAATGTTAACTATATATATCTGTTTTAGGTATTTTGAATATAAATTTTAATTTTATTTGTCTTAATTTCTTGCCTAGAGCTGAATAGAGTCAATAAATAATATTTTTAATCGAAAGAGCGAAATTTTTAAGTTTTAGCAATAATTTGAAAAAAATTTGATGAAATTACAATGACAGCGCAAGTGTTAAACAATTCGTAAATAATTCTTTTACAGGTCGAACGGGACAGAACACAGTTACTCGTACAAACTATGAAAGAATTGAACACGCAATATAATTTGTACAACAGAAGGGCTTCTAATACACCGCCGTTGGCTGTAAATCGTGTTAAAGTGACATTTAAAGATGAACCCGGAGAAGGATCTGGAGTAGCAAGAAGTTTCTATACAGCCATCGCAGAGGTTTGTACATAGGAGAAAAAAAAAGCAAATCTATACGATTGAGTAATATACAATTTGATATTATTTAAACAAGATCAATAATGATAATTCGCAATAATTTGGCGAAAAATTCTAACTGAATTCCAAGTTAACAAATTTTCAATTTTTTTTTAATACAATAATTTCAACAATTGTCTCCTGCTTTAATTATTTTACGTTGTTCGGAAGCTTGTAATTTATTTATATGCGATTCCTTATTTATAACATTGCAAGATTATAATTATCGTTGACAGTATGACAGAAGTATGCCAGTTGATACAAAAAAAAATAATAATTTTATAATTTCTTATATTTTCAGTAGTAGAAATTAGAATTATTTAAAATTTCTACTACATTTGAAAATAAAATACGATTTATCTTTGCTGGCTGGTTTTTAACTCAGATTTAATTTAACACGAGAAACCTGATATTTTTCATAAAAATAATTTTAATATTCTTAACATTTATTTGAACATCTAAATTAGTTTTAATTAGGATGTTTGAATAAATATCACGGTAATCTATCTGTTAAACAGTGCAGATTGTTTAAGGAGAGGCGGGTGGGGATGTTGCTAACACAATTCGCAAATCTATGTATCGATAGTTTTCCTAATTTTGTATTTGCTGATTTTTTTTTATTTCCACTACATATTTATCATTGTGATTAAAAAAGAAAGAAAATTGAGAAACTTAATTCGGAATTTCAATTTGGAGACTGTAACAGCGACATTTATTTCTGAATTATTAAATATTTATATTTATAATAAAAACAAAGTGGAATTTAGAAAGTTTCAGATGACTTTAAAATTCCACTGTAGTTCTAAGTAAAATGGAGAACCTTAACCATTAAAATAAACCTAAACCATTTAATATTTAATAAAATGCTTATTAAATTTTTATTTTTCCGGCTTTCTTTCGTGAAACATAAAACAAGTTGGTTGCAAAAATTACAACTTAATTTTTAGTAATAATGCAATATTTTTTTTAATTGTTCTTAGTGTCGGGCAATTTTTAAAAAATAAATACTTTCTTTTAATATACAGATTCTTAGCAAGTAAATAAAAATAAAATAAAAGTTAATTAGAACCGCAAACACTATTCTTTTATTTTTCTGAGATCACAGATATATAATTGTAATTTTCTGTGTAAATACAACGAAACATACGATTTGTTTGCTACCAATTTTAATAAGCTATTAATTTAAAAAACCATGTCTCATTTTTGTGATCAATTATTATGTGCATTTTTTCCCGTTGAAAAATATTTTGAAGCAAAAGAATTTTGTGTTAGCATTAAATCCCCGCTCGTCTCTAGTAATAATAAGGTCTAATCATGATTTACAGGCTTTACTGGCGAACGAGAAACTTCCCAATCTTGAAGCTGCCCAAGTTGGATCAAAATACACACAGTACAATGTTTTACAAAAATTGAAACGGCGAGATGCAGACCGCGATCTCAGACGACAGGTACGTTTTGCAATGTGTTTTTGGTTTATAAAAATTATTCGTTTCGAATTTTTAAAGAAATAAAGTAGGAAATAAGTAATAAAGAAATTTAGACATTTTCGAAATTGAAACAAAGTAATATTTAAAATATTTTGAGGTGTTTCTTTCACGCTTTGAATGAAAATTATATTTTCAAATTTTAAATAAAATTAATAAACCCACAGTTATGCGGAATTAAACATTGTTTCAATTATACTTTATCTTATTTTTTTTAATTGATACGAAAATTTAAATAATCAAACATAAGTTACATTTGAACTCAGGTTCGAATCTAAGTACTTAGAAATATTACACAATCCAAAGATAACAAAAATAGGATCGCATGACAAATTATGTATTAAGTTGATTAAATTTAAATTAATCGACTGAATTGTCACTCATCATTTCACTTTACTGTTGCAGAATCCACGTTCTTCCGGCAAATGCAGAGAAAATCGAAGAGCTTTATCTTTTGAAGCACGATTATTCCATCCATCAAGTTCTGTCGAAGGAACTAGTAATTCTGGTCCCGGTAGTTCCTCGTCAAATAGTCGTCCGATCCCCGCAAACAATCCCGCAAATGAACATTTGACTCTACATTTACAAGAATTGGGAGACAGATTGTACCCTAAGGTAATGTATCCCAGAAAAAAAACGGAACCTGCTTTTACTCCAAAGTTCCAATTTTTTTATCACCTACAAATAGTTCCAAAAGTTTTAGCTTCACGAATAAATTTGATACACTAAATTACAATTAACGCTGTGCCGTCCGATGGCACCACGTTGGTGCCATGCGAAAACTATCGGGCAAGCGCCGGTGGCACCACGTTGGTGTCGTACGTAAAGATTTATACCGGAAATAAATTGGTTTATAAAATTTTCGTAGGTTCACGCCTTGCGGCCAACTTTAGCGGAAAAAATCACAGGAATGCTGCTCGAATTGTCGTCAGCAAATTTGTTGATGTTACTGGCATCGGAAGATTCGCTCCGTCAGAAAGTGGAAGAAGCTTTTGAATTAATTCATAGTCATAGTCAAGATCTTGCGAGCGAAGCACTATTGGATCTTGATGTCTTTAGCTTAACCGAACGCTGTGGAGTGAATAAAAAGAAAATGGATAACAGTATCATGGATGATACGGAAGATAACGCACCATTGTTTTATTCGCCTGGTAAACGTGGTTTTTATACACCCAGACAAGGCAGAGCCAGTTACGAAAGGCTCAATGCTTTTAGAAACGTCGGAAGGTATGTATACGTCATATTTGTACTTGTATTTGTTAATTATGTAATTGCTTCTTGCCTCTATCTCTTTTTTTCTTTTTAATGATATTGAAATTAGTAAAAAAAATATATATATAGTCTAAATGGAAAATGTTAAAAATTTTAACCAAATTTTGAATTTCAAGTTTTAAGTATTCTAAAACTTCTCTGTATTTGTTGTGTAATTATTATTTACAATATATTTTCTTGAATTTATTCGTGAAGTTCAAGTAACAATGGGTAATGTTAGGGGCCATCCATAAATTACGTCACACGAATTTCATGATATTTGGAGCCCCCACCCCCCCGTCCTTGTCACAGGTGGTCACATTTGTGCGACCCCCCCCCCCCCCTCCTGATGTGACGACACATATTTTGCAATGTTCAATTTAGGAATTATCAAACTAAAAGAGCACTTCCAAAATTACTTATATATTTCTATTTAAAATCTTTTTTCATAAAATCAACAATAAATCGAACATTTTAGAAATTTTACAAAATATAACAAATCAAATAAGCGATACAAAATTTAAACATCATGTGTCCATGGACTTTGCACCCACTCTTTTATATTATTTATGATTGGCATAGCAGTCACTTCGTTCTCCGCCAAAAAGTGATGCAAACAGATTTAAGGGGTTGGACGGACTTAGAAGGCCGAAAAAAACGCGATTTTTCAAGAATTTTTCCTGAAGAGACATTTCAATTTATGAATTTCAAACTTTGTGTATATATTGTAGTAGTCGTTGACTACTTTCTCAATTTTTTTGGTATAAAAAGAATCATACTGACAGCCGCTGCAGCCAATCTCCGGGAGCACCTCGAAAAAAAAAAACACGTTTTGCGGTGAGCAAGATTTCTCCACAACGGCTAAACCGATCGGTCTCAAATTTTTACACAAGCTTTATAGATATATTATCTAGTAATTGATCGTTGATTTTGACTATAAGACAAATATTTTTCATTTTATGAACAATTTTGCGGGCAAAATTCTCACGAAAAATTGATATTTCCGCTTTACGAAGCCGCCATTTTGTTAAAAATTAGTATTTTGCAAAACCCAACGATCAAACATGAGATAATGCATTATATTAACGAAAAATTTGTGGTTTTTTTATTTCCGATAACCCAGTCCCGAGATATCGTGCTCACCGCAAAACGTGTTTTTTTCGAGGTGCTCCCGGAGATTGGCTGCAACGGCTGTCGGAATGATTATTTTTATACCAAAAAAAATTGAGAAAGTAGTCAAAGACTGCCACAATAAATACACAAAGTTTGAAATTAATAAATTAAAATGTCACTCCAGAAAAAATTCTTAAAAAATCGCCTTTTTTCGGCCTTCTAAGTGCGTATAACCCCTTATAAGCAACACCCAAATTGAAAATTTCATCGAAATAATCAATAACCATAAATGAATTTTACAGATTAATAGGTCTTTGCCTGCTACAAAACGAATTGTGTCCAATCTTCCTGAACCGACATGTGATCAAATATATTCTCTCAAGGCCAATACGTTTCCACGATCTAGCATTTTTCGACTCGGTCATTTATGAGAGTCTCCGACAACTTGTGATCGATGCTGAAACGAAAGATAGCAACAGTTTGTTCTCCGCACTTGATCTGACTTTCAGGTACAGCACTACCTACTCAAATTTCCAAAAATTAGATTTTCGATAAATGAAAAAAATGTTTTGCCTCTATAATAATTGATTTAAAATGAGCAATTGATTGATTATGCATTTAATTTCACCTTTAAAATTGAATTTGAAAAAAAAATACATTCATAATAAGGTAATAAATCTAATTCTTCATCGGTTTCAGTATTGACTTGTGTCCCGAAGAAGGCGGAGGTTCCATCGAACTTATACCAAACGGCAGAGACACCGAAGTATCAGCCAGTAACGTTTATGACTACGTGAGAAGATACGCAGAGGTGCGAATGATCAAAGTACAGGAGAAATCACTGGAAGCTATGAAAGAAGGTGTATTCGACGTTTTGCCGGAAGGTGCTCTTGACGGATTGACTTCGGAGGATTTGAGACTACTTTTGAATGGCGTCGGAGATATAAATGTGTCCGTTTTAATCTCTTATACGTCATTCAACGACGAATCCGGTGAATCAACTGAAAGACTTGTCAAATTCAAAAGGTGGCTTTGGTCCATCGTTGAAAAAATGTCCCACATTGAGAGACAAGATTTGGTAAGTCAAATATTAAAGCCTATTTTCAAAGAAAAATTATTCTCTAAAAGTTGAAAAAATTGATCCTGAGGTGATACAAGGTGGAATTTAAAATGACGTAAATTTACGTCAGCGGCTGCGAAGGTGTCAAAATTCATTTTGTCACTTTTATATTCGCCAGGTTTACTTTTGGACGGGTTCACCTGCACTGCCAGCCAGCGAAGACGGGTTTCAGCCAATGCCAAGTGTAACAATAAGACCTGCAGATGACGCGCACTTACCTACAGCTAACACCTGTATTTCACGCTTATACGTTCCACTGTACAGCTCTCGTCACGTATTACGTCACAAATTACTGCTCGCTATCAAAACGAAAAATTTTGGATTTGTATGAATTTCTTTATTACTTTTTTTTTCTAACTTTCGTTTCTATTTAAAAAAAAATATATGGAAAACAGGATTATTATCATTATAACAACACAGAATTACATACAAATAAAAGACACGACAAAAAATTAAGAAAATCCAACGGTACGTTTTCTTGCAAAAGATATTGAAAGATAAGTAAATAAATAAATCCACCACCTTGCGGTGAGATTCTTAGAAACTTCATCACGCAGTTATCGTTTTAAGGGGGAAAAAAAATTAATAAAATACGAACTACATATATTTACGACGAACACACTGAGTATTAGAAGTAAAAGAAAACTTTTGAAAAGAAAGGTGGAAAACACAAGTGAACGGAGTTTGTTGATATTTTTCTTTTCTCTTTTTTTCCGTCAGCTTAGAAAAAGAAGAAAAAAAAAGAAATTTATAACATTTATAAATTTATAATATGTAATTAATATGTTTCTTCTTTGTCAAAACAAAAGGAAAAAGAAGTGGTCTTCATCGTAATAAGGATTTTATGTTTAAAGTGTCATATTTAGCCTTTATAGTGACTCGTGTAATAAACACACTTTTCTGAAAAATTAAATATTTGTAAAATATTAGAACTCTTGTTTCCTTGAAATCATACTTTCAGCAATGCCGGTTGGTATCATATTGTATTACATTGTATTATATTTATTTGATTCCTATTTATTATTCCAGGCATCTGGAATCTTTGGGGCAATGGGTGAAAAAACTATATTTCAACTCACGTTCAAAAAGTACCCAAATGGGATGAGAACCCTCGTTCATCCTGGGTAACGCTAAGGAGGGATTGATTTTTAGATGCATCACTACTTTCGCCTCAAAGTTATGCTCATTTCTTACTTTTTTTGCAATTTTTGCTTTTTTTTGACAGGATATAAAACTGAAAAAATGCGACCGCCATATCGATAAGGGTGATTTCTACCCCTCAAACGACTTTCAGGCCGATATCAAAATATACGTGTCCAATAGTTTTCCATGTACTATTTGTATGCCAAGTTTCAGGAAAAACGCCGTATGAAACTTCCCTAGTGTTCCTTGTTGGCTACATTTTCCGGAATATGTAAAAAAAATTTATTCGCTTCTCATTATACTAATTTTGTAGTTATATTTATCACCGAAAAGTATTATTGAAGTTTTTTATTTTGTTGTTTCCAAATCGTAAGATTATTTACATTACGTTAAATATTATTTACAGCCGGACTGCGTATTTAAGTTTTCAAAAAAAAAAGGTTAAGCAACACAAGCGAATGTAACACGTCCTTCTACAATCACTTTCGATGTTGTTTATTCCGATTTTCGTAAATACACGAATTTTTTTTTTATTTCTGGAGCAACTGTTTACTTTTGGAAGCTATAATGAAATACATTATTCTGTACATCATAATATCCAAGTTCCTGGAAGGACGGTCGAGTCAAGCTTATCCTCATTTCTAAGAACCCCGAACAGCACACGCAAAATAGTTTTATGTTGATGAAGTCTTTATTAAAATTAGAAGTTTTTGGGTTCCCGGTAAGCGTCATGGTGGACGCACGTGTTAAACTCGCGAGTGTCATGTGACAGTGAATTTTTTTTCAAAAACTTACCGTTCCGCGATGTACATATGTGGGATTAGATTAACCCAGCAATTTCAAAACTGCTGAACTTTTTAAAAATATAGTTTACTTTTTTATATTATAACAAATCGTCGTTTTGTTGAAATTTCTTTCTTTCAAAAACATCATTTCAAACGGTATTTTTATGAACACGGTATACCTTTAAATGGATAGTGTTCAGAGTAAAATTAAATCGTTATGGTTCAAAATGTGACTTTTATCAATCGTGATTTTTGTGAAACTTGAAAGTGTGTGTGTGAAAAACAGTTTTCAGAAAATTGTGCAAGATAATTTTGCTGGCAAAACAATTTTATTTGCAATATAAATGTATGTAATAAATATGTAAACCAGAAAATGATTAGAATGATAATTGGTAACCTGATTCCAGAAGAACTTTTCTGAAATGCATTGATCATTATTCGGAATTGATGGTAAATAAATTATTAATTCAGAAAATGTTTTTCCAAAAATCTCATGATCAATATCTTGCTCAAAAATACGGTAAAAACTGTTTAAATAACCGAAACAAAATACTGCAAATCAAAAAAATAACATAGCGAACAATTAACTTCTAGACACAGTGTCGGATCAAAAGAGGCCCGTAATGATAGCATTTCATTGTATCTAGTATGAAACAGATACAAAAGTGGATTCTCGTGTTCTCGTGCAGCTGTTGTCGGACTTCCAAGTAGCGACTGCGGGCTTCCAACGACGACTGAACAATGAATTCATCGTAACGTGAGTTTCAACTTGAAATTAAACTACAAATTTTGTATATTAACCCTTTCGCTACTAACGGTGACTATAGTCACCCTGCCGAAATCGATTTTGAATATTTAATTTTGACCCATTTTCGGGGTGGCCCAAAGTAGGTCCAAAAATTTACCTTTGTGCACGATTTTTGGCTGACTTTGAAATACCCTCCTGCGATGGCTAATCGAGATAGGGTTTCCCGCGGGTGCTTATTCGACGTATTTTCGCGAGTAGAATGCAATGGAACCGTCGGAATCCCCGATTTCCTGAAGGAAGTTGCCCTTTTGCCCCAAAAACCGCGATTTTTTCGAAAAAATCGTTATAACTTTGTTCCTATTGAGATTTCGGGCCCACACACCGGCTAAATCGATTCTACGCGCAAAATTACCCCTAGGAATGACCCTGTCAAAGTCGATTTTGAATATTTAATTTTTACCCATTTTCGGGGTGGCCCAAAGTAGGTCCAAAAATTTACCTTTGTGCACGATTTTTGGCTGACTTTGAAATACCCTCCTGCGATGGCTAATCGAGATAGGGTTTCCCGCGGGTGCTTATTCGACGTATTTTCGCGAGTAGAATGCAATGGAACCGTCGGAATCCCCAATTTCCTGAAGGAAGTTGCCCTTTTGCCCCAAAAACCGCGATTTTTTCGAAAAAATCGTTATAACTTTGTTCCTATTGAGATTTCGGGCCCACACACCGGCTAAATCGATTCTACGCGCAAAATTACCCCTAGGAATGACCCTGTCAAAGTCGATTTTGAATATTTAATTTTTACCCATTTTCGGGGTGGCCCAAAGTAGGTCCAAAAATTTACCTTTGTGCACGGTTTTTGGCTGACTTTGAACGACCCTCCTGCGATGGCCAATCGAGATAGGGTTTCCCGCGGGTGCTTATTCGACGTATTTTCGCGAGTAGAATGCAATGGAACCGTCGGAATCCCCGATTTCCTGAAGGAAGTTGCCCTTTTGCCCCAAAAACCGCGATTTTTTCGAAAAAATCGTTATAACTTTGTTCCTATTGAGATTTCGGCCCCACACACCGGCTAAATCGATTCTACGCGCAAAATTACCCCTAGGAATGACCCTGTCAAAGTCGATTTTGAATATTTAATTTTTACCCATTTTCGGGGTGGCCCAAAGTAGGTCCAAAAATTTACCTTTGTGCACGATTTTTGGCTGACTTTGAACGACCCTCCTGCGATGGCTAATCGAGATAGGGTTTCCCGCGGGTGCTTATTCGACGTATTTTCGCGAGTAAAATGCAATGGAACCGTCGGAATCCCCGATTTCCTGAAGGAAGTTGCCCTTTTGCCCCAAAAACCGCGATTTTTTCGAAAAAATCGTTATAACTTTGTTCCTATTGAAATTTCGGGCCCACACACCGGCTAAATCGATTCTACGCGCAAAAGTACCCCTAGGAATGACCCTGTCAAAGTCGATTTTGAATATTTAATTTTTACCCATCTTCGGGGTGGCCCAAAGTAGGTCCAAAAATTTACCTTTATGCACGATTTTTGGCTGACTTTGAACGACCCTCCTGCGATGGCTAATCGAGATAGGGTTTCCCGCGGGTGCTTATTCGACGTATTTTCGCGAGTAAAATGCAATGGAACCGTCGGAATCCCCGATTTCCTGAAGGAAGTTGCCCTTTTGCCCCAAAAACCGCGATTTTTTCGAAAAAATCGTTATAACTTTGTTCCTATTGAAATTTCGGGCCCACACACCGGCTAAATCGATTCTACGCGCAAAAGTACCCCTAGGAATGACCCTGTCAAAGTCGATTTTGAATATTTAATTTTTACCCATTTTCGGGGTGGCCCAAAGTAGGTCCAAAAATTTACCTTTGTGCACGATTTTTGGCTGACTTTGAACGACCCTCCTGCGATGGCTAATCGAGATAGGGTTTCCCGCGGGTGCTTATTCCACGTATTTTCGCGAGTAAAATGCAATGGAACCGTCGGAATCCCCGATTTCCTGAAGGAAGTTGCCCTTTTGCCCCAAAAACCGCGATTTTTTCGAAAAAATCGTTATAACTTTGTTCCTATTGAAATTTCGGGCCCACACACCGGCTAAATCGATTCTACGCGCAAAAGTACCCCTAGGAATGACCCTGTCAAAGTCGATTTTGAATATTTAATTTTTACCCATCTTCGGGGTGGCCCAAAGTAGGTCCAAAAATTTACCTTTGTGCACGATTTTTGGCTGACTTTGAACGACCCTCCTGCGATGGCTAATCGAGATAGGGTTTCCCGCGGGTGCTTATTCGACGTATTTTCGCGAGTAAAATGCAATGGAACCGTCGGAATCCCCGATTTCCTGAAGGAAGTTGCCCTTTTGCCCCAAAAACCGCGATTTTTTCGAAAAAATCGTTATAACTTTGTTCCTATTGAAATTTCGGGCCCACACACCGGCTAAATCGATTCTACGCGCAAAATTATCCCTAGGAATGACCCTGTCAAAGTCGATTTTGAATATTTAATTTTTACCCATTTTCGGGGTGGCCCAAAGTAGGTCCAAAAATTTACCTTTGTGCACGGTTTTTGGCTGACTTTGAACGACCCTCCTGCGATGGCCAATCGAGATAGGGTTTCCCGCGGGTGCTTATTCAACGTATTTTCGCGAGTAGAATGCAATGGAACCGTCGGAATCCCCGATTTCCTGAAGGAAGTTGCCCTTTTGCCCCAAAAACCGCGATTTTTTCGAAAAAATCGTTATAACTTTGTTCCTATTGAGATTTCGGCCCCACACACCGGCTAAATCGATTCTACGCGCAAAATTACCCCTAGGAATGACCCTGTCAAAGTCGATTTTGAATATTTAATTTTTACCCATTTTCGGGGTGGCCCAAAGTAGGTCCAAAAATTTACCTTTGTGCACGATTTTTGGCTGACTTTGAACGACCCTCCTGCGATGGCTAATCGAGATAGGGTTTCCCGCGGGTGCTTATTCGACGTATTTTCGCGAGTAAAATGCAATGGAACCGTCGGAATCCCCGATTTCCTGAAGGAAGTTGCCCTTTTGCCCCAAAAACCGCGATTTTTTCGAAAAAATCGTTATAACTTTGTTCCTATTGAAATTTCGGGCCCACACACCGGCTAAATCGATTCTACGCGCAAAAGTACCCCTAGGAATGACCCTGTCAAAGTCGATTTTGAATATTTAATTTTTACCCATTTTCGGGGTGGCCCAAAGTAGGTCCAAAAATTTACCTTTGTGCACGATTTTTGGCTGACTTTGAACGACCCTCCTGCGATGGCTAATCGAGATAGGGTTTCCCGCGGGTGCTTATTCGACGTATTTTCGCGAGTAAAATGCAATGGAACCGTCGGAATCCCCGATTTCCTGAAGGAAGTTGCCCTTTTGCCCCAAAAACCGCGATTTTTTCGAAAAAATCGTTATAACTTTGTTCCTATTGAAATTTCGGGCCCACACACCGGCTAAATCGATTCTACGCGCAAAAGTACCCCTAGGAATGACCCTGTCAAAGTCGATTTTGAATATTTAATTTTTACCCATCTTCGGGGTGGCCCAAAGTAGGTCCAAAAATTTACCTTTATGCACGATTTTTGGCTGACTTTGAACGACCCTCCTGCGATGGCTAATCGAGATAGGGTTTCCCGCGGGTGCTTATTCGACGTATTTTCGCGAGTAAAATGCAATGGAACCGTCGGAATCCCCGATTTCCTGAAGGAAGTTGCCCTTTTGCCCCAAAAACCGCGATTTTTTCGAAAAAATCGTTATAACTTTGTTCCTATTGAAATTTCGGGCCCACACACCGGCTAAATCGATTCTACGCGCAAAAGTACCCCTAGGAATGACCCTGTCAAAGTCGATTTTGAATATTTAATTTTTACCCATTTTCGGGGTGGCCCAAAGTAGGTCCAAAAATTTACCTTTGTGCACGATTTTTGGCTGACTTTGAACGACCCTCCTGCGATGGCTAATCGAGATAGGGTTTCCCGCGGGTGCTTATTCCACGTATTTTCGCGAGTAAAATGCAATGGAACCGTCGGAATCCCCGATTTCCTGAAGGAAGTTGCCCTTTTGCCCCAAAAACCGCGATTTTTTCGAAAAAATCGTTATAACTTTGTTCCTATTGAAATTTCGGGCCCACACACCGGCTAAATCGATTCTACGCGCAAAAGTACCCCTAGGAATGACCCTGTCAAAGTCGATTTTGAATATTTAATTTTTACCCATCTTCGGGGTGGCCCAAAGTAGGTCCAAAAATTTACCTTTGTGCACGATTTTTGGCTGACTTTGAACGACCCTCCTGCGATGGCTAATCGAGATAGGGTTTCCCGCGGGTGCTTATTCGACGTATTTTCGCGAGTAAAATGCAATGGAACCGTCGGAATCCCCGATTTCCTGAAGGAAGTTGCCCTTTTGCCCCAAAAACCGCGATTTTTTCGAAAAAATCGTTATAACTTTGTTCCTATTGAAATTTCGGGCCCACACACCGGCTAAATCGATTCTACGCGCAAAATTATCCCTAGGAATGACCCTGTCAAAGTCGATTTTGAATATTTAATTTTTACCCATTTTCGGGGTGGCCCAAAGTAGGTCCAAAAATTTACCTTTGTGCACGGTTTTTGGCTGACTTTGAACGACCCTCCTGCGATGGCCAATCGAGATAGGGTTTCCCGCGGGTGCTTATTCAACGTATTTTCGCGAGTAGAATGCAATGGAACCGTCGGAATCCCCGATTTCCTGAAGGAAGTTGCCCTTTTGCCCCAAAAACCGCGATTTTTTCGAAAAAATCGTTATAACTTTGTTCCTATTGAGATTTCGGCCCCACACACCGGCTAAATCGATTCTATGCGCAAAATTACCCCTAGGAATGACCCTGTCAAAGTCGATTTTGAATATTTAATTTTTACCCATTTTCGGGGTGGCCCAAAGTAGGTCCAAAAATTTACCTTTGTGCACGGTTTTTGGCTGACTTTGAACGACCCTCCTGCGATGGCCAATCGAGATAGGGTTTCCCGCGGGTGCTTATTCGACGTATTTTCGCGAGTAGAATGCAATGGAACCGTCGGAATCCCCGATTTCCTGAAGGAAGTTGCCCTTTTGCCCCAAAAACCGCGATTTTTTCGAAAAAATCGTTATAACTTTGTTCCTATTGAAATTTCGGGCCCACACACCGGCTAAATCGATTCTACGCGCAAAATTACCCCTAGGAATGACCCTGTCAAAGTCGATTTTGAATATTTAATTTTTACCCATTTTCGGGGTGGCCCAAAGTAGGTCCAAAATTTTACCTTTGTGCACGGTTTTTGGCTGACTTTGAACGACCCTCCTGCGATGGCCAATCGAGATAGGGTTTCCCGCGGGTGCTTATTCGACGTATTTTCGCGAGTAGAATGCAATGGAACCGTCGGAATCCCCGATTTCCTGAAGGAAGTTGCCCTTTTGCCCCAAAAACCGCGATTTTTTCAAAAAAATCGTTATAACTTTGTTCCTATTGAGATTTCGGGCCCACACACCGGCTAAATCGATTCTACGCGCAAAATTACCCCTAGGAATGACCCTGTCAAAGTCGATTTTGAATATTTAATTTTTACCCATTTTCGGGGTGGCCCAAAGTAGGTCCAAAAATTTACCTTTGTGCACGATTTTTGGCTGACTTTGAACGACCCTCCTGCGATGGCTAATCGAGATAGGGTTTCCCGCGGGTGCTTATTCGACGTATTTTCGCGAGTAGAATGCAATGGAACCGTCGGAATCCCCGATTTCCTGAAGGAAGTTGCCCTTTTGCCCCAAAAACCGCGATTTTTTCGAAAAAATCGTTATAACTTTGTTCCTTTTGAGATTTCGGCCCCACACACCGGCTAAATCGATTCTACGCGCAAAATTACCCCTAGGAATGACCCTGTCAAAGTCGATTTTGAATATTTAATTTTTACCCATTTTCGGGGTGGCCCAAAGTAGGTCCAAAAATTTACCTTTGTGCACGATTTTTGGCTGACTTTGAACGACCCTCCTGCGATGGCTAATCGAGATAGGGTTTCCCGCGGGTGCTTATTCGACGTATTTTCGCGAGTAGAATGCAATGGAACCGTCGGAATCCCCGATTTCCTGAAGGAAGTTGCCCTTTTGCCCCAAAAACCGCGATTTTTTCGAAAAAATCGTTATAACTTTGTTCCTATTGAGATTTCGGCCCCACACACCGGCTAAATCGATTCTACGCGCAAAATTACCCCTAGGAATGACCCTGTCAAAGTCGATTTTGAATATTTAATTTTTACCCATTTTCGGGGTTGCCCAAAGTAGGTCCAAAAATTTACCTTTGTGCACGATTTTTGGCTGACTTTGAACGACCCTCCTGCGTTGGCTAATCGAGATAGGGTTTCCCGCGGGTGCTTATTCGACGTATTTTCGCGAGTAGAATGCAATGGAACCGTCGGAATCCCCGATTTCCTGAAGGAAGTTGCCCTTTTGCCCCAAAAACCGCGATTTTTTCGAGAAAATCGTTATAACTTTGTTCCTATTGAGATTTCGGCCCCACACACCGGCTAAATCGATTCTACGCGCAAAATTACCCCTAGGAATGACCCTGTCAAAGTCGATTTTGAATATTTAATTTTTACCCATTTTCGGGGTAGCCCAAAGTAGGTCCAAAAATTTACCTTTGTGCACGATTTTTGGCTGACTTTGAACGACCCTCCTGCGATGGCTAATCGAGATAGGGTTTCCCGCGGGTGCTTATTCGACGTATTTTCGCGAGTAGAATGCAATGGAACCGTCGGAATCCCCGATTTCCTGAAGGAAGTTGCCCTTTTGCCCCAAAAACCGCAATTTTTTCGAAAAAATCGTTATAACTTTGTTCCTATTGAGATTTCGGCCCCACACACCGGCTAAATCGATTCTACGCGCAAAATTACCCCTAGGAATGACCCTGTCAAAGTCGATTTTGAATATTTAATTTTTACCCATTTTCGGGGTGGCCCAAAGTAGGTCCAAAAATTTACCTTTGTGCACGATTTTTGGCTGACTTTGAACGACCCTCCTGCGATGGCCAATCGAGATAGGGTTTCCCGCGGGTGCTTATTCGACGTATTTTCGCGAGTAGAATGCAATGGAACCGTCGGAATCCCCGATTTCCTGAAGGAAGTTGCCCTTTTGCCCCAAAAACCGCGATTTTTTCGAAAAAATCGTTATAACTTTGTTCCTATTGAGATTTCGGGCCCACACACCGGCTAAATCGATTCTACGCGCAAAATTACCCCTAGGAATGACCCTGTCAAAGTCGATTTTGAATATTTAATTTTTACCCATTTTCGGGGTGGCCCAAAGTAGGTCCAAAAATTTACCTTTGTGCACGATTTTTGGCTGACTTTGAACGACCCTCCTGCGATGGCTAATCGAGATAGGGTTTCCCGCGGGTGCTTATTCGACGTATTTTCGCGAGTAGAATGCAATGGAACCGTCGGAATCCCCGATTTCCTGAAGGAAGTTGCCCTTTTGCCCCAAAAACCGCGATTTTTTCGAGAAAATCGTTATAACTTTGTTCCTATTGAGATTTCGGCCCCACACACCGGCTAAATCGATTCTACGCGCAAAATTACCCCTAGGAATGACCCTGTCAAAGTCGATTTTGAATATTTAATTTTTACCCATTTTCGGGGTGGCCCAAAGTAGGTCCAAAAATTTACCTTTGTGCACGATTTTTGGCTGAATTTGAACGACCCTCCTGCGATGGCTAATCGAGATAGGGTTTCCCGCGGGTGCTTATTCGACGTATTTTCGCGAGTAAAATGCAATGGAACCGTCGGAATCCCCGATTTCCTGAAGGAAGTTGCCCTTTTGCCCCAAAAACCGCGATTTTTTCGAAAAAATCGTTATAACTTTGTTCCTATTGAAATTTCGGGCCCACACACCGGCTAAATCGATTCTACGCGCAAAATTACCCCTAGGAATGACCCTGTCAAAGTCGATTTTGAATATTTAATTTTTACCCATTTTCGGGGTGGCCCAAAGTAGGTCCAAAAATTTACCTTTGTGCACGGTTTTTGGCTGACTTTGAACGACCCTCCTGCGATGGCCAATCGAGATAGGGTTTCCCGCGGGTGCTTATTCGACGTATTTTCGCGAGTAGAATGCAATGGAACCGTCGGAATCCCCGATTTCCTGAAGGAAGTTGCCCTTTTGCCCCAAAAACCGCGATTTTTTCGAAAAAATCGTTATAACTTTGTTCCTATTGAGATTTCGGGCCCACACACCGGCTAAATCGATTCTACGCGCAAAATTACCCCTAGGAATGACCCTGTCAAATTCGATTTTGAATATTTAATTTTTACCCATTTTCGGGGTGGCCCAAAGTAGGTCCAAAAATTTACCTTTGTGCACGATTTTTGGCTGACTTTGAACGACCCTCCTGCGATGGCTAATCGAGATAGGGTTTCCCGCGGGTGCTTATTCGACGTATTTTCGCGAGTAGAATGCAATGGAACCGTCGGAATCCCCGATTTCCTGAAGGAAGTTGCCCTTTTGCCCCAAAAACCGCGATTTTTTCGAAAAAATCGTTATAACTTTGTTCCTATTGAGATTTCGGCCCCACACACCGGCTAAATCGATTCTACGCGCAAAATTACCCCTAGGAATGAACCTGTCAAAGTCGATTTTGAATATTTAATTTTTACCCATTTTCGGGGTTGCCCAAAGTAGGTCCAAAAATTTACCTTTGTGCACGATTTTTGGCTGACTTTGAACGACCCTCCTGCGATGGCTAATCGAGATAGGGTTTCCCGCGGGTGCTTATTCGACGTATTTTCGCGAGTAGAATGCAATGGAACCGTCGGAATCCCCGATTTCCTGAAGGAAGTTGCCCTTTTGCCCCAAAAACCGCGATTTTTTCGAAAAAATCGTTATAACTTTGTTCCTATTGAGATTTCGGCCCCACACACCGGCTAAATCGATTCTACGCGCATAATTACCCCTAGGAATGACCCTGTCAAAGTCGATTTTGAATATTTAATTTTTACCCATTTTCGGGGTGGCCCAAAGTAGGTCCAAAAATTTACCTTTGTGCACGGTTTTTGGCTGACTTTGAACGACCCTCCTGCGATGGCTAATCGAGATAGGGTTTCCCGCGGGTGCTTATTCGACGTATTTTCGCGAGTAGAATGCAATGGAACCGTCGGAATCCCCGATTTCCTGAAGGAAGTTGCCCTTTTGCCCCAAAAACCGCGATTTTTTCGAAAAAATCGTTATAACTTTGTTCCTATTGAGATTTCGGCCCCACACACCGGCTAAATCGATTCTACGCGCAAAATTACCCCTAGGAATGACCCTGTCAAAGTCGATTTTGAATATTTAATTTTTACCCATTTTCGGGGTTGCCCAAAGTAGGTCCAAAAATTTACCTTTGTGCACGATTTTTGGCTGACTTTGAACGACCCTCCTGCGTTGGCTAATCGAGATAGGGTTTCCCGCGGGTGCTTATTCGACGTATTTTCGCGAGTAGAATGCAATGGAACCGTCGGAATCCCCGATTTCCTGAAGGAAGTTGCCCTTTTGCCCCAAAAACCGCGATTTTTTCGAAAAAATCGTTATAACTTTGTTCCTATTGAGATTTCGGCCCCACACACCGGCTAAATCGATTCTACGCGCAAAATTACCCCTAGGAATGACCCTGTCAAAGTCGATTTTGAATATTTAATTTTTACCCATTTTCGGGGTGGCCCAAAGTAGGTCCAAAAATTTACCTTTGTGCACGATTTTTGGCTGACTTTGAACGACCCTCCTGCGATGGCTAATCGAGATAGGGTTTCCCGCGGGTGCTTATTCGACGTATTTTCGCGAGTAGAATGCAATGGAACCGTCGGAATCCCCGATTTCCTGAAGGAAGTTGCCCTTTTGCCCCAAAAACCGCGATTTTTACGAAAAAATCGTTATAACTTTGTTCCTATTGAGATTTCGGCCCCACACACCGGCTAAATCGATTCTACGCGCAAAATTACCCCTAGGAATGACCCTGTCAAAGTCGATTTTGAATATTTAATTTTTACCCATTTTCGGGGTTGCCCAAAGTAGGTCCAAAAATTTACCTTTGTGCACGATTTTTGGCTGACTTTGAACGACCCTCCTGCGATGGCTAATCGAGATAGGGTTTCCCGCGGGTGCTTATTCGACGTATTTTCGCGAGTAGAATGCAATGGAACCGTCGGAATCCCCGATTTCCTGAAGGAAGTTGCCCTTTTGCCCCAAAAACCGCAATTTTTTCGAAAAAATCGTTATAACTTTGTTCCTATTGAGATTACGGCCCCACACACCGGCTAAATCGATTCTACGCGCAAAATTACCCCTAGGAATGACCCTGTCAAAGTCGATTTTGAATATTTAATTTTTACCCATTTTCGGGGTGGCCCAAAGTAGGTCCAAAAATTTACCTTTGTGCACGATTTTTGGCTGACTTTGAACGACCCTCCTGCGATGGCTAATCGAGATAGGGTTTCCCGCGGGTGCTTATTCGACGTATTTTCGCGAGTAAAATGCAATGGAACCGTCGGAATCCCCGATTTCCTGAAGGAAGTTGCCCTTTTGCCCCAAAAACCGCGATTTTTTCGAAAAAATCGTTATAACTTTGTTCCTATTGAAATTTCGGGCCCACACACCGGCTAAATCGATTCTACGCGCAAAAGTACCCCTAGGAATGACCCTGTCAAAGTCGATTTTGAATATTTAATTTTTACCCATTTTCGGGGTGGCCCAAAGTAGGTCCAAAAATTTACCTTTGTGCACGATTTTTGGCTGACTTTGAACGACCCTCCTGCGATGGCTAATCGAGATAGGGTTTCCCGCGGGTGCTTATTCCACGTATTTTCGCGAGTAAAATGCAATGGAACCGTCGGAATCCCCGATTTCCTGAAGGAAGTTGCCCTTTTGCCCCAAAAACCGCGATTTTTTCGAAAAAATCGTTATAACTTTGTTCCTATTGAAATTTCGGGCCCACACACCGGCTAAATCGATTCTACGCGCAAAAGTACCCCTAGGAATGACCCTGTCAAAGTCGATTTTGAATATTTAATTTTTACCCATCTTCGGGGTGGCCCAAAGTAGGTCCAAAAATTTACCTTTGTGCACGATTTTTGGCTGACTTTGAACGACCCTCCTGCGATGGCTAATCGAGATAGGGTTTCCCGCGGGTGCTTATTCGACGTATTTTCGCGAGTAAAATGCAATGGAACCGTCGGAATCCCCGATTTCCTGAAGGAAGTTGCCCTTTTGCCCCAAAAACCGCGATTTTTTCGAAAAAATCGTTATAACTTTGTTCCTATTGAAATTTCGGGCCCACACACCGGCTAAATCGATTCTACGCGCAAAATTATCCCTAGGAATGACCCTGTCAAAGTCGATTTTGAATATTTAATTTTTACCCATTTTCGGGGTGGCCCAAAGTAGGTCCAAAAATTTACCTTTGTGCACGGTTTTTGGCTGACTTTGAACGACCCTCCTGCGATGGCCAATCGAGATAGGGTTTCCCGCGGGTGCTTATTCAACGTATTTTCGCGAGTAGAATGCAATGGAACCGTCGGAATCCCCGATTTCCTGAAGGAAGTTGCCCTTTTGCCCCAAAAACCGCGATTTTTTCGAAAAAATCGTTATAACTTTGTTCCTATTGAGATTTCGGCCCCACACACCGGCTAAATCGATTCTACGCGCAAAATTACCCCTAGGAATGACCCTGTCAAAGTCGATTTTGAATATTTAATTTTACCCATTTTCGGGGTGGCCCAAAGTAGGTCCAAAAATTTACCTTTGTGCACGATTTTTGGCTGACCTTTGAACGACCCTCCTGCGATGGCTAATCGAGATAGGGTTTCCCGCGGGTGCTTATTCGACGTATTTTCGCGAGTAAAATGCAATGGAACCGTCGGAATCCCCGATTTCCTGAAGGAAGTTGCCCTTTTGCCCCAAAAACCGCGATTTTTTCGAAAAAATCGTTATAACTTTGTTCCTATTGAAATTTCGGGCCCACACACCGGCTAAATCGATTCTACGCGCAAAAGTACCCCTAGGAATGACCCTGTCAAAGTCGATTTTGAATATTTAATTTTTACCCATTTTCGGGGTGGCCCAAAGTAGGTCCAAAAATTTACCTTTGTGCACGATTTTTGGCTGACTTTGAACGACCCTCCTGCGATGGCTAATCGAGATAGGGTTTCCCGCGGGTGCTTATTCGACGTATTTTCGCGAGTAAAATGCAATGGAACCGTCGGAATCCCCGATTTCCTGAAGGAAGTTGCCCTTTTGCCCCAAAAACCGCGATTTTTTCGAAAAAATCGTTATAACTTTGTTCCTATTGAAATTTCGGGCCCACACACCGGCTAAATCGATTCTACGCGCAAAAGTACCCCTAGGAATGACCCTGTCAAAGTCGATTTTGAATATTTAATTTTTACCCATCTTCGGGGTGGCCCAAAGTAGGTCCAAAAATTTACCTTTATGCACGATTTTTGGCTGACTTTGAACGACCCTCCTGCGATGGCTAATCGAGATAGGGTTTCCCGCGGGTGCTTATTCGACGTATTTTCGCGAGTAAAATGCAATGGAACCGTCGGAATCCCCGATTTCCTGAAGGAAGTTGCCCTTTTGCCCCAAAAACCGCGATTTTTTCGAAAAAATCGTTATAACTTTGTTCCTATTGAAATTTCGGGCCCACACACCGGCTAAATCGATTCTACGCGCAAAAGTACCCCTAGGAATGACCCTGTCAAAGTCGATTTTGAATATTTAATTTTTACCCATTTTCGGGGTGGCCCAAAGTAGGTCCAAAAATTTACCTTTGTGCACGATTTTTGGCTGACTTTGAACGACCCTCCTGCGATGGCTAATCGAGATAGGGTTTCCCGCGGGTGCTTATTCCACGTATTTTCGCGAGTAAAATGCAATGGAACCGTCGGAATCCCCGATTTCCTGAAGGAAGTTGCCCTTTTGCCCCAAAAACCGCGATTTTTTCGAAAAAATCGTTATAACTTTGTTCCTATTGAAATTTCGGGCCCACACACCGGCTAAATCGATTCTACGCGCAAAAGTACCCCTAGGAATGACCCTGTCAAAGTCGATTTTGAATATTTAATTTTTACCCATCTTCGGGGTGGCCCAAAGTAGGTCCAAAAATTTACCTTTGTGCACGATTTTTGGCTGACTTTGAACGACCCTCCTGCGATGGCTAATCGAGATAGGGTTTCCCGCGGGTGCTTATTCGACGTATTTTCGCGAGTAAAATGCAATGGAACCGTCGGAATCCCCGATTTCCTGAAGGAAGTTGCCCTTTTGCCCCAAAAACCGCGATTTTTTCGAAAAAATCGTTATAACTTTGTTCCTATTGAAATTTCGGGCCCACACACCGGCTAAATCGATTCTACGCGCAAAATTATCCCTAGGAATGACCCTGTCAAAGTCGATTTTGAATATTTAATTTTTACCCATTTTCGGGGTGGCCCAAAGTAGGTCCAAAAATTTACCTTTGTGCACGGTTTTTGGCTGACTTTGAACGACCCTCCTGCGATGGCCAATCGAGATAGGGTTTCCCGCGGGTGCTTATTCAACGTATTTTCGCGAGTAGAATGCAATGGAACCGTCGGAATCCCCGATTTCCTGAAGGAAGTTGCCCTTTTGCCCCAAAAACCGCGATTTTTTCGAAAAAATCGTTATAACTTTGTTCCTATTGAGATTTCGGCCCCACACACCGGCTAAATCGATTCTATGCGCAAAATTACCCCTAGGAATGACCCTGTCAAAGTCGATTTTGAATATTTAATTTTTACCCATTTTCGGGGTGGCCCAAAGTAGGTCCAAAAATTTACCTTTGTGCACGGTTTTTGGCTGACTTTGAACGACCCTCCTGCGATGGCCAATCGAGATAGGGTTTCCCGCGGGTGCTTATTCGACGTATTTTCGCGAGTAGAATGCAATGGAACCGTCGGAATCCCCGATTTCCTGAAGGAAGTTGCCCTTTTGCCCCAAAAACCGCGATTTTTTCGAAAAAATCGTTATAACTTTGTTCCTATTGAAATTTCGGGCCCACACACCGGCTAAATCGATTCTACGCGCAAAATTACCCCTAGGAATGACCCTGTCAAAGTCGATTTTGAATATTTAATTTTTACCCATTTTCGGGGTGGCCCAAAGTAGGTCCAAAATTTTACCTTTGTGCACGGTTTTTGGCTGACTTTGAACGACCCTCCTGCGATGGCCAATCGAGATAGGGTTTCCCGCGGGTGCTTATTCGACGTATTTTCGCGAGTAGAATGCAATGGAACCGTCGGAATCCCCGATTTCCTGAAGGAAGTTGCCCTTTTGCCCCAAAAACCGCGATTTTTTCAAAAAAATCGTTATAACTTTGTTCCTATTGAGATTTCGGGCCCACACACCGGCTAAATCGATTCTACGCGCAAAATTACCCCTAGGAATGACCCTGTCAAAGTCGATTTTGAATATTTAATTTTTACCCATTTTCGGGGTGGCCCAAAGTAGGTCCAAAAATTTACCTTTGTGCACGATTTTTGGCTGACTTTGAACGACCCTCCTGCGATGGCTAATCGAGATAGGGTTTCCCGCGGGTGCTTATTCGACGTATTTTCGCGAGTAGAATGCAATGGAACCGTCGGAATCCCCGATTTCCTGAAGGAAGTTGCCCTTTTGCCCCAAAAACCGCGATTTTTTCGAAAAAATCGTTATAACTTTGTTCCTTTTGAGATTTCGGCCCCACACACCGGCTAAATCGATTCTACGCGCAAAATTACCCCTAGGAATGACCCTGTCAAAGTCGATTTTGAATATTTAATTTTTACCCATTTTCGGGGTGGCCCAAAGTAGGTCCAAAAATTTACCTTTGTGCACGATTTTTGGCTGACTTTGAACGACCCTCCTGCGATGGCTAATCGAGATAGGGTTTCCCGCGGGTGCTTATTCGACGTATTTTCGCGAGTAGAATGCAATGGAACCGTCGGAATCCCCGATTTCCTGAAGGAAGTTGCCCTTTTGCCCCAAAAACCGCGATTTTTTCGAAAAAATCGTTATAACTTTGTTCCTATTGAGATTTCGGCCCCACACACCGGCTAAATCGATTCTACGCGCAAAATTACCCCTAGGAATGACCCTGTCAAAGTCGATTTTGAATATTTAATTTTTACCCATTTTCGGGGTTGCCCAAAGTAGGTCCAAAAATTTACCTTTGTGCACGATTTTTGGCTGACTTTGAACGACCCTCCTGCGTTGGCTAATCGAGATAGGGTTTCCCGCGGGTGCTTATTCGACGTATTTTCGCGAGTAGAATGCAATGGAACCGTCGGAATCCCCGATTTCCTGAAGGAAGTTGCCCTTTTGCCCCAAAAACCGCGATTTTTTCGAGAAAATCGTTATAACTTTGTTCCTATTGAGATTTCGGCCCCACACACCGGCTAAATCGATTCTACGCGCAAAATTACCCCTAGGAATGACCCTGTCAAAGTCGATTTTGAATATTTAATTTTTACCCATTTTCGGGGTAGCCCAAAGTAGGTCCAAAAATTTACCTTTGTGCACGATTTTTGGCTGACTTTGAACGACCCTCCTGCGATGGCTAATCGAGATAGGGTTTCCCGCGGGTGCTTATTCGACGTATTTTCGCGAGTAGAATGCAATGGAACCGTCGGAATCCCCGATTTCCTGAAGGAAGTTGCCCTTTTGCCCCAAAAACCGCAATTTTTTCGAAAAAATCGTTATAACTTTGTTCCTATTGAGATTTCGGCCCCACACACCGGCTAAATCGATTCTACGCGCAAAATTACCCCTAGGAATGACCCTGTCAAAGTCGATTTTGAATATTTAATTTTTACCCATTTTCGGGGTGGCCCAAAGTAGGTCCAAAAATTTACCTTTGTGCACGATTTTTGGCTGACTTTGAACGACCCTCCTGCGATGGCCAATCGAGATAGGGTTTCCCGCGGGTGCTTATTCGACGTATTTTCGCGAGTAGAATGCAATGGAACCGTCGGAATCCCCGATTTCCTGAAGGAAGTTGCCCTTTTGCCCCAAAAACCGCGATTTTTTCGAAAAAATCGTTATAACTTTGTTCCTATTGAGATTTCGGGCCCACACACCGGCTAAATCGATTCTACGCGCAAAATTACCCCTAGGAATGACCCTGTCAAAGTCGATTTTGAATATTTAATTTTTACCCATTTTCGGGGTGGCCCAAAGTAGGTCCAAAAATTTACCTTTGTGCACGATTTTTGGCTGACTTTGAACGACCCTCCTGCGATGGCTAATCGAGATAGGGTTTCCCGCGGGTGCTTATTCGACGTATTTTCGCGAGTAGAATGCAATGGAACCGTCGGAATCCCCGATTTCCTGAAGGAAGTTGCCCTTTTGCCCCAAAAACCGCGATTTTTTCGAGAAAATCGTTATAACTTTGTTCCTATTGAGATTTCGGCCCCACACACCGGCTAAATCGATTCTACGCGCAAAATTACCCCTAGGAATGACCCTGTCAAAGTCGATTTTGAATATTTAATTTTTACCCATTTTCGGGGTGGCCCAAAGTAGGTCCAAAAATTTACCTTTGTGCACGATTTTTGGCTGAATTTGAACGACCCTCCTGCGATGGCTAATCGAGATAGGGTTTCCCGCGGGTGCTTATTCGACGTATTTTCGCGAGTAAAATGCAATGGAACCGTCGGAATCCCCGATTTCCTGAAGGAAGTTGCCCTTTTGCCCCAAAAACCGCGATTTTTTCGAAAAAATCGTTATAACTTTGTTCCTATTGAAATTTCGGGCCCACACACCGGCTAAATCGATTCTACGCGCAAAATTACCCCTAGGAATGACCCTGTCAAAGTCGATTTTGAATATTTAATTTTTACCCATTTTCGGGGTGGCCCAAAGTAGGTCCAAAAATTTACCTTTGTGCACGGTTTTTGGCTGACTTTGAACGACCCTCCTGCGATGGCCAATCGAGATAGGGTTTCCCGCGGGTGCTTATTCGACGTATTTTCGCGAGTAGAATGCAATGGAACCGTCGGAATCCCCGATTTCCTGAAGGAAGTTGCCCTTTTGCCCCAAAAACCGCGATTTTTTCGAAAAAATCGTTATAACTTTGTTCCTATTGAGATTTCGGGCCCACACACCGGCTAAATCGATTCTACGCGCAAAATTACCCCTAGGAATGACCCTGTCAAATTCGATTTTGAATATTTAATTTTTACCCATTTTCGGGGTGGCCCAAAGTAGGTCCAAAAATTTACCTTTGTGCACGATTTTTGGCTGACTTTGAACGACCCTCCTGCGATGGCTAATCGAGATAGGGTTTCCCGCGGGTGCTTATTCGACGTATTTTCGCGAGTAGAATGCAATGGAACCGTCGGAATCCCCGATTTCCTGAAGGAAGTTGCCCTTTTGCCCCAAAAACCGCGATTTTTTCGAAAAAATCGTTATAACTTTGTTCCTATTGAGATTTCGGCCCCACACACCGGCTAAATCGATTCTACGCGCAAAATTACCCCTAGGAATGAACCTGTCAAAGTCGATTTTGAATATTTAATTTTTACCCATTTTCGGGGTTGCCCAAAGTAGGTCCAAAAATTTACCTTTGTGCACGATTTTTGGCTGACTTTGAACGACCCTCCTGCGATGGCTAATCGAGATAGGGTTTCCCGCGGGTGCTTATTCGACGTATTTTCGCGAGTAGAATGCAATGGAACCGTCGGAATCCCCGATTTCCTGAAGGAAGTTGCCCTTTTGCCCCAAAAACCGCGATTTTTTCGAAAAAATCGTTATAACTTTGTTCCTATTGAGATTTCGGCCCCACACACCGGCTAAATCGATTCTACGCGCATAATTACCCCTAGGAATGACCCTGTCAAAGTCGATTTTGAATATTTAATTTTTACCCATTTTCGGGGTGGCCCAAAGTAGGTCCAAAAATTTACCTTTGTGCACGGTTTTTGGCTGACTTTGAACGACCCTCCTGCGATGGCTAATCGAGATAGGGTTTCCCGCGGGTGCTTATTCGACGTATTTTCGCGAGTAGAATGCAATGGAACCGTCGGAATCCCCGATTTCCTGAAGGAAGTTGCCCTTTTGCCCCAAAAACCGCGATTTTTTCGAAAAAATCGTTATAACTTTGTTCCTATTGAGATTTCGGCCCCACACACCGGCTAAATCGATTCTACGCGCAAAATTACCCCTAGGAATGACCCTGTCAAAGTCGATTTTGAATATTTAATTTTTACCCATTTTCGGGGTTGCCCAAAGTAGGTCCAAAAATTTACCTTTGTGCACGATTTTTGGCTGACTTTGAACGACCCTCCTGCGTTGGCTAATCGAGATAGGGTTTCCCGCGGGTGCTTATTCGACGTATTTTCGCGAGTAGAATGCAATGGAACCGTCGGAATCCCCGATTTCCTGAAGGAAGTTGCCCTTTTGCCCCAAAAACCGCGATTTTTTCGAAAAAATCGTTATAACTTTGTTCCTATTGAGATTTCGGCCCCACACACCGGCTAAATCGATTCTACGCGCAAAATTACCCCTAGGAATGACCCTGTCAAAGTCGATTTTGAATATTTAATTTTTACCCATTTTCGGGGTGGCCCAAAGTAGGTCCAAAAATTTACCTTTGTGCACGATTTTTGGCTGACTTTGAACGACCCTCCTGCGATGGCTAATCGAGATAGGGTTTCCCGCGGGTGCTTATTCGACGTATTTTCGCGAGTAGAATGCAATGGAACCGTCGGAATCCCCGATTTCCTGAAGGAAGTTGCCCTTTTGCCCCAAAAACCGCGATTTTTACGAAAAAATCGTTATAACTTTGTTCCTATTGAGATTTCGGCCCCACACACCGGCTAAATCGATTCTACGCGCAAAATTACCCCTAGGAATGACCCTGTCAAAGTCGATTTTGAATATTTAATTTTTACCCATTTTCGGGGTTGCCCAAAGTAGGTCCAAAAATTTACCTTTGTGCACGATTTTTGGCTGACTTTGAACGACCCTCCTGCGATGGCTAATCGAGATAGGGTTTCCCGCGGGTGCTTATTCGACGTATTTTCGCGAGTAGAATGCAATGGAACCGTCGGAATCCCCGATTTCCTGAAGGAAGTTGCCCTTTTGCCCCAAAAACCGCAATTTTTTCGAAAAAATCGTTATAACTTTGTTCCTATTGAGATTACGGCCCCACACACCGGCTAAATCGATTCTACGCGCAAAATTACCCCTAGGAATGACCCTGTCAAAGTCGATTTTGAATATTTAATTTTTACCCATTTTCGGGGTGGCCCAAAGTAGGTCCAAAAATTTACCTTTGTGCACGATTTTTGGCTGACTTTGAACGACCCTCCTGCGATGGCTAATCGAGATAGGGTTTCCCGCGGGTGCTTATTCGACGTATTTTCGCGAGTAGAATGCAATGGAACCGTCGGAATCCCCGATTTCCTGAAGGAAGTTGCCCTTTTGCCCCAAAAACCGCGATTTTTTCGAAAAAATCGTTATAACTTTGTTCCTATTGAGATTTCGGGCCCACACACCGGCTAAATCGATTCTACGCGCAAAATTACCCCTAGGAATGACCCTGTCAAAGTCGATTTTGAATATTTAATTTTTACCCATTTTCGGGGTGGCCCAAAGTAGGTCCAAAAATTTACCTTTGTGCACGATTTTTGGCTGACTTTGAAATACCCTCCTGCGATGGCTAATCGAGATAGGGTTTCCCGCGGGTGCTTATTCGACGTATTTTCGCGAGTAGAATGCAATGGAACCGTCGGAATCCCCGATTTCCTGAAGGAAGTTGCCCTTTTGCCCCAAAAACCGCGATTTTTTCGAAAAAATCGTTATAACTTTGTTCCTATTGAGATTTCGGCCCCACACACCGGCTAAATCGATTCTACGCGCAAAATTACCCCTAGGAATGACCCTGTCAAAGTCGATTTTGAATATTTAATTTTTACCCATTTTCGGGGTTGCCCAAAGTAGGTCCAAAAATTTACCTTTGTGCACGATTTTTGGCTGACTTTGAACGACCCTCCTGCGTTGGCTAATCGAGATAGGGTTTCCCGCGGGTGCTTATTCGACGTATTTTCGCGAGTAGAATGCAATGGAACCGTCGGAATCCCCGGTTTCCTGAAGGAAGTTGCCCTTTTGCCCCAAAAACCGCGATTTTTTCGAGAAAATCGTTATAACTTTGTTCCTATTGAGATTTCGGCCCCACACACCGGCTAAATCGATTCTACGCGCAAAATTACCCCTAGGAATGACCCTGTCAAAGTCGATTTTGAATATTTAATTTTTACCCATTTTCGGGGTAGCCCAAAGTAGGTCCAAAAATTTACCTTTGTGCACGATTTTTGGCTGACTTTGAACGACCCTCCTGCGATGGCTAATCGAGATAGGGTTTCCCGCGGGTGCTTATTCGACGTATTTTCGCGAGTAGAATGCAATGGAACCGTCGGAATCCCCGATTTCCTGAAGGAAGTTGCCCTTTTGCCCCAAAAACCGCAATTTTTTCGAAAAAATCGTTATAACTTTGTTCCTATTGAGATTTCGGCCCCACACACCGGCTAAATCGATTCTACGCGCAAAATTACCCCTAGGAATGACCCTGTCAAAGTCGATTTTGAATATTTAATTTTTACCCATTTTCGGGGTGGCCCAAAGTAGGTCCAAAAATTTACCTTTGTGCACGATTTTTGGCTGACTTTGAACGACCCTCCTGCGATGGCCAATCGAGATAGGGTTTCCCGCGGGTGCTTATTCGACGTATTTTCGCGAGTAGAATGCAATGGAACCGTCGGAATCCCCGATTTCCTGAAGGAAGTTGCCCTTTTGCCCCAAAAACCGCGATTTTTTCGAAAAAATCGTTATAACTTTGTTCCTATTGAGATTTCGGGCCCACACACCGGCTAAATCGATTCTACGCGCAAAATTACCCCTAGGAATGACCCTGTCAAAGTCGATTTTGAATATTTAATTTTTACCCATTTTCGGGGTGGCCCAAAGTAGGTCCAAAAATTTACCTTTGTGCACGATTTTTGGCTGACTTTGAACGACCCTCCTGCGATGGCTAATCGAGATAGGGTTTCCCGCGGGTGCTTATTCGACGTATTTTCGCGAGTAGAATGCAATGGAACCGTCGGAATCCCCGATTTCCTGAAGGAAGTTGCCCTTTTGCCCCAAAAACCGCGATTTTTTCGAGAAAATCGTTATAACTTTGTTCCTATTGAGATTTCGGCCCCACACACCGGCTAAATCGATTCTACGCGCAAAATTACCCCTAGGAATGACCCTGTCAAAGTCGATTTTGAATATTTAATTTTTACCCATTTTCGGGGTGGCCCAAAGTAGGTCCAAAAATTTACCTTTGTGCACGATTTTTGGCTGAATTTGAACGACCCTCCTGCGATGGCTAATCGAGATAGGGTTTCCCGCGGGTGCTTATTCGACGTATTTTCGCGAGTAAAATGCAATGGAACCGTCGGAATCCCCGATTTCCTGAAGGAAGTTGCCCTTTTGCCCCAAAAACCGCGATTTTTTCGAAAAAATCGTTATAACTTTGTTCCTATTGAAATTTCGGGCCCACACACCGGCTAAATCGATTCTACGCGCAAAATTACCCCTAGGAATGACCCTGTCAAAGTCGATTTTGAATATTTAATTTTTACCCATTTTCGGGGTGGCCCAAAGTAGGTCCAAAAATTTACCTTTGTGCACGGTTTTTGGCTGACTTTGAACGACCCTCCTGCGATGGCCAATCGAGATAGGGTTTCCCGCGGGTGCTTATTCGACGTATTTTCGCGAGTAGAATGCAATGGAACCGTCGGAATCCCCGATTTCCTGAAGGAAGTTGCCCTTTTGCCCCAAAAACCGCGATTTTTTCGAAAAAATCGTTATAACTTTGTTCCTATTGAGATTTCGGGCCCACACACCGGCTAAATCGATTCTACGCGCAAAATTACCCCTAGGAATGACCCTGTCAAATTCGATTTTGAATATTTAATTTTTACCCATTTTCGGGGTGGCCCAAAGTAGGTCCAAAAATTTACCTTTGTGCACGATTTTTGGCTGACTTTGAACGACCCTCCTGCGATGGCTAATCGAGATAGGGTTTCCCGCGGGTGCTTATTCGACGTATTTTCGCGAGTAGAATGCAATGGAACCGTCGGAATCCCCGATTTCCTGAAGGAAGTTGCCCTTTTGCCCCAAAAACCGCGATTTTTTCGAAAAAATCGTTATAACTTTGTTCCTATTGAGATTTCGGGCCCACACACCGGCTAAATCGATTCTACGCGCAAAATTACCCCTAGGAATGACCCTGTCAAAGTCGATTTTGAATATTTAATTTTTACCCATTTTCGGGGTGGCCCAAAGTAGGTCCAAAAATTTACCTTTGTGCACGGTTTTTGGCTGACTTTGAACGACCCTCCTGCGATGGCCAATCGAGATAGGGTTTCCCGCGGGTGCTTATTCGACGTATTTTCGCGAGTAGAATGCAATGGAACCGTCGGAATCCCCGATTTCCTGAAGGAAGTTGCCCTTTTGCCCCAAAAACCGCGATTTTTTCGAAAAAATCGTTATAACTTTGTTCCTATTGAAATTTCGGGCCCACACACCGGCTAAATCGATTCTACGCGCAAAAGTACCCCTAGGAATGACCCTGTCAAAGTCGATTTTGAATATTTAATTTTTACCCATCTTCGGGGTGGCCCAAAGTAGGTCCAAAAATTTACCTTTATGCACGATTTTTGGCTGACTTTGAACGACCCTCCTGCGATGGCTAATCGAGATAGGGTTTCCCGCGGGTGCTTATTCGACGTATTTTCGCGAGTAAAATGCAATGGAACCGTCGGAATCCCCGATTTCCTGAAGGAAGTTGCCCTTTTGCCCCAAAAACCGCGATTTTTTCGAAAAAATCGTTATAACTTTGTTCCTATTGAAATTTCGGGCCCACACACCGGCTAAATCGATTCTACGCGCAAAAGTACCCCTAGGAATGACCCTGTCAAAGTCGATTTTGAATATTTAATTTTTACCCATTTTCGGGGTGGCCCAAAGTAGGTCCAAAAATTTACCTTTGTGCACGATTTTTGGCTGACTTTGAACGACCCTCCTGCGATGGCTAATCGAGATAGGGTTTCCCGCGGGTGCTTATTCCACGTATTTTCGCGAGTAAAATGCAATGGAACCGTCGGAATCCCCGATTTCCTGAAGGAAGTTGCCCTTTTGCCCCAAAAACCGCGATTTTTTCGAAAAAATCGTTATAACTTTGTTCCTATTGAAATTTCGGGCCCACACACCGGCTAAATCGATTCTACGCGCAAAAGTACCCCTAGGAATGACCCTGTCAAAGTCGATTTTGAATATTTAATTTTTACCCATCTTCGGGGTGGCCCAAAGTAGGTCCAAAAATTTACCTTTGTGCACGATTTTTGGCTGACTTTGAACGACCCTCCTGCGATGGCTAATCGAGATAGGGTTTCCCGCGGGTGCTTATTCGACGTATTTTCGCGAGTAAAATGCAATGGAACCGTCGGAATCCCCGATTTCCTGAAGGAAGTTGCCCTTTTGCCCCAAAAACCGCGATTTTTTCGAAAAAATCGTTATAACTTTGTTCCTATTGAAATTTCGGGCCCACACACCGGCTAAATCGATTCTACGCGCAAAATTATCCCTAGGAATGACCCTGTCAAAGTCGATTTTGAATATTTAATTTTTACCCATTTTCGGGGTGGCCCAAAGTAGGTCCAAAAATTTACCTTTGTGCACGGTTTTTGGCTGACTTTGAACGACCCTCCTGCGATGGCCAATCGAGATAGGGTTTCCCGCGGGTGCTTATTCAACGTATTTTCGCGAGTAGAATGCAATGGAACCGTCGGAATCCCCGATTTCCTGAAGGAAGTTGCCCTTTTGCCCCAAAAACCGCGATTTTTTCGAAAAAATCGTTATAACTTTGTTCCTATTGAGATTTCGGCCCCACACACCGGCTAAATCGATTCTACGCGCAAAATTACCCCTAGGAATGACCCTGTCAAAGTCGATTTTGAATATTTAATTTTTACCCATTTTCGGGGTGGCCCAAAGTAGGTCCAAAAATTTACCTTTGTGCACGATTTTTGGCTGACTTTGAACGACCCTCCTGCGATGGCTAATCGAGATAGGGTTTCCCGCGGGTGCTTATTCGACGTATTTTCGCGAGTAAAATGCAATGGAACCGTCGGAATCCCCGATTTCCTGAAGGAAGTTGCCCTTTTGCCCCAAAAACCGCGATTTTTTCGAAAAAATCGTTATAACTTTGTTCCTATTGAAATTTCGGGCCCACACACCGGCTAAATCGATTCTACGCGCAAAAGTACCCCTAGGAATGACCCTGTCAAAGTCGATTTTGAATATTTAATTTTTACCCATTTTCGGGGTGGCCCAAAGTAGGTCCAAAAATTTACCTTTGTGCACGATTTTTGGCTGACTTTGAACGACCCTCCTGCGATGGCTAATCGAGATAGGGTTTCCCGCGGGTGCTTATTCGACGTATTTTCGCGAGTAAAATGCAATGGAACCGTCGGAATCCCCGATTTCCTGAAGGAAGTTGCCCTTTTGCCCCAAAAACCGCGATTTTTTCGAAAAAATCGTTATAACTTTGTTCCTATTGAAATTTCGGGCCCACACACCGGCTAAATCGATTCTACGCGCAAAAGTACCCCTAGGAATGACCCTGTCAAAGTCGATTTTGAATATTTAATTTTTACCCATCTTCGGGGTGGCCCAAAGTAGGTCCAAAAATTTACCTTTATGCACGATTTTTGGCTGACTTTGAACGACCCTCCTGCGATGGCTAATCGAGATAGGGTTTCCCGCGGGTGCTTATTCGACGTATTTTCGCGAGTAAAATGCAATGGAACCGTCGGAATCCCCGATTTCCTGAAGGAAGTTGCCCTTTTGCCCCAAAAACCGCGATTTTTTCGAAAAAATCGTTATAACTTTGTTCCTATTGAAATTTCGGGCCCACACACCGGCTAAATCGATTCTACGCGCAAAAGTACCCCTAGGAATGACCCTGTCAAAGTCGATTTTGAATATTTAATTTTTACCCATTTTCGGGGTGGCCCAAAGTAGGTCCAAAAATTTACCTTTGTGCACGATTTTTGGCTGACTTTGAACGACCCTCCTGCGATGGCTAATCGAGATAGGGTTTCCCGCGGGTGCTTATTCCACGTATTTTCGCGAGTAAAATGCAATGGAACCGTCGGAATCCCCGATTTCCTGAAGGAAGTTGCCCTTTTGCCCCAAAAACCGCGATTTTTTCGAAAAAATCGTTATAACTTTGTTCCTATTGAAATTTCGGGCCCACACACCGGCTAAATCGATTCTACGCGCAAAAGTACCCCTAGGAATGACCCTGTCAAAGTCGATTTTGAATATTTAATTTTTACCCATCTTCGGGGTGGCCCAAAGTAGGTCCAAAAATTTACCTTTGTGCACGATTTTTGGCTGACTTTGAACGACCCTCCTGCGATGGCTAATCGAGATAGGGTTTCCCGCGGGTGCTTATTCGACGTATTTTCGCGAGTAAAATGCAATGGAACCGTCGGAATCCCCGATTTCCTGAAGGAAGTTGCCCTTTTGCCCCAAAAACCGCGATTTTTTCGAAAAAATCGTTATAACTTTGTTCCTATTGAAATTTCGGGCCCACACACCGGCTAAATCGATTCTACGCGCAAAATTATCCCTAGGAATGACCCTGTCAAAGTCGATTTTGAATATTTAATTTTTACCCATTTTCGGGGTGGCCCAAAGTAGGTCCAAAAATTTACCTTTGTGCACGGTTTTTGGCTGACTTTGAACGACCCTCCTGCGATGGCCAATCGAGATAGGGTTTCCCGCGGGTGCTTATTCAACGTATTTTCGCGAGTAGAATGCAATGGAACCGTCGGAATCCCCGATTTCCTGAAGGAAGTTGCCCTTTTGCCCCAAAAACCGCGATTTTTTCGAAAAAATCGTTATAACTTTGTTCCTATTGAGATTTCGGCCCCACACACCGGCTAAATCGATTCTACGCGCAAAATTACCCCTAGGAATGACCCTGTCAAAGTCGATTTTGAATATTTAATTTTTACCCATTTTCGGGGTGGCCCAAAGTAGGTCCAAAAATTTACCTTTGTGCACGATTTTTGGCTGACTTTGAACGACCCTCCTGCGATGGCTAATCGAGATAGGGTTTCCCGCGGGTGCTTATTCGACGTATTTTCGCGAGTAAAATGCAATGGAACCGTCGGAATCCCCGATTTCCTGAAGGAAGTTGCCCTTTTGCCCCAAAAACCGCGATTTTTTCGAAAAAATCGTTATAACTTTGTTCCTATTGAAATTTCGGGCCCACACACCGGCTAAATCGATTCTACGCGCAAAAGTACCCCTAGGAATGACCCTGTCAAAGTCGATTTTGAATATTTAATTTTTACCCATTTTCGGGGTGGCCCAAAGTAGGTCCAAAAATTTACCTTTGTGCACGATTTTTGGCTGACTTTGAACGACCCTCCTGCGATGGCTAATCGAGATAGGGTTTCCCGCGGGTGCTTATTCGACGTATTTTCGCGAGTAAAATGCAATGGAACCGTCGGAATCCCCGATTTCCTGAAGGAAGTTGCCCTTTTGCCCCAAAAACCGCGATTTTTTCGAAAAAATCGTTATAACTTTGTTCCTATTGAAATTTCGGGCCCACACACCGGCTAAATCGATTCTACGCGCAAAAGTACCCCTAGGAATGACCCTGTCAAAGTCGATTTTGAATATTTAATTTTTACCCATCTTCGGGGTGGCCCAAAGTAGGTCCAAAAATTTACCTTTATGCACGATTTTTGGCTGACTTTGAACGACCCTCCTGCGATGGCTAATCGAGATAGGGTTTCCCGCGGGTGCTTATTCGACGTATTTTCGCGAGTAGAATGCAATGGAACCGTCGGAATCCCCGGTTTCCTGAAGGAAGTTGCCCTTTTGCCCCAAAAACCGCGATTTTTTCGAAAAAATCGTTATAACTTTGTTCCTATTGAAATTTCGGGCCCACACACCGGCTAAATCGATTCTACGCGCAAAATTACCCCTAGGAATGACCCTGTCAAAGTCGATTTTGAATATTTAATTTTTACCCATTTTCGGGGTGGCCCAAAGTAGGTCCAAAATTTTACCTTTGTGCACGGTTTTTGGCTGACTTTGAACGACCCTCCTGCGATGGCCAATCGAGATAGGGTTTCCCGCGGGTGCTTATTCGACGTATTTTCGCGAGTAGAATGCAATGGAACCGTCGGAATCCCCGATTTCCTGAAGGAAGTTGCCCTTTTGCCCCAAAAACCGCGATTTTTTCAAAAAAATCGTTATAACTTTGTTCCTATTGAGATTTCGGGCCCACACACCGGCTAAATCGATTCTACGCGCAAAATTACCCCTAGGAATGACCCTGTCAAAGTCGATTTTGAATATTTAATTTTTACCCATTTTCGGGGTGGCCCAAAGTAGGTCCAAAAATTTACCTTTGTGCACGATTTTTGGCTGACTTTGAACGACCCTCCTGCGATGGCTAATCGAGATAGGGTTTCCCGCGGGTGCTTATTCGACGTATTTTCGCGAGTAGAATGCAATGGAACCGTCGGAATCCCCGATTTCCTGAAGGAAGTTGCCCTTTTGCCCCAAAAACCGCGATTTTTTCGAAAAAATCGTTATAACTTTGTTCCTTTTGAGATTTCGGCCCCACACACCGGCTAAATCGATTCTACGCGCAAAATTACCCCTAGGAATGACCCTGTCAAAGTCGATTTTGAATATTTAATTTTTACCCATTTTCGGGGTGGCCCAAAGTAGGTCCAAAAATTTACCTTTGTGCACGATTTTTGGCTGACTTTGAACGACCCTCCTGCGATGGCTAATCGAGATAGGGTTTCCCGCGGGTGCTTATTCGACGTATTTTCGCGAGTAGAATGCAATGGAACCGTCGGAATCCCCGATTTCCTGAAGGAAGTTGCCCTTTTGCCCCAAAAACCGCGATTTTTTCGAAAAAATCGTTATAACTTTGTTCCTATTGAGATTTCGGCCCCACACACCGGCTAAATCGATTCTACGCGCAAAATTACCCCTAGGAATGACCCTGTCAAAGTCGATTTTGAATATTTAATTTTTACCCATTTTCGGGGTTGCCCAAAGTAGGTCCAAAAATTTACCTTTGTGCACGATTTTTGGCTGACTTTGAACGACCCTCCTGCGTTGGCTAATCGAGATAGGGTTTCCCGCGGGTGCTTATTCGACGTATTTTCGCGAGTAGAATGCAATGGAACCGTCGGAATCCCCGATTTCCTGAAGGAAGTTGCCCTTTTGCCCCAAAAACCGCGATTTTTTCGAGAAAATCGTTATAACTTTGTTCCTATTGAGATTTCGGCCCCACACACCGGCTAAATCGATTCTACGCGCAAAATTACCCCTAGGAATGACCCTGTCAAAGTCGATTTTGAATATTTAATTTTTACCCATTTTCGGGGTAGCCCAAAGTAGGTCCAAAAATTTACCTTTGTGCACGATTTTTGGCTGACTTTGAACGACCCTCCTGCGATGGCTAATCGAGATAGGGTTTCCCGCGGGTGCTTATTCGACGTATTTTCGCGAGTAGAATGCAATGGAACCGTCGGAATCCCCGATTTCCTGAAGGAAGTTGCCCTTTTGCCCCAAAAACCGCAATTTTTTCGAAAAAATCGTTATAACTTTGTTCCTATTGAGATTTCGGCCCCACACACCGGCTAAATCGATTCTACGCGCAAAATTACCCCTAGGAATGACCCTGTCAAAGTCGATTTTGAATATTTAATTTTTACCCATTTTCGGGGTGGCCCAAAGTAGGTCCAAAAATTTACCTTTGTGCACGATTTTTGGCTGACTTTGAACGACCCTCCTGCGATGGCCAATCGAGATAGGGTTTCCCGCGGGTGCTTATTCGACGTATTTTCGCGAGTAGAATGCAATGGAACCGTCGGAATCCCCGATTTCCTGAAGGAAGTTGCCCTTTTGCCCCAAAAACCGCGATTTTTTCGAAAAAATCGTTATAACTTTGTTCCTATTGAGATTTCGGGCCCACACACCGGCTAAATCGATTCTACGCGCAAAATTACCCCTAGGAATGACCCTGTCAAAGTCGATTTTGAATATTTAATTTTTACCCATTTTCGGGGTGGCCCAAAGTAGGTCCAAAAATTTACCTTTGTGCACGATTTTTGGCTGACTTTGAACGACCCTCCTGCGATGGCTAATCGAGATAGGGTTTCCCGCGGGTGCTTATTCGACGTATTTTCGCGAGTAGAATGCAATGGAACCGTCGGAATCCCCGATTTCCTGAAGGAAGTTGCCCTTTTGCCCCAAAAACCGCGATTTTTTCGAGAAAATCGTTATAACTTTGTTCCTATTGAGATTTCGGCCCCACACACCGGCTAAATCGATTCTACGCGCAAAATTACCCCTAGGAATGACCCTGTCAAAGTCGATTTTGAATATTTAATTTTTACCCATTTTCGGGGTGGCCCAAAGTAGGTCCAAAAATTTACCTTTGTGCACGATTTTTGGCTGAATTTGAACGACCCTCCTGCGATGGCTAATCGAGATAGGGTTTCCCGCGGGTGCTTATTCGACGTATTTTCGCGAGTAAAATGCAATGGAACCGTCGGAATCCCCGATTTCCTGAAGGAAGTTGCCCTTTTGCCCCAAAAACCGCGATTTTTTCGAAAAAATCGTTATAACTTTGTTCCTATTGAAATTTCGGGCCCACACACCGGCTAAATCGATTCTACGCGCAAAATTACCCCTAGGAATGACCCTGTCAAAGTCGATTTTGAATATTTAATTTTTACCCATTTTCGGGGTGGCCCAAAGTAGGTCCAAAAATTTACCTTTGTGCACGGTTTTTGGCTGACTTTGAACGACCCTCCTGCGATGGCTAATCGAGATAGGGTTTCCCGCGGGTGCTTATTCGACGTATTTTCGCGAGTAGAATGCAATGGAACCGTCGGAATCCCCGATTTCCTGAAGGAAGTTGCCCTTTTGCCCCAAAAACCGCGATTTTTTCGAAAAAATCGTTATAACTTTGTTCCTATTGAGATTTCGGCCCCACACACCGGCTAAATCGATTCTACGCGCAAAATTACCCCTAGGAATGACCCTGTCAAAGTCGATTTTGAATATTTAATTTTTACCCATTTTCGGGGTTGCCCAAAGTAGGTCCAAAAATTTACCTTTGTGCACGATTTTTGGCTGACTTTGAACGACCCTCCTGCGTTGGCTAATCGAGATAGGGTTTCCCGCGGGTGCTTATTCGACGTATTTTCGCGAGTAGAATGCAATGGAACCGTCGGAATCCCCGATTTCCTGAAGGAAGTTGCCCTTTTGCCCCAAAAACCGCGATTTTTTCGAAAAAATCGTTATAACTTTGTTCCTATTGAGATTTCGGCCCCACACACCGGCTAAATCGATTCTACGCGCAAAATTACCCCTAGGAATGACCCTGTCAAAGTCGATTTTGAATATTTAATTTTTACCCATTTTCGGGGTGGCCCAAAGTAGGTCCAAAAATTTACCTTTGTGCACGATTTTTGGCTGACTTTGAACGACCCTCCTGCGATGGCTAATCGAGATAGGGTTTCCCGCGGGTGCTTATTCGACGTATTTTCGCGAGTAGAATGCAATGGAACCGTCGGAATCCCCGATTTCCTGAAGGAAGTTGCCCTTTTGCCCCAAAAACCGCGATTTTTACGAAAAAATCGTTATAACTTTGTTCCTATTGAGATTTCGGCCCCACACACCGGCTAAATCGATTCTACGCGCAAAATTACCCCTAGGAATGACCCTGTCAAAGTCGATTTTGAATATTTAATTTTTACCCATTTTCGGGGTTGCCCAAAGTAGGTCCAAAAATTTACCTTTGTGCACGATTTTTGGCTGACTTTGAACGACCCTCCTGCGATGGCTAATCGAGATAGGGTTTCCCGCGGGTGCTTATTCGACGTATTTTCGCGAGTAGAATGCAATGGAACCGTCGGAATCCCCGATTTCCTGAAGGAAGTTGCCCTTTTGCCCCAAAAACCGCAATTTTTTCGAAAAAATCGTTATAACTTTGTTCCTATTGAGATTACGGCCCCACACACCGGCTAAATCGATTCTACGCGCAAAATTACCCCTAGGAATGACCCTGTCAAAGTCGATTTTGAATATTTAATTTTTACCCATTTTCGGGGTGGCCCAAAGTAGGTCCAAAAATTTACCTTTGTGCACGATTTTTGGCTGACTTTGAACGACCCTCCTGCGATGGCTAATCGAGATAGGGTTTCCCGCGGGTGCTTATTCGACGTATTTTCGCGAGTAGAATGCAATGGAACCGTCGGAATCCCCGATTTCCTGAAGGAAGTTGCCCTTTTGCCCCAAAAACCGCGATTTTTTCGAAAAAATCGTTATAACTTTGTTCCTATTGAGATTTCGGCCCCACACACCGGCTAAATCGATTCTACGCGCAAAATTACCCCTAGGAATGACCCTGTCAAAGTCGATTTTGAATATTTAATTTTTACCCATTTTCGGGGTGGCCCAAAGTAGGTCCAAAAATTTACCTTTGTGCACGATTTTTGGCTGACTTTGAACGACCCTCCTGCGATGGCTAATCGAGATAGGGTTTCCCGCGGGTGCTTATTCGACGTATTTTCGCGAGTAGAATGCAATGGAACCGTCGGAATCCCCGATTTCCTGAAGGAAGTTGCCCTTTTGCCCCAAAAACCGCGATTTTTACGAAAAAATCGTTATAACTTTGTTCCTATTGAGATTTCGGCCCCACACACCGGCTAAATCGATTCTACGCGCAAAATTACCCCTAGGAATGACCCTGTCAAAGTCGATTTTGAATATTTAATTTTTACCCATTTTCGGGGTTGCCCAAAGTAGGTCCAAAAATTTACCTTTGTGCACGATTTTTGGCTGACTTTGAACGACCCTCCTGCGATGGCTAATCGAGATAGGGTTTCCCGCGGGTGCTTATTCGACGTATTTTCGCGAGTAGAATGCAATGGAACCGTCGGAATCCCCGATTTCCTGAAGGAAGTTGCCCTTTTGCCCCAAAAACCGCAATTTTTTCGAAAAAATCGTTATAACTTTGTTCCTATTGAGATTACGGCCCCACACACCGGCTAAATCGATTCTACGCGCAAAATTACCCCTAGGAATGACCCTGTCAAAGTCGATTTTGAATATTTAATTTTTACCCATTTTCGGGGTGGCCCAAAGTAGGTCCAAAAATTTACCTTTGTGCACGATTTTTGGCTGACTTTGAACGACCCTCCTGCGATGGCTAATCGAGATAGGGTTTCCCGCGGGTGCTTATTCGACGTATTTTCGCGAGTAGAATGCAATGGAACCGTCGGAATCCCCGATTTCCTGAAGGAAGTTGCCCTTTTGCCCCAAAAACCGCGATTTTTTCGAAAAAATCGTTATAACTTTGTTCCTATTGAGATTTCGGCCCCACACACCGGCTAAATCGATTCTACGCGCAAAATTACCCCTAGGAATGACCCTGTCAAAGTCGATTTTGAATATTTAATTTTTACCCATTTTCGGGGTGGCCCAAAGTAGGTCCAAAAATTTACCTTTGTGCACGATTTTTGGCTGACTTTGAACGACCCTCCTGCGATGGCTAATCGAGATAGGGTTTCCCGCGGGTGCTTATTCGACGTATTTTCGCGAGTAGAATGCAATGGAACCGTCGGAATCCCCGATTTCCTGAAGGAAGTTGCCCTTTTGCCCCAAAAACCGCGATTTTTACGAAAAAATCGTTATAACTTTGTTCCTATTGAGATTTCGGCCCCACACACCGGCTAAATCGATTCTACGCGCAAAATTACCCCTAGGAATGACCCTGTCAAAGTCGATTTTGAATATTTAATTTTTACCCATTTTCGGGGTTGCCCAAAGTAGGTCCAAAAATTTACCTTTGTGCACGATTTTTGGCTGACTTTGAACGACCCTCCTGCGATGGCTAATCGAGATAGGGTTTCCCGCGGGTGCTTATTCGACGTATTTTCGCGAGTAGAATGCAATGGAACCGTCGGAATCCCCGATTTCCTGAAGGAAGTTGCCCTTTTGCCCCAAAAACCGCGATTTTTTCGAAAAAATCGTTATAACTTTGTTCCTATTGAGATTTCGGCCCCACACACCGGCTAAATCGATTCTACGCGCAAAATTACCCCTAGGAATGACCCTGTCAAAGTCGATTTTGAATATTTAATTTTTACCCATTTTCGGGGTGGCCCAAAGTAGGTCCAAAAATTTACCTTTGTGCACGATTTTTGGCTGACTTTGAACGACCCTCCTGCGATGGCTAATCGAGATAGGGTTTCCCGCGGGTGCTTATTCGACGTATTTTCGCGAGTAGAATGCAATGGAACCGTCGGAATCCCCGATTTCCTGAAGGAAGTTGCCCTTTTGCCCCAAAAACCGCGATTTTTTCGAAAAAATTGTTATAACTTTGTTCCTATTGAGATTTCGGCCCCACACACCGGCTAAATCGATTCTACGCGCAAAATTACCGCTAGGAATGACCCTGTCAAAGTCGATTTTGAATATTTAATTTTTACCCATTTTCGGGGTGGCCCAAAGTAGGTCCAAAAATTTACCTTTGTGCACGATTTTTGGCTGACTTTGAACGACCCTCCTGCGATGGCTAATCGAGATAGGGTTTCCCGCGGGTGCTTATTCGACGTATTTTCGCGAGTAGAATGCAATGGAACCGTCGGAATCCCCGATTTCCTGAAGGAAGTTGCCCTTTTGCCCCAAAAACCGCGATTTTTACGAAAAAATCGTTATAACTTTGTTCCTATTGAGATTTCGGCCCCACACACCGGCTAAATCGATTCTACGCGCAAAATTACCCCTAGGAATGACCCTGTCAAAGTCGATTTTGAATATTTAATTTTTACCCATTTTCGGGGTTGCCCAAAGTAGGTCCAAAAATTTACCTTTGTGCACGATTTTTGGCTGACTTTGAACGACCCTCCTGCGATGGCTAATCGAGATAGGGTTTCCCGCGGGTGCTTATTCGACGTATTTTCGCGAGTAGAATGCAATGGAACCGTCGGAATCCCCGATTTCCTGAAGGAAGTTGCCCTTTTGCCCCAAAAACCGCAATTTTTTCGAAAAAATCGTTATAACTTTGTTCCTATTGAGATTACGGCCCCACACACCGGCTAAATCGATTCTACGCGCAAAATTACCCCTAGGAATGACCCTGTCAAAGTCGATTTTGAATATTTAATTTTTACCCATTTTCGGGGTTGCCCAAAGTAGGTCCAAAAATTTACCTTTGTGCACGATTTTTGGCTGACTTTGAACGACCCTCCTGCGATGGCTAATCGAGATAGGGTTTCCCGCGGGTGCTTATTCGACGTATTTTCGCGAGTAGAATGCAATGGAACCGTCGGAATCCCCGATTTCCTGAAGGAAGTTGCCCTTTTGCCCCAAAAACCGCAATTTTTTCGAAAAAATCGTTATAACTTTGTTCCTATTGAGATTACGGCCCCACACACCGGCTAAATCGATTCTACGCGCAAAATTACCCCTAGGAATGACCCTGTCAAAGTCGATTTTGAATATTTAATTTTTACCCATTTTCGGGGTGGCCCAAAGTAGGTCCAAAAATTTACCTTTGTGCACGATTTTTGGCTGACTTTGAACGACCCTCCTGCGATGGCTAATCGAGATAGGGTTTCCCGCGGGTGCTTATTCGACGTATTTTCGCGAGTAGAATGCAATGGAACCGTCGGAATCCCCGATTTCCTGAAGGAAGTTGCCCTTTTGCCCCAAAAACCGCGATTTTTTCGAAAAAATCGTTATAACTTTGTTCCTATTGAGATTTCGGCCCCACACACCGGCTAAATCAATTCTACGCGCAAAATTACCCCTAGGAATGACCCTGTCAAAGTCGATTTTGAATATTTAATTTTTATTCATTTTCGGGGTGGCCCAAAGTAGGTCCAAAAATTTACCTTTGTGCACGATTTTTGGCTGACTTTGAACGACCCTCCTGCGATGGCTAATCGAGATAGGGTTTCCCGCGGGTGCTTATTCGACGTATTTTCGCGAGTAGAATGCAATGGAACCGTCGGAATCCCCGATTTCCTGAAGGAAGTTGCCCTTTTGCCCCAAAAACCGCGATTTTTTCGAAAAAATCGTTATAACTTTGTTCCTATTGAGATTTCGGCCCCACACACCGGCTAAATCGATTCTACGCGCAAAATTACCCCTAGGAATGACCCTGTCAAAGTCGATTTTGAATATTTAATTTTTACCCATTTTCGGGGTGGCCCAAAGTAGGTCCAAAAATTTACCTTTGTGCACGATTTTTGGCTGACTTTGAAATACCCTCCTGCGATGGCTAATCGAGATAGGGTTTCCCGCGGGTGCTTATTCGACGTATTTTCGCGAGTAGAATGCAATGGAACCGTCGGAATCCCCAATTTCCTGAAGGAAGTTGCCCTTTTGCCCCAAAAACCGCGATTTTTTCGAAAAAATCGTTATAACTTTGTTCCTATTGAGATTTCGGGCCCACACACCGGCTAAATCGATTCTACGCGCAAAATTACCCCTAGGAATGACCCTGTCAAAGTCGATTTTGAATATTTAATTTTTACCTATTTTCGGGGTGGCCCAAAGTAGGTCCAAAAATTTACCTTTGTGCACGATTTTTGGCTGAATTTGAACGACCCTCCTGCGATGGCTAATCGAGATAGGGTTTCCCGCGGGTGCTTATTCGACGTATTTTCGCGAGTAAAATGCAATGGAACCGTCGGAATCCCCGATTTCCTGAAGGAAGTTGCCCTTTTGCCCCAAAAACCGCGATTTTTTCGAAAAAATCGTTATAACTTTGTTCCTATTGAAATTTCGGGCCCACACACCGGGTAAATCGATTCTACGCGCAAAATTACCCCTAGGAATGACCCTGTCAAAGTCGATTTTGAATATTGAATTTTTACCCATTTTCGGGGTGGCCCAAAGTAGGTCCAAAAATTTACCTTTGTGCACGGTTTTTGGCTGACTTTGAACGACCCTCCTGCGATGGCCAATCGAGATAGGGTTTCCCGCGGGTGCTTATTCGACGTATTTTCGCGAGTAGAATGCAATGGAACCGTCGGAATCCCCGATTTCCTGAAGGAAGTTGCCCTTTTGCCCCAAAAACCGCGATTTTTTCGAAAAAATCGTTATAACTTTGTTCCTATTGAGATTTCGGCCCCACACACCGGCTAAATCGATTCTACGCGCAAAATTACCCCTAGGAGTGACCCTGTCAAAGTCGATTTTGAATATTTAATTTTTACCCATTTTCGGGGTGGCCCAAAGTAGGTCCAAAAATTTACCTTTGTGCACGATTTTTGGCTGACTTTGAACGACCCTCCTGCGATGGCTAATCGAGATAGGGTTTCCCGCGGGTGCTTATTCGACGTATTTTCGCGAGTAGAATGCAATGGAACCGTCGGAATCCCCGATTTCCTGAAGGAAGTTGCCCTTTTGCCCCAAAAACCGCGATTTTTTCGAAAAAATCGTTATAACTTTGTTCCTATTGAGATTTCGGCCCCACACACCGGCTAAATCGATTCTACGCGCAAAATTACCCCTAGGAATGACCCTGTGAAAGTCGATTTTGAATATTTAATTTTTACCCATTTTCGGGGTGGCCCAAAGTAGGTCCAAAAATTTACCTTTGTGCACGATTTTTGGCTGACTTTGAAATACCCTCCTGCGATGGCTAATCGAGATAGGGTTTCCCGCGGGTGCTTATTCGACGTATTTTCGCGAGTAGAATGCAATGGAACCGTCGGAATCCCCAATTTCCTGAAGGAAGTTGCCCTTTTGCCCCAAAAACCGCGATTTTTTCGAAAAAATCGTTATAACTTTGTTCCTATTGAGATTTCGGCCCCACACACCGGCTAAATCGATTCTACGCGCAAAATTACCCCTAGGAGTGACCCTGTCAAAGTCGATTTTGAATATTTAATTTTTACCCATTTTCGGGGTGGCCCAAAGTAGGTCCAAAAATTTACCTTTGTGCACGATTTTTGGCTGACTTTGAACGACCCTCCTGCGATGGCTAATCGAGATAGGGTTTCCCGCGGGTGCTTATTCGACGTATTTTCGCGAGTAGAATGCAATGGAACCGTCGGAATCCCCGATTTCCTGAAGGAAGTTGCCCTTTTGCCCCAAAAACCGCGATTTTTTCGAAAAAATCGTTATAACTTTGTTCCTATTGAGATTTCGGCCCCACACACCGGCTAAATCGATTCTACGCGCAAAATTACCCCTAGGAATGACCCTGTCAAAGTCGATTTTGAATATTTAATTTTTACCCATTTTCGGGGTGGCCCAAAGTAGGTCCAAAAATTTACCTTTGTGCACGATTTTTGGCTGACTTTGAACGACCCTCCTGCGATGGCTAATCGAGATAGGGTTTCCCGCGGGTGCTTATTCGACGTATTTTCGCGAGTAGAATGCAATGGAACCGTCGGAATCCCCGATTTCCTGAAGGAAGTTGCCCTTTTGCCCCAAAAACCGCGATTTTTTCGAAAAAATCGTTATAACTTTGTTCCTATTGAGATTTCGGCCCCACACACCGGCTAAATCGATTCTACGCGCAAAATTACCCCTAGGAATGACCCTGTCAAAGTCGATTTTGAATATTTAATTTTTACCCATTTTCGGGGTGGCCCAAAGTAGGTCCAAAAATTTACCTTTGTGCACGATTTTTGGCTGACTTTGAACGACCCTCCTGCGATGGCTAATCGAGATAGGGTTTCCCGCGGGTGCTTATTCGACGTATTTTCGCGAGTAGAATGCAATGGAACCGTCGGAATCCCCGATTTCCTGAAGGAAGTTGCCCTTTTGCCCCAAAAACCGCGATTTTTACGAAAAAATCGTTATAACTTTGTTCCTATTGAGATTTCGGCCCCACACACCGGCTAAATCGATTCTACGCGCAAAATTACCCCTAGGAATGACCCTGTCAAAGTCGATTTTGAATATTTAATTTTTACCCATTTTCGGGGTGGCCCAAAGTAGGTCCAAAAATTTACCTTTGTGCACGATTTTTGGCTGACTTTGAACGACCCTCCTGCGATGGCTAATCGAGATAGGGTTTCCCGCGGGTGCTTATTCGACGTATTTTCGCGAGTAGAATGCAATGGAACCGTCGGAATCCCCGATTTCCTGAAGGAAGTTGCCCTTTTGCCCCAAAAACCGCGATTTTTTCGAAAAAATCGTTATAACTTTGTTCCTATTGAGATTTCGGCCCCACACACCGGCTAAATCGATTCTACGCGCAAAATTACCCCTAGGAATGACCCTGTCAAAGTCGATTTTGAATATTTAATTTTTACCCATTTTCGGGGTGGCCCAAAGTAGGTCCAAAAATTTAACTTTGTGCACGATTTTTGGCTGACTCTGAACGACCCTCCTGCGATGGCTAATCGAGATAGGGTTTCCCGCGGGTGCTTATTCGACGTATTTTCGCGAGTAGAATGCAATGGAACCGTCGGAATCCCCGATTTCCTGAAGGAAGTTGCCCTTTTGCCCCAAAAACCGCGATTTTTTCGAAAAAATCGTTATAACTTTGTTCCTATTGAGATTTCGGCCCCACACACCGGCTAAATCGATTCTACGCGCAAAATTACCCCTAGGAATGACCCTGTCAAAGTCGATTTTGAATATTTAATTTTTACCCATTTTCGGGGTGGCCCAAAGTAGGTCCAAAAATTTACCTTTGTGCACGATTTTTGGCTGACTTTGAACGACCCTCCTGCGATGGCTAATCGAGATAGGGTTTCCCGCGGGTGCTTATTCGACGTATTTTCGCGAGTAGAATGCAATGGAACCGTCGGAATCCCCGATTTCCTGAAGGAAGTTGCCCTTTTGCCCCAAAAACCGCGATTTTTTCGAAAAAATCGTTATAACTTTGTTCCTATTGAGATTTCGGCCCCACACACCGGCTAAATCGATTCTACGCGCAAAATTACCCCTAGGAATGACCCTGTCAAAGTCGATTTTGAATATTTAATTTTTACCCATTTTCGGGGTGGCCCAAAGTAGGTCCAAAAATTTACCTTTGTGCACGATTTTTGGCTGACTTTGAACGACCCTCCTGCGATGGCTAATCGAGATAGGGTTTCCCGCGGGTGCTTATTCGACGTATTTTCGCGAGTAGAATGCAATGGAACCGTCGGAATCCCCGATTTCCTGAAGGAAGTTGCCCTTTTGCCCCAAAAACCGCGATTTTTTCGAAAAAATCGTTATAACTTTGTTCCTATTGAGATTTCGGCCCCACACACCGGCTAAATCGATTCTACGCGCAAAATTACCCCTAGGAATGACCCTGTCAAAGTCGATTTTGAATATTTAATTTTTACCCATTTTCGGGGTGGCCCAAAGTAGGTCCAAAAATTTACCTTTGTGCACGATTTTTGGCTGACTTTGAACGACCCTCCTGCGATGGCTAATCGAGATAGGGTTTCCCGCGGGTGCTTATTCGACGTATTTTCGCGAGTAGAATGCAATGGAACCGTCGGAATCCCCGATTTCCTGAAGGAAGTTGCCCTTTTGCCCCAAAAACCGCAATTTTTTCGAAAAAATCGTTATAACTTTGTTCCTATTGAGATTACGGCCCCACACACCGGCTAAATCGATTCTACGCGCAAAATTACCCCTAGGAATGACCCTGTCAAAGTCGATTTTGAATATTTAATTTTTACCCATTTTCGGGGTTGCCCAAAGTAGGTCCAAAAATTTACCTTTGTGCACGATTTTTGGCTGACTTTGAACGACCCTCCTGCGATGGCTAATCGAGATAGGGTTTCCCGCGGGTGCTTATTCGACGTATTTTCGCGAGTAGAATGCAATGGAACCGTCGGAATCCCCGATTTCCTGAAGGAAGTTGCCCTTTTGCCCCAAAAACCGCAATTTTTTCGAAAAAATCGTTATAACTTTGTTCCTATTGAGATTACGGCCCCACACACCGGCTAAATCGATTCTACGCGCAAAATTACCCCTAGGAATGACCCTGTCAAAGTCGATTTTGAATATTTAATTTTTACCCATTTTCGGGGTGGCCCAAAGTAGGTCCAAAAATTTACCTTTGTGCACGATTTTTGGCTGACTTTGAACGACCCTCCTGCGATGGCTAATCGAGATAGGGTTTCCCGCGGGTGCTTATTCGACGTATTTTCGCGAGTAGAATGCAATGGAACCGTCGGAATCCCCGATTTCCTGAAGGAAGTTGCCCTTTTGCCCCAAAAACCGCGATTTTTTCGAAAAAATCGTTATAACTTTGTTCCTATTGAGATTTCGGCCCCACACACCGGCTAAATCAATTCTACGCGCAAAATTACCCCTAGGAATGACCCTGTCAAAGTCGATTTTGAATATTTAATTTTTATTCATTTTCGGGGTGGCCCAAAGTAGGTCCAAAAATTTACCTTTGTGCACGATTTTTGGCTGACTTTGAACGACCCTCCTGCGATGGCTAATCGAGATAGGGTTTCCCGCGGGTGCTTATTCGACGTATTTTCGCGAGTAGAATGCAATGGAACCGTCGGAATCCCCGATTTCCTGAAGGAAGTTGCCCTTTTGCCCCAAAAACCGCGATTTTTTCGAAAAAATCGTTATAACTTTGTTCCTATTGAGATTTCGGCCCCACACACCGGCTAAATCGATTCTACGCGCAAAATTACCCCTAGGAATGACCCTGTCAAAGTCGATTTTGAATATTTAATTTTTACCCATTTTCGGGGTGGCCCAAAGTAGGTCCAAAAATTTACCTTTGTGCACAATTTTTGGCTGACTTTGAACGACCCTCCTGCGATGGCTAATCGAGATAGGGTTTCCCGCGGGTGCTTATTCGACGTATTTTCGCGAGTAGAATGCAATGGAACCGTCGGAATCCCCGATTTCCTGAAGGAAGTTGCCCTTTTGCCCCAAAAACCGCGATTTTTTCGAAAAAATCGTTATAACTTTGTTCCTATTGAGATTTCGGTCCCACACACCGGCTAAATCGATTCTACGCGCAAAATTACCCCTAGGAATGACCCTGTCAAAGTCGATTTTGAATATTTAATTTTTACCCATTTTCGGGGTGGCCCAAAGTAGGTCCAAAAATTTACCTTTGTGCACGATTTTTGGCTGACTTTGAACGACCCTCCTGCGATGGCTAATCGAGATAGGGTTTCCCGCGGGTGCTTATTCGACGTATTTTCGCGAGTAGAATGCAATGGAACCGTCGGAATCCCCAATTTCCTGAAGGAAGTTGCCCTTTTGTCCCAAAAACCGCGATTTTTTCGAAAAAATCATTATAACTTTGTTCCTATTGAGATTTCGGCCCCGCACACCCGGGCAATCGATGTTGGACCATTTGTCAGAGTAAGCTAAAGTAAAAAGAGTTGAAAAATAATTAAAAAGTGCAATTAAATTCTCGAGTTTGAGGTAATATTAGGTGAGAATATTGTCGAATCATTCAGGTAGATCAAAATGTTATAACATGAAGTTGAGTGTAGTACGGCATAAATTTCGTTATCTTACGTTAGAGTATGTGGAACATTCACTGTGCTCATATCTACTCGATACTACAATGTTCTTGTATTTCCGAATTCTAAAAGTGCTTCCATTTTTCGTTATGATTTTCGGTGATATCTTTCTCGCCGATAGTAATTGTATTTTCTTATATGATGGTTTGTTTTAACAATTCGGAAGGGGCGGGTGTAACAATGGTGTAACATTACTTGATACATTCCTACGTATAAACCACGCATGCGCAGTATCCCGTACTAAATTTAATCTGCTGGAGGTGGCAGCTCCGTCTCCTTCTAACGGAAGAATGTTAGACTACTACAAACTTAGAAGTTTACGCGAACCTGTCAGATGGACCTAATGGGACCTACCAAAGCTATACAATATTTGGTCAACGGTTTATCCGTGTAACATCCACAGGATTTTGCGTGCAGGCGGACATCGTCTAATGAACGTTACGGACGTGTCGCGAATCTCTTATGGATGACATGGAATGCATAAGGGACTCGTCGCGTAAATTCCGATCGTTAAGATTTTCTGTCGATGATTCATTCCGACAGAGTGTACTCGTAGTAAGTCATGTCCTTGCGGTAGACTCGAGACACAACTGCAGCAAATTTGAATTTTCTTTTGACTCGTCATCGAATCTGCTGCGAAACTCTTTCCGCGCTAGGGTGTTACCCAAGAAGCCACAAAGATTGTCCCTATTTCTTTTCGGTTACGACTTCTTCAATTTTGAGTATTTTTTAAACTGCCTTTTATTTATTTTGAGGCTCTGCCTAAGCACACATTTGATTTCAACAATATTATTGCAGAAATGTTCCCAATATGTCACTGAATGTTATATTCTAGTAAGGTTGGTACTATCGTTGAGGTCAACCATTCGTTTCTGCGCGCGAAGTCCTTCTGTCGCTCGTCCTAATTCCTTGCGCGTAAGCACTACGGTTATGAGACTATTTCTTAGAAGTAGAAGGAGATCTAAGGGGAGGGTAGGATTAGTGGCCTACAATTGAATAGTCCATTGTTACGTTACAATACTTGCGACGTCGCCCCAAGATTTACGAAAATAACGAATTTTGTAAATATCCGGTAAACGTAGCTTACCTTTTTCTTGTAGAGGTACCTTCCACTACAAAAGTTAATGATTATGTCACAAATATGTAATCCCCCTACGTTTTGAGTGTGGTAGTATCACATTAGGGCCTCAAATGGTAGACATGTCCACCGTTTTAGGGTTGAAACATGGACCTAAGGTTGAAAGCCTGTATCGGGGAACATGGAGGAATAGGAACCGTTGGACGACAGGGCCCAAGCGGCCATATTTGAATTTGAACAAGTCCTAACATGTTTCGTTGTATTTTAATCATATTTTTGATTCAGATGAGTGGAATGATGAAATTCAGGGAAATGGGTACCATTAAACTTCTGCGTTTTTTAATATTATTTTATAAAATTTCTTGTTTGTAATTTTCACTCTTTTACCATTTTATAACTGATCCGACAGAAAATTCTTATATCGTTTGTCATTCATAACCAAAATAAGATTTCTCCTTTGAAATTAACGATAGTAAACAAAACAATTGTTATAAAAATTATTCGGAATTATTTCTATTTGTTGATTTATATTTTTCATGAAAAAAAACAACTCTTAAGAAACTTTACTGAGGAGGATTTGCAATTTAAGATCAAAATTTGTAAAAATGGTAAATAAATATCGGTTGAACATCAAGCAAAGGATAATATAGGATTATTTATCATCAACCGACCAAGCAGAAAAAAGAATTGCTTAATAATTTAATTAAAAATTACCCAAAATGAAAACGGAAATTTACATTTGCATGAACTTTGTAGTTTCCCATTTTTTACTGGGAAATTAAAATAATAGAAATTTGAATCAAATAATTTCTCAGCCATTTCATTAGAAATCTCGAAAATGAACAGAAGGAAATAGAAATTTTGATTTCACCCTCAAACCTCGCAATTGGACTAATAGAAATTTTCTAATTTCACTTGTTATTCAAAACCAAAAGAAATTTGAGGCTACACGGGATTAAAATAAGGAAGATAAATTGTCCCTCGAATCCTTTTTGAAAATTCCCCAAAATAATAAATTTCTCCCTAAAAACAAGAGTGACCTATAAAAATTCACATTTGCATTAAGTTTGCAATTTTACTGATACCTTTCCCCGAGAAATTACCACTATTTCTATCAAAGGTGTCAAAAGACACTTTCCAGAATTTTAATTTCGAATTATTTTCGAGATTTAATTTAATCTTTTTTTTTGAAATCCATAAACAGGAGGTGCTTAGCAGAGCAATTATGCGTCCGTACAAAACTGGGTATTAACACTATGCCGTCCGGTGGCACCGCGTTGGTGCCATGCGAAAACTATCGGGCAAGCGCCGGTGGCACCACGTTGGTGTCGTATGTAAAGATTTATACCGGCGCCAAACGAAAAAAAATCTATTTTAAAGGAAGGTTACCGTTCATGACGAGGACAAATTCGATTTTTTGTTTACTTAATTTGCATCCTTAAGCTGTTTAGAACGCGTAGGTAAAAGGATATTTTCATATCTAAGGTATTTTAGAATTTACAGCCTGCTGAGCAGAACCGTCCGCAACGCCATCTGGGAAACAGGTAGCTGAGGCGCTGGGCGCTCTACAGCTTCAACGGATTAACCGATTCTCAAATCCTCCGCCAGTTGAAAGGAAATTCAATTTGCGGGGCCATCACGAAGCGATTTTTGTTAAAAATTGATTTACACATATTTTTTTCGTTCGTTGAAGCAAAAAAAACAGCAAAAAAATTCGGTTTCTTTTCAAACGGCTGCCATTTTCTTATCCAGGGCATTTTTAGAAAATGAAAACCGGTAAGGCCTCTCAAATTTATTCTACTTTAATAATTCGAAATCCGTTTTTGTTTCAGATAAACTAACAAGGCTGTGAAGCGCCCCGCGCAGAGCAAACGACGCCATGCATTTATTTATTTGATCTGAGCTGGAGCCGCCATTTTGGACTCTTTTTTTCATAAAAAAATTGAAATTTAACTTCCAATTGTACAAGAATGTATTACTTTGAAACCTATATCCAACAGTATTTATTTTGTATTTTTTAAAAATTCCAGAACTTTACGTATCTCGACAGTAACCTCCTCTTAATTATAACTCTATATTTTTACTTTTCCATTTTTGATTACGTATAATCAACGCGGTAGAAATAGTGTTAAAGCAATAGAAATTTGTATGGAATCATTTTTCAACCGATAAATCAGAAATTTCTAACAATGAACGGAAGCAGATGGAAACTTTGATTTCAGTCTCAATTTTCATAACTGGGCTAGGGTAAATGCACCAATAGATGGACGATTAAGCAAACTCTCGTGCTTTTTTATCAAAATAATATACTAAAATACAAATAAGTTATAATAAAATGAATTATATTAATGTAAAAATATGTAATTAACTGGATAAACATTACTAAAACTTTGTGAAACTTCGTAGTAATTAACAAAAAAGAAAAATTTATGAATAAGACCAAAACCCCAGTAGATGGACAAAATCTCCAGTAGATGGACAGCCAATATCAATAGATGGACGCTAAATTTTCGTATATTTTTGTAATTTTATTATTTTATTACGATATTTATAGCTTTTTTAGTGAAATACGAGCATAATAACGTATACATACCTTATTTTTTATTCATTTATAATAGTAATAACAAACAACGTTTACCGGGCATCTGTCACATATTTACTAATGGTAGCGCTCATGAAGCAAAACTTCATCATGTCAAATTAAATATTTTTTTTTGTATCATTATTACAAATATAAAGATGACAAAAATCACTTTTTGCAATCAGGACTACATATAGCCATTAAAAAAAATTATGACTTTACGATTTCGTTCTTAAATTTAATGTAATTACTTTTGGAAATAATATTTGTCCATCTATTGGAGGGTGTCCATCTATTGGTGTGTTTACCCTAACAGAAATTTCCAAGACAAAAGAAACTGAATAAACGATAAAAATCGAATATCCACTGTCCTCATTATCAGGGCGGTGCGTAATTAACGACGATTACTTTGCATCATAAAAAAATCGTCATTAATTATGCAGCAATTTAATAATTATTCCCTCAGTCGCGAATAATGGAAAGAAACAGATTCTTTTTTTTCCTTCAAAATCAGACAAATTTGACATTCCAAAAAAAATTTCCAAAACGGAGAAACCTCTTGTCGTGCCAATCTCGTTTGCTGATAGATAAAGATCCACCAAAATGAAGACACCAGAAAAGAACGAGATTATAAAATTCCATTGCGTTCTTTATTTTCTTTAGAAATGTCTAGCCAGAAAATTCGTAAGGATAATTATAATACAATTAGGCATTGTATAACAGAAAACAGTTCCATTCGAATTTCCTTCAAAACACTGCACGTGTGTGTGTCAGTAAAGAAATGTTTTTTCTTTTTTCTTCATTTTTTTTATATCTTACTGAACCGTCAATCCTTTCAACTCTTACTTTTCTCTTTCTCTCGATCTCTCTCTCTCTCTCTCTTTCTCTCTTTCACTCTCTCTCTCTTTTTGTATTTTCTTTCAATTAATTCAATCTACATGTTTTGTTTCATTTCCTCCTTTTTATCTTTTTCTCTCTTTTCCATTCAATTGTTATTTCTTTTATTCATTTTCTTTTTATTGCTGAAGGAAAAGTAGGTTGAGGAAGGAAAGAATAATAGTACTGAGTATCAGACAGCAACAAGGAACAAGAAATCTTCTACGTTTCAAACAATTCTTTTGAAACGTATTTTTCAACTTTTTTTTATTCACTTTTTTTTTTCTTCGTGTCTTTTGAAAACCTCCAAAGATCTTCGCTCTCATTCGAAATTATCAAGTTTTCAGTTTTTTCTTTTCAGTTTCGGTCAAATCTTTTTTTTCTGTTTTTTTTTCATCACGTTTAAGGGGAATTTCATAAAATTCGAATTTTTCTTACTTTTCTTATCGAAGAAGTCGTTCATTTTTAATTTTTTCAAATTGGTTCCGATTAGCTGGAAAATTCGTGTTTTATTTTTACCCGACACAAATCTACATTTTTCCAATTTCTAAAAATCATTTGGTCTAAAGAATTTTTTTTAATAGATTTTTATTTAATTTTTGTAAATTCACGTAAAATGGGGTTTGGGCAATTATAAATAATTTGGGGATTTCAAGGGAGTCCAGTTACTTTCTGCTTCCGTCAGTGTGCTTTCGAATAATTATTTGTTTCACAAAAATTTCAAGTTGATTAAAAAATTTGAAATCGTTTTAAAAAAAATTTTAAAAAATTGAAAATGCTTGAACTTTATTTAGGCAATTAAAAAAAAAATTATTTTAGATCCAGCCTTGAAATAATTGTATCAAAAAGAAAATATAAACTTTATTGTTTGAAATAAAAGAAGAGAATTTTTTTATTTTTTCAGGAATTTAATTTTAAAAAATTAAATTCCTGAAATTCCCATTTTTAAAAAAGAAAATTTTCAGTATCTATTTTTATTATTTTTTTTTCGTGACCCCAAAAGCTCTTGCAATATTAAAAATTGTAATTTACAATATCATTACTTCAATATCATAAATAATAATTGAAATTTAAAAAATAATTCGATTTAAGTATCATGCAGTTTTGAATCAGTGCATTTTCGCAACCGAATTCGAAAATTTACATTTTCACAAACCTCTTCGGTTTACACCAATTCTAATTCTGATCATCTTTCAATTTTTTTTGTGAAAAAAATAACTTCGAACGATAAAAACATTTATAATTCATCACGACTCTCGAATAATTAATTTAAAAAAAAACACTGATACATTTCCCTGTAAATTTCCTAAAAGAAAAACTTGGAATGTTGAATTTTAAAAGCAGGAAAGAATTTTCTTCTGCTCCAATTTTCGAAAAGGAAATTTTACAATCACGAAAGGCAGAAAATTTTCTGCCTTTTTTCAAGCCCGGCAACTTTAATCCTTCCTTTAATTTTTCGTTAAAACGAGTTACCACTCGAGCATTCATCAATTTCGCTCCAATTCCCTCGTATCCAACTCAGTTGCTCGACGAAAATTGTTCCTTATTTTTTAAATCGACTTTTTCGGTAAGAAAAGCGCCTGAATATTTCTTGAACCCCCTCGACCTCTTCTTTTTCTTCGTTTATCAATAATTTTTTCGAAAAGGGATTTCGTTTTCAACGCGTAGAGTTTTCAAACGTTACATTTCTTTCGATGAAAAAAACTGAAGTAATAAAAAAAATATAAGTTCTGTTTTTTTGTTTTCGTTCTTATCGATTTACTTAAAAAAAAAGAGAAAAACAAAATTATGAAAGTAAAGGTTTTTTGATGGTGGTGTTGTCTAATTTCTAATATGTATAATATAATAAATCTCATTATTTATAAATTTCTAAAAATCGTAGAGTTATATACAATAATTATATTATTCATTATGTACTTGAGAAAGTATTCGGATAGAAACTTATGTACAATGTATTTGCTCGCTCCTTCTCGACCTATTTCATCGTTCTTCTTCTTTTTCTTCATTTCCATCATTTTTTGTCTTTTCCGTTCTTTCTCCTCCTCGCATACCTCGCATCCGAAAAAGAAAAAGGAAAAATTTTGCTTGCAACTTTTCATTCTCTACCTATTGACCACTCGTCGAATTGTTTTGGGGTAATTTCGTCGATGCTTGACTCAATTGCGCCAAAGTCTCTGGAGTTGCGTGTGCTTTTAATAATGTATTTTCAGCTTCTAATTGGTTAATACGATCCATTAATTCAGCGATTTTTTCCTTTAACACTTCCACTTCCTCTCTCACAGCGAACATCAAATGGCTCTTAACGAGATCCTGTAAAACAGAAAAATATCAATATTAATTATTTTTCTTACAATTGCAGTCGTTTCGGTTCAGCCTCATTGGAATTTTGAAAAAAATTTGTAAAAAATTTGGAATCTTTACCATATTTATTATAATATACAATATAATTATTATATAATTATATTATTTAAAATATTATAAATTTGAAACAAAATTTGTAAAATATTACAAATTTTTTTAAAACTCCAATACAATGAAATTCAAAATAATATTTTCGAATTTGAATTTGAAATCTTGGAATTTTATTGCAAATAAAAATCTCGATGATTCTTCTTCAATATGGAAGATAATTAATCGACTTTCAAATTAAGTCTGTTAAAATTAGAGGTGCAATTTTCCTGGAAATCAATTAAATTTGTCCCTAAAAAATGCCAAGAATGATTTTCATAATTTTGAATTTTTTATGTCGAATTTTTATAAAGAAATTTATTTATTTCATATTTTTTTTCTTTATTTTCAATTAGAATCAACAAAAATGTTAAATATTAGAATTTTTTTAATTTTGAGTATAGTGACATTAAAAATAATATTTTCAAATTTAAAATGTTTACAAAACTTCGAATTTACAGCGTTTGACAATCAAAGTTCATAAAGTAATTTGGTCATAAATGCTGTGAAGTGGAACTTTTAGAATTTGCCAAAAAATTGACGACAAAAAAATCAATTGTTCTAAATTGCATTTTTCAAAAGTGGGATCTTCTCCAAATAAACTGCCATTTATTTTTTTGTTTACTTTTCCTTGAAATTAATTCCATAAAAAAAGCTTAATTTTCAAGCTTTGAAAAAAAATGCTTTTAAAAATGCTTTAATAAGGCTAGACACCAAAAATCTGAAGAATTCCATTGAAAAAAAAATGAAAATTATGAAAACCTCGCATTTTTCTTGGCATTTCTTAGGGTCAAATTTAATCATTTTTTTCAAATTACTGTTAAATTATTTTAATAATTTTTAAAATTCTATTTCTAGAAACTTTGGAGCTACAAAAGACGTTTCCCAAAATGCTCCAAATTTTAAAACTCCCAAAAATTGATATTTATTTTCTTCGCCACTTTCCCAAAAATCCAATTTTGAATAAAAACACCAACTTTTCCTTTTATGAAAAAACTGAGTATGGGCAAAAACGACAATAACGTCGCTCTGAATTTTTATTGTGCAGCTTGAAAAGCAACATTAAGTTGAATTCAACCATACCTTCTGAATTTACTAAAAATTTATCGTTTGAGACGAATTTTCGTGAAATTAATGAATAACTTTCGACGAATTCACTAATTGTTTCACTGTACTCTAATTGAGTGTCACACAAATTTCAATTAACTTTGGTGCTACGTATTCTGTTAATTTACTTGGTTCAATTTAAATGAATAAACCGAATTGATACATAAAATCTGTATTCCCTCGAATGAACTTCAATGAAGCCACATAAATACTGCGAATTCCATATTCAGTTGTGTCGCAAATAGGCGAGATTTTTACCTGCAGCAATTACATGTTGGGTCAATAATTGGTCAAAGAGTTATTATATAACAGAGCTACTCGCGATAATCCCACGAAAATGTAATTCGATCGGATAAAAATATTTTGGTAAATCGGTTAACATTTTTCTGAGACATTTGTCACTGTTTTGTCTTTTATCAGGATTAACCGAAAATTTGCAAATTCAACAATTTTCTTGATATTTATTATCTTATTTGTGAAGAAAATTCTGACACTAACAATTTTTATATCATTAAATCCTAGTCGAGTCGAATAATTTAGGTATGAGACACTGTTCGCTCCGAATGTAAATTTTTATCGAAAGAAAATAATTCTTATTCGTTACAGAAAAATAGCAATTAATTGATGTATTACAAAATTCTACGGTTAAGCCAAAGAGGATCTGCCTCAAAAAAATAATATAAATAATAATTGAATGCTTCGATGATCAAGTAAAAATTTAGACATCGATAATATTTCTTCGCTTTATTCTTCGACTGGTAAAACAAATATTTGTTCTCTTATATCAATCTTTTAATATATAAATTTCAAACTCTCTTTTCTCGAAATTTTGTTTGAAATACAGAAATAAAAAAGTGCACAATTTTTTCCTTTCTATTATGGTTAGTGAAAATTCTGACACTAACAATTTTTATATCATTAAATCCTAGTCGAGTCAAATAATTTAGGTACAAGACACTGTTCGCTCCGAATGTAAATTGTTATCGAAAGAAAATAATTCTTATTCGTTAAAAAAAAATAGCAATTAATTGATGTATTTCAAAATTCTACGGTTAAGCCAAAGAGAATCTGTCTCGAAAAAATAATATAAATAATAATTTAATGCATCGATGATCGAGTAAAAATTTAGACATTGATAATATTTCTTCGCTTTATTCTTCGACTGGTAAAACAAATATTTCTTCTCTTATATCAATCTTTTAATATATAAATCTAAAACTCTCTTTTCTCGAAATTTTGTTTGAAATACAGAAATAAAAAGGTGCACAATTTTTTTCCTTTCTATTTTGGTTTTTAAAGACAAAAAATAAGATCGAATTGGAATTAAGAATTATTCTCTATTTTTGCTGCGTGAGCAACAATCGATATTTTTATGTGAAGAATTGTGCAAATTTGAAAGCAGCAATAAAGTCATTAAACGTATTAAGAAAATAAAGAAATATGTAACACAAGAAAGTGACACAAAAGCGAAACAGATGCTTCCTTTTTGCAATCCCCACTAAAGGCAATTATAGAGGCTTCTTATGTTAACTCGCGGAATAAAATAAAAACATTTTGGATAGGAAATTCTTCGTGAAAGAAAGCCATGTGGGCGCGTTCTAAAGTGAATCATGCTCTGAAAATTGTCGGGTTTAATTTTAATAGAAATAAGAGCATAGAAGACATATTCGGCAAAAAGTGACATTCTTCAAATTCAAAAATGTTTTAAGTGGCAGGAGCAAAGTTTGAACTGATTCTCAAGCGCTTGTTAGAATTTCGAAATTTTCTTAAGGTAGAATCTTGATAATTGTTAAATAACAATTGGCTGCATTAACAATTTTCTTAGAATCTCATTTTCTAAAATTGTTTTTAAATTTCCGTATTTTTCAAATAATAATAATTTTTTTAATATCGGTAATATATATTGTTCAAAAACCCCAGAAAATGAAAAAAAATAACCGGATGGACTTTTTTGAACAATTGTTTTCTAAGTGGATGAATTTTTTTAAAAATTCATCAAGTTTTTTTTTCATTTTCGGGGGTTTTTGAACAATTTGCAATTTGTACCTTACAACGTTTTTGAGGTGACCGTTGGTGAGGTGACAAATTGTAAATTGTTCAAAAACCTCAGAAAAGGAAAAAATAACCCGATGAATTTTTTAAAACAATTTCTTTTTTAAAATGGTTGGATTTTTTTTAAAAAGTCTATCAGGTTATTTTTTTTCTATTTCGGGTGTTTTTGAACAATTTGCAATTTGTACCTTACAACGTTTTTGAGGTGACCCATTCAATTGAATTGATAAAATTGTTTTTTTATAAATCTTTGAATTTTTGTACTTTATGAAACTTTATGAGTCACGGTAGATTTTACTATTTTGACATTAAAAAATCGCAAAACTCTTAGAATATGGAATTATGTGATTTGTGCAACATTTTACCCTAAAAAAACTCGGATTCGAAATTCCAAACTGATGTTCTCACTTTTTGAGACTTTTTTGGGTAAATTAAGTATTCCAAAAGTCACATGATTTCATGTCACCTAAAGTAGCGAATTCAAAGAGCGAATAATCGACCGTTTCCGCGTCATCATTATTATAAATGAGACATTTATTAATGTTCTCATTAACTTTTGAATTCTGATAATAAACAAATTGTACCATAGCTTGTTCGATTTTGTTGTCAATTGCCACTGCGCTTGTCCCCGACATACTGTAACAAAAAAGAGAAGAAATTCCAGTTAATTCAACAATTCACTCTACATAAGTTTTGTCCAATTTTTTTATGGAATAAAAATAAATGTTAATTAAAACACACGATTTTAGTAAAAATAAATATACCAATTTATGGTTAAATTGCACTAAGAAATTCAGTATAATGATAATAAAAAAAAAAGAATTAATTCGTAATTTATATGTAAAAATAAAATATAAAACAAAAAACAGTTTTTTGTTAACCCTTACTCGGCACACAGGGGTCATATGCACCCCGCGACCATTTTTCTCGAATTTTAACACGAAATTTGTTTTTTCAAAAAATTTTCTGGATTCATTTCTAAAGAAAATACCTTTTTTTATTTTTTTTTCAAATAGTATCACATTAGTAGAAGACTCAGCTAAATTTTGATGTCTTGATATGTAAAAATAACAAAGTTATGATTTTTTTTTATAACGTCACCCCTCGTTTCTTATTTTTTTCCTCTATTTTAATTTTATTTTAACACGCTCAACTTATTATTTTTTTGGCTATTTAAGTTAAACTATAATACTTTTAAAAATACACTTTCCAGAAGTTCCACACCAAAAATCAAGTTAAAATGTAAAATAGTTTATTCTTTGTAAGGTTTTTTGTCATTGGGGTGCATACGACCCCCGTGTGCCTTGTAAGGGTTAATATATCCTCCGGAAAAAAAAGGGAGAAAAACATTCTAATACACAAAATTAGTCAAATAGTACAGAAAATATTATAATCACGACAAAATTATCAAAATTTGTCTCTGAAAAAACTGAAACATCTTTAAACTTTTCATTCCCAAGGCGTTCCCGATAATTCCCATGAAATGTCCCATGAGCTCTGATTTTTACAGTATAATTTGCAAACACGAATTTCTTTCAAGGGGAAAGATCCAAGTCAATGCATCTCATTTTCTACATAAACATTTGTCCAATAAATGCAATTTCATTTGTTCATTTTTCCTCCTGCGATTCCAGTGTCGTCTTCGGTTAAAATATGATCGAGCGAATTATCATTGAAAATGTTCTGTCTGCATGTTGTAACGGTACTTTCTCAATGTACCGAAGGACAGATCCAAAAATGTAACTCTTTCCTTTATAATCTTTATAAAGTCTGTGAGCTTATGACTCATCTATCAACGACACGCTTTAATATCACATATTGTTGCATTGAATCTTAATTAAACCGTGTTGGAGTAGAAAAATCAGCAAGTTACAATAAAGGCCATTTTCGACTAGCATTCGTGCATTTTCGTATTTTTCCCTAATCCGGTGGAATCATTCGAGTTACGAATTCGTTCGCTCTACTTACATTTTCAAGCGATGCAGGAAAATCTAAATATGAGACTTTGTCGAGCGAACGATTATGGGTTCCATGTGTTCTACAATTTCCAGAGTGTTTTTGGTTAATATTAAAATAATATTAATGTGATAAAATATTTGTTTTTCAATTTATAGCGAATTTGTTGAATGTGAAATTAGAAGATTGAGCGAATGCAAATTCTAACTCGTGTAGTAAATTTTAGCTTTCGATACAAAGGGAACTAAAATATGTCGAATCGAGTAATGTTCGATGGTAGAGAATTTGTCGATAGCAATATTTTTTAACATTCGTGTCGATCCAAATCGTTCGAAGCTAAGCACTGCGAAAAGTAATGGTCGATGTCATGAAGATTGCGAACAAAAATAACATGATTCAAAATAAAAAAAATTAAGAAAAAAAAATAATAGATAAAGAAAGTGGTAATAATAAATATTTGTAGAAAAAAATAGGATATTTATAGAAAATAAAATAATATTAATGTGATAAAACATATATATATTTTTTCAAATAATAGCGAATTTGTTGAATGTGAAATTCGAAGATTGAGCGAAAGCAAATTCTAACAACGTGTAGTAAATTTAAGCTTTCAATACAAAGGAAATTAAAATATGTCGAATCGAGGAATGTTCGATGGTAGAAAATTTGTCGATAGCAATATTTTTTAACATTCGTGTCGATCCAAAATCATTCGAAGCTAAGCACTGCGAAAAGTAATGGTTGATGTCATGAAGATTGTGAACAAAAATAACATCATTTAAAATAAAGAAAATTTAGAAGAAAAAAAATAGTAGATATTTAAATAAATTAGTAACAATAAATATTTGTAGAAAAAAATAGGATATTTATAGAAAATTAAAAGCTAATTAATTTTATATTTTAGAACCCTCAGTATATTTTTGATCAATTGTATTATCATTTTGTAATACACTTTTTATATATTTTAATATTTCTTTAGCGAATATTACAAAACATTTTTCTCTGAGCAATCTTACAAACAGATTTTGCATATTTTAATGAGTGAAAATTGCAGAATTTTCGGAACCTGGTTTGGTTTCAAATTTGGAATATTCAATTTTGCTCATTTTGCTTCAATAATTTTTGTTCACCTTGCACAGTGAGTATAACACCTTCATTTATATTATTTATTATCAATTTGATAAAATAAGACTGAAAATTCTTGACAAGATAAAAATGTCACATGCACACATTTTTTTTTTAAATTTCGCATGAAATGAAAAAGTTGAGTTCAGGAGAGAAGTAATTCAAAAAGGAAATTTATCGTCGAAACTGCAAATACCTACTTCGTAATAAAGCACATTGCAAACTTTGACTTTGGAATTCAATTTTTTTGCCAAAATTTTTGGAATCGAATAAATTGGAGTTTGTTGTAAAATTAAAAATGAAATTAGACTTTCTTGGTATCAGTGCCGTTAGGGAAATTACTTGAAAAGCACCAAACTGCTGCAAAATTGAAAGTAGAGGTTGAATAATTTCAAAAAATTTTTGTGTTACATCACAAAATTTGGATGAATATCAAAAAATTGGTTTCCATTTTCCAAATTTGAAATGAAAAGAAATGAAAAGGTGCAAAAAATATACTTTTGATTTCGATAAATAGAGAAATTCATAAATAATCCAAATACATATAGTTTAGTAAAAAAAAAGCACTAGGCACCAAGTAAATTTTATTCTCATTGTCGTACAAAATTAAAAATCAAGAAAAAAGAAATACAAAAAAAACCTATTTTATATTATTGCATTTTTGGAGGCATTATTCAAATATATATTAAGACAAAAAAATTGTTGTAATTTTATAAGAAATTTGGAAAATGGAAACCAAATTTTTTGTATTCATCCTATCATTTTTGTTACAATATAAATTATAATTATATAATACAATATAATAATTTGCATTTGCTCCTAGAATTAACTTTAACTTGTATTAATCCGATTAAAATCATTTTACATTACAATTTCGAACTGAATTTTCAAATCTTCGTCTTCCAATTTAATCACAGAATAAATTAGTAATTTACTAATTAATTTCTCTTTTTCACTCGACTCCTAACGAGAGTGAAAATTGAAAGTCACAATTTTAGAATAATTTATAACAAAAATTTTCAATTTTTAGAATTTCATTGTAAGAAAAAACAATATTTCATATTTTCACATTATTAATTTCTGAGAATATTGACCAAAAAAAATAGATACTCATCAAATTCCACGTTTCGTTCTTATAAAAATGACTAATACTAAAATCCGGGAACAATTCGTATCCAGCCGTATCTCGGATCAGTGCGTCATCTGAAATTTCTATACTTTTACTGCCTATAAATTTCCAAGGGTCCAAAAAAAAATTGCTAAAATATAAAAGGTTCGCATTAAAGCTGATGTTCCGAAGAATCTTAAGACCATGTGTGTACCGTCAAATTGACCATATTTTTCGAGGAGAAAAATTGCAAATCACGAATCAAGCCTTTTTTTCAATGCAAAAATGTTATTAATGTTTTTCGGTAATTTTCTATTTAAAAAATTGATAACTTAGGGGTAACACCAGTCTAGAGGTCCGAAAAAAGGCCAAACTTTGAGAATTAATTTAAAAAGTACGGAAAAAAGGAATCGACATTTTTTTCAGACAATTAATCAAACATATATTGAAGCGTAAAAAAAAATTATTTAATTGACATTTTGTTGCAAAATGGTGGCGCCACAGTCGTTTTTCGAAATCGCCTTTTTCTTTAAGGGCCTCCACGGGAGGACGGATTTCTCCGAAAGTTGAAGACCGGGTACAAAAAACCACAAAATTTCTTAATCTATATGACATTGCCCCTAAAAGCACGTAGGGATTTTATTTTAAATTGATTTTTGTAAAAATATCACACTTACGAACAAAAAAATTCGATTTTCGGCAAAAAATGAGCAGTAAATTGTTTATAAAAAAAAAAAATTTACAACGAATAAAAACCGGCAACGTACTTTTGTAACGAATGTAATTGTCAAGCTACTGTCAAAATTTCAAACCGATCCGATTAATCCGTCCTCCCAGTTCGAAAAGCGTGGTTTTCAGATAATCGCGTTTGAAGTTTGGAAAATACTTTAATTTTTGAAAATTTTATTTTACCATCAATCTGCGATTCCTGCACCAGATATAGGACCAATTGTACATTGTTTTTGTCACACCAAAGTATATTTTAAGCAACAACAAAAAAAAAGTTCGATTTTTTCAAAATTTTAGAGTGGAGTTACCCCTTAACAGAATTGCAGATTTTAAGGTTCCTATCCTCTTAAAAATAGAACTTTCGGTGAAACTGACTGTACGTAAAATTATCGGAATGACGATAAAAGCAGAATCTTAATAATGAAAGCAATTTACAAATTATTTCTATTTTCGCGATTCAACTTTCGTGAAAGTACATTTTTTTTCAATCTTTAATTTCTCCACCTCGCAACAAAATACATAACAACAAATATCGCAGATAGCATGATAAAATTCAATTAAAGCGACAAGTATAAAAATATATAATAAAGAAAAAAAAGCAAAAGAGGATCAATAACTATAAACTTCAGTGAGTTTTGTATCTGCTGAATTCTAAAGGGTGAAAGAAAATGAAAGTGGAGTTTGGAATGTTCCTGTTATCGTGCCTCGCATTTTGCAAATTGATGTTTAGAAAATTGATAAAATTTCGGATAATTCACGTGTCGTTGTCAATTCCAATCTAGAAAGAGCTGAAAGCTCCAAAGGCTGAAGTTCCAATGTCAAATATTACCGTAACTTTACTGTGATTTCTGAAACCGGTTTTTAAAAAAAAAGGCTTGGAAAAGCTTATTTCAATTCTGGGTTTTGTTATTGAACTTTTCTCGATTGGAATTTCAAATTTTTTACAGTTCGAGTTGAAACAAGCAAACTAATTTGTCAATATCAATATTTTGACTCGTTATTGTTGATCGACCAAAATCAATTCAAAATCCACCTTGATGAAGTATTGAAATTGATGTAATATAAAATTTTCTTTTTGAAAAATCATTATTTCTTGAAAATTTGTAAGGATAACGATCAAATTTGAATAATTTCAAAATTTATTTGAAAGTTGCAACATTATCATCAGCAGGAATAAAAAAAGTATTCTCAACTTTTGATTTTGTAAATCGAATTTCAAAGCAATTATGATACTTTCAAATTTTTTTTAGAATCAACTTGGAGTGGATGAAGCAACGAAATTAGTTTTTTTGTTTCTTTACATAAGACATTAAATAAGCAATAACATAAAAATAAAAAAGATACAATTTGTTTTTGAGCAATTTTTGTATATTATTCGAAGTTGATTTCCTTCCACTAAAAATCATTTGATTAAAATCGTAATTTAAATCAGTAATTTCAATTAATTGATTTAAATCAGAGCAATTCTGCAATTAAGCAAAAATTTAAAAAATTACAAAATTTACAAAATTTACAAAAATTACAAAATCGATTACTAATCTACAAAAATTTGAGAATCTCAAATTCTCCTACCGTAAATTAAACTTTAATAAATTAATTTGAAAATCAATAAATTTAAGAGCAGTCAAATTTTGGATATTTAATAACGCATCTTCAATTTCAATGTAGATAGCACTGGTATCGCGAAATTTTGATATTCCTAATTTCTGAAAAATGGGAATTAGCTTCGTTAAAATGTATAATGATGAATCAAAAGTAAGAACGTTGAGATTTTACTTTTTGTTATTATTTTTGATCAAAAGAATGCAGAAAATTTGAAAAATACGTTACAGAAAAAAATGTCTAATTCCAACAACATTGCTGACGTAGTGATAAAACGTTATAGTTTTTCTCTGGATGATTCGAATAATTTTATAAATAAATATGTAAAATTTATAAACCAGCAAAATGTTTGACAAAATTGAAATTTTAAATTTTTCTGCGGCTGCCTATAATCTCTCCTTGTATTTCATACTGGGATTATCAATTTCAAGACAATACTCAATATTAAGACCATTAGCTGATTAATTTTATTGGGGACAAGGCATATAAAATTTAGCAGATTAATTTCATCGCTTTCTGGAATCTTCCGATTAATATCCTGACAAAGAAGCGTCCTTAATTCCGATACAAATCCACGAAAACAGTAAAATTTGGATCGATCCGAGTAAGAACAGTGAGCAATTATGATACTTTTAAATTGGATCAATAATAATTGATTTTTTACTACTCATAATGAATACAAGTAAATTTTAAGATGAATCAAAGAATCGAATTTTTAAAGTAAACGTAATATTATTTTAAATATTTCTAAATTTCTTATTTAGTGCTACTAAAAATTACAATTTTTGGGTAAGTAACCCTTCAACTAGTTTTTCAAAATTTCAGAAGGTTTAAGCTTCCAACTTATTTCGAAAAAAAAAAAATAATTTCCCTTCTACTGAAAAATTCCGCTTTGCACCGAATATAAACATTGGTTCGAAAAAAAAATTCAATTAATCGGTTTCGATTAATTTCATGAGAACTTCGTATTTTTGAAATTCCAATTCAGAAAAATTACTAATTACAAAAAGCTCAACACTACGATGTCAATCTAAAAATTCGAAAAATATGAGATCAGCAAATCCTGGTCGTGAAATTTTCAAAATACACGTTTATCAATACCGATGACAATTTCAGTTAAGGTCGAACTTCCCCGAGTACGGTTTCAGAGAAAAATGGTGCAAATTCCATCAAATCCTATTTTACAAAAAATTCAGTTACCCATTACGTTGCTTTGCAGATGCTCACTCATCGAGATATTTATAATCCCAGCAATTGCATAGGAACTATTTTTATTACTGATTTGCATTTGATCTATCGCGAGGGAAAAATAGATTTACTGAGAAGAGATTTTCGAAAACCTATTTCCAAAGTTTCGCTCATCGACTCGGCTTAAGCCAAATGCAATTTCGAATTTCTCCAACTCCCCTTCCGCTCTACCTTTCAAATCCACCTTCTACCTTCTACCTTTTCTTCCCTCCTCCCTCTATGTCACAACAAACTTTTCCAACTCACATATACAATCTGGCCGACTAAAAGCTTGAACTTTAATAGAAGAAGACCTTGAAAGGTACTTAAAAACTATTAAGGTATGTAGAAAAAGAGTAGGAGAGAAAGACAGATAGATTGAATGAATCGAATCTTGTTCTCCTCTGTAACGTAACAACACATGAAACGATAACGATGACGATGACGATAATAACGTTCAATTGAAACTAATAATATTATAATAATACCTCTCATTATCCTCGAGGGTATGCTGATCGTCGTTACTCTGTGTGACTTCGGCCAAAGATTCGAGAAGAGCAACGTCCGCCGATTGGGCGGAAACCGCACCTGCGGTACCTATTCCGGGTACGGAGTCCTGCTCCGTATCCGATGGATGAAACGTCGTCGATAGGTTCCCCGGCTGCTGTTGGATACCGGTTACATTTTGGCAACTAGCCGGGACCTGAGGTGGCAGAACTTGGGTGGTCGGTGCACTCGCGGCTTGCGCGTTTCCCGCGGTAGCCTGCTGTTGTATCTGCCCGGTTAAAACTTGCGACTGTACCGCAGTACCGGGAGCACTGACGTGCTGTTGCTGTTGCTGCTGCGGTGCATTCGAAGTCTGAGGAACTTTATGTATACTTTGCATGCCTTGCATAGCATTCATTGGCTCGGATAATAACTGTTGCTGCGAACTCTGATGCTGCTGCTGCTGCTGCTGTTGTTGCTGCTGCTGTTGTTGTTGCTGTTGCTGCTGTTGCGGAACGATGAGATTAGGCCCTTGCGAGTTCGCAGCGTTCTGGTTAACGTAAGAGTCTTCCTTATGCGCGGACAAGTTCTGCTGCGGTGTCGTCGTTTGATTGATAATCGGTATCGAGCCTTGCGGCATACTCTGCGGCTGCCCTAAACTATTCGGATGTTGAGGCTGTAAATTCGAAGGTAAAGTGGAACCTTGCGGCCCGGTAGTTTGTAAACCCTGACTGGATGACTGGAAGAACTGAGGAATTTGTTGAACGTAATTGCTACCATCTTGACATCCATTAACGTTATCTTGAAGCTGAGTCTTCTCCGAGTCTTTGATCTCTGGCACGACGATCCCGCTGTCCGTGACTCCATAGGAGATGCAGACCTCGTTGGGATCCGGAACTTTGGGTGTCCCTATAGCACAGGAATTAACGGAAGTATGGTCCAAGTAATCCATACAAGTCCATCGTCCTCTCTTGAAAGGTTCGGTACTCTCGATTTTCACCACCTTGAACCTCTCGTTCCTTCCGTGCGAATGCACCTCCCTCAGATCGGCGTCTTGCTTGGAATTACTGGACAGGAGATTGATGATATTGTTATCCGTGACGGAAGCGATGTCCAAGGTATTGATGCTATTCTCGTTGACCGAGCTATTGACGCTGTTGTTCTCCGAGGGAACGATAGCCAGTCCGTACTGAGAACTCGTGGGTATCACCGGAGCGGTACTGAGAGCGGCGTTGCTGGTATTGAAAAAGACGTCTTCCTTAGAGAAAGTGTCCTCCGAGTAACTAGGAGTCTCTAGGTCGGTGATCCTCGAGTGTTCCACCGAATTGTCTTCCGTGTGCGACTCGTCCAGGTCGTCGTTGGAGTCCTCCCCCGCGTCGTTGCTCATGCGACAGCCAACCGTAACGCTGGTGATTTGAAACGATGACGTTTTTTTACGACACTGCTGGTTGTTGTTGGCATTGTTCACGCCGAGAGTCACTTGAGACGGTTTCTCCACTTCGCCCAGTCTGATGGTCTCCGTGGTCGTTCTGTGAACCGGAGCGATGGCTTTCCTGGGGGTATCCCCGTCGGCGGAGCTTCTGTGCACCGACGTGGCGATCGGCTTCCTGGTGTTGTCTGGAATTTTATGCGATTTTCTGTGTGCATTCTCTGCCATTATTGCGACGACTTAGCAATCGCGAAAGATCAGTCCGGTGGTTCTCAAGGAGTTTAACGAACTGGCGGATCTCATCGTGACATTTTTTATCTCATGACGCTCGCCGAAAGCGCGATTCCGAGAGATCATGTTCTCTTTCAACATTAGTGTTATTATCTCTCCGGACACCTTTACTCTCCGCCGATGTCTCCTCTCGATAACAATGTTCCTTTTATTTATTGGTTAGCTGTATCATGAAAGACAATCCATGGTAAAGGGAAGGTACCCAGCTATCGGATTCGACGAAGGCGAGAACCAAGTGCCCCGGACGATCGGGTCCGATTCACCCACTACGGCTTGGAACAACAAAAAAGTTGTGTTATATTTTTCTCCTTCAACATATCAATCTTGCCTTGGTTCTCCTTTTCTCGGTATACGTTGTTTTTTTTTTCCTCGCTTTTTTACACACGAAATAAAGACAGACTCGGAGCGATCCGAGCGATACTTGCAATACGATATATTCAATGATTTCGTAAACACTCTCGATAGACGGATTTTACATGAAATTCTTTGATATCAATATCCCAATGAAATTCCATCGTCCATGTCGTCTCTCTCTCTTTTTCTATCCTATTATAGCAGATGAGAAGTTTAAAAATGGCTTCCCAACCTTTTCTACTACTTTACTCTTTTTCCGATGTGTGAACTGTCATAGAATGTGTCGAGATACAGTAACATGTGTAGATGGATTAACTTGACTTCGCTCTTTATTTGAGTACTTCAAGGCGCGTTCGCAATCGCTTCTTCCTTCAGCGTCCTTTTCATCGCGACGATGAGTTCCTTCTTCTTCTTGCTTGCTTCAAATTGAAGCGCTGACGTCACCGCCATGAAGAGCAGGGCAAGGTTAGATTTTTTTTGAATCTCGTTTACACAAATCGTTTGGTAGCGTTGGAAATATGTAGTACAACGGAAAAAGTTTGATAGTTTATGCGTTTTTTGGAAATTCAAAACGAAAATTGATACCAAAGTTGGCCGACACACTTATTTTTTTATATTTTTATAAAACAATATGATAAACAATTACATTTTCGCCTACTATCGAACGTTTACGTATCGTTTGCGCCTTATAAAGAAGTATCCGTTTATAAATTATCCATTTTTAAAGAAAAAGTTACCGCTCCCAACGTGTTATGTCCCGGAACCCACTGGAACGACTCTAGCAGGAAATTCCAATGTTTCCAGGATCTTTTGAATAACAATTATGCGTAAGAGCTAACAAATGAACTTCTGTTCCGAATATTTATTCAAATTCTTCTAAACGTTATATTACATTACAAATAGTACAAAATTGATTTTTTAACAAATTAAGTTATTGTATTACAATTTGCATTTATTTCAGTGTCGCGCTTTTCGCACACTAGCTCCCTCTGCAGGGATATAGCGACTTGCAATGAACAAACAATGGCGCTAAGTCAATGCCAAGTTTGGTTTCCATTTTCCAGAAAAACTAATAATTACACCGGCACGCAAAAATAAAAAAAGGATCTGAGCCAGAGGTCCCATATATATATATATATATTCCCATGTATTTTGACCCGCTGAACACGAATCTGGAGTCAGAATTGCTCCATCACCCTCCATTTTTTTTTAAATCACAGAAATTGGCTGGAAAATGGAGAAAATGGGTTTTTTTCGTGATTTTATGGTACTTGCTAAGCTTACCAGTAATTTATGGATCCGAAATATGTTTTTTCCATGTATTTGGAGTTGCTGAATTCGAATCCGGCATCAGATTCCACCGATCACTTTTCATTTTTTTTTAAATTGCAAAAAATTACTGGAAAAATCGAGAAATATATTTTTCGATTTTTCAAGTAATTGCAAAAAATGAAAAGTGCTCGGTGGAATCTGATGCCGGATTCGAATTCAGCAACTCAAAATACATGGAAAAAACATATTTCGGATCCATAAGTTGCTGGTAAACTTAGCAAGTACCATAAAAATCACGAAAAAACCCATTTTCTGCATTTTCCAGCCAATTTCTGTGATTTAAAAAAAAATGGAGGGTGATTGAGCAATTCTGACTCCAGATTCGTGTTCAGCGGGTCAAAATACATGGGAATATATATATATGGGACCTCTGGCTCAGAGCCTTTTTTTATTTTTGTGTGCCAATGTTATCAAAGGTTCTAATTGTTGATTTCGTAACCATCAAACAATTTCCCGTCGAATAAGTCCAAAACGAACTAATTATCATGAAAAATAAGAGCGCGCCGGCCAACTTTGGTACCAATTTTCATTTTGAATTTCCAAAAAACGCATAAACTCAAAAAATCCCTAATCTCACCCGGCTAACTTCATGGAGGTTATAAAGTGGGAAAAGTGGGAAATCCTATCAGATGGGAGGGGGCCTAAAAAAAGAAACATGGCGGAGTTGAGGGTCAATGTTTTTTTAAATCCCCAGGAATTGCCCGGGGGCAATAAAAGAACATAGCTCGAAATCCAGGTTTTGTCTAAAATTGTGTATACTTTATGACCAAATATCACATGTTTAGAATTTCGGAAACATGTGAAACGAAAGGCACATGCTCTGAAGATAAATAAACATTATTAATTTTTATGAATTATCCGTAAAAACGGATTATAAATGACTTGATACGAGGCAATTACCATTTTCAAACCCATTTTCTACGTTTTCCCGATACGCGTATTACAAAAATCATAATGTTGAGGACATTAAAAACATTATCGAAATCAATTATCGGGGACAAACCCGACCGGCGAAAAGAACTTTTGTTTATAAAGAAAGTTAAGCCAATAAAATCGAAACAGAAAAAAGTTCCGAGTAAGTATTTTTCGTATACTTGTCCCTTTTTAAGTAATAATTTATCCTGATTTTATATTTTGGAGAATTTGTGGAAAAAATAATAATTCTACAACTTAGATTCTCTTTTAAACGCTTCTAATTTATTTTCAGTTATGTCGCCTTTATTGTACCATTTTTTGACAAATTTCGTTTGACTTTTTTTCCAAAGAATTAGTAGTAATCGGTCGATTACATGATTTATAAATATTTGGACCTCGAAGGTTTCGTTCTATGTTTTCTATGCAGTTATTTCTATCTAATAATTTATAATAATAATAATTTACAGTTTTTTTTTATTTTTCTTCGTCAATGAATTTACGTGGTATTAAATATTTCTATGGTATGTACGTCGTCATGCAATTGTTTCAGAAATACTAGACCGTTCTGGTACATTCGTCCGTGAATTTTTTGCCAGCGCAAGTGCTTAACCATTTTTTCTGTCTAATAAAGTCAGACAAATAATCATATTTGTAAAGAGACAGTTTGTTTTAAACCTCTGAGGTCGCACGTTCTGGAAATAACGTTGAAATAACGTTGCGCTTGGGGTCATTTTGACCCCTGTCAACCGCAAAGGGTTAAATTGGACTAAAGGAACTAGTAAACAAAATCAATAAAATAGAAAAGCGTTGGAAAAATTGTAACATTTTTAAATTTATTTTTTCAGAAATATCTTAAATTTTTACAATTCTAGTTTATTTACAAGTTAAATTTCTTATTTGTGATTGTTTCCTTAAATCGCTGTAATAATTCATAATATTTTTGGATGTTATTTATTTTGGCGTACCGACTTTTCTAGTAAATGTTAATCCAAAAAATTTAATAACGATAAGTTGGAAGGAATTTTTCTTTATAAGCATTCCACATTAAGTTAAAATTGATTACTCGTAAGGAGATTCTCCAAATTCTCCATTCCTTTATCTTCGTGACTACGATTTCCAGTTTTCAAATACCCGATAAGCGAAGTCGGAGATAGAAGAGTTTACGTTTGGGGTCTCGCCGAACATGGAGCTTTAGGAACAGTCGACAGAATGGTATCTTCAAAGAACATTTCTTTTATGCCAAAACCAAGCAGATTATCCTTCGGAGAGCTGCACAAAGTCATAGACGTAGCTTGTGGCTATGGTTTTACTGCCTTTGGAGTACATTCCTCCGATAATAACATTCTATATGGCAGCGGCATCAATGCGGATTCTCAATTAGGTATTAAACATATCGATTCTAACAAAATTAATATATATTATTTTTTCAGTCTTGTGGTGCTTAAAATTTTTTTAATTTAATTTTCCATTTTTTAATTTAAAAAATGTTCTTCAATCGATTTTTTAAATTGACCTTCAAAAACTTTGTTAGTATTAAAATTTTAAAGTTTAGGAATTACACTATTATTTCTATATTTAATTAAAAAGGTTAATTGTTCTTTCATAATTGTTAGTTTCTTTTGAGTTTGTTCAAAATATTTAAAATTTAATTTATTTTCTTAACCAAATTGTTTATGGCTAAATTGATAAAAACTTATCCTATTTTAATTGTTATGGTATCCTTCTCCTTCCCTTTTCTTCGACCGTGCAATGGTAAATTTTAGAAATATCCCTTCCTTGACCGTAGGTTGTAAATAATATATATTTATTAGATAATATATAAAAAATCATGTTATATTTGGAATTATTTAAAAAATCATGTTATATTTGGAATTATAAACAATTTTTTTCAATCATATGTTGGGTTTCAGGATATGACGAAAAGGATGACAAAGGACCCAAAGATCTTATATTACAACCAAGGCTGATACAATTGCCTTTAAAAAATTCATCAGCTCGGATTGTCGATTTAGCAGCTGGTAGAGCGCATTTGTTGGTTCTTACAAACGAAGGTCTCTTTACTTTGGGAAATAATGGATACGGACAATGTGGACGACCTATTATCGATAATGAAGATTATAATAAAAGTAAAGTTATTCATCATATACCAGATATCAAAGGAAATCGAATAACAGCAGTTACAGCTGGTCAGGATCATAGGTAGGTATTTTTCGAAATTTGACCCCTTATAATATGACAGTAAAAAAAATTAAATAACCATTATTCTTCGATTGAATGGTAAATATTACCAAGTAATAATGCTTTCTGATATAAAAAGTTAACAAAGTCTCGTATCATATTTTTTATACTACATTATTATTCACAGAATTGTATGAGAACGTTTTTCAGTTTTTCCCAAATTAAAAAATGGCTAAAAAAATTAAGAATCAAGCTTTTCAAACATTTCAATATTTTTTTAAATACCTGAAAGATCCTTAGCTACAAAAAAATGTAGTAAAATTTCTCCCAGTGATGTTTTATTATTTTATATCATAGCATACTCTTAACAGAAACTGGTGAAGTTTATACCTTTGGTTGGGGAGCCGATGGGCAAACTGGTTTAGCTCATTATCGAAATGAGCATCGACCGAGCTTGGTAAAAGGAGATTTGTCGGGGCAAAATATTATCAAAGTTGCTTGCTCCGCCGACTGTGTTTTGGCGCTTAGTGGTAAGTGTAGAAATTGCAAAAACTATTGCAAAACCCAATGACGAAATTTATTTTATGTTATAATTTTTACTCCTGTGAAAATTAAAAAATTTTAAAACAACAAAAATTGAACATTGGCCACTTTTAACACAAAGATTTAAAATTTGTGATTTTTGTATTGAATATTTAAAATTAATTTAGATTTAAAAACAAAGAATTCTATATGAAATATGGAATAATTATATGGAAATAAAAAAAATTTGGAATATAAATAATTCCATACACAAAAAGAGTCGAAAAACATATCCCTTACAAAATTTTGTGATTTGTGGGAGTTCATAAATATGGAAAAATTAAAATCGCCTTCAATTGTCTACAATTGCTTGTCTAGAAACATTCTGGAAATTTAAAAATTGTTCATAAAATATTCGAGTAATTAAATTGGTATCAATAGTTGAAATAAAACAACTAGTAATTTATTTATTTATCAATAAACGGGTGAAAATACCCTTTTACAAAAATTTGTACACATTCAGATGTCGAATAACGAAACAAAAAAGAAAAATAAAATAAATAGATAAAATTTGTAAGTCGATTTAAAAATTTAAATAAAATTTATTAAAATTCAATTGATGGATAAAATACTTTGGTTTTTTTTTTCCAGATAAAGGAAAAGTTTTTGGTTGGGGAAATGCGGAATACGGTCAACTTCCAACCGTGGGTGAAAATCCCCAAATTAACATCGCCACGGAATTAGAGTTTTGTCAAGGTTTAGGTCACATCGTAGATATCGCATCAGGTGGAAGCTTCTGCATGGTATTGAACAGTAAGTTGGAATTTACCTTCATTTTTTATATCTACATTTAGGAACGCGATAACTGAAATAACGTTAAAAAAATAATTGCGCAATATTATTTGTTCACAGACGCTGGCGATGTTTACGTTTGGGGATTCGGGATTCTCGGTTTGGGTCCTAAAGTAGATAGAATAACAAAACCAACCCTTATTCCTAGTACTCTATTCGGAAAAAATGCCTACGAACAAAACACACAGGTATTTTAAAATACGTAATCTTAAAATAAGAATGAAAGCTGAGCACTTGCACTATTTACTTATATTTATTTATTTATTTATTTATTTATTTATTTACTATTTATATTCATATTATATTTGTTTACAGAAGAATATAATGATCTAATGTTCTTCAATAAACTGTAAACAAAAATTCTTAAAATACAAATTACTATTTCTCAGTTTTTGATAATTGGATTACAGCTTTGACGAATTCGGAATGAAACATAAATTTGATTATTATTCTTTTTTGTTTCAGGTGTCTAAAATTTACTGTGGAATCAGCCACTTGGCTGCATTAACAAACAGTGGAGATCTCTATACATGGGGACGAAACAAATATGGTTCCTTGGGTCTAGGACACATAAATGACCAGTTCTTCCCCTTGAAGGTAATTAAGAAAAACTTGCTTGTGGTTGTAATCAATTTTATGACCTCAGCATAAATATTGGATATCGAAATAAGAGGTTTTATTAACAAACTTATTATCAACTTATGCTCGATTACGCTTCATAGTCGGTATAAATAATAACAAATTTTCCATAAGCAAGATTTTATACACGAAAATATAAGATTTTGAATAATTTATTCGAGAAAGGTTGAGCGGAGAACGAAAAAGCATTTATAAATACATTAATTGTACAAAATTGCAATATTCTGAAATTTACTTTTTGTTTTTCTTTCTTTTTAGGTATCAGTTGGAGCGCAGGTAAAAAAAGTTTCTTGTGGAGTCGATCATACTATAACAATTTGCAAACCCTTTATTTGAAAGATTATTTGTACCTGTGATGTGTATTGAAATTAAACGATTGTAAATAAGCTGCAATTGTTTCCATAAATAAGTACGTACGTATAAATATACAATTATTATCTTTTACAATAGTGACGAAATGCTTCACGAAAAAACAAGAATAATTTTACAATATTAAATACTACTTTTACGCAAAGTGAGCATTTTACTGAAACTGAATTACTTCAAATGTCGAATATGAATAAATGAATTTGAAATTTCTCACGTTGGAGAAATAATGTTTTCATTGTTGAAAGCTAAAAAGTCTGTAAATTTTACTACGAAGTAAGAAAATATTTAAAAGTCAAGTTTGTGATGTGACGAGAATAATTTCCAATTTTTTCGATGAGAACGCAATAAAAAATGTAGATATTTAAATATGTTTTTATTTTATATCGAAATTCGGTAGAAAAATGGGTTATTGATTAGTTGATAAAATTGATGAAATTAATTAATGTAAATACAAATGCAAAAATGTTAAAAGAAGGAGGGTAAGGGAGAAACTTGTCAAATTTCCACCGCTCACACATACTAAGTTTTCGTAGGAAATTGTGTATTTTATGGAATCCGGGAACCGGCAAACCTTTGGATCTGAAACGAAAGTGGATAAATTTCATATCAATTATTAAATGAATATAAATTATTAATTATCAGATTAAATTAATGGATTTTCATATCGGTACTCTTTTACTTAGACTTTGTTAAAATAAGAATGAAATGGTTTACGAAATTTATTTAAATTTGAATTACAATCGTTCCCATTTAATGCAAAGCCACTGTATATTTTTATTAAATTGGAGCACCATTTCTTTGGAAAGTGAAATTCGTATGAAATATTTGTTAACTATTCTTAGAGTAATTAAAAATATATAAATTCTTTGCATCTTAGAAAAACAAAATTTCTAAACGTCATAAATGAATTTACAACAATTAAAAAATATATATAACAACTTCAACAAATTATATACTGAAAATAATTATTAATATTAATATTCAATTTTTTGTGGCCTTAAAATTTTCAAAAATCAAAGTTTTTTACTTTCTGTGACTTTCAATACAATATTCTACAAATTTATATTACGTTTTTAATGATTCCATCGGCTACTTTTGGTTTTGCAATATAATTTTTAAAACAGCAATAATTTATCGCTAAAGGAACTACTCCTATATGACAAAAAAAAGTCTCGTTTCCGGCTAAAATAAATAGAGCTATCACTTGAAAATATTCTATCATCGTATGCGTAATCACAAACGTAGTAAATATAAATGCGATAAAAAGTACCTGTACATCTGTATGAATCAATCGCAGTGGAATTCGCAGTTACTGATAAGTAAAACGGGGAACATTGATGAATCATACTAGCGTCTGGACAGGATATCGACACTGTGTGAGTGTTACTGGTGACACTGACACAAAAGGCACCATTTTGGGTTGAATTTCCAATTAATTCGGTTCTTGCCGAACAAACTGTTAGTGGACCCCAACCAGAACCCTGGACCTAGCAAACAAAATACAGAAAATATCAGACTCAGTCGAGTTTCAGGGTATACACAGTTAGAATTATTTGTTTAGCACTTTGGGGAAAATCCCCAAAAGCGCGGGTAAAAATATACAATAAATAAATAATACATCAATTTCTTTAAAAAAAATAAAATAAAATAGACTGCTTCGTTTAAAATAATAGGTGAAATAATTTTATAATAAAATACCAACACGTATATATAATAAGTTACTACTGAAAAAGAATTTAAAAATTCTACAGAATTAATTAAAAAATATAGATATTATAAAAATATTAAGGAAATAATATGTCATTATTTTTTTTCTATTTTGTTCCAAATTTTGTTCAGGTGTCATTTTTTCAAAATCCTTTAAAAATTCAAGGCAAATGCAATATATATAGCTCAGGCACATGTTGCAGAAATATTGTACAACTAATGCCTGTCAAAATAGCGATTTTTAATGCAAATATTTGAGGTTTAATTATTTTTATAATGATAATGATAATGATGATAATAATAATGATAATGATAATGATAATGATAATGATAAATATACAAATGCTGAAAAAATATGCGCAAAATTATTGGTATATAACAGTTTTCAAAGGTACCTTAATTGTTGCCATATGATTAGAATCGGTACTGAAGAAATAATTAGGATGCATTCGATAGAATTTTGTTGACGATGGATCCACGTAATCCACAAATTGACTGGAAGACCCCTGAGCGAGATATTCAGCTCCGCATTGAGAGTTTATTAAACGTTTGGGAACTGAAACAGAAAATTTCAATTTGATTGAACAAAATAAATAAATAAATAAATAAAGAATATAGTAACAAAAAGTGAATTAGTTTTTTGTTAAACTTTTAAAAAATGTACTATATAATTAGATATTTAAAAAAAATCGAATTGGGAAGTACTTTATTCTGAAATATTTGACACTCGGGTGGAAATATTGTGAAAAATATTAAATACTCGAAAAAGATTCGATTTTCATTCGATTTTTTCATTTCAAGTCGTATTTTGCAAACGTACCACTTTTTATCCTGGAAATCAAATTGTTTAAAGAAGCCAAAGCCGTTGTTGTGTCTCCAATGCTGATAGAAAAAATGTCTTTTGTCGAGTCCACCGTGAAATCCGACCATTTGTCCTTTGAGTTGTACGTTAAGAAAAGGAAAAGTGAATCTAAAGAAAACGAAAAAAAAAAAAAAATAAGCAAGTAGAATAATAAATCCGATAAATTATTTTAGTTTATAATATATTAATTATATTATATATTTATTGATGAAATCCCCTTCATTGTAATTCAGTTATCGTCATCTCTCATTTTTTGTAATTATTTGAGGAATTTCTTCCATACCTTGATGGAAAGGATTTTAAGCAGAAATTTTAACACATTTTAGTAAATTTACTTCGTAAAATAAATAATTTTAAATTAATACATAATAAGTTATTTCAAATGGCACCAAAACTATTTGGTATCGAATTTTTCCTAAATTCGTTTATTTTCAAAATTCATGGATATTAATAATATGGCATATATTTGCCTTAAAAAAATTTGCAATTATTTAAATTTTTAAGGAAGCAAAAATCTTTTATGGAGCAATTTTGAAAATCCAGAACCTACATTTAAATTCTTGTGAAATTAAAGGAATTCTAGATTTTGCATAATTGCTAGAAAAATCTTCAGGATTGCAAGAATAAAAGCAAAATTGGTTATAAAAAATAATCCAACCTTCAGTATGTGTTACATTTTGCAATGAACCATGAAAATGAAATTAAAAATCTCTGAATACCTGGAATATCTTCGTGGAATGTTTTCAATAAATCCTTAGCCGCCCATTTATCGGTGTCCGAGATGGAGGATGTATATGGTACGATTAAAATAATATCCGATTGCGAGCCACCGATTCCATAAAACTTTTCATCGGATAATTTTTCCTGTTTCAATGTTCTCAAGCGTTCAATTATTCTTGGAAGATCCAATCCGGCTGTGACTGAAATTTGATTAAACAAGAAAATTGTTATACGCATCAAGAGACGTTGATACCGACTCCCAACATTTTTTCCACAAAGGGATAGAATTTTTGAAATTTTTTGTAAGCATAATATCCTATTTATTGGGTAGAGTCATAAGTAACTTCCGTTTTCTTACCAGATATCTATAGCTTGCGTCGGAAGTTATTTATGACTCGATCCAATATAATTAAATAATATTATTGTAAAATTATTCCTAATGGATATCGAATTGTAATTTCAATGAAAACATCAAATTTGATTTTTTAATTATACTCACAGTTTTTGTAATTGGTGATATTGAACTCGTCAAAGTTCAAAATGCTATTACTATTGTTGATCATGATTTGTCCATCGAATCCATTGATTACGGTAAAATTACTATTGTACGGTCCTATTTCTATTTTTCTGAGTAGTGTCCTTTAATGAAAAAAAAGAGGAAATATTTTTTAGATTTATTTTTACTAAATTATATTTTTCTCCATTCCGTTGTTCAAAACGGTTTTTATTAATTTTTAATTCGTTAGATTTTTTGTTTATTTCTATTTATTGCATTTCCGTGAAAAATATAAATTAATCGGTAATAATATTATCGAAATAATTTTGATTACAGTATGCATAAATATAAATAAAATTAAAAATTATAAAAAATTTAAATTACCAGAATAATAATTTTTTTATAAAATCAATTATTTATTTAAAAGTCAATTAAATCCAATCTGTTAATTATACTCTAATTATTAAATTAATTAGAATGATTATTTTTTATAAAAGCAATAAAATGTTATTTTTTTATAATTTCAGTTTTCATCCTAAAAAATAAAATTGTGGATCAATTTATTAATTAAAAATAATAATTAAATCAAATGTTAATTAAAAATCGATTACTATATAATCAATAATTATTTTGATAATATTGTTATTGGTTAACTTATATTTTTCACGACAATTCAATGAAAATAAATTTACTCAGGAAAATTTGCAATACAAGATCGAGATGAATTAAAAATTAATAAAAACTGGCTAAACATTGGAACGAAGAAAAATAAAGTATCGTTCATCAACAAACGAACAAAGAATAAAAGAAATTATTATACATTGTATTTTCAAAGAAAATTGAATTTCAGTATTTTTCATCATTCTACTTTTAACATATTCATTGAATTTTCACAAATTGTATTATTTATGTTTATTTCAGAATCCAGTGAGAACGAAAATTTCAATTCCACGCATAGTTCTTATTTTTTTTTCTTTAGACAAAAAATTTACCTTAAAATTGGTTGTATTGATGCAAAAGGCCAAGTTGTATCAACAACTATTGTAAGATCAACATTAAATTTGTTGTGTTCATTGTTCTCGTTTGTTTGAGCACACGTCAAATCGTCATTTAACGATGAAGCTGCAAAAAAAAAAAGTAAAACTCTAAAAATGAAACCAACAAAAAATTAATCCTGAAGGAAACTGAATTTGTTCTTACAAATTTCTTAATAAAATTGAAAAGCAATAATTAAATAGAAGAATCAGTGCATTAGAGTCTAAATTCACAACAAGATTTAATAATGAATTATTTTTATACTCACGAATAAATACTGATAGTGCTTTTGCAGCTTGTACCGAAAATTTTTCAAGTGTTGGGACATCAATTGAAGCTATATTGAAATACTTTCTTTGAATTAAAGTCGCGCTATGTGCCTGAAATAAATAAATAACATACATATATATAAACAATGGCTCTGGAAATGCTTGAAATTATTCTGATAATTCTTTTGATACTAAATGTCAATAATTCTACTTTTTAATTTTATTTCAAAATGAAATATAATTCAAAATATTATTTGCCCTTATATTTTTCCAATTTTTTATTTCTCAGCTAAGAAGCTTTTTTTCTAACCAAAATTCTTTTAATATCTATTACTTTATCATTATTATCATTATTATTATTATTATTACTACTACTAACAAGGATTGTAATATATTATTTATGATATACTAATTATAATAATCAATATTTATAATATAATATTGTAATAGTAATTGATAGTTATTATTTTTATTTTTACAATTATTGTTGTTATTATCAATGACAATAATAGTAATAATAATAAAAAAAATAAGTCACTTATTGAAATGCTTTGGGATAAAGTTCCTTAAAATGCAAATACTAAAATCTTATTGAAAAAATGAAAATATAAATAGGAAATATAAATATTAAATACAAATGCACAATTGAAATAACTAAAAACACAAACAATCAATTTTTACACACTTGTTTGTACATGGTTTCGCTCGGTGCCACTGAAGTCAATAAAAGTCTCCTATTACAAGCCCGAATGGTGTTATTCAGAAGCCCCCTGGGACTGTAATACATGTCCAAAACCTGCGAAAGCCTCAAATTCGGTATTTTGGCGTACAAGCTTTGAATTTCGTTAGCCAGAATCAATCCATCCAAATCCCCTCGGACTTCGGCGGCTGTATAAAACAGATTCTCGTTGGAATTTAGAAAATACCACCGAGGTAGAGCCGTTGAGTTCCAGTTCCCAAATTCTCCTATCTTTATGGCGTTTCTGGGTCCTTGCAGTAAGGACACTTCTGCCAAATCGCCTGCGGAAAAAAAGAAACATGAGAATTATCTTTAACACCATTTCTACCGTGCTAATTATACGTAATCAAAAATCCAAAACCAAAAATACAGAATTATAATTAAAATAGCCATGCATTATTTGATCTGAGCTGGAGCCGCCACTTTTGGACTCTTTTTTCACAAAAAAATTGAAATTTAACTTCCAATTATACAAGAATATTGAATGATTCCATATCTTCTGACACTTTTGGCAGAAATGGTGTTAATATATTTTCTACAGGTGAATTAAGTCTTTAGATTTAAAGTAAAGAACATTTTACCTGCTAGAGTAACAAGCCATTTGTTGTCGGCTGTTTGACTAGAAGCATATCCTTGGATATTATCATTTTGCAGTAAATCTCCTAGTGTCAGAATCTGAGGTTGCAGACCCGCTGCGATTCCTGCTAATACTGGTCCAGCTGATACTGTACCCCATCTAAAATTTATATAAGATGTTTATTCTTTTTCAATTTTTGTGGAATTTACAAAATTGCCAGATATGTAAATTCTAGTGATCTGACTAAACATTTTTTTTTCCATTAATTTGAGTTTCAGAAATATGCAATGATAAATAAATTGCATGTTTCTCAAACTCAATTTAAAAGAATTCAATAAAACAAATTGGAATATATTTCCAAAAGAGAGAAACAAAAAATAAGAAAAATTCTTGAAAAATAGGTTTTTCGAGTTTCCTGACTACCAACGACCCCTTTATCGCATCAAATCGGTTCCAACTTACGCCGTTTTCAGAACCCCATTTTCAACGGGACATTTGCTCACAGGGATGTTGGACTGCATTTTCGCGATATCAGGATGGTTTGGTGGAAAAACTGGATAAATTGAATTGGGATCGAAACCATCGTCCTCAGTAGCAGGATCCTTGTTGCCATTTGTTATGATACTTCTGAAAATCGAAGAAAAGAATGAAAATTAGCGTAAATCGCAATTTTTTATGATTTTATTTTTGTTATTTATATTACATTTATTTTATTATATTTATGTTATTGTTTATTTATATTATATTTTATACTAATTTGCATAAAATTGTACAAACTCTTGGATTTTGCCAACGATATTTAATTTTTAAAACCAAAAATGTCAATCGATAAAATTCATTTCAGTCAGAATCGAGAGAAATTGATGCGAAGAAGATATTTTTCTTTTTTCAAAAACAAATTGGTTTAGTCTTGGCTCACATTTGCTCCGGAGACAAGGTTTCGACATCCCTGCTGTTGAAAGTTGGTTCCTCGTTACTCCTGTCGATGCTTCTCGCAAATCTATAATTGTTGTGTGTAAATTTGCAAGTGGTCGCTTCGTCTCGTCTTTCGGTGGTTTCGATGCTCGTCGAAATCATCGAGTGCAACGTGCACTGAAACGAGATGCAAAAAAACCAAAAAGTTTTTGTTAAATGGCTCGTGCCAATTGTTCTTTAATAACAAAGACAGATTTTGTATTCATTTTAAATAAATAAAAAAATAAGTATGAATATTATACAATATAAATATTTGTTTTTCAAAGTAATTAACAATTTAAGAAATTAATATAAAAATGTCAGCTAAAGTTGGATACCGAATTCACAGAAATTTATAATTGATAAAAATGTTAAATAATATTCAGCTGTCATAAAAAAAAATAAGTAATAAAAAAAAGATATTCATAAATTTGTACTCACTCTCTCGATGTCACTGATGCTGTCATTGGGGAATAATAACGCATTTCCAGGTACCACTTTTAATGTCAGGGCACCTTTGTGGAATTGAATTCCCCGAGGAGCGTAAGGTGTCACTCCTTCCTGCTGGAGAATATCTGGAGTTCTTTGAATACCGTCTAAGCGAAATCTAAGTACCAAAATTAATTTATATATTTATTATATATTTATGGTAGTTTTTTTTAAAAATAAAATTCATGAAAAATACTGTTTTTTGTTTGTTTCGAGATTCGCCTAAGTCTGATAATAAGAAAAAAAAAAGAAAAACACCAACTAGGACCTCAAATTGTACCGATCCTAGGCTGCGAGGGTGAATTATTACCATAAAATGCACAATTTATAGTGGAACATAGTTTGTAAAAATTGAAAAACCATCCAACTCACCTATGTAACAAAGATACCGTTAAAGCTCTTAAATCCATATTCAGACCTTGGGTGTTCTCTATTTTCTGAACGATGGCTATCAGACTTTCTATGTCGCGAGGTAGAAGATTATCTTTTTGCAACAGATAACTATTGTTGTAACACTCCAGCAGGTACGATGGAATATACCTGCCATTGTCTTCCTGAGATTGGATAGTTGCCGATAATGCTGAAAAAGCAGAAAAATTGAATAAGAAAATTTGTTGAAATCACTAAAATTAAGGAAATTCTTTAAATTAATTAAATTTTATTTAAATTCAAATTAATAATAATAATTTTTACTAACATAAGATTAGTAGCAATAACAATGCAATGTGTAACAATATATTTTGCCAACTTACCCAACAATCCAAAGATTGTGAAGCACAAAAATCGATGACTATCGATCATATTGGTTCGAGTGCCTCAGTTTTTCAGTCACCGGTGCAAAGATATAATTCAAGAAATTACAGGTAAAGTATTGGATAATATACAGGTAAAATGATTTGAAAAAATGAGAAAAATGGTAAAATAATGGCTATATCGAAGAAATCGAAGGAAGGTTCCCCTTGAGGGACAAAGTACGTATTTACGGCATGTGGTCTGCACGCACCACGCCTTTTCACACTATATTTTCTCGCACTAACATAAAACATCCAGTGTTACTATCACAAAAGTATATAGGTAGATACCGATAAGATATCCTATCCCTAACGTGTAACCTCCTTCCCCCCTTTTTTTTCTTTTTTGAAACAATGATGATCCAGCGTGGCTGCGATAAACCCGCTATGGGCACATAAATATCTCTCATATTCCGCGTCTTCCCAGTATGTCACATTTTTTGTACATATGATTCATACGAATTCGGATAAAAGTTGAGAAAACATTGAAACTCAAAATTCAATTAGGGTAAATTACCCAGTAATTGATCGCATGCCAGTGAATGACCATTGCACAAACACATATAAATTGTATGTCTTGAAATGAGTAAATATTATTAACTGACTTAATATCTAATGGATATTATTATTATTATTATTATTATTATTATTATTATTATTATTATTATTATTATTATCATCATTATTATTATTATTGTTATTGTATTAATGGATAATATTTATTGTTAATGTAGGTAACAATATTTATTGCGTCTATATAAATTATTATATTTTTATATTTGATTGTTTCCATCAAGTGATTTAAATAGACTGATTTTTCATTTATATTTTCTTTTTGAATATATATTTATAACTTTGAATTATATTAATATATATATTATATTAAATATTATTGGGTTGGTGCATAATTATCAGGCGTTTCTTGCCTGATAATATCGTTACAAACGCCTGATAATTATGCACCAACCCAATATATTATATTGCGTTATATTATGTTACATTACATTATATTATATTATATTATATTATATTATATTATATTATATTATATTATATTATATTATATTACAATATATTACATTATGTTATAGTATATTATATTACACTATATTATACTTTATTGCATCTTATTAAAATATTATAATAAATATTGTATGATATTAAAAAGCTCTATATTTCCAGATTCATTTAACAAACTCATCAAGGGCTGAAGTTTGTGAGAGGAATTTAGGACGTTTCACACCTGTACTTTGCTGTCTCTTATCTTATCATATAACGGTGTAACGAGACAGAAAGAGAGACGGAAGAGCAAAAGAGAGAAGAACGAGAAATTTTATCGTTTTCCTATTTCACATTCTCACAAGTGTGTGAATCATTTGGGAAAAGAGATTTCCACTTTGTTTGTTTCATACAAATTACTCCATGTGATGCATGCAGGTATTTTTGAAACTGCGATTTACATGAAAAATAGATAGTTCATATGTGACACTTTCTGAAATGCAAGAGTCTCAAATTTGTGCCTTTTGGAAATGAGGGTGTTCCATCTTTTCTGGTGTTTATTGTGCGGTACGTTCTTTGTTTATTTTATTTTGTATCCATTAGTCAGTTATTTATGTTTGTTATTAATGTAGGTGGGTATATTTATTGCGTTTATGTAAATTATTACATTTTTATTTTTGAGTTGCATCAAGTGGTTTAATAAATCTGATTTTTTTCTTATATTTTCTTCTTCTAATTATACATTTTATTAATAGCTTGTAATATATTTCTGGAATTCCAGAAATACATCACAGGCTATTAATATTCTATATTTCTGGAATTTTATCATCGAATTAATAAAAAATAAAATAATTAGATAAAATAACTATATTAAAAAAAATGTTCTGGATTTCAAATAAATTATATTAATATCAAATAAAAAACAAATACATATATATATTTTATTAATAGTCTGTAACATAAAAATTTTGTAATATCTAATTTTTCACAAACACAATAATTCTTGATTGTTAGTCTTTATATTACATTTGAACTCAAAATAACCGAGATTTGTGAATTTCAGGAGTACGTTTGACGTCGTCGTACGTGGAAATTCCAGAATATCTTCGAGAATGCTACACAAAGAATTCCATAGAAAATGCAAATTTACCTATGAATTTACAAACCATAATAGACATTATTCGTAAAGCCGAAAGGTATTCCTTCAATTCAATAGACATGAGGACATTCACAACCTCGTTATTACGTAGGTGAGTTTTCTAATTGTTTTCTTTTCTAAAGAAAAAAAAAATAAAGTTCTTTGAACCGAACAATTACAATTTGAAATTTAAATTATTTTGACATCATAGAAATGACAGCAAAGATTTGTTATTACGATAATGGCGGTGCTAGACAATTTGTTAATAATGGGAGAATTTTTTTGTACCATAACAAAAATAAAGATCAATTAATAAATGGTTTTATTATTAATTATAATAAAAATAAATAAATATTATATATATAAATATTATTACAATATAAATATTATATAAATATTAATTATAATAAGAAACCTAAAATAATTGCATTCTTTTATTTTTCTAAATATTTGAATTCAATGTGTTTTTGAAATTTCATCATTATTGATAAATTCCTTCATTATCAATAATTAAAAAGAAATTTTTGAAATATTTTCAAACGACGTGATCGAAATTTATAATTTTAATAATTAATGGGGGCATCTAATATATTTGCATTATTTTATTTTTATATATTTCATATTACAAGAAATATCGCAAACCAATAGAAAATTACAAATTTTCCTTTGTTTCTAATAATTGTGTAAAATTGCTAATTCATGAGACAATAATTATAGTAAAAATAATAATAATAACAATAAATTAAATATTAACAAGAATGACAAAAGAAAGGAAATAAATAATTGTATTTTTTATTTTTAAATTAGAATTTTTTTATTTTTACTACTCCTCACTTATTATTTATTAATTATTAGCATTTATTACAAGAGATACAATAATTATTAAATACATGTTTTGGAAAAGTCAATTTCTGTACTTTTGAATTATTTAACAGGTACAAATTTGACGGTATAGAATTCCATGACGAAGTGGTGACGGAAAACAATGAAATCCTGCCTTATGCTGGAACAGGAAGTCAAAGAACGAAGCACTCAATTATCGAGGATCTTGTTCCAGGAGATCCCAAGAAATTCCCATCCGAGGTATTGAGTTTGACCGAACGCTGCACTCTTCACTTTGCGATATCCAACACAGTTTGGACGCACGATTTACCGAACAATAAGGAGCTTTGCAGCGACGTTGGCATTGAAAAAATTACTGGTGAGTATGAAAATAATTAAATAAACAAATAATATGGAGGAAATAAATAAATAAAAAAATAGGTGTATATATTATTTAGTAAAAAAAAGTTTATAATTTTCCATTACTGTCCAATATTTCTTGTATTATATAAAATATAAAAGTAATTGTAAGATGATGCAATTATTTTAAATATCATCGTTATTTATTGAAAACATAAATAATAAGAATATAAAAGTATTGAAATAAATGTATTGAAAACAATAATTAAATTACATTCAATATTGAGAATTCACAAAATCATAAATTATTTTGATAACTACAAAATTATTATAAAAACTAAAAATCAAACGTACATTGTTAATAATTCTTTTAAATAGTCGGTTATTAAATTTCAGATATGTATATATATATATTGTTTTTATATGAAATATAAAATATATTTTTTTTGTAAAAGTCGGAGAACTCACTGAATTAATTTTATTCCTTACGTAAAAATGATAATAAAAATTATGATGTCATCGAATTATCAAAAATTATCAAAATTGTCAATCATAGTATTTTATTTCACTCTCTGTTTTAAATATAAAATAAAAAGTATAATGTTGAGCGATTTCTAAATTTTCAAAATACTTCATTTAATTAGAATCCTCTGGAAGATTTTTAGAGGGGAATTTCTTTATAAAAAAAATTCGTTCATTATCAATAATTGAAAAGAAATTTTTAAAATATTGTTGAAACTCGTAATTTTAGTAATTAATGATAACATCTAATATACATAATTGTATTATTTTATTTTTATATTTATTTTATAATACAAGAAATGTATTATAAAATATAAATAAATTGTATAATAATATAAATAATTGTATTATAAAAACTATTGCTTTGAGTATTGAAAAAAAAATTTACATATATATATTTTTACGTTTGTATATATATGTATATATTTTCTGAAAATTTAGAAAAATCGGTCAACCTTCCTTTTTTTATTTTATATCGAGTATGGAGAATAAAATAAAATATACTATAATATTCTATAATATTTTTGTAAATTCCTAAATCCTCTAATTATTCAATTGCAGGTCGAGGATTATTCGAGAAGCTGAAACACTGCCCCAAGGAATTTGGTGTCATAATGACACCGATCGGAACGATTTCCTTGGGATCGGTTATCAATGCAATTGCAGCGTCGTTGCAACCACAAAATGTAAGCGTGGCAAAGTTATTTCGTCCAAAGATTAACAACCCAGGTATATTTTCCAGAAACTCACAATTGACACTCTACTTTGACAATTGTAATTTGAAATTGCAATTGAATTGCAATTGTTGTCGATACGGGAACTATTCCAATTCATTTTAACTTTTTTCAAAATATCCGTTTCCTCATCGAACGTAATTACAAAGAAAAAAAGTAAATTGGAGTTGTTCTTCCAAAAGATTTCAAGTAGAGTGACAGTGATTACAATTTTTGTTTTCCCATAAAATATAAATAAAAAATAATAAAATTTCATGAATTTTCAGATCCTCGCGATAACGATGAATCTAATTTTAAATTCAATGAAGACGAAGTCGATTTGATTGTTCCAAAACAGGAAATGTCACGCGAAATGTCCATGTGGCAACGAGATTTTCCAAAATTGTTAAACGAAATTGACAATGTTTGGTTGACCACTGTTGCCGGTAAGAGAATAAAAAAAAGTCACGTTTTTTACAAATATTTTCCCCACTTAATTATTATTACTTTGTTTATTTGTTATTATATTGTATTTTACATTTATTTTTTGTTTCATGAAAGTATATACTCATTGTTAATAATTATATATCAATTATATAATAATTAGGAGGCTTGTCTCCAAAAGTATTTAAATAGTAAAAAATTGGGTCCCGTTGAAATTACGTTAAAGTTGTTTTTTTGTGTGTATTTAGGGAGAAAGGACATTAAAAAAAAATGTTTTTTTTAAATTTGCTGCAATTTGTATAAAAAAAACAATCAATTGAAAATGTCCACACGATAAAGAGAATAATTAATTAAATATAATTGACTGGAATTTCAGGTGAACTGGCAGAAATGGTAGTTTTCCAGGGACTCATTGTTGGTCCAGAAATGACTTTAGGAGCGACGGGATTTTGGAATAGCACCATGAGACCTGCAATTTACTACCTTACGGAAAGATATGGGAATTTCGATGCAACCCGAGCCGAACTTATTGGTGACATAGATGGTATTGTTCTGTTTCCTGCTCAAACTCAAAAGTCTTTTGTCACCTTTGATAGAAATAATGTTAATTTGAGTCTAGCAATAACGATAATAATTTATTAAATTCAGCTTTGCTAGGGTTTTGCTATTTCTATATTTTCTAGAAATTTCAAATATAAATAATCAGAAGTTATTGTCAATTTCTAACCCAATTCCCAATTTAATTCTACAAAATATGGTAAAAAAAGTGCTTGATACGTTACAGGTTTAATAATTGCAAGGAATTTGAAGTTGTGGCTGGAAAAATTACACAGTTTGCGTTTAAGTCAAATCCTAGAAATGTATTACTCAAACTTTGGCATAAGTTTCGATGCTAACGTTAAAGCTTGTCAAAGAGGAAAAAGCTTCTTCGTGAATTCACCTGACACACTTTTGGAAGAACAGGTATGCATAATAACGCACCCAAAAACTATGCAATCATTATTTTTCTTATTTTGCAAAAAAAATGTAATAATCATTTTCTTCATAGATACCAATTGTTGCTGTCCAACAAAGTTCCTTTCCAATTGTTTATTTTCTGATTATCATTACTATCGTTAACAATGTGCAATTTTTCAGACTTATGCAATTTCGCAAGTTCTCATGTACCGCAAAAGCATCGGTACCATGACCGAAGAAGCTCTGAAAAAAATGGTTGGATATGCCACCAGTAGATTTCACGCATACACGAATAACAATATTTTTCCTGAAGAGAAATGTCGAAACGAGAAAGTGCATCCTACCGTGGAAGTTTTGGTTGCATTTGACGGATCTTGGCAACACGATTATTTCCTTGACTTTCTGTCGTAAGTGCATTCCAGTTTTTTTTTTTTTTTTTTTTTCATTTTTTTTTTCACCTTCAGTTTTTATTCATTAACATTATTTCTACCGCGTTAATCATACGTATTGAAAAATCCAAAACCAAAAATAGTGAATTATAATTGGAATAGATTTTCTTAATTAATACCTACAGATCCATAATTATGCTAGAATTTCACTAAAATTATTAAAAAGATTATTATCAGTTAAATCCAAGTAATTCCAATTTTTTAACATTTTTTGGACTTAAATTCCGTCTTATGGACCCACACCCATTCCAAATGGTTTTATTTTTCTATTTTTTTAAATATAATTTTTACTTTTTCGTTTACCTGCATTTCATAAGATTCTATTTATAGTTTTTACGCTTTTTTTTGCAATGACTTTGACTTTTTACCTTTTTCGTTACTTTGGGTCCATGATAATTTTGCTCAAGTGGTCCAATATAGGCGCACTTTCCCTGATATACGAAATAAAAATATACTTTTCCAGAAAATAACATGAAATTCTATTTTCAGAGTTTTCATCCAAGACTTAGACGTCTCAATGTTCGGATCGAGAATTGGCTTGCTGCATGGCACAACTGGACATTGGATTTTTAATGTCACAAACAGCACAGCTTCCGCACATGAAGCTATTTCGAATTTGGCAAAAATATCATGTTGGTATAAGTAAATTTAATTTTACATTTAAATAAGAATTAACGCCCCAAGAACTTGTTGGGGTTAAATAAACCCCAGTCTGCAGTGGTGTATTCTTTTCAAAATATAGTTTATATCCATGACTTTATAAAAAAGGGGGGAGATACAACTGAATCGGTCCTTTTTTCAAAAGGGATGAACCTTCATTCCAACCCTTACTTGGCCTATGGGGTCTGAAACGCCCCAGCTTAGTTGATCTCTAATAAGAAAATTCTACAAAAAGTTAAAATTATGAACAATATTTAACTGTTGTAAATTGTTCACGTATAATTAGAATTTCTACCCTTGGAAAAATTGCGTAATACGAAAAATACCAAAATTTAACATATTTTCAGTTAATCCCAAAATTTGACAATTTTTAATTTGAAAAATTTTCAAAGTGGAAAAAATCCTAGGTTGTTGGGATGCTAAAATAATTGAGTATTTAAAAGATGGTATCTGTTAATCGAGTATTAAGGTATAATAATATTTTATAGTAATAATTAGAAATTTTTTAAAAATTATATTCAAAAATTTTTTGTATTATAATAATATTGCAAAGTAATTTTTTCTTTTCAGGGCCTTCAGGTATGAATTACACGAAAGTGCTAGAAACAATTTTTCTCTATCTTAATGATAGTTGGTTTGAGAAAGGTATCACCAGCAATTCTATTGGAAATATTGGACAAGCGGTTCTCGTTTTGGCACCTCGTGTCTTTATGAGTCAACAGGAAAGAGATTCCGCTTTGAAGCTTTTGGGTCGAATGAAATTAAAATTCCCAGGTAACCGTGATATTAAAAATTCTCAATTTTTCTATGACTTTAATTGTTAACAAAAATTAACGAATTAAATTGCAAAGGATCTAATTGAATAAAATATTTCTTTGATCTCAACGCCTCAGTTAAAATATACGATTATGTGATTTAAAAAAATCAATGGGAATTTATAGAAATTAGAAATATCTAAAATTTATCAGTTGCCCAAGATCACAATATTGTATTTTATTTCCTGAGCAATAAAACAAATGATGAGAAAATTAACATATAGGATTTTATTAAAACTATTTTTTTATTAAAAGCCAAATTATTTTTATTGAAATTAAATTTGATTATTCAGATCCAATTGGATAAAAATAAAATTTGGATTTAAATAAAAATTAGATTTATTAAAATCCAAAGTTTGAGAAATTTTGAAATTCGAGAAATATCAGAATTAGAACTTTTATGTTTCATTTCGACATTTGAATTTTTTTAGTAGAAATTACAAAAATTAAAAAATTCGCGATTTTGCAGCTCAAAATTTTTAACTGTTCTGCGTTTGTTCTTTTTTTTTGTTCCAGATTTACAATTTTTATATTACATAACAGAATCCAACAGACAGGATTTTAAGCAATTCCTCATTTCCGAAGAAGATCATTTGATCACAAGTTTAAATATCGACGATGTCATTAAAAGCCTTCTTAAAGGTAAATCCAAATTTACTGAAGGAATTTTTCAGATTCTGCAAATTTATGCGAAAACGTCCTAATTCTAAGGATTATTATTTCTACTAATTTTAAATCACTTTTTTCCTCAGTACCAAGAATTTTGAGGCCCCTCATTTTTGGCGAAGACTCAAAAAAAATTGTTAAACCTCAAATTGAAAATTATATCAGTCCCACACAAGAAATCATATACAAATTGCATTCCAGTTGGAAACATAAGTCTAAAGAAATTACAGTGACTGTAAGTAAACCTCATAAATTCGATTTTTTACTTTAACAATAAGTAACACTAAGATATTATTCATAATTTTAACACTTTGCAAAAATCGAAGAAAATCCTATCTTTACTTTACTGTACTTTTTTATCTTTGTTCTTTTTTAGAAACATATTTTTTTGTGAGATTTACTTTTTAGAACCGATCAAATTTGCATAAAAAAAATTATGGCCAAAGAACATAGACGATAATAAAAAACAGAAATATGAATATTTCATGAAAGATTGCTGGAATGTTTTGACCCTCGTCGATAAAAATTTCAGAAAAATTCCAAATATATTCTTACGGTAGATAATTATTTTGACTTTAAACTCCGCCTTTGTATTTTTCAGGTACACAATTTCGGCTACGGTACTCTGAAAATTTGTGCCTGGAACCAGTACGAGAGTAGCGACTCAAAAGTCAATTACCGTTGCAAAGATTTATCGATGCACGAAGATGCCAATTTTACGGAATCTTCGATTTGTCACGAGAAGAGCTCTTGTCCGAGCACATTTTACAGCGTAGGAAACGTTGTATCCTATCACAGATGCGCAGGTTCGTATAAATAATTTTTTGCACTTCAAAAAATGTTTATAATAATTTTTGAAAATTGCTATAAAATTACTCACGTTCAAGAAGTGAATTGTATCGAATGGATTTACCAGTAGATTTTTCGTTTAGCGCCGGTATAAATCTTTATGTACGACACCAGCGTGGTGCCACCGGCGCTTGTTCTATAGTTTTTATTTTAAGGGAGGAAACCACATTAGGAGGCTCATTTTCACTGATTTTTTAGGTTTTTTTTTTGTGCGAAGAATTAATTAGAATTCCATCAAATTTTGACATCATTGTATTCATATTTCCAACAACGTTTGTGAATTTTTTTAGATAATTTCAGCCAAAAATAACAACGTTACTCATTGGTGTTCGCTGAAGCTCGTATCTAGAGTTCTCCAATTGCGGGACTTGTAGCCATTCCAATTTTCATCTGAAATCAAAGGAGGTTTTTATTTTACATTAATAACTTATTTCCTAAGAATATGAACCTAAATGCAGGCGAAAATAATGAAAATTAAAAATTTTACAGGTGTTTGAAAAATTTACTTCAATTTTCACCATTATTTTCACTATTTATAAAAGAAACACCCTTAAAATCATGATATCATTTCACAAGTTGGTTCATATATTTCGTAATTTCATAAAGAATCATACTGTAAATTTTCATAATGATCGGTTCATTACTTTTTCAATTAGATTTCCCGCAAATGTGAAAAAAGTCCTTTTGAGAAAAACGCGTTTGAAAAAAAACTTCTCGAAAACTAGAAATTTAAGGAAGTTAACAAAATATAAAGTGCTCGCCGATTAATCAGCGATTCCAGCACCATATATTAACCCTTCTTCTTCCTCGTAGGCTTCGTTTTGCGCTTGTAGGAGTGCTTTTCGAGCTTTCCAACCTTCCTTCGACTCCAATGAATTACGTCGATTCTGTCGGCTCACGGGCAAAACCCGATAAAGATGCAATGGACTGACAATTACATTTTGACTCGTAGAACTGTCGAGTCTTTTCGCACTAGCACTTTGATCTTCATTATCACATATAGGTTAATAAAGATCAAATAATAGGTAAATAAAGCGACTACCTGAGGTAGTGATCCCGATGAACGCTCGGTTTTATGCTCATAAAATCTAAACGAATGCAAATTTCGCTTTGAAATTTTAACAGCGTATTCTTGGATAGTTAAGCTAACGATTTATGTAATAAAAAAAATCGATTTTTTGAACCTCCTAATGTGGTTTCTCCCCTTAAATAAGTAGAATAAATTTTAATTTAAAATTTCTTCTCATTTGTTTCAGAGTTTGACTGTAGAACCCCCGATCAAGTAAGATACATTATTCGTTTGAAAAATTTGTACTATAAAAATTCGGCGAGTGGAATAATCTCACAATTTCATTTTTGTATCGTCATATCTATAGCTATGTCTTACAAATTTTACTTTTAACGTACGTAAAATTAGTATCTAATGGCGTACGATTTTTTAAATTGAAGTCGATAGAATTCTCTCAATAAAATCTACATTTTTCTATTAGAAAAAAACTGAACTTTGGTATGAAAGAACAGGAAAAAGTCTCTCCAATATTGAAAATTTGTTAAATTTAATTTACTTCATAATCCAAATTGTTTATAGATAATTGGGTGACCGTAAGACTGAAGATAGAAATATGTACACCCTCAAACCTGTTTTTGGTGCGATTTTTTGCGTTGTTTTTGAAAAAAATGTGTATCAAAATAATCCATAAACAATCGCACACAAAAATATTGTACAAAACCAGATCGCGGAGATACGAAATAAAAATGTATCATACAAATTTCTAGAGACAAATATTTTTTAAGGGAAAATTTAAGAAAAATTTAATTCTACCTTTTTTCATGAAAATGGATCAAAATTTGCTGAGTGAAAATTTGCGTATCGAGAAACTGCCCTGAATGGCCACAAAAACTTGAAAGTGAATTATTATTTTAAATCGTAAAAAAATTGTATCGCGTATTTTAACTGGGTTGCGACACTTTCTTTCATGAATTACGATAAGCATGTTCGTAAACTAATTTTACAAGAAACTGGAAACTACTCGATGCAGTGAGACTCCCAAGCTCCGCCTCGTTCAGAAGCATGTCAACTGGCGGTAGAACATATTCGATCTTTTCATCTGCAAAAACATTGAATATGGAGAATTAAAAACCAAGGCTTTTATATTAATAATAATAATAATAATAATAATAATAATAATAATAATAATGATGATGATGATGATAATGATGATAATAATAATGATGATAATAATGATAATAATAATAATAATGATAATAATGATGATGATGATGATAATGATAATGATAATGATAATGATAATAATGATTTTGACAAAAATCGAAATTTAAGAAATTTTTGTTCCAAACAATATTTTTTTTCTTCAGAATCCATTAAATTAATTAATCAAAAACCTACCCAAAATAGCGAAGAGATCTATAAGTTTAAAAAAGAGAGTGGATTGAATCTGTTCCTTGGGATTCTTAGAAACGCTATCCCAGCGATCTCGCCTTGCAGCCCTTGCCCATATTTTCAATTTCAAGGAAGTTTTGTCGTCTTCTTGGTCCACGTGTGCGAGTAGATCAAGGGCTTTCTTGAAATCGTACTCATCGGCAAGCGTGTTCTCCTCGCAAGTATAAAGCTGCGCAACAGAAAAAAAGAAACAATTTTTTTTTAAATTTATTGCAAATTTATTTGTTGGTACAAAAAGTGTTCTAGTTTGCGATTAAAGGACCAATCACGAAAAACGAACGGGTATGACGCCTTTTCTTGGCAGTTGGGTAAAACCATTTTATTAACACTATGCCATCCGGTGGCACCACGTTGGTGCCAGGCGAAAACCATCGAGCAAGCGCCGGTGGCACCACGTTGGTGTCGTACACAAACATTTATACCGGCGCCAAACGAAAGAATCCCGATCAGACGCGCGGACGGCAAAGTGTTAATACAGAAAATACTTACCGTAATAAGTTCCGCTGGTGTAAGGACCCGCAATTTTTCGACGTCGTATCCGTAAGTGGAAAGAACGACAGTTGGCAAATCTTCTTGATGCGCTATCAAAGCCAATTCGTCGTCCAAACTTTTAATACACTCGTTTATGGTTTCTTCGGGTTCGTCCGATGCGAGAAGTGCCAATTTTGCGAGTGACAACATCGACTGAAAAAAAAAAAAAAGAAAAAGGAAATGAAATTTGACAATAGTTGGAATGAACGCTATTTCCAACGCGCATACTTAAAAATCAAAAATCAAAAATATACAATTATAATTAAAACAGATTTTCAGAATATTTAAGGCTCTGGGCGAAATTCTCTAAAACGCAAAAATAAAATTAACGGTTAACAAAAAATATACAGAGCGTCCGATTTGAACTTGGACACAGTGATATCTCAAAAATAACGCATTTTCGAGAAAAGTCCCAGCGTACCAACTTTTTATATTATTCTACTGGATTCCGAATTAAAAATTGAGATTTTAAAAATAATATCAGCCCGAATTTCTCGGATTGGTGGTCTTTTCATACAAAAGTAATATATAAATAATAATAGTTTCTGCGTAAATAAGAATTAACCTTTTTACGTGTGACTAATTCAACCTCCTGAGTAGCTAAAGAATGCAGTGTGTTCGCTGCGAGTCTAAACTCATCGGTAAGTGCAGATTGCACCCACGATAATGAAGGATGATCCAATAATTTCTCAACCAAGTCACTAGCGTTGTTACGTCGACACCTATCGACTAGTTGACCGGGTCGCCCATCCTTGACGTACCTAAAATGGAAAAAAAAATAATAAAAAATTAACACTAAGTAAGTATATCTGCCGGTATACAATAATTACAATAACTTTTTTTTCATAAAAACAATTTAAATGTCATTTTTTTAATTCTTAAAATTTTCCCAGACAATTTTGACATTAATAAATATATTGAAATTTGCATAAGTTCTGATTTTTTTTTAAGAAAATGCCCATTTTTTACTTTTTCTTTGCGTCAGGGAATTTGTTTCCAAATTCACTATTACATTGGCAGAACAATTAAGCGTCTGCAAAAAATTTGATATTAATTAAGAAAATCTAGTTTAATTGCAATTCCATATTTTTGATTTACGATTTTTAATTACGTACAATTAGCGCGGTAGAAATAATGTTAAACAAACTATTACAACTGCAAGTTGAGTAATTGTGGCACATTAGGATACTCACCATGAAAATAAAAATCCAGCAAAATCTTCGGAAGCGAATTTCTCCCTGTACGTGTCCAATCTTGCTTTGTTATTCGTTAATTCGCAAATTTGTATCAAGGATGCGAAATCACAATACTTTTCTGCGAGCATCGCTGCGTTTTCATACTGCTCATCCTTAACTAAGAAAAATAAATTTTGAATGTTAAATTTTGAGGTGTTATTTATTTTTGAAACCGTATTTCAAAAGAGATATTGTTTATTTTTCCAATCAAGCAAGGAACGGAAAGTGTCGTTCCATAAGACTCGAAAAGAAAATGCATTTCTATTTTTTTTTTCAGTTTTAAGAGTTTGAAAATATCTTATTTGTAAATTCAGAAACTTAATTAATTCTACGGAAAAAAAATCCGAAAAATCCCGAAAAGATTTTGATCAATTAATTTAATGGATACTGATTGTGAAAAAAATAATATTTCGAATAAAAATTTCTCAAATATCGATTTTTGTCAAAATAGCAGTCATTTAATGCAAAATTGTAATTTTTTATGGTAAAATTTGTCGGTTTTTAGCTGTACCAATAAAAGAAAAGTTAACAACAAAAATTATTACGACAAAGGTTGCCTTTTATGTTTAAATTGAGGCCTCTAAATTACACGTACGTTACGTTTCCAAAAAGAAATCGAAAAAAAGGTCTATTTTTTATTCTGTTAGGTAAATGAAATCTTGTCTATCCTAAAAACAACATATTAAAAAGCAATAATTTACTTACTGAGTGGTTGAATCAGATTTAATCTTTCAGACTCGTACTGTTTTAGGAGAATTTCAAATTTATCTGCGCAACGTACGCTTTCAAGATGGCATTTTCTACCGTCCAAAATAATGTCCACGAGTCCAACGTATTGCTCATATAATTCATTTCGTATTGTTGCATCGTTTGTCCCGGTAACTCCATGTTTCAACGTGATTGAATGCTAAAAAATAATTAATTACAATTATTAAACGAACAGTATTCTCTACTTGTGTAAAGAATTGTAGAGTTCGTCTATGCAATTTTTGAATGATATCTATAAAATTGCTCTTAAATAAAAAGATATTTCATAACATTTGAAATTGTTGACATTAGTTTCTACAAAATCCAAAACGGTGCCCAACTTTTTATCTATTTTCTATAAATTGTAATCTAGGATAAATTTATTTGCACCTACAGACAGTAATTAATTTGTTTATTAAATCGCAATTGCCAGAACTGAATTTTCAAATTGTAGGATAGTTTGTAATTCTCAAAATGGTAATATTTTTTTTCTTATTTTTTTATGTTTGTCATTTTTTATCAATTTCAACCGGCACATTATTTATTCATTTGTATATTTATTTTACAGTTAATATTATTTTATTTTACAGTTAATATATTTTTTTAAAAATTTACTTATTTTTTTGTTTGAGGAGTTTTATCACTGTTCGATTACGTTATAAATATTTTCTATATCGTATATTTTATTTTCGCTCTTTAGGGAACTTGTCCAAGTAACTTTAACTCTAAAATGCTTAACCAGTCAAGTGATTCAAAATTTCATGGTTCAAATCTATCGGAACATACCATTGTATTAAGGCACGACCGTAAGCCGTGTTTACCACTTGCTGCAGTCCAAGGAAGATATTCTGTTATCACATTGCCGATTCTTGATGGCATAAAACGTTCGGCATTCTGCTGTCGATATCTTATAACTTCATGTAAAACACCCTGAAAAATCGAATAAAATAATAATATATAATAAAGTAAAAAATTCAAGTAAAATAATAAAGTAAAAATTAATGTAACTATAAAATTAGAAGTTATATAATTTTAATCATATCTGATATATTACTATTTTGAATTCTAACACATTTAATTACAAAAATTACCAAACAAAATATTAAACAAGTATTATATGAATATTATTTTAAAAATGTTTAACAATTATTTTATACAAATTTTCCTTTTTTTGGGGAACAATTCTTTTTCAGGAATTTCGTTGACGTTTTAACACTATTTCTACCGCGCTCATTATAGGTAATCAAAAATGCAAAACCAAAAATAGAGATTTATAATTAAAATAGATTTTCTTAATTAATACCAAATTTTTTATGTACACATAATTTTTCTACTACTACTCCCGTTTGTGGATTTCAAAAAAAGTTTAAATGAAACCTCAAAAATAATTCAAAATTAAAATTTCAAAATTAAAATTTTCTACAATAATAAAAATCGGGAACCAATTCTATTTTTAATTTAACTGAAATTAAATGTTTTCGAAAACTTCTAGGTACCAAAAAAAACAGCAGATTTGTTTTTTCTCTTTCATTTTTTACCTATTGTCTGTTATTTTATTAAAGGGTTAAGGCTGCTTACAGTTAGCGAATTTTCTTAACACTATGGCGTCCGGTGGCACCACGTTGGTGCCATGCGAAAACTATCGGACGGCGCCGGTGGCACCACGTTGGTGTCGTACACAAAGTGTTAATAATGCTTTTTCACTTACCAACAAGATACTGTTTACTTGCACAATGTATTGCGAAACTTGTTGAAGTGGACGTTCAGATTGAGTTATTTCAAAAGCATGATTGATCAAAGCTGGTAGGAAAAGGTGAACTGTGCTCACTTCGCGATAAAATATATCACGAGCTGTAAGTTCGTCGGAAACATAATCCTCCGGTGTTAAGATTTGTTCTATTACGGCATCAATGACATCTGGATATCTGTTTTAAAGGTGGAAAAACAGTAGTAACTTATTAATACATTTGGGAAAAGAATTTGATACTGAATTTGAATTACAAAAAATGAAATTGTATTTTTAAATAACATATTGGTTACGAAAAATAAAGTTGAAAATCAAAGTGCTTAGACTTTCATCTTCCAGTAGAAAGAACTTCATTAGAGAATTCAGATTTTTGGGTAACAAATTCGGATAAAAGAATTTTTCATTAAATATTGGGTATCTTAAAAATGTTTTAAATATCAACTTACTATGATTTTTCAGTAAATCTATTTTTTTTCTCTAAATTGTTTGGATTCGTAGGCAATTTTAAAATCTTTTAAATCTTTTATTTGTCAAATTTGTCTAATTTTATTTCATTGATCAGCGTTAAACGTACCTATTTTGGAAACTGTAAATCGCAATTGCAGCTACGATTTTTTCCGCATATTCACCAAGAACGTGTGGGGTGGCCATAATAATGCCTCTGTACGTTACTGCACAAAACTAAGAAAAAACATTTTTTAAATAAGCGTGAAGACAAGAAAGTAATAATTTTTTTTTATTTTTCTTATTTGAAATAATACTGCATATTAGTATTATCTGTGTTAGGAATGAAAAGATCACTTACGCGGTCCCATAATTGGTATTCCTTCAAAAACGATATAAAGAGATCCAAAGCTTTTTGTTTGCCCTCCAGTTGACGATGTATTTGTAACGAAGTTATCGAACTTATGGTCATAGCTGTGCAGAAAAATAAATAAAATATAGATATTAATTAAATTTGAAAAACTAAAAAGAAATAAAATGTATTCCTTTTTAGTAAACGAAATTTAATGTTGCTTATTAACTTACACAAATCTCGACAATTGGCCCATCGTGGATCGTTCGGTGGGTAATCATCGATAAAATCTTTCGCCATTCTCAGAGTCAACGTGTCTAAGCTAGCATCAATATCCATTACCGGTTCTTCTTGTAATGGGAAAAGTTCTGCTAATATTTGTTCGCATTGTGCCTGAAAGCAAACGAGATTTAAATTTATAGACTGAAAATACGCTATTATCATTTTTTACCATTCTGAAAATTAAATTCTTTCCATAAGTTTAAATAAAAAACAAATTAAAATAAAAAAAAACTAATGAGAATAAAAAATAATGAGATACCTTATTTTGCCGAAGACTGGTCATAAAGGCAGCTCGTAATTGAACAACAGCATTTGGACTGTAATACATTTCCTTGAGCTCTTCGTTGCTCACTAAGGTTGTAAAATGGTCTGTTACGAAACTGGCGTTGTTTCCGTATTCTGTGCTCATATTTAAATCCGCGTAGGTTCTGTATGGAATAAAGTTAAGTGAATTTAATTCAACTGCATTTCTTAGAACTATGTTACAAGCTGGGGAAGAAGAAACTTACGAATTGAAATCTTGGTTACCAAAATCTTGGTCTGTAGGACTGATGGTAATTAGACCAGAATTTTTTGTAAATAGGACAGGAGTTCCCGAGCAAATCGCACCACCAAGAATGCTGTCTTCTCCTCCCCTCACTAACTCTATTTTGTCCTGTTCGTGTTCTGACGATGCTGAAAGATCGAATAAGAAAATGTGTCATCTTTGTATGTATCAAGTAGAAAAACCTAATTCTTATTATCCTTTGCGCAGAAAAATTGCATAAAACTGTAATGAGAATAATAGAAAAATATTCTCTACCACCAATCAAAAATTTTAACACGTTCACGCCGGCGTGACCCACCGGTGGGTCACGCCGCCCCACGAACAGTCAAGTGTGACCCACCGGTGGGTCACGCCGGCGTGAACATGTTAAAAAAAAATAGGCAATCTCATATTTTCCAGAGTGGTGTTATTTTAATTCATATCGAAAGCTGTCAAATAATTTTTGCTGCACAATTATACACTTTTGTAACTACTTACGATTTACAAATGACACGAGTAATGTTATAACTTGAAAGTTAAAATCCGAGAGATTCTGATTTACTTACTATTGACCACTAGAACGCTTTGTCGATTGAAAATAATGACTTCCCATCCAGAAATAATGAAACGGTAGGAAAGTATCTTCGACTCAACGTCGTCTTGATATAACATTGGACCAATTTTAACCGGCATGAACCATCTGAATGTGTTGCTCAAAGTTGTATTGGATAATGGAATTAAACCTAAAAATGTAGAAAACAGAGATAGATGTATGATTTTTGAGAGAGAATGTAAAGTACATTTGATATAAGAAATCCGGGTTGGTAACTTTAACAGTAAGAATCTATTTCCTAATGAACTTAAATTTTATAGATAATTTAGAAAATCATTCGAAGATTCATCGAATACACTACCGATTGAAAATTGGATTTGCGGAGACACTTCGGTACAATGTCCCGCCATAAGAACCACAATTCCTTCGTCGCAGGGTTGCATATCGATTAACCAGGTATTTACACTTTGCGGGTTACAAGCAGTCGATTCCTGTAAGATTTTGTAGAAAAATGATAAACTTTGTTACATAAAAATTTCAATATTGGATAGATTTACATTTTCAGTATTTTTTTTTGGAAAATGTAAATTTTCATGTGAAAGGAAAAAAATTCTAAAGTTTCATTGAAATTTAACAAATCAAATTAACAACGGTCCTATAATTATATCTATCTTAAGAAACTTAAAACATTTTGTTCGAAATATTGATTTTTGTAAAATTTGAAATTAAATAACTTTAAATTTCAATCAATATTGAATTAAAACTTTTCCAGATTCTTAAAAATTACTGTATTTTTTCTGAAATAATTCAATATTGAATTATCACTAATAAAAATGGAGTGAAAAATTGCTATAACCGTAAAAAAATTCTATACATGTAAATAAAAAAAAAAGTTTACCCAAAATCTTCGTTGGAATGCTTGAGAAATAATGTGACCAATATCTTCATCCATTTCCATTTTTTCTTGTTCGTTTGGAGAAAATGACCAATATTGTAGAGAAGAACCGGCGAGTATAAGTACACGTGATCCTCGTTCGGGTAAATTTGTGCAAGTAACTTTTACCAGTTTCTGAAAAAAAAAAATGAATGAAATTAGCAATATTAGCTAGCAATATTAGCTTAGTAAACTAGTCAGCAAAATAATTCGCCTTCATCTCCCAATTTCCTTTCGAAGCCATTTTTTAATCGATCGAGATTTGATTTAAACATTTTTTTCTTCGAGTACTTAAAATTCATTCTTACAGTTTCCATAACTGGCGATTGCGGCATAGTTCCAAAAATTAAGGAAGACATTCTCCGACCGATTCCTCCGAGCCATCCTTGACTCGTTCGCAAAACTCGACAAGTTATATGATGCTTTCCTCCTAAAAACTGCGGTTGTAATAGCGCTACTGTACATGTCGTAGTCGCTAGGATACATCCGTGACCAGGAATGTAAGTGAGACAGTCGACTTCTTGTCCGGCGAGTTCCGCGCTCGTCTCCACCGACGAACCTTCGTGAGCGACGCTCGACCAGTAGCGAACAATGCCTTCCGGAGATACCGCCATGCAGCTAGGAACCTGGTAATATATTTTTTGTTTAAATCAAGCATATTTCTTGAGATACAAAAGATAGAGGCTTCCGAGGACTCGCCTGTTGCCCGGCGGGGAGCCAAACGGCGATACATTCCGCTTTATGCGCGAGATCGCTTTGAGGCAGTAGCAACTCTCGACACTGGCTTTTGAATGTACGTTTCTGCTTTGGATCGTGAATCGTAGTCTTGCATTGCCAAACGAGCAGTCTGCGACCGCAAACCAACCATGCCCAGCCATCCATAGAAACGTTAACGCTGACCGTAGCATTTCTATCGATGAACGTTAACGCTTCGGTTACTAAGACCGGTAAGGATGCTCCAAAATTTTCGACGATATGGTTTGCAGATTTGCATATTATTTGCATGGATTGATTCGATCGACCCGATATACTGATTCTGAAACATTCCAAACACATTTGTGTTACATGTAGAAAAAAAGGTTTTTGAAAATATGTATATGTAGATAAAAATATTTCTGAATATACGAGGTTTGTTAAAAAAAAAGGTGAGTTTTTATTTTTCTCGAGAAATATTTATTTATTCAACAATATCTATTTTGTCCCCTTCAAATATAACGCACTTGTGCCAGCGTTCTTTCCAGTCCTTGAAGCACTTCTGATATGTGCTTTTTTTATTGATTATGCGCTTACTTCTGATTTTGTCAACATATGTTGGGGATCTGTGTATTAAGGGGTTATACCTAGTCAGGAGGCCAAAAAAAACGCTTTTTTTAAAGATTTTTTTCGAAGAGAGTTTTTAATATATTCAATTGAAGTTTTTTGCGCTTATAATGTAAGTATTGATTATAAAAAAATTTTTTATTTCTAAAAATATTCATAATAAGGGCTATAGCAGGCGATCTTCGGGCCCTCCTCCAAAAAAAGATGTTTTGTAGTGTACACTGTAACTCAAGACTGGATTATCTTACACCCAAAAATCAAACAGATTCCGTTAAAATAATAGATTATCTAGTAATTAATCGAAGGAATAATAAAAATATTGATTTTTGACAAAATGGCGGCATCTCAAAAAAACTTTTTTATTTTTCATCAAAATTTCAGCCTTTATTTATTTATAAAATGAGAAAAAAAATCCAAACAATAAATCCTTCGATTAATTACTAAAAAATATATTAAAAAAGATTGTATAAAAATTTCAGACCGATCGATGACGCCGTTTTAGAGATAGCGTGTACACCGACTTTAAAAACATGGTTTTGAGAAAAACGCGTTCAAAGTTTTAAACCTACTTACGAACGCACCGAGGCGTCCTTGCAAATATGCCCGTAACTTCGAAAGTATTGGTCGCATCGACTTGAAATTTTATGTGTACACTTTTGAATAGTTGTACATTAAGAAAATATAATTAAAAAAAAAACGATTTTTTCAAAATCCTGACTAGGTATAACCCCTTAAGATAACGAAACCAAAAATTCTAAAATCAAATGTACGTAGCCTGCGAAATTTGAAAAGTCACCTTTTTTTTTAACAAACCACGTATATAAAAAAATATTAAAGGTATCTGATATATTCCAGAGAAATTCCTATAAAAGAGAAAAAAAACAATTAATTTTCAATAATAAAATTAGAGATACCTTTCATGTTTTTCGAAAACTGTCATTAGCGAAATAAATAAATACATGAAACTTACGACCCGGTTTTCTTCAACGACTGTGCTATGGATATTCGTTTCCTTGGCGAGGTTATACTTTTACCCAACGAGCTCCCTATGCTCGATCTATCCATATTTTTACCACTTTTTCCACCTTTTTCGAATATATTTGTTGTATTTGTGTTTCAAATGTTTATCATTTAAAGTTACACGTATAAAATTCGACAATTGCTGTATTTGTAATTTTGTACAAGCCAATCAAAGATTCTGCGGCTGCGTTGAGTGAGGTTATGTTGTTATTCAACTTGCCGGGTAAATAAGTACTACCAGTTTCAAAAACATTGGGATCGCACTTTTAAGTAAATAACAACGTTTTTGGAATGACTGTATCTTTGACCTTGAGGCCCTCTACTGGAACCTACCCAAAACAACTCGAGCGGGAATTTCTAATAGTCGGTGAACCATTAAACAACAAATACCAATTAACTAACACTAAAGTTTCTAATTATATATACATAATATATATAATATGTATATAATATGTATATATATACATAATATATAGAAAATTATAAATTAATATGAAATAATATAATTTCATCATATTTCGGTAAATAATGGATTTAACAAAAGTATCCAAAAAATTATTTCGACTATTTCTTAAAATATTTGATTCCAATATAATTATTTTAGTTAATGTTAATGTATAATGGAACTATAGGTAAATAATTTGTAACACACGTTATTGTTTTTTATAAGTTACCGAGCACTTGGATGATTGTCCTTTGAATTTTACAAAATTCAAAATAAAATCTGTTATGAATTGACACCCGGAGCAGTGAATGTGCGCCTTAAGCTCGCGTGCAGTGGAAACTGGCCTTTACGCTTTCAATTATTTTGATTACCATTAGGGTGTCCCATAAGTTCGTTCCGCGTCACGCTATGTACGACCTCGAGCCGGAAAGGAAGAAACTTATGGGACACTCTAATATCATTCAACTTCGATATTTCATAGAGAACCAATTGTATAAAAAAAAAGAATATTTTTCTGGCTGTAAGATAATGGTATCAAGTAGTCCGTGAAGCGACTAACTGAAAAAGGAAGGTAAAAGACCATGATTGCTGCTAGCACTAACTTTGTAAGTTAGGTATTCAGACAAATTAGGGTGTCCATAATATGCACGACTAAATAATTCACACAAAGTCGTTACATTCTGTTACAGGTACGATCCGATCAATTTTCTCTATTACGCTCCCAGAAGAACCTGCACGCAACGCTGGGCAAACATTGAATAGGATGTATTTTTGCAAGATTGCAAAACTTCAGGCTGTTATTTCGCAAAGGGCCGATGACCAGCCATGACCGTTTTCGGTAACAAATATTTTCGCACCAATAAGTTACTGCTACACTACCTCGGATTATGGCCCTACGACACTCTTCGCGGTGGCAAATATTTCTATATTATTCTACTCGTATCGTTTTCGAGTGCCGCTGTGCCATTGGTAATAAACGTTAAATCGGAACGTCCGCAACGTTTCATATAAATATAAATATTTCTGTGTTTTGAAATGTATGAATTTTTCAAAGGGTTGCGCTTTAAAAGATTCGTGGCCCGACTTTCCTTCGATTCTGGAATGTTTAGTGCCCATATTATGCTTGTCGGGAGTACTTGTCAAAGTTTTTAACTTGAAAATTAATGAAATAAGGGTACGATGATAATTTTTGAAATATTTTCGCACATTTGAAAACCCAACGATTCTTTTTTTTTGGCCCCATCATCGTGGCTTGAATTTAATATTTAAGTTACTTTTAGCAAGAGTTCTATTTGAACAAAAGTATGATCGGTGCATACAAAAGTATCGTGTCCTTTAGAAGTGTCTTTTACATTTTACTGCAATGCTCTAACGCTTATGGTCGGTGGTGTAGGACATTTGATTCTGTACAAGTTCATTTATTCATTCATTCATTCATTCCACTGAAACAAATCGCCTCGTTTAAAGGTTTCTGAGATCAACTAGCCCCAAGTGAAATGTTTGTTGCAAGCTGCAAGGAGGTGAAAAATAAATAATTTTACCAGTATTGCAACATAAATGGTGGCATAATTAACATAAACTTTTATTTCGTATTCAAATATAAACAGTTGTATTCAAATTATTGCATTGTTTTAAAAAATACGCTTAATATTGATACAAAAAGACATGAATTAGGAAAAGTAATAATTAGCAAAGTTTTTAATCAAAGTAATAAGATATTATAATTTTGAAAATATGAAAAGGCCTAAATTTTTCTTTACGCTTATTATAGATAACGGATTTAATGGAGTGCATAAACAAAGACTGGGAAAGACTGAAAGACAAAAAAGATCACGAGTTTCTAGAGAAATATGCCGAATTAACCAAATCTATCACTACCATTTATTGGCGTAAGTGTAAACGTTTCATATATTTTATTTATCGTTGTATATAGATTCAAATTTTTTAATTTAGAAATGCTAATATTATGGAAACTGAACATGGCTTCTGGAATTTTTAAAATCTTTCAAATTGTCTTTGTTTATCTTCCAGCTGAGAACTCGGGAAGTTAATTGATTCCAAATATAACCCTTATTTTTATCTGTAGCCTAACACAAACTTGGAAAAAAAAAGAAATAGCGTATGAAAATTAAAGAAACAATTGAAATTCCACGATTTTCATCTATACATCTTGAAACGCACTATTAAATGGTGCATCATTCCATTTTAAAACATTGACTTGTCGTTCATATGTCCTTCACCTCTCCACCGACTAAAAAGTGTCCCTTGAAACCAAATAATGATTTTTTCTTAATTAGAGACCATTCGAATCAATATATTCCTGCCTTCGAGAAACAAATTTATTTACTCCTGCAACATAAAATTCCGGCATCCTGATTTTGTTTGTCTCTAGTATACGTTTGGATCTCTACAGCTTTCTTCACAACGCTACCTCGCGCGAATCAGTTACTAGACGTTTTTGTTCCACTAAATGAAAGTCGTACCAAGGAACAATTGTTTCCCTTTGAATATTATTTAGATCAGAACAAGTATTACAACATCTTCTATGCTCACCAAGTGTATCTTTCATTTTTGGCTATGACAGTTGTCATTGCAGTTGACTCTATGGTGGCTGTGCTTGTTTCACATCCATGTTGCTTATTGTCTATTACAGCGTAAGTATTACCGGCATTGAACGTTTGTGCAAAGGGCAAATTTGGCTGCTAGTCTTCTTTTGTTAATAATAATAGGGGAACAAATCTAACACTATTAAACGTAATCAAAAATCCAAAAGCAAAAATATAATTATAAGTGTAATAGATTTTCTTAATTAATACCAAATTTTCTATAGACTCATAATTGCTCTAGTAAGCACCTTCCGTTTGTGGATTTTAAAAAATATTAAATTCAACCTCAAGAATAATTCTAAATTAGAATTCTAAAAACTGTTTTTTGACACTGTTGGTAGAAATAGTGCTGATAGTATAATGATTCAAAAATATTTACATTACAAACATTATTATCTTATAATACAAAGAATATTGTAATAATATGAAAATGTAAAAATTTTGCTTTCATCGCTTTCAAATAGAATTATTTAACATATTTTTTTATTGATATAATTTTCCCCGTTGCCGATATAAATGTTTTTATGCATGTGTCGTGTATCCAATTTTCATTCCCCTTTACAGATCTAACTATTTTTTTAATTGAAAAATTTAAATATATTTTTTTTAAGTCTCGACACTGAGCATATAATTGTTATAGGTATAATAACATAAAAATAGTTATCAAAGACTAACTGCTTCTCCAAACTTAAGGGAAGGTTACCGTTCATGACGATGAAAAATTCGATTTTTTTTACATAATTTGCATCCTTAAAGTGTTTAGAACACGTAGGTAAAAGGATATTTTCATATCTAACAATAAGGTATTTTAGAATTTACAGCCTGCTGAGCGGAACCGTCCGCCACGCCGTCTGGGAAAGAGGTAGCTGAAGCGCGGGGCGCTCTACAGCTTCAACGGATTAACCGATTCTCATAAATCATCCGTCAGTTGAAAGAAAATTCAATTTGCAGGGCCATCACGAAGCGATTTTTGTTAAAAATTGATTTACACATATTTTTTCGTTCATTGAAGCAAAAAAAACAGCAAAATAATTCGGTTTCTTTTCAAACGGCTGCCGTTTTCTTATCCAGGGGATTTTTAGAAAATGAAAAACGTTAAGGCCTCTCAAATTTATTCTACTTTAATAATTCGAAATCCGTTTTTGTTTCAGATAAACTAGCAAGGCTGTGAAGCGCCCAGCGCAGAGCAAACGACGCCATGCATTTATTTATTTGATCTGAGCTGGAGCCGCCATTTTGGACTCTTTTTTCATAAAAAAAATTGAAATTTAACTTCCAATTATACAAGAATATATTACTTTGAAAGCGATATCCGAAAGTATTAGTATTTAAAAAAAATTCCAGAACTTTACGCATGTTTCATGCGTCTCGACGGTAACCTCCCCTTAATTAATCAAGAATAATTAGTAATTAATAAATAATTAGGAATAATGACAATGGGAGAGCTTCAAATTTGATGCGAGTAGATTCTAATATCAAATATCTGCAGTTTCAACAAGTCTAACGAATCAAAATGAATTCTTTAATAATTGCTTTCCATACGAATATTTCATATAACAATATCGTACAAGCTAAATGCTAGAATAGTATCAACTTATGCGTTCGGAATCTATTTTAAAGGTACCGTTTGCGGACTTTGGTGAGACACGACAATCTCACGGAATATATTTACGTACCGAAGTATTATGATAAACCATATTGGCGGATTCGAAAATGTATACTTCTCCATCAAGACGCTCTGGTGTATGTAATTCCTATAATTTATAAACAATAGTTATTCGATTACATCATTTCAATCCGTCCCAATGCTTGTGCCCATTGCAAGGTTGATATCGGAGCCGTTTATAAATATTTTATTATGTGATCCGTCCACTTATAATGTTTGTAATTAAAATATTGTTCTGATTATTCTATGTAAGTGCGTGATAAAACTATATTTGTCGTTATTACAAATACCAGATACGCGGATAATTTGCGGTCTGCTCATTCAATGTGCTACTTATTCGAAGTGATAATGAATATGTTTGTTGTCAGCGTTACAGCTGTGCAGGTAATTTTTTTGGATATAACTTGATAATACCTCTGGAAAGCGAGATGCCAAGAAATATAAGCAGTAGTCAAAATTTAATTATCAAATTACTTGATGATTCAGTTCCATGTGCTATCAGAGGTACCATAAAGAAAAGACACGCTATAGTAATGAATAATTGACTAAAAACAGAATTAAAGTAGGGGATTCTCTGTTCATATTATTATAAAAATTGCTATATAGATAAAAAGTTGTATTTGATTCATGTTTCCTTTTTAATTTTTATCATTTTTATTTTATTTCTGGAGGGAACATTCAGTTTCTTATTTTTTCTTTACAAAAGAGCAATTCCCCTTCAGAATTGTTCATTTGTACAAATAAATATGAAAAGTTTCTTGCTGTATGTTATAAATCTGATCAAAAGTGTAGTTTTTATGCATTCGTGCATAAAAATGTAAATTTTGCAGCTTCATTTTTCTTTGAATAATTCACATGAAACAATTGCATGTTTATAATTTTATTGGATTAGAAAAATTTAACGAGAACCCTTGTTTTTTGTTACTGCAAGATAATAGCAAGGCCCGACAATCTTTTGAACACTTCGAGGTACATATTCTTAACGCTTGGACAGATACTCCATCTGCTTTTTAATTGTTTACCTGGCCAAGTACTTATGGATCACAGTTTACAACTTCCAATCGCTGGGTAGGTGCATATGGAATAATATCCTATGAAATAACGCACCTGTATAATAACTTTGACTGCTATTTATTTATTTTTTCCTATTATTTATTTATTTTTTTTTTATTATTTCCTATGAAATAATGTACCTGTAACTTTTGCTGCTATTTAAATCTATCATTAAAAATCAATTGTTTTGGCTGGTTTGGTAGTAATACGAAGTTACCAGGACAATCGAGGCTCGTGGGGCACCTGGTGGATGGACAACAACTAAACATTTCCATTAAATATTATTATTTAGCACCCAGCTACATAATAGGTATTTTTACTTTATAGGTATACGAATGCATTCTGGTACAAATTGTCGACAAGATCGAGACGAATTCTCCTAATTATGATGATGCGTGGTTCGATTCCATGCGAATTAAGAGCTGGCAAGTTCTTTATCATGAGCATGGAGAGTTATCGAGCGGTAAGTCAACTATTACTGACTCAAAGACACGACACCGAATTGTTAAATTTTAATTAATACATTAATGAATCTAATCGGTTCATTTCAATTATTTCTATGTACAATACATATATAACCATTTGATGAGATTCGTGGGCAGATTGAAATTGATATTTTTGATTTGTTATTTCCCTGCTTTCCAGGTGTTAAGTACTTCTATGTCGTACTTTACAGTGTTTGCCTCAATACATTAAAATGGAGACCGTTTCATACCTCATCATCTATTACTTCCGATGTCATGGACGAGATCTTAAATCCTACAAATGTTATTGTTATATTATTCATCTTGTTTGTACCAAGCACCTCTAAAGGCACAAGATAGGGTATGAAAGGGATAATCTAAGGGCCCAAGGATTGATACAAAAGGAAATACACGCGAAGGGGTAGGATAAAAGGAAGGGTTTCCAACCCGACCTCACCGATTTCAATAATTTTTGGATATGCTGTAGTACTCGAAAAAATAAGAGACACGTATTTTTTTTTTATGTGCCGACATCCACTTTAAAGGGGTGAAAACCACCCCTAAAGTTTTATCCGAAAATCGTTTTTTTATCATATCTCGGCTTCTAATTAATATTTTTTACTAAAACAAAGTGGAAAACATTTGTCATAAGAAGTCGAAGGTATTAGGTGTGTTTATGACCCAAGGGGTTGCGACCCTTATTTTATATTTGAAGAAAACTAGATTTTTTATGCTTTTCTTCTTCATCATAAAAACCAGGGTACGAATTGAAAAAAATAAAGAGAAGCATTTCCGTTTACTCTATCGAATATTTCAGTTGTCGTGTTTCAGGATTTTTTGAGCAACCGCCCCCAAATACCGTAACCCACCCCTTAGAGTAATGCATCGCATGTAAATGATGAAAATAAATGTTTTTTTCTTGAGATTTATTACACGTGGGAACAGAATGCAATTTATATCAGAAACAATCATTTTATAAATTTTTTGTAACATAGTAGTACAAAGGGGGCGATAAAAGTCACCCCCAGGAGTGAATTATTCAATATAACTCGATATTTATTAATATTTTTTAGTGGAACTTGATTTTGTATGCCACCATTAATCTCGTGACTTCGCATCGAGCCTCTTTTTTTGCTACGTGGAAACGAGCCTTAATAGTTCCACGAGCAGCCGACAGAACGTAGACGAAAAACATGATACCGGTGTTTCATAATATTCCTGTAAAAAAAAATTAGTTTTTCCGGCAGCTCCACCCAACGCAAAAGTGGCCTTTGAGACTTGCGATACTATTAATTAAGTACAATTGCATGTCGATTAACGCGAAAGTTACTATTTTAATAAAAGTAACATAACCTCTTCCACTATATTTTTCACACTGTTGCAATTCCACAAAATAATATATTTTGACAAAAAAAAATAAAGTAGGTTAATTATATGTAGACTCACATTTTCTTATACTTCCAAGTGACATGATGATTTTCACAACGTTGCAAAGGTTGACGGTGAAGAATTGTGGTAACGTTATCAGTATTTGCTCCTCGAGGAGTTTTCAGACTTTCAGGAACACGCTTCAAACCAATTATCTGACAATTACTGCACAATGCAAAAATGTACCTTTAAAGCGCGACAATACGAGTAAACTTTCCTTCCGATGTTTTTCGAAAAAAGTGAAGGGTTCCCAAGGAATACAGGAAAATATTCCCGCGCTACAGATCAAGAAGATGACTCTGAGAAAGAAGAGATCCGTCTCCGAAGACGAGGATGCCCAACTTCCCGGTGTAAGTATGTCCACGATTCGAGTGGACACAATCGATGCAAATTTTTGCATCGAATTTATGAGTTTCAATGGAATCGGTGTCCCCGAAGCTCCCCGAACAATTCAGATGTTTTAGTATGATGTGGATGCTTCACTTGCCAACTCGATTAACTCCATTTTCTGAACTTTGTTAAATTTTAATATAAAAGCACTTAAGTAGCTCCTAACTGTACATATTCAAAACAAATTTCTCTAATAATAAGTATTAACGCCACTAAATGATAAAATTTGTTTAGCCATTGCATAAGAAGTAATGTATTTCAGAAGGTATTTTATCATTTTTCTCAACTTCTTGTTTTATGGAGTTAATCGATTTGGCAAGTGAGGCATCCATGTATTATTATTATTTTATCTGATCTTTACTAATTCATAATGCGGTAAAATTCAATTAAACCGCAAGATATCTATTGCTCGTCGTTTGGGTTCGGGGCCCGACAAGTTCAGTACCGGTTCTAATCACATAAACAGAAAAAATTCTTTCCATTTTATTTTTGTGCCACATGTACAAAATATATAGAGGCTATGGAAGAAATTGACAAATCATATGAATTGGAGAGTACTAGGTACTTTTGTGAACTTTTGGTCCAATGGTAATTCGTATTGACATAATGGAAAAAACGAACTTGTCTAAGGTTATCGGAGTTAACAACTTTGTCTGGCCAAAGTTTTTCAAAATTCATATGGATATAATGGAAAATTTGAACTCATCTATTATTATCGAATTTAACTACTTTTGTTTGGTTGAAGATTTTCAAATTTTTTATTTTGGGACGTTTCGTGTAAATTTCAAATTGTTTGAGTTTTTTTTTGCATTAGATGTGCTTTTTGTAGAGATACTACTTTTCATACATGAACTTGTCTCGATTTTTTGCACCAGAGGTGTTTTTTGAGGGGTTGGTACTGTGATTGAAAATAAATGGAAGGCGTATTGTTCGCTACATTTCATTATAACACTATATGTATATTCCATAGAGATGTACACGCATCTGTATGCACTCTTGTAAAAATTAAACATGTATTTTACCATGCTTTACGTTTTCAAAAATCTCTAAACCAACGAATAGCTTTGCCTTTTTGTCCATTGTTACACTTGGCACAGATTTAATGTAATTAATCTAATTTTTTTATTTACTTGCATTGATCTTAGTCTCATTTCGCAAAGGTCGTTACTGTTTCACTAATGGCCTTATCGCACTCTACTTTTTTGTCTATGAAATGTCTCTTGTTTATGAAGGTGAACCATTAATATTATATTTCAATTATTTGGTTAGGAGTTTGATGGGTTATATAAGCACCGAACCATAATTATTTAATTTAGTTGTAAAATATCCTGTAATGCTTATGTTCGCTCTGCAGTATTCGATTGCAAATAATACACAAAACCTGAGTACCATTGGATTGACCATTACCTTCTAAAATTGTATATACAGTCATTCAAGTTATAAATTTTTAGTGTAAGTTATTTCAATGAAGCACAGATGTTCCTAAATTTTATAACATTAAAGAAATATTCCATGATTTTTGAAGTGATGTATAAAATTTCCAATACATTGTTACTAATACAATTTTAAATTGTGACTGCTTCTAAACTTTTGTTTTTTTTTTTGGTTTCATGATAAATTATTATACTTCTTCCTTATGATAAATTGGACGCAATTTAGCAATAACTATGTCAATCCGTGCTATAGGTTGACACGTTATTGCTAATTTTCGTCCAATTATTATTATCATTATGGACAAAAATGACACAGATTTTATGGAAAATGTACTATAGTTCAAACAAAGTTTAGTTTAAATATTAAATTACATTTTTTTTTTCCAATTCATTGCAGTTCTGGAGCGTGAAGGCTTTAGCTACTGCGGAGGAGTACAACTTGGACGGTTTAGTCGAAGGTCTTATTAAGCAAGATTTGTACGTTCCAAATAAAATCTACACCTCAATGAAATGTAAGTAATTTTTATATATCCAAGTGGAACTATAACCATGAAATTTGTATGTATAATATTAATAGAAACTATAATATTATTATAACTATAATAATATTACATCCACAATTTTCAGGAAAATGAGTAAATATTGGAATAAGATGTTATTTCATTTGAATACAATTGCGAAATAGCAAAACCGAACAATTGCGTTGATTAACACGATTTCCTGGAATTTACTTTTAATTAAAAAAAAATTGTTCTTGCCAAAAAATCGCTTCCACGCTTATCCATTACATTCATATATTAGGATATATTTAAAGGATTAATATGCGCCAATGGAACGAATTAACCAAAGCGTAACAGGTATCATCGGGAACCATAAGATATATTTACAAGTTACCTTTGCAAATAACACCAATTAGCCGTAAAGGTGACCGAAGCAGTAGGCAATGAAAGGCTTTAGAAACAATAAACTTTTCTTATACGGAATATGACAATCGAGTTTGGAACAATTACGCTCGCTCTGATCGAATACGTGAACCCTTGGGAGCTACCTTTTAGACCAATTTCTTCAAATTCTGTTATAGCAAAACCCAGTAGTTGCTATTATTCATTCCTCTCCGGCAGCGCGTCTCCTCCCAATTGCAAAGTTCACAAGTGATACAATTACAAGACAAGAGACGCAATGAGTCACCAAAGTGTTGTTTCGTTCAAAATCGCGAGCAATGAGTTGCCGGTGATCGTAACCAAAGCCAAGACCTGGGCGCTGATGCACGCGCTGGCCATGAGATCAAAGGCCCAATTTAGCTTCGATTCCTTGGAAATCGCTCCTTTCATGCTTCTACCAACCCCATTTCCACGGAAACAGTTTGTGGAAGCTTGCGACGTGCAGGTCATCGTCCACACGCTGATGCACAGAGTCGCAAACGATTACGCATTTCTCAAGGAGACCCTCCAACCGACCGCGGAGGTTGACGATTTCATCAGGAACTTGGTGTTCATACTCGACGTGGTGCAATTGGAAGGCGCGACACAACCGATATCGTTGACCCTGATAAGAACGGATTTAATGTTGGACTGCGAATCCCCGAACCCGGGTGTCCCTGACTCAATTTTCTTGCACCTGCAAATGAAGCAAGTGGAGATTAACACGATTTCCGCCGGATTTGGATGGATGGGGCCAGTCACAACGCGACTTCACGAGTACGTTCTCGCCGAATTGGGATACGACGACGTGTTAAGAAGTATTCCGGATAACACGGCTTTGGAAGGATTGTGCACAGGGATGCTGCAAGCCTGGCAAATTTATAACGACGCGGAGTAAGTTTTTTGCCGAAAAATGTGCGAGCAAGGAGTCACTCGAGGGTGGCGCTCCGGGTTAAGGGAAATTCATCCACTTTGAGAAACTTCGAAATCTTAACGGGAAAGTATTTTTTGCAAATGCTTTAGGGTGTTATTTGTTTCATGGGGTCTTCCATAGAAGAATTACCGCGAATTTTAAAATGAAACCTCTTAATGGAAGATCCTATACATGGGCAAGGTGTCGGTACATTTGCTGTTCGAACAAACTGCGGGTCCTAACGTGCACCACCTCCTCTAGATACCCCTTGCTTGACCCGGGAATGGCACGGTGTTATTTTTTATGACACGCGTAACACCCTGAACTTCTTCCAGCGCGGTGATCTTGTTCATCGTCGAAGACATGACGTACAACATTTGCGACCAACGTGCCCACGAATATGAAATTCGTCGTCAAAATCCACGCGTAAAAATACTGCGCAAAACGCTAACGCATCTCACAACGGACTCGCGCTTGGGACCCGATAAGGAGCTACTCGTGGACGATCTCACAGTAGCAGTGGTGTACTTCAGATCCGGCTACGAACCTCGACAGTATCCTACATCGGCAGAATGGGACGTGAGATTGATGATAGAAAGATCACTGGCAATCAAATGCCCGTCCATTCGGTACCACTTGGCTGGCTTGAAAAAAATACAGCAGGCCTTGGCGGTACCTAGGACGCTCGAAAGATTCTTGCAAGACCCGGGCGAGCGTGCACGCATCGAGAAATTGTTTGCTGGTATTTTGCATAAACAATGTTTTCTTGTGTTTTAAACGCATTCGATACAAAATATGGAACAAATCCATTTTTTTTCCTCACTATTTTGACTCGAATGAATTTTCGAGTTAATGAGATTCATTGTTACATTCTTTCTTCAGGTTTATATTCTTTGGAAAAGGATAAAGGTGGAGCGGAAGCTGTGCATTTAGCACTTGGAGACCCGGATAGGTTTGTCATGAAACCGCAGCGCGAAGGGGGCGGCAATAATCTGTTTGGAAATGATTTGCGTAATTTTCTACTGTCCGACGTAAGTTGGGCCGTGAAAGGAAGCTGGATTATTATGGAGCGATTGTTTCCTCCAGTGCAGAAGAACTATATGATTCGACCCCGCAGCGCCGATAGCACGGAATTGAAAGACGTTGTATCGGAATTGGGCATTTTCGGTGTAATTATCGCAGATGAAAAGACTATTTACTTCAACCAACAATGCGGTCACGCCTTGAGAACGAAATTGGCAGAAGCCAATGAAGGAGGAGTATCTTCTGGCGCTGGCGCCTGCGATAGTATTTATTTAGTAGGATAAAATTCGTTTATTTACTGTATTTTCTTAGCTGTGTGTGTGTGTGTGTGTGTGTGTTTGTGCGAGAGAGAGAGAAATGTATGATATTTTTGTACAATAAATGTATTATGAATTTGTATCTTGCGTGAGCCACGCCATTTCTAAAAAATCATCTATTAAATTTCCTTTCTATTTGCAGTAAAAATGTCGAAATTTATTTTACACAAGGTTTTACGTGTCCGTGACGTCGAGGGTAGTGCATATCGAAATATTTATTATTATTATTATTCGTGAATATTATATTTTATTGTTTGTTAATACTCATTCACGAATATTAATCTTTTATTAATATTTGTGAATATTTTTATTTTATTCATATACTATTTTAGTGTCATATATTAGAATAATTATTGTATTTATTAATATTTAAATATTACTCATAAAGTTGGAAGGCTATTATTTATGGCTTTTCAACCAAAAGATTTATAACCAATTTCTTTATGCAGTTCAAATGTTTATTATAATAATAATAAAACTAAGGGTCATTTATTGGGGGGTTTGGGGCACTGAAGCGCGAAAAAATAATAAATTCAGAAAAAAAAACACTACCAACAATTTAAGAAATCATATTTAGTTAAAGTGTAGAATTTTTTTCTTCAAAATCATCAATGATTTTTTAAAAACCTCTTGTACATTAGAAAGCTGCTACATATATATTTTGAGAAGCTACAGAATAATTTTTGAAGAAAAAAAAAATTGAAATTTACGAAAACACTATTATTATTATTATTATTATTATTATTATTTTGAAGCCCTTTCTAAGCTACAGAATAATTTTTGAAAAAAAATATTGAAATTTACGAAAACATTATTATTATTATTATTTTGAAGCCCTTTCTGAAAAATAATGATTTACGATGACCAATTTTAATTCCAATCGTAATCATCTGAAATAACAAAAAACGAACCGGATTTATATTATATGTATATCGAATTATTCGGTGTTTGAACGAAGGGTTTTAAAAAATTTGTCGATTTACGACAAATTGGGAAATATCGAAAGTCATCATGAGTCTCGATCTTTGATGAAACTTACATTTTGGAGAAACTTGTAAATTTTGCGATTTTTCGAATTTTAGGAAGAAAAGTTATTCAATTATCTTGAAAAGTCAATTTTGTTATATTTACAACTTTTTTTTTTTGCTTATTTCAGCAATACCAGACGTAATACATGCCGTGGCCAAATACGAAGTTGGGAGTGAACCGAGAGAGGTATTTTTCTTCCAAGAAGGGACTATTGTCATGTGGAACGTTACAGAACTGGAAAGTGGAAATATTTTAGAATTTCTTAAACAATTCGAGGAAAGTAGTTACTCCAAAGAACTGGTTCAGGCCGAAAGCGAACTCATGTGTTACACGTATACCGAATCTGGGTGAGTTAATGTTCGTGCCATTTTTGCTTGGCTGATATTTTACAAGAAATATATTTTATAGCTAATGCGAATTTGGAAATATCGAAAATTAATATTTTTACTGTAGAAGAAAGAGTCAGCTGAAGGACGGTAACATTCTATTAGCACCGAACACAAGTTTGGATAAGTACACATTTTCCAACGCAATGGCTCAATCCGTGAAACTTGGAATTTGGGAGGCATCTTTGAATCACTATGTCGATTCGATCGGTTTCATAACGGAGGACTTGAAACACGGCAACAAAATCGAAATGACAAGGGAGGAAGTTTTAAGGAAACAGGGGGAATTGTTCGCTTTAAGGCATTTAATTAACTTGAGTTCGGATCTACTGGATACTCCCGATTTTTATTGGGAGAGGGATGACCTGGAAACTTTGTATCAGCAAATTTGCGGGTATTTCAACATCACCAAGCGCACAAGAGTAAGTTCCCCGATGTTACTGTATTTAACACTACGCCGTCCGGTGGTACCACGTTGGTGCCACGCGAAAACTATCGGGCAAGCGCCGGCGGCACCACGTTGGTGTCGCACGTAAGGATTTATACCGGCGCCAAACGAAAGAATCCTGGTCAGACCTGCGGACGTTAGATATTTTGGATATTTGTTTTGAATATTTGAAAAAAAAAATACATATTTTAATTAACCCTTTGACTGCTACGCGACTGCAATTGCTGTTCACGCGAAGCGCTTCGGCTCTAATTTCATAATATTCCACTTCTCATATTTTTTTATAACTAAAAACAAATTGTCTGTTTACAAGGTGATGAACGAAAAGTTGAACCATTGCGTGGAACTGGTCGACCTGTTATCTTCGCATCTCAGCGATCGGCATCATGTAAGACTGGAGTGGATGATAATCATTCTCATTATGGTTGAAGTTGCATTCGAAATCCTGCATTACATTGACCGGTATTTGATCAAAGAAGAACCTGAAGTTTACAAAACTGTTAACACCTTATGACACACGGGTAAGACGAAATGTTGTTGAAGTATGAGCTTTAATGTACAATTTTTCACGAGATGGCTTGCTATGTAATTAAACCAAATAATAATAATAAAACAAAGAGCCTCTATATAAGATCAAATTACGCCTAAAGGAAATCTTAAGGTGAGCGGCTTTTAGCGAATAAGTTTCCTACTATGCAAAATGAATGTTTTTGTTCAAGTAAAAAAGTTGCTTGGTAGTCCGGTTGCCAGGGCACCAAGAAGCAATGTTCGCTCCACCATCAATTTTTTTTGCATAAATCGTTAATTAATAGCGCCCCGAAAGTAATCTTAAAGTCTTATCTGAAAAAAGGTCCGCTTGGGTCTTTTTTATTGCATAATAAGTTTCAAAAAAGCGTTTCTCTTTAGTTTTTCTCAAATATCTCTGTTGTTATTGATCTTACGCAAAAAAGTATAGAGAGGAAAGTTGTTCAGAATTAAATTTCCTACAAGGTGGGGTCGGTAGTATATGTTGAATTTGGCTTTTTCAAGTGCAAAATTGTGAAAGAAATGAGAAAAAGGTGAAAAATGTTTGTAACAAGGAAACAGTTGCAAAAAAATAGTTAAATGTCGCTGTAATTATTCTAAAAAATGTGTTTCAGTTAGTAGAACATGTAGCCCGAACCCTAATGCCGCACTTCAAAATGGCGGCCTATTGCAAAAAAATTAACCTCGAACTTGAAGTAGCTATAACAATTGGGCATCTACAGTTATATTGATGAAACCAATTGCAATCTGTTGCTTATAACGTACTTAATAAATGCTCTGGAGGGATTTTTTTAAAATCTGAATTTAACAACATTTTTGAGAAGAAAAACCCGTTGCTAAGATCGGATTTCAGCGAATTATTAAGTTTTAAGAAAGGAGACAAAATGCATTTTAATGTAGGTAGAAAAACATGAATTTAAAAACATAATCATTACGATCGGTCCTGTAGGAGCTGAGATCCGCAACTTTTTAGTTTAGGAACGATTGCGTCGAAAGTATTGGACATTTTTACTTGAAATTTGGCACAGTTATTACTGCAACAATACTTTAGTACGTCCATTTTTGCCGATAGTTTTAGACAGCTTAGTTGGTCTGCAATGAGCTGGTGGAGGAACCGATCGGCGACGGAGAAATATTTCCGAACCTTAGTTGCAAATTTATTTACTCGGCTATGGAATGTGCTACGGCAATGATTTTTTTTTTCTTTCATTTAACTCGCTTTTTCCCATCTTTTCAACCGTTTCAATAAAAATTGCATGAGTACACTGCAAACGTTAGAAATGTTCGTTTTTCATAGCATTTTTCGTCTTAACCAACTTTTTTTTTGTAAATGAAGTATATTACCCTACAAGGAAGTAAAATGTTCTATTGTTTCAGTTTCTTGCTGAGTAAGGGATAAGGTAACAGACAATGATTTACTTTTAATTGTTCGTATTTTTTTTTAAACTTCCAGTTTTCGGATAGAAATTGTACGTTTAAATACACGAAGAATTTTAAAAATCACTAATAATTTGAAGAAAAGCCAGCAAAGGAACGCAAGCGTAAAAGAAATAGTGGATAAATATTTTAGACGTACTAAAATAATTGATTTCATTTATAATAATAAGTGGACTTTTGCGAAATTTGTTGAACATTTTATTATCCATCCTCCTACTTTCATCGGTTATTATATACATGAATCTTTATCGGCGGTTCAAGTTAACTAAAAAAAAGTGACGCATTTACCTTTTTTCTTGCACTATGACAAAGGAGTACATTCGATTAGTTTATTTCTTCGACTTGATTTCCTCCGTCGCCGGCTGTGCATCTCTAAAGTTTGGAAACTGCTCCCAAGGTGCTGCCAATTCGAACCTTCGGAATTCTTGAGCTAACTCGAGTGGTTCGGCGACCACTCGTTTCTTTTCATCGTCGTAACGAACCTGGAAATACATTTTTTTATTATCTTACAATTCTTCGACGTTAGTCATTAGCATGTAACTAATTTAGAATGTCTTCCATTATTATTACAATTATTATTATTATTATTGTTGTTGTTGTTGTTATTATTATTACAACTAACTTTGTATTAAGAATCTAAGTATGAGCAGAGCTCCGATATTGTGATTTTCCGATTACCCTTTAGGTAAAATAAGACACTAAAGAATAACAATGAATAAAATAAAATAATAAACTGTAGATCCATCTTGCAATAATTACAAAATTGTAAACTTACTTCCATGTAACCACTGAGGGGAAAATCTTTTCGCAGAGGATGTCCCTCGAAACCATAATCTGTGAGTATTCTACGAAGATCGGGATGGTTAACGAAATATACTCCGAACATGTCCCATATTTCGCGTTCGTACCAGTCAGCGGCTTTGAATATATCGAAAGCCGAGTCGATCGGAGTTAACTCGTCGGTATAAGTTTTTACCCTAATTCTGGAATTGTACCTCAGGGAAAGAAGATTGTAAACAATCTGAAATGTAATTAACAAAAAAAAAGAATGCAAGAGGATTGTTAATAATTATTATTTGTTTTTATTCTTTTTTTTTAGGCTTTTCTTTTTATTCTTCTTTCAATGAACGACTTATTGTTTATTATACTGATTGCTTTACTTAAATTTGATCTAGTCTTTAGATCCAGTTACATTGAGTTCGATCTATGTTTTTTTTTTATTATTAAGCCTAATTAAGTTCAACCTATGTCATCGGTAACATTCATTTTCCTTTTTTTTTTAATATTAACATATACTTGAGTTCTAAAACTTTTGACCATTAGGGACTTCGGAAACTCAAATTATGCAATAAATCTTACTTAACATTTCATAAAATGATAGTGGAAAAAAAAAGGCTGTACCTCAAATCTGAATGGGCGACTCGGTACGTCCAAAGCGGTAAGATCCGCCAACGAAGCAAATTGCGCATTGTGGTGATCTTTGAGGAAAGTCAACGTGGGAATTACACCTTCCGGTGAAATTAATAGTTCCAATTCATCGGTAGCGGTTAATTGCACTCGTTGAATGTACTTTGGCAAACACTCTGCCGCATAAGAGCCGAATTCTTTCAACTGCTCGCGGGCGGCGATATCCACATGACGAATGGTCGCTGCAAGACATTACAAATACAAAAGTTTTGTATAGAGGTAATTCAAAGCGAAGCTTCATTCAAAGATTTCAAACAAGAAATTTCAATTTTCAATTTAATGGAAAATACATAATTTAGCAAAACCCCCAGGGTAGAGCTTTAGTGCCATTAAAGTCCTCGATTGGCACCAGGGTAGATCTTTAGTGCCATTAAAGTCCCCGATTGGCACCAGGGTAGATCTTTCGTGCCATCCAAGTCCTTAATTGTAAATTCTACTAAAGCTTTCTGTGATCATCACATAGAGTCCTAACGATCTTGGAACTTCTCGAATCGCTTCGCGAGTGTCATCGAAGACTTTCATGGATGCACATATAAAAATACATACGTCGTGCATCTTCGGGTGCTTCAGTGGATCCTTGTGTGGTATTTGACAGAGAGGGCACAGATGCACTGATATAACCTGTACAAAAGAAGAAAAATCGTCATTATATAATGTACTAATAACAGTAACTAAAAAAAGTCAAGAAGAAAGGATGGAAAATCATTATCTACGTTTCGGGGTTACTGCAGATGAGATGAATCGAGCCGATGACAAACATCGTTTCAATAATGACGACATAATTCTCCCGAAGATCTATTAGACCAAAATTATTAGACACTAATACACACAGAAGTCAATGTAAAACCAACTGTCTGTCCGCCTCTGACAATCTTATCGGAGAAGCGACACAGAAATTTAAAAAAAAGGTATATTTGTGATTTTTGTGATGGTTTTGCATTACGTATCGAAGAATATCAACAGATGTCGCTGTGGGACAAATTCTAAAATTACCGTCAAGATGCATGAAACATACGTAAAGTTCTGGAATTTTTTTAAAATACAAAATTAATACTTTTGAATATAGGTTTCAAAGTACAGGGTGGTCATAAAGTAAGTATCACTTTCAAAATTCGATATCTCAGACACCGTAAGAGAAAACCCTATAATCATATATATCATTTTATTCAGGGTAAAATGGGATTTCTTCCTAAATTTTTTCAGATTTTTTGGTGCATTTTGAAAAATCACTTAAATATGACCTTTTTCCTGATTCTACTCGATTTATCACAAGTATGAATGTTTTTGGCCAAGGTGACATTCAAATTAGATTATGATAACATAATCTGAAGAAAACGCAATGCCTCACGATGTACTTGATACAATAATTGTCAATTTCAATTGATTGTTGATCAGAAAAACATTAAATTATGCGGTAACGTTATGAATAAATGTTTAGGTTAACGATGAAGAAGGGCTTCACTTGATTGGATTCATCAACTTAAATCTAACTAATGCGGAAAATGAAGGGAGGCGCACTGAACAAATGTTGCACAATTAGGACGAAATTAAAAGCAAATTTCAGCAAAAAAAGAGTAATAAAAAATAAGAAGCAAAAATTAAAAAAAAACAATAGAAAGAAATAACAATAACGAAAAAAGAAAAAAAAAACCTCCATCGACGGGCTTCCACCTTGTCGTCGTGATAGAGCTTAAGTTTTGCACTAAAAAAATCTACACTATCATTTCCAAATTAGTCAGACTTGAGTTGATGAATCGAACTAAGTTCGAAGTTCTAAAGTCGTTCTAAACTCTAAGATCGAACTAATGTAAGAGAAACCGGTTTTCTCTTACGGTGTCTGAGATATCGAATTTTGAAAGTGATACTTAATTTATGGCCAACCTTTAAAATATTCTTGTATAATTGGAAGTTAAATTTCAATTTTCTTATGAAAAAAGAGTCCAAAATGGCGACTCCAGCTCAGATCAAATAAATAAATACATGGCGTCGTTTGCTCTACGCAGGGCGCTTCACAGCCTTGCTGGTTTATCTGAAACAAAAGCGGATTTCGAATTATTAAAGTAGAATAAATTTGAGAGGCCTTGCCGTTTTTCATTTTCTAAAAATCCCCTGGATAAGAAAATCGCAGCCGTTTGAAAAGAAACCGATTTTTTTTTGCTTCAATGAACGAAAAAATATGAATAAATCAATTTTTAACAAAAATTTTTCTCTGTAACTATTATAGAAATTAGAATCAATTTCGTAAAACGAATTTTTCTTTAAAACAAAAACATTCATATTTCAAAAAACTGAAAAGTCAAAGGTGTATTAGAGTCAATATCAATGGGAAATTGTATTTGTACGGAATTTATTTCATTTTGTAAAGAGTCAATTACTTGGGAGTTGTAAGATCTAGCTTGTCCTTTTAATTTATGCGCAGTAATTTATAACGCTGTATAATAAACAAAAGCGACTCTTATAAAAACTTTGCAATGCACTGATAATAATAATAATAATAATCATTGTATGGAATGCATGTAATATACAGTATAAAAATCTATTCGAGCTTGGTACGGGAAGATTTACATATCGAATGAGAAGGATACAAACCCAAAACTTAATTATGACACTATGGGATTTGTTTTCTGTTCCTTCTTTTTTCAAATTATCTGTCACTCGTACAATATAAAACCCAAATTTCAGCAGCCAAATTTTTTACCTAAACATGAGAAATTTAAAAAAAAAATACAGTACAAGTAGATCGATTTGGAAACGAATAAATTCGAATAATGATTCGACTGTGAAATTTGATGACATCGCAGTGACGAGAGACAATATGTTAATTCTTTCGCTACGAGCTACCGGTTTTGTTGTTAAAAACGAGTTAATCGTTGTGTTCACCAGATTTAGAATAGAAACTATAGCTCTTTTCGGTCTATACCCTTCGAATATGAAAATAAAATGTACATCGGTTTGACATTCCAGTAATAATAAAGTTTTTCGTTGCCGAATAACAAAATATTATATGTCTTATAAGTATTAAGATGCATCTGATCTTGAATTCAGCATTTGTAATTCTTTTAGAAATTAATATCGATTATTTTCTATCTAAACGATTCTTTTCTTTAAGTACAGATTTTGACAGTTCAAATGCAAACATATAGTAGCGATAAATATTTTTCGACCCTTTTTTGCCTTTCTCTGTTTTCCCTGATATTGACATCATCAGGATTATCATTACCATAGCGTGATATATCTTTTTTTTTTTAAAAAAGCGCAATTTTTTAGATAATTTAATGGCATTTTCATAAAATTTCTTTACATGTCAGGGAAAAAACTGTAAAATCCTCTAAATTTACAATTTCGCAAGAGTTGTTTGGTATGAACCTTCCAGGTTTTTAGGATATCTTGATTCGACACTTCGTAAATTATGTATTTCCTATTCAATTGAAAATTGAAATTTCTTGATCGACATCGAAGCTTCGCTTCGTGTTACTTCGATGCCCTTACCGAAGAAATAAGGAATCGGAGTATTAAATTGTGTTCTTTAAATTATTGGAACCTGGAAAACAAGTATAACACAGAAAAATATAGTTAACAATTACTTCCGTCGCAACAATGAAATATTTGGCTTGCTCTTTTTGAAATTCAACATTTCTTTAAACCCATTTTCGCAAAGTAGGAATGCACGATACCTAATAGATTTTTTTTAGCGATTTATGCATTTTAGAAGCTTCAAAAAAACTTTTAGAAGTATTGGATTTAAATATTGAAATTATTTATTTTATAATAGCAAACTGAAGTCGATAGAATGAAATTGCACTTGAAATTTCTAAGAAGTAGAAAATTATCATATCAGTAAATTCTTAACATTTTTCATCAACTATTTTTTTTATATGATTCGTTGACCGATTTCGGAGTTGCACGAGAACTCCTTTAAATTCTCATTATTTGTTCTTATTATTGGCAACGTTAAAAAACTAGATAGAAACACGATTTCTATTTTTTGCAAATATTTTTATAAATTTAAAATAACGAATTAATCGCAATTTCTATTTATCGTAATTTCTTCCTTTTTCTTTTACGAATGGAAAATCTTGATTCTTCGGAAAAATTCATGTTTGACATAATTTCAAGCAGTTTCATGCCGAATATTTTCATAAAATCGAAAATTGCTAAGTGTTGAATAATTTGACACAAAAAAACATTAATTATAACAATTAAATTTAAAATTCGCTATTATTATACGATAACGGTTCTATTTTTTTGCACCGGACTTTGCCTTCACACTCTGGTAATGTTAGTTATAAGAATATATTTTTAAGTATAGCACAAACAGACGCAATGGAAAAATAACATCTGTCTGTAGAAGCGTGGCTACACAAATGTAGCTGAATGCAAGCATTCAGAAAAAGTTGTTGCATTGGAACAACTTTATCTGGTATCAAACAGAAATTCCATCGGCAGCGTTACAGAAGCAACATTTCAGCTACAGATTATTCTATATAATAATATAAAATTCGCTAAAATTCGCAGCATACTGAGGCAGTATTTTCCTGCTTTCATTGCAATGACTTTGTAAACAATTTTCATTAATTCACTCTTAGCCACTAAAACAGTACGTAAAGATAGTTAATTAGAGTTAATTCAATTCATGGGCTATGCCAGGATTGCAAACCGCAATCGATAATTATTATTGATAAAGCGACCCTCTTGTCGATTTCATTGAATGTGAAATCGAAATGTCCGAAACGTTCTGAATAAATTTTCTCCATACATATAATCTGCATTGAAAATAACATTTTTGGATATAATAAAACAAAAAATATGTCAACTTTTAGAAAAAAATGGGAGTTTCTTATTTTTGTTCAAAAAGCGTCTAATTATCGCAAATATTGGAAATTCGAAGATTTTCAATGAAATTCCTTATATAGAATAGTAGAATTTTTAATTTTCAACGAAACCTTTAATATAGAATCTTAAAAATTTTGAATTCCTAATGAAATTACTTATATACAATTTTGAAATTTCAAATATTTAGCTGAAACTTCGAAACTACGATAATTGATCTACCATTTTTTTGTTACTATTTTAGAAACTAAAAGCGAGCAACGATTTTTGGTATAGAATAAAGTTGTTCAGAAAGTCCGCGGAACTGATGAGGGTGTTTCTTTTGCAAATAATTATCCTAAAATCTTTGGATAGAAATCTAGTGCTAATTATAATCATGGTCGATCAATAAATAAGTGACGTCCACGACAAATTGTTTAATTAAGATTTACAACACGGGATTTTTTAATTGTGAGCAACGATTATTTCTCGTTTGAGTACTTTTACTGTTTTTTAAGTGTTTCTCTCCACGTGCCATAAACAATTATTAGAATGGTTTGAATTAACAAAACAGTTAAAACCCTCGCAGCACATACAGAGTCTCTCTCAAAATTATATTAAAAATATTAATATTAGAAAAAAAATTACAAATGTATTAGAAAAATTCTTTTCTCTGAAAGAAAATTGCTTTTTAGAAATTGTTTTTATATTTTAATATTTCTAACGAGGCATCTGAAGTACGGTGATTAATTTGAAAATATTTGAAGAAAATCTGAGAATTTTGTCAAGTTCATCGAATGAGTAATTTGAAAATTAGACCACGTAAAAAAATGCACAGAGCATTGGAGACCCACAATACGCTTCGTGATCGAAAAAATAATGGTAATATGGTGAAATAATGATAAATAATACGTGTGCGCTCCGAGGGTGAATGACTTTATCTTCTGTAATTCGACGAAAATGAAATTTCGATGAAGCCATTTTCAAAATTGCTAAATTTTGCGAACACAAGAAAAATTTAAACTTTTTCCTAAATTTGCTAGAATATTCGTAACGTACTAATATTTTGAAACAGGAGTGAGATGCGTATTATATAAAACCAGAGATTATTATATACAGATAGTACCATTCGTAGTACAAATTATTACGCCATTTGTACTTCGCTTGACCTGTTTTGAACTGTCAAAATCGTTTGTTTACTCCTGCCAATTTTGTTTGCAGCTTATACCTAAGTATCTACACAATTATCGATCATAAATTTACAGAGAAACGGTGAATCGTCAGTACTTTTGACGCGTTTGAAATTTTGCTTCGACACTTTTGCAAAATAGAGACACAAGATGTTTCGCTTTCATGGTTTTCGATGCTGTAACGATACGACTTTTTCATCGAAACAGAACCAATGCAGTCAAAAAGTAAAATTTGACAGATTTAAGAACGAATGAAAATGAAAATTTTTAACAACTAAAATAACAAAATATGAACAAAAAAATAAAAATCTTTACAAGAAATATAAAAAAAATTTTGTTAAACAATAGTTGCATTTTATGTCTGCTAGACTCAAGTTTCTGCTTTTTCGAAAATAATCTCTTAATTGAAAATCGTTTATCTTTGAGGGGGTAGTTTTATGTGAACTTCCCCTTCCTCCAAAAAGCAACATTTTTTGACGAATTTTCATTAAAAAACTACTACTCGTAACGGCATACAATTTTTGTTTTCACCAAAGGTATAGAATCGGAAACAAATTTTTATTTTAATTAAAACACATATTCGTTTACTTGTAATAATAATTTGAAATAAAATAAAATTTTACTGCAATAATAAATTGAAAAAAAATTGATGCTGATATTTTGAGGCATCCAGATAATCCGAAACAGAAACTGGGGATTCTTAATCCGACAATCGTCTGAATCTCAATTATAATAAAATTTCGATTTTAACTTATTTTTTGCCCCAATTGCGGGTCGAAAAAAAAATGCGTCTTTTTTTTACCTTTTGCAAAAACGCCACCATTTCGTTAATTAGAAAGAAAAATTAATAATTAACTTCAAAAAAAAAAACGATACACAGACTTTGAACCTTTTCGAGCAACAAAAAATTTGTTTTCTTCATTTTTCCACGCTTATTTTTCTATACGTATAAATAAACATGTTTTCTTCTATTCTGTTTCAGTGAAAAAAAAACGTTACGCCGTTACAGGCAGTAATTTTTCAAAAAAAATTCATCAAAAACGCTTTTTCTTTTGGAGGGGGTCCACATAAGACTACCCCCTTAAACGTTTCGCTCTCTGGCATCAGCATCTAACACAAAAATCTCCAACAACTGATTCTATCCAGTATAAAACCTTATATAAACTTATACACAATCTCTATACACTTTTTGACGTTAAAGTTATAGTTAAACTACAGTATCTATTTGCGTTGTCCTTTTTTGTCCTCCTCGCTTATTCATACATTTATTAAACACACTTAACTGGTTCCGCTTAGAAGCATGTCACATCTTTTGCACTGAGTTTTGCAGATGTATTCCTCTCCTCACTGTCACCCAGATCCATACCGAATGGCACTGAATTCCAAATGGTCTTGTCATTCTTATCCTCTCCTTCGCTAATTATGTTACACATCATGCGGTCATCGTACAAGGAGAATCGCGCCGTGGATTGAGCACGACCCCGTACTTTACGAACGGATGGAGGCAAATCCCCGGGAGTCTTTATTCTCATGTGCGGGTCTTTCAGTACGTTCACGTTGGAGCCGACGTTGAAAACTTCGTTGAATTTGTCGATGCTCTCCTGTCTCGTGAGATTGTTATCGTTCTTTTTGTTCCCAAGGGTCACCAGGGGCAACGTCGATGGCCTGGAATTACTCGCCGTGTCGTTATCGCAATTTTGCCTGGTGGTTATATTTTTCTCATTCTTCCCCGACGTCGAACTCTTACCCACGATACCGTTCACGTATTTCCCACCAGGTGATATGGTAACGTTGGTTTCCACGGTCTTTACCTGTACGTTTTGCTTCGATAGCAGATTGGACTTCGAATCCTCCCTGTCTATTTGGCACTTGCTGTACGGATACATTTTTCTGTTGATAAGCAGCTTTTTTAGACTCGACCAACCGTTGAATTTACGTTTCCGGGGGCTCTCTTGAAGACAACATTCGTGCACGTTCGTTTGTTTTCTCTTAGGGTAAGAGGAAGAGACTTCTTCGGAAATGACATTTTGGACGTACGGTATCGGCGTAGCCGGCCTCAGTTGCGTCAGCTGAGTGGTATGTTGACTCAAATAGTCATGCGAGACAAGTCCTTGCGCTTCCGTAGGGAATTTGTATTGATCGTTCGACGTGTGCTTCAATGATTTGTCGACCAAAACGTTGCCGTTGCATCCCAAGTCATCCAGAGAGTCGGATTGCAGCATCAAGTTCCTCTCCATGCAAGGGTTTCTGCCTTGGTATGGTTGAATGGTTTGAGTATGATTGCACATTGCTACTTCATTGGAGTTTTTAACTGCAAGTAAAAAGAAATTGAACATTTTAGAAATTTATCATCCACCTTCCTTGCGATACTTTTTCGATTTTTAAAAGTTTGCTGTTTTTTCTATTACAAATTATTTAATTTTGCGAATTTTGGGGGTTCTGTTTTATGACACTATTTTTACCGCGCTAATTACAAATAATCAAAAATCCAGAAGCAAAAATATATAATTATTGGGTTGGCAACTAAGTAATTGCCGATTTTGTCATTTATTTGCTTTGTAAAAATCGGCAATTACTTACTTGCCAACCCAATATAATTAAAATAGAGTTTCTTAATTGATAACAAATTTTTTATAGACGCATAATTGCTCTACTGAGCACCTCCCGCCCGTTTGCGGATTTTTAAATTCAAATTCAAATTCAAATTCAAACATTTTTTTGGATATCATCAGAATTGATATACTTAAGGCATAATTGATTATTAAGGGTTAAATGGGGAAATAGATTCTAGGTTTATTATTTTAGTTTAGCACTGAACGACCAGATTCGCATGCAGGGAGTTCAGGAGGATGAGAGTAGGACTATATTTCATCTTTTCTCCTACATCCTTCCGTAGCGAGATTATTTCAAAGCATTGAAATTTATCGCTTTCGAGAAAAATGTATTCGAACTTACAGTAATGTTCGTGCGTAATGCTTTCAGAAGGTGACAAGATGACAAGATTGTCAACCATTGTGTCATTAATGGAGCCATCCTGGGCTGTATGGAGAGAAAGTTGAACAACATGAACGTTGTCATGGTGCGATGTTTCACTGTATAAGCTATTTGTAGTCGAAGGCACTAATGCTGTATGGGAATTCACCATGGGGCTTCCATCGGTGAAGTACATTGTCACTGAAAATTCAAAAAGAAGACGTAATTGTCGTACCTAGTGATTAATATTTATTTGGTTCTATGGAATAATAACTATCCATCTACACCACCGGCTGTAACCAATAGGGTGCCTGCTACGTTTGTACGAAATGTGATATTTGTCACGCTTCGATGACCGTCCAACGAAAAATATTGATTGAATCTAATGATTACCTCGATGGAACTGCAATTCCGTAAGACGTTCTTCTATACACAACGCAGTTAAACGAGCTTCGGCATCCGCATCCCAACAATCCTCCATGGTTTCTTTGATTAGACGCACACCTGGTTTGTCAACTAAGTTTCCTTCTAATAAAGGTCGGGCTTTGTTACGCGAAACTAAAGTTTGCATCTGTTCAAACGTGGGATGAAGTCCTAGAAGCAGAAATTAGATATCAATCAGAATTACATTTTTTTGTAACATGAAACTTTTCGGAACAACACTTTATGGAAGATTTTTCGAATTTCAAGGACTCTCCTAATAACATTATTTCTACCAAAGGTGTCTCTTAAAATTTTAATTTAGATCCTGTAGAATAGATTGTAGATCCTTTGAAATACCGGCATGGGTATACGAGGCAACAAAAAAATTTGCAAATTACAGTGGAAGAAGAATTGCGAAAAAATGATATTTTTTCTACAAACCTATTTCATTTTCGAAAGGTTGCTTATACGATGGAATTTCTGTTCCAGGAATATACACATCTGCACAGCGCGAGACTACTTCCCAAAGTACCAATCCAACGGCGTAAACATCTATTTGCTTCAAGGAGCTTTCGCAGTCTCGCAGATTAACGGCACCTTCCAATACTTCCGGTGCCATGTACCTTAAAGTTCCTACCTGGAAATTCATTGGACAAATGATTAACCCCTTCCGGTACGATTTAACCCATTAACGGCCGAAGCAGAAAAATCATAACTCTGTTTTCAATCCTAAATCTATCACATATTCCGCGGACATATTCAAAGCAAACAATCTTTTTCTAAGGTATTTTTTTGTCTACTTTCCATTTCCGGTCTCAGAATTGCGAATTTTCAACCCAAAAATCTAATATGGCGATATTTATAAAAAAAAAGTGCAAAATTTCGATGCTTCTTTTTTTTAAATCCAATTTTTTATTGCATTAACGTTGAGGACGAAACTTTTTCTTTCAACTATGGGTGCATAAATTAGTTGTACTTGAAATTCAGTCGATTTTCGAATCTTGAAATTCAATATTGCGGCTGGAAAATGGCGCCTGAAGCGCAAAATTTTTGCCGAATATTCATGAATTTTTTCCTCGGAAATAATGCAATCGACGAAAAAATCAATAAGAACAAAAAGTGCTTAGAATCAGCCAAAGAATACGTCTAAATTTTTCCAACGAGTTTTGAGCAACTTTTTTATGTTTGCCAATTGACAATTTATGACAAATTGCAAAAATTCATCGAATCGTCTCGAAAAAATTTAGGTACACTTTTTGGTCAAATCTGAGCACTTTTCATCCTCTGACTTTTTCTTACATAATGCATTGTTTTTGAGTAAAAACATAAAAAACTGTTCTTCATAATTAATTATCCATCTTTACATATTGTTAAATAATATAAAAACGGTATAATTAAAAAAAAAATCAAAGCAAAACCTTAATAAGGTTTGAAACTGAAAACTTCAAAACTTCTCTTAACAATTTTAAGTAAAAATTCGTGATTGCTAGAAAAAAAGTAAACACCTATAAAAAACACATTAACAATTTTCTATTGATGCAAATAATCAAATACAAATCAACGCAAGAATAAAACAAAAGCTACTAAAATAGGAACTGATGGATCGGAATGAAAAGTGACTAATTAATTTATGCACAGTCGAAGAAAATACTTACATCGTTAATAGATTTAGTCTCTGCATGTTGTTCCTCTCCATTAGAATAATATTTAGATCCAGATATTTGAACTGCTAATCCCAAGTCGCATATGCAACAACTTCCATCGGCTTTGATTAAAATATTCCGCGAATTGATATCTCTATGAGCAATACACGGTTTGAATTTGTCTAAAAAAAAGTAATGGAATAACAATAATTTCTATTAATACAATTAATAGCTAGTAAAGTTTAGGTAAGTACAATGGGTTTTGTACAGAGTTACAAGTAAATGATTGCCTTATATACCTCCTTTGCGAACGTCGGTGTGCAGATAAGCGAGTCCTTTAACAATGGATAGACCCATTTTACAAAACGTTGCCCAGTCAATTGTGTGAGAACGTAAGAAGTCTGTGAGCGTACCGCCCGGAGCAAAACTTAAAACTAGTAAATATTCCGTACTGCCTTCCAAGCTAATTCTTTCATCGATACCTGCAAGGGAAAATTGGGTTAATGCATAGTTACTTAACTGAAATTTTCAATTATTGAATAACATTGTATATTCTGCGAATAGGCTTTGATTTGAAATGGTTCTTTCTATTTTTTAAACTAATTTCTATCCTAAAATATATTTTGTCGAGGAAGAATTTTACCGAAGGATAGAAATATTTTATACTTATCGTCTGAGCCATTGATTGTCAATAGTTGCAGGATAAACTAACTGATCAGTAGTTCAGCATAGTAATACCAAAAACCACAAACCATAGTAATTTAATAAAGATGGATGTTCCATGAAAGGCAAACAATAAGTATCTCTTTCGTTCTGGAAATAGTTTCGGTAATGGGAAGGAAATATTTTCACTGCAACGTCTTGGTCCCCCATGCTTCCTTGCCATACTGATCCATATCTTCCTTGGCCTGTAAGAAAATTTGAAAATTGTTGAAAAATTCAGTTGCAATCTTTCATTTCATTTTGCTTTGTTGTGACTTAAATTTGATCATTTGAAAAAAAAAATAGAATTACGAATGTTAATACTAAAATCTACCACGACCAGTGAAAGTGACGGATGTCACACGTATTTTAAATGGCTAAAATATGTCACGGTACTATTAAATTAGTAGTGTAAAATTCGTGAATGCGGTAAGAAGATATTGAAGGACATTTTTATTCCAATCGATTAACCAAAATATTATTAATATATTTATTATTAATATATACATTATTATTATTAATTAATATATCACTGAAGATTAATTTTGAAATAAATATATCGGACGAAAAATGTGGGGCCTAAAAGGGGACATTTGGAGCGCAAACATTTGAAACTAATTTCTTCGTTGTTGGTTAACTTACCCACGATTGTAGTTAGTTTCAAATGATCAACTGTATAACTTCCGGTTCTCAAGGCTGTACTTTCTGTATATTGATCTGTATAAGCAAGAGGCTTTCCGAATCTGCTTAATATACTGTTTCGATAAACTCTGTATATCATGGTGCCTATAGTGCATACTATAAGCAATGTACATGTAAATACACTCACTACTATTAATAACCATCGTTCAGAATCAGACTGTTCCATAAACTCTGTAACTGAAAAAAGAAAAATATATTTTAACACTATTTCTGCCAAAGGTGTCAAAAGACACCTTTTAGAATTTTAATTTACAATTATTTTCGAGGTTTAATTTTGCTAACAAAAAAAAACCATTTTTTTACTGGACCTCCAATAGGTTTATCTTATTTGTATTGAAATAATAATAAATTTTATGTTTACTTACTGGAAGGAATAGGTTCTAGTACTGTGTTATCGGAATGTACTAAATCACTCGTATCTGTAATATTAAGATTACAATAATCTCCCCGGCAGCAACAAAATTTTGTGTTATTTAAAACTTTGGTCGATCTTTGCATCGCGATACACTCGGTGTTCTCGCATTTGCGTTCTCCAGACTGCTTCCAGCATCCTGTGTGGGTACAAAAGGAGTTATTTAGATTTTCTAAAGACGTCAATAATTTTATATATATATTTTTTCTTCTTACTTTATGAAATAACATTTAAAAAAAATCGAAGTAAAATTTATAACATCGATCAACAGACTCTTATTTATTTATCATTTCAATTAATGTTTCCACGATTTCTAAGCAGTTAAATTTCCTATTAACCTATTAATTCTAAGTTAAATTATGATTGAAATTTTTACTGAATGTAAATTAATTAAAAATGTCAATTTAATTTAAATTAATTATAATTTAAATTTAATTTTTATTTAATTTAAACATAACAAGACGTTGAATAACAATGCTTATTACAATAAGTTTGTTTATTGCAGATTATTAATCGCGTGGTAGTGTTAATTTCAAAATGGGCAATATTCAGAAAACTTGCGTACCTTGCAGTAGAATGGTAGTCTCGCTACCATTCGCAGTCTTTTCTTCTTTCCACAATGCATAGCAGAAGTTGTTGCAAGTTTCAAATTTAATCTCATCATCGGTCTGTAAAAAAGATTAAACAGAATTAATTGATATCCACTAACAAGGAAACCCCCCGAACTCGAACCCACCGCTTTTAATAATTTTTATGTATATTGTAGAGCACGAAAAAACAAGGGACACGTATTTTTTTTATATGTACGCTAAAAAACACTTTTAAAATATATTTTGTGTTTTCAATAAATTATATTTTATTTCACGATCCGAGGATGGCCTGAAATAACTGAAGCTCAAGGAACAATAGTTACAAAAATATCGATTGTATCTGCAATGTCTTCATTTAACGTTCTGTAACTTTATATGTGACATTTGTCACCATTCTGTCAGATCTCACAATATTTTAAATGTTTACCAAATAATTTATATTAATTTAGACAGTTTCTAATTTACTCGGTAGGTATTTCCCATGAAACTTTTCGTCAGTCAGCGATACGATAAGCTCGCTTATGTTAAAACACGTGGGAAAGACTCGGCACAGATACGCAAAAAAGTTCAAATGTTAGACTTGACACAAAAAAGGGTACACGGATATGTGCGTGACTGAAAGTGTTGAACAAATACAGAGTTCCCACAGAATCTAAATGATGATACCTTTTAAAATTACATTATAGTTTACAAAGTGGCAACAATGACTATTTTCATTTTAATTTACAGTATTCTGTTCCGAGTGTATTAATAATTAATTGGAGAGAATGAAAATACAATAATTGACAGATTTCTGATAATCTTATAATATTAAATACGAATTGGAAGAAAGATAATTATAATAAAATATATAATAACAATAATTATAATTCTCTTTTTATTTTCTGATTTATTCTATTACGAACGTTTCAGACCTCGCTTTGGTCCATCTTCACTGTCAAGTGTTATTTACTTATATTTGACAGAATATAAGAAATAAATTACAAAACAAGAATTAAAATAAATATCAACATTATTGTTAAAAAAAAATCGAAAAAGATAATGACTTTCAATTTATTGTAACAGTGAAACATTTTCAATTCTTATATTTGTAAATAATAATGTTGATATTTATTTAAATTTTTGTCTTGTAATTTATTTATACATAATAATCATAATAATACATATTTGGATCATGAGCTTGATTTATTTTTACATATCAAATTGTGACTTGGGGATTTATAAATTAAAAATTGAAGATTATCCATAAAGTTGAGGGCAATTTCACCAAGTACAAATATCTGAATCGAATTTCCTATACTACATAGAAATTTCTTTCAAATTGTTGTGCACAAAATTGCAAAGCTTTGAAGGCATTGTATGAGTTTCGTTCTCTTGAAGCGCAAAAGAATGAAGTAAGTTCATTGACGTATAATTTACAATCCACACTAATCCTGGTACATCGACATTTCTTTTGGCAGCAGTGAAAACCCTAAACAGTTACGAATCTTGTCATGATCACTCTTGAGTATGTAACAGACATGAAAGATTCATCCCACGTGACCTATGTTGTTACAGTAAGATTTTTTGCGAATATACAACGGGATCGTAGTCTCATCTTTGACTGACAGGAATTTCTTGCGCAATTTACCGAGTTTGGTTCGCTGACCTCTGACAATTTGGCAATACAATAATAATCAGACAATTCTAGTCATGTCTGATCACGCGTATTTCTATGAGATTATGATACAACTATTTTCTGAATGATTTCAATATACAAAAATTATGAAAATTTTTAGCAGACTTGGCTGAAAAATATATTTTTCTAGATGGTCCAAATCTCGACAGACGCAATGGGGTAAATTTTTGAAAGGTGTAACGCTTCCAACGGGTCTGCTTAATTAACCTTTTAGGAGCTTTGGAAGTTTTGTTACAAGAAAATAAATTCGGCGAGTTAAAAATAATTTGCCAAGTCATATAGGATACATGACCCAGTTGTTATTTATATCGGTTTAATTTTTAACAATAGCAATGTGTAGCAAGGATTTGTAATATTCGATGATTTATCAGTAGGACTTGTTTTTCGAAGGCTAAAATTAATCGTATTGGATGATTTATTTCCAGAAGAGTAATATTAGGTAAATTAATTAATTTTTTCATTGCCTGGTATAAAATGGATACTAATTTGACAAAGTAATTATTGGTTTTTATATGATTTCATTATTTTTCTAGAAAAACTATTTTCCAAGAAATTTCTTTTCTACAATCAACCTTTTTTGTAATTCAACTATTTGTCCACAAAATATCCTACATTTTGTGATTCTTCGTAGGATTGATTCCAGCTTTATTAATATTGTTATGTTATATTTATAATTAAAATAATCCCTAATTGTTTATATTAGATGGAATAGTAGTAACAATACCGTAAAACTACGTCATAATTTAATAAAAAATAAATTGGTACATATAGTTCCAATAACCATGAAATATTTTTATGCATTTGAGAATTAGTTAATTAATATCCTAGTTAACAAAGTGGTTTGCTTTAATGTGTGCCAGTAAAGTTGTAACTTACAGTAAATCTGAAATAAATCTCATTTGTGATGTCATTTTCTTTTTAGTGTCTTTACTTTTGTATTTGCGTTCTAAGTCAATAGAATAAGTCAAAATATGACATCACAAGGTACACACATATATAATTTGTGTATGGAGAAATACTGAATTGCAATAACTAATTGCGGGGCTTACTACGTGTTGGATGAGTGGAGAAACTATTCACCTTTTCCACACTTCGGTATAAGCATTGTTATGAAAAAATTCGAACAATTGAATAATTTCAATAAAAATTAGGACTTATTGCAATAATGTCTTTTTTTAAAAAAATTGTAGTATTCTAAGATTAGTCACATTAATGTTTCTTAAATAATAAATTAGGTAACCACGTTCTCCTAATAAGCATTTTGTTATTTTTTTTTGTACTCCACAAATTAGCTAAAAATTCCACCAAACCCTTAAAAAATTATAACAATTCACGATAGCAAATTTTCATATCAAAATTTGAATCGTACAAAAAGTACTCCTCTATTAATTCAAAATTTTTATCGCCATTTGACAATAAATATCTTATGTACAACGAACCACTTAAAAAAATTGTAAGTTTTTCCAAAAACTCTCCAGTTGCTTCTCAATCATTTCTAGGTGATCAATTTCTACGAAATCGTCATGATGCATATCTGTAAGTGGTTGTAGGGTAGATGCAAAGACAAAAAATATATGAGTCACACAAACAGACGGAAATGATTTAAAAATATGTTTTTCCCACATAGTAGAACCATGACGTTCAAAATGTTTGTGCCTTCCATGGGAAGAAAGATTCTTCAAAGTTTGAAACACTTATTGTTAGAAAACTAAATTTCCACGTCTCAGTACCCTAATGACCGTGATTGGCATATATTATCTTTAATTAATATTTTATATACAATTTATTTTATTTTATTATTTGGCAAATTCGGCTTCACAGTAAATATTTATATTGAAGTAAACAAGGAGAGAAGGGAAATTATTTTTAATAGCAAATCTTATAGCGTTAAGACAAACCTATTTAATTTTAATTGCAACAAAGCAATTATTTCGTATTTATTTTCTCGCATTTTTAATCCAAAAAGTAATACTAAGTAAAAATCGAGCCGTGGCTTGGATTTACGCGAATTAATATTTTATTAATTATCTTTGAAAAAGGGTGCATGTATTTATGATGCACAGAATTGAAAAAAAAAGTGGAATATCAAAAAGTGTACTCACAGAATTGCGAAGCTGGTCCGAAATATCCGCGGAATTTTGCTTCAAGGAAATATTTTCGATACTTTTGTTCCGACTGGCACATTTTCTACTGGTAGTAATGGGTATTGTGTTTATCCCATTCAGCAGAGTAACCAGTACGATTGAAACAACGGCTTTCATTGTGTTCCTACAAGCCTCTTGATCCTGGCCACTTCAGTGGAAGTGTTGCTTCTTACGAATTGGCATCTCTCGCTGTAGCATCATATTATACTGCCATGGGCACTGCGTCTGCATCTGCTTATGAAGAAGACATAGAATGGCAATAAAAAAGGAGTATATTCCCAGTTGCCGTCTTTCTTGGACGGTAGCTTGAGTTTAAATATTAATGTCGCATGTATCATATACTATGATTGATAAGGAAGTGTTCTTGAACTTGGTCACAATTGGTGCCATCATTTTCAATGATTTCGCTGGAAGACAAAAATAAAAGCTAATGTCACAATACATGTACATGGTCCATCAGTGTTTATATCAGTACCAAGAATTACACATGGTAAGGTACATTATTTGTTTAGTTATAAATTAATAAATAACCCCAACCAAAATATATTTTTTTTCAATTGACAATAAATGTAAAAACGGACATGCATCATTTGTCCCTGCTAAAAAAAAAGTTATTTAATTTAATAGAATAAAATCAATTAATTTGAATTAGGAATTGCAATTCAGATAGTACTATTAGAAAGTAATTAACTTATTATGTTTATATAGGAAGTAATAAGAAGTAATATAATAAAAATTATTGAAATGCATTTGAAGCAATTACGCTTATATAATAATACATGGTTTTCAATAACGTAATTTATAATTAAATTCTATTGTCTTTAATCGATTTGAAAAATTAATTAATTTTAATTAGAAGTTTGTGCACGGTTGTTAATTAAAATGAATTGGCTTAAAACTAATTAATTAATTAAAACTAATGCAAATGTATTGCAAATAGTTTATATTTATATATTGCTATACATATATATTTATATATTTTATAATGTTTTTTGTAATTATAATATATCCATTTCAAAATAATATAAACCCTCCATAAAAAATGTATTACTCTTATTAAAAATCTTATTATAAATTTTATTTAAAAAGAATACTTATTTCCAACCATTAAAATTAATTAATTCGATCATACTCAATTTCATTTCAATTAATCATTTAAATCAAGTACATATTATAAATAAATATATTATACTTAAAAAAATCTGTTAATTCAAATAAATTGACAGTTTATTCATAGATGATGATAATTCAAAACAAATAAAATCAATTCGCAGTTAATGTAAAAATTGTTATTGATACTAATTTATTACTTTAGCTACTAAAATTCATAGAAAAGTATAAAAATCGTATAATCCATGTATTTATTCAAATCAATTGCGCCCTTCACGAATAATTTCGATTGGAAACAATTAAAATCATTTGAAAATCAATACTCAAAGTTTGAATTCGCAATGATTCATTATTATGACAATTGAAATGCATTACAAATTATTGAAATTCTATACTGATTGTGTTATTCAACAAAATTGATATTGGGATTGATTAAAATTTATAGAGTTTAATGCTCAATTTCTTTATTAATATTAATTGATATTAAAATAAATTAAAAATAATAGACTTTTCTATTACGAAACTATTGACAAAAATTCAATTTTTAAAAATACATTGAAATTAATAAAATTTTTATTATTTTTAATTACAATGAATGGAATATTTTTAGCAGGGGTCCTAATTGCATTGGGTAATAAATTTTCACGCCTTTATAATGCGTTAAATATTCAATAAAGGTATTTTTATTTTTTATGAGCTTCTAGTTTTACTTAGCCCCAATCTGGCAGGGCATGATTAACGTAAACATCGATTTTATATTTACAGAAAATAATGAGTATAAAATAAAAGTATAATAGCGAGGAGTTATAAATGAAAGATGACCCAATTTAAATAGAAAAATATTTAAATTCCACAGAGATATTTAGTGAGACAAAAATCAAACGGAAAATGAATGTAACCACCGATACCGCAAGGGTGGCATTTGAGAAAGAAATCCAGTGGAGTGAAAACAGATTGATGCAGAAGCACAAGGGATAATTACTGGAATATTAAAAGAGATGCATGATAGCGTAATTGGATCATGTGAAACATCTGATGAAATGTGGATAAAAATAATAAATGAACTTTAGCGGATTAAAAATGTTTAGCGTATTATTTCCATCAGTAATGTTAATTTCGTTTGTAAAAGATCCACGAATTTATCAATTGGTGGAAATTCAAGAGTCGTGTAAACGAATTCAAGCAGATTCTGGTACTAAAACTGAAGCTTTCAATTCAAAATGTCTGATTAAAAAATGCCAGTGATTTAAAATTACTGGCGCAATTACTGTTGTAATTGATGCAAATGACGAAAACTGAAGATTCAATTATAAAAATTAAGGAATTGTCAGGAATGCGTTTTAAGGAATTAATGTCGAACACGGTCGACAAGTAATTTGTTAATAAGAAGAAAATTATTCTTTTGAAGGATTTTTAAATGGAAATAATTAAACTTTTAATATTATATAAATTTAAATATTATTTTTAATATTAATTTATAATTTCAGATATACTGACACGAAAATAAATGAATTTGTAAATTTTTACGATAATTATAATATGTGTGTATGTTATGCAATAACATTTGAACTCATGACATATCACATATATCGTATATAGGATTTTAAAATATTTATGCCTTAAAATATTTATGATATATAAAATATATTTATATGTATATTCATTTAATGTCTCTTTAATTTCGTTATAAAATGAATCATAAGTCATGAATCATCATGAATTGCCTATGAATCGTTATCGAAAAATAATATGTAAGTACAATGCGCTAAATGTAAACATATTTTTTTCTACAAACGCGTTTAAATATACTCTAGTTTCATTGTAATACAATTTCATTGAATTTTCCTTCTATTTTTGCAGGTCAAATATATTTGCATAGCTCGGTATAAGTACTTTGTTGTTACAAAATTTATAATCCAGAAATCATAAATTGTATTTATATTTAAAATTATACTCACATTATACATAATTAATTATTATATTATTGATTTGGTCAGGATCAATTGCAAGGGTGACATTTGTCCAAAGGTATATTGTAACAGGTATGAATACAATTGAGTTTCAATAAAATATTTACGTTGCCGTATTTATGTCTTCTCCCTTTTGTATAACTTTTTCTTTAACTGCAAAGTAAAGAAAATCTTTTCCCAATATAGTTATTGAAGAGTCTATAAAGGACGTTCGAAGGGAAACTAATGACGTACATGTCAGAAGATCCTTTTTACAACTTTAATACTATTTCCACCAAAGTTGTCAAAAGACACCTTTTAAAATTTTAATTTAGAATTATTTTCGAGGTTCAATTTCACCTTTTTTTGAAATCCACAAACGGGGAGGGGGGGGGGGGGGGTGCTTAATAAAACAATAATCAGCAGAAATAATTGTTAAATTATACCCTCAGATAATATTAATTTAATTTTTAATAATTTTAATTGGTGTATGGTTCAAATAATTATTTGATAAGTTGGAACAAAAGATTAATTTACAATTTGAATTTTTTTGACCTAGAAGTTAAATCCTTCATTTTGAAACAATTTAATATTGAAAAGAACAAACACTTTCGGGTGGATACTCTTATCCGATAATCTATGGAATACTGATACGCTGCTTGAGGAAATTTCGTTACATATCGCAGAAAAAAGTGAAATGTAGAAATCTGATATGTTGCACTTATCTCTACTTTCAGTAACGCGTGGATTTTACTCACTCGCTTCAACACAAATGTGTATTTTCTTCATTCTATGTATAACATATTGTTTATAAATTTGTTTATGTAACCCAACAGCAGTTTGCAATATCTGGTGATTATATCTTATACTTTTTTTTTATGAACACTATATATTGAATTATCACGTTGTGATCCAACTTCTCCAAAAGAAGAGAACCGTGTACCAATGCGATTAAAACTTTATCATGATGCTGTTGGTAACAATATTATATAGGCTTATTCCGTTTTACTTAACGAACGTTTCTGTAATCAATAATATTTCAATCTCTGTTACGTGACTGAAGTATACTGCAGCGTAAGTACAGCAATAATAAACGTCTGGATGGAGAAAAAATACAGCAGTTATTACTCTCTTATAGTATGAAGATGAGACACTTAAGTCTGTATTTCAGAATGCACCAAATGGCACAGCATCTTTCGTTATGCTTGTAATTTTAACACATTCGCAGCCGTTGACGTAAATATACGTCGTTTTAGATTCTCTCTCTACATGCACGTCTCTGGTTTTGCGATGAAAATTTGTTTCCTTTTTCTTCATTTTTAATTTAATTTATTTAAATTAATTATTTTTTTAATTAATTTTTAAATTAAGAAACAACTTGTTGATATTTATTTATCGCTTTGGGACGTGTCCTCTAAACTGCGAATAATAATATACGTAAAGAACAATATTTATTCGTTTAACAATAAAAATAGATTCCGCTATCTGAGTAAAAATTATACAAAAATAAAAATAAAATATGGAGTATTAAAATAATATAAATAACAGACTGATAATTTATTATAAATTTCATGCGTGATAAGATAACTATAATAATTTTTGAAATTTACTATTTTAATTGGTTTCCATTTAGAAAAATGAGAAATTACCGATTGCAATTGTGCTGATAATTTTTATAAAAACGTTATTCTAAAAGAAGTACCATTTTATAAAAGTAACACCAAATAGATTTAATTCCATTATTTTGTTTTTAAAAAATGTAAATTATGAAACTTTTCCATCTTGCGAGAAATCGATCGAACCATTTGAGACCATTATTTAAGTAAAATTGGTACTACTAAAGTCGAAATTGGTAAAAAAGGCCCCCCTTGAACTGGGCATGCAATCCTATTCTGATAAGGGTTTCTTTATATGCTCTACGTAATCATCACCTGAAAAAAAAATAATGTGATTATATAATCTTGCAAGTTAAATTATTGAACTTTTCTTCTAAAATTTATTTTGCGGTCTCTCGAAAATAAGGACCATTTACGTGGAGTGGATCTCGACTATGCAAGTATGTGTATATAACAATCTCCTCTTGAATCCATCGATTACTAACAATAAGAAAATAAAAAGAGTCGCTACTTGTTGAAATTTGATTTCTTCCCTTGTTTATGTTTTAAAACACATCAAAAAGTATAAAACGAATATCTCGAAGTTTCGTAAACACTTACAAAGTTTTCCAAAAATATTGAGACACGGTACTCGATTGTTCTTTTGTAAGATTGAATTTCCAATGATTATCGATAAGTATTTAAGCTGAATTTTCACTTGAAAGAAAGAAGTCAAAATCTCAGAGAAATATTTCTCTGATATTTTTTATGACAATTTGTCTGAATATATATTGTATACATGTCCCATGTAAAAATCACTTACACATGTACGTGTTTAAATTAACTGTCACATAAAGTATCTTATGCTGTCATTGAAATTGAAGCTACTTAACGTTACATCTTCTACATTAGGTAGCTTTAAATTCTTGACTTCGACCAGGAACCAATTTTGAAACAGGAGAATTATTTCCAAATTCAAAGAAATTTCAGCTTTTTCACTTTCCGAACTCATTTTATTTTAAAGCCGAGTCGCACTAGGTACCCAAATTTGTTTTGAAATTTCATTGTTTTATTTAAATTTTTTTTCAAATTACAAATACTTACTAATAAACTTTTCTTATAAAGTGTAAAATTAGAACTGTTATTTAATATTTAATCTTATGGTCCTTCGTTATGCCCATTCCTGTGGTTCATCATCTCGAATTTTAGAACAAAGGTTTCTTTGTTCTATAGCAGTTCAATTTTTAACAAAAATGATCAATGTTATAAAATAAAAAAAATATATAATATAAAGTAATAATATTTATAGCATATCTACTTTAAAGTTGAAACGAATGAAATAAATAAACAATCGGTAAATAAATAAATTCAAGAAATTAGTATAAGTAGTGACATTTACTAAAAAAAAACCAAACTCGGATATTGCATCATGATAAACATAAAGGTTTAGTTGTTGATTTTTATCACGTTTTTAATTGGATTAATAACAATATATCATGATATAAATACCTTTTACTTTCAACACAGCAAGATAAACATAAATTTCTATTGGCTTACAAGTATCGCTATAAATAAACAACAGAGATATTAATTAATCTTTTTTATAATTAGAAACAGTAAAAATAACTATTTCAGTTTATTCATATTTTCTAGTACTATTATATTTTCAGAGTTTTTCAATACAAGGGCTTTTAAATTAATAAAATGTGTATAACTAAAATATGAAAATTAAAATAGCAATTTATTTAGTCAATATATAAAATATCTCATTGGCAACAATATTTTAGAAACAAAATTTAGGCTTTTAATATAAAATTGCAGCGAATTTCTAAGAAAATCCTGCGAGATCCTACAAAGGTCTGATAAAAACCGCAACAAAATTGCATCTAAGAACATACACATACTCAATGGATTGAAGCCACTTGGTGAACAGCAAATCGCATAGTGCCCCAATTGAATAATTCATCGAACTTTTGATACAATTCCAATCGCAACATGAGCGCAGAAGGAATTGCATAGATCCATTTTACGATTTCTTAAACCATAGCTGTCTGGAGTTTTGACCTTAATTTTATTGTTCATTGTATATGTTTAAAAGTATGCTACATTTTTTATCGTGTTATTATATCAAAATATAAAATACTGAATGTTTAAAAAAAAGAACATTATTATATTTCCAAAAAAATGCGTAGTTTGACTTTGTTTGGTTAATTCATATAATATAATTTAAAAATATGTTTTTTCTCTATACATGGAATAATAAAATCTAGCGAATTGGCATTTCATTTTGTTTTTATTAATAAATATTTTGTCGTGTATATTTCCTTTTGTTGAAAATAGGAGATTCGCATGCTTAGTATTTAAAACCCAGATTATTGACAATAAATACATAAATAAATTGACTTTGTTCGCATTCTATTATTTAAGGGGGACCATCGGTGTGACCACCTGAAAAAAAAGGTAATTTTCGAAATTTATACAAAAAGAAAACTAACATGTAAAGTATCTTGAAACTTAAGGACGTATTACATAGAATTAAAAAATCTATAGTAATTTTTTTGTGCGCAAGTTGATTTTAAGCAAGTCTTGGAATTCCATAAAAAAAGGTCCGTCATTGTTGCGGCGATTGCAGTTAAGGGGGCAAACCACATTAGGAGGCTCATTTTCAATGATTTTCTAGGATTTTTTTTGGTGCGAAGAATTAATTAGAATTCAATCAAATTTTGACATCATTTTATTCATATTTTCAACAACGTTTGTGAATTTTTTTGGATAATTTCAGCCAAAAATAACAACGTTACTCATTGGTGTTTGCTGAAGCTCGTATCTAGAGTTCTCCTATTGCCGGACTTGTAGCCATTCCAATTTTCATCTGAAATCAAGGGAGGTTTTTGTTTTACATTAATAACTTATTTCCTAAGAATATGAACCTCAATACAGGCGAAAATAATGAAAATTAAAAATTTTACAGGTGTTTGAAAAATTGACTTCAATTTTCACCATTTTTTTCACTATCTATAAAAAAAAAACACCCTTAAAATCATGATATCATTTCACGAGTTGGTTCATATATTTCGTAATTTCATAAAGAATCATACTGTAAATTTTCATAATGATCGGTTCATTACTTTTTCAATTAGATTTCCCGCAAATGTGAAAAAAGGCATTTTGAGAAAAACGCGTTTGAAATAAAACTTCTCGAAAACTAGAAATTTAAGGAAGTTAACAAAATATAAAGTGCTCACCGATTAATCAGCGATTCCAGCACCATATATTAACCCTTCTTCTTCCTCGTAGGCTTCGTTTTGCGCTTGTAGGAGTGCTTTTCAAGCTTTCCAACCTTCCTTCGACTCCAATGAATTACATCGGTTCTGTCGGCTCACAGGCAAAACCCGATAAAGATGCAATGGATTCACAATCACATTTTCACTCGTAGAACTGTCGAGTTTTTTCGCACTAGCACTTTGATTTTCATTATCACATATAGGTTAATAAAGATCACATAATAGGTAAATAAAGCGACTACATGAGGTAGTGATCCACCCTACCTGCTGTACGCTCGAGCGTATAGCAGGTAGGGTGGATACATACCCTGTACCCAATGAACGATTTTATGCTCGGTTTTATGCTCATAAAATCTAAACGAATATGAATTTCGCTTTGAAATTTTAACAGCATATTCTTGGATAGTTAAGCTAACAATTTATGTAATAAAAAAAAATCGATTTATTTGAACCTCCTAATGTGGTTTCCCCCCTTAAAGAAAACAAAGAAAAATCTCCATTAAACTAGGATGTACCTTTTTCAAAGTTCTGTTTCGTTACCATGAAGCACAGTTTTAGAAAAAGAAAATGAAATCCAACAAAATGACTGAGTTTTGAAAAAAAAAAGGCAAAATTATTCTAATTGTATTCCAGTTTGATTCGTGTTAAATAGACAATTGTCATCTAATAAAAAAAAATCAAGAATCTTGGTGGCGCAAAACATATACCGAACATACTCGAAAAAGATTCGAGTCGATCAAATGATTTGCATTAGAGCTGGAGCAAATTCAAAAAATGAGCCAATTATTTTAAAAGTGTGTTCTAAGTCCATTTTCAAATTTTTTGCAGTTAACTGTAGTAACATGTGTCACTTGACGTTAGCTGTCATAAAAAACATTTTGCGAAATTTATAAAAAATTGGACTTAGGCCGCTTTCAAAATAATCGGCGCAAATGTTGTTTTAAGAAAAATGCATTTCAAGTTCAAAGTACTGATTTCATTATTGTAAATCCATATTTTTCAGAAGAACGATTTAAAAAAAAATTGAAATCTAACAAAATGACTAAGTTTTGATCAAAAAAATGCAAAATTATTCTAAAAGTATTCCGATTTTATTCGTGTCAATAAAAAAATGACAATTTTCATTTAATAAAAGAAAAAAATGAAGAATCTTGGTTTCGGATCATACATGAAAAAGATTCGAGTCGATCGAATGACTTGTATCAGAGTACGACCTACGGCAAATTCAAAAATGTACTTTTGAGAAAAACGCACTTCAAGTTCCGATTTCATTATTGCAAATCCATATTTTTCAGAAGATTTCCATGCAAAAACTATTCTTAGTCGAACTTTGACACTTTATTAATCTAAATTATCAAAAAATGCAGTTGAAATCCATTTTGCAAAAATGGCACACCAGTGGGCCCCCCGATCTGTTTTCGAAAACCAGTCGCTCCAAAAATCTATAGAAAAGCCTGTAATCAACAAAACATATACCCACTGTTCTCACCGCGGACTCTTTTCTTCGAACACTTGCTTTTGTTACATGCAAAAAAAGGATATTTTAACATTTCAAAAACGTGGAGAGAAAGTGTAAAAGAAATCACCGAAAATCGTCCATCCAGCATCGGTATCGGGTCGAACGAGGCATCAAATATTTACTTCGCATTGAAATATGCAGGTTTTGTCAATACAAACGCGAATGCACGACGATAACAGTGGTAAGTACTTACGATATCGTATCCGATTTCATTCCTCCTTCGGCCGATTCACAAGTTTCCCCGGAGTACTTCGCGTTACGAATTTTCAAAAAACCAATTGCGCGTGTACTCGAAAACGGATACACGCAACCTGTTTAGTTTTGGGCAAAAGTATATCCTTTTGTTCCAATGCATGCATGCATGCATGCATATAGTACACATTTGACATGATTTGACAGCCAAAGCATATCTCCTATCATTGGATCGCTAGCCGCCAGCGCTCGAACGTTCTTAAACTCAAACAAAACGTACCTCCCATTTGTCACCGCCTTTCCACGAGTCCTCGATTTCGGGGGGTTTTCGGTCCAATTCGGAGCTAATTGTCGCACAAACGGTCATTATTTTGACCAAATGGAATTGCCGTGCCGGAAAATGGTACTTTCTCGGCCAAAAAGCGGGCGATGAGTTTAGGGACGCGCGCTTCGCGATAGATTCTTCGCGGTGTAGCTTCCCTTCTCGAGCGTTTTCGTGCTACATGGCGGAAAGCGGGCTTCCCATTGGCTGAGACGGACCAATGGGAGAGGAGGAGAATTGCGCGGTTCTTCGGAGTCGCCGTCAATGCGTTAGCTCCGCCGCGATTCACGCGCATGCGCGGGAACATAGCCTCAGTGACGCGCGGAATTTTTTGATACGTTCCTACGTATAGGAACCGCGCATGCGCGGTAGCTCGCACTAAATCCAGCGATACAGGGTTGGCAACCCTGACGCGCATGAACGCGAACGCCGCGTCGTATCGAGAGTGTTTTCGACATAACTGTGCAAATGGTGTTTTCCTCGCGATACCCGATGTGATTATTTTCCGCGATTGGCGCGTAACGAGAAGACACAACCGACCTTCCGCTAACCCGAGAGACCGATTTCCTGCGACGTCCAAGCCGAAACACGACCCTCCGCGACGATGGTGAAACTCGAGAAGAAGTTTCTGCAGGGCGACAAAGTATTTGCGAAAGTTCGAGGTTACCCGCCATGGCCAGCCAAAGTAAGTCCATTTACGCCGTATCTTTTCTCCGTCCCAGCGTTTCGCCGAGCGAAACGTCACCTTTCCACCGAGATACACCGGGTTTCGATGAAAACGCCGCTTGTAGGTTAAGTCCCAGCTTCCGGGAATCGATTTTCATCCCATGCGAGGCGAGAGAGATAAGATGCCGCTCGTTTTGTCCTCGATGGCTTGATTCGGGAGGAAGATTATATTTGACGTTGTCGCATCTCCTCGCGCGAGATTGGTTCGCCGTGCGAGCGGCCCTTGAAAGGACACAAAGGGATACATATTTCTTAGTAGTGGTTTTTTGTTCTTTTTATTATGGTTTATTATGTCCCGGAAACCATGGGGCAAGAAAGAAGTAACGCAATTGAGTATAATACAATAACACTTGAAAGTAAATTATAATGTGGTGAGATATATATATATACATATATATATAATTCTCCATTTTTAATTTTGCCTTTCCGCCTTTTTGTTTAAATAATTCTTTTCGACAAACGTTTCGGACCTTGGTTTGGTCCATCTTTGGTGTCGATTCAATTCATTAAATATTGGATTGAATGCAATGAATTAAAAACTCAAAAAATTGAAATTCAAAGATTTAGCTCTAACAGCTTTGACTTTACTCTATAAAATTCGAGTTAAATATTTTAATTTGAATTACAGTTCAAAAGATCGAATTAAACAATTTAATTCCAATTAAAGTTCAAAAGTTCGAATTAAACAATTTAATTCCAATTTAAGTTCAAAGTTCCAATTACATTTCAAAAGTTTGAATTAAACAATTTAATTCCAATTAAAGTTCAAAGTTCCAATTAAAGTTCAAAGTTCCAATTAAACTTCAAAAGTTCCAATTAAAGTTCAAAGTTCCAATTAAACAATTTAATTCCAATTAAAGTTCAAAGTTCCAATTAAACAATTTAATTCCAATTAAAGTTCAAAAGTTCCAATTAAACAGTTTAATTAAAAAATTATAGAGTAAAGTTTTAGTCTAACGAAAAGTCGAAGCTGTTAGACCTAAATTTTTAAGTATTTAACCCTTTGTGGATGGAAGATTCTGTTTATAAGAGTCGACACTTGTCCGTAAAGGGTTAATTCATTGTATTCAATCAAATATTAGGGTGTCCTATAAGTTTTTTCCGTGCTACCCTAAGTATAACCTTAAGCCCAAACGGATTAAACTTATGGGACACCCTAATATTTCATGAATTAAATCGACACTGAAGATGGACTATAACCACGGTTAGAAACGTTTGTCAAAAAGAATTTTTTTCAAATAAAAAGGCAAAAAGGTAAAATTAAAAATAGAAAATTACTTTTCCCAAAGAAACGACCAACGAAGAAGAAGGAGGATGTGTGTGTAAAATAAAATATCGCACGGGCACGATCACAATTTTGATAACGCCGATGCCATAAAACTGAAATTCTCTATCATATTTAGTTTATAAGTCACATTCGTTTAAAGTGTGTTATGTTATAAAATGTATTCGTCTTGTTTTTTAACCAGCCACTAGGGGAAAAAATTAAACGAATTTATATCGCAACTTATTATATCACCTATGCCTGAATCGTAGGTAACTGTAACGAAGGACACTTTTAGTAGAAGTCTCAGAGTCCTTCAGAAATTGCCTTGTAAGGTAAATACCGTTGCCCATCTTTTTGTACATTTCGGTCCTGGATACTTCAAGTTTTTGTAGAATTAGTAACTGACTACATCTCGGGGGATTGTCCTACAGAAATGTAGAAATTGGTAAATTGAAATGACCAAAAAAAAAAAAGAAATGAAAAAAGTATTCGATCGCAGCAAATATTCCCCTCTTTCTTTTATTATTAAGTTTAGAAGAAACAAAATTACTTGAGGGTATTCCCAATTCAATGTCTCTCAATTAAATTACAACACAAGGGGTTAAATTGATATCAGGAATGAAAGTGGATATTTTTTTAATTAAAAATATTTATTATAAGCTATGATCTACGCTTGTTTTATAAGAATGCAATTACTTTTTATTTTTTGAGCTACATCTATGGCCTCTTTCGATTTTCCTCTCGATAGTACTCTTGCCGAGTTTCTGTTACATCAGGAACGTAGCTTCGCATCGATCTGGAGAAGCAAATGATATTTTGATTAATTATTTCCATTGCGTAATCCGTGTTTCATTTCACTATGAATTTAGAGAATGAAATATGCAGAGTGAGTCACGAGTAGCCAGACACCTAAATATTTCTGTTAACATGGTAGGTATAAGAAAATGTCGGAGGAAAACATTATTCATTTCAAAGAGACAAATATTATCTTACTCAAAAAAGAGGCTACAGGGGATGCATTTTTTACTGGTATAGGATTTGTTTTGTTAATAAGTTCCTAATTTTTTATAACGATTCCATGGTCGAGTATCATATTTCGATTTAAATGTGAGTGTGCTTTCTCGATTCTTTCCTATATTTACTGCAAATGGGATGATGGTGTCCCATTGTCTCGCTGGGAAAGCATATCCGCTATAAGTTCTTCTGCGACGTATATGTCCTGACTTATAATTTCGTATAAGGGGTACCAAGTTTGGGAAAATATCTTTTTTGGATGTTTCGCATTTAGGATAATTTTTTCTATTCGACTATCAGTTGCGATAACACGACTTACACGACTAACAGTATAAATTGGAAAAGCTGGATAACCGAGCAAATTCGATACGTACTGTTTTTGGAGAAGTCGATCGATAAGTTCTAAATATTCTCTAATTATAAATTTTGCTTATTGTGAGAATTATCCCTCAAAGACCAACATAGGTGAATTTTTATCAGCAGCAAATTTTATTTTTGATATTTAAAAAAATAGAATCAAGTAACGTTATTTTTTAACGTGTTTACTCGGGCTATCAGTAGCGATAACGTTATCAAAAAAAAGATCAGTTTTCGCAAACACCCTGCGATGCATATTACAACGAAAATTGATTGGGTTAATGTAACATTTACCAAATTTATAAATGCAGGATTTTATTCTTTTTGAAGTTCCAAATTTGCAATTTTGTTGGGGTAAATGTACGATTTTATTTATTTATTTACTTATCCAGTTACAAAATGCACTTACAATCTAAATATACATATATATATATGTTTGATATACGTATTAGCATTTTTTGCAGTGATTTCCTTTGATGGTAACTAATGAATGAACATTTTGGAATGTTAATTAAATTCTAACTTGATCTCGTTAATAATTATTCCTTTTAAGAAACGAAAAATCATTATTTAAATTTTGCGAAATAAATTTTTAATTTTTGTAAAAGATTTTTTTATATTTCAGGATTAATTTGAATTTCTTGTTAGTTTAGTTTGGTAAGCACTAATTTAATTACTTGACTTTTTATAAATATTATTGGAATTTTTTCTGACTTTATCTTTCTTTTTTCAGATTGAAGGGGTAACAGATCCTAACACCAAACATGCAAAATATAACGTATATTTCTACGGAACTGGGGAGACGTAAGTTTATGAAATATATGAAAAATCCCCTTTTTATGGTTTAAAAAGTAATATTTTTTTACTGTGTGATTTTATGTATTCGATTTTTTATCACTGTATTAAAAAAGTACGATGGAGGAATATTTATTTATACACAGAATGCACTTTAATTAAGTACATTACATTGATTGAATAAGAAACGTTAATTGGTAAAAGAAATTGAAATAAAAAGAAAAGAAATTATTATATCCAAGTATAATAACGCAACCTATCACAAATATTTGCAATTACATCAAATCCATTCTTTACAACGAGGCTTTTGCAAAAGTAACAAAAGCATGAAAAATATATCGATTTAATAATCATTTTTTGTTCCTGTGCGCGTTAATTATGATAGAAAAGTTTATAGCGTGTTAGCCTGGCTATGGCAACCAGTTATGTGCAACCTACATGCATTCATTTGCGTTCTGCGTGCGTTCTTCATTTTCGGCACTTGCAATCGATCGCCTCAATGCATTACATTTCATAAACTTTTAAAAACATATTGTAAACATAGAAATCCATCTCTTTTATTTATTTAACTTAGATAACGTTTTAGATAAATTTACTTAACTGTAGATATATTTTAATTATAATGGTCGAGTTGGAATTTAAAATACAGGAATACAATTTTAAACTTGGCGTGCAATTGAATTCTTATGAAAATTAGAAAACATTCGCTTCAAATATAGTATGTACGAAAGAAGCATACTTATAGTTTATTTTCAAGATTTGTTCGAAATTCAAAGCGAACGTGAAGTTTTTTTGTGTCGATAGAGTTTACAAAAATTGTATGTTATTTGTTATACATACATGAGTTAAAGTATAATAATTGTTGGGTTGTGTTTAAAGATAAGGAAAATTGGAATCACAGAAAAATACTCCTGAATATTTTCACTATTCCTTTAACGAGCGAGCAAGTCTTGCGACTATCGAGTCTATTACGGTCTCGAAAAGTCAATCCTAAAGTCGCTAATGAACTATTTTCTCGATTTCTTATTGTCGGTAAGGGAAAAAATTAGTATTGAGATTTTTAACATGTTTTTAAAAATAGTCTTGCATACTTATAGATAATAAACGCAAATTTCAGAGATTTAAACAAAATTTCTGTGGAATTTTAGGCGTTGAATGGAAAATTGTTACAATTTTAGGTCGGTCGAGTAATTATTAGTGTTCGATGATTTGTCTTCGATATATCATATTTTGTAAAATCGAAATAAGTACAGATTGTACTAGAAAAATAAGAATAAGAAAATAACTTTATTAAAAATTGTTAATTTTTCATTTTTTATACATATAAAAATAAGAAATTAAATTACGAGCGAAAATTAAAAGACGCGTTTCTAAGAAAGGCGTGTATTTATACATATATCTATATGTATATGAATAGAGGAGCTATTATTAATCATTTAATTAAATTTAATAGGGCTGTGTGTAAGGTAGAAGAACTTTTTTTGTACGAGGACAACAAGGAAAAATTCAGTAAGCCCATACGGAGAAAGTTTTACCAAGAAGGTATTCAGCAACTGGAGAAAGAATTGGAGAAGGATGCGAGCAAATCATTGCAGAGTCATAAAAATGAATCTAAAGGTAAATGTTTATGGTTTATATTTTTTTTTATCACCTCATGGCACTTAAAAATTTTTTTAGTGTTTTAATTTCAGATTAAAAATTTACTCGTTTTATTTTACATTATTAAAAAATATTAGTGCGATTTCAATTAATCTCAATTCCCATACAAGGGAAAAAAATGAACGTATAAAGAATCGTCATTTACTTAACACTGCTAAATTCTCGTGGCAGTTATTTCTCGTATATAATATTGCATCTACTAATGAGTCACTCACTTCGGTCGCCGCATTCATTATTTATTTATAGGAATAAACAAGTAATTTAACATTTGAAATAAGAGCCATTGTTCTTTATCACAATGCGCCAGCGTTCGAGGAGTTCATACACTCCAGCTCGAATGAGAACTTGGTCTTTTCGCACGACGAAGTCATCGATCCACTTTTTGATTTCGTTTCGTGTTTTCGAGTACTTCTTCGGGTCGATGCGAACACCTTCGAGGGAAGGCGTCTTGCATCGATCCGAGCAAATTATAGCTCGTCTAGCCAAGGGTTCGCTAATACTTCGAAATAGGTGTAAGATCCTAGCAAATTTCCGATAATTCCATCCTTGCACGTTGAGAAATGCGAGGTCTAACGTTTTTATGAGAACATTTTTCAGGACGTCATCCTTTGCCTGTATATTGGCTTTTTCGCTCCAATTCTTCCTTCGAACGGGGTAATTGTCGAGAGTAGCGATCCGCAGTGACTATTTCCAGTAGCTCGTAGTAGAACATATCCTTCGTATCTTATCGGATAGGATTTTAACTCCACATATTGCAACCGATTTGGGAAAAATTAACTAATTCCAAGCGAAATTAAAGGCTGATCAATGCGAATGAATTTTTTTTTAGAATTTCCTTAATTTGTGGCAATTGGGTTTATTATATATATGACAAAAATTTTCGTTTCTTTTTTAGAAACTATATCAGTTAAAAAGGACCAGGAAGAATCGACCACAGCTACTACTGTTGAAAGCGACGCAGAATGTGGAAATTTAGTAATTGATGAGGGAGAAAAGAAAAAACCTACAAAACGAAAGCCTTCGCCTTCCCCAGCTAATACTCAGGTAACGTGGCATTTTTGTAGTTTTCACAATAAAATAATAATCTAGTGCTTGTCATAAATAAATGATCTTCAATTATATTTGAAATAAAAAATTATATTCTAATGTCGTAAAGGTAGCAGGAGTTGCGTCATATGTATTAAAGCAAGTAAAAACCCTTAGGAATAACCCTTTGAGTCACGCAATTCAGGGTGTGAAGGAACCGGTTGATAAGCAGTGGTTTTCTATTAAGTTGTCATGTTCAGAACACTGAATTGAATTATTATTATTATAATTTATATATAATTAAATTATTATAATTGATGAGTTTATAATATTTTTTATATTTATTTTTCATTGAGTTATCGGTTTGAATTTAAAAAAGGGGTTGTCGTATTTAAACGTAATCATTGTTGTAGAGTGCGATGTTGCAAACGATACCCCAATATTAAATTAGGAATAGTCGACAAGCCTTTGTATAGTGTAAGGGGTTTGTGCGATAGTTCCTTACAGCAACCCTTATCAGGGTATTTTATATAAATATAAAAAAATGTGAACGTAATGTTACAATTTTTATCAGACCAAATTTCTAATATTATTATTAATATTTATTAAATATTAATAATAATACCAAGACAAACATGTTTAAATAATTTTTATTGCAAATCTTGTAATACTTGTATCATCAAACCATGTTCTTCATATATGTATAGTTTAAGTAGAGATATAGAAATGGGTCAGCTTTCAAAATAAAAAAAAATATTTCGTTCTGTTTAGGATACGCCGGAAGTAAAGAAGAAACGTGGCCGAGGAAAGAGTTTATCCACGTCTACCGCAGAAAGTCCACCAAAGCCTGAACCAGTTGTGGACTCACAAAATGAAGATACTTCGGGCAAAGAGGTTGTTAGTCGTAGCGGAAGAAAAATCAAGCGCAAGCGCTTCGCTGATTTTAATTCCGATGAAATTGAGACACCTGAAAAGAACGGTATGTACCCAAATTGTTTATGTTAATTTATTTGTGATACAAATTCTTGAGAAGTAGATTAGAAAAATATTTAGAAATATTCAGAAATAATTAAATTACTTGAAAATATAAATAAATAATATTTGCTTATAGTTTGTTGAAATGACTAACATTTTTTGGTTGGCTTTTTAAACATATTTATCTTATAAAAAAGACTCATATACAAATTCTTTAAGGTTGAATTAATAATAATTTTTTTAGGAATTATTCTTATTTTTAACGAATTTCGTTAAATTGTTGATCAATTTTCGAATTATTTAAAACATTTTCATCAAAATTGGAGGGTACTTTCAAAACTTTGGAAATAACCACGTGAAATTTTTGAGTAGATTTTGAGTAGATCAATTCTAAAAATTTTATTTTATTGAAACTTTAAAGATTAATAGGGTAAATTAAATTCAATTTAGATTATTAGCCGACGAGAAATGTACAATATTTGTATAAAATATTTCTATTGTAGAGCATGTGAGAAATCGTGGCAAAGTTAAAGGTGAGGAACCCAATGAAAACCAAGTAATATCAGCTGCCACAACTCAGAAGAAAAGGGTTAATGCTGAAAGTACGTTTCAATGCAAAAACAAAAAATATCTCAATTTTACTGTATGGTAAAGTCAATAACATAATTGATATTTTCAGAGAAAAACAGCGTGGGAAGTGCACAATCGACAGAAGAAACCGAAGAGCCCACTACTACTGTCTCAGAGGAAAATTCCGAATGCCTTCTTTTAGTACGTACTTTTACCGGGGAGCAAGTTGGAATTAAATTAGATATTGATAAACCAAAAACATTTGAAAGTGAAAAAGCGCGCAGTGAATGGGACAAAAACACCGCCAGGAATGCTATGAAATTGAAGTCTCAGTTGGAGTCTGGGGAAATTTTGCCCGAACAAGTTAAAGATTCTCTGGATTTCAATGTACAATTTCCTGAAGAAGATAAGCGACAGCTTTCTAAAGATAGTACCGCGCATCATAGGAAATATAAACTAAGGTATGAAAATATTTATCGCATTTTCTATAGAGATTTATTTGAAACCATACGTTTGACATTTGTTCCAATTGTGTAGAATGTAAGTCTCGAAATTATCGTAAAAATGTGTAGCAATTTGTTTATCAGCAATACTGCTACAAAATAGTCAAAGTTGACTTATTTTACTTAAAAAATGTATTTCCAATGTTTAATAAAATGTTCCAGCGTCGAGCAGTGTTGGAAAAAGAACGTGTACAATATTTGCAAATATGAAGCAGTTAACAATAATAGTAATAGAATTTAATAATAGTAAAGGATTTTGACTTTATAAACAACTAGTATGGAAAAAAGAAACAGCAATGAAAATTTGTAATTATTCCTTTTTTCAGATGGTTCCGTATAGAAGAAACGCTACTTCAATTGGACGCACAAATCAAATCGAATTTGGGCTTAGACAGTGCAAATGCAGATAAATGTTTGCAAGCCATGGACGAATTATTGGCCTTATCAATCGATCCGTTGATGCTCAAGAAACATCCTCATATTGTTGAAACTGTAAAGAGGGTAAGTAAAAATACAATATATCTCCAATCGATGGTACAATATACATTTTTATTACTTACACATTTTGCGCAATGGTTAGTCATTGCTGCAAAGCAATTCTGTGAAATCTTAACGGGATAGTCTTGTGCGGACTCCGAAAAAAAGCAGAATTTTTTATGAATTTTTTCTTAAAATCTACTGCAAGTAACGGCCTCTTTTAATTTGTACTAAAAATTTGTTCTATGAAATTTTAATAAAATTAAAGATATTAAAAACAGGGAGAACGGGATTAGAGCGAGACAATATTTATTACACCAACACAAACGCAGACTTTCTAAACTCCAAAAAACTATTCTCTTATATCGAATAAAATTAATAATTATTATTTTAATAAATTAAAATGCGAATTGATTTTCAGTTACGACGATACATTGGTAATATGGCGGACTGGAACATGAATGAAGAAGAAGCGGTAAGTATTTTTGATACCACGAACAGTACTGAAGTTATGTTACTGCTTTTTTATTTACTAAATGAAAAATTGTTATTAACAAGATGTACAAGAAGTACTCGATTACAAATGATTTTACATAAATAGAAAACATAAACCTGAGACTATTAACAATAATACTATGAGAATTTTTATATTTATTATTCAGAAAATGAATTATTTAACACATATATAAAATATTAATATTATCATAATTTTCAACTATGTGTTATTAATTATTTTATTTAATTATTTATCTACGTATCTGTTTATTTATTTAAATATTTATTATATACGCAATTAAAAGTATACATAGATTCAACCCTCACCTACGACTATCAGATGAAAACTGAATATTTATTTAAGAATGTTTGATTTATGCAAGATTCACAATTTTGTGTTTACAGCTTTTTTGTTCTGCAAAGTGTTCTTCTTTACGAAAATGCGATTTTGTAAAATTGCATTTTTCTACAACGTATTGTTATATTTTTTTCTAGACTACCTTTAAACAAAAGGCGGAGCAGATACGACAAAAAGCGGAGCATATTTACAATAAATTTAAGGTAAATATTATAGTTACATACTTTCGTAACATACGTATTAAACTGAAACTCACAAAAAAATGGAACACGATGTTTTTGTCACACTTTCACTGTTAGTGATTGGTCTTTTTTTGTTAAAGTTACATGACGTTCATTGATTTTGCAGGCTATGTTCACCGTACCAGAAGGTCAGTCATTTTGGAAATCATTTTCCGATCAAGTGAATCACTTTAAAGAGTTGACGAAGGACATGCCTGAAGAAGAAATGTTTTCTCTTATGACAGATCCAGCGAATCCAGGTGAATACACATATTATATTTTAACAGCTCAACTATTATGAGATTTTTAGATGTTATTTATTTTTGTGATATGGAATTTCTAATAAATAGGAGAAATTATGCCAGTTAAGATAAAGCTATTTAATGAATTTAATTTACAGACGCGTCTCCTTCTCTACAAAACTTCGGGGATGACAATACCAACCAAGTGGAAGAAAAGGAAACAACTAATGTTGATGCAACTGCAGCGGTACCAGCTAGAAGCCCTTCACCTAAAGAAATTAAGTAACACATGTCAACTCTTCTACGTAAGGTTTTAATTTCTTACTTTCCTTTTTCACAATTACTGCATTGTATAGGACAGCAGTTTATTGAGAGGTGTAATGAGAATGAATTGAAATGTTTATTTTCAGTTAATAATATTTCTGTTACTTTCAAGTTAACGAATGGAAAACTATCTAAAGTGTCTTAAACATTCATATGTTAAAGTGCTTTTAACATACGCTGACAAAAGATTTAATACGATAACAAATTTATAAAATGTAAATTGGGAAAAGTATATCGAAAACATAAAGTATCACTTATAGATACAATTTAAAATTTATTTTAGTTTTTCACGATCGTAAAATGCCTTTGGATAAAAATAATGCCAAAGAAGTCTGTGCACTTCATGAGAACATTTTCAATACGTAGCAATAATAAATTTTGTAAGATTTTAATTTTTCTTTTGACTTTTACATACAAAAAAAAATGACAAAGTGTACATATGTAAGCGAAAGAACCTACAACCGAATTGTAAAAGTAATACTTTATCCTTTGAATAAGAATGAAAGTCTCAATAGCCTTAGTTTTCAGAAACTATGAGATGCGGATTATGTTTGGTTCGATACGTTATCCTTCGTACTTTCGTTGAAAGTCCGATCCCTATCTTCGCAAATAGTTTACCAATATTCGTTGATCAAATTTGATTTCAAGAGTTGTAATTATAATCATTACCATTTATGTTATTTTGATTGTAATAAAAGTATTTCAAACATTTCTTTTTCTTCATGTTTTAGCATTTGCAATTTTCAGTCTTTTTTTTTATTGTTTTCAATTAACTGTTTCGAATATTCAGTTAAGAATATTAGGTTTCCAATTCTAGTGTTTTTTTGATATAATTACAATCTTTTTTATTAGATATGTACATTATCGTACTTGATCTGGAAGTCGATGGAAGAATGGAAAATTAATTATTTTGGTAACAAAACAATATTTTTATATTATATCTTAAGCTTTTATTTGATTTTACAAAAGATTAGTTCAAGAAAATATATTTCATCGTCGATAAGGGTTAATTTTGTGTAACTTCTCTTAAGGGATCATTCTGGTTTGAGACTTTCAAAAAATCGATTTTTTTTTACATTTTTATAGAGTATAATTATGTATCTAAAAGTGATGTGTAAATATTTCAGAACCATCGGAACGTTCTAACTATGTTGTTCCGTGACCTTTACCCGCCTTTTGTCTAATCCGCTCTCCCTGCCTCTTTATTTAAACTTATAAAGATCCTCCTGCTCTTGTCGAAGATGTCCCAGACGTTTTGAAACCAATTTATGAAGATTTAACAAAAACGGAGTTGCTCCAAAGGTATTTAGGCGGGCATACACAAAATGACAACGAAAGTTTTAACAAATGCGTTTGGAGTGAGACACCTAAACACATATTTAAGGGGGGAAACCACATTAGGAGGTTCAAAAAATCGATATTTTTTTATTACATAAATCGTTAGCTTAACCATCCAAGAATACGCTGTTAAAATTTCAAAGCGAAATTCGCATTCGTTTAGATTTTATGAGCATAAAACCGAGCATTCATCGGGTACAGGGTATGTATCCGCCCTACCTGCTGTACGCTCGAGCGTACGGCAGGTAGGGCGGATCACTACCTCAGGTAGTCGCTTTATTTACCTATTATGTGATCTTTATTAACCTATATGTGATAATGAAGATCAAAATGCTAGTGCGAAAAAACTCGACAGTTCTACGAGTCAAAATGTAATTGTCAGTCCATTGCATCTTTATCGGGTTTTGCCCGTGAGCCGACAGAATCGACGTAATTCATTGGAGTCGAAGGAAGGTTGGAAAGCTCGAAAAGCACTCCTACAAGCGCAAAACGAAGCCTATGAGGAAGAAGAAGGGTTAATACACGGTGCTGGAATCGCTGATTAATCGGTGAGCACTTTATATTTTGTTAACTTCCTTAACCCTTTCAGGGGCACATTTTTCCTTAACACTTATTATAAAAATAAGAGTGACTACTAGGGTTTTTGGAGTCGCTGATTACGAATCCGAAGTCAGATTTTCAAAATTCAAATTTTTAGTTTTTAGCAAATTTAAGATTTTTTTTGTTGAAAAAACAGCAACGAAAAATTTTGAAAAAAAAATATGTTATAAAACTATATATGGAGAATAAGTAAAAAAATTTTCAGAGATGTAGCCATATGCGTTACCGAGAAACTGATTTTTCAGTGAAAAAACAGCATTTTTTCATGTTAATTGTTTATAACAAGTATTTAAATAAATTAATTATTGCAATTTTACCCCAAAATTTCATAAATTAGGTACTCAAGAGTCTAAAAAATACTGTTGTACCTATAGATAGGGCAAAAGGTGTCAAAAATATTTAAAAAACGAGTAAAAAATAGGTAGGACATATATGTCCCACTGTCCCTGAAAGGGTTAAATTTTTAGTTTTCGAGAAGTTTTTTTTCAAACGCGTTTTTTTCAAAATGACTTTTTTCACATTTGCAGGAAATCTAATTCCAAAAGTAATGAATCGATCATTATGACAATTTACAGTATGATTCTTTATGAAATTACGAAATATATGAACCAACTTGTGAAATGATATCATGATTTTAAGGGTGTTTTTTTTATAAATAGTGAAAAAAATGGTGAAAATTGAAGTAAATTTTTCAAACACCTGTAAAATTTTTAATTTTCATTATTTTCGCCTGCATTGCGGTTCATATCCTTAGGAAATAAGTTATTAATGTAAAATAAAAACCTCCTTTGATTTCAGATGAACATTGGAATGGCTACAAGTCCCGCAATTGGAGAACACTAGATACGAGCTTCAGCGAACACCAATGAGTAACGTTGTTATTTTTGGCTAAAATTATCCAAAAAAATTCACAAACGTCGTTGGAAATATAAATAAAATGATGTCAAAATTTGATTGAATTCTAATTAATTCTTCGCACCAAAAAAAAAATCCTAAAAAATCAGTGAAAATGAGCCTCCTAATGTGGTTTCCCCCATTAATGGTAAAAAAATAGTTAAAATTGCGTGCAAAATAGCAGCCTTCGTTATCAATGAAGGATTTGATCCAGTATTGAAGATAATGGATGTCATGGGAATCAAACACGGCTCGACCGCCGTCAATTTCACCAGGAGCCGCGACCACGGGCAAGTGCGCTTAGCTAACCGCGGTAGCTCTGAATCTTTTAAAGGGGCCAAAACAGCGGAAGATGGCGAGAGTGAAGGAAAATAAAAATTTTAAAGAGGCAGGAGGCATTTTGTACGATGCAGGCATCGCTGTTTAAGTTAAGGTAAGACTTTTTCATAATTTTTCATTTAAAAAATCTTTAAACGCGTTTTTCTCAAAACAACGTTTTTTTCGGTGGGCGGCACTGATTTCTCTGGAACCACTGAACCGATCCTTATGAAAATTTAACCACATATTCCACACATTGATAGCTGTTGTGTATACTCTAATTGTATTAAAATTTTAATTTTTACTAGTTTCTTTGGCCAAAAACAGTGAAAAAGAACTCGTTTTTTGTGCTTTCTTTTTTAAATCTCCGCTATTTTGTTATTTATCAACAGATATTTATAATTTCTATGGTTTTACAACAATATGAACAAATTTTTATTTACTTATTTATTTTTTTATTTCGTGAAAGCTTGAGGGGCGAAATCCCCCTTGGTATTGATACTGCATATATGTTTAATCAAACATTTCCTTTTGTAATAACTACGAATGTCCGTGACGTCTGAGAGTTCAAACAACTGCTTCAGAAGATAATCTAGAGGTTTGCGAAAACTTACTTTTCAAACCCTTTTCTGAATTATCTCAAGATACCTGAGTGGAGGGCTGTAGATATCCCACCCTATCCAATTATGCTGTAAAACAAAGCAGATTCAACTAACGCTTTTTACATACTAATAACCTGTTTTACATTTAACACATCTCTAAGTTGTTTCCGCATAAAAGAAAAGTGTCTGATTTTATTAGCCGCCGTGATCGCGAGCATGAGTATTATGGTGATTTCTATATATTTGAAATCTTTTTCCATCTGGACACGAACACTCGGTTTGCTATGCTGCAGCTCATGAAATTCGTTTTTGCATCATCCTTGCTTTCTGACATGGAAAGGGCACGATCCTGGTCTTGTTAATATCAAGTGTAAGGAAATTTCTTTGAAAGCAGCAAATTATAATTTTTCTCTTTTTTAATATCTTCTTGTATAATTCCCGGTTCATAGACTGCATCGCCGAGTATTTATTATTGAGGTTTTATTATTCGTTAGGGGATTCTTAGCCGACCTTTGACACCTTGGAAATCACAAGCCTCCAACAATTTTATAATCCAGTAATTATCACTAGAACTACCGACAGTTGAGACGTAGCTATTTCAACTTAAAAAAAAAATTACTTTTATTTTAAATGTATGAAACAAAATTAAAGTTCATTATAATAATCCTTTAGCTATCTTTCCAAAAGTCATTACATCATTGCGAAAAAAAATGTAACATGAAGTAGGAATAACAAAATAAAATTGTCTAACCAGTCAAAATGACTGGTGTGGTAGTTCTAGTGTTATACATATAATGGAGAATGATACAATTAATGGAAAAATTGGTAGAAACAAATTTGTTACACTATTCTTTGGGAATAGATTAATTTTATTTTTTTTTTAAAGATCACTTGTGTGCTTGGACCATTTCTAAAATTTTCTATCTTGTTTCTGTTGCCCAGCAGACAGAAAAACTTGGCTTTGGCCCCTATTTTGCAAATAAAACATTTATAACAGATTCGTACAATTTAATTTATAACTAATTAATATTGATGCCTAATTTATACGTAATTAATAGATATAACCGGTATAAAATTAGAAAAATTTAATTCAGAATAAATCATTCCGTTTTCATTATTTTTATTATTATTATTACTATGATTATTATTATTTTTAATGACAAGTATATTTGAAAAACAAAATCAATCCACCAAGTAATTGAAAAATAGAATTTCATTACATATAAAATATAGCAAATAATGACTGTTGGATATATACAGTTGCATTTCATCTCGGGTAGATCTAATGGAATTTACTTTTTGGGAAGAATAACGATGGAAAAGCAGAATCCAATCTTGAGACAATAAATAGAGGTCCTCATACTTAGATCCCATTTCCTATTATTGCCATGTCAACTAATCATCGAGATTCTTTCGCCCTAACGTGTTACTGAATCCATGTATTCTCATATAGAGGGGACTTTATGATAGAAAGACGAATTGTAGAAGAGAAAGCATAAAGATTAACATAGGGCTGTGTAAGCAAAATACTATAATTTTTCAATAAAAACAATTATCATTAACTTTTAATACTGGATGTGGAAATTTTTATCTATTGTTTATTTTGAACGTAGCTTCTTTAATTTTTGATATTTTTCATATTTCATTTTATTTTTAATTTTGAAACTCTTTTTTTATAATGATGTTGATTCTTTGACGGATGACAACAAACTGACTCTTTTTCTACATTCTTCTTTTATATTTTTTTATAAAAACCTTCCTTTTGTTCTCCATTGCCAAGGTGACCAATTCCTATTCGATTTGTTACTTTTTTTGATTTACACTGTTGATTGTTATCTTACAATCTGATTGTTATCTTTTTTTGATTTACACTGCTCAAAACAATTATTGCATAGAAAAATTTTGCTCAGAAATGAGCAAACTTTGACAGACGATAATTTTACGAAAAATCAGCGCAGGATCGTAATCCTTTTTTAAAATTAAAGCTTGAAGTCTCTAACCCTCCGTAGACACACATGGGTCTGTGGAGTCCAACCGTTTCTAGAAACCGATATATTTCAATGGTAAGTCGATGTATTGGGTTCTTTAAAAATTAATTTTTATCCATAACCCATGCTCTCTTCTATAGATATCCTTACATGCCCTCTTTCTATAGATCTCAAACTACTCTCCTGAATTTTTTTAGATTTTTTAAACGAGTCTAAGAATGGTGAAAAAACGTTAGAAATCCATGGATCCATGAGTGTCTAGGGAGGTGCGCAAATTATAGTGTGTCTGCGGAGGGTCAAAACGCCGTTTTCCGATTTTAAATTAAACGGACGCCCACCTCAGTAACCTCCTAAGAGTGAGGGCATGTTTGTCGTATTGAAAATGGTAAAGTTTGCCGAAACGCACGGACTTTGCAAATTTTTTTCCGAGGATACCATTTGCAGCAACATGTAGTAGGAATCTTTCCCTTTGATATAAAAAAAAATCAGCTAGCTGCGATTTTTTAACGCAAAGTAACAGCACTTTAAATAACCCTTGCACTTTTGTCACGTACCGCTGGCATTTGCGTTACCCGACGTGCACCACGGGGAGGTTGCCGGTCGGATTTTGCACATCGTGTGTGTGTGTGCGTGCGCGCGCGCGCGCCAATCTTCAAGATCTGTCCCAGGCTCTAGTGCAAATCTGGCATAGCATACCCCAGGACGAAATTCGGGCCTGCATTACCATGCGAGCCAGGCTGCAAGCGGTCATTCAACAACGCGGAGGAAACCCACACTACTAAAATTTACACACACACCGCTCGCTCGCTCACTCAAACACACACACACACACACACACGATGTGCAAAATTCAACCGGCAACCTCCCCGTGGTACACGTCGGGTAACGCAAAAGATTATGACCCTACGATGATTTTTCGTAAAATTATAGTCTGTCAAAGTTTGCCCATTTCTGACCACAATTTTTCTATGCTATAATTGTTTTGAGCAGTGTATTATAACAATTTCTCCCACATATAGTTAAAATAGGTTTTCTTAATTAAATAATACCTGTACAAACGCATAATTGCTCTACTAAGCACCTGCCGTTTTTAGATTTCAAAAGTATATTTAATTAGTCCTCGAAAATAATTCTAAATAAAAAATTCTAAAAGTTGTCTTTTGACACGTTTGGCAGAAATAGCGTTAACTTACTTTCTTTTAGAGAAAATTCGGAATAAATACATATTTTTAAAATACCAAACGAAAAACCTAATAAATACGTAGTGTTGACGACGGTTCAGTTGTATGCATCTCGATAGGATTTTTGTTATAAGTTTTAACAAAAATCCTATCGAGATGCATACAACTAAACTTATAAGTTTTAAGTAAAGACCTCAAAATGTAGGATTTAATCAAAAACACACGAAGTGCATATGGATTTTTGAATGTAGAAAAACCTTTCAAAATTTCATGAAAGTTGAAACCAGACCAATGTGAGGCTGCTCTCATTATATGATTGATTGTGGTCTTTTGGGTATCTTATTAAAACTTTTCGATTTGTTAAACATTGCACTTGATGAATAGATTCCATGTACTGGATGGGTAAGATAGGTTCCTTTGATCATGAAATGTAATTAACAAACCTCTGTCACGTATTATATGTGTATTCTACATGAAATCAATAGAACCATTAATAGTTCTATATTTCTTGAAACTCAGATCTATACTTATGTAAACAATAAATTGTACAAGACTCTGATTTTAAATTCTCATTTATTAGATATCGCATTTTAATAAATTTTCATCTTAATATTTTGAGCAAAATTATTCTGCAAAAGTAAAATACTGTGATGGTACCATATACTAACAGTACTTTTTATAGAAAAACTAGATACTGAAATCTAGATATGTAAAAAATTTTCTTTAAATAACTAACATTTATTTTATACATTATGAAATTTAATTTTCATTAAAATATAATTGAAATCATATGTAAGTTATAACAATCTTAATTCATATCATTTTATGTCTTTTTTTGTCATGACTTTTTTAAACTGAGTTTATATTTTCTTTTCCTTTCTAAAACTTCTTGTCCTGCAAGTTTCAGGTCATAATACATTTTATTACTACTTCAATAATAATACCAACAAGTAATAATAAATACCAAGTGGAAATTTGGACCCTTTTCTCAGGCACCAATCGTAAGATAACATCCAAAAGGGATTTTACCCCTCAGCAATCTTTAGGGACGACGGTGGGACGAAAGGATTCTATTTAATGAGGAGATGCACCTTGAACGTATCTTCGTCCTTTTATTTCTTCCTGTACCCTCCTTCCAGCGTGTATTCGTACAAAACGCGAAAGGATCCCTTACACACAAGACAAATTTTCCATCTTATCCTTCCTCATTTACTTCTTTGCCGTTGTTTGATTCCCTTTTCTAACATTTTTTCCTTTTTCCCCGATTGGATTTGTCCGGAATTGGATTTCAACTTTCAAGGAATCAACATCAGTGCATTAGAGCCCTTTAAAGAGCTTTGCAACGTTATTTTCAAATATTGCAGCAAAAATGCTTTCCAATATTTGAAAATTTTAGAAAATTTGAAACTTATTTCATTAATATTTTATAAATGCTACCACAATGTTGCAATGTCCTAGCGTATAGATATTTGTGACTAGGAGATTTTCTAAAAATTTACAAAATTTGTTATTTAATTAAAAAAATTAAATCTAATTTGAAATTAATGTATTTTAGAATTTTTAATTTCAATCCAGAGGGCCTCAACTAGTGACTCTTACCATTATTACTAGTGCAGATAATGGCGTGCAGCAATCAACGAGTACTTTGTATATGTGAATAGTTTCTATGTGCAAAAATCCTCTCAGTGGTGATTTGGTACAATTGACTTTCCTTACAAGCACGCTATTCCTCTTATTGACTCTTCGAAAAGACTGTATCTCCAATAGACGGAAGAAGGATAGCTGGATAGGAAAGCAGCGAGGCTGCAAGGAGTATCGACTGCAATGTAATTTAGAAGTCGGATCATCTCCTTGTTTCAATATGCATCTACTCCCTTATTTGGAGCGTCCCGACAGTTCCTGTGATCAAGATAAACAAGAAACTTGAAACTTTTACACTTGACTTCTAAACCTTTTGACGAGTTGGGACCGGTAATGCTCGAACCTTTTGACAGAATAAACCACGCCCACAAGCCGCGGTCATTTGCTACCAGGGCAGTGAATATTCGCCTCAAGCTCGCGTGCAGTGCACACTCTCCTTGATATTTTTTCACCATTTTTCGTATATAGTAGGGCCTCGTTATATATAACAATCTTTCTTGTAAGATATATTTTTACGTGTACTATTTACAAAAATGTATAATATTTATAATGGTTATTAACTTCGCTACATTATGTATACGCATTTTTATGAAAGATTTGAGGGGTTGTCAAATTCAATGGCGCGCCTTATAAGTTGGTCGATGTATGTAATTGATTGACAAACTGTTGGGGTGGAAGCTAAAAAGATTGTTATCGGGAGGTAATTTTAGGCCTCACGGACAGGGATTGTTATAAAGTGAAATTGTTAGAGGTAAATCTTACTCTATTTAAGAAAATAAATTAGAATTGTACAGACGAAAGGAAAGCAAAGAGCAATTCTTATTATAGCGAGACAAATTTGTCGAATCATACCATTGTGTGTATGTATGTATGAGGTACACATACGAGACAGTTGTTTATTTTGCTGAATGTGAATAAAAGTTATATATAATAAGTCGAGAAGTCGTGCAGGTAGTCGTCAGTAATGCTAGGGTAAAATTGTGAAAAGATTGAATGGTTTGATGGGGAGGTAGAGGGTACAAGAGATTGTTATACCTAAACAAATCAGAATTGTTTGCAGTGGCATCGTTTTACGCATGAGGCCGCGGGTTCTTTATTCTTTTCTCAATTCAAGTTGATGCCACTTGAGCGAGTTGGAGTGTAAGCGAATGCAGAGGGAGTTGGGGCCGGTCGGTCGTCGGTCACCCTCTAAGCTTTGATCTGTACCGGCCTCCGGAACTACCTCCATTTCACCCACTTCGGCATTCTAGAGCCTAGCTGGGTGCTCTTCATCATCATCTGAAAGAATGACGCTCGCCGTGATGTTTTTAATTCTGCCCATTCCATTCTACTAGCGTCGAGTACCCTGTAGAACGACACGGATTCGTCGCCTGACACGGAATTGTGATGTTTTTGTTGTTTATCAAAACCTCGTTATTTATATGTCAAGCGCCATTATTCTTCGACGCGATCGGCTCGATTCACTCGCGCACTTCTTTCCATATGACATTTCGTGATTTGCGATAATTGAGAATGGCAATCATACACGTAACGTTATTTTCCTCATTCTCTATTTCAACGGCACACAGCTATGCTTGCCCACGCTTTTTAATTAACTCCCACGCACCTATAAAACTACCGCGTTTCTTCATAATTGTAAAATCATGTGAGATTTTCATTTTTTCATTCTCCATCGCGATAATATCGGGCATTAGGTTTTTCAATCAAATGTTAAATAAAGAACCTTTTGCAAGTGAAAATTCTTTTAAATTAAAACCAAGTTTATGTTAGTGCGTTATGTAATATGCGTTAATGCATTACATAATGATGTAATATCAGTCACAAAACCTGAGCTATAATTTTGTTTGTAACGGATGTGCAACGGAACTGCGTAACGCAAGGGGAGAGGAAAGGGAAACAGCGCATGCGCAAAGAGTCAAGAGGGGGGTCTGTGAGAATCACAATAAGGAGCCATTACGTGCAACGTCTCGCGTGAAGAAGATGCAATTAACGATTTATAATATTAAATGGTATTATTAATAAAATTATAGAATTAATAAAAAAATAGTCATTTGTAAATTCCATCAAATACCATAAACGTGCAAATTGAATAAACAACACATTATTTAATAATATAAAATTGGTTTTTGGAAATTTATGAATTAATATACTTTAATATAGTTATTTCTCAGGTAACAAAGGATCAATCTTGTTAGCAATTTGCAATAACAAAATTATCTCGTCAATATATAATCTTAGTATTAGTTAAGAACTATTTTAATCAGCAGACACTATTATTTTATTCAGTCAAATCGTAGTACGGGTTGGATAGCTTTTCATACTCATATCCCTTGCTATTATCTAATATTGTACTGTGATAAATTACGTTAAATTATATTAAATATGTTAACCTTTTGCACGCCAGTGTCCCCTCACTGAACCTGCAAGGGGTAACGTATCTTAGGCTCGCTTGTAATAATTTGAAGAAGAGTTTTACTCCCACTATTTTCATGATTGAATCAACTAGAAGTTACATAATTAGTGCCTTCATTTTTTCGGTATAGGTTACACTTTTATTGGCACCCTTGCATCACTGACATTGTTCGTCCCCTGGCATACATTTTCTACAGGGTACTTGAGACCTGCAAGGGGTAACGTATCTTAGGCTCGCTTGTAATAATTTGAAGAAGAGTTTCAGGAGTGCATCTGTTACATGTTATGTAAAACTATTGAGCAAATATGTAAAGCGATACTTGCAAAGTAACCAGCGATCTGGATCCAGTCTTGTAATATCAAGAGCGAGCAATTTCGAAAGAGTAGTGAAGGTGGTTCAAAAACGGATCCCAAAGGGTCTAGATACAAGCTACTTGCTAAGGTTTAAGACTATGAGAAAGAGTGGTTAAGGTGGTCCTTTCAAAAATGACAACTATTCAGATTGTCACATAATTTTGAAAACTTAAAATTTACATCTTAATACACATTTCTGTTAAATATGGGTTCAGTTTACCGTTTAATTAACTAGATATAACGACTCAAAGTTTGTGATTTTGCGTGTCATTTAACACGGGGCTTATGGCAGTCAGCGGAAGAAACGAGATTCTTTTGACTGTAAAATAGTTTCTACAGTACAGATTAAAACCAGAAATTAATGGAAAGTAGATTAATACCTGTAGATTAACATATTTCAAGTTTAGAAGACTCGTCCGTTTAGTACCAGAGCAATATGCGTTAGAAAATGAAGTCGATTACGATATTTTTTCGTACAAACATGTGTCTCGGGAACGCGGCAACGTCGCGTATAAACATGGTCGTCGCGCGGTATTTTGAAAAAAAAACGGGTGCTTCAAATGTAACAAATAAACACATTTTTCTCTTCAATTATATTTTTCAGGAGTAAATCCATTTGACATTTTTGGCACCTCATATTCTTACTAAGTATTTGTAGGTTTACTATACGATTCCCGTCACACGAGAATTTTTCCTCGATCGAATTGAGGTTATGCCATTTCGTTTTCTATGACGTACGTAAACACGCGAAAATAAAGGAATACTCTATCTATCTCACTCGTAATCGTTTCGTTACCTAACCTGATGGACTTCAAAATACGACGTTGCCGTGTACTTGCTTTCACAACTACTACGTTGTATAAAATAATATTTGAAAAACTAATTACATCAATTACTACTTTTCTTTTCTTACAAATCGATATAAAATAATAATCTAAAAAATTTTACTATAGAAAATATGTCGTTAATAATTCTTTCTTTACTTGAGTTTTATTTTGACTAATACAGTTGGTAAAGGACTACCTTAACAAATGACATCGGGCCCTAACCCATTATTATAAGAAAAGTGCAAATATAATTATAATTTTATTCAATGAAATGTTACCTCAAATTATGTATGTTAGGTATAATGTAGCAAATAATGTTTTTACGTACCGGATTAACTATTTAATTGAATAACTTGAAATCCTCCGTTATGTATTATTAATACTTTAGTGAACTCTAATCTTATTCTAACTGAAATTCTTATACATAAAATGCAGAAACACGTATTTGTCGACTCTCTTCCTAGGGAATTTTGGCACCTGCAACATTTGAACGGTACACGTACAATTCGAATGAATGTACGAGTCGGAAAACACAGATTGTTCAGCATAATTACAAAATTAATTAATCGAAACTTTGAAAAGGAGTGTTATCAGAGCGCACTGGGAAATAACTTAAAAGACTACAATTAGATGGCACATCCTGTAACCACGTTCTCCATATTCATGGTAGATCACCGCGCGTTTAGTCAAGGGACCCTACTGGATTGATCAAAGCATCGTCTACGATGCCGAAGTCCTTACAACCCCTCGGAAAACTTCGTTCTTTACTACTCGAACAACTCCAACTCGAACTGAAACTCAACTGTACTTTTCAAATAATGACCCTGTCATATTGTATACCTTTGCATTTTTGCATTAACAACTCCTCTCTTTCTTTAATGTTTCAAGATTGTAAGAAGGGATGGTGGTATAAAGGGAGACAAAGCAGAATCGCAGAAAAAAAGAGAATCAGAGACGAGGAAACAACAACCAGTCGTTCCACGGGTTTATTAAAACTTCCGCCTTCGTAGTTAGAGTGCGCACTGAAGCTGACACGTGATATTTCTCACGGCGAATGAGACATTGTAACGTTCATAATGTTGCGGGAATAAATACTTTTTTGTGCACGGTGCGGTATTATCTCTTGAAACAGTAATTATAAAACATGTTGCAAGTGACAAAGGTATCGAAGCTTCTTTTGCACAACTCTTCGAAATAGTATAAGTCTTATTTAATGATACACTGGTTTCCCTCTGCTTTACTGGCATCTCGCAAAATCTTTGGCCTGACGTATTGAGAGTGAATGGAGAGAGAGAAAGAGAGAGAGAGGAGTGGTTAACACGTTGACTGCCATGTCGATCACCGGTGACCGACACTAAACTTTCCGTTCAGGCCGTGCTGGTTATGACAAATGCAATAGCCTATACCATTACGACCCACGCGGCGCGAATAGGCAGTCACGTAAATTGTTCGAGGTAGTCAACGTGTTAATCTTTGTTGCCACATTTTGGTTCGAACCCAAAATTCCAAATCTTATTTCAGTGTCGTTTTTTTTACTTATTAAAAGATAAAAAGTTTTCTATAAATCCATCATTGAAATTATAAATACAATTGCTCTTCGCAGTGTTGACTCAGTAACGTTTGGACTTAAAGTATAGGTTATGTATACATACTACCTCCAGCTAACGTTCCTGGCTACGGTACTCGGCAAATAATTATTGATTAAGTTCACGAAGCTGCTAACACTTGTCTTGAAATGAAATTAAAGATATTTTTCAGCCAGAAATGTTGAGACGATACAGCACCATTTAATTCCGCCTTGAAAAGGTTGGCTGGTCTGAAGGTCTGCAGGCAGGGAATAGTCAAAGCTTCTGAATATATACTTAGCTCTGTCCTTGTGGACTCGTCCGTATCTCCTGGCTGAGCTAGTGTAAACATGGATTTGAAAGTTTAAGTTGCTTCTTTCGCAAAGAGCAGGACTTTTCCTATCCGTCTTTCTGCGCTTGTCTCTCTGTTGGTCTGGATGGTTGGCTGCGATACAAATTTGCTCTTCCCATTCGCGATGTCAAGAGATTACTACTACCAGGCCTGTAAAGTCACAGCAGCCATCACGCAGATTGAAACGACCCTCTTTACCTCTTTTACCTCTAAAGTGTAAAGGCATCCATCCTTTAGGGTGTATGTTCGTAATCAATCTTCCTCCTTTTATTCTAATTTATTCTATTTTCGAGCACTTACGTTATTTGAATATACCAGAGAGAGCCTATTGAAGTCGCCAATGTCTGTCGGTACGTCAACGTGAGTTCCTAGCGTCATTTTTGGGAACAACGTACATAATCTTTTTTTTAATTTTATATAACACTCATTATCGATAAATATATATTCTTTCTTCGAATTATTTTGGAATATCCCTTCTTTGCCCGTAGGTATTAAATGAATATGTAATTTCTTCGGTCTTTCGGTCTTAAAATTGTTTTATTGATAAATTTGTTGTGTTGACGTTTCGACAACGAATACGTTGTCATCTTCAGAACTATATATAACATAAATTAATATTATTAAGTATTACATAATTTATATAATTATTTTTCTAACACTTATAATATTATTAATATTTACCACTGATTCTATTTATATTTTTAATTTCATATTATAATTTCTTAGATTTAAATTAGTTTAATGATTCGAAAGTAAGATATTAAAGGTGTTTTCGACTACATCATTAAATTCGTAATGTCTGTTATGTTTGAAGCTTATCAGTCTTGAAGTAAATTTAAAGTCGTTGTGTATAACTCTGATTGAATTCTTTCTTCGGTCTTTCGGTTCGAACAATTAACCTTTTTAGTTAAATGTAGAAATAATAACATACTTCCTGCATTTAAATTTCAAAACTAACAAAGTTTTCGAAGGTTAGTTTAAAAAATCGTTTGAAAAACATGATTTCAATTATAAAATATAATTTGTAAGAGCGATTCTGACAGTAAATTTAAAAAAATTGCTAATTGAATTTGCCAATTTTTGGAAAACCCTCTAGAAACTCATTTTATTGTTTTAGATTAAAATTTTTAATCATAAATATTATACTACAAGAAGTAGTGTTGCGTTTTAAGATAGCAGGGAACCCAATTTCTTTCCTTTTTTTTTAAGGACCTGAGTAGCTCTGTATTCCCAGAGATGGGAATCCCATCGAGTCAAGAGGCGAAAAAACAAAGAAAGAGAAAACATTTCTTCCGTGTGTTTTTAAGGAAAGCTTCAAGCAATTTTTGCTAATTAATTTCTAAAAAAGAACATCATCTTCTTCTGTTATAAATTCGCAGAAATAAAATCAGTGGCAATATGAGAACAAAATTGGTTAAATAAATTGTCACTATATTCAACTAATTTTAACAACGGTGACCGAGACTAAGGCCGAGCCGAATATTCTGTAGGAGGGACGCCCCCTTTTGTATGATTTTATGTGACATGATTTACTTTAGAGTTATACAATTATAATAATTAATTATATAATTTTTTTATTTTTATAAAGATATAATTATTAATATATGTTCACATAAATTTGACGTGGTGTTCAATGTATTAAGTTGATCAAGTTATTTTATATATTCTATTTTGTCTAGATTCTTCAATACTTAAAAAAGAGCCTAATTCATTAGTTAATTGGTAAGAAAATTCTTACAATCAGTGCTTCTGTAAGATTGAGGGACATATTATGCAAACATTGTCAGCACTATTGCACTATTTAGATCTAAAGAATTTAGCAATTTGATCATTTGTTATAACCGACAACTTTACGGGTCGGGAAGTGCTTTCGAAAATGTCTTTCTGTTTCTTGGCATTACCGAGGACGCACTATACATGGAGGTAAAATCTGTTTCCCATGAGTGCGCCAATGCAGAGATCAGAACCCCACAATTCGTCACTCCCTCAGTATTTATCGACTCTAAGCCCTCTTTATAGCGTGCTGATGCGTGCCGGTGTGCGCACGCGCATGTGTGTATGTCAATGTGAGACATGTTGAAAATTGACAGCTTATTTTTGAGTCGATTCTTCTACCCTTTAATTAAAGTTTCTTTCAAGTCACTTAGGTTAGATTTCTTTCACTTTCATTAAATCTTACCTTTCACATACGTCCAATTGAAAAAATACATAATATTGGAGAATTTTTTCTGAAACCGGCAATGTCATAAATAAAGATATGAAAAAATGAAATCATAAACATTTGTTTCACATAAAGTGTAGTAAATAAGCATGCAAGTGCCGCATGTAAGAGTAAACCATGGCCGCGATATTTCCGGTGGACAAGAGCTTCACTACAGAAAAGTGGAGGTCCCCGGTTCAAGTCCAGGTCGCGGGTTATTTTTCCATGTATCAGCTTTCGCTCAAAAAATGCGAGAAAAGGTACAAATCAATTTTATTGGAATTTGAATAACGATATCTATGCAAATTACTGAAGTATCATATAATTTTTTAGTTTCGAGTCTTCTTTCTAAAAATCTATATTCCTCAAGTCCGAAGAAATAAATATTTTTGTTAATTATTTTGTTTTTTATTGCCTATGCTAAATTCTCTATTATTTATAATCAACTGGAAAGGAATATAACTTTTATTTGAAAAGTGGTCATTTGATCGCCATCGGTAGAAATAGGTACACATAAAATTCGGTAAATTGCGTTAAACTTGAAGCATCTCAGATTATTTTAACCGAGCAAAGTCACAAAAAGGTTAACCGCAGTATAATTGCCAGGACTTGACCGTATTTTACCGGAAGGTTTCCCGTAGAAAAATCGATTAGCCGCAGGACAATATTCAGAAATACTTGAGCAGTGAAAGAAGCACACTCAACAAATACTGCGATATTGTCTATTTGGTACAATAAAAAGTATCCGCAATTCAAAGTTTATTCACCGGCGAAGAGAGTTGCGAGCTTAGTGATATCAAAAAACCAAACTAACAACGTGTAACACCCAGATGAATCACAATTATTCTTCATGTTAAAGTTTGACATGCCCCATCGTCGGTTCAACTTCCAACAAAGAGTGAATCCAAATGTTGAACCCCTCGATCCATTGTTTCATCTCTATTGTTCCCAAGAGTGGCGTCAAATCTGAGGCAAATAGATCAAAATAAAATGGGAGACGAATTTATAACGGATATCAAACGGCAATTCGCAAGATTGGCGTTGACAATTTCTTCCTTTGGGATGGCCAAGCTGCGAAGGACCACATATAGAGTAGAGGCACCGGTTTTGGACACTACCATTTGTGGACACTTTGTGCTATATTTTGAGATACTAAAATTATATCCACCGCGCCAATTATACGTAATCAAAAATCCAGAAGCAAAAATATAGAATTGTAATTAAAATGGATTGATTCTCATTAAAAACCATAACGCAGTTGCTTTCGGGCGGATTTGTTCAAAGGAATCATTTGCAAAAGGACAAATCGATAGAGAGGGTACCAGTCATATGGAGAAATCTAGCAGTGTGTAAATCCTGCTGAGGTAGAATTGTTTCCCCTGCGACTGCTAAGGGCACTCGACGCTCGACACTGGGCACTCGACAGCCAAGCTCGCGATACCTTTGCTGCAACGGGCCTTGCACCGGGGAAGACGACGTGTGGCGAAAAGTGGTAAAAGGACTTGCAATTAGGATGACGTCCAGGTTGTTTGAAAGACTTTCTCAGAATTCTTATTCAACCTTTAACCCTTTCGCTACTACGGATGACTGTAGTCACTCGCCACAAGATGTCACCTGATTTCCAGTTCCCAGAAATAACCTCTACCAATTTCAATTGTACAATAGATATCGTTTTAATACAAATATCTTACAATTTTCTATTTATTTTTGCTTTGAAAATTGAAAATTGCAATTTGCTTTTTAATTGCACATCTCGCAAGAATTCTTTCTTCACAGGTACAATAAGAAATATTACACAGTGCTTTATATTGTACGTATGCACTGAAAAAGTCCGGATTATATATATGTATATCCCCTTATGGGAATATTATAAGACGATTGAAGAGGATTTTCCAAAATCATTTGTAAACACGAAAAGCTCATGAAAAGATGTGTGGAACTTTGAAACGCATTATTTGTACGTATATACATAACCAGTATGATCACTTGGGCGTGGTTACATCGGATTTTGTCTAGTCATAAATTCGACAAACGTAAACAGGGTCATGAGATAGCCTGTACCGACATAGTGAGGATTTGGAATGGAATTAGGGTTGCTCGCGATCCCGTAAGTGTATTTCGCTTAATACCCTTTGTAAGGGCAAAGAATTACCAGTATTTGGGAGATAAGCCATAGCCACGACCTTAAGCCGGTTTGTAACATCATAGTGGTAAATCTCCCTAGAACTCAATTCAGTGTCTTTGTGCCGCTTTCGTTTCGGAAGTGGGGCCTATAAAGGGTTGTTCTTTGCATCGTGCCGGTGTCATGCGTTGGCGGTGCAAGCAAACTCAACGGCATTAGTATGATCATTTGTTGTATGGAACATTTTGTCTGTTCGTACGGAAACCTATAGGTCATCAATGGTAATCCTTTCTACGAATGACACGAGAGTTTCTTTTGCGGAGAAGGTACCTTTTCTGTGAGACCTGGTTTCCCAGCGGAGGCCATTTTTTTGTAAAGAGCAATGGAGTCTCAGTGTATGTCATTGATACTGATCTATTCTTCGAAGTTTGCACGACTCTTTCATAATTGTTATAAACAAATGCATATAATATACGATACATATATTTTACCAGGACAAACATGGCGATACCATGTATCCCCGCCACTGTAAACTCTTTCAGGTAACGGATTACGATCCTATAAATAATTTCGATTTCGAGTTTAGAAAAATCATGTCGTATAAATGTAATCGTGTGGCCGATACCCGGTGGCGTGGTCGAACACATTGAAGATTTAACTCCATTTCGGTTGTACAGCTTCGTGTTTGTAGCTTTTTCCATTAGCGTTATTTTACGTGAAACTGCCTTGGGTAGCGGTACCTCCATCATTGGATTTCTCGTTAATTGAGTGGAAAAATGTAATAACTGTTATAGGCTGTACTCAATTTTATCCCGCTATCTTCAATACACATCTTTATAGAGTCGAGTGAAAGGACTTCCCCTTGTTCACTCGCTTGCAAAAATTTCCAGCACGTGCAAATATTTCCCATACGAATTCAACAAACTCAGTTCGTAATCGAACTGTAAGCTTATAACATACTCCTTTTTATTCTTTAATATCTCACAAAATAAGACAGCGAGGAGATTGAATATTTATTTTTCGATTTTTTTTCCCTCTATTTTCACGTACTTCTTTTTATGGTGTCTCATTCATGCGTTTGACGCTATTTCTACCAAAGGTGTCAAAACACGCAAACGGGAGGTGCTTTGTAGAGCAATTAAGCGTCCGTGAAAAATTTGGTATTAATTAAGAAAATTTATTTTCATTATAATTCTACTATTTTTGGTTTTTTTTTAAATTTTTTTTATCACACTTATACGAAAATATGGAAAATCAAAGCCCCGAGTAAATCATATTTGAAACATTTACTCATATCAATGCTTTTAATTTGCATTTGCTCGGGCAATGGTCATTCACTGGCACGCGGTCAATTATTGGACGGTTTACCCTAAACTTCGTAGCAAATAACGTTGATCAATAAATACGGTGAGCGTGGTTATTCATTTCGATAGAAAAAGCCATAAATGGCGACTCTATGCTGACGGTCAGTATTATGTCATGCTTACTTTCACGCGTTTAATAATTGCCATTGTTTGTTGCATTATTTGCAATCGCAAGTTGTGTGACTACTTTTTTTGCGAACGGCAGCGCGGCGTAATTGATTATCTTCGCTTCAGTTGATTTAGTATACCATAATTTGTTAATATAAGCGTGTTCAAATAAATTTCAGGGATGCATCCGTTATATTTACCTGTTATTTACGAATACCGTGTTTCTATCAGTGGGCGCGAAGTACGTGAATTGATAGAAAAATCTAGTGCTTTAAGGGGTTAGGCCACTCTAGGATTCTCCAAAAACTGATCTTTTGTTTGTTTCTTGAAAAAGCACCTTCGTACTTCAAAAAATCACATTTCAAAAGATTGCGGGTGCGAAAAATTTCAAAGCACCCAATTTTCGAATTCAAGCGCGGCCGGAGTCACAACTCAAACAAATTTCAATCGATTCACTTGAAATTTTAACTGTATATTTAAAAATAACATTTGCTAAGGCACTAACTAGCATTTTTTTATTATTTTGCATAGTTATTTCTTTATGAACCATTTTCTCAGAATTTTTTGATGGTACTTTATACTTTTTGTTTTAGAAATGCGCCATTTTGGCAAAAAACAATATATCCAAAAAATATCTGCGTACTTCTATAGCTATTCTTATGTATAATCGAAAAAACTTTGGTGTCTCGTCATAACTAAAAAATTGCAAGAGCTGTTAATGCGGCCGTCGGCCTTCCAAAAATAAAGGCTTCAACACAAAGTGTATGTACCTATTTTTTTTTAACTCTAGAGTGGCCTAACCCCTTAAAATAACATATTTGGCACACTGGGACTTTTGAGACCTTACAAATAAAAATTAGTATTGCGTGAAAACTCTGAAATTCACCAACTCAAAAAAATTCTATAATATTGTTTTAACAAATACTATAATATAAATTATTGTATAAAAAATAGACTATATTTACTATGATAAAAAATATAGTAGGATTTCTTTGCTGCGTCCATTGGTAACGTCTCAGACCCCAGTAGGCCAGCTAAGGGTTAACTCAACTTCTCATTGAGCGTTAACCTTTAAAAGAGTTAAATCACTTGCACCTGAAGGGATCAAATCATTTATGCATCCAACATTCCACCATTTATCATCCGCGACTATAAGAAAAATACTTCCATGGCACTTTGCAGGACTTTTATTGTACGTGTCTCTCTCTCTCTCTCTTGTCTTGGCCGTGCATACTACTGTCTACCCTGTGCAAGGGAATGTTTCAAGGAATCGCAGTACTTCCCTTAGGGCATCCAACAACTGTAGCGTAAAACTTGAACAGACGTTTTTAACTGCATGTTTGGAAAGGCTGTCGCCCCTCGTCATAGTCATGGGGAATTCGTCTGTATCCCACAAGGCCTATGGCATTACGGAATAACGCGGTATATAGCTTTATGGGTTCATGAAACCTTTTACGTATTTTATATACTCCTATGTTGATGCATGTAACATACATGTTACCAATGTACATACACATGTCCATTTCCACTTGTGTTGGTACAATAGACACATGTATTACAGGCGGTATAGATACAGTAGACTTCACCCTAGTAGAGTCGACTAAGCTTAGCTTAACCATTCATATCCTTCGTACCATTCATGCCATTCGTTTAACACTCGAGCAAGGACTTGGATTTCTTTCTTTCGGTAACGATCGAACGAAGGTGAAGATCGAAGGTTCAATGTTACGTAAGAGTATAACTTTGTACAATTTTGTTATGTTTATTTATATTTTTGGAATATTGATTAATTACGTAAGTAGGGATGTGCCTGAAAAATTGGGTACGTCCTTGATCCAGGGAATAGGTGACACTAGAGCTCCAGATTCTCGATTTATTAGTAACGATGATCAGGAAAATAAAAAAGCAAAGAAAAAGCTGACTGCAAAGATGCTTGAATTGGAGTTGATCTAGGCTGGAGCCTCTCAGACCCCAGTAGGGTAGCTAAGGGTTAAGTTCTCATTGAGGATATAGTTACGAGAGTTAAATCAGTTTGTCAAGTGCTCATTTGATATTAAATTCAAATCTATCTTCAGCTTCGAGTCGGCCATTATTTTCGAATTCACTTCAATGAGCTTTATAAGGAGAGTTCCAAATGAAGCTTGTGGAACTCCGTGCGTCCTCCAATTAGAATATTTTACGTACCGTACTTTGAGCTTTTATTATAGAATGTCTATTCTGCAATAATAATTGCTTATATATCAAAATTAAGTCCGGCAAAGTAGGGAAAATCCAAATTGTAACAAATGAAGTTCGGGATGTTGGAAATATAGGCTTGGTATGTAGAGGTTTTATAATTTTAATTAATTTTTTTTTTCTTTAGATTTTAACAACTAACAATTTTTATTTTCCAATTTTATCGCAAAGATGATCCCTAATATTATTAGATATTTTAGTTTTATAAAAAAAATCTGCGCAGTCACGAAATTTTTCCTATTTTTATACAACTAATTTTGAATATGATTTTGCTGTTATCTATCCTCGGCGCATTTTTATTATTTTCGTATTGAATTTCATAAGTAGCTTTTCTGTCTTCTTTTTTTAGTTTTTGAAGCTTTGGGGTGAGTACATATTTTGATATGTTGCAAATTAAATTCGAGAAACATTTCAGACCAATTCGATATGGATTTCCTATGAGGTGTCTGCGCATTTATGTCGTCCTCCACGCGAAGTGAACGTTGAACTCGAACTACCGACTCTCATTTCCCATTTCCCATACCGTGGTACTACATTAGCTTCTTCTTGAGACACATACTAAAATTTCAATTCTCATGATTTTCGGCATTTTGTTTAACCTTTTAAGTAAAATTTCTTAGCTGAAATTTTCAGATTCAAATTTGCACGAGCCACACAGCGTGCCGCAGAGTGGCTCAAATTCAAGAAGCCTCGCGAGAATGGCACCAGCTTCTCCATTTTCTAATATTCGACAATCGTGATTTTTCATTTAATATTTAAATATATGCTCAATACCTTCCTCCAATGTTACTAGCTTTTTATCCACCCAAAAAAATGGAGAAAAAAACGCTTTTTTTAGGCCGTTACAGTGGTCTTACCCCTGAAGCTTCGTTGAAACAATGGACAGGCCTTGTTCCTTAAAAGCGGATTCATTTTGTTTGCCGTGAAGTTCGATTCCAATTGTGCGTCGATAGAGAAGCCGTTTCTGTGTAACGCAGATGGGAACTGAGCACTAAAACAGAGTCTAGTTTGGATATTATCAAGTGCAGGGGAGTGGCAAACCACCCCTAGAATTGGCGAGATTTCAGTCTACTCCAACCTCCAACCCCTATATCTCATCGGGCGTGTCACGCATGTTGTATTGTTGTATTGTCGCTTGCAATCTCGCTAAGCGTTTCACAGCAACACCCTCGTGTTAACCTGTCCACCCACATCACGCATATCACACAGATGTCGTGTGTATGGCTTTCAAGAATATGCTTCTACCCTTTATCATGTAATCCCGCAACTGGTACCACCACTGTCATTTGTTTTTCGTTAAGCGATCGCTTGCTATCATTCGCGCGCTCCTTTTCCTCTTTTTTCCCTCTATTTTTATACATTTTCGTCGGGTCTAAAAGATTTCCTCATTTCTCCGAGGCGTCAAGAGCGAAAATCTGACTTATTGTAATTCTGTGCCTTTTATAGTTAACGCGTTAACTGCCACGTCAAATTTACGTGAATCCCTATTCACGCCGCGTGGGTCGCAAGGGTATACGCTATTGCATTTGTCATAACCGGCGCGGCCTGAACGGAAAGTTTAGTGTCGGTCACCGGTGACCGACATGGCATTGGGGTTTGCTAGGGTTTTGCTCAGGTTTTGCTAGGTTTTTGCCAGGGTTTTCTATAAATCAATTTTCTTTCCGTGTATCTCAACTTTCGATGTATCAATTTTTGAACCTAGAAAATGCGAAGAAAAAAAAAATACAAAATCGCTTTGTCTTGGTGTTACAAGAGTTGCGACGAAAGTAATAATTTCAGTAACTTCTACCGCACACCCTGTAGCGTTATTTTCCATATAATGCGTTCCACCTTCGCCCGACGTTGTCGTGGAAATATTAGAAAAATGAGAATTCGACGTAAGCGGTGGCACGGCAATGCTCGCGAAGTGGAAATGAATAAATATGATTTTTGACTGAGGAAATAATTTGAAACGACACCGCGGGAGTATCTCCAAGTTTCATTATGTTTATGAATGCGCTTTTGTAAGACTCCAGCCGCAATCCGGTGGAATTACTTTAGAAGACAAATTTTATCCTGAGATTTGACGTCAAGAAATGCCAAATGTAGGGTCCAATTTAATTTAATGCGGGCAAACAGAGTTGAAGGGGGTTGAAGGAGATTAAAGGGGAAGTGAACCGAGCAAAGACCGTTGATCGGTATTTAGTGGAGTCTGCGGATGACGTGGACGAGCCGCAAACTCTCACCACTGCTTGGATAAGCCGACACGTTTCTCATTCATTACTGAACCCACATATTTAAATATCACAGTTTTTCTATGGCGCGTTTTAAGGATGTCATCCCCTTTGATCGACTTTTATTAAGGAACATTATTTTTAATGACTAATTCAAGCTTTTGTTTATTCTTTCATAAAAGTCGACGCGAATAATTTTAGATACACGTTAGACAGTTTTGTTTTACCTGGTTTACCAACCAGGTAGGAAAATATCTAAAAGAAAAAACAAAAAATATTGAATTAATTCATTCTTTGATGTCAATTTTGAAATTCCTTTTAATTTGATTTATTGAGGAAGGGTTTTCTTTAATGATTAATCTAAATTAATAAAAGAGGCTACTAGAATGGACATGTACCAATATATTTTAATAAATAGTTCCTATAAATCAGCTGATAATGAAAAATTGCTAATTTTAGTTTGTAAGCTTTAGTTGTAAGCTAGTTAGTAAATATTTAATAGTGCATTAAGCACACCGGATCTATGTACAGGTAGCTAGACTAGCTCTGTAGAATGCGAACAGTCGTGACAGTAGCATGTATTTTTTGTACTCTGGGTAAGTAAATTCTAAATTTTCGTTTTTTCTTTCACAAAAGTCGATATGAGGAATTTTGAATGAATATTAGTCATTTTTTGACAACCTTCTATCGGAAAATCTCTTTTGTACTAATTTTTGCGTTATGGTTTCTTATGGCTGTCCATATATTGCCAATTTTCATATTTACAGAATTGTATATTACCATATTTTAATACCTGGCAAATTACGTGACACCACATATAAAAATAATGAATTATTCAAAATTCAATAAAAACACTTAATTAATGGCGCTACATATTTTTCTTTAGAGTGCAATGCAATTTAATTAAAAAAAGTACAAGTTCCATTACGGTCCCTTATGGCTACCCATGTACTTTAAGGGAGAACACCACTGTGAAATTTTGAAAAAATCGATTTTTTTTTCACTTAAAAAAATCCTATAAACCCTCAAAAATATGATGCAAATTCGTTTATAGCCGAAAAAATTTTTTTAGGTTGGTTTTAAGCATTTTTTTAAGAAGTTTTTATTGAGAAGTTATTGATACCGAAAACTTTAAACGCGATTATCTCAAAATGGTATTTTGGAAATCTGCAAGCAGTAGAACTCAATCAATTTTTGTTGAATCGACTTGAAATTTTAACTGTAGCTTCTTACATAGATTTCAAAGAGAAGTACCTGAGTTTTTTTCGATTTATTGAAAATTTCAAAAGTTATTCAACTTTTTATACGAAAATTTTGTTAAAAAATAAAACTTTTTTTTCAAACTTGTCTCTATTTTTTATTTTAAAAAATTTTTTAATTTCCCCAGGTACTTCCACGCTAAAACTAATATATTTCATGAAAATATTACATTTTTTGTTCCACCAACAAATTTTAGACACTTCTAGTGCTTGCAGTGGAGCAACTTTAGTAAAAATCACTTATATTCAAGTTACTGTCACGCCGCCATTTTGTATTTTTTTTAAATAAAAAAATTGTTTTTTATACCTTAATATCTGTCCAATATAGCCTAAAAGTATTTTTTCCCTTGATCAAACCAATTTCTCAAAAAAAAATACCGAATAAAGCACTTGAAAACGCTACGTCACAGTGGTGTTCTCCCTTAACATCAGAATATTTACAATAATTAAGTTTAGTCTGATACATGTAAAAGTAAATAATGTAGGTACTATTCCTACAAAAAAAAAGAAGAAGAACCTCTCCAGAATCTCTCTGTTCTTCGCAGATAATAGAATTAGGTCATTTGTGAAGTCATTTCAATTATCTATCGGTGTTGCTTTGCACAGCGAGTGCTTCCCTTGCGAGGGATCGAGAACGATACGTGGGGACTCCACACGTAAGGGCGACGAGACATTTCCGAATCTGTTTAATCTCGGTCCGTGGCGCGTGAGTGAAAGCTATCTCCGTGAATGCAAAATCAAACAAAGCGACAAACAAACTCGAGTCAAAGTTGTGTCATAGTATAAAAGTAAAAGCCCTGCCATCCTTTGATGTGTGTCCTCGACACCATCGCGTCACACTCCAAGTGTTTATGAGCTACGTTTCTTCGCTCTTCTGCGATCGTTCTGAATGGAAACAACCCCTCTTCGTCCACTTTCGTTGTATAATTAATCAGTTACCCCTTCAACAACCATCTTCAGCGAGCGAATTCACTGAACTAAAAATCCATTCAAATAGCAAGAATAAATGTAAAAACGTATTTTTCCTTCTGTAAAATATATCATTACACGGCTTCGGTGACAACTAAATATGAGAATTTTCAAGAATTTGCATCACTGCTTTGTGGCTGTACTATAAACATGCATGAGTGGATGTGTACGAGTTCTTTTTACCAACCGGATCGCGTGAATAATTGTGTACAATAATGAGAGCTTATAGCTTTGTCGTATGGAAAACAGACGCTTTCTTATCCGCGATAAACTTTCTATTTTCTTTTTTTTTCCTTCTCCAAAGCCCTCCTCGATATTTATTACCCTCCGGGTGTTATCTATTTTAGTTGGTTCGGCAGCACCATCGATTTTATTCATTCTTCCGCACTCTTCCGAGACCGCGCCGGTAGATCCGCTTTGCGACAAACCACCAACGCATACAAAAGCTGCGGTTAATTGTCGGCAAAAGTTGAACAAACTGGACGTTACGTCCTCCCCCCCGTAACTGACACCGAGAAGGGGCTGACAAATCGGAAGAAATTTTGTGGCGGAGGGTAAACCAACCAGTGAACGATCGAATTGTTGAGTTTACGTACGTTTGGGCCAGGGTATTAAGGTGGTCCTTTCAAAAATGACAACTATTCAGATTGTCACATAACTTTGAAAACTTAAAATTTACATCTTAATACACATTTCTGTTAAATATGGGTTCAGTTTACCGTTTAATTAACTAGATATAATGACTCAAAATTCGTGATTTTGCGTGTCATTTAACACGGGGCTTATGGCAGTCAGCGGAAGAAACGAGATTCTTTTGACTGTAAAATAGTTTCTAGGATACAGATTGAAACCAGAAATTAATGGAGAGTAGATTAATATCTGTAGATTAACATATTTCAAATTTAGAAGACTCGTCCGTTTAGTACCAGAGCAATATGCGTTAGTAAATGAAGTCGACTACGATATTTTTTCGTACAAACATGTGTCTCGGGAACGCGGCAACGTCGCGTATAAACATGGTCGTCACGCGGTATTTTGAAAAAGAACTGGTGATTCAAATGTAACAAATAAACACATTTTTTTCTTCAATTATATTTTTCAGGAGTAAATCCATTTGACATTTTTGGCACCTCATATTCTTGCTAAGTATTTGTAGGTTTACTATACGATTCCCATCACACGAGAATTTTTCCTCGATCGAATTGAGGTTATGCCATTTCGTTTTCTATGACGTACGTAAACACGCGAAAATCAAGGAATACTCTATCTATCTCACTCGTAATCTTTTCGTTACCTAACCTGATGGACTTCAAAATACGACGTTGCCGTGTACTTGCTTTCACAACTATTACGTTGTATAAAATAATATTTGTAAAATTAATTACAGCAATTACTACTTTTCTTTTCTTACAAATCGATATAAAATAATAATCTAAAAATTTTACTATAGAAAATATATCGTTAATAATACTTTCTTTACTTGTGTTTTATTTTGACTAATACAGTTGGTAAAGGACCACCTTAAAATATGGTAATATAAAATGTCGTAAATATTAAAATGTTTTTTAAAATGAGCTTTTTTGACCAGATGAAGAAAAATTTTAAAAATCTTTCACTTTGAAATTTCGTGTGATTTCAAAAATAAAGCTTCCATCACATTTTTAGCACGAAACGCTATTTTTCGTTCGACTACGAATAGGGGTCGAAAGACATACGAATTTATATAAAAATTCATAGAAAAATTGTTGTAAAAAACCAAGTGCGACCATGCATGTATAGAACACAACTCTTTGATTTCAATAAGGATCGGTTATAAAAAGAAAAAATATTCGATACCCCGTCGCGTTTATTTTCAGGTGTATCCGTAGATAGGAATAAAATATATTTGGACAAATCGCAAATATACATAGAAAGTGCGTTTTCTGTTCACGAAATGTATACGGGATAAGAGATTAAGTATGTTTCAAAACACGTTCCGATACAAGCAATATGTGTTCATTGAGAAAATCTGAGCGGACGTCGTCCGCCATTGTGCCTAACTTATTGATACATACCTGCCTCGTTCATGCGGACATCCTGTAAATTTGTGAATGGGAGCTTTGGCCGCTACTTTCGTATGGAATAAAGGGCAACGAAGCAATGGGAATGATGCACTCTTAGCTTAGGGTAAAAAAGCAAACGATCGGTAATGACCATTCTATTCAATCCCGTAATCTTTTTACATGCGTTTTACATAATGCCTTGCGATGCTTAACGAACGGTCCGAGTGACTGCCATTCATTGAAAACAGTTTTTCTGCTTCTCCAAAGCGTAACAACGAGAGTCAAAAATCTTAAGATAGCGCACAATGGTGGGTCGCACATTTAAGACAATTTTATTGATTCTCTCTTTTTTTTCGTTCCCCTGTTTGCGGATATTCAAAGAAATAATTGGCCGGAAAATTATACTTAATTTAAAGGCTGAAACACCGACATTCGGGTTCATTTATGAACACCGCAAAAGCAAAAGTAAAGGTGCACGTTATTTCACACAGAGTGGTTCCAAATAGGTTATGAAAAATAACTGGAACCTTATTTTTGTGTTTGTTGAATTTACGCGTCTCTTTTGTTAACGTTTCATTCCATTGCGATAGTTGATGCCTAATAGGTTTGTTGTTGCTGACTGATGTAGAAGACCGAATTCTTTCATTTACCGAAAGAATTCGCTCATCTTTTGGGCTATTGCACTTTATAATTATCACACAAATGAAAAGAAGAATGTATTAGGGTGTCCCATAAGTTTCTTCCGCGTCACGCTATGTATGACCTCGAGCCGGAAAGGAAGAGACTTATGGGACACCCTAATACATTTGATACGAAACCCTTGGTCCCCCACAAACCCCTTCTTTTCACCATAGAAATGTAAGAAAGGGAAGGGGCAATAAAATGGGAAGAGTGGTCCATATTGTCATCTGCAGCATCTATTTCGCGAGGTATTAGCGTCAATTAAAGCGACCATCTATTCTCATGACCCAACCTGAAAAACCAGGCTTTCCAGCGTTCTATCGTTCCACCGAAGTTCTTGACGGTAAAAGAAGCCGACATCCTGCCAAAGAACTTTAGCTTGCCAAGGATGAAATTCTCGGTGAATAACGTAACAATAACATCGGTGCAACACACCGAGGACTACGACACAATGCAGCCGGTAGCTGAGATTATGACCTATAAATTGGACTATGGTTCGTTTCACTAATTCCTACAATAATCTAATAGATTACGATTATCTGTTTAGTACGCCTCGTTAACGTTTCGTGAATGGATTTTACCGTTTTTAAAATATATTTAGTAGGAGTGGATGGAGCCTTAGAATATGATTCTTCGTGAAATGTGCCATTCGACGTTCAAAATGTGTTATATCATTTCTAAGTGTTAACCTAATATACGATTTGTTATACAACAACAACAACAATAATAATGTATAATATAATAAATAATAATTATTAATACTAACTAATAACGGTACATATTATTAATATCTTTTTTTCTCAAATTTTCACCATTTATCGCTATCCTCCGGCCTCTTACTCCTATGCCCCACAATTGCCCTACGCCCGGTAACGCTGCGTTTGCAGTATCATCAGAATTATGCTTTCCAAGATCAGTGCGATGCTATAGCCCCACCTGCGTGACGCAAGGCCGAGCCTTAGAATCTGAACCCGGGAGTGATTTGGACCAGTAATAAATTGAAAGTACATACATACGCGTGTTTGTCGTCAAACAGAAAGTTTTATCTCTTTGAATCTTTTATTATGCTGAAATTCGAAACAGCGGGGCGGTAGGTTTTTTGTCAAAGGAGAGCGCGTATGAAAAGGTAAGCCGATGGAAGGCACCGAGCAGACTCATGGGCGCAAATTGGATGCCGGAATGTCATACTCGAAATGAAACAGGTACTACATAGATAGGTGGGTAACGCGTGCACACGGTGCAACGACGGTATATGGAAACTTCGTAGTGGAAGTTTGTAGATCACGGAGGAAGTGGTCGAGTGTGAATTCTTGATGGCACTCTAACGAGGAGAGAACTGCAACATCAATGTAGGTATCATTATGTCGCTCTTTCAACTGCAGCTATATAGCGAGTGTAAAGTGTCCCTCCACTGCTCAGTACGAATCCTTGGGTCCCGATCCTCACACAGGGTGCCATCAATTTCTAACGATCATTGAAGCCTTCGTTCTACTTGTTATCATTCATTTATTTGCGTTCCAGATTCTTCAAACGCTACGGAAGACTCGTGGAAATGCGTCATGAGTCGAGCCCGGTATATTATGCACTGGGGTTCATAATAAACAAAATGTCAATGCATCGAAGATATTTTAATAGAAGCGAGGCCAAAAGATTTGAGATCTCGACGAGTGTGCAATGTTCGAATATTCTTTTATCCGAATGGAAACCATGAAAAACTCGTTCGTAATGAGACCAGGGTGAAAAATGTATCACGAAAAAAGTCTTTATGTATTTCATTAAATATACTTTTTAAATGCATTTTATTTCCGTGGGGGTACCCTTATAATTTCCGAAGAGAAAAGCTAGGTCGATTTTTGAGTAATTCCAAATATTTCAATTTCGAATTTTTTTGACACGGATCGTAGTAAGATTACACGTACGTAGGGCCATTCCAGAGCAGGTGTATAGAAAAGAGGCGGTCGAGCATTTACTAATTTTGTGTTGGCTTCCCGGCTGCGTTGCTTTTGTCAAGAAGGGCTGAAAACTCGACCCTTCTTTGAGGAATAATGTGACACGACTACCGTATATTAAGATCTTATATACTGCCATTGCGAGTTCATGAAGCTTTTCAGACTGTCCCGAGAAGCAATGAATTGTAAATTTCGAACTTTTCTATTATGGACGGATTATATCGAATCATAAAAACGTTGCAACGAAAAGAAAAAAAAAAGAAGGAGTTTTTGTTGATTAAAATATTGATAATAAATAATAACAAAATTAAGGTGGTCCTTTAACAATTGTATTAGTCAAAATAAAACTCAAGTAAAGAAAGTATTATTAACGATATATTTTCTATAGAAAAATTTTTAGATTATTATTTTATATTGATTTGTAAGAAAAGAAAAGTAGTAGTTGATGTAATTAGTTTTTCAAGTATAATTTTATACAACGTAGTAGTTGTGAAAGCAAGTACACGGCAACGTCGTATTTTGAAGTCCATCAGGTTAGGTAACGAAACGATTACGAGTGAGAGAGATAGAGTATTTCTTTATTTTCGCGTGTTTACGTACGTCATAGAAAACGAAATGGCATAACCTCAATTCGATCGAGGAAAAATTCTCGTGTGTCGGGAATCGTATAGTAAACCTACAAATACTTAGCAAGAATATGAGGTGCCAAAAATGTCAAATGGATTTACTCCCGAAAAATATAGTTGAAGAGAAAAGTGTGTTTATTTGTTACATTTGAAGCACCCGTTCTTTTTCAAAATACCGCGCGACGACCATGTTTATACGCGACGTTGCCGCGTTCCCGAGACACATGTTTGTACGAAAAAATATCGTAGTCGACTTCATTTTCTAACGCATATTGCTCTGGTACTAAACGGACGAGTCTTCTAAATTTGAAATATGTTAATCTACAGGTATTAGTCTACTTTCCATTAATTTCTGGTTTCAATCTGTATTGTAGAAACTATTTACAGTCAAAAGAATCTCGTTTCTTCCGCTGACTGCCATAAGCCCCGTGTTAAATGACACGCAAAATCACGAACTTTGAGTCATTATATCTAGTTAATTAAACGGTAAACTGAACCCATATTTAACAGAAATGTGTATTAAGATGTAAATTTTAAGTTTTCAAAGTTATGTGACAATCTTAATAGTTATCATTTTTGAAAGGATCACCTTAATGCCTTTTATTTTTTTCGGTGTATTGAGCACGGATTTTGAGGTTCGAGTTGACACATGATGAATTTACGATACACATGGACACCTCGAATGCACGTAGTTCAGTTTTACCACATGAAAGTTTATGATTTCAAGAGATAAACATTTACACATTTCCGGGTGTAAAGATGTGACTATATTTACACAGATTGATTTACCGCGTCTACGCATAACCTGTGCGTACGTGATTCATTTAGAGGTACACGAAAATTACGGAAATTAGTAAATATACATTTGCATATCGTGTATGTACATAGGTATTATTTAGAAGCAGAAACATATCGATATTTGAGTCGATGTATTTACTATTCGTATCGAGAACTGGAATGCATACAATTTCATTTCCACTGTGTGCCAATATTTATTGCCCTCGTGTATAATACATATGTACCTATTGTATGTATATTGTTTTCCCCTTCCAAATGTGCGAAAATTGCAATAGTTAACATTATTGCCACCAAAGGCGTCAAAAGACACCTTTTAGGATTTGAATTTCGAATTATTTTCGAAATTTCATTTTATCTCTCTTGGTATAAATAAATATTTTCATATGGTAGAATAGTATATTAATTTGAAGAATTCAAATAAGAACATTTAAATTGTTTTTATGAAAAAATTAATGATGACTAATATAACATTAATTAAAAAATAGTAGATTGATTTTTATCAATTTATTTACAATTAAATTTATTAATTTATTAATTTATAAATATTTAATTTGATCACGAATCATGTATATATCTAAAATTATGTATATATATATAAAAATGATATATATTTGTTTATATGTATATATGTATGTAAATGGGAACGATATGTATCTTGTTATTTTTTCATAAGTACTTTTAAAGCGGGCTAACTAAGATGGCATCAAAGAAGCCAAATTCTTTTTGTCCTTTTGACGTCTTTTACCACTTTTCAGATGAAAGAACTTCCCCAGATGTGCAGAATAGTCTGCGGTACTTTTTACGAAGACCAAGAAAGGCATCCCATTGTCAGTCGTAAAAATTAGGAAAGTGTAAAGAACGAACTTAATTGGGTTAATTTTATCTTTCCTGGTTTCATCGAAATTGAGAGGCGAAAGCTGAAACGCAAGGATTTTCGTTAGCTTTCTTAAGTATTGTTGTGGTGTTAGTAATACATATGCAATTTTTACTGGACCTGCCAATAAAGAAAAATTTCTGGAAATTATTGCCTTATCGAATAAAAATGAACAAAACCGACAAAATCTGATGTTAAATTTCTTCTTTAATATTCTCACTTGCATTATTTCAAAAATAAATTACTTCCATCGATTGAAATATATAAATTTAATTTTTAATTATTAGTTTTGATAATAATTAGTATCCTTATGAAAGAAAAAGTTAGTGCCACTTTTTACTAATTAATATACAGGGTGGCCATAAAGTAAGTATCACTTTCAAAATTCGATATCTCAGACATCGTAAAAGAAAACCTTATAGTCATATATATCATTTCATTCAGGGTAAAATGGGATTTCTTCCTAAATTTTTTCAGATTTTTTGGTGCATTTTGAAAAATCACTTAAATATCACCTTTTTCCTGATTCTACTCGATTTATCGCAAGTATGAACATTTTTGGTCAAGATGATATTTAAATTAGACTATGATAACATAATCTGAAGAAAACGCAACGCCTTATGATGAGCTTAATACAATAATTGTCAATTTCAATTGATTTTTCATCACAAGAACATTAAATTATGCGCTAACGTTATGAATAAATTTAAAGGTTAGCGATGAAGAAGGGCTTTGCTTGGTTCGATTCATCAACTCAAATCTGACTAATTTGGAAATTATAGTGTAGATTTTTTGAGTGCAAAACTTAAGCCTTATCATGACGACAAGGTGATGGAAGCCTTTCGATGGAGGTTTTTTGTTTTTTTTTCGTTATTGCTGTTTTTTCTTTCTATTGTTTTTTTAACTTTTGCTTCTCATTTTTTATTACTTTTTTTTTGCTGAAATTTGCTTTTAATTTCGTCCTAATTGTGCAACATTTGTTCAGTGCGCCTTCCTTCATTTTCCGCATTAGTTAGATTTGAGTTGATGAATCGAACCAAGTGAAGCCCTTCTTCATCGTTAACCTAAACATTTATTCATAACGTTAACGCATAATTTAATGTTTTCTGATCAAAAATCAATTGAAATTGACAATTATTGTATCAAGTACATCGTGAGGCATTGCGATTTCTTCAGATTATGTTATCATAATCTAATTTGAGTGTCACCTTGGTCAAAAACATTCATACTTGTGATAAATCGAGTAGAATCAGGAAAAAGGTCATATTTAAGTGATTTTTCAAAATGCATCAAAAAATCTGAAAAAATTTAGGAAGAAATCCCATTTTACCCTGAATAAAATGATATATATGATTATAGGGGTTTCTCTTACGGCGTCTGAGATATCGAATTTTCAAAGTGATACTTTATGGCCACCCTGTACATATATTCATTTTTTATTGTGTCCTGATACAGAAATGCTACTGTGTCATAATTTTTATTATTTTTTTCAACATTGTTTGTCCCCGTTTTTCTCCATATACATGCAATGGGACTAAACAATGTTACATATTTATTTTAGCGAAGCGCAGTATAATTTGCGAGAAGTCATTTTTCCGTATTTTTACACTCCATTCAGTATTTGCTTTCATGTTCAAATCCAAATTCACAAAAAGGTCTATTTTTCAAAAGGCAGTTAAATATATATTACGCGTGTATGTGTGGTTAGCATTGAAATATAATCCATCAACTGTTATGTTCCTTCATTCACTGGACATTCTAGCTTGGAATTTTTTCTATTTCCATTGTTCATTTTACTTTCTCTTCGCGTTGCACCTTTTGATGCCAAAACGTAAATAAAAATTCACATAAGTAGATTTAAATATCATTTATTGAAATTTCACTTTGGAAAACTAAAACGAATTTGAAAGTGATGGTCATTATTAGGGTCAACTCTTTATCCTGCGCAATCAATATTATTATTATTATTATTATTATTATTATTATTATTATTATTATACCTTCCTTGCACTAATTATTGATCATTTAAGGGAAGGTTACCGTTCATGACGATGAAAAATTCGATTTTTTTTTTGTTAACAATTGATTTACACATTTTTTTGTTCATTGAAGCAAAAAAAATTCGGTTTCTTTTCAAACGGTAGCCATTTTCTTATCCAGGGGATTTTTAGAAAATGAAAAACGGTAAGGCCTCTCAAATTTGCTCTACTTTAATAATTCGAAATCCATTTTTGTTTCAGATAAACTGCGAAGCGCCCCGCGCAGAGCAATCGACGCCATGCATTTATTTATTTGATCTGAGCTGGAGCCGCCATTTTGGACTCTTTTTCCATAAAAAAATTGAAATTTAACTTCCAATTATACAAGAATATATTATTTTGAAACCTATATCCAAAAGTATTTATTTTGTATTTAAAAAAAATACCAGAACTTTACGCACGTTTCATGCATCTCGACGGTAACCTCCTCTTAAACAAAATCCCTTATAGGTTACAAATAAAAAATCACGAATTTAGGAGGTAGTACATTGATCAGTCAATAATTTTTTACCTGATCAATAATCAGTTCGGGGATTGTTAAAAAAAGACAAGGCCTGCAAAGAACATTTTTGCTATTGAAGCATCGGTATAAATTAATTTGGCATAAGGGATGAAAAATAATTTTCGGATTTTTTGGCTTTCTTTTGAATTTCGACGAAAATAATGAAATTTGTAATTGAAAATACGGAGGCAATTAAATAAAATGTCTTATAGATTGTAAATGAAAAATCATGAATTTGCGGGGTAGTGCATTGATAGAAGATATATAATAGCACGGTGATAGGGGATGAAGAGGCTAATGAAGAGGTGTTGAACCGTATCCTATAAGCCTTCATCGTGACGAGAACCAAGGGTCTCTTGCATAATAACTTACAGTTCATTCATTAGTTACGGGTTTTAACCAATTTTGGGGATATTAACTGAAACGTTGACGAGGAACGATGGAGATGAATGGTACGGACTACCACATTCCTGTTCGTAGAATTCTTTGGTGAAGATTTTGCGAAGGGAGCACAATTCATCCGTTCTGTTTGTATGTGTTAATATATTGTACCATTGCAAATCATTTCTTGGAGGGAGTATTTCGGGTACTTAAATACGATGGAGTATTAATACAAGTTTTTCCATATTGCTAAAAGGAAGTAAAAAAAGGAGAACATTTATTTTAATTCCAAGAGACCAAGAATTCCACGGTAAAGAGAAAATTTTTTTTCTCTGTGTTGGTATTAAAATTTTTAGAGTCCGCAAAGGCAAAAATTTGTCGGTTCAATCTGGGGAGAAAAAATTCCCTAGATATAGAGAGAGACAATTTTTCTTTTACAAGTACAAGAGAAGACAAAGGAAGACAAGGAATGTACGAAATTTGAATCGTACACTTTCAAAAACAGTGGAATTCAAAAAAGTTTTAAATTAAACCTCGAAAATAATTCGAAATTCTAATTTGAAAAGGTGTCTTTTGAACACCTTTGGCAGAAATAGTGTCAAATGACATAAACAAATAGTGATAAATAATATTTTGACTTGAAAACTGGACATTCTTGCTTTGTAAATACACGTGTGACATTTGTAAGCATATTGAAAGTTACATGCTGAAAAGTTTTGGGATAATTCACGGGGAAGAACTTTTAATCTAAGTAGGCAGACGTCGATTCAAGAAACAGCATGAGGTTAGACCCAGGTGTCAATAATCCTCACCTAATTGTCCCTTACGAGGGATAATTCCCATTAAACGCCGCTAAATGCTTGTTTGTATACAACCCCTGCTGTTCGGCTGAAAATCTAAGCTTCAACTTGAAATTATGTATCGGAGGATAATATTCTCTTTCAATACTTCAAAGAACCGTGTGTACATCAAAGTTCTGTGATTCTTTATGGACACCAGTGGTACCTACAAGTTAGGAATCATAGGAAGTAAGCAAGCAATTTGCTCATTGTCAATTAAGAATTAATTTACACGTTTTTTTAAATCCTAAAATAAAACTACTGTTTTTTTGGCTTTGTTATTTAACGATAACCAAACCAAAAAACTCATAAATTGCAACAAAATTCTGATTCTTTACTTTTCGGTGTTAAAATTATTATTTAAATAACGTTACCGAACTGGTTATTGATGGACTACTAATTATCGATTAGTTCGCCGACTTTTCCTTTTTTTATTAATAAACAACTTTATTGCAATTAAAAAATAAAATATTTAAAAAAAAAAGATCATTCAAAATGTAAGTGTGTTTTTATTATTACACTCTACAGTAAGAACAAAAAAAAAGAATCAAATCATACAGTGAAAAATGCTATGGGGCATAAATGGTTCTCGCTGAAGGTTTAAAAGGCTGTAAAATTAATTATATGTAAATACACGCGTATGACCATCTGCAAGGTGTCTCGCTGCGGAAGAGTAATACGACTTGTTAAAGACCGCACAGGTAACGATTTTTTAAGCTAAAAAGCTTCGGTAAAACAGTTTTTCATCACCTTGGCTTTTACGTCTCATTGATGGAGAAAGAAGGGCAGCTGCAGAGGAAGTAGATGCATTGATATCAGATTCTTATCTGCACTCAACGAGGTACGCTATAGTTCACACCATGAACAATGAAAACATAAATTTGAAAATAAAAATATTATAAAAATATAAAATTAAATAAAATATATCAAATATATCAAATACATCAAATACATATTAAAGATCATTAATACAGGGTTTTGCTAGGGTTTTGCTCTGCCTAGTAGTTGACCCGCCTGCCAGTGTATGACCATTGCACAAACAAATTGTAAATTATTTCATAGAATTTTCCAATATTTCCATAGAATTTTATCAATTTCTTCAAAATCTGTAATTAAATTCGCATTTGGTATTCGTCGAACGTAAAACGTCATTACCTGGTATAAGATTCACTCCAATTAAAATCGCTTATGTTAGTATTTATTTGCGTAAAATTCGGACAGCATTCACTCCAATAAGTGTGAATTGAACCTCTAGGATGAGCAGTTACACTCGGTTTGGTGTAAAATTCACAGGGTAAATTGGCACACTAATCTATGTCCGTTTTGTATAGAGTCTGAACCAGTAATTGTGAATCTGGTTTGTGGATGTGGCGGTGGTCCACTTCATTTTGTGTTTAGTACGCACTAAATGGAGTGAATTAGTGCACTAGTCCATGTTCATTTTATACAGCGCGTACACTAGCAGGTGTTAATCATATTTTTGAAGCGAATGAACTCGCACCGAATAGTGGAGTGATCTGTTCCAGAAATTCGCATTTACCTTTTACGAGATGCATGTTGCACTATTGCAATATGTATATTAATACAGTGTATGCGTGTAATGGACAATAATTAGTTATATCACTAATTCATTAAATAGCAATTATAAATTCGTTTGACGTTTCGGTCCAGCGTTCAAGGCCCTCTTCAGAAATCATGAGATTAATCGAAACGTGGCCTGAACTTTCCGTTCAGGCCACGCCAGTTGTGACAAATGCGACAGTGTATACCATTGCGACCCATGCGGCGTGAACAGGAAACCACGTAAATTAGCTTTGCAGTTTTCGAACTTCCCGTCTGAAACCGATCGTTTCGACCGGTCGTGGTGGGTCCAGTGTTGCCCAAGAATGTTCCAACCTTTTGCGAAATGCATTAAAAAAAAAAGCGAACAAAAAAATGTAATTTAGGTAACGACTCGATGCATGCAGTGCTCGCATACCCTGTTCGTCAGCACGAGTGCACCTCATTGACACGTTGAACGAAACTTGTGTGGTCTATTCTCTGCAATGGCTACAGCCATTTGATAAGAGGCTACTGAGGTGAACCTGGGGTGGATGAAAGTGGGTTTAATGGATGGAGGACAGATTTTGTAGATACATCAGAATACTCGCTTGGTATCTCTCGCACGGATCAGGGCAGAGGCACGTCGTGCTCTCTAACTATCCACTGCTCTCCATCTAGCTCATCAGCCAAACTACTCTTCAGTTACCTTTATATGTGTTTTTATCTCATTCCACCGTGCAGTGATTTCAGACTTCTCTATCGGTTCCTCCTCCTACTCCTATTCGCTCGCATCGGGTTCCATGAAACGTATACATACAAAAATACCTACGTAGTCCGTGCCGTGATTCATTTCATTTTCGCCATATCTCGCTCCAGCCTCTATTCACGTCTCTCGTGCAGCGAGGCTACCAGAGAACCGAACGGTTCCTAGGCCTATTAGAGGATCCTTTTTTTCGCACCACGGAGCATCAGATTAGACTTCAAACGGATGATATCCTTAATAGATTAGAAAAACTTCAAAGTCTGATAAGACACATCGGTAGTTTTCCCATTTTACAAGATGCTTGTACGTTGAGATTGCGGATAAGAAGAAACGAGATTGCGCGAGGCAAATTTTAGCTTCGTAGAAAGAGACTTAAAGATCGGCAGCTTGAAAATGAGCAGTGAATTGTCTCGAATATGTGCGAGCCTTAAATTGAGTTTCTACCAGCGAGAATGGGGAGAAATGGGTTTAATAGGTATCTTTGCGTGTATGAAATGCATGGTGCGTGAATAAACCGCATCGTCGCCGACAAACCATTGGACCTATCGAGGCCAGGTTCACACCGCAAGTTGTTCACGTGGCGAGTAAGGTTTTTAGTCGTGTTTCATTCCGATAGGTGGCGCTGGAGATGATTTTAGGGATGGATTTCTATGAAATCGAAAAGAAATTGTTCCGCAAAACCCTGACAAAACCTAGTAAGAGTGAGGAGAGATGCATTTATTACGTATCTTTGCGTATATAAACTTTATGGTGCGTGAGTAAACCGCATCGTCACTGACAAACTATTGGACCTATCGAGGTCAGATTCACACCGCAAGTTGTTCACGTGGCGAGTAAGGTTTTTAGTCATGTTACCTTCCGATAGGTGGCGCTGGAGATGGTTTTAGGGATGGATTGCTATGTAATCGAAAAGAAATTGTTCCGCAAAACCCTGGCAAGACCAAGTAGGAGTGAGGAGAGATGCATTTATTACGTATCTTTGCGTATATAAAATTTATGGTACGTGAGTAAACCGCATCGTCACTGACAAACTATTGGACCTATCGAGGTCAGATTCACATCGCAAGTTGTTCACGTGGCGAGCAAGGTTTTTAGTCGTGTTTCATTCCGATAGGTGGCGCTGGAGATGGTTTTAGGGATGGATTGCTATGTAATCGAAAAGAAATTGTTCCGCAAAACCCTGGCAAAACCTAGTAGGAGTGCGGAGAGATGCATTTATTACGTATCTTTGCGTATATAAAATTTATGGTACGTGAGTAAACCGCATCGTCACTGACAAACCATTGGACCTATCGAAGCCAGATTCACACTGTAAGTTATTCAGGAGGCGAGTAAGGTTTCTAGTCGTTTTTCGTTCCGATAGGTAGCGCTAAAGATTATGCGCTTCGTTCCGTTTGTATCCATTGTTTTCGATGATGGCTGTCCTCCTTGGAGTGCACTCGTTACTTGCGAAGTCCCGAATAGAATGTTTATTCGACGTTGGGTTCATGGGGCGCGGATATTTGTTGATCCTTTCGCTCGCTTGATTTAACGTCACCCTATTTTTTCCATGGAGAGCTGGGAAAGATCCTGAACACAATAATACTCGGACGATACCGGAAAAGAAGATGAAGGAGCATGTCACGCAAGCTGTTGCTGCTCCCGCCGTGTCATAGGGCAGGAAATCGGTTATTTACGTTTTCAAATAGTTGCACTGAGGTTCGTGCAGGGCAATTTCCGTATCTTGCGTTAAACGATCGGCAATAAAATTTCAATATTTCGAATTTCAATTATTTCCAGTCTATTATCATTTTTTGGCATCAAGGGTAAGTCCCGTGTTTTATTTTGAGCTATCGTAATTTAGTAGAAAAAAAAATTGTCTTTTTCGATATATTTAACGCAGAAAATATAAATAATAAATAAATAAGGAAATATAAATATAAATAAAGTATATAAATAACGCTTGAAATAATATTCGAGGAGGGTTGAAGGTTGAAGGTTGTCAAAATAAAGACACTAACGAATTTTCATAATGATAATGGTTTTATTGCGTTTATTTCACATTATATTTACAAAGGGAGACACATGAACGTATATCGTATCTAGCGTATGTTAATTAATTACGTTTCTATTTGGTTTTCCTTGTAATTTTTTTCATGTTCCTTATTGCAGCTTATCTATCTTCTAAGGATACCATAATATGAGGAATGATTTCAGATAAAGGCGTGGATTTTTACATTTTATAATAATTATGTATCGACAGACGCTTCCACGAGAATAGTTTTATTTTTTATTTTTTTTTTGTAAAAAGGGGACTCGATACAAATTTTTTTATGTTCACCTTGTGATTGAGAGAAGTCCACCTATAATTACTATATTTGCCTCAATTTATTATCAATAAATTAGAATTTGTAAAATATGATTTTTTTTTCTTTTCCCAGTTGCAACGATTTTCCCTGTGAACATTCTCCTAATTTTTGTTATCAATAAATTAGAATGAGTAATAAATGATTTTTTTTTTCATTATTAAAATGATTTACTGTGAGAAAATATATGTACATTTAATTTCACGTCACTATTCCGAAGCGTCCAACTATACATTGATTTTAGTAATTGTATCCTTTTGAAAAATGTACTCCAACATTTGTGAGACTCCTCTTACATAAATAAATTGTTTTAAATGTATACTCGCGTACAAATTTCGTTTTCAACCTTGAATGTTGCCAGTTTCGATATAACATTTGGTAAATCATCTTCAGGAATGTTTTTTTTTGGAGCATTTACATATTTAGGATTGAAAGATTATTCGGTTAAAAATGAGGCGAAACGAATTTTCGTTGAGGTGAGTGAAAATAAAAATTGTAAATTCCATTCTTTTTTTAAAATTCTCTTACTTTATAGTATTTTTTTCAATTTTTCTCCTAAATTTTGAAATTTTATTTTACTTGTAGAAATAGGAATTTCAATTTGTAATTCCTCTTCAAATTTTACTTTTGAAAATTTTGTTTCAAATGTACATTTTTGTTATTCTGTGTGTTTTCAAAGATTTCAAATATTCGTAGATTTTTTTACAATTATATGGTTTGAAAAATCTACCAATATTTGAAACCATTGGAGGTATAGAAAACTTTTTAGTAATTTTTTTCCACATTTGCTTCCAAATTTAGAAATTTAATTTCATTCTTAAAAACAGCTATTAATTTTGCAATTGCACATTATTTTTCTTATACTCCCAATATTTGCAATTTTTGGAGGTATAGAAAAAGCTTTTTACAATCGCAAATGAAAATATTGCGAGGCCATCACGAAGCGATTTTTGTTAAAAATTGATTTACACATATTTTTTCGTTCATTGAAGCAAAAAAAATTCGGTTTCTTTTCAAACGGCTGCCATTTTCTTATCCAGGGGATTTTTAGAAAATGAAAAACGGTAAGGCCTCTCAAATTTATTCTACTTTAATAATTCGAAATCCGTTTTTGTTTCAGATAAACTAGGAAGGCTGTGAAGCGCCCCGCGCAGAGCAAACGACGCCATGCATTTATTTACTTGATCTGAGCTGGAGCCGCCATTTTGGACTCTTTTTTCATAAAAAAAATTGAAATTTAACTTCCAATTATACAAGAATATATTACTTTGAAACCTATATCCAAAAATTTATTTTGTATTAAAAAAAAATTCCAGAACTTTACGCATGTTTCATGCATCTCGACGGTAACCTCCCCTCAATTTTTCATTTTTAAACAATACTCACTGGGTTAATATTGTAAAAAAATAAGAAATATTTTTTATAAATGGAATTCAATTAACATTTTCGTTTGTTGTAAAATTAATGTTTAAAAAAAATAACTTAATAATATTCATGAGAAATGAATGAATGTATGTAAATTGAATTGAATTGTATGTAAATAATATATATTTATGGGAAATTGGCTTTTTGGCAAATTAAAATATTTCTATTCAGTTTCATTTAAATAGAACAAAAAATATTGACCGAAATAATTATTCAATAATTCATTCAAATTATTGTTGTTATTATTATTATTCATTTTTCATGGAAACTACAATTTTTGTCATAGAAAAAAATTTTATTTGAACGCGTCTGAAAAGAATACTTCAACTTTTCCGTTTATAGGAACCTTTTGTTAAAATAAAAATCTTAATTAAAATTCCCACTTTACAGCAAAAATTTGTCAACTAGGATCATCGGGAAATTTTTATCACTAATTTTATTATAAACAACGGAAACGGTATGGATCAAAGGAAATACGTGGTATGTAATAAATATTCAAATCAAGAAAAAGCTCCATGTAAAAAACGCCTCATTTTTAATCCAGGTAATCACGAAATCAAATTATATTATCGATATATATATATATATCGCTATATTATCGCTCGTAATTGCCATGATGCATATCGATCGGTATCGATCAACGTCATGTTCGCTATATTAACAGTCTTAAAGCTACTATCACACCGATTTCTTTATTTACTAAATAAGGGTAAGTAGACGTTATAATTTTGATTCCTCGATAATTCATTTATTTTCTTTCGCATTTCCCTTATCGAATTCTATGTATTATTTATTAGTAATAAATTGCATTCATTTTCAATAATCTGACCGATCCAGTCGAATCATACCGACGAGGTTCAGGAAACTATATTTCACATTATGCCTTTTTTTTCCCTAAACTAATCCACTTCTGATTCAATCAGACTTATATGTAAATATATATATAATATATATACTATATATTACATATATTATATATATAATATATATAATATATATAATAGTAATTGTCATTTTTACTTATTATTCTCTCACCAAACATAATGTTATCACTTTACACCTATATTATTTACAAATATTTACAGATCTTTATTAATCTCAATGCGTTATTCTATTGATTTACATCTACCACCCTGGTCGGTATCGTGATTTAATCATAATGCATGGTACAACAGTCTATACGCGAACAAACTCAGAATACATACACGGTCCATTGATTTACCATACTTCCAATCGCCTTTATTTCGTGCACACTCGTGACACCCTTTTAATCTTATCTATTTATTCGTGGCTTCATTCAAATATCGTTCCCAACCCGTTCGTTGTGTAACTATAATAATAATTTATTCACTTTGTAATACTGCAGGCGAAATTATGGATGGTCAAACGAAATTCAACATTTTGTGATACAATTTCGCATTGTTACGTATCAATTTTGCAACAAAACATTATATACTTGGTCGTTCACCAACTGATGTATCCCCAAAATGTGCGTTACCATTTTTTTTTCATACGAATAAACAATGTAGGTCCATAAGGCGAAACTTTGACCCCAATAATTGTTAAAAATTGGAATTTGTCGGATTTTTATAACATTAATAATAATAATAATCTTTTTAATAATTTGAATGTTTTGTTCTGAAGGGTTGAGCAATATTTTTCCCTTTTTAACGGCGTACATGGGTTTTGAGGGTCCAAAAAAGTAATTTAATTATAATTATATCATAATTCTGAATTCAGGAAAATGGTAAAAAGCACAATTTGTTGGTACAACATTTGTTACTTAATGGTGGGAGTACGATGACTTGCGGTTCGCGTTAATAAAAAGTTAATGTAACTCAAAATTAGTATCTGAGGTACTAATTGTACATATTTTGCTACAAAATAAATACACAGGGGTTATTAATTAGTATCCAAGGTACCAATTTTGTGTATCCAATAAATTGTGCTTTTTACCATTTCCCAGAATTCAGAATTATAATATAATTATAATTAAATTACTAGCTTTTGTATGTTTTTTTTTTCACGTATACGAAAATTAGTAACCTGCCTTGTATCAAACACACTTCAATGCCATACATTGACGGAGAAATTTTACTTTTTCACCATTTCTAGAAATTTTCTCATAATTGTCCGGCCCCGTTTTTTTTTTTTCTTTACGTTCAATACAATGACACATACCATTCGAACTTCGCGAACAACGAATACACGGAAAATCCGTAGCCACCCCAAAAATTGAACGGATCTGATCCGGTACAGGTGTACTTTTTCTCACTGAAATTGCGCACTTCAATAAAAGTATAGAGGCGAGGAGCCTGCATTGTACAATCTGGAATTATTCGTTATCAATACAATTCAATGCATTTTCATCGCATGAGTAACTTCAGCTGAGGAAAAATACGTCCCATTCGTGTTTCAGAAAGTGTAAAAGGAAAATTCTGTGGGTTCCCAAAATCGCATAGGACAAACTGCCCAGTAATTGACCGCGTGTCGGTGAATGACCAAAAAGTTGTGTACCATTTTTCGAAATTCGAAATAACCGAGTAATTCAAAATGTTGGCCAATCTGAACGTCGAAGAGGCTCGGTGGGCGTGTAAAAAAATTGTATAAATAAATAAATAAGCAAAAGAATCAGCCAGATGCCTAATTAGTACGATTGACAATCGGAAGATTCGCCAGACTCTCGCTTAAATGGTCTTAGTTCGATGGCTGAGTGAGGTGACCGATGTTCTCGGGGTAACAGGGCGATCCTAAAATCAGGGGACACTGAGTCTTCCTCGCGTAGTGTATGGTTTCACCCTGTCACAACATTTTACTGAGGTAACTGGCGGAGCCCGGGGGCGGTAACAAAAAGGGACTGACGAAGCCGTGTCCGCTGGGGCCGTGATGAACCGGGGAATAGGCCGACTGTTGCACGTGGTTTTGGCCCGACGTGCCCAGACCGCTAAGTACAGGCGAGCCGGTGTCGTGCAGCTTCCTCATGTGCTTCTTGAGGTCGAAGTTCCTGCAGAATCCCTTACCGCAGATCTTACAGGAAAAGGGCTTCTTGTCGTTATGAGTGTGCATGTGAAAGGTGAGATTATAAATCTGATGAAAGGCTTTGTTACAAATGCTACACTTATACGCCTTTTCACCACTGTGCGTCAACTTGTGATTCTTGTAGTTGCCCTTCTGATGGAACCCCTTGCCGCAAAACTCACAAACGAAGGGTTTATAGTTGGCGTGGATTCTCGTGTGCGTGTTCAGAGTGGAGCTTCTGTTGAACGCCTTGCCGCACGTTTGACATTTATGCGGCTTTTCCGCCGTGTGGATGATTTTGTGCCTGCACAGCGTGCTCGCCTGACGGAATCCCTTGCCGCATATCTTGCAGACGAACGGTCGAGCCCCGGTGTGAACCGGCATGTGTCGCGTGAGGTTGTAATGCGCGTTAAAGACCTTGCCGCACTCGAGACACGTGAACGTTTTTTGCTTCGACGGATTTATCTCGCGAGGTGTCGGACTCTTCTTCCGCCTGTTCGTTTCCGGTGACCCGGACGACAGAGACAATCTCGACGGTTCCGTAATCGTTGGTGGCGGAGGTGGCGTGTTCTGGGTCGTCGACGGCGCGGCGGGTGCCGGTCCGGGAAACGCCCGCAGCAGGGGGTTGGGGTGGTAGTACAACAGGGGATAGTGTTGCAGGAGATTTTGGTGTCTCAGGGTGGGCACGTACTTTTTGAAAGCCGATTCCAAGTGAGCCGAGTACGAGAGGGAGTGTAGGTTCGGGGGTTGTTGCAGGATGTTCGCGGATTGGGGGTAGTTGGACTCCGTCAGGCGTTTGTCCGGTTCCATGATTTTGGCGATGGAGAAGGTCAGGTTCCTGGAAGGGGTTGGCGACGAGACCCTCTCCGGTGGCAGGCTGGTCGGTGTATCGGTGGCCATGGTGTTGCTCGTGGGGAACGGTTGCATGGTAAATCTGTAACAGAAACATGCGAGAGACTGATTTATAGATTTGTTTTATGGTTCGATTTGCTTTCGAAAAATTCTTAGTAATTGGGGTGTGTTCGAAGGGAGGATCTTTGACTGCAGAGACTGGGGAGGAGGAGGGAGAAAATGTCGAGGATAGTTTGTCAAACCCCGAATAGTTTTTTTCGAATTGTAAGGGGGTTCGATAGGTTTTGATTATACGTATGAGCTTGGATGCACCGAAAAAAAAAATAAAGGCACTAATTAGTTAACTTTTAGTTGACTCAACTATGGCGGTACGGTATAAATGTAGGAATATCGGTGTAGTTAAAATTTATTAATTTATTGTTGGAAAACCAAAAAGAGAGGAATTCAATAAATATTCTGTAAAGAAAATATTTTCCAAATATATATTTTCTAATAAAAATATGAGTATCCCTAAAACTTCTATACTGTGCTTTGACGTATTTGCTAACCAGGGTAAATTATATGATACTGTCAATCAAATAAAAGGGAGCAGTTTAGATTACGACGATCATTTTTAAGTGATTCGAAGAATTGCTCTTACTGTTCATCCAATCATTCCTCTAATGCCTTCTGTCAGTAAGTTGGGTACTGTACAAATGCATTCATACGTCCCACATGCAGGCAAATCTCAGTGAAACATGTGGTACCACTGTTCACTCAATTGGATTCTGCGTTAACATAAAAAAGTCTATATTGGTCCATGAGGGCTGCTGCGCGTAGGATCAGGGCTGGCAAAAGGAAACGCTACACTTTCATTGGTTTATTTCATTCCAAGTGTATATTTATTTTGTTACACTGCAATACGTTATTACGAATGCCATTGCACGGCTATTTCTCGAGTATCACTTTTTCAAAGTATAATTTCAATTACGGTATTGCAATTCTTCGTTTTTGCTCTGACTCTAAAATATTATTTATTTTTTTCTCATTTTAATCCATCGGTTCATTTCTTCGATGTTTCGATTTTACTTTTCGGAAAACCCTTTTCAAGGAAATTAACAATTAACGCTATTTCTACCAAAAGTGTCATGAGATCAAATCATTATTTATAATGTATTAGGGGCATTCCACGCCAAATCGGACGGTTTGTAAAATTTTAATTTTTGATTTCCACAATTTTTAAATATTTTTTAGTACCTACCGAAAACCCCTTCCTGGTAAATTTTGAGATTTTTTTTATTACCCTTTCAAAAGATATCAAATTTTCAAAAAAATCGCTTTTTTTTTAGTTTTTTGCTGATAACTTTTTCAATAATGGTCCAAATTTAAACTTTTTTTTTAAATTTTTGCTTTTTCACGTACTCTTTATAAAAATATATTTAAAAAATTACGAAAATAAATAGATATTTTTGTTTTATTGATTATAAATTGATTTAACGACTATTGATTGATTTTAAACACCTTTTTACCGTTATAAATTGTAGAAATTATTAAAAAATAATTAGAAAAATAATATACAGTAACGGAAATTGATATTCACAATGATTAATAGAAAGAACAAATTTTTCAAAAATCGAAAAAAAATAATAGCTTTGGAGGTCCCACGATCGGACAGACCTGGAAAGTTGTGGAATGAGTAGTAGTTTGCTATAAAAAATTTTGACGAAAATCAAAATATGCACCCACTTTGGAAAATGAGATTTAAAATTTAAAACACAAAAATCTCATTCAAAAATACTTTCAAAATTTTTTAAATATTTTTTCTAAACAGTCCATGAAAAATCAAAAATTTTGAAAAAAAAAGTTTCAATTTGGACCATTATTGAAAAAGTTATCAGCAAAAAACTAAAAAAGGAGCGATTTTTTTGAAAATTTGATATCTTTTGAACGGGTAATCAAAAAAATTTCAAAATTTACCAGGAAGGGTTTTTCGGTAGGTACTAAAAAATATAAAAAATTTGAGGAAATCAAAAATCAAAATTTTACAAACCGTCCGATTTGGCGTGGAATGCCCCATTAATACTATGCCGTCCGGTGGTACCACGTTGGTGCCATGCGAAAACTAATGAGCAAGCGCCGGTGGCATCACGTTGGTGTCGTACATAAAAATTTATACCGGCGCCAAACGAAAGAATCCGGATCAGACGTATTGAATAAAAAATCTTGAAAGCATCCTTGACCTCAAAATGACGATCCACATATTTTGTACCAAAAGCGCAGTGAAGTCCAACTTGAAATGGTAATTTCCAAGGTCAAGGATGCTTCTAGGATTTTTTTTTCCACTATTTTTGCCACACTAAATTTTGCTTGAAAACGTCAAACAGTTTTTGCGCCTTGAAATATCGACCACCCCCGCCCTCTAAAGGTTAAGAACTCACCGAATTTAGTAAGATAAATTTGAGAGCAGGAAACGTAGTGGGTACCAGTACGAGGATGGGAGGTATTTTAAGTATGTAGCTTGCGGAAAAAGGGGGTGAAGGTATAGTTGAATGAGATACGAAATGGTCAGCACAGTTGAAGAGCGGGCTTCCCCGAGGTATGCCGTACAGTATGCACGTTGAAAAATAGAAATGTTTGCTCCGCGGAATGGCGTTATGTTTGGACATGGAATGACGGATAGAATTGGCTGGGACTTTGACAGTGTAGTCCCTTAGAATACTCTCTTCAAATCGTGCATCTCTTTTACGGTTGACTTTACTATTGCTTTTTTCTTGTACGATTCAAAAGTTTTTATGTGCGGAAGGTGAGGGTAAAATAAACCCTCAGAATAAACTGGCGGGTATCATACTACCCGTGTAATCTCAAACATAAACTTCGTAGGCTGATAACTGCAGAGTGGCAACTCAAAAACTGAATGATATAATTTGAGATTTTTGGATTTTCCAGGCAGTGGTTTCCAGGATATTCCAAAATGTCACGACTATATAAAAGAAAATTAATTATTTCAGTATTTACGTAGTTTAAATCAATTAATATATTCTTTCTTCGGTCTTAAATTTATTTATTTCGATTATTGCTTTGACGTTTCGACAAGTTTTTTATTAAATTTACAAGTTTAAATTAATTTTTAATCAATTTTGTAACGTTCGAATAAAGGTCTTCTAGATTTTTCTACATAAAATGTAATTTTTTCCACACCAAATGTTTAAAACAGACATAGAAATAAATTAACTAGTGCATTGTATAAAATTTGCGACCTCCAAGAACCTAAAAAGTGCTACTTTGTATACACTTAAACACTATAAAACTAAAAACCATCTAAAAACTGTAAAATCCCCAGAAAAAACTAAAATTAAGTAGGTGGGACGTATACGCCCCACCGCCCCTGGGGGTACTAAGGGTTTGAAGAAAATAATACCGAATGTTTTTACCAAAAGTTACGTTCACCAAATACGCGAAACACGCAAGCCTATAATTGTGCGACAAGGCCAAACGTTTCTTGAGAAATTCAATATTTGAGACTCTCTCGTGTAATCTGCACACAGGTGTAGAAGGTAGCCCGCGGTGGAGAGCGAGCGATGTCACCCATCGCATAATTTCTGGCGTGAGCGGACGCTCCGCCCATCGTGAAACTTCCGATTGTGCGGGATAACAGCTAGTTCTAACAGCGAAGGGATACTACTAGGGAAAGTTTCCCGGTGAGACAGAGGATCGAGAGGAACAATCCCCGCGTCCTTCTCCCCCATGAGATTCCTCTAAGCCATAGAGCCTCGGTACCAACGCCATGAAACGGCGCAACTGTCGACTAAATACCGCCGACAAAGGACGCGATTACGTAGCCAGCCGAAAGTCCCCAAGTTGAAACTCGTGAAGCAAGCTCGGGATCCTTTGGCGCTCGCCTTGGCTCTAAAGCGCAACTTGTCTGAACGCGCGAGGGAGGAATCGGGGGTCGAGCTTACGGTGATTGGTTGTCGCGATTGGCAAACCCACCGAGGCTGCGGGAGAGTGGGGCGCCGGCCGTGGAGTGGGGGACGGCATTGTTACAGTATTTATCCGACGTTTGAGGCAATCAGTTTTACGTTTGGCATCCACAGCGGGCAAGTCCGCTAATTTGCTTAAACCCGAAACAATATGATCAATGTCAAGGGCCATTTTACTTTTTAATATAATTGTACGGAATAATTGAAGCGTTTCACGGTGCAACGAATGAATTCTCCCTTCGCATAGCTTTTTCATTATGTCGCATTAACTGCGCAATTCTCATTTTATTTTAATGAAAAATGACTGTATTTCAAGTGATCGCACACGGGTTATGAGGTCTCCATTAAAAACGTTCAAATGAGAGTTGGAGTATTTACTTAGTGTGTAAATACGGATATTTCGTATTTTGCTTATTTTGTAGCAATAAAAATTAATTCATAGCAAACAAAATTATGAAGGTTTGTTTTTTAAACTCTTGCTCAGTTTATTGTTGCAAAATGTTTTGAAATACTTTTGGTTGCATTTTATGGCAGGTTTGGCGTTAACTACTCAATTAGACTGTTGCTACGTTATTGTATAGAATTGTTTTGTTGATTTACTATAAATTTAATTACCATGCAATCTTATTTTTCTAGGGTTTTGCTGCGATTTGGTAAAGAAATTTGTCAATCTTTAAAAGGTCAAACTTTCTTTTGGATCTGATCTTTGTACAATATTAATAAAATACTATTTAATACAAAGAGAAACACAAAAACTGTCTTTTTATTCAAATAATTTATTTCTAGATGGATAATGTTCGGGGTTCAAAATTAACCCCGCTTGGTTCAGGGTGTGACTTTTATTGCCTGATTTGCGGAGGGTCGATCTTTCGTACTCGTTATAGGTACCTCTGGGCACTCATTAGGAAAATGGATTATCTTTGTCGACTAATTATAACGTAATATATTTATTTAGTGTACTAAAGTTAAATTTGTAATGAATTTTTTCTATCAAAATTTCATTATTCTAAATTTACATGCGTTATGAAAATAATTTTCAACAAAATTTGATTTAACCCTTCAAGGACTTTAACTTAAATTCCCCTTAAAGGAATTTAACCCTTAAATTTCACATAAGAATCCGTGTTAAACTTTCAAAAATAAGATTGTTAATAACTTTTCTCTCGGGTGGACTAACTTTACAAAAATTTAACTAACGTAAGTAAATTTTAGGCTAAAGTCAACCAGTATAGGAAGTTTCATCCAAACTTGAAAGGTAATTAGCGTGAGTACTACCTTAAGTAACGGCAATAACACCTGGTTTTGCCGCTCAAAAATTGCATCACACATGCAACGAAGCTGCATTATAAAATTCGAATCGCAAGATTGGTTAGTAGCTAGGGCAATCCGATCTTATTTTCGTGACTCGAATAAGAGTGAAATGGTCGAATTAAGACAGGCGCCAAGTGTACAAAGTTTGTCGATTTCGTTATTAATGGTCTGACGAATCCAATCACCTTCCGGTAAACTATTAGCGTTGGCGAACGGATAGTCCGGAACTTAAAGAAAGTTCAAGGAGCTTTACGAAACTTGAAATGGCTTTGCAAATTTACTCGTCGCGTTGTCGGCTCGTTAATTACCTCCTTCGCTAGCTTTACCATTCCACTACGTAACTTCTGCCTATCTATATCTTCGACTACCAACACTTCACGCTCTTGGCTCGTTTGTTATCGATCCCACTTAAGAAAGTAATTAAGAATCGAAGAAATCCTAATTATCGCTGACTTCGCGTGGGAGTCACTTCGTGGAACCCACATCGTTCTGGGTGGAAATTGGTATTGGAAATTGAAATAGGCAGAGATTTGATTGGTGAAACGCAATTGTCTCATTTTCAATAATTCGATAGAAAAATCATATAGGAATTTAAATAAAAACGTATAAAGACAATTTTTTGTTCTGCGCATACTCCCGCGCATTAAGCTTACGATCTGGTCACGCGTAGCCACGCAAAGTGGGAATTGAGGGAGAGATCGTTATGCCGAGGTCCTACTGTATTAATTTCGTATAATAAATATAATATATATTATATTAGGGTGTCCCATAAGTTTTTTCCGCGCCACACTGCCTATAAGCTCGAGCCGGAAACGAAGAAACTTATGGGACACCTTGATATACATACATATATTGTTATAAGGCGTTTGTTCGGTCTCAAGGAGATTGTTATAACGAGGTCCTACGGTATGTCTATTAAAGCAATTGTAAACAATTTCACTGGCACTATTTTACACCAACTTCCATATATGGTTAGTACTTATAACAATTATTTTTACCAGCTATTTTATAATTATTGTTTATAATAAGTAATATATTTTGTTCCCCAAAATTTCGAATGTTAACCCCAAGCGTCTACTGCAGTAACGCTTTTAAGCTTTTATCCCGGCAAAGGCACTTGAAAAGTATTTGTAAATTTAAACAAATATACTTTTGCTAACAATAAGTATTGATGGCAACAAGGCGCACGGCAATAAGGACTCGGACGTGGAAGATTTGAAGAGAAAACTATTGGTATCAGGATAAGCTTGAGGAAACGGCGTTTGGAGGCGTGAAACTTGTGGTGGTTTTGCGTGTATCGTACGCATCAATCACTATCTTCATCGGTAAGTACATCTACTCACGAGTTCTGACTGCCATCGTTCTTCCACTTTAAGTGGCGATAAGCAAATAAGGCGTGCTATAAAAAAATACCATACCTAATGTTTTTATGTATCACTTAACATAATGAGTAGGGGTACGCGAGATGGTTTATTGTGTACTACTGAACGGCCTACGCATGTTTCACAGAAGTATTCGGTGGATGTCATGGTGGTGTTATGTGCTTAAGTAGTTTATTACGTATTTATGTATTTTGTATTTATTTATCGCGTATTGATCGCACTTATACGAAAATATGTAAAATTGAAGCTCCAAATAAATAGTATTTTAAACATTTACTCAATTCGAACCTTATAATTTACACGTGTTCGTGCAATGGCCATTCACTGGCATGCGGTCAATTACTGGGCCTATTTACCCTACTTAACTTTTGTATTACTTAAGGTAATTAAGAGCCTCATGAGCCAACCTCTGTTCTCGTCAGGACTTGCGAGTTCTCCCTGTTTGAGCATTAAAATGGTTACTTCCGGCAATAAGTTCAATGGAGGGCCCAGTTATTTTCTTTCTTAAGGACTGGCGGGACACCTAACGAGAAAGGCTGGGGGAACTTTAAGGACCCCTCTTGGAATTTCTATGCACGTAGTCGGGTTTTTTGCACAAGCGTTCTTTTGAATAACTTATTTGTATTGCATCGAACGGTCCTTGTTGTCGATCCTTGAGATTCGCAAATCCTGCATCTTAGCAATTTCGATCACTCGTCTCAAACGTATCGAAATGAAAATTCAAAAAGTCAAAATAAACGACTATCAAATGGCTTGCGTTGCATATATAAAAATTAACAAAAATTCCAGACATTTCAGTGGTTTTCAGATCTTGCGATTTTCGGCAATTAAAAAATATCCGTTCCCAAGGACACAAAGTTTTGAACCAACGCGGATCGTCAACGGGTCGTCACTTTACAATAGCCAGGCCGCGTAATCCCGGGGGCTGGAGACCATTAAAATGTATTAACAAGTGAGAAGAACTCCTTTAGAACTCCTTTTTTTATCCAGCTTATTATATAGATATTGGCATTGTTCCGTCGGTGGTACTAAAGCTTTGACGATTTGGCGCGTGAACGCCGTGAACGGTTGACATATAGTTAGCATTTGGGGTAAGGAAGGTTCGGCTGAAGATGACAGGAGACACAATACGCACCCCCTCTTCATCTCAATCCCATAATATAACTCGACTTGGAGCAACCCTATACGCTCGCAATTGATGCGAACTTTCGTATCACACGATCCGTACGGGCGATCGTGTAAGCCGATTTCAAATTAGCAGGTTTTAATCGCAGAAAAGGTGCTTCGTGGACACAATTGAAAGATTGAAACGTTGTAATAGCGAAATTAGAGTAAAACGAGTTCTCCCTTAATTCTTTTAGCGGGATGATGCTCGCTGGAAAGTGGGTACGGTAGATGATCCTTTACAGGGGCTGAGATAAACCGACATCCGATCTTGAACTTTAAGCTTATAAAGGGCGGTTGTGTGGGAGCGGATGGGTGATTCAAAGTTAATTGGAGAGTCGAAGATAGTGAGGGAGGCAAGGAATAAATTGCGAGGCTCCTTGTATTAAGGGGATGGTATTCTAATTTAAGTCGTTTAGTTATGCATGTTTATTTACTGCGCGGCAAAACTTTGCGGAAATAGTTTTAACCGATGAAAGCCACCTCCTCGGCGCATAAAGCCAAAGCCTTTTGTTTCTCACGGAAAGGGGAAATTTTACCCACAAACGCGGATGGAAAACTGCCCGGATACGACTACGACATCGGATATCTTATTAACTTGTGGCTGTATTTCTCCTCAGTCGACGTCCTAACATTTTCTTGCCACTACAATTAATGGAATATATACATATATAGTATATTTTTTAAGATTCTGTATTAACAATTGTTTTCCCCAGAGACGGTTCAATGTGGGGAATCGAATAAATTACAGGCTGCAAGGGAGAAGGGGATGCAAAACCACCCCCGATTGCGTGATTTTAACACTATTTTAATCAATTCTTTTTAATTAATTAATAACACTATTATAATTAAAAATCCAAAAGTAAGAATATAGAATTATAATAATTAAAATAGATTTTCTTAAGGTGGTCCTTTCAAAAATGACAACTATTCAGATTGTCACATAATTTTGAAAACTTAAAATTTACAGTTCAGTTGGACCCAAATAAGCAATAACAGGTCAACCTATACGGAAATCCTATTAGGTTGACATGTTATTGCTTATTTGCGTCCAGTTTACCGTTTAATTAACTAGATATAGTGACTCAAAGTTTGTGATTTTTCGTGTAATTAAATACCGGGCTTATGGCAGTCAGCGGAAGAAACGAGATTCTTTTGACTGTAAAATAGTTTCTACAATACAGATTAAAACCAGAAATTAATGGAAAGTAGATTAATACCTGTAGATTAACATATTTCAAGTTTAGAAGACTCGTCCGTTTAGTACCAGAGCAATATGCGTTAGAAAATGAAGTCGACTACGATATTTTTTCGTACAAACATGTGTCTCGGGAACGCGGCAACGTCGCGTATAAACATGGTCGTCGCGCGCTATTTTGAAAATGAACGGGTGCTTCTAATGTAACAAATTAACACATTTTTCTCTTCAATTATATTTTTCGGGAGTAAATCCATTTGACATTTTTGGCACCTCATATTCTTGCTAAGTATTTGTAGGTTTACTATACGATTCCCATCACACGAGAATTTTTCCTCGATCGAATTGAGGTTATGCCATTTCGTTTTCTATGACGTACGTAAACACGCGAAAATAAAGGAATACTCTATCTCTCTCACTCGTAATCGTTTCGTTACCTAACCTGATGGACTTCAAAATACGACGTGGCCGTGTACTTGCTTTCACAACTACTACTACCTTGTATAAAATAATATTTGAAAAACTAATTACATCAATTACTACTTTTCTTGTCTTACAAATTGATATAAAATAATAATCTACAAATTTTACTATAGAAAATATGTCGTTAATAATTCTTTCTTTACTTGAGTTTTACTTTGACTAATACAGTTGGTAAAGGACCACTTTAATCAATCCCAAATTTGTTTGAATGTCACACACACACATAAGCACACAATTATCGTTCATACCTTCAATATTCACCATAATTTCCGTGTTCTTTTGTTATGGGACATTATAATTTTATCATTTTTACTATTACTCTATCGGATGCATTACACTTTCGGGTGATTCAATTTACTGCAGGAAGGCCACTCAAAGACCGAAGGGTTCGAAAGAGTCCGTATTCTTGGGCAGAAAATTGGTGGTTATCTGAGGGACGTTGTTTTTTACGCAATAATTAGTATGGTAATTAACCCTTAGCTAGTCCACCGGGTAGTCTCAGACGCCCCTGTCAAGTTCAGCTCCAATTTGAGCGTCTTCATAATGAGGAATTTCTAAAATGTTTGTTTTCATACCAGATATTACATTTTCATAAAATAACCTATTCTATTTGTTAAAAGAAAAGTTTACCATTTCAGACGCAGTGGGACGTATACGACCCACTAAAGGAAAAACCATTAATTAATTATACTTAAAAGTAAAATAATTTCGAAATTTCAAAAGCTAGTGTTTGTAAAAGTTATCTTTGTCCCATGTCATTTAGTTTTTCATACCAAGGCGCGTTGCACGTTTACTAAAAACATTCATACGCTCTTATAATACGTGTCAACGTAATCTTTGCAGGATGCACAATAAAGGGAAAAAAAGACTTCCAACAAGTTTATTCTCTACGTAAGTTATAAAGAATTTCCTGCTGTTTTAAGAACCGAGTTTACTTTGACGAAGAATTGTTAGCCGCACATATGAGCAAACGGTAAGGGGTCAAAAAAATCGGTGCACACGTGCGTGCCAGCGTGAATATAACAGAGTTTGCGAAATGGCGACGGTCCTTGTGCTCCTGAATGGCTTGAAATCACGATGTTCGATATATCTCGAGTTCACGATGCCATGATCATGGGGGGCTTACAGCTGCGCATGGAAGCAGGGGTCCCATGTCCTCTTTTATGACGCGTCAGCCAGTGAGAGGCATGTCCTTATCACTCGATTTTTTTTTTCTGCCGATCTAGATTTCACTTTCGACGTTCCTGAATTGTTTGAACTAATTTTGAAACGATCCATCGTTTGTTCCACTTCCGCTGAAACGAAAGCTGTCCGAGACGAAGGCACCTACTTAATTTTCATTTTCAGAAACAAAAAAGGACGAAAATCTATTCCGACATAAACGATCTGACGTCATGTGGGAAAATTTGTTATATAATAAAATATATCAATGACGTCCACGGGGTGGTCGTTAGTTAAAAAAAAACGACAAACCATTGAATAGAAAAAACTACGTGACCTTATATGACGCGCGTGTATTGCTTCACACGTATGTGTTATTTCATGCGAGTGCGTATGTACGTGTACATGGCATTTATGTGGAAGTATAATGCAAATGGATTAGGATGCTTTATTTATACATATATAGGTAGTCACCGCAGCAGGGCGCGCATAGAGCCGCCGTATGTGCACGTTCATTTGGTATTTTGTAGGTTCCAGTACAATGCAGCGTAACTTGAAACCATCACGTTTCTCCAATAATGACAATCACACTAATACCCATGGCGTAGTTTAATGAACAACATAAAAGTCAGAAAACAATTGTTCCTCTATTGTCACTTCACAACGCCTTGCAAGTACTCACGGTCGTTTTTCAGCGTGTAAGACCATGAACGTATGTTACTAAAGGAAACGCGTACAATAGCGGAGATTGGGGTGATCCGTGGGGCAAAAATTCGTGCTTTCTTCTACGAATTTGCAATTATCCCTTTTACAATGTTTTTCGTCATTATTAATCTTAATTTCATATATTTTTATACATTTCTGACAAAATACCTTCTTTATAGCAAATTCAACATTATTTACATATTTTTCTTCATGTTGATCTGTTGTATCTTATATATCATTTATCAAATTTATCACTAACGTCATTATCAATTAAAGTTACAAGAAACCTCCAAAAACGGATATGGGACATTCCACGCCAAATCGGACGGTTTGTAAAATTTTGATTTTTGATTTCCTCAATTTTTTTATATTTTTTAGTATCTACCGAAAAATTTACTACTTCCTGGTAAATTTTGAGATTTTTTTAATTACCCGTTCAAAAAATATCAAATTTTCAAAAAAATCGCTCTTTTTTTAGTTTTTTGCTGATAACTTTTTCAATAATGGTCCAAATTTAAACTTCTTTTTCAAAATTTTTGTTTTTTCATGTATCCTTTAGAAAAAAATATAAAAAAAATTTTGAAAGTATTTTTGAATGAGATTTTTGAGTTTTAAATTTTTAATCTCATTTTCCAAAGTGAGTGCATATTTTGATTTTCGTCAAAATTTTGTATAGCAAACTACTACTCATTCCACAACTTTCCAAATCGGTCCGATCGTGGGACCTCCAAAGCTATTATTTTTTTTCGATTTTTGAAAAATTTTTTCTTTCTATTAATCATTATGAATATTAATTTCCGTTACTGTATATTATTTTTCTAATTATTTTTTAATAATTTCTACAATTTATAATGGTAAAAAGGTGTTTAAAATCAATCAATAGTCGTTAAATCAATTTATAATCAATAAAACAAAAATATCTATTTGATATCTTTTGAACGGGTAATCAAAAAAATCTCAAAATTTACCAGGAAGGGTTTTTCGGTAGGTACTAAAAAATATTAAAAAATGGAGGACATCAAAAATCAAAATTTTACAAACCGTCCGATTTGGCGTGGAAGGCCCCATATATTAGGTGGTCCCATAAGTTTCTTCCTTTCCGGCTCGAGGTCATAAATAGCATGGCGCGGAAAGAACTTATGGGACAACCTAATATTTTCTATATAAAAATTCCAAAATTTGTATGAAATTTAGAATCTAATTTCTCACTATAAAATTACTCTTAATTGCTGACCTTTAATGAACAGCTAATAATTTTCTAACAATTTTGATTATTTTTGCGTCACGAATTCATTATTTTTCCAAAAACCAAACGTTTATTATTTCGACGATTTCCTTTCCCTCGTATCAGTGCATTCGACTCCAAATTTCGATCTAACCCATATCTTTAAATTTTCGACTTGGACCACTTCCATAATTACCTCCCCATTATACTCTCACCGGTACGTACATGTATTAGATATATGTATGCTCGTTGAAAAAAATGGTACGGATATTTGAAAAAAGGTACATAGGTGGCAGGCAGCTGATCGGAAACGCAACCAACTGTGCTTACGTACATACACGGCATTAGTCAACTGATCTTTTTTATTGCGGGGTTTGTTACGAAGGTGATCTGGCATGTGCACCACGGCTGCCTCGCATACATGCAGTACGCACATACCGCGCGTACTTTTAACGTTGCTGCGCGTTACACGCCTCTTTAAACGGACAATGAGCATTACAAAAGGGGTTCACGGAGCAATGCGAACGGGGGCGTACATGTCAGTAGTTCCCCACAGTCGCTTCCGTTAGCATTCAAGATCTTCGGATCCGATTCTCGGTCATTGAGAGAAGAATGGGCCAAACTTGATACGGCCGCCGGAAGTCTCGCGTGCCTTTTGCTCTCTTTCTACGCCATACTTATCCCTTGTCTTCAAGAATCATGGTAAGATGAATAAGGCTGCAACCCTCCACTGGCGCGTGCTTGCTGTCGCAAGACAGGAACCCCAACTTTTATAACCATCAACTTATCGTATATCCTATACACACACACACATACACACACATGCGTTGCTGACAGAATGGACCATGAAGGATGCATGCGTATACGCTTTTGTTTATAGGGAAAGTGCGCCTAAATTGGACCCTGCCCTGGACCACCATTTTCTTGAATTCATATTCATAATTATAATTAAATTACTCATTTTCGTATGTTTTTTTGTATGCGTGCCAAAATTGGTGACAAAATACTCGAATACCATGCAAATTATTTTACCTTTTCTTGAGAATACACTCTGTTCAAAAAATTTTTTTTTTTCAATCCGAAAGTGCTCATAATTCCTCTTTTTATCTCAATTCTAGGCCAAAACGCAACGTTATTCAATATAAAAATGGAAAAAAATTAGTTATTGGTTTTTTTTCTTAACCCTTTGAGGGGCACAATAAAACTGGAAATTTTATCCAACTGGTCTTATGGTATTCTTAGGTTTTCGGGGTCGCTGATTACGAATCTGAATTTAAAATTGAAAAATTCAAGATGGCGGCGCCAATATGGCGGACCTCGAACAAAAAAATTAAAAATTTTTCAATAAAATTTTCGTTATACTATTATTACAAATATAATTATAAATAAATAATCAAATAAAGCTAAAGAAAAAAGAATTTTTTGGATGAAATCGACCATTTTGCACTATATTTTGTTAAATAAAAAATAATAACAATAATTATTTTTTTAATTTTTAATAAGGGTAGCTTTCATTATTATATTGAGAATGTAATAGCATAATTTTAAAGTTGATTTACGTTCTAGGGACGTCATGGACGAATTCATTGTGAAAAACGAGAAAATTTCGCCATTGTTTATTTCATAACAATTGCAAAATACATAATTATTGCAAAAATAATATTCTAGTGTGTAGATACATCATTTATGAATATAATAAAACTTATTTTGTGTTTATATGATGAATATAACCGGAGTTATAACGAAAAAACCAAAAAAATCTAGATATGAAGTATACTTCCTACCGCCCCTGAAAGGGTTAAAAAGATCAATCAATAGCTGCCACGAAATTCAAATTTTCATCATCGGGATCTGAAATACCCAGATTTTCCAACTATTTTATTCCGATAAAGAGGACCAGCCAAGGATGAACGAGAATTGAGAAAATTTGTTCGTGACGAGCCAAAACCGAGCCATTTTCTTCCTTGTACAATTTTCCAATCAACGCAGCCAAAGTTTGACACCTCACACGTGCCCGTAATCTCTCGTTTCTTAGACGACGGCGAAAATTAGGTATATATTATTTGCTTCAACCTCAGGAGATATTCGCATTCGCTTTGGGGTTGAGGGGTTCGCAGATGTTTAGTTGCTTGGTTGCCGAGGAGTGTGCTGGTGACGGATTTGACGTGCTTATCAATGAATCGACATCGTAATAGGCTGCACGCACGGCAAATCGAGCGATAAACTGATATCCGATGAAGAAGTAATAGTCGAAAATCGATTTGCATCTTCTTATCTTCGCAAATACCTGCGATCGGTTAAACAATTGAAAAAAAAAGAAGAAATTTATTGCTGGAGGCTTCATCGATTTTCTCCATCGTTCATGGGAAAGAGAACGAGTTTATGGTGTGTCAAAAATGCCAAAAAGTAAAAACATCGAATGGATGTGAATTTAATATTTTATTTAACATCAAGCAAAAAATGCTCAACCAAAAAATTCACTACGGTGGCTACTGTCCGAGGCAATTTTGTTCGGTGCGTGCCTAATGCGTGGTAAATACATACTTTTGTTGGATAAGCAATAGTTGGGATTGTAAATGAATGGCTGCCACCCGCCACCCGCCACATTTCATACCCTCGGGCCGTGATCGTAAAAGCAGCTTTACTTGTGACTGGCTTGGACGGCTCAATGCATTAACTTTAACCACCACATGACCACCCTTAAGAAATTTCCGTCGTCTTTATCCCCGTATACACAACATCTAAGACGCCTTTGATACAACATTTAATACATTACTATATACATATATGTACATTGGAAACCGTGCACCCTATTCTCGCCTCTATTGAATTCCACCCTTTGGACAAAGGTCTTTAACAGTACGTGATTTTTAAATTCATTGCTTTTACAAATCACAGATTTTCTGCCAAATTTCAAGCATGTCTCAAGTTTGGTCGTGTACATTCCGGCAAAAAAGTACCCGGAAAAGTTTATTTAAATCTCCCGCGTTATATGTAGACATTTGAATTTTGTTGGTTATGTTAGCACTAGTGTACCGAATTATGATGTCAAGTTTGAGCGCGTTCCGTTAAGCGGTTTGTTTACGGCAGCTATTATAGTCAATTGACCTCGGTACTGCGTCACGATTTTCAAAATGAAGAAAAATATCGATCAAAGAGTTTGCCTCAAATTTTGTGTTAGCAAATTTGAGGAAAACTCTTTGATCGACATTTTTATTCATTGTGCGGAATCTTTCAAAACATTAGAAAAGACTAATGGTTTTTTTTCTGTCCCAAAACTAAAATTACCTCCCCGTGGAAAACGTTTTGAATCGGTTGAAGCCATAAAACAAAATTCGTCGAGGGGACTGAAGACCATCCCAGAAAACGCTTATAAAAAAATGTTTCGAAAATTGGAAAAATCGTTGGTACATGTGTGTTGCATCAAATGGGACCCACTTTGAAGGCGACAAAATAAATATTGACAAATAATTGAATATTTTATGTCTCATTTAAAAATTCCGGGTACTTTTTTGACAGAATGTATAGTTGGCTCATGTACACAAATGATGCCCCTAATAGGGTAAAATGCCCAGTTTCCAGATATTTCGTGAGTATTTGGAAGTTTTTTTGATAATTCGAAAGTTTTATTAATTTATTTTGCATTATTAATAATTGGAACTTCATTATTGATTGGTCTTACTAAAATAATTTTTGAATAATTTGAAGGTTTTGTTAGTTTATTTTGAAATATCAATAATATAGAGCTCATTATTAATTAAGGATGTTCTTGTGGGACAATCTAGTCAAATGAATATCCGTACAATGGTTCTCTTTTGTAGGAAATTTAAAAAAATTAAGGAGCATATCTATAAGATAATACAATTAAACAACGTAATTTATCAATAACAATTAATTTTACGATTAATATATGCAATATAGATAAAATAAAATAAGCTACAGTCACTGATTTGACTAAAGTACCATCTTCTAAAAGTAAATCTTATAATCGAAAACATTTTAACGTTCAATCGTAAATGTAATGCAACACATGTTTTTAGTTATTAAAAATATATTTGAGAAGAGCACCGTGATATAGTCCTCTAAATTATCTTTATATAAATTATTTGTTTCTATTATTTCAATCGCATTACATTTGGCAACGTTGTCCATAAAACTTTCGTTTCTTACCAGTTGGCAAGGCTGTTACCTATATTTTTCGTATTCGTACATAACCTGCAAAGATGGATCAACATCGTCACAAAGGTCGTTTCGAAAGAAAAAAGAAAACTGAATGGCGAAATAACGTGGGTGTTGCTGTTAAAAGAAGAAAAAAATGTCTTTCGAAAAATGAATGTGTAGTGGAAGGACGAAGAATAGTGAATATCAGCCAAATCGCCAAAGGGTTGTGGTGCAAATCTTGTCTTATCGTACTTTATGCGAGTACGCAAATTTCAAACTTCCCGATGAAAAAGTTTGAATTTATACCGCTAGATGTCGCTCTTATCGATACGACGTTGCCACGCTGCTTACGCCTGTTTATTACTTCATCGTTTTTATCACGTTCAAATCTAAATAAACAATTGACTAAACGGTCAATTATTTTCATTTTTTTTTGTTAAGTACAGAATAATATAATGCAATTTTTGAAATTTGTTTGGTTGAAAAATCTTTTTTAGTAAATTAGAATTCTTGAGTAGAACACGTGGACTTCTATTTTCCCTATACTTAACATGTAAAATTGCTATTTTTCGAAAATCGATTACTCACAAACTAAACGGTGAAAAATTGTCAAAAAAATAATTTAAAGCCTATAATTTTAGATTTATTGGTCAACATTTTTTCAGAATTTAATCTTTGATTTTTGCAAACGCAAGAACGTCCTTAAACAAGAAAATGAAATGGTGGTGGTCATTGAAAAATATCAGTAGGCACGCAATAATTCAGCTCTTTCAGGAAACGTTTAAATCTTTTGAAAGTTTGAGGCCCGTATCTGAAAGAACATCGGATAAAGTTTCATGTAAGCCTAATGTTCCACATGTAGTAATTACCGCTGCTCCATTCGGGCTTGTATTCAATGAAATTGCAGCTGGCTCAATTGTAAATTACATTTGAATAATTTTATTCCCCTAAGACGTATTATAAAGATGTCCAAATATTCTGTTGGCTCCACGCTATGCTCGAATGTCCTGTCGAGTCCGTCATCCGATTGGTTTTATCTCACCACCATAAGCACGTGGCCGGAAGCGGGTGTATGTTGTTCCAGGCATTCCCATCAAAGAGCGAATAAACGTCTTCTCTGCTGCTCATATATCACGTGGAATTTTTTTTAATTTTCTTTCACGAACGATTGCATAATCACTGTATTATTACACCACCACCTTTTTCATAATTAATGTTAACGAAGTTTAATTTCAATCCTTTGTTATCAAAGCTGTGATTTTTCTTTGCTTAAACTTTTGAATGTTATTGTAATAGGGATCATGGGAATTAACTCACCCAGAAAAGTTTAAAATATATTATTTAATAATAGCGATGCTAAAATATACTATTTTCTTTTTTTTAATAATTTTAATTTTAAACCAATCGCAAAATCCTTTTTTTTTCTTTTTGTAAATAAAAATTTCAATTTTCAAACCAAACACCAATTTGTATTTTTTCGCAACACACTTCTCGATACACTCCGCCGAGGAAACCCATTAACGAGGCAGGGTATGTAATGAAAGTGACCACTTGAAAATTTATTTGATATATTCGACAGCAACAGGGGGAAAACAGTTGTCGGGTAGGTGAGGCGAGAAGTTTATTTAAGACTAAATCATCCTTCGTCGATTAAGGTAAGAGAGAAAGTGTACGTGTAGAAAATGACATAGGGTGAACAAGAGGCAGTACACGTTATTGCTTGTATTGTGGTGTACCCTTCAAATCAGTTGTTGGGGCTGCTTTTAGCTGGCAACTCCCTAAGGCTCGGAGAGAAGAAACTTCATTGCTTCGAGTCAAAGAAAGGATGGGGAAACCTAGCGCTAAAGCAGCTTGCTAGTGAATTCAACGGGACATTGTCAAATTACAAAAAAAAAACCAAGTGTTTTAGTTTCATGTGTACACACACTGCTCGTGCCTTCCCGCACGTATCCTTTGACTGTCGCATTCACTAAGTTTCTACTTGTTATGGGAATTACCATGAAGATAACGGATCCAGCAGGGGTATGGTGGCACTTACTTTATAGCACGATAAAATGTTTCGTTACAATAAACAAAACAAAAATAAGTACAATAACGTCGTGCATTTTATTGTTTCTTTCGGTCTTTGTTGATGCGTTTGCGCACGGTAAAAATAATTACCGTTACAGTCTGCACTGAAAACAATTTTTTTAAATCCTTAATTATGCAATTTTTAGTTGGCATGATCATAAAAATAGTTAGAATTACTAGAAATTTATTGGTGATGCCATATTTAACTAAAATTTTATGAAACGTCAAGCGAAATTCTACTTTTTCTTACGGTCTAATCTCGTCCACGTCATTCAAAGGGTCACGTGACTTGCAAATCAACAACAGAAAACGAAATTTCGTCGGTACATAAATAATCAATTTTAATTGGCTGGTTGTTCGAAATATTATATTATGTTATAATATATGATATTATACTGTATTATATTATATTGTAAAATATAATATTATATCGTATAAAAAAATGTATGCCCTTACATTTGATATATTTTTTTACGGATGAATTTGTCAAAAAAAGCTGTTTTTTTTAGAGATCCACGCAAAACTACCCCGTAACTCCATAATAATTTCGCTCGATTCGACGTGTTCAAGTTCAAGTTTTTATGACTGGTAATAAAAGAAAAAGTCGGTATCACGACGATCTATAAATTTGTCGCCCAGTGGTATCTCTCGATCGCTAGCGGTGTGAAGATACGTATTATTTATAATGAAAATTTCATCGGGACAAGTTGTGCATTTTAATTTTATTGCGGACACTTCCAAGTCGGACATAATTTTCAACTTGACACACACACACACAGTGCGATACGTACCCGTGGTGCTCTGGAATACGTTGGTTTGAATTAATTACTTTCCGCTCATTGTTTAGATACAGGTAAAAATGTGCACAAATATACGGATGGGAGTTATATGTGTGTGTGTGTGTGTGTGTAGTAGCCTGATATCCCGGAATATCAATCTTCTTAAGTGAGCAATGCATATGTTTAGCCGGTAGAAAGTTCGAACGAGCGAGGGTGGATGTCGACAATGACCAGTAGGCATCGTATGTATATTCATGCATATGCATGCGCAAACCCGCTGGAAATAACCACCTGCCCGTCACTTCCACCTTTACGACCGTTTCTCTTCACATGTGAAGGCTCCTTAAATTTGAATGAGGAAGTATTAAAATTTGTTACTTCAAGTGCAATCGTGTTACAAATTTAAATTAGAACAAGGTAATCTTATTACCGACCGGCATAAACTACGTTCCGTCGCTTACTTTTACCGCGTCTTATTTCATCCTTTAACGCGTTCAATCGTCGAACGAACCTGCACCTGTTGTTGTATTTTCTTTTTTTTTTCGTCGTACGTTTCCGAAAGAACCTTTGTAAACGAGGGCATTGGGTGAGGAATCGTAATGTAGGACGCTGAGCGTGGCGATACTGAAGGTGCCAAGTTTAGGAGCGAGGTTACAGTCCTTGGTGAAGGAGGTCCCTTCACTCGTTTATAGGCAACATCTGACTTCTAAGCCTTTTGACGAGTCGGAACGGAAAACGCTTGAACCTTGTGACAAAATAAACCACGCCCACGAGACACTTTCATTGACTACCGAGGCAGTGAATATTCGCCTCAAGCTCGCCTGCCATGGGGACTTGCCTTTAGGCTCTTGACTATTTTTGTACGTGTCGCGTTTGAATTTCGCGCGAAAAGTGCAAGCCGGAAGTGGGTTTTACTACAACTCTCGGTGAATTCTCGAAATTGAATTGTAAAACTTTTTGAAAAAAAAAAATTCAATATCTGCGATATATTATCCCAATTTTGAAATATGCTCATTCATTTACTGAGAAATCACTCAATTACATAATATATTAATTACACAGATATTAATTATAGATTAATTAAATTATACAATTATATACCTTCCTTATACTATAATAATAAAAACTGGAATGAGATTTTTAAAAATATATTGTAAAAAGAACCTCTCCTATTTCGTCTTCCTACACCTTTTCTAATTGTTTTATTCATATTTAATGAAAAATTGCAGTTGTTAGATATAGGGTAAATTTGTATTGGAAAGTTAGATCAAGAAGGTGCTGCCACCTAGTGTTTCATGTCTCTCGTGATCGCATGCGTGCACGTGTTTTGTCACTCGCCTACGAACCTGTGCAGTATGAACATGTATTAGCTATAAGTCTTTATATTAACACTTTACTGGCCGCTCGCACAACATGTGTGCGGTGGTCGGAACAACTGTTAGCGGCCGATCGCACAACGCGTGTGCGATGCTACCGCCGAAAGTTTTTGGCCGGTACCACACTTTCTGGGTGATGATTAATGGACGCTAAAGATAAATTTGTTGTATTAAACGTATTGTTCTTGATGTTGTTGTTTTTTTTTTATTTAAGTGTTTATTCGCACACGTTGAATTATTTCGTGAATTTACATAAAGTTTTTTAAAAATTAATTCTTCAAAAATACTGCCGGCCCCTGGCGAGGTTTGACTGCGTAGACGTGCGGCCAATGAAGTGTTAAATATACGTTCTTAGATTTAACCTCCTAGGACCCAGGTTTTTTCAGACGTCGAAGTGCTAGACACCCCTTGTACATTTTTTGTGTACATAATAAATATATTTAAATAATTTAAATATATTTATAACAAATTTAAATAATAAATATAATTACATGGCGTTTGTTATTATGCAATTTTCTTTATGTTGGGTCCTCCGGGGTGAACTTTATTATATACAAAATTTCCTGCCGGGGGTCCTATTTCTGCAACTTAACGGCAGTTTTGTTAAAGGAAGCCTTGCAAGATGTATCTCGACTGATGCTTTTCGATGCGTCAGTCGAGTCTCCAACTCGATGGCCTTTCAAACTTGCATCGCAAAGCTTTTTGAAAAAAAAAATGCAATACCTGCGATATATTACACCATCCCAATTTTGAAAGGCGCTCACTCATTTTCTGAGCAATCAATCTTATCTGATGAGTGCAGTTGATTGATATCATGATAGTAGACGGAGGGTTCGGCGGTAGAAGTTTTATTATCCATGGATTCACCCCAAGAGCTGTATGAACGAGCGGAAGGTGGAGGGTGGCGTTGAACATTTAGTACGATCGTCGAGGGTACACATTTAATCATAATCTAATATTTAAAAGGTAATTTCATGGTTTGTTTACTTCATATATGCCCCACTTCGTTTTTCTGCTCCTCATCGCTTCGCTCCCCCAAAACGTATAAAGCTCTATGAGAATCACATTTTCAAAACTCATTGCATTCGAATTCCTGTCATTTTACATGTTTCCGGTTAATGTTTACCGATACATAAATAATAAGAGTCGCATTGTCAAGGCTTGTGCCAACCGGCTGGAACGACATACGTATCAAGTATCCATATATCACAGCATCCCCTATTATACATACAAAGCGAAATTCTCGGACAAAAAAGGTGAAAAATAAAGAGATGGTGGTATCAGGGCACATACATTAATCGCACGTCGTCGAAAAATATTTAGAGCTAATTTTACCTAATGCCATTTTACATAAAATTTACTTTGCAATCACGGAGCACACTGTGGGTCTTTGATGCCCTATGAATTTGTTTACAGGCTACCATTTCAAAAATTGAAGAAATATTTTGTTTCAATAAAAGCAAATTTCGTAGACTAATCGTAATTTGAAAAAAAAATTCTTTTTTAAAAAAGGGCATTTTTGTGGAACAATTGTAATTTTTTTAAAAACATTTGAACCTTATTTTTCAAAGAATTTTTCTGTAATTTTTGTAATAGGGTCTCAGGGACCCTATTTTAAATATCTAAAAAAAAATCCGAGACCTATTAATTTTTCTAAAGTATCTGCTAATTTATGGTTCCTGCATTATGGACTACAATGGAGGTACAAAATAAAAGGGATTATCGTTGAATATTGATCACGGCTTAATGTTCCATTTGTAGGCGTACCAGGCCAAGACAGGTAACGAGCAAAAGTCAGAAGCGGTAGATGGAGTGTCCACGTGGCAAAGCAATGAAAAAGGTTACATATTCGTTAAACGCAAACAAACAAGCATCGTATTACTATTATCGCTGGCAACCCATGGCGGCTAGCCGGTACCGTTGATTCATTCTGCTTAATTTATACGTAAATTATACCTAGTCTCCCTTTCAGTGCATTTTGAATAAGTATAAACTTCCGGCGTACATTTGTTACTTCTATTGAGAGAGCCCAAAAATGTCAAACCGAAACTTGTTCTTTCGCTGTAATTGATTACATACTTGCTTCGAAATTCAAATTCATACGTAACAATTTTAGTGTTCAACAGAATGCAAAAAAAAATCTGCATTTATGAACAGCTGAGTGCTAAAAATTAAAAATGTCTTTTTTACTTGTTTCAGAATTTAGTCAAATTTTCAATATTTCGACAATTTCCCGTTTTATTTGTGACTTTGGTTAAGAGACATAAATGACTAATTCTGGAGAATAAATAAAGTCTTAATAAATACAATATTAATTTTTAATTCTTGTATTTTGAAAATGTGATCTCCTAGTGCTCGTTAATTATCAAGGAATTATATTATCAATATTTAACTTCTAATTAATTATTACAATTATTTTATTCCAATAAAAGAGTTCTTATTATAGTGTAATATCAACGACCGGAACTTACGACGCCAATTCTCGGCGTAATAATTACTTTTTTAGGTTCCTTCTACTTCTGACTTTCTTTCCTCTGGTTTCATATCTCGCTTCAGGTATGAACAAATTGCTCCCAGTTATTTAAACTTTTCCCTTTTTTTTTACTCACAAAACGGTAGTTAATAAAACATGCATATACGAGAGTGAGCCCAGAATTGACAGCAATTAAGTCACACATAAAATCGTATTGTCACGCCAGAGGTGACCCAATAGCGTGAAGGTCTAAAGAATAAAACAATGAAATTTGTAGAGTTCTCAAGGTTTTTCATGCAACAATTGAACGTAACGTTATAAATATTGTGTATTTGCACTTTACCTTATTTCATTTTTTAGTATTTAATTTTTTTTAGTATGTATTTCATCTTCGAAAAAAATACTTATCAAATTATTGTATCGTTTCTCATTATAATCATTTTTTTATTTTTGGACATCTCGCATAAATTAGAAATTTTTTTTTGGGGGGGGGGGGGGGTTGCATTAGATGTGCTTTTTGTAGAGATATCACTTTTCATACATGAACTTGTCTCAATTTTTTTGCACCAGAGGTGTTTTTTTAGGGTGTCAAATTATTGTACGTATTGTGCCAAAAAAGTACCCGGAATTTTTAAATAACACATAAAATATTCAATTATTAGTCAATATTTATTTTGTCGCCTTCAAAGTAGGTCCCATTTGATGCAACACACATGTCCAAACGATTTTTCCAATCTTCTTCCTCTTTTATTTACTTTGATTTGATAATCACAGCTATAATATTGAAGCCAGGCCAATTTTCGTTCCTTTTACAATATCCTCAAGGGAAAGAATAGAATTGCAGTTTTTGCAAATTAGTTGCTTCACAAGTGTTTGGACATGAACTATTCTGCGGCCTTCAATAACTTTCCAGTTTGTTGCATTTTTGAGGTTATTCACGTCAAGCTTTTCTTTAAATATTTTTTGTATATTTTCCCCAACTTGTTGCTGCTGACGCCGCTTTTAATAAACTTTATAAGTGACTCTTTTTCCTTTCCGAAAAAAGTTTTGCTGTTTTTGACTCATTTTGTTATAACCAAATTTCACATGGAAAGTAAACAAAAACAAAATGTGATAAAATAGTGCCGCGTTGCCAGATCCATGAGTCAGAATACGGAAGTCAAACAAAAGCTGACAGCTAGCAGACAGCTACACTGTTTTGACTAGTTATGTGCCGGTAGGACCTCCTTAACGGAACGCGCTTAAACTTGACATCATAATTCGGTACACTAGTGCTAACATAACAAAAAAAATTCAAATGTCTACATATAACGCGGGGATTTAATTAAACTTATCCGGGTACTTTTTTGACAGAATGTATACTTTCATTGAAAATAGGCGCGAACAAGATAACTGGCGCTACGAAATGAAAACTTACTCGCGATAAGTTAGCAAAGTGTAAGCTAAATCGCGTTGCACCTGGATATTAGTCACGGTATGCATTAACCCTGCAGGGCTTGAAAAGACGATCGGGTAATACATCATAATTTCCATAGCGTGACTAGACTCTTCAAATAAAAACAGTACTTTGCCGCCTACCACCGCATTCGAACGTTACACTTGCGCATGGGTTGAACACAAAATTTATGGTTTGAAAGTTTTCTGGACCGAAACGTTTGGGGAAAATTCATGAAAATAATTTTTAAAAAAAGTGTAATTTCTTTATCAATTTATGACATTGGGGTTTATTTAATTTTTTTTGTTGGTTTATTGTATTTGTTTATTTGTAATTAAATAAACAATTACAAAAGGTAGAATTGCAGGTGTAACGTATCTCTTTAAATTATAATAGTCTTACTAATGATTGCAGCTCATCCGTGGTTTTTTTAATTTGCAATTCCCTTTGAATTGAAGTCGTACCCTTTCGCCATAGCGTGTGATACCGCAAATGATATGGTATCCACCCATGCTAAACGGAAACCTTCAGGCCTTCGCCTAGGGCGTTGTGGTAAACTCTAGAATCCACTTTGTAAATGCAAAGAGAATTATTCTAATGTTTGATTCCACTCGAAATCTACTACATATCTTTCGTTCTAATTTCGGATATCACTTATAATTATTCTATTTGTCCTTTTCACACACAGATATACATATATAAAAAAATTCAATTATTTTAATTTTTTTAAATATAATTTCAAAGGATTCAGGTTTATTAAAGCAAAAGATATAAATTTAAAAAGTTGAAAGAAACCCAAATTCAAAAATTTAAAAACAATTTTGTGAAATTAAATTGAAACTATTCAATAAGGCACATATTTCATGAATACACTCAAAATTTTTAATGAAGACCAACATATTTTTTTTACATATTCATAAGGGCGGCTAATATGATTTAACGCTATTTTTACCACAGGTGTCAAAAAACACCTTTTAGAATTTGAATTTCGAATTATTTTCGAGGTTTGATTTCATCTTTTTTTGAAATCCACAAACGGGGGGTCTTTATTAGAGTAATTATGCGCCTGTAAAAAATTTGGTATTAATTAAGAAAATCTATTTTAATTAGAATTCTGTATTTTTGGTTTTGGATTTTTAATTATGTATAATTAGCGCGGTAAAAATAGTTATTCAAAAATTTATAAAAATAGCGTTAGTTAAATAACACTCAGCATTCGGTATAGGAACCAGGAACCAACACCTGCCTGTGTCTATCTCGTATCTGCATCGAGTCGCATAAGATCCCGATGAACTGGTATCATGTATAATCTACGAAGCCTATTATTCGTTACACCTTTTATGATGACACGTGGATTCAACAGTAGGATGATTATCTGCAACTTCGAAATGTTTTGAATTTGCACCTTTCCCTCGCTTCTGCTTCTGCCTCTAAAATTCGAATTCTTATCATTGACGCTGTTGTTCATGCCTCCCGTTTATTTCGACCATTTTCATTTCATGCATTCAAGAATTTCCATGTACTTCCATATTCAAGTAAAAATATTAGGGTGGCCCATAAGTTTCTTCCTTTTGGGCTATAGGTCATACATAGCGTGGCGCGGAAAAAACTTATGGGACACCCTAATCAATTAAATAGACTAACTACAGAAATTTTAATTGTCATTTTTTTAATTTAATATACATATATAATTAAATATATAGAAAAAATTAATAAAATTATTAATTTCTAAAAACCAATATATAAAATAAAAACGTTGATAGAATTTTGCCGATGATAAAAAATGCGAGGAAATTTAATTAATTTTGTTTATTATTATTATAATAATAATACAGAAACGTGACTTCAAATGTATGTCGCGTTTTAACTCGTATATCAGTGTGCCTTTAGACTTTTAGAGGATGGGATTCCCCGATTGGGATCGCTGTATTTCTTCCAGGGAAGGCATCACGCCAGCTTTCGCCGTGTGACAATTGTTGCACGAAAACGCGGAAAGATAAAACATTTTATCGTTCCGCGTTTTCAGCCCCCCTGATTACGTATCGCGGTGCTTAATAGCCACGAAAGTTCTCGAAACCTTAACGGATCGTATAAAAAAAGGATTTATGGAAATCGGTATACGAATTCTTGAGTTGAACTCTGAGATCTTGCAGATACATTTTTATAGTAGCTGAGAAAGTGCAGGGATGCGATTAACCCTCCGCTGGCCCAGTTCGAAGGGATAACATAGTTTCCACCCTGGGGCTTTTCAGACCCCAGCCGATAAAAATTGATATTGCCTGGAAGCTGTTGTTTTTTTTTAGTTTAAACAAATTTTACGAGTTTTCAAATTTTTTAAATTTATTAAAAAGTCAAATTTTCCCGAAAATGAAAGTACCCCTCAAGGGGTTGATTCAAGCTTTTGATTCATCCTTTATTTAAGGAGGTTCTACCGGTACATAACTAGTCAAAAAAGTGTAGCTGTCTGCTAGCTGTCAGCTTTTGCTTGACTTCCGTATTCTGACTCATGGATCTGGCAACGCGGCACTATTTTATCACATTTTGTTTTTGTTTACTTTCCATGTGAAATTTGGTTATAACAAAATGTGTCAAAAACAGCAAAACTTTTTTTGGAAAGGAAAAAGAGTTACTTATAAAGTTTATTAAAAGCGGTGTCAGCAGCAACAAGTTGGGAAAAATTTACAAAAAAAATTTAAAGAAAAGCTTGACGCGAATAACCTCAAAAATGCAAGAAACTTGAAAGTTATTGAAGACCGCAGAATAGTTCATATCCAAACACTTGCGAAGCAACTAATTTGCAAAAACTGCAATCCTATTCTTTCCCTTGAGGATTTTGTAAAAGAAACGAAAATTGGCCTGGCTTCAATATTATAGCTGTGATTATCAAATCAAAGAAAATAAAAGAGGTTAGTTTTATAATTTAAAAAGGTAAGGTTTTGTAAGTTTGTGATTATAGATGATCATTAAAGGAAATAAAAGAGGTTATGATTTAAGACGGTTTTGATTTAAAATGTTTTTATTTAAAATAAACGTAAATACTTTGGCACCTGTAAAACATAAACATTATAGCAGACGAAGGACAGTGACTACTGAGTGAGAGAGATAGCGCATGTGCGCGCATGTATATCGAATGCAACGTTGTCAAATCTTCTAAGCTCTGATCGTCGATGAAAATCATATGTAGTTATTTATTTTTAATAACTATACTTTTAATAAATATACTTTTTCAAGGTGCAATGTTTTCTTTATTTATTCTTTTATCACTACAAATTTTGTCAAAATAATTTCAATTATTGTTCATTTGATATCCCGACCATAACGTGAGTTTCCATAAGATTCAATGTAAAAATTGGTAAAATAAAATTATTTATTTCTCAGTTCTGGGACTGTGTAGCCTCACAAAAATTTAGTTACAGCTTTTAAAAGATATTATTGACCAGTGTTTAAATTTTCATCAACTTCTCAATTTTTAATCTATTAGCGTTAGAACCTCCTTAACACTTGCATTTACCATACATCTCGCATATACATATATTATAATCCGGTATGTTTTATTATACAGAGCTCGAAAGCGATAAAAGAGTTGTAGGAAGATAAGCTTGATTGTATTTACGTCACAGGGCTAATTTTTTAAAGAGCGCAGGAAGGGGTGCGAACAGACGGAGCATCTCCGACTACGTACACTTAAGTTCGTGCATGCAACCTTGTGGAAAAGCTTTCGCAGTCAAGTCGTATTTCTCGCCCTCCAACGAGATACCAACCACCTCCAGAAAACTACCCTTTCTACCCCATCCTTATCCTACCACCGGCGGAGATACACGCTCACAAGGAGAGCCTTGCGCTTGTGTCTAACTACAGGCGCAGAACCGACACTTATCGCGTCGCAAAGGCAACGCTGCTATATCGCTATCTGGCTAACAATCACCAATCTCTGCTTCGAAACTGCTTGGGGTAAGTATACCGAGCAAAATGAGGGGTGGCATGGCGCGCAGGAGGGAGCGAGAGAGAGAGAGAGAGAGTTGACCGGGGAGTCGTAGAAAACTTAAACCAGCTTGTACCGAAGTCTAAGACCCTATTCATTCAAATTCCTCTTCACGTTCGAGCTACCTCCGACTGAACAGTTAGAATACTTTGGTTTGCTCTTCCGGTTCGCGTGATGCTCCGCTGAGTTTCTTTGTGCTTATGTAAGATCTTTTACGAACGTTATTTTCCAAAGATATAAGCTTTTATTGAAAGACAATTTGCACTTAATTTTAAAAGCTGTTGAAAGCAGTTGAGCGGGATTGGGCGCGTCTGCCATGTTTTTCCTTTTATTTTAGTAGCAAGGACGGAAATTTGGAAATCCAATTTTTTAACCCTTACTCGGTGCACGGGGATTATATGTACCCCATAACCATCTTTCAGTCATTTTTAGTCACTAGAAGCCTCGACTAAACTTTTGGGCCTTGATATGTATGAATATTGGGCTGTCCCATAAGTTTTTTCCGCGCCACGCTATGTACGACCTCGAGCCGGAAAGGAAGAAACTTATGGGACGCCCTAATATAAAGGTCACCAGTTTCAATAAAAGATATAAGCTTTGCACTTAATTTTAAAAGCTGTTGAAAGCAGTTGAGCGGGATAGGGCGTGTCTGCCATGTTTTTTCTTTTATTTTAGTAGCAAGGACGAAAATTTGGAGATCCATTGTTTTAACCCTTACTCGGTGCACGGGGATTATATGTACCCCATGACCATCTTTCAGTCATTTTTAGTCACTAGAAGCCTCGACTAAACTTTTGGGCCTTGATATACTATATAAAAATTGGGCTGTCCCATAAGTTTTTTCCGCGCCACGCTATGTATGACCTCGAGCCGGAAAGGAAGAAACTTATGGGACGCCCTAATATAAAGGTGCCAGTTTCAATAAAAGATATAAGCTTTGCACTTAATTTTAAAAGCCGTCGAAAGCAGTTGAGTGGGATAGGGCGCGTCTGCCATGATTTTTCTTTTATTTTAGTAGCAAGGACGGAAATTTGGAAATCCAATTTTTTAACCCTTACTCAGTGCACGGGGATTATATGTACCCCATAACCATCTTTCAGTCATTTTTAGTCACTAGGAGCCTCGACTAAACTTTTGGGCCTTGATATACTATATAAAAATTGGGCTGTCCCATAAGTTTTTTCCGCGCCACGCTATGTATGACCTCGAGCCGGAAAGGAAGAAACTTATGGGACGCCCTAATATAAAGGTGCCAGTTTCAATAAAAGATATAAGCTTTGCACTTAATTTTAAAAGCCGTCGAAAGCAGTTGAGTGGGATAGGGCGTGTCTGCCATGTTTTTTCTTTTATTTTAGTAGCAAGGACGAAAATTTGGAGATCCATTGTTTTAACCCTTACTCGGTGCACGGGGATTATATGTACCCCATGACCATCTTTCAGTCATTTTTAGTCACTAGAAGCCTCGACTAAACTTTTGGGCCTTGATATACTATATAAAAATTGGGCTGTCCCATAAGTTTTTTCCGCGCCACGCTATGTATGACCTCGAGCCGGAAAGGAAGAAACTTATGGGACGCCCTAATATAAAGGTGCCAGTTTCAATAAAAGATATAAGCTTTGCACTTAATTTTAAAAGCCGTCGAAAGCAGTTGAGTGGGATAGGGCGCGTCTGCCATGATTTTTCTTTTATTTTAGTAGCAAGGACGGAAATTTGGAAATCCAATTTTTTAACCCTTACTCAGTGCACGGGGATTATATGTACCCCATAACCATCTTTCAGTCATTTTTAGTCACTAGGAGCCTCGACTAAACTTTTGGGCCTTGATATACTATATAAAAATTGGGCTGTCCCATAAGTTTTTTCCGCGCCACGCTATGTATGACCTCGAGCCGGAAAGGAAGAAACTTATGGGACACCCTAATATAAAGGTTACCAGTTTCAATGAAAGATATAAGCTTTTGCACTAAGCTTTTCTAACTAGGATTTTGCCAGGGTTTTGCCAGAGTTTCGCTAGGGTCTTGCTAGGATCCCGCTAGACACGGATGGCGCAAGATAGCATCTTTCGTCGTTTAAGAAAGTTCCACAGTTATTTCAGTTATTTTGATAGTCGTATGGGATAGAGAAAAAAAATGAATAGAAAGATTTAAGTGGTTATTCATAAAATAAGGAGTAACGCAGCGTCCGGTAGGCCGTAAGACTACAGGGCTCCTCAAATATTAGCAGAGGACTATGAAGTCCCCTTTGAGATGAAATCCCCCAAATTTCTATAGCGAATAATCGGAGACAGCTGGCTCGATGCAAAATCAAGTAGCGTAATAATGCTGCCACAGCCTCGAGCATTCGACAGAGAAGGTAAACTGAGAAAGAAAATCATGTCGATCCCGTAGGGACCGAAGATTTTCTCGAATTCAAGCATTCAGCCTTATATCTCTATCTTAAATGGTACACGGTATCATTTCTACATTAACGTTTCCCATAAGAATGGCAAAAATCTTCGGTGGACTCTCGAACTTCTTCAAATGCACGGGAAATGTTGCAAAATAAAAAAACGAGCCCTAAATTATCGTTCAAATTTAAATAAATCATAAAAATTTTCGCGATTCCAGCAACATTCTCCACGTTTTCTCCCATTGGAATTCCATTTCACCATACGCTTTTCCTTACACGCTTCACTTTTCACATCCTAAGTGCATTCATCCCCTTTTGTTCCTCGCTCTTCTTCCTCTCATCTCTTAACATTCCTCTCCTTTACCTTTACCTTCTCTCACATTTTCCTCTCTCCACCCTCGTTCATCAGTTCACTCTCTCCTACCCTTTTTCTTCTTTCCTATTCACGCTCACACACTCTCTTACGCTTTTCTTTCCTCAATCTTTCTATTTCTTTCATCTGGAAATCCCCTTTCCTCTCTCAATCTAAAATTACCTTTATTATCACCCGTACCTCTACCACCACCATCGTCATCACCAACCTCCCCATACGATCCCATACGTTCTTTATATCCCTCTAAAACGTGGTCCTAATGTTCCACATCCGATCCACATGGTCTAAACGATCTGCTTTCTTGTGCCTTCCAGTATTTTCGCCCTCCTGCATCTTTTTCTTAATCTCAATTTTACCACCCTATACGTACACACATATGGTGCAAGCAAATCTTTCGCATTCGACAAGATGCGCCGGTACTAGCACTATTTCTACCGCTCTGAGTTGTACCTAATTAAAAATCCAAAACCACAAATATAGAATTATAATTAAAATAAATTTCTTTAATTGATACCAAATTTTTTAAAGGAACAAATTTCTTTAAAATATTTTTAATGACGTAAAAAATCTCGAATTATAATAAATAGGTATAACTTTAATTTTTAAATTTTCAAAATCAAATTCGAATAAATTGGTAAGTTAAAAATTTTTTTAAAAATATTAAATTGTTAATAGTTAAAAAATTTTGTTGGTTATTTATAAAGTCGTTAGTCTAAAATTAAATTGTAGTATTGATGAAGGTCATAACTGGCTGTTTGAATATTAACACTGTTATCACTTTCTTTAATATAAATTGCTTCCATTATTTTACGCTTGTATGTATCAGATTCGGTAATAGGTAAATAGGTATAACGATAAAAAATAGCAAAGATACCTCAATTATGAATTTTTTGAATTATTTGGCAGTACCTGGATGCTCCCTTTATATCGTTATTATAAAATAAAACATGTGCGAAGACAACGAATTGAATGTACAGGGTGTGACATTTAAAGTGTTACAGAGTGGTAATGCTTTGCTATTTGCTCCCTACCATTTTTTATGCCTCACCCTGTATATCGAAAAATAGATATTTTTATTGTATCGTTCTTTACGACATTGATACCGCATCGAACGAAGGCTACATTTATTAATAATTGAACAATGCACGTTATAAAAATAACAACAATATTTGCAAAGATTTTTTCGTTTCTGGTAAAAAAAAAAAATATTTATTGTGCATTACCTTATTAATTGCAAAGTCCCGCTGAAAAGTGAAAACTATGTGATAAAAAAAAAGGATGCCATTTAATCAAACGCGATGGCTATTCATAGGAATTCATCGCCATACCCATTTTGTAACATAACATATCTATATGCTTCTCGATGATATCTTTACTGCGTCCAAGCTATTATAGTAATTAGTTTCCTCTCGCCTGCTTCGTTTGTTATTATGTACAATTTTATTATTATAATTTAGAAAATGATAAAATGTCTCTTCAACGGCCCCATTTCAATTTTTTACTTACTCATAGGGAATAATTCCATTTTTAAGTAGAATAAAAACAAGTTAATTAGAATTCACGCAAGAGATTATATAAAATGTGGAGCAAGGAAGGCGGGGGTCAATGGAACCTCGGGGCAATTGAAACGGTCGACGCGGTTGAATAATTATATTCTCTTTTATTAAAATTATATTCATTTAGCGATTAATTTATCTACTGGAAATCGTAAAGTGAATATCGAGCTGCTATTTTCACAAGAAAAAATTATTTATCTTTTACGATTCTATTAAAGAAAAATAATTTTTTAAAAATTTTTGATTCAATCGACCCCCTCTCTCTTAATTACCGGTGCATTGCACAGAAAACAGTTATATTTTACATGTATTTAATATATTTTAATTTATAATAATTAAATAAACATTAAAATTGTATAAAGAATTAAATTTGTTTAATTCTCTAAAAATAATAAAAATAAATAAACATGTACTAATGCTTGCTATACAGGGTGAGGCATCTAAAGCGTTACAGAGCAAATGGCGAATCCCCCACCACTCTGTCTAATGCTTTCTCTGCCTCACCCTGTACATCGAAAATAAACGTATATTTATAATGCAACATTTTGCAATTTCATTTATAAGTTTATTTATAAATAAAAGGTTTGTTTACGATATACAGGGTGAGGCATTTAAAGCGTTACAAAGCAAATGGCGAATCCCCCACTACTCTCTCTCTCTCTCTCTCTCTCTAACGCCTTCTCTGCCTCACCCTGTACATCGAAAACAAACCTCACATTTATAAGTTAACATTCTTATTGTATTTTTCTCTGAGTTTATTGATACTACAACGGACGAAAGCTATGTACCGAGTGTTTGCGTAAGATTTGAAGAGCCTGTAACACCAAAGACGGCCGGCTCCCCTTTAACGCAACGAAACATTACAAGACCCTTTGAATCCTTTCTCTTCGTACGATACTCGCCAATATACTGCACTACCCCAATTGCAGGAATGGCGGATGGGGCGAGGGACGCCATGAACACTTGAACCTACACGTGCTTGTACGTGCTCGAATCTTTTAAAATCATGTAGTACGTCTTTCATCGATAACCCCTGTGTTTATAAAACAAAGCTCGCTCGAAAGTGGGACACTAATTGTTCGCTAATTTCCTTCGCCGCTATACACCACCGTCGTTGTTGCTATTGCTATTGCTATCGCTATTGCTTTGAGAACGGCTACGAAGGGATACGATTAGCGAGTGTATCACGCATATGGCAACCACTCCCGCGTCGAGAGCGTTTACAACGAGTGCGCCTGTATAATTTTTGCCCGGCACTTGTACCGGGGTTGGCAACAAACCTGAACTTGGCGATTGTTAACTGTTATTAGGCACCATCGACGAGAGCGAGGAACTTTTCGTTACCTAAGGCCTCTGCTTCTGATTGTTCCAGCATTGAAGGTAAATTGCAAGGCACAGATTGCGCTTAGGAAAACGGTTTGTCGATATAATGGCTAATTGCTGGCCATTGCGTAGGTAATGAATGGAGTTTGAAATTTCGAAAGCGAACGATTGTTAACGCGTGTGGCAATGGAAGAACTTTTTGCGATAGTTCGTTTTCGTTTTGCCGTGCAATTGTCACCAACAAATATGGCGAGAATGGGATTTTGTTTTCTGGTCCGTTAGCGGACACTTATAAAATGTACAAGGGCTTGGCGATACAACGCGTTGCGCTGTTGCGAATATCCAGGATATAATACGTCACAACCGAGATTGTTTCGTCGCAAAATGACATTTTTTAAATAATATCCGAGGTCGGTGACTACGTATTTAGGCTTACGATAGATAACAATAGTTTATGCGATATAAGTTTTTTTTTCTTTAAGTTCGTCACGTACCGACGGGAGCTGTGAGGGAAAAGGTATACACTTTAACGCTATTTCCACGGCGTTAATTATATGAAAAATCCAAAAGCAACAAAATTAAAAGCTTTAATTAACCCTTAGTGGTCACACGTCCTGGAAATAACGCGCTGGTCACACGGGGTCGCAATGACCCCAGCCGTGTTTAAACGATTGCCGCGTTGCCAGTTTCGTTCCGAACGACTCATAAGAAATTCAGGATATTAGTTTGGACCTTTTGGAATGAGAATATCATGGATAAAAATGTTTACCAAATTTTCAAAATGGCGAAAAAAAATCAACAAGGAGGCAATGCGTAAAAAAACCGTTTTTGCGCCTGGGGTCATTTTGACTCCTGGTGACCTCTAAGGGTTGACATAGATTTTCTCAATTAATATCAAATTTTGTACAGACGCGTAATGACTCTACTAAGCACCCCCCGTTTGTGGATTTAAAAAAAAGATTTTGACGTCTTTGGTAGAATTAGTATTAAACAATTTCTAGTAAATTGGGAGCAATTAGGACCCCATAGAAAATTATCTGATATACAATAATAATAATAATAATAATAATAATAATAATAATGATATAGTATACTATATATGTATATATGTAACAAATAATAATAATAATAATTTGATTTGGTTCCGTTTTACGATTATTTTTTCACTATTTACATTTGCCCCTATATCACGAAAAAAAAGCCCAAATGGTGTTTGATTACCTTTATTTAGAATATAACAGCGTTACATTGAAACGGAATGACAAAAACTTTCAAGAGAATACACGGACTTTCGAGTCTATATTAATGAATTTCAATCCCGTCAAACATACGGGGTAGATTACAAAGCGATTTTGTAATCCAACTTCGATTTCAGTCATTTGTGAAATCTAGCTAATTTTTGTAAGCCAATTATCAGGTACCCTAAGTAGTTCTTTACACGCTTTACCTTACAATTAGCGAGTCAACGCGCGGAAAAGTCCATTTTTGCAATTATACGAAAGGGAGGGTTAAGGAACTCTCGCCACATCATGAAAAATAAACCTTAACAAAGTGTAAGTATATATTTATAGTTGATATATGACTATACTTACATTTAATACATTTTTATGGTTAATATATAACTGTATAAATATATAATTATACAATTTACACCTTGTATACGCACGTAACACCTTGTATAAAATTTTATCAGGACACATTTTCAATATTGAAAGATAAGTGTTTAAATTTGGCTTACCTATTTTGCAATTGGACGAAAAAAAAATTTCTAGCAAAATTTTAAACATCTCCAATTGAAGGATATTTGACTTACGCCAGTTTCGTAATCACCGACGCATCTATCTTCTTATATAACGTTCCTCAAATACGATGGATGAACATTGCCTGTGCTAGAATTTTTCCAATTTTCTCGGATACATATAGCAGCACAAATGAAAATGTAATATAAACTCAAATTACGCGTTGCAATAAGAAGTTTATGAAAGTGAGGTAAATTGTTTGATGTAACAATAAGATTTTTCGACGTCAAATAAGGTGTCTCGTCTACATTGAAAAATAAAAATGTGGTAAAACTGTGTGTGTGTGTGTGTGTGTGTGTGTGTGTGTGTGTGTGTGTGTGTGTGTGTGTGTGATGGACTATATGAGCATAACTAAACTTGTACGGTTCCAGTCGATATAATTTATAGTATGTGTAACGTTATATTATAGAAAATTTGTATAGTATAAATAAATAAATAAAATGTATATTATATATTATATGGTATAAGATAAATAACATTTATATTATTGCATAAATTGATATCATAGTTAAAGTTACAACAAATTAATTATTATATTATTATAATTTTAGTGTACACTTTTTGACTATATTTTTTTGGTCGCCATGAATATTTCAATATGGTTTAATACACCATTACAATATCATAATTTGATATACCATGTCTATTAACTTACAGAAATTATAGTTTCTTAAAATTTTTTTTTAAGTTACATTGTATTGTATATTTTACATTCTCGCTTTAGGAGACACGTCCCAGAGCGTTAATTAAATAAACAATTCTATAATAATAACTTGTTCGACAATCTTACATGATCACAAAGGGGGGCGTTTACCTTTAAAATTATGGTATAGTAAATTTGACTATTTTTTTTCCTCGATATAAGGTTGCAAAAAAAAAAAATATAAAAGATTTGAATTATTCGTTCAAAATATAGCATGGTGCATAAGTAGTTGGTTTTTTACGCACACGGCGCAAGCAATTATGGAAAATTGTCAAAAACAAATGTGTTTTCTTTAGAAGAAAGCTTTCTTTTCTAATTATTTCGCGATGTTTCTGCCGAGCCCCATGCTGTATGTATACTCCTGAATGCACTCCCCTTTTCAAACTTTATATTCTCTACTCTTACCCCGTATCCAATGTACTTAACGAAAGACTTTACTTCAAACTTTCAAGCTTTTAATGCAAGCATTTCATCGTCAAATGCTGTGGGTATTAGTCCTATTAAAAGTTCTACCAAGACGTTTCTTTCGCAACGGAAGACGAAAGCTGCAAAATTCGACTAAATCATAGCTTAGAAAAATACTACAGTTGAACCTGTTTTTGGGGCGGTCTTTTTTTATGCCTTTTTGGTGCAATTTTTTTTTGCGATTTTTTTGTGCGCTTTTATTTTTTTGCGGTATGTGAATATCGAAGAAAAAAATCGCACAAAAGAAAAACGCATAAAAAAAAGACTGTTTTTCTTTAAATTCCGTTTCAATAGATGGAAAATAAAAAGAAAAGAAATTTCGAAAATGTAATATTTGGTATTTGAACAAACTCCAGAACTTTCTTATATAGAAATAGTTAAATTTGAGCTGAACTTGATTGGGGTGTCTCAGACCCCAGTAAGTCAGCTAAAGGTTGTCAGCAAAACTGAAAATGTGTCCATTCCGTCCTTAAGCATGGTAAAGATTTCTAATTTTTAATTTAATAATTAAATTTAGTATTATTTCTTTAAGAATATTAGTTAGTTTATGGATTGAATTTTATTTAATCTTTTTTCAGGTCGAAACTGATTTTTCATAAATAATTAAGATATGTATAATAAATTTAATTACTAATTTTTAATTGCAATTTCATTATTTTTTTCCAATTTAATATCCTTTTAAATATAATTGATACTCGATTGATTATAAATTATTGATCCAACTTATTTTTTCGCGAAATGATTTTATCCCAGATTAGGTATCGCGTGGAATTGTAACAAAAATATTATCTTTCGAATATAAACAAATCCATTTCGCAATTTCGAGAATTTATCAATCAGGAGTGATTTTTAGAAAATGTAGATTTGCAAGATAATTAAATCTCGAAATATTTCCAACTCCGTCAGGAAAGGTATAGTAAAGTTCCTTATCGCACTTCCGACGCTTTTGATACGGTAACTCACACTTTCATGCAACGTAAGGGAAGAAATTGCAGTAATTGAGCCGTAGACCTTCGAAACTGATCGTATTGAAGCTGATTAAAAGGCTATTGCTACAATTTTAATTAAATATCAAGTACTATCAAATACTATAACAAAATTTGCTAATAATTAAAAGAATCTATTTCAATTATAATTCTTTATTTTTTGGTTTTGGATTTTTATTTACGTCTAATTCGCGCCATAGAAATAGTGTTAAATAGAGGAAAACACCATAGGAAGCCAAAGAACCCAATGGCCACCAAAAACCAAACATCGATCCTCAAGGGTCAAATTCGCTTCGATGAAACCTCAATTTCATAATCCCTGGTACCCCGAAACTCAAAACTTCTTCCTTCTTTGCCGTGCAATATCTCCGTTGGAAATCAGTAGCCGAAGGACGCAGGGCGGCCATATTGGTTTTGCGTAGGTATCGGTGCGATGGCAAGGAAATACGTAAGAGGCAAATAACTACTCGTTGTTGGTACTTACAAAATCTAGTAACGACCAAGGTGGAAACCTTTTTAGAGGCTCCAAAGGATCCTCGGGGACTGAGGGGCCAGTAGACGCAAGACCGGGTCCGGAAAAAGAAAAAAAATCTACTTTCTCACTGTACAGCACGATACCGAAGCAAAGTTACAGCTACAACAACTATATACAAGCACACGAGGTGGCTTCCCCGAAGTTCTTGGGATCGCTCAGTTCGCAAACTTCACACGCACTTCACCACACATGCACGGTCGGCAAGAGTTTCGGGCAACGGTGAACCTCCGTGCGATCTCGATACGACGACAGCACCAACCCCTTACGGTACCGCTGCTTCGAGAGCCGAAATTCCTTGACCTTCATTCCGACACCTTTTGCGTCACACCGTGGGTCCCGTCATTGGCGACTTCGGGCTCGCGATGCGGGCTCACCTCGTCGATGCACTTCCGCGATGCAACGATATCGATTCGCCTGGATTTAGGGAAGCGATTTTAGAGAAGCGACGTCATCGGTAACGGAATTGGATCGTGCCAAGGCGCCAGGATTCACGGGAAACGCATCCGCATCCACATCGGTTACGTGGGGTCGAGCTGCACCACGTCACTTTGCCGGTCACTTCCGATGCATTATTACTGACGCAACGGCATCGCACAAAAGGAACTGCACACTCGTGATTGCGCGTTTATCCGGTGCACGTAGATGCGTTGGTCCCGTGGAATCCGGTTTGGTTAATCCTGGGAAGCAGCCCAGGGCCCGGCACTGGCCGCGGGATCGTTCGGTCCGTGGCGAAAATCGAGAGGATTGCAGGATTCTGTTGCATCGGCGGCGTTATAATGCGTGTGCGAAAAGCTGCAATTCTGACGCGCACGTATTGCTGCCGACAGGTAAAGACGTGTGCGCCAGCGGGCTTTCGAGGGTATAACGCAAATTGGATGAGGGCAGAAGGGCGAGGAGGCGAAAAAGGGGAAAGTTTTAATGGAAGGCGGAGCCAAGGGCGGAGCGGGCGGAGGCATCGCGGAACGCCCACGTCCCTTCGTTTCCACGCTTTGGAACGCCCCAATGAGATTCATCCCTCGTCGAAGGGAAGAAAGACAACCGCGCCGACGTTGCAAGTGGCGAGCTTCCGAGCTTTCGCTTCTTCAAACTTTGACACTTCCATCGATTTTTTTCAGTTTACTCATCTTAACTCCACGACTCGTTCTGCTTCAGAGAATACAGTTCTCTCCATTACATTTGTGCAATTTCGCAATTAGGAGAGTATCCCATATTAAGCGTTTGCGGATCTCTCGAGCATTGTTTTTCAGGTGCGGTAATTACAGCCAACGCCGTGACGTATTTGCTCGGGTGGATGGATTACCGCTGTCCTATCGACTCGAGTCACCCGGTTATTGGTTTTCGTAACAATTTCGCACCCTTACCGGGTATGGCTGAAGGGCTCATGGGGCGCCTGGCGCCTGGGTTTTTTTTTTACGTGAGCCTACGGGAACCCTTGGGTGGGCCAGAACTGGGCCACAAATTATCCAGAACTTTGATTACAATAAAAATCCTTCGTTGATTTCTTCTTTGCTGATTTTATTGATACAATTTTTCTCGTTTCTAATATCGTTCCTTTGACACATGTGTAATGTGTCATATTTTCCTTCTTTTTCTATTATTTTCTCAACCCTAGGACGCTTAAGGTCTCAGTAGGTAACTACCATTTTGAATGCAGTGTGGACATTTTTTGAGCGTCCTAGGGTTAAGGAGGTTCGAGCATAACTTGTGAGTCAAAATAATGTAAACATTTTTTTTTTACTTTCAGTCTTCCCAATATTCGTCAAAATTCTTTATTTTAATTTAAAATAATTTGAACAATTTAATAATTGATGATTTTTACTTATTTAATAAAATAAAGTAATAAAATGACTTTCGTATTTATTACTCGCCGGATTAAATAAGCAGATTTGGCAACAGCGCGTTTGATTATACCCATTACAGAATTTGAGGTTATACATAACCATTGTGTACCTATTATTTTCTATAGTTTCTCTCTCTGTAACTATTTTTCTATCCTTTTCTTTTTTCTCAGCAGTTAACGCGACGTTGCCAAATCTTTATTCGAATAAATAGCTGACGATAAACGAGTCAAAAACATAAAATTTAACTTTAAATATTTCAAAAATGATATCGGTAATGTATTATTATTACATTTTTTTATATTTTATAATAATCCAAGTTTCTTGTGTATAGCTTTTATTCGTTAAAGTCGGGATGTTAATATTGAAAAAAGTAATTAAAGTCTCGACTAAAGTTTGTCCGCCATAAGAGCCCGTGTATAAGGAGATAAAAAATGTGATTTTTGAAATTTAGTAACTAAGTAACTAAACGGTGAATCTTTTTAAAATTTTGGGATTAGATAAATGACGTATTTATTTATACGTATACTTAATTTCAAAGCTCAAAGTTGGAAATTATTTTTTACATTAGATTCGCTCAAACCTCCTTATAGGATTTGAGAAACTTGGAAATCGCATGGAACACTTTAGCTATTTTTAACTTTGCTTGTACACTCCCTTTAAAAAATTGTATTTGTCAGTATAGTAAATTCTAACCGCAACTATAGCATCGATCCTACATTTATAGTAATTTTAACTACACTTATCGTTACCACAAAATTATTTCCCCTCTTAAATGATCCAGAAACTGTACTTTTTGACCCTTTACTCTTCTTCGGCCTAGAGGAAGTCATTTTTTTTTCCGAGATACCAGAATGCTGATGACGTCTGACTGGATTATTCCATTTGGCGACTTGTTACCACTATTAGAAGTAGTATTTGAAGAGCCTACTACTCATTATAGCGATATGTATAACTCGGTGATCAATAAAGATATATTTGCTTATGTGTACCAGAAAAAAGGTGAAATTTGGCAATGAAAGGCGTTGAAAACCATCCCCTTTCGTCGAAACTAAGATTACAGGGGCAGACAAAAAGTAGGGATAAATCCGAGCGAGCGGGGTTTAAGTGGGGAGAGAGAAATGCGACGTGGCGAATGAATAACAAGTACAATCTCATGGGAAACCAATGGCAAGGCGACTCGTCCCCCTGCACTTGGCCGAGCCAAGCCAATAGGAGCGCTTTCCACCCTTTGGCTTCACCGTGCACGAGCGGAAAACTGCCAGCCGGGCTTTGCTCAAACAGCCCATCCACCAGTCAGGCTGATAAAGACAGACAAACTTCTATCTTGTCAAATCATGCCGACCTTACTAACGATTGCTGGTAGACGATTCTGCCAGACAGCTTGTAGCCATCTTCAACCTTCCCTTCTACCAACGTTAATTTCCACCATTTGCACGTCACACCAGCAGTAATACCTCGCCTCGACGCCTTTTCTTGGAGTATGTAACTTCGTCACTTCAACTCAAACTGTCTTTTTATCACTACTTTGAGTAATACTTGAACTATCTGAGATTGCAAAATAAATGAAAAGCATGATTTTACTGTTTGTCAATTTTCGTTGTGAACTGAAACGTTGGAATTCTTTCGAAATGGGTTCCAGAAAGAATTTCGAAAAAGTTTACATTTTTATTTCGTTTGGATACAATTTTAATAAAAGATTAAACATTTTTCCCTGAATTTCCAAATTTATTTTAATCGTGAAACCAACGAAGGAATGTTATATTTAAATCGCTATTAATTAATAAGGGTATTAATTAATACAAATTCTTATTAATTACTAAGAATATTGATTATTAAAAATGTGTATTAATTAATAAGAATATTGAAAATATTTTGCAAAATAACTAAGGATTGTTCGAGGGGGCCTTGTCTCCAACGTTTAATGAATAAACATTTTGAAATGTTAAACTAATGAAGCAAATAAAAAATTAAAAATTTTATTCGGGTGTTAATAAATATTATTTAACCTTTTTTATTTTGTAATTTAAAATGACGTCGATTAAAAAATGGTAAGTGGATATTTTCATATCGCGCAACGTTCAAGTGTCTTCCATTATTTAAACATTTCGTTAACGCGCGTGTTGACAGAAACATGTCAAACTCAAAATTTCAGTTGTAGTAAAATCATTTAATGTCATTTCGTGAAAAATTTTATGTGACTTTTGTGTGACAACGTGGACATTTTTTTCCTAAGATTTGGGACGTCACCTTACTTTTATTAAGCAGCTGTATACATTAATTATCGAATATAATTATTATGTACCGAATTTCGTGCGGTAATACACTAGGTCCTGCAAAATAATAGAAAATTTATGAATATTCGACAAAAAGTCGTATCGCCTTAAAAATGACTACCAGCAACAAAAAGTTATCGACCAAGAGAAATAAACGCATTAAAGCTAAACGGATACAAAAGCGATACTCGGCTAAAGAGAAATTAACGAAGATTGCTAATGCTGCAGCACAGGATCTTAAAGAAAATGCACCGGCTGGTTTGCTGCACTTACTTGCCCTTCAGCGTTCCTTACACGTGCCCATAAAAATCCGATACTCTAACAGCCAAATAACGCATACTCTGGGTAAAAAGCAAATTTGTTCACTTCTTCAAGTATTTATTAATTAACCCTTTAAGTGACAAAATGTTGGGACTCGATGAACTTATTTATTTAAATTTAGAAATGCTCTGGATTTCAACCGCATTAGCTTAATTGAAAAAAAAATGAATAAAATTGATTCAATAGCAACAGCGATGGGTCAAGTACTCGACAGATTTGTGTAAAGAATTTTTTATTGATTTGTTAACAAAAGAAGATGGAACAACTATCAAATGTTTGCGACAGCTCCTGATAATTTTGTTGTTGAATGGATAATATTTTTTTTCTCTCTAATTGTAAATATAATATATGTAATAACAGTAGACACAATCTAGTTGCTTGTACTTGGCTCTGACTTAGAAATAACTTAAAACTAGACTTAAAATTAATTGAACAAGAATTATATGTATTCTGTGGTATTCAACAATTCGTTTATAACAAAATTTTGTTATCGTTACAGTTAGTTTTTGTTATCGAAAAACTAAAAAGAGAAGAAACATAATTTATATTTCTCTTTTGACATATGCTTGAAAGGTATAATATTTATTTTATCCTCCCGAAAATGTAGACATACATGTAATTATTAAATTTCAACAATTGCATTTAACTTATGTATATTTTGTTTTTTTTAATAATTTTTTAATATGTTCTAAAAGTTTCGAGTTATGTCAAAGTTGTTTTTTTTTCTTCGAGCACCAAGGAGTGAGGAAACTCAAAAAAGATATTTCCTAAAATATGGTACAATTTGTACGAAACTATACGATGGGATATAGTCCCATAAAATTAATTTTTCACTCCCAAACGAGTATCCATTTATTTCTTAAATTTTAATCATTGCATTTCATTTTGTGTTTGGCTTTACATGTTGGTTTTCTCATTTATAGTTTCCTTAGTGTAATCTAAAAGTTTCATGGATTACAGGTATTTCTCAAAATTTGATACAATTTGTACCACATTATACGATGGGACATATATGCCCCGAAGGAACTTGTAAAACCAACGGGACACTAGTGTCCCACCTGCTGTTAATACAAATTAGGAAAAAATCGAGGAAACTTAAAATCGTAAATAACGTCACTCGAAGCAGAGTATTAGGTCCCACGAGTTCCTCTTCCATTTGCGATAATTTTTTGGCCTTGTAGAAAAAAGTTCGCAGCTTCGATGGCCTTCGTAATTCATCGTAACGTTACTCTGTAAAGAAAAATTAGAATTTTAATATACGAGTAATTGCAAAATTTAAGGAAATTTTGAAAATGCATCGAATTTGCTATAACGGAAAATACGAAGTGTTAATATATCGTTATTTATCGTTAATATAAATTTAAATATTATTAATATTTAAATTTCTATATTTCTTTGTAATTTCAAAATCGATTGTATTATTATGTTAATTACTTGAAATACTTTTTTATAAAATTTCATATAAACATTCCTTACGGAATCAGATGGGATACTATTGTCCTAGATGCACTTAAAGGGTTAACTCCTTCAACTGACAACTCTTATCTCCAATTGACAACTCAAAGACCGAAATTGGGCCCTCCTGCTTCAACTCGGGCGAATCTACGTAATGGTCACTATTATTGGTGCCTTTATCGGTAATTTATTTTTCCCTCACCGTGATCGACAGATTACGCGAATTGCACATTACTTAGGTACTGGGATTTCCGGGAAGGTTTTGGAAACGGAGTATCATAGACCCGTTGCTAAAAATGCAGTTGGCCATTGGACATTGCCCGGGAACGAAGATCCGAGATCCTTCGATCCGTTTGCAAACGATTGTTTGTACAACGTGATATCATCGCAAACTGGGATACCACCTCTGGTTCTGAGAAATATCGCTGCCAAAAGATTGGAGGAATCCAAGAATTTGGTATTCGTTAAGAAGTTATTGAACGGTGGAGCGCGATACGTTGGAACGGGCCCTGCTGCGGCTGCGAGGGTCCTTGATAATTCGCAAAATGTAGCTGCTCATGGTTTCCCTGCTCCCGGTCACCCACGAGGTCATGCATCGCATCCAAGTGCCACAGGACCGCGCGACAGTGTAGAAAATTACTCGCTGGGTGGTAACCGGAAAACCGGATTTCTGTCAAGAGCTGACCAGAACGAAGTTGCTCACCTGGCACTTACCACGGACAAAGCTCGTTCCGCGATGGAGCGTCTTAACCAGCGGAGCCAAAACGAAATGGTCAATCTGCATTTCACGGACGTTGGAGGTGCCGACCTCCCAAAAGCGAAAGAGTTTGTGGATGGTCGACCACAAGAGCCTCAAAGAGACATCGAATCGCTGACATTAATTTTGCGCCACCAACAGGGAAAATTCGACGAACCAAAGGCGGAACCCCACGTTCAAACATTTTATCCTCGTTTGTAAGGCTTTGAAAATGTATACGAACTCTTGTCCATCTAAATATCGATAACGCAAAAAACTCGAAAGAAAAAAATGTAGAACGTAGACGTTGACAAATTTCTAAATTATAATTAATTTCTTTAATTTATAGAGCCCCCAAAAGGTTTTCTAGAAATACGGATGGTGCAAGCACCATTAGTAGTTCGAGTAATCGAAGTGGAACAACACGTAGTCATACTGACGTTAGCGATGAAGATGAACAATACTGTGATTGTTTAAGCGCCTCTGAAAGTGATTGCAGCGAGTGGTCAAATATTAGTGGAGAGTGAAATTACCAGTTTCAAATTTTTCTCTAAACTGTTTTACCTGAAATGAGATTTCTAAAATTCGAACAAGTCGAGTCTTTGAAGATTTGTTCGCGAATATTTTCTACAAGTGGTTTGTTTAAAGATAATTCGTAAATTTATTACGATTGTTTATGTTTCAGCAACCATATTGTTTCTGATAAATTTCAGAGTCCAATAATTACTTACAACACAAAAGCCATTAATATTTTCTACAAATGATTTTTACAATACCTACAATACCTTTGTATGTAAAATATTTTATAAATAAACATTGTTGCAAAATTATATTAACAAAATTTTTTTTAACAAAAACATTCAACCTGCTTGGCAATATTAAATATACCGCATAAAATGTCTCAAAGGAACCTTAAATTCATAAAAATGGTATCTTACGCAACGAGGACACAAAAATGGCGATTTTCGCACGTGTCGGGTTTGTCGCCCCAGCGAAGTGAGGGCGCCAATTGAGACGAGTGCGGTACAATCGCCTTACGCTCAAGTTACGTATTCTACTTTTCCTAACAAGTGCGAAAATTTGATTTTACGCACATTTGATTATTTACAAAATTACATTTGAACATTTTCCATTGGTCCTATTTTGTCGCCGCGGTATCTTTTTCCTGAAGATGCAACCGTGGTTCGTAAAGAAAGCACGAGAAATTGCAGCCACTTGGGAGCACCGGTATGATGGATTCTCGTTGCAGCGAAAAGTGATGATGAATGTAAACATTGACTTTGTCATACGGATTTACTTGATACCTGCCAACGTGACTAATGAAAAGCTGCTGCCCTCTTTTAGGGATTTGTCTTCGTCTGATTTTTCATTAAGGTTCTATTCGTTGTGATCGTATCTGCGACTTGACTTCTTGGGTCATTAAAACACACACGCCCACCCATCCATCTTATTGTCAGTCACATACGTAGTCTCGACCGATGCATTAGTATTTATTCAGCAAACGCGAATCTGAAAACTATGGGTGTTATACATATATGTATAAATAGGTTAACGGTAAAATAAATATAAATTGTAGAATTCTTAGTTAGCATCGTAACGAGACACCGTATTGTACATTTTTCACGTAGCTGTTAAAAGTGTAGGTAAAAACAAACCTATGCTGTCTGTTAAGTAATTGCGCCATGTCCCGGTAGATGTCATTAGCTACAGACAAAACAGAAGCCTAGCAGTGCGCGAGGAGTAATTTCACTTGCGCGTAGCCCCATTTTCTGTAGTGTGTTTCAATGCCAGATGATATCTTAATTAAATTCTGTAACAAAATGATTCTTATAAAATAAATATTCCTTGGTCAATCGTAGATATAAAATAAATTTGCAAATTTTGTCTTCGCTTAAGGAATGAACATAATTTCGAAAAAGGAATGGAAAGAATTGTTATTCGATTAAGGGATGGAAAATTTGTGCTAGAAGAGAGCATGAGTTTCCACTTCCACTTTTCGATCCAGGTTAAATGGAAAGCTACGTGTAATGAGAAAAGGCGAAAAAAGGGATTGCGTTGCGTGCTCTAAGAGGCAGAAGAAGGGTGGGAAACGCGCAGCGAGTGATTACTGCGATGTTTGTTCAAATAAGCCGAGAATGCACCTGGGAGATTGTTTCCGCCGGTACCATATTTTTTTACCAGTCCGCGCAAACAACATGTAAATAATTATCAATAACAAATAAATAAGCATTATAATCGGAAGCGATTTGTAAGAAAAAAATAATACAGCGCGCAACATTATCGATGGAGTGGATATTATTGGTGTTTACCTTGGATACGATGTATGCGAGACTGCATTTCGCATTTCTATTCATTTCCAAACCCTCGCAACAAGAGTAGTATGCTATCGAGGGGAAGTTGTCTCGAACAATATATCAGTTTACAATGATAAAAAGCAAACACGGGAAATAACGCGACGAATTACTGATGCAAGCAATATGTCCCTCGTCCCTAGGGACTAAATATATACCGACAATTCGCCTGGAAACTCCTGGCATAGACTGTGCCTACACTTTTCTTTCCAATTAATGTATGGGCCGTTGCGTCATCCAATGAGCAATTTCGTTACAGAAAATTCAAGATCCGTACGTGATACGAAGAAAAGCTTAACAAATAGTAAGGATAAACGGCGATCCCTCTTGTTGAAGATCAACTTATTTTATTTGTAACATATATTTTTTCTTATTACGGCGCCTCTGGTTAAAGTATATAAAACCCAATTCATACATGAACTTGTCTCGAGACACTACCGCGTCTCTTGATATGAGAACCAAATAATAACCACCGCTCTCAATAAAAACAGAGTTTGCTCGTTTTCGCGTTTCGGTCTACTTTATCGACCCGAGATCCACCGCTTAGGGGGCAACACCTCCCGACCACTCAAGAAATTAACTTTTAGGTGGGGATGAAGAAGAAAGCGTCGAGCAGGATACGATAAGGTATTCGAAACCGCCATTGTCAGACAAGGCCGTTGGAATCCTCAAGACGCGAACGGAACGAGCGAATAAGAACCATAATTATAAACTCACAAAAATTTTGGGAAAGAGAAAAAGACAAAGAAGAAAAAGAAATAAGAATCGGCGGAGCGTCTTGAAACATTTGACCGTAGAAAAAAAAGTGAAGAAGGCGCCAGTCGAGCTTGGTTCCAGAACCATCCAGGTATCCAAATTTCCATTCAGTGCAATTCATTTACAGGTCCATAGGTCCTAACGAAGATGTAATGCTTACCCCATTCGTTTTTTCACAAGGAGCTGTAAGGTTCTAAGGGATTCTCCTTCTCTGCGCTATTTTCGACAGACTTTGTGACCAATAAGGAGTTTATTCCTTCTTTAACGGGTCCATGAGATTTTATGTTACTATTAGTGCCCAACAGCAAAACCCATTTTGTCCTTAGGCACGAATCTGGTCAGAAAATTTATTGACCATGTGCGATTGTTTTTACATTATCCTCAAGATTCCAAAATGTACAATTCTTTGGCACTTTTAGATGAAAATAATTATAAAACGAAATACGACGAGTCTTATTGACCAAGAAGTTCGAATTTAGCATGTGAAACCGTTTTGTAATCTTAAATGTATATTCTAGAACCTATACTTTCTTGGAAGATTTTTTTAGAAAGCTGGGAAATTATTGTTTTTATTTTTAGAAGCTGTTAAAGAATCCACGCAAAAGCTGTCAAAAATATGAAATTCAGAATCTTTCATTTCTTCATTTTTTTAGCTAAGACTTTTGAAATTATTATAATTAAAATTATATTATAATTGTCATTATTATTGCATTCCCAAGCTTAGAAGGTTTCACAGATATTCCTCAGCATTGAAATCTATTTTTTGAAACGTAAGGCGCTTGTACTACTAACATTTTTTTTTCATTACAGAGAAAAGATATGGATCCCGCGTGCAAACTCTTAAAAGGACTTGGGTTAGAAGCGAAACAAGACCCTTCTCGTCCTAAATTGCCAGTTGGACAAAACGAAGAAAACTCCCACAATCCTAAAGGCAACGCACCTAAAATTGAACAAGAAGATGATGTGAGCTTGCAAAACAAGACGGGATGGAAGAGCTTGCAGAAGAAGACTACGAAAAAGAAGCTGCACCCGTTCCAGTTTAACCGGTCCCACCTTATGGTGAATACTCCAACGGATCCGTTGGATCTCTCTACCAAAGCACATACTGCTCCATCCTCATCATTTGCTTATCCTTCACTCGCGCTTCCGCATCCCGCTTCTGCTTCTATTAATCTCGAAACTACGAATACGTCAGTGGGTGCCCAAACTGACCCTCCTGATACCGAGGCTGTAGGAACTACGCTAGAGAGCAATCCACCTATAGATGCACCTCCCATCTGTGGTGGTTCCCCCTGTTACGCATGCGAGCAGCTCAAAGCCACCGGGAAAATGTGTTTTCGCCACGATCCTGATTCACAGAATTATCAAGCCCGGCGCTATTTTGTCAGAGATAGGAACTTAGACTCCACTTTCGATGCACCTAATCCCCCAACCTCATACACATTCAACTCAACTTCATCGAGCCTTTCCTTTCCAATTCCAAACCCTCTTACTTCCTGTGTTCCACAATACCCAATGTCCCATATTTTACCTCCGGAGTTTTCTTCTTCGATATCCGTAGAAGCTTCATCCGCCAGTTATTCCTTTGCGGCCCATCATCCTGTAAGATACCACCCCTATTCTCTACAGTACCAGCGACAAGAACTTTCTGGTCCTTGTCATCCTTCCCCAGATCCTATGACCAATAGCTCCGCTTCAACGCTTGGCGTTTCCTCCGACATCTCCACTTTCGCGGTTACTCCAACTCCTCTACCTATAACTCCCTATAACTTTTTTCCAATACCTTTCTTGACCTTTCCTGTTTTGGATCCCACATACTTTTATATGCCTTAAACCCTTACCTTTTAACAATCCACCTAATATTATTTTACTGTCATTTTGTGGTTGCATTCATACCATAACTGCTTTTTGTCAATTATGAAAGATAATGACGAATTCTATACTTCTCTTGTACAATAACTGTTACACCTCTTTCGCTTTGTTCAAATTTAATTTTCTTTGCAATATGATAATATGGAAGGACCTTGTTTCCAGATTGTAACATGCGTAAGCCCCTCCAGCCACGAACACGATGGAACAATGTGAAGAAAGAGACGGTTCAAGTAATGGTCAGTCAGTTTTGGAAGAAACATAATATTCTCCGGATACCTAATGTGAATTATTACAGGTGCGAACAAATGCGCGTAGACCATTTTTACATTACCTCATTGGACTTGATATCGGATTCTCTTTTACCGATAACTACACAGTTTTCTTTGACCGTCAGACATTCCAGCACGCACAAAACTCTAATTAAACAGTACTCTATAAAAAATATAAAAAAATAAAGATTTATGTTTGTTCTAAATAAGGTAAAACCGTAATTGACATAATTTCAGTATTATACTCCGACTGGTAGTATTACACTTTAGACTGTAAACATCGTAACGGATATCCGGTGTCATGTTCTTTGCAGAAAGATTTCAAAATTCTATGATATTTAAAAATTGGTGTCTTTTGCTTGCCACCGCCTGTTGACGGTGGTGACACTTGTACGTACAAGCAGTGGCTATAGTGAGGTAAGCTCAAGTATAGCAAAGTGTAAGAAGAGATAGAACAGCGAGAAGGGATGTTGCCTTAGGGGCTGAGTTCTTCCTCGGTCTGAGCATTCCGTAGTAGGCAATGTACTGACAGGTCTAAACTCACATGGAGCGGTACAGAGCCAAACAAGAAGAAGAAGTAGACAATTCACAATTAGCAAACACAAACAGAACCACGAGAGGCTTGAAGTTGGTGGAACGTGGTACACTGCTTTGGTGCCGGGAGCAAATTGGTGGGAGACTGAATGCGAAGCGACTAGCTAGGCAGCCTGTGCTCTACAATACTCTCTTCGTCTCTTTACCGAGAAACGAGTAAAGGTATATGTACTACAACTCAAAGGTACCGGGTGTGTGCATTGGATTGTGTTACGTAACTTGGACAGCCACAGGAAGCGCGCACGTCTAATGTGTCTTTTCCATGAAGCTGCAGCGTCTCTACATTCCCTTATTAATTGAAGATCCTGGATCGAACTCGAAGTTTAAATTGGATGAAACAGAATTAACTTGTAAACTTGTGAACTGGACCGATTGACTTCCGGTTTTACACACACTTTGAGGGAACCGTCACCTATGGTCCGTGCCAAAATTATACCAATAGCTTGAATATTTTGGCCCTGGTCATGTTTTTTAGTTGATAATTTTCCGGGAAAATTAGACATTAATTTTCAAACAGCTGCGATTCCCATAAAAAATTTCGTATTTACTTAGTTTCGGTAGGGACGATAACTACATTCATATAGATTGAGAAACAAATTTGTTTTTCTGTTTCAGACGACTAGAACGGCCACAATCTGTTTGCCTGATTGGACAAGCGTCTCACACCACGACCTACAGAATAGCGCATAACTTTTATAAATTTTAATAAAATGTTTTATAAAAATTTGTATCGTTAGATCAAATATGTCTTATTATGGGTAAAAAATCCTGGCACTATAGGTTTAATAGTTTCCCCAAAATTAATTACCGAAAATTGCTTAAAAAACAAACTTCTAGACAGTAATACCCCCTTAACTATACTCGATTATTTCTGGACCAGGGAGGATGACAACGCGTTCTCCCATATACACCTAATTTCATCAGGAAGCATCTTTATACCTTCTACTCTTAGAAATTAAGTTAGAATAAGTAACAATGTAATATAGTTTTTAGTCGATCTTCAGTCGGATAATTGCATTCGAAATATACAAACCGATTTCTTGGGATTGGGCCCCACCGGAGACCTTTTCTAGAATTTAATGCATCAAGCGCCACGTCAACTTTACGTGACTCCCTATTCACGCCGCATGGGTCGCAGTGGTATACTGCATATGTCATAAATTTCAGAATCGGCCATTAAGAAATTCGAAAAGCTTGATTTTCAGCAAAATCTAGCAACCAAACTTTACGGTTGCAAGATTACCGGTAGACGTCTTGTAAAAATAAAACGACGTGTGTACATACTTTGAAGCCTACCCGGTACATACACACATTGAGTTTTTGCCATTGAGTTGAAACACTTGAAGCTCCAACCAGTTACGGCAACAATAGGCTTTGTCTTCGCGCCGTCGGCGTTCGCAAATTGGTAGAAATCTTGATTAAAGGCGCAATTGCGCTGTTGCCTACGGACAAGTATGAATTGCACTCCGAATACTGGCATCTCTTTGCGATTTTACAAAATGAAAACGAAATGTATAACAGATTCATTTCCATTTATTTTCAATTATGCATTTTACCAGAAACTACAATTCGCGGAACTCATAAAGGGCCTTAGACTTTAAAACCCGACCTTATGGACCAACATCTTATTAAAATTATTGATTTATAAAATACTTTTTTATTTCATTTGTTTTCGTGCATAATTTCCTTTTTTTATTGACATTCGACGCAAGAAAAAGGGTAAATCTTGCCACCATGAACGCTTATGCTCTTATCCCGCATTGATTTAAGGTCCTTTTTATGACAGGGCCTATTTACAACAGGAAAAAAGAAGAAAAGGTTTTTACTGACAAAGGAACTTTTTTTTAATTTTTCATAAACATGTTGAGCGAAGGAATAAAGAAATATTACCAATGAAAAAGTAATAATAAATAGCAGCAGTAAATGGAAAGTTAATTCTGTCTTTGGGTGGGAGGTGTTATCTTTTGTTTACGGAACTACCTTTTTTCTTGTGTATATTTCCATCAAAATACTTGACTGACGTGAGATAAGATTAACTTTCCATGTACGGTTTACCTGTGTAGAACGCTAAGGATTTCTTTCTCATTTTGGATTAATGATTCCAGCAAGAAATGAACAGAATTTTCCTAACATCACAAAGTCCAATACTGACTCATTGTGGGATAAACTTCTTTTTCAAAAGCGCATCGGAAATTGTGTATAATTAAAAATAAATGATGACACATATACTCGTTTTGTACAAAGTGCATGCATACATCACAGAAATTATGGAAATTTAAAAAAAACGAACTGAGTACGACCATTTGTCGTAAAAGTAATGTCAAGTAAAGGAACTAATTGAACCGGTTCTTGATTCAGAAAATAATTCGTATTGGAATATTTTTCTCTTTCTCTAGCATTATTCTTTTTGTTAAACTGATAGTAAAAGCAGCTTGTCAATGTTACTTCTACACTTTACAGTCTAGCGAAAATGTAAATATCTAAAAGAGAGAGAAATGTTTTTCTAAAATAATTTCTCAATACCAAGCAATATTTTTTGTTCGCCTTATATAGAACCAAAAAATATCAAATTCATGTTTAATTGTTGCAATTAATCTGCGAAACTAATGCTCGTAAGATCTAAACTAAATCTCACATGGGGTAAATAATTAATACTTTCTAATAAAATTATAATAATTATAACGATATTTTATAATAATAAGAATAGTAGTAATGGTTGTAGTGGTAATAATAATAATGATAATAATTGTAATTGTAATTTGTATAGGTTGTTAGCAATTTAGAATTACTTTTTATTTATTATCATACAAAATCGGAGAAATTCATAAAAAAAAAGGAATTTTGATCAACATATTTTTAGATATTAAGGCCACGTGTGAGATTATAGTAATTATTTGGGTAATCAAAAATATCTTAAAATACAGAAACTCTTTCCAATTTGTTATCACATTTAATGAGACCAAAAGGAGACGAAGGGGTAAAAAAGTAGGGGTATATCAGAAGAGGAGGGACCTATACATATAAGTATATAGAAGTATAAATAAGATTGATGCATAGTCTAAGAAGTCCTTACTTGTAAATTAAAATTGTAGGTGGATATAATTTCTTTTTGCAATACTATGCGGAAAATTCGTATCGCTCGCACTGTTGTTATTGTGGAAATGCGATTTCTCAAATCACTGCACGGAAAATAGAAGACAGTGCGAAAAACACGAATTTTTCGCAGTGTTAAAAAAAAATTGTTTGTAACTTGTGCGGACGATTCCCAAACGCGTGGGATCCCCCAACACGTGTGGCAAATCGCGTTTTCCGTACTTGTTGCAAAATATATTTGTTATCTATACGTTAAGTTTAAATGCAAACATAGTCGAGAAGTAGGGCACCATCTATATAATTATTCTAACGTTCATTTTTCATTTAAAACTCGCAAAACAATATCACTGATAAACTTCACTGGTAAGTCATGCATTTTTATTGTATTCCAAAGTTAATGCCTAAGTCGATTGATTTGGCGATAAAGGTAACTAATAATTTTTGCAAGCGTCGTGATAAAAATTTTTTTTTTGGGCACTTTTTCACATTCTTTGCATTTTTGTAGAAAATTAAAAAAAAATTGAAAAGGTGCATTTGATTTTTTTAAAATTTTTTATTAAAGAAGGTTTGTACCGTGTTTTTCTAGCAACTGTAACTACATTTATTAATAATAAAACTAGTGTCATGATATTATAAAAGTGTGCCTTTTCTATTTTTGACACCTACCATACATTGATATAATTCATTTACTCGTGTCGTACACAATTTTCAAGCAAAAATATTGAAAAACAGCTATGAAGTGCAGCTTTAGCTTTGATCTTCATTATCTCTACTTCAAAAATCTGACGCTTCATCTGCTTTTTCATAACAGGGTTCAATTAAACTAGACGGTTCTTTCAGTGACGATGCGAGTGTAAATAATTGCCATGTAAAATACTTCAATCGTTTTCAGTTTAATTGATCCGTCATATGAAACGTCCCCAGTATTTAGCTTCAAAACGATTTTTGAGCAATTTAAAATATCAATTAATTTAATCTCAAAAATACAAATTTAATAATTAACATTAAATTAAAATTTCGAATATATTATATTGGAGTACGAAATTCGATAAAATAGATAGAAATTAATGTTAAAGAAATTATTTAACCCCTTTCCTTCCCTTGGGGCTGGTTCCAAAGATATTTTTTAAAAGGAAAACAAAGATAAAAGTATTCGAATATTTAATTGAAAACTTGAGCTAAATCAATTGTCAATTAATTGAGAGTTCAATAATATATTTTTAACAATAAAAAATGAAATGAAAAAATATAATATTACCATATTTTTTAAATCGCGTATTTTAAATATCATATTTTTTGATATTATTTTCTCTGGATTTCCGACTTTCTAAATCACTTCCGGTTGATATTTACCGCGCGAAATTTAATTATGACATAACATACGAGAAATAACGAAAAGCATAAAGGCGGATCTCCACTGCACTCGAAATCGAGGCGAATACTCAGCTCGTGGATGTGCATTAATTCGTCAAAAGATTCAAGCGTTTCCGTGCCGGATTTGTCAAAACGTTTGAAATCGAGTGTATTTTATTATTTTTTTTTAAATAAAATTAGGAAACTTGAAGTCAGTCTTTGAGATAAAATATTTGAGTCGACTCTATAATTTAAAATAACATGGAATAATAAATAAAAAATAAAAAATTCCACATATAGGCTCAATTGTATTATTCAGTATTATCTGTATGCAGATAATACTGAAAGTGTTGTCCATTCCGATCGACACAAGTGCATAATCCATCAATAAGTGGCATTAGATAAGCGAATAATATAACATTCAAGTGCTCTTCCTACCTTCAAACGTCGCTGGTGGTTTGCGATAAACATTATTTTTTCGACACCAGCGAAGAATCAATCGGGAATAAAATGTTTGTTATCTTTCAATAAAAGATATGTCATTATCAGTAATTGCGGATTTATTAATGCGTATATAAAAATAGTTTCTTATTTCCCGCGCAAAAGGTTTAAAGCTGCATTTCTTGCACTCAATGAAATTTTTATTCACCCCTTCTCTGCAAGTTAATGTAGGGTTAATGAACCAGTGAATGACCGAAATGTTGAGTTTACGTACGTTTCAGGTTCAATTTAAATACATTTATTTACAATAATGAATCAAGTATTGAAATTGTAATTTTTATAATGTATAAGTAACAAGAGAATTAAAAACTTAAAAAAAAAAATTAAGTTTTTTGAAATATAAATTCAACATAAAAATAATTACATTATTTTATGTATTTATAGATTAATTAAGATCAATCAATTCATTTTCAATTAATATTAGATTAATTAACTACAGTTAATTTTTTTTTTCATGAAAACAATTTAAATCTTCTTTTTTTAAATCTTAAATTTAATTTCCTATTCTACCATATGAAAAACATAAATAATTAATTTTTGTCAATACATTAATTAAATTTATGTATGTTATATATAACCACATTTATAACTATATCTATAAATAAACTGTATTAAATTTAGAGTAATTAATAAATATTTTTAAAAAATTTAACATGTTAAAGAAGAAAAATTTTGCAAAATATTTTTTCTTTGGGTATGCAGTTTCCCAAAAACAGGAACGTTGAGTTTGAGACTAGAAGTTATGTATGTAAATGTTTATTATTATGTCAGAGTACGAAAAATAAATAAGATATTAAAATTCATGAAGCATTACATACTAAAATGAAAGAAAGATAATAGAAGGAAAACTCCAAAATTACAAAAACAAAAAAAGAAGAAGCCCAATGGACTTATTGAAATAAGTACCTATTATAATATTATAAATATTCATTTATGTTAAGCAGATTACTCTAAATCTACCATCGAAGACTGACGCAATCGCGATGGAAACTAACGTAGAGGAAACTATGAACGAAAGAAATAACATCAAAGTAGTAGATGAAAGTCACATCATCGTACAGGGGGTGTACCTTCCAAAAGCCTACTTGAAATTTGCGGAAAGAATTGAGAATTTTGAAGTGCGAGATGACGATATTTGGGTGTGCAGTTTCCCAAAAACAGGTACGTTATGTTTAAAATTGTACGTTGTGTTACACAAATGTACGTTATGTTACAAAAATAATATATCAAATAATCAACCTAAAGAAATTATATGATAATATGAAGATTTCAATAAACTTTTATTTTTTTTTTTTATAAATAGGTACCACTTGGGCTGAAGAAATGGTTTGGTGCATTGCCAATGACTTAAATTTCGAAGGCGCAAAGACGCTTCTCGAAGAAAGATTTTTATACTTGGAGTAAGTCATTTGTCAATTAATTAATTAATTATGAGCCAAGCCTAGATTATAATTAATAGTCTTTTTTTGTGCACTATAACATCTTGTGGCATATTATACTTTGATTAATATCTGGTATAATGTTTAGTATAATATTTGGTATAATGTAATTTTATATTGTATAATTATTATATGTATAATTTGTATTAATATGTATTATTAATTTCTAGACGTTCTATAGTTCGTCGTAACCATTCGACCGACGAAGAGATGTATGTGGACAGCGTAGAATATGCAAGAAAACAGCCAAGTCCTAGATTTATACAGTCACATTTGCCATTTCACCTTCTTCCACGACAGTTAAGAACTGGGGATAGAAAACCTAAAATAATATATGTTTCAAGAAATCCAAAAGATACGGCAATTTCGTACTATCATTTCTCGAAATGGGTCAGAGGATACCAAGACAGTTTTGATAAATTTTGCAACCTTTTTTTGGAAGGAAAATGTAAGACATTTTTTAATATTAAGTTAAAAATCCTTTTTTTTCAATTTTAAGGTAAAAATTCTTTGACGGTAAAACATTTAATTTAAAAATTACTTATTAGTGGCATCTATCAACGTTAAATATTTGCATCTATTTAAATTTACACCAAACATAATTATAATCTTTATTTTATTTTTCAAGTCAAATCAGTTACTATCAGATCGTTAATTGAAATTTTCAAATACGTGCAATTACAAGATGTCACTAAATCGTATTCTTATTTTTTAGTGGTATATACCCCATTCTGGGACCATGTTCTAAGTTTCTGGAACCGGCAGAGTGACAGCATATTATTTTTAAAATACGAGGAAATGAAAGCGGTAAGATTTTTTAAAAATAAAATTTGTTTACTTATTGTTAGTATTCTCTTGAATCCTTTGACGTATACCCACAAAATTACCGCGCCCCAAAAATTATGGAATTTATATACAAGCATATAATTTTGATATAATTCTTATTTCTTATGCAGGATTTACCAACGGTAATACGCAAAACGACCGCTTTCCTTGGAAAAGAAGCTTTCCCAGAGGATGCCGTGAAAGTATTAGAAGATCATTTAACGTTCGAGAAAATGAAAAACAATCCGGCTGTTAATTTGGAATATCGCATAAAAAGGAAAGTCGAGCGCAATTTACTTGAGCCCAATACTGCGTTCATACGAAATGGCAATGTGGACCAGTGGAAGGAAAAAATGTCACCGGACATGATCGATCGTTTTGACGAATGGACTGACAAATGTTTGAAAGGCAGTGGTTACAATGTATAATTTTTACCCATATTAATATATGTATATATTTTACATTAATGCAATGGTGCACTCGTTGGTAATCAATTATTAATTCCTTTCTCCTGAAAACTAACATAAGATAAATATGTATTGGACATTGAATAGTAGGGGAAGACCGGGTAAAGTGAATATACCTTAAGATATTTAAGGTTTTAGCGGAAAAGGCACAAGATACAAAAACAAAGTAAATGGCACAAATCAGTCTTTATTAATTGCCCTTACAAATACCATCATCAGTTAGCTTCAATAATTAAACAATTATTAACTACAATTAAATTTTGAAAAAGTACTAAAGGATTCACTCTCTCCTGACCCCCGGGTACCGCGGATACAGTAAAATGAATACCCATCTTTCAATGTCTGAAAACATGAGTACTAAACTTAATAAACTGAAAAAAATTAACTTGAACTTAAATTTTTAGAAAAAAAGTCTCATGTCTGTACAAAGTTGCATAGGCAAACCCATACTTTTTAGCTGTGCCCTTTATCGACTCTCAAGCCTTTGCCCAAATTTGTAGCTTTTTGCATGATATTTTCGTGCTACGAGCCTTGGTTAGTTTTTTTTATATTTATTCACCATCTGAATCAAAAAAAGAACACTATGTGATTGTAAGTCAATAATAAAAAATGGCGTCAGTGCGGATACCATATTCGCTTTGCTATATCCACTTTGCCCGACTCGGTAACTTGTGAGATTAACACATTTCATGCAAAAGCTATCGATTCTGACCCTCTGTTAAATATACCATAAAAACCTACTTTGACATGCTACAGAACTAAAATATTCCTAAGGATCAAGAACTAATAATATTGGAAATAACATCAATACACTTACCTTGTGAAAAAAATTTTGTTTTCACGAAAACACAATTCTTCACTTCGTGGACAAAACGTGACGCGGCCATTTGCTCAAGTGATTGCCGCGCATTGAGCCGAGATGGTCAAACGTTACTATGGTGGTATTTTAAATGGCAAACGAATAATTTAGGAATAATGGGAAGTATTCGCTTTGCCTGTGGTATTCACTTTGCCCGGTCTTCTCCTACCATTTGCCTTTCATTAAGGAGGTTCATCTGATTGGGAATTAAGAAACAAATATTAATGAGAAAATCAGTATAACCTTATTAATATTGAAAAAGTCATCTCATAAATTTTTGGCTGGTTTAGGTACCTAAAAGTTGAGATATTAATAAAAGAATATTTCGTGATTTAACACGGAGTCTTATGGGCAGACAGATTTTTTTCGCTTTCTTATATAAAATCCATAACAATTAACAAACAGTTTCCACGGAAATTTTTATAAATAGTAGACTGATATCTAAGGAACAGTATGACAGCTTTTTGAAATCAATTAGGTACCTGTAACATTTATAATTAATAAATTTGTTCGCTTGCTGACTGGTTTAACCTTCATTACAGTGCGATAGCGCTAACATCGCAATTCTCGCCATAGCGCGCGCTGTTTGAAATTCATACGTATTACTCATTACGTAAATTAGGAATTATTGCGAATAACATGAGATATGGAAAAACAGAATCAGGAAGAATAATTTATATAAATACTGAGAGAATAGGGGTCCATTCCAATTTTCTCAACGTGTCGCAAATTTTATTTTTAAAATAACACAAAATATGACCGAGCATACCGAGCGCGCAAGTTGTAACACCTGTGAGCGTCGTAACCAAATTTAAAGTCTCACTGCTCTAGTCAATAGAGAGTATACAGAGTATACGTAACTCTCTTTTGACTTTCGACGTACCCGATCAACCTCCTTAAAAGTTACTTCTGTTATTTTCAAAAGCATCTTCAAATGAAATCATTGAAAAAATAGTAACTATTTCAATCTGTCTGTAAAAATTACAGACTGTATAATAATTAATTAAATGTAGAAAGATAAGGTACCAAAAAACAAATTATTCGGTTTCTTAGATATTTATGTCAAAAGTAATGGTACTTAATATAATAATATACAGTTGCTAATGTTGTTCATATTATTAACAAACGAGCTTAATAGAATTGTTACAGTTTTTTTTTTCGAAAACATATACACACCGTTAAAGTAAAACTTCCGGGCTTAGCCATGTGTCGAAATACATTCAACTTTTTAAATAATACTAAGCGAGTGTGCAAAACACATTTGTGTCGTTACAATTACCCTGTCGAACAAGTCCAATTTCTGACTCATTTCAATTTCATCTCACTCATGGTTACACGCATTCAAGATGAATGAAATACTTAAAGTTATCACTCGTTTTTCTGCCATTATATATTCATAGTAGTTATGCGTGTTTGCACAAAGAAATCTAAAAAATATTATTATGTTTGATTCTTGAGAAAAACTTGCGTATAAAAAGAAAAGTCACGATCTATAAAAATTAGCCAAATCTAGATGTTCACTTATAGGTAAATCTATCTTTAATATGTACCTAGTCTTGCAAAATTTCTTTCCGTACGATAGAAATTATCCGCAGTTTGTCAAATTTGCGTGCCCTTTCGTTCAAGCCGCGTGGGTCGCAAAGGTACGCGCTATCGCGTGTGTCACAAGCGGCGCGGCCCGAACGGAAAGTTTAACGTTCGTGATTCAATTTATTGCATTCTCCCCGAAATCCTTCCCTCGAATGACTATTTGATTCCAATAATTGTTGTTAAACTTACACTCAGGGCGAAATCGTTAAACGTTTTCATAAAATATTTATAGAAATCAGAAATTCATTATTAATGAGATAAAAAGAAACATTATAAATTAAATGGGAAGGTGTCGATCAATCGAATTCATTAATTATCACAAATTTCCGAAATAAAGTTTCTTGGTTATTCAGTTTCTTTAATTGGAATATAAACACTAAAATCCGAGTAGTTGTACAACAATTAACCTGACGCAAAAACAATAGATAACCACATGGGAATCGCGTGAGACTGGGAAAGATAAACCTTCTTCAAATTTCATCTTTTCATATTGGTAAAAGCTGGGGAAAAATGTTAGATAAAAACAGACATTTTTGCGGATATCAATTTGCGATTACAAAGAAAGTTAGAAAATGAACTATACATTTTTGTGGACTATTTACACATGTGTAGATCTTTTAACTTCAATAAAACTTCTCTACTATATTGCATTCATTCTTTGCACGTACTACCTTTGTAAAACAAAATCAAATGTGTGACGAAAGCAACCCATATCTATTGAAATAGTTGCCAAATAAAAGAAATTCACCAAACGCGTTTACTTGTATTTTGTAGAAATCGGGTAGACAGAGCTTGGTCGAATTTTCGTTTGTTTCAATTTGTATAAATATAATATATTGCGTATACATATGTAAATCAGCCGATCCTTGACTTTGAGTCCATGAACAAAAATATAGCATTCGCGTGGAATTTTCAAAATTACTGAAATCAACACATCTTCCACAATGCCACTATACGAAATGGTAACTAAATGGACAATAGATTTTGCTAGGGTATACTAGGGTTTTTCTAGATATTTAAATATCTGTATAATCTATAAAACCCCAGTTTACTTGACTTTTTTTTTAAACATTAGTAAGACCCTTTGCATAAATACGATGGAATGATCCTCTCGTGTCTGTAAGGCATACAATTAACCCATTAACGCCTGAAAGGCCACTCTGCAGACCACTACTTTTGAGCTTACTGTATGGATACAATTCGATTAAATGAAAAAAAGCAAAACATGGGATTTATAGTCTTTTTAATGCTCTTTCAGATGGTGTCATTGAAAATTTGAAAACAAAATTTGAAAGAGCATTAAAAAAACTATAATTTCCATGTTTTGCTTTTTTTCTTTTAAACGAATTGTATCCGTACAGTAAGCACAAAAGTAGTGATCTGCAGAGTCGCCTTTCAGGCGTTAATGGGTTAATTGATAAAATTTCGAAAATTGCCCTTAAAATATACAGATATCTTTAAACAATATAATACGTCATGTTACATGTCCTCAAACTGGTCCATAGACAAATTTATAAATGTATACATATATATGGCATTGTAGTTAGAAAAAAAATTCATCAACTTTGTGTAAGTAAAATTCAATTACCTTTTCCATTCAACAAGAGTTTTTTTTTAATATGATACTGTTCCTTAACTAGAAAATCGATGAACGCATGAATCCTTAATGATCATTATAGAACATTTCAGAAAAACTTTGCAAGTTACTTTTCGTTCAACGTCTATATATTTGTAATCTTTGTAATCCTCCTGTCCACTGAATGCGCTTTTGTAGAAGTATTAATCACTCCAGTTACCAAATATCGCAACAAAATGTATGACCCATACGGTTATTTACAACTACGCTTATTTATTACATAGAGTGGTGTGCATCACCTTAATTCTTCTGCCCTAAAAATCAAAAGCCCATCTTCAAGTACACTAATTACATATAAATTCTATTTTCACGATTAAACCCTTTTTTTATTTAAAAAACACAGTCTATTTTGACTCTACCAAGAAATCTGTTCTTTGTTTGATTATGCCAATTTTCATAAAATTATATTATAAAATTCTTTTTGGAAGAACTAAGGGTAACGGGGGTACAGAATATTTTGCATAATTAGCAAGAAGTCTTTTTTTCAATATTTAGATTTTCTCTAAGGGGAGAAACCTAACTAAGATGGTCTGTAAAATGTACAATGGTGATAACGTTTGATTGTTACATGAATATTATGGCTGGTCTAAGCCTGAAATGTTTAAAAAAAACTATACATGCACCTCTGTAAGTGTACATCTCAAGGATTCGGATACATTTGTTTGAAAATCACAGAGAATGGTACAGTCTGTCACTGAAGTTTGTTCGCATAAAAAATTAGGACTGAAACTGCCACTGACATTTCCATAAAACATAAGCATAGTGAAAATAGGCAACCCTTAAGAGACCTTCTCCCCATAAAAAATCCGGAAAAATAGATGATATTCATGATATTTTTTTCAATAGTAGTAAAAAAAGTGTTTAGCGTTCATTGACACGGTATTTGAAAAAAATATGGAAAAATGTTTAGTTTTTGTTTTTCCTATAATAATAAGATGATGATAATAATAATGATAATAAGACCAAACCCTTTCTCTATTATATCTTGTACACTTTTTCTATAAAAAAAATATTATCTATTTTTTCAGAGTCTTTATGGAGGATCGCCTTAGTCAATATGCAACTTTGTAAATTTAATATGTAAGATTTGGTGAAGGCAGATATTCATAAGTATCATTTTGGAATGATCTTCAGTTCGGATTTGCCAGGCCAGACATACATTTTTCTGTTTCAAAGTTATGAGAAACTCAATAATTAATTCTTTTTTTTCCATTAACACAGTCTCTTGTTGTAATTCTTGGCAAATTTTTGGGATCCCTTTTTTATACCAATTCCATTAATAAAAAAAAATCCTCTATTTGAACCAAGGAGCATCCCTTGAAGAACAAAAGAAAACTGAAACAAAACAAATTGATCCATTTGTGACTTTCTTTCGACTTCAACAAGAAGATGAAAGCATGACTTGTGACAGAGCTATTGCAAAAGTTATATGTACAGACAATTTGAAAACCATACGGTGGCAAAATCCTTTCCATATGGATGGTTTTTGGTTTTTATAAGAATTCAAATGGATTTTCATTACGTAATTTTACAGCTCCTAAAATCTCTTTCTGGCCCACCTGGATATGTGTAACATAACAGAGTAACTGACCGTGTATGTTTTGCAAGTTCGTTAGATTTCAAAGTTCACTCTTGCTGTTTGACAAATGTTTTTAGTAACATTGCGTTTTATAATCAACATTATCATTTTGCAACCTAGTTTCCGTTTCGTTCAGTGATTTCCGGGTATTTTGAAATCCACGTTATGAAATAGTGCAGACTAGAATCAGTTCCTACATTTTTCCAAACAAAATGTAAATTCGTGATCGACATTTACAGGTTTCAAGTAGAAATCACTTTTTCCAAATGTCGAAATGGGTCATAAATACAAAGAGGAGCTCCAGTTCTTTGATATAACTTATCATTTAAGATATTGTGCGATACCTTATCTTTATTTAATACTCCTAACGTACCCTAATGTAACATTTACTAACACGAAACGATTCCAATTCATTTACATTGCTTTGTTATTTATATTATTTTGACATTATAGATCTTCAATTAACACGGAAAGCAAATGTGAAATTACCATATTCTCACCATTTCAAGTATCCGTATGTAAATAAAGATAAAAGTGAATCGAAGTTTGAAGAGAAAAAAAAATGGTTAAAATTATTTTCTAAAAAAAAATGTAATATGCAAATTTGTTTCTTCTTGGAAAGAAGTGTAGGTAATATTAGAAACGTGTAAATACTATACACGTATATCCAGTGATGTTACACATTTTTTACTTGATTCTTATGTATTTCCTTTAAGATTTATAATTTTTGAATTTCATCCACCGGCAGCCACTTGTTATAAAATGCTTTTTGTAAAATGGTTGTTCTGTAGAAAGGCATACATTTCTCGATAGTGTTAACATAATGAAATATTCGTGAATTTACTGTTGGAATAAAAAAAGGAATAGCAAATAATTGAAGTGGACAAAATTACCCAAAGTCAATTATACGCAAAATTGGTAAAAAAGATTTCTATCATATTTTCACGATTACATATAAATGTTTATGTATATTTTTCAGTGACTATGAATACGTTGACGGGTTCTTCATTGGTAATTATTTATAACGGATAACATACGGATAAAAGTTTGTAACAAAAACCATTGCATCAGTATGCAATATTCGGGTTAAATTGAACGCAAGATTCTCGGCCGTGTAAAGGAATGGAATGTTAGGACCATCTTTGAAATTAAAATGATAGGAAACATTTTGAATTCTTGTAAGGCTTAACTTGAAATTTGAAATTAACTTGAAAGCGTTCGCAGATTGTTTAAAATTGCTAGTGATGTTATTACTTTCGCAATATGCTTCTTTTAACTTCTCTTAAAATGGCAGTACTTTGTAATGCCTCCAAAAAAATGTTAGGGAAGGATAAACGAGGGAGATTCTAGGGTGGTAAGCGATAACTTGCGCTGTTTCTACCAAATTTAGGTATGAGTGATGAGAATATAGTTAATAGTTTAAGTATAGTCAGTAAGTAATACAGTCATTAACTTTAATTTATACATTGAATTTGATTCCATGGCCTTTTTTAGGAACGTAATCGCATTCGATCTAACATACACTTACAACTTAAATTTGTATTATACCTGTATGATTTTATTTCTACCATTCTTGTTTCTTTTTGCACGTTTTCAAAATCCCTAAAAATGTCGAAGAAAACGAAACTCGTCTAACTGTTCGTTTTTAACCGATTTGAAGGCAAGGAGTCAAAAGACATGAATCTTATACAATTCGTAAATAAAAAACCGTATAAAAATGGTATTACTTACTGGTCGAGCTTTCATTTTCAACCCTCCTAAGATATCTTTCTGATCTCAACTCTTGTATAACATATGCATTAAAATTCATTATAAACTTTAATCCGCTCAGTATTTTCGAAAATTAATAAAGAACATTTCATGTATAAAATTAAAATGTAGAAAAAACAAAGAAATAGAGGTCTAAAAAATTGTGTGGTACTTTCCCAAAAACAAAGGGTTTTTCAAGAGGGACGATTTGATCTTAAAATGAAATAAAATTAAGATGGACCCAAATTTTTTACTTATTTTGAAATATAATGCACGACAATTATGTATGAAAAATGACATTACTTAAATGTTTACCATTGCTTTCTTCAGGAATGAATTCAATAAATTGAATTTTCAATCAAGGGAATCTTTGGATCCAGAAAAAGCCCATACTTTTTTTTTAAAATGAGACTGGAGACGCAGTTACAGTAAACGATGAGCGGTAACGATCGATGTTAACAAAGTTTTTGTGGCCAAAGTTGGATAAAATTGGTTTGGACGACATGTTGTTCCAGCAAAACGGTGCCCATATCGTACTACTGGTATTACTATAGACTTATCAACAAAAATTTGGTGACCTGAATGAAATTGGAGTTGATATATTGAATAAAGTGATTGAAAATTATGTTTATCACATTCATTCCTGTAAACAAATCCAGGGTGGATGTTTAAATGGTGTCATATTCCATATATAATTGTCATACATTGTAGTTGAAAATTAAAAAAAAGTTGTTTCAATTTGGATTGGTTGCTCTTTGATGTAATTTTAACACGATATCGTTCTTAGCGGATACCCTTTCAATTACAATTTCGATCGAAGCAACCTCTAAAAGGAAATATCAGTTTTCCTCAGCGAATGGCTTCTTCATTCGAGAAGAAAAATATTATTTCTAGATAATGCAAATATATATTAAATCATTCTGATGAAATTCTAGGAAATTTCTAAACTGGGCTGAAACATTCAAAGAGGAAGAATTGAAGTCAATCAGCTCTAACGAGTCCTCAGCAACTTGTAAAGTTCTTCTGGACATTTAGTCTTGGATGTGCCTGAATGTATATGAAAAATAAAAGTCTCTTACAACTACGTTACACGTAATAATAGTGCAGCAGAAAATACGTTTTAAGCGACAGGTGGTCACGACGCAGAGAAAAATTGCTGTAGACGTTGCACTGTCCTACGATCAAGAGCACACAAGTCAAAGTCAAATGTTTTCTTTGTGATTTCATATTGTCCCGTCTCTGCAATTACTTGCACCACTCGTTGCAATTCTTGATTATCCTGCAAAGTCATTATCTTCTGTTGCAGTTCTTTCAGTTGAGAAACATAATCCTCCGAGAATATGGGAGGCTCACTGATGTCAGATTCGACTAGAGTACTATTTGTTGAATCAGGAGCCACTTGTTCACTTTCGCCTTCGCTGACTTTCTCGGCAGTTGGTTCCAACGGCTCTCGATTGTCCTTATCTTTCGTTGAGTGCATAGAGTCAACTTCAATGGCAACGGGAGATTGGCTAGAAGAAACTGGTTCCAGCAGCGGCGAAGAAGATCGTCCTCGTTCTTTCTCCCTTTTGGCCAAATGCTCTTCTTCCGATTTACCATCGCTTCTTCTTTTCCTTTTCCTATTTTCTCTTTCATCCCCTTTACTGCCTCTGAGTTTATCCCGTTTACTTTTGTCGTTTCTTTCCTTCTTCATCTCGACTGGTAACGGTGGGGACATCGTTCTTGGCGCTTCCGCGGGTATGGCGGTTGCTAATTTGGGGTCATGATCTTTTTTAGAGGTCAAAAGCTTTGGTTCGTTGTAAGATTCCTCGTCGACGGAGGGCGCGGAATCACTGCTATCCCTTTCGGGCATTTCCGCCAACAAGGTCGAAAGAGGTTTCGTCGACGGTGGAATAGTCATACTATTACTTTGTACTTCGGTCGTATTTTTTGATCTATCGCGCTTTTCCTTCTTCTCTCTTTCTTTACTGCTATCCCTTTTTTCTTTCTTATCTTTCTTCTTGTGTTTATGCTTTTGTCGTTCTTTCTCACCCTTTCCATCCTTCACTTTATCCGCTTTCTCCGTTTTCTCAACTTTTTCCGTCTTTTCACTCTTTGGCAATTTCTCCTCCTTCGCCTTCTCACCTTCTTTAAACGATTTTGGCGATTTCCTGTCGTCCTTCGCTGACTTTTCTGGTACTTTCTCTTTTTCAATTTTCTCCGATTTCTCTACCTTGTCCGACTTCTTAACTTCCACATTCTTTACAATTTCCTTCGTCGCATTTTTGCTATCGCTTCCTTCTTTGTGCTTTTCCCTTTTCTCCTTGTCCCTATCTTCTTTATGCCTTCTCTTCTCCTTCTTCTTATCGCCTTTGGATGAGTCTAGTGTTACTTTCGGGGTTTCTTTCAATTTTTCCTTCTCTTTTTCCTTTTCCTTATCTTTCTCCACAGCAATCTTTTTACCGTCTTTTTCTTTAGGTCTCGGAGAAGCAGGTCGCTTAAGCGAAGGAGGTATCGTTGGACTTGGAGGCTTTTTTCCGGGAGGTGGAGTCGACGGTCTTTTGCTTCCAGGGCTTAAGTGACTCTTCGTGCCAGGACTTGGCGGTCTTTTTGGTTTCTCCTTGCTTCTGTTACGTTCTTTCGACGAATCTTTATTTTTCTTTTCTTTTTTATCATCTCCTTTATCCCTCTTACCTTCTTTATGAGGGACATCTTTCGTTTTGGCTAATTTGTCAAGCTTCTCTTTATCGACGGGAGGTGTCGTTTTCGAATTTGTAGCTTTATCCGGAGGCGAAACTTTTTTCGTGTCCGTCGTTTTTATAGGAGTTCCAAATAAGTCTTGGAACGAAGTAGAAGATTTTGGATCCATTAAACGATGTTTTTTTGTTTCGGACCCACTGAGTTTCGGTTTCCCAACCATTGGTGGTGTTGTTTTGATTTCACCCTTTTCTGATGGTCCTTCTGCATTCGGTACAATTGTCTGTAAAGATAGAAATGAAATTAACTGCATCTGTTATATCGAATACATTCTTCTGAGAAAAATAATGTATTCATTAAGCCAGACCAATTCATTCAACGTTGCATGTTTTTCAACCTTGCATGTGTAAAATAAAATAAAAGCAATGGTTTGAAGGAGAAAAATATGAACTGTTGGAAATGACTGTATATGTCAAACTGTCTTTTTATTAATATTTTTATCATTCCTTTAATAACTGTTATTACAAAAAAATAGTACAACCGATTACAAAGTAATATGTTCTTTTATTGAATTTTCGTGAAGAGGATATGGTTTCAATTTTGTATAAAATATTTTTGAGGATAACCACCTACCCTTCAAATTTGTCGTAAGTGGTAGATGCATAAAGCAATATAATTTTCGTACTAGCACGAGCTAAGTAAGTTAAGACTTTACTTTGTAGCGATCCTTTGAAACTTTCAAAATTACATAATGACATTTTTACAAAATTATAGCAATAAAAGTTGAAAATTATATTTTTACTACTATGATATTTATATTATATATTTTACTATTTCCATATAGAAATTATAAAAATATATAAATGCAGTGATTTTTGGAGCTAGAATTTTTTCGGGGAAAGCACAATAAAAATCAAGAAACGAACCGAAGTTCTATTTGAGGAAATACATGTACATAATCGATATACAAAAATAGAAAAGATACTTACAGCACCGCCCTTTAACAGTTTTCTTCGAAATTCGTCAGGAGGGCTTGGAATTATTTCACTGTGTTGAAGAACATTATTAATAGCTGGACCACTTGGTTGTAACTGAAGATCATACGTAATTTGAAATTTCTTTGGTTCATCCTTATTCTTTAAGTACACATCAATAGGAATTACGAAGCCGGCGTAACCCGATTCTTTCACAATGTACGGTGGCTCTTTTAAAACCCTCCTTGGTTTTGGAAAAGTCTCATGAAGATGAAAAACCACTGAAAATGTAAAATGAAAACTGACATTAATTATTCTGAATTTTACTAATGCATCATAGCTTTTGATAGAAAGTTGGTCAAAAGTACTGCTTTTTTTTACCACTTAATGTGATAGTTTTGGTTGTAATTGTAGTGCAACATAATTATAGTTGTATAGTTATCATTGCTAATTTTATTCCTATCAATCCTAAAAACATTGAAGCCTAAAATTGGTAAAAGGAGCTTAAAAACCGTACAACAGTAAAACAGAATTTAAAAATATCGGTTAAACACTCAACCCGAGTCACTATCTTTCGTTATCCAAAGAAACACCGAAGAGGCTTCAGGTATATCGAATCCTACTCGGAGAAATTGCTACACTTTTCCATATTTTGGTGTTTATCTAAATACTAAAACTTCTCGTTGAAAATAACCGGCTGTTTCCTCGTCAATATCATGGACTAAACTCTTTAGCTTTACCAATTCACTGTATCACACAAATTCGCGCTATTATGAAGTACCATGTTTACTTTGATGTGGCATGTTTGGAATGGTTAATGTATTATAAGCTACTAGGTCTTTACAATTTTCGGAAAACAAATTTAGCTGAATACACACACTTTTAGGACTCTATTATTTTCTCATGATTCGTAACGATTCGGCAATTGTTTTATTTCAACATTTGTGGTTGTATAATAACGCGATTATATAATATCATGACACACATGGCAGGAAAATTCGATTTAATTTGTTGCTTTGTATATAAATACGACAAAGCAGGGCCTCGTTAAGTAAAATAATAATATTGTAGATGATAGGTATCAATTAGTTTCGTGTACGTTGGCTTAGTGTTGCATTTTCAATAATTTCCATTTAGCTGAAAATAAATGTAAAAAAAGTGAAAACGCAAATATTGTCCATAAATCAAATTTTATTTTCACTCATTGTCAGATCCGAATGTTCGTGTAAGAATGCAAAAGTATTGGTAAAACTATCGTACCTTAATCACTTTTCATCTATTATTATTAATTGAGTTTCATCTATTATTGTCATGAAAAATGGGGAATACTTAATTTTATCCGGTCATTTTTATAATTTTTAAGAAAATTATTTTGCTCGATCTTCCCACAGATTAATACTTTTGCTCATGTAAATTTCCAGAGAGAACTACATTGTTCTGGTCAGTAATTTTTAATGTGCCGTTTCTAATCAATACGAGGTAGCATCCTGCTAGACATTGAAACATTTGTGTCAATTCTACCTAGTCGACGTAAATTAACTCTTAAGGTATAATATCCCGCAATTTATCATTTTCATAATTTGTCCCCGCAGAGGTGTATCAATCCCAAATATTTAAACATAAAAAAATTTCTGTAAAACTATTTTTTTTAAGACGAGGAAAGTTTTTAAAGGAAATTGTGATTTTCTAAATGATATTAATAAAGAATTTCTTTGTAATTTTTTCATTTTTTTTTAAATACAAGGTCTGACAGTCCCTGTATTTATAGCTCCTTCTTTTAATATTGCGAAATAGTAAATCTCAAGCTTTTTGTTTTATTAATAAATGAAACATGCACAATTGATGCAGTTCGCGGAAGAAACTTTTGAGACGATACCCATCACGCATAAGAAAAATATCCATTCATAGAACATGAGAAAGCTTTATCTAAATTAAATCGGAAAGTTTGTGCAAACCAATACACAATTTTGAAACCACCAGGTCGAAATTGTTGAAGTTGATTAAATGAAATCATTGTTAAAGTGTACATTCAAGTGAGACTTTGCAGCTATTTCTTACGATTGCCACAATGCGAATAAACAATGACTGAAGTCAATGTTTTATGAGTGTACTCATTTTTTGTTTCTTTTATTGCAAAACTTATTATTCATGAGATTTTACGAGACTTTATTATTTATAAGTCTAAATTGCATTTAAAGTACGTGAAACTTCTCAGGTAACGTTTGAATTACTGAAATGTGAAACCAACAATTCAAATAAAAAGCATTTAAAGTTCAATTCTGTTTCATTTCTTCTACGATATCAAAATTACTTTTGTAACTTTTTGTGTCACGACAGTAAAGAAGTCAAAAAAACTTACGTGGAACTTTTTCTGTTTCTTTACCAATAGTTTAACGATTTCGATGTCTTCACAAAGTGAAATTGCTATCATTTGGAGTTGCAAAAAGACTATACAATCAAATCTGAGAAATATAAAAAGTACAAAATCAAAGTTTGGTTAATCACAAGAGCTAAAAGAATTGTTACAAAGTAGATTTTTGCATCATTTTCAACAAAGAGCATTAAATCAATAAAAATATTGACTTCTAGTAATTATTTTTTCGATGTCCGTGAGAAAAATAATGGAATGTTCCTTTCAATCCTTTTTTTTTATAAGTGTCAATTTATATCAGATACAATAAGAATTTTCTAGAACACATCGGATATTTCATTAGCTTGGAGCTCTATTTAGAGATTTGGGCCACGCTAAAAAAAAATTTATCAATAATCTTAATGAGCAATAATGATAAAATGAGTAGTTGAAACCCTATAAAAATTTTAATCACTGTTATCAAAATACCAATAGTTCCCTTTGTTTTTTAATTATTGCTATACACGTAGAGTTTCTCAAAGTATGTAAATATTATTTATAAGAAGTTAGTGATACAGCATGTACGACGCGTTAATTTGCAAAGTGGGAAACGCGAAATCAGAGTATCTTATGGTTGCAATTTGTAAACATTGCAACTGCTGGCAGACTTATACGAAAATCAACATCAATTATTTGTGCAAAATTCATCACAATTTTTAAAAAAGTGTAAGTTTCTAATATCTCATTACCATACGATTCCAATGGCAGTCGTTACTTGAAATTGCTGATAAGCAATATCCAAAAGGAACAGATAATTTTTTTTAGAGCTGTCGAACATTTGAAGAATTATAAGAGCTTATACTATTTACACTGAAATGAGTTCTGATGTGCCCTATACAGCGTGAGTCACCAGTTATTGCCAGGGTTTTGAACTTTTGTTTCAGAAACTTTTCTACTACTATCATACTTTCAGAGATATTCTAGGTGACAATAAGTGGTGAGTCACGTAAGAATAGAACCCAATGACGGACGTTGCCAATCTGGTGTGGTACGATAAAATTTTGAAATATTCAAAACTTTCAGAAAACCGATTTCCGAGATATCATCACTATTGGTAGCATCGACTGAGTCATAGAAAATTTTAAAAATTGGTCTTCCATCGACAGTTTCAAGATGAACTCCTCAGAAGGGTGGAAGGCAAGGGTGGTGGGCAATATCGAACCATACAGGTTTTGTGATAGGGAAAAGGCTTATCTTCACATAATTCTGATGTATTGGGTTGGCAAATAAGTTCGTTCGGTTTTTAACAGTGGAATAAATCACAAAAACCGAACGAACTTATTTGCCAACCTAATACCAAGCTTTTCTGCTAGATGTTGCAACTCTTGCATAGGTGAATATTGTATAGGGGTAGTTTTCTTCTCCTCTAGGGATGTTATTATGAATGCACTGGTTGATTACACGTATATAAACCATGTAAGAGCAATATGCGGAGGTATATGGTTTTAATTCTGACAATTTATATTAAGGTATGGCTAAAGTCGTCATGCCGGTACTGTAAAGGTTAATGAACATTTACATGTAACACGATATCATGTCAGGACGCAACCTGATCCATGTTAGTGGTCATCAGTAGTGTAATCCAAGAAGTTAACGACATTGGTATCATAACTTGTTGGATGATAGGTCTGAGGATATCTGTGACGACAAATGGCTTGATTATTTGTTTATAAAATGTTCGCCACGGCATTAAACCTAACGATAGGAAGAGAGGGAAATGTATTTTCTTATCCTGGTATCTATCAGCAATTTAAAACGTATTAACTAAATTTATAAATTAGTGTGGACTTCGAGATCCAGAAATATCGAAGGCAAAGATCTCATGAGTAAAGTTTTGAAAGTTAGGTAAAAGGAATAACATATTTGTATATATAATATGTTAGTGACGAGAGCAAATGCGACGCATCATTCACTTATGAAGAAGAATTCGAAGCAAAATTGGGGGGTACAGAAATTCAAGACAGTGGAGGCTTTAAAAAAAAATTGTCTATTTTATAGACATGATCAAAAATATTAAGATATCATTATTGAAAAATAGTAACGTTTCCCCAAATATATTTATCCTTCTGTTTTTTTGGTTATTATCAACCTTGCAAAGTTGAATATCTATAAATATATTTTATTAAATATAGATAATATATAAAAATAATGTCAGCATTTGAAATATTTCTTATATTTTTTTGTAGTTTTCTGTTACTTGAACTTACAATTTTTCACCAAATTATATTGTGAATCATAAATAAATGATTTACTAATCTCTTAACTTTTGAATGTTCATCGAAAAACATTTTCCCCCAAATATTAATTGACAAGATCTAAGTAATTAATATACAATATTTCCGATTCTCATATAGTTTAATGGGTGTTTCAACTTAAGAATGCAATTTCGCCTTAAACGCAGGGAATGAGCGTCGAAAGAAGTAAAGTGTAAAAAAATATTTCTAGTAAAGAAAGTTAAAAAATATTGTGAAGATTCTACAACAAGTTACAAACGGAAGGGCCGAATTTATATAAAATGATGCAATTATATTAATAAATGCAATTTCAAACGTCGTTCGTTTGAACCAACACATAAAAGTGCAAACATATATTTGCTCCTTTGCGCGATACTAGAAATATAATATTTATATATATATATATAGAAATTGAAAAATGTATACACCTCTTCTACCCACTCTCGTACAACGATATTAGCTGAAGCAAATCTTCTTATATCGATCACATTTTATTGCCATCAACTTCGCTTTAATTAAATTACCTCAAAGTTAAATCAACGAAACATTATTAGAAACTTTTGCTCTCAGCGCTTTATCCCTTCTACCGAAAGGTCAAGAAATATAGGTTCTACTTGTACCTCGTTGTAACCGTATTTTTGCACCTCAAATTATTGCATCTTTCGTTACATAAAAAATGTCTAAATACAAACTAAAATTATTCTAACAATGTTTCAATAAAAAGAATTTATTAAGTAACAAATATTGTACCAATCAAAAACCACAACATACTTCGCCGTTCCTGCTTTCAAATTATGAGCGATTTTCTACAAACACGAAACAAAATTTTACAGTACGAGTTCGCCTGAGTCGAAAAAGTAGGTTTTATGGGTCCGGATATTAACTTAACGGCATATATGTGCTTTTCATGTTCAAAATATCAAAAAAATTAAAGGTATGCTCGTATAAGACTGCATTGGTATGAACATATGTTCGAATTCAATTAATAAGTATCGTTACCCTTGCGCAAAAGTAACTTCGAGAAACTTTTAAAACCTGAATGGGACGACCAATTTTTAGAAAAACCTGATAGATTTGAATGATAACACTAAATTTTTATACAACTCTAATGAATATTTTGTAAACAATGATTTTTTCATTGATTCTCGCTTCGGACCGTGTAATTATAATATCAAGGACGTCGTACAAAATTCTATGGTTCCTTTAAAACGAAACTGCCTGTTTGTTTAATCGCCGCCAATTTAACAAATATATTATTTCTTTTTTTTTAAAGTAACATAACGATCCCATTGCTTTTCGTTTGGTTTCTTCTGGGAATGTGCATTTCGTAGCAGTTGGATGAATGAAAAGACATTCTCCAATTTCCTCCAAAGATATTTCGGATCTTCTCTATTTATATGATATCGTGAAGCAAGGAAAAACATACATACCTTTTTCTACGTAATGGTGTATATCAGCGTTATTAACTCCCCGTACGAATACTTCCCAATCGTGTGTATATCCCTCAGGAGTGGTACGTACACGTAACATAGATACATGACCACACTCCAAAGTTACACGAATTGCCATTCTTTCTCCAACTGATTTTTATATGTAGTCATGCAAAGCGAATTGGTTGCAGTAAACACAGTTTTAAAGTTCCAAAACTACTGCAGTACATTTTATATAGTTGACTTTTCAGTGTCAGCTATGTTTTCCCTCAAATCGATGCACGTTTTCGAAACCTTGAAAGAGAAAACGTGAAATTGTGTATCTCATGAATAGAAAAATGGTATTTCGGGAAACTCAAAAATAAGCTGTAGTGACAGTACTTGGATTCTTAATTTTCTGGAGTTACAATTTGCGTACATCGTTCGAGCTATTGCGAGAATCCTGTATGAAAATATCGACTAAATCGATAAATAAGGTCCTCCCTCTTGCAGATTATTCATTAACAACGAAATACACGTAAAACTCAGGGAAACGCAAACTTTTTTATTAGAAATTCATTACGATTATCAACAGGTAAGCTGTACACCAAAGGGAGCTGCTAGCCTGTCGCCATATCACTATTCTGTATCAAATAGGCCTAAAGTAACGCACTGCTGCCAACTTGTGAGAACTAAACTACGGAGCGATATTATAAAAAAAAAAAACATAAACGAGAAAGTCGACGTTTCATTTATAAAATGCTCGAACTAATAGAAAGTCGTACACACTAATTTTCCAACCACGCGAAAAGTCTAGCTTGAGTCATGCCTTTGTTGCAAATTCTCAATAAAATCGTCGAATGCACGCGCCTCTACTGCATGAGCACGAACACGAGAACAGAGAGAAGAGGAGCAAACGGAAAGTATAGAAAATGAATATTTACATTTTTTGTTTCCTTCGTGGATTGATCGATTATACGGTAAATTGCAAAATGGAGTTTTGCATGTGAAATTCCACAAAAAATTATTTTCAACTTTCGGACGATATTTTCAATAAATAAACGCGTTTGATTCTTTTCGAGAACGATAACATTGGTTTAGGCAATATTTACCGATCGTCCATTGGTCTATTCTGTTGGAAACGACGAATTGTACTAGCGTACACTGTTGCCAACGCCGCCATATTTGATTCAGTACGAGCTACTACGCTTGCGTAATTCGTACACAGGAGTGTGTCAAGTGATGTTGAACCCTCGTCGTGCAAACTGTTATATAGTCTAATAATATCAAAGGATAACACATCAGCTACCGGTAAGGAAGATTGCACAGAAACTTAGAACCAAGGATGGTAGGTAGCACTTTTGAAATCCACAAGTACGAAAAAAATTCGTTATTTATTATTACTTTTGTCCTGTGTTGATTGTGTATAGAAAATATTTTTTAAAATAAATATTCCTTGGTCAATCGTAGATACAAAATATATAGGATCTTCCATTAAGAGGTTTCATTTTAAGAGGAGGTTACCGTCGAGATGCAGGAAACATGCGTAAAGTTCTGGAATTTTTTTAAAATACAAAATAAGTACTTTTGGATATAGGTTCAAAAGTAATATATTCTTGTATAATTGGAAGTTAAATTTCAATATTTTTATGAAAAAAGAGTTCAAAATGACGGCTCCAGCTCAGATCAAATAAATAAATGCATGGCGTCGATTGCTCTGCGCGGGGCGCTTCACAGCTTTGCTAGTTTTTCTGAAACAAAAACGGATTTCGAATTATTGAAGTAGAATAAATTTGAGAGGCTTTACCGTTTTTCATTTTCTAAAAATCCCCTGGATAAGAAAATGGCAGCTGTTTGAAAAGAAACCGAATTTTTTGGCTGTTTTTTTTTGCTTCAATGAACGAAAAAATATGTGTAAATCAATTTTTAACAAAAATCGCTTCGTGATGGTCCTGCAGATTGAATTTCCTTTCAACTGGCGGAGGATTTATGAGAATCGGTTAATCCGTTGAAGCTGTAGAGCGCCCCGCGCTCCAGCTACCTGTTTCCCAGACGGCGTGGCGGACGGTTCCGCTCAGCAGGCTGTAAATTCTAAAATACCTTAGATATGAAAATATCCTTTTACTTACGTGTTCTACACACTTTAAGGATGCAAATTATGTAAAAAAACACCTTTTTCTAAAGAAAAATTCTGACATCTTTATTCCAATTTAAAGTACAAACCCTACGATTAAATGTGAAACACGATATCTGGTAAATTGGCACCTCGGGATTTCTAACAAATAGTCATCTTTTTTAGGTGTAATCACAACGCAATAATATAGCTCCAATTAAACATTGAAGCATTCCAAGCTAACAAGTAATAAATACTTAAAGTAAAGGCACTTCCAATATTAAGCAATATTAGTGCGCGACAAAGGCGTTAATCACACAGTGATGTAATAATTACAATTGGTAGATCGGAAATTAATACAATGGTAGCAAGTCCGCTACATCTCGCTTATTCATTTGATATAAAAGAAAAAGGCACAAAGCAGATAATACAAGTTTATTGCAAGTTAATACAAAGTATCGTTGAAACGTAGAAAACACAACAATAGAAACGTAGCTGGAATATATTGCACGCTAGCGCATCAAGGCACGAAAATGGCCAAAGAGCATAGTTCAAGCCACGATACTAGAAATGCCAAGCTAGTACGTTGAGACATTTCAACGCACTCGAACCAAGCTTATGAATCAAGCTTACACAGGGAATTTAATAGGAAAGAGTGGTGTGAGAACGGGAAAAGAAGCCGAATAATAATGGCAATGCTTAATAATAATAATAATTTAAAGCAACAATAATGAATGTCGTTTCTAGTTTCTCCCTGCACCAAATGTCATAAAGTCTTAGATTTGGGATAGGAGGGTCATGAAGGAGTTATCTGCAATATTAGAGGCTACCATGTAGGGGAGGTGCGCCTAAATTGGACCGGTTCCCTAGCTGTAATAATATATGGAAAATCAAAAGCTAGTATGTAGCAATTCAGCAATTGCCTCTTCTACACCAGTTGTTTGTATACAATATTAACTTATAATTAGTTATTCACTCGTTTTGTTAAAGTACAATATCAATGCAATTCTTCTTGATATCTCTCGTTCGCAACGCATTCCAAGCCTGAAAGTAATGTGCGTATCGAACTTGCTTTCTTTAATGAGGGTGTTAATGCAGCTTTTGATGTTCACGCCCTGTTCACGTCGTTCGCTCCTAATTGTAAGTGATGTCATGCTCGTGGGTGAACAGTTAATTCTGCTACCGCATTATACATGCATGAAGCCACCCTCTTCAAAGCTGCCAAGCCTTCTGAATTGCTCCTTTTATTTTTCAATTACCAGGCGCCTCGAAGTAGCCTTAATATTGATTTGAATAATACTCTTGACGATTATTATCATTCCGAGGAGGACATTCGAAAATGTGGAAACGATTGATGAAAACCCGTCATTTTAGAACACCCCCTTAAGAGGAAGCGGAGAGAACGGTGGAAGTTGTTGTATCGAAAAAAAAGTAAAAGAACGGCGGATCGAGAAATCGCAAAAACTCGGAACAATTTATAAAAAGGAACCGAAAGAAAAGAAAAACGGGGTAATATTATTAAGAAGGGACGCGGCACGTGGGGGCTGATATATAGGGAAAATAAGTTGGCAGATTTTTACGGCAGATGCATGATTTCGATAAGAGACTCAAACAGAGCGCTCAAAATTGGAGAAGGGTCGTAATAAAGCAGTCTGGAATTTTGGGGTAATTGGAATCAAGGGAGCACAAAGCGGGAGATATGGTTGAAAAGGAAAAATTGAAAGGCATTACGCTCTGCATTGATGATCACCTAGCCAGAGGAGAAAAGAAGGTTCCGCGAAAATCGGAGAGAAGGCAAAAGTGCAACAAAGTGAGCGAAGGAAGGCAAGAATCGGTTTTTAAGAGCAACAAGTGGATGGGAGGTGGCGCATAATGCATCCGAAACAGGACAGGTGATTTAAATGGATCGGATTTGCGGAACAGCGAGGATTGGTGAAGCGGAAGAAAGTAAATGTAGGGTGTTGGGATATTCCAGGGTTTGTCAAGGTTGAAGAGGTTTTCGAAGATTTGAATCATTTTGCAAAAAAACGCGGCTAGTGAGAAAAGGAGCGGAGAGCCTCATCGAGAGATCGAATTAGAGAGACCGGAGCAGCAATAAACGAGGCAAAAAAGGAAGAGCCGGCGGTGGCCAAATGAAAGGAGTTTTGGGCAAAAAACTCAATAAGAAAATCAGTAAAATGTAAATATGGTCCCGTGATTAACTGAATTTTGGGAGAAAATGGGAGATAGATTAACCCAAAAATGATCGAGTTGCTTTCTTATGCGTAACAGGAGTATATGCCTGTATGCCTTTTTTGAATTGTAAAAAATATACTAACAATAGGCACAATTTTACTATCACTATTTAATGCAAAAATGCTGGAAAAAAGAAAATCATTTTTATTCGTGTGAATTCTGTGGATACCATACACCCTCTTTTTTATGAGTATTTGTAAAACGAGTATTTGTGTTCCATACTTTTATGATTTTACAAAATTTTGTTATATCAGTTACTCAAAACGATGCAGTGTATCAATAAATGATAATGAGGAACCCTAGCGCGTCATAAACTTACCTAAAGTAACAAGTTTTTTATTGCTTCCTAATTAAAATAAACATAAACTGTGCACTAAAATCCCAAAGAACATTATATGTGAATTTTCAGGTGGAATTGGTATCTGGAAAGCAATTACAGAAGTTTGTGGTTGACCTCGTAAAATTACGAAGTTCGTTATGGTTTGCTACAAGATAAATAACGAAACTTTATAATTGCCTTTCACACTAAAAATTTTGGCTTTATGATTTGAATACGTTATAACATATTCAAATTAACTTTTCGTAAATCGAATGGCTCCTCGTGTTTCATTTCAAATTGTACGCTATAAATTTATGTACCTGGAGACAAATGTAGTTCGGAATTAATATATTAGGATGTCAATCTTGAATCAGGATCAAAATTATTTAAAAACCCAGATGCACGTAAGGTAAAAGTTTAAAAAATGCGAAAACAAAAAAATTGGTGAGGATACATAGCAAAAAATGCGAGTATTATTAATTACTTTCTTTTATCTCTTCTATTTTGATAATTATTATAATTTCAAAATATTACTTCAACGAGAACTCTGCTCTCGAACGCGAACTCTCATCCAATAAACCTATTATTATTAAATTTTGCCGAAAGGAATAGTTAAGAACTTCAATTGGGAATGGATTCACAACATGGTGTGTATCGCATAAGGGAAAAAATTGGGGTAACGATGCAGGCTTGCCCCCCCAACCAAATGCGACATTCCATGTACCAATCGATTCAGCTCGAGTAGAGTCAAACTGTACTACTACCCTCAATTGCCACAAATGGCTTTTTGACAAAAAATAATTTAAAACACATCAAATATCTGGAGAAATCTAGTATGTGAGTTTCTAAAATAAAAGCTTAACGGAAGTCTACAAAAAGTCTACCAAAGTTGAATGAACAATTCATGGAACTTTTGATAAAATATTTTTTTAGGTAGAAGTTTTTAAATTGATTATTTTTGTAATTTTTTAATTCAGAAACTAAAAGTGCAAAACTTAGGAATGGTAATTTTTTGCATAAAAATCTTTATTTTTTATAAAATGATATTTGTGTCAACACGATTCGATACAACATATATGGCACTTTGGGGGTTTATCGGACCCTATCCATAAAAATTTATTTTCAGTAGAATATATTAATTTTCTTAACTTCCAAAAAATGAAATGATAGCCACTAAATATTGTCTTAAGAGATATTATAGTATATTTTATGAAAATATAATATTTAGTATGAAAAAAAATTGGTAGAATTTTCTTACAATAAAACATTTCTTACAATAAAAACTATAAATATCATTTTTCAATGGTGCGTTTGCGGAATATATGACATTTGTGTTACTGTACAGTTGAAGAGTGGTTGTGATAAATTGAAATATTTAATTTACCTAAAAGTAACTGAAAATGCAATTGAAATAGGGTAAAGAATAAAGTTATTCACTTTGTGACGGGGATTGATCACATTGCTCAGAGCAAACAAATGTGCACACACATACGTATTTTAGTATGTATACACACTGATTAATCGTTGGTGCGTAAACATTCATTCTATAAGGAAGAAAGATATTGAATTCTGCACTATTTTTGATATTATCAAACTCACATCTTTTGTAATTCATTTTTCTTTTTCAAATTTTCCATAATACTGAAACACAAAAAAATTACTATATTGAAAATATTTTTCAGAATTTCTGAAAATTCTGCAATCGATTCTCAGAGTTGTGATTTTGCTCAAAATAAAGAAACACACATACATGTTTAATTGTGTGTACACATTGTTTAATCGTGTGAGTGTGAACACCAACTCTAGGATCTTAAACTGTTTTAGCATTTCGGTATCTCCATAAACATTTATACTGTGGGCAAAAAGTAAGGTGAATTTTCAATTTAAACTTCGCGGGCTTAACATTTCGGGCTAGTTCTTTTTTTCTTGAGTTGGTAGGACTGCTAATGACATCTGGGACAAATTTCATGTCAATGTCATCATCAGTAATATATTTACGCTTGTGTTTACCATACGACCAAGAGTGCATGTTTCGATTTTTACAATGTCTGATTTAATTGAGCAAAGAAGTGCCATCAAATTTTGTTTGCGGAATGAAATTTCGGCTGCGGAAACGTTGAGGATGTTGCGGAAGGCCTTTGGTGATTCTACCATGTCGCAGAAAAATGTTTATAAGTGGTACAAAGACTTCAAAGAGGGTCGAGAACGTGTTGATGAGTTGGAGCGCTCCGGACGACCATCGACGTCAACAGATGACCAACACGTCAATGAAGTGAAGGAAATAGTGCTCAAAAATCGTCGGTTGACTGTTAGAGACCTTACTGATATGATCGGAATATCAGAAGGATCTGTGAAAACAATTTTGAAAGACCATTTGGGCCTACGAAAAGTCAAATCTCGTTTGGTACCGAAAACGCTCAATTTCTTGCAAAAAAGTTGCCGCGTTGATGTGTGTGAAACAATGCTTTCTGACTATCAGGACAAGCTCAAATGCATGATTACGGGAGATGAGACTTGGATTTATGCTTACGACCCTGAAACAACCGACCAATCAAGCGAATATCGTGCTAAAGGCGAGGCCAGACCGAAAAGAGCACGTCAAAGTCGTTCAAAAATCAAGGTCATGATGACAGTTTTCTTCGATTTTCGTGGTGTGGTGCACTATGAATTCCTTCCACCCGGCCAAACTGTTAATAAGGAATATTATTTGAGCGTTATGCGTCGTTTGCGTGAAGCAATTCATCTAAAAAGACCAGAATTATGGGCCAACAACTCTTGGTTTTTGCATCACGATAATGCACCATCTCACACTGCACTCGTTCTTCGTGACCATTTCGCCAAAAATTCGACGCATATCGTTCCGCAACCACCGTATTCGCCTGATTTGGCTCCGTGTGACTTCTGGCTATTCCCAAAACTCAAGAGACCACTCCGGGGAACGCGTTTCGAGTCGATTGAGGAGATAAGAGCTGAATCGAAGAAGGCGCTGATGGCTATACCGGAAAGGGACTATTTGGCATGTTTCGAGGATTGGAAAAAACGTTGGCATAAGTGTATTTTATCGGGAGGGGATTACTTTGAAGGGGATGAAATTGATGTAGAAGAATAAATAAAGATTTTTCATTTTACAAACAAATTCACCTTACTTTTTGCCCACAGTAGTATGTTACGAGTTAATGTTGTTTTGTCTTATTGTTAGCGTTATAAGACTTGCGAAAAAAATACTGTTAATTTAGATTAAGTTCCGAAATTTCAAGCTGGCCACATTCTTTGGCAATGGTTTGTGCTTGTTTGCTTTAACGTAAATGTTTATAAGAGTGTCAGAATGCCAGAATCACTAAAAATCCTAGAATCGATTTTAATACGTGTATATATCGACACAAAGAACCAGATTGATGTGTATATACATATGTATCTCAAATAACATTTAATGTTATCAGTTCACATAATAGGAGATTTAACTTTACATGTATATGCCTTAGCTCGTGTACGTGCCCATATATGTACTTACTTATTTAAACAAACTTTGGTTTCATAATATAAAGTACCAAAATTATGTTGCACTTCATTCATGCTTTTATTATGACCGTTATCACCAATTTGTTATAACATCAATCGTAACTTTTATTATTTCGCGCGAATATTCGATTTTTAAAGGAAAATAAATGAAAAGAAAAACAAGATTTTAGAAGTAAAACTTTGGAATCAACTTTTTATTATTATTATTATTATATAAAATGTTTTCTCAAGGAAAGACGAAAAGGAACTGTCTGGCAAATTAAAAATTCTTAAGATCTAAACTCCAAGTTTCATCCAGAAAAGCTTTTAAGTATTTCAGCAAAAATAGTAAAATCATTAGCCACTTTAGTAAGTTCTAACTAATATGAAAAAATGCTGGTTTAAAATTTTATAGAATAGCGTGTGATTAAATTGAACTACGAAGTGAAAATAAGTTACCGTCTAATTGCAACAATTATTACATTTTTATTTCAAATTAATTATAATGTGAAAAATTAATAAAATACTTAAAATGTTATCAAAACGCTTGAAATTTGCAGAATATTTCTCAAAGATATTCGATCCAGCGAATAATAGTAATAATATTGAGATTGTTGTTTAATAAATAATAAAAGAGCACGAAATCGAAACCAAGGTCAACAATGTTTATAATTTATCTTTTAACCATGTAAATGGTTTTCATCAGTTTCTTTGTATATGGTATCAGCGTTTATCATTAAAGTATTATTTATACATCTTTCAGGGAACTCGTCTATGTGAGCTTTTGCGTAGAAGGTATAGAAAGCTGAAGTATATTCATCAACAAAATCGAAAGCTGCTACCTCTTCTATCTGTCAGCACATTAAACATGATAATTTATGTTTCTGGATACAAATTTTATCGAATAATAAATATTTTCAGAATTCACTTATAAATCTAGTGATTGAATTAATTCAAAAAAACGTAACTTTTAATCAAAGTGAATAATAATATTTAAAATGATAAGAAACTGATTATAATATATTATACAAGGGTTGGTGAGTTTATTATACATATATACACAAATTTGTTTAATAATAGTACTATATTCAATTACAATTACTATTAATTTGCAAAAAAAGTTGCAATTATTAATTGTTAACAATGATATATAATATATAAATATGTAATAATGTAAAAAATGTTAACGATAATAGGGGTAAATTTTCTATTCCTCGCAATTTCATGTTCTTTTGTTACACGTTCGAAATGTAGTGCCTTTCATTCAAGATTACGGATTTAAATATGTAGCTGGGCAGAGGACGGAAAAGGAAAGTGACGGAAACGAGACAAAGACGAAGACTAAAGCTTAGTTAGTGATTATAATATCGTACACCCTGGCATGTCCGTGAATGTACGTCATTTGTTACAAACATGTAGAGAACGTGGCATTATTTAATAGCACGTACAATACGATGTAAAGCGAACCAAAGGGAAATTGCATTTATACCACGGTTCTAACAAAAGTATTCCGGAATAATTTAGACTCTATTAGCGAGAAAGATGTATAGTCACATATCTCACGTTATCTTTGCAAGGACGGAAAGTACTACCCACCGCTATATACCGAGTTGTATAATACCCATTTGATTTTCATTAAACGATATCTTATTTTTTATCCGCTTTTACTACCTGGGTTGTGGTATCAACACACCCGATTTCACATTGTATTGGAAAACTTGGAGTTAATAAGCCGATAAGACATTTTTTATGCTTATTACTAACCCGAACTAATAGGATAAAAGTTAACAACAAAAAATATAATGGCCAAGTAGGCTAGGTATATTATTCGTTGCTGCAATTTTATTTTTTCTAATATACAGGGTTTTGGTGTATTCTTTTTTGTAATATCTCACAAAATTGAACTCTGATGAAAAAACGTTTTAGATAAAAGTTGTTTGTTTTTTCATATGAAATAAGAATCTGCAATAAAAAATAGGTAGTTCCATTTAAAAAATACAAGTTGACCTTGAAATAACCTTGAACGTGACCTCCAAGGTCAAAGGCAAAGTCATGAGAGTATTTCCCCCTCGAAATTGAGCAACTTTTGTCCGAAATATTTTTGGCTAGTTCTCATAGTTTTTGAGAAATCTTGGTGCGAAAGTTAAAATGGAACACCCTGTATATTAGGTATATTTTTAAATTATAATATAATAGTTTCAACAGAATAAATGAATCTATTTAGTTTTTAATGATTTGCATAAAGTTGTTGAATTCTGCACTATTTTTAATTTTGACAATTTCCAGAATAATCAAACAATTAAAAAAATTAATATACTCACTCCCCTGGTGAAAGTATTTTTTATAAATAAAAAAAATAAATCGATTCCCGCTGCCAACTTGTGTCTTTCTTTGAAGTTCAATATTGAACTATTTTTCTAATAAAACCTTGAAACATTTCTCTAAAAGATGTTTTGGATCTTTTTCTGAAAAACTAAAAAAAAATTCTAACATTTTATGAAATCATCCGAAGTTTTCTATTTTTGTTTTGAGATAATAATTTTAAACTGTTTGTCCGCCATATTGGATAGTTGAATTTGAATCCTATAAGCCCGACTTCAAATTCCCAATCGGGTATACGAAAAACCCTTCGATATAAATTTTCATAAAATTTGATAATATAGAAAAATTGAGATTCGAAATTCTACATTATTAAAAACTCAGAAAAATTCCAACACCATATGAAAATATCTGAACATTGAAACAAACATCCTCCGTTTTTCTCCGTAAGACAAAAAAAGTCCAAATTGCTTTGTCCGCCATATTGGATTGTCCAATTTGAATTTTGTAAGCCCGACTTCAGATTTACAATCACTTTATGCAAAAAAAAACCCTTGGAACACAACTTTAGGTAGACTTTGGCTACAAAAAAAAAACTTGAGACTTGAAATACTGCATTACTAAAAAAAAAAAGAAAAGGGTATAAAAGTTGGGGTAAAGTAAATGTCAGCAATGGTTACGACGCGATCTCCAAGACGCTATTTACTGTTTTGATAGCCTACCTTCCGTTATCAGCCGAATGAGAAAAATCGGATTAACCGATAAACGATAAAATAAATATACCTATAGGCCGAAAAGGTAGTGGTGAGTAGCGGTAAGTAGAGAGCGGTGACGATCGATGTGTTGGTTGCCTGCATGGTATTCCTCGCGAGAGACGATTGGTCGAGAGCGTGCTTCGCTGCTGGGAAAAAGCCCACGGTATAAATCCATCCTAAGGTTTTTCCGTTAGCGCCAGTTCTGCTCCTGGTGGTGAAACCGTAAAACACGGCGTAGTCTCACTTTACGGAATGAAATTCCAATATGGCATCCGTCTTAATGTCAGCACGAGTCAGTGTGACGGAAATGTTTTGAATTCATTGAGTAATCGTGACGACCGTTCGACTTCTCGCGCATAGGTTAGTAAGAAATACCATCGGCAAAAAGGTATCTCGTTTCGCTGGGAAATGTGCGCCGGGAAATCCTCTTGTAGGTTATCGAAAAAAAAAAAAAAAATGTGGGAAAAAAGGAAATAACGTTTTGCTTCGATGGTTCATAATAACTTAACGCACATAACCGCGCGGAGATGTCATTTTTCTTACCATTTTCTCGAGATCACGCAAATGTTGCATTTATTCCTGCGACGTAACGCGGAGAAATCGACGTTCGAATTTTTTTTTCTTTCACGCGGAAAATACTCGCGTTTACGATCTTCCCTCGTCCCCAAATCCGCGAGGTTTTCAAAAAAGCCTTGTGTTGTTTGTTCCCCGATTATTCCGTAGGTCCCCGAAAGAGTGGATGTTGTGCGAATGATTTTGTATGAGTGATGATTGTTGACACGATATAGCAGGTTTTCGCGGATAGGTTTGTAATTGCTGGCATGAGTGCGATCGTTTCTCGAGTGAAAGCGAATCATCGGATCGGCGACCGTTCAAAAACGACGACGTGAGAACGCACAACACAACGTTCAAAGCAACACCGGCAACATGCAAATCAGCAGCTGTCAAACACTCTCATCCATGTCAAAGTGCGGCCACGTGTTCTTAGCATCGAGTTTACGATCGAATAAAGCAGCCGGTGAGTATTACTTTTCTTTTTCTCTTTATATTCATTCGATATATATGTATGTTATTGTTTCCTTTTCGTTGAATCTCGTTGTTAATTTTAAATGACCGCGAAAGACTCTACCCGTTGTGTTTGCATGCTACTTTTTTTTTTTTTGAACGCAGAGTACGAAAAGCGCTAGAGCAGGTTCGTATCAAGATGTTTCTGGTATCTCGTCCCCCCCCGAAATCGAAGTAGAAGCCCACCCAGAGAGTGCAATACTGTAAATATACACTGGCTGGCAAATGTTTTGGTTTGTTTCGAATTTCCCCGAAATATTTAGGAGGCAATATTTTGTAAACGTTATATCGAGATTCGCTTGTTTTGGTGCCGTAATATCTTTCATCTTGTATTGAACGAAATTTCACTCGTCTCGACCTTGAAAATACCACGTGGGTAACCCGATTTCCGTAAAGTGAGGTCACGAAGACAGCGGGGTACCTCCTTTTTTTTTGTTTCTTTCCTTGCATAAACTTAAATTGGCCTCGACTCGGGGTACTATTCTTTACGAAATAATTAGTTAAAGAAAGAACCCCGGGCTGACAATTAATTCTCGGAGTTGAAGTGGTAAACACTAAGTGTGTTACGTTAGCTTCGAGTGTAGGGTCAAGTATAGGATCTAGATAAATGTGGAGAACAGCGTAGGGAAAAAGGTTTACCTACTGATCCACATTTCAATTGCTACGCGTTTCAAAGGCGTTTTGTGAAATTCAAAAGCCGATAAAATGTTTAGTAGGTATGTTAGGGTAGGGAGAAAAATGTTGGAATTTATTTCTTGTTATTATTCAGTGTAATAAATAATTTGAAATTTTCAATATTTAAGAAGTATGTAACGTAAGAAATAATTATTAATTCAGGCCACGGATAGTTTTCCCATGTATCGCTATTTTTTTGCTTAATTGATTGTTTGGTTTTGAAATTTACAAAAATGCCGTTTCAAAAATAAGGAAAAATTTCGTTGACTTAGGTTAAGTTTTCCGAGTAAAAATGTACGACTTCAAGTAAATATTTATATAGAAAATAAAATATATAGATAATAAATATATAATGTAGTATAAATTGACAATATATAGTTATAAAATATAATAAATACAACAAATAGAATGAAAATATTATTATAAGTAAATATTTATAAACCATTGCAATTGTTGATTATATTAATAATGATAAACGGTAAATAAATAATTTGCTGAATTTACAGTTGCCAAGAAGTTTGTTTATAACTGGGTGTTATTGTTTTACTACAGTAACAATTTCTAAGAATTTTTAAATTCCTTCCTAAAAAACCAAAGGTTCTATAAAAATACATTCGTTTTCAAATATAAATTGAATCCATAATTTAAATCAACCCTGGCGAGTTACATTGGAAATTGTTTTTTAACGAAATTTATAAGTCGAAGCAACATGCTTTAAAACAAATAGCGTTCATATTTTTTATGAATTTGTTTTTATTGAATTCATAATTCATAAAATTACGTCGAGCATAATATTATCAGTTTTTCTAGGAAATTTGAATCTAATTTTGGTTTTCTCCGACAGAATAAATAAATTCTTCATAAAATAACTGATTTTTTTCCTTTAACATCGACAAGTTTATGAATAAGTGTTGCATGTAAATTTGATATTTTTCAATATACAAACACTGAAAAATGAATTTTCCAATATTTGAACTTTTTTAAAGCACTACAAAATATTTATTTTTCATTACCATTCCCGCTTAACTGAAACCAAAATACAAATTGTACTATGTAACAACTTAGTTTTTCATACAAAATTTAAATGTATAATTTTCTTCGTGTATTCCAGCTTTAGAACCAATAATTTGTATAAAAGTCTAACTCTTTCTTGTTTAATTCAGGTTGTATTTATTTTTATTGCTTCAAATGAATTTTATGATTGTAAAGAAAAAGGTACAAAAACACTGGTAATAATGATTTTAATGAACCGTTTTCTACAAAAATATTAATATTGCCGCCTTTTTTTTTCTCATTATTTATTCCGTAACTTTGAACAACTTCGAGCACATCAAAAGTAGAAAAAAAACTTACCACACAATCGCTGACGATGACGTGGCTGCCAGGAAGTCTATTATAATACTAAAACTTAAAGTTGTTATTTTGTACCTTTGACATAATCATTGGAATTCATTTTAGCAAAACACACTGGTATAAAAACTATTTTAAAGTTTAAGCTAGTATTAAAAATCACCTCATTTAAACCATGAATCTGAAAAAAATAAGGAGAATAATTACTTTTCAAGTAATAATTTTTTTAAAAAGTAAAAATTAGTAACTTTTTTTATCAAAAATCCTTATTATTTTATTTTAGAATCTGTAGGTATTAAAATAAGATTCTTGATATTATATTTATGAAAATTGTAATTTTTTTTTTAAAATGACAACGGCAGGAAAAGATCTGTTTTGGATTTTCATTTTTGGTGCCCGATTTTGCAAACTTTAGAATTATTGAAGTTTGCATTAAATTTCTGATTTTGAAGATCTCGCTGAAAAAGCGACTGCAAATTTGGTAGTGTAAATTTCCTTGTACGTGGAATTCCATTTGTGGGCGTGAACCGTCTTGTTTTGAATTAATTTATGGAAAATGACAGCAATAATGAGGTATTGTTAGCTGTTGGGTGATGTCAATATGAGCCGACAATAGGAGTAGCTAAAGAGAGAGGTAACTAAAAGAGCGGCTCCCACTTTGCGGGCCTCATAAATGCATATTTATATGTTGATCGCGAACTTCATGGATATATTCATGCGTAGGTGAGTACGGGATGTGAATATTACAAATATCGTCAGGTTTGAATTATATATCGTTTAGAATAATATCTGATAGGTAGATTTGCAGCAATTCTTGATTAATTTCAGAAAGAACTTTTCCTATTTCGCGAAAACGATAGGCAACTAACTATTAGATAATAATAATTGGCTATAACTTTTGAAGGTTTAATTTTATCGGAAATTATGGATAGAACTCCACAGAAAGTTTTTCAAACTCCAATCAAAAGTGCTGGATCAGTTTCAAAAAATAAGTTGGAATTAAAGAGTTCTAAATGGTTTGGTTGCCGCTACAAGTCGTACTGCTGATATCTCTACATTTTTAATGAGAAAAAAAGTAAAAAAATCGTCGATGTAAAAGTTTCAGATGTTCATGTTAAAATAATATTGCATAACTTTCAGGAGTTTTGACTATTAAAAGTACCATACGAGTTGCGCAATTCCCATGAGCGGAAATAAAATCTATTGTAGGAAAGTTACCGTACTGGCGATATATTAAATCGAAAAATTTATATACCCCCAACTTTTTCATTATTAACCCTTTATAGTCAACATGGGGTATTTCGTGCACTGAAAAAAAAAAAATGTTAATAACTTTGTTACCATTTTATGGAAAAATAAACCTTTGAAATCTTCTAGTAGACACCTAAAATTAGTGTCACGAAATTTCACAGAATTTTTGCTACAGTTTCTTGAGTGTTATCGCCGCCAAAAACCATGTTGACCGTTAAGGGTTAAATTTACCACATTCTTTCATTGGGAATATCGATGAAACCCTGCTGGCATTTCCCAGAATTCTAATCAGGGTACGTACCTATAGAAATTTACACTCCAATGAGTCTTTTTTTATTAACAAATATGATGTTGAGTGGAAAGAGGTTGTAGGCAACCTTGAGCTTGGACTAGACGGGGATGACTTTGATACCATAGTTATAGTTGATCGAAAATTTCGAAAATTCCTAGTGATCAGTATTTTCTATTGTAATTTAGCTGAAAGTTACTTCAATTAATGCAAATTTTTGAATTTAAAATATACTAGGGGTATAAATATGAACTGTGGGATTTGCTAATAGAGGGTACTACTTTTACGTTGTGTTACATAGCGTAATGCGGTTTGTTGTGATAACTTGCACTTTCAATACGCTTTAAAACTAGCAGTGTCTCATCATTGAAAGTGGCAGTGACAAATTTTAGTAGCGCTCTAAAAATGTCTAATTTCGTTCCAACCGAGGACCATTTGCGGGAAGTTACTTTGCATTACTTCTTTTTGAAAAAATCGGCTGCTGGTTGTCATCGATTGCTTGTGGAGGCTTATGGAACTCATGCTCCAAGTGTAGCAACTGTTGAAAGGTTTGATCGTTTTAAAAGTGGCGATATGAACGTGCACGATAAGGCCAAGGGACGGCCGCCGAAAAAGTTTGAAGATGCAGAATTGCAGGCATTGTTAAACAAAGATCCCACTCAAACGCAGAAACAGTTCTCAAAAGGGTTAGATATGACCCAAGCCATCGTCAGCTTGCGTTTGCAAGCCATGGGAAAGATTCTGAAGGAAGGAAAATGGGTGCCACATGAACTGATAGAGAGGCAACCGGAGAACCGAAAGGTCAATTGTGAAACGCTGCTTCAACGGCATGAAAGAAAGGGATTTTTGCATTGCATTGTGACGGGGGATGAAAAATGGATCTAGTAAACCTCCACAAGCAATCGATGGCGACCAGCAGCCGATTTTTTCAAATTGAAGTAGTGCAAAGTCACTTCCCGCAAATGGTCCTTGGTTGGAACGAAATTAGACATTTTTAGAGCGCTACTAAAATTCGTCACTTCCACATTCAACGATGAGACACTGCTAGTATTAAAGCGTATTGGAAGTGCAAGTTATCGCAGCAAACCGCGTTACGCTATGTAACACATAGCGTAATTTTAAATATAATTTTCATACTATACGTTGTTATTTCTTATTTATCTAGTTCTATGTCATTTTTCATGACAAAAGAGTAAATCTATGAGGGTTCGCACAGAAAGGGAAAGATAGTAGTCTTTTAATTAGAGTTCTGTGAAATAATTAAGAACCAGCGGTAATGAAGAGCGCTTTCATGTATAGGTTGGGGCGCAAAGGTGTAAAGAAATACTCAAGGAGCTGTTGTAATCTGAAGGTTCGAAAAAATAGATTTTTTTTTGGCATATTCTGCCTGGGACATGCGTTTGAAAATATATCGACAAAAGCATTTGCTTTAATTTCTGTAATTGATGGATTTATAAAAGTGTGAAGGGAGTGGCCCCACCTCGGTGCCGGGAATTGGGTTTTCCTCTGAAGCATGTTTTTATCTCAAAATCTACATTATTGATTGCCTCCAAATTTTGCGGGCAATTTTAGTAGAGGTGCAGCTGTACTTTTATTTACGAATTTTGTTGGCGAAGAATTAGAAAAAATGAGTGAAAAATGTCATTTGTGTTAATGAATGTTTTTTTTCCAGGTCACAGAGTCTTTTGCGGTTTTTGCTTAAAATTAACTGATGCGTATTTTCGGAAAGGATTTTCTTCTTTATATAATGTATTTATTTCAGTTTAAATTATTGATTGGTAATTTATTATTTGCTAGTCATATTTCATTTACTAATATTATATACTATTTATGTATCCTCTTATTTATTGTCGTTTTATTGTTAGATAGTCTGCAACAATACTATCCTCTATTCGTTGTGTAAACGTTTTCTACATATATAGTATTCGAGCTCTAGGGGATTTGTCTCAAAGCGCTTTAATAAATAAATCTTGAATAAATAAAAAAAAAAGAGACAGTGTTTTAGGGGGCTGTTTCTCTCAAAATAGCACACATCTTTGCACGAAAAAAATTGTAAATATTTTTGAACAATATAAAATGTAAATTAAAATGCAAAAAAACATATAAATTGTTAGCAATAAAAAGTTTTATGGTTTCGTTGTAAAAATATCCATAAAAAAAAGGCTTTAAAAAAACCATATTTTGTACAATTCCTTCAGAAAAATTGGTTAATTAAATTTAGAAACAAAAGTCATTTAATTTTTCATCTCGCAATTCCAGTTTAATCAACTTTCATATCGAAATAGATGCAAAGCTTTTTATTATTACTGATTGTTAAAGTTTGATATGGCACAGCAATTTTAACAAAAATATAGTTGTGCATCGAGGATGATCAAAAACACTGTAAACAATGGTAATTCTAATGTTCATTGCAGTTGAATGTAATAGCAAAACCCTATATTTGTAGCAATTATCATAACATTTATTGTTCCAACTACTTTCATGGTTGAGTTAACTAGAAATTAGATAATTCCTGCTTTATCTTTTTTCGGTGTATTGACGTTACATTCTCGGACTGATAAAAATGTATACATGTGCCGTACGTAGTAGAATACCGCACAGCATACTGCACAGCAATTTTTTTTGCAAGATTGCCTTACTTGTCAGTAGCTAGATAAGGCTACATCAATGCTGTACTTTTTCGCTGTAATTATGATATGACGAACCTCGAAAAATTGTAAATCAACAGTAAAAGCAAAGAATTGTCATTTGAGATGAACACATTGCATTTATTTTTCTGTGACAAGAATTTGAAAAAACCTGTTATTCATAATTTCTTAAAAGCTGGATTTTTGGAAATATAATTTTTTTGGTTCTTCTTTTTCTACGAAGAATGCAACATATTTTTACCAATAATGGATCCTGTATTTTTCTAGATAATCGTAATGGCTGAGAAGTAACTATATTTCTAGTAATTTTTGAACTTACTACTTAAAAAGGATCTTTATATTTAAAAAAAATGGAAATGAAACTTTTCCCTAGATTTGCAAGTATTTTTTAGGAGAGCTTTAAAATTCTACAAAAGAAGGGAAAAAATGTCTAACCTGCTCATGCAAAATACTAAATATTAAAAATAAAATACTATTCATTATTATTTGTTGAAACTCAATGATATTATAAACAAATACTAAGGTACAAATATAAGGTAACATTCTTAACCGCAAGTCGAAATCGCTATTTGAAAATAAAAATATTGTATAAATTGTTACTTCTTTTGGTAAAGTAAGATTTGCATCACGGATTGCACTCGGATGGTGCAGCGGCCAGGCAGATTGTGCGCATATATGCTCTACTGATGCAAATGGGTAACAAAGATCGTTGAGTATTTTCAGAGTAACCTTGTTAACATTATCCGCTTTCGGCATTGTTTAGGATTAATGACGTGGATGTAGCGGCAAAGTAATCCTTTTGAAATGTTTCTTTTACGTAAGTCCTGTTGCCTCTCTTGTAAAATAAATCGCCGAACGAAATTGGGTTCCCGTTAACGATCGTGTTAAATGTTGAAGGTGTTTAGGGGTGACACCACTGTTACAGCCTAAAAGAAAGGCGTTAGACCCTGAGAGGCCAGCTAAGGGGTTAATAAAAATGGTTATTGTTATAATCATTTTAAAGAACGAAAAGAAGTAACTGTTTGTTTTGTTTTTATTATAAAAATAAGTAATTTCGGCTTCAGATTTTTATATCTAATGATTACAAAAAAGAATTTAATTTAATGTACGCTATTATGTATAAATTTATTTTGGAATTTTTTATCTGAAGAAGACTTAGAATATACAAGCTGAAACTTTACGTATCTACATCAATTTTACTACATTTCTTTATAACCAAAATAAAGGCATACGAAATACACTGCTCAAAACAATTATAGCATAGAAAAATTTTGGTCAGAATTTGGCAAACTTTGACAGACGATAATTTTACAAAAAATCATCGCAGGATCATAATCTTTTTTTTTTAAGTTAAAGCTTGAAGTCTCTACTTTAAAACGCCGTTTTCCGATTTTAAATTAAATGGACGCCCACCCCAGTGACCTCCTAAGAGTGAGGGCATGTTTGTCGTATTGAAAATGGTAAAGTTTGCCGAAACGCACGGACTTTGCAAATTTTTTTCCGAGGATACCATTTGCAGCAACATAAAGTACGGATCTTTCCCTCTCATTTAAAAAAAAATCAGCTAGCTGCGATTTTTCAACGCAAAGTAACAGCACTTTAAATAACCCTTGCACTTTTGTCATGTACCACCGGCATTTGCGTTACCCGACGTGCACCACGGGCAGGTTGCCGGTCGGATTTTGCACATCGTGTGTGTGGGCGCGTATGTGCGCGTGTGTGCGCGCCAATCTTCAAGATCTGTCCCAGGCTCTAGTGCAAATCTGGCATAGCATTCCCCAGGACTGAATTCGGGCCTGCATTACCATGCGAGCCAGGAAGCAAGCGGTCATTCAACAACGCGGAGGAAACACACACTATTAAAATGTACACACACACCGCTCGCTCGCTCATTCAACCACACACACACGATGTGCAAAAATCCGACCGGCATTATGATGTGCAAAATCCGACCATTTAATTTAAAATCGGAAAACGGCGTTTTAAAGTATAGACTTCAAGCTTTAATTTAAAAAAAGGTTATGACCCTGCGATGATTGTTCGTAAAATTACAGTCTGTCAAAGTTTGCCCATTTCTGACCAGAATTTTTCTATGCTATAATTGTTTTGAGCAATGTATATTGAAATATTACTGTGATATAACATCCACTTTCAGGTTATTCAAACTGTGACATTTAGTTATATAGACGTTACATAGTTCACATGTAACTGTATTGTCTGGGAATGATAAAGATTTAATATTTTTTTATAAGAACATTATTGAATATTTCTCTTTTCGTTTCTAGAAATTTCTAGCTCGCATTAAAAATAAGTGCTTTGAGTTCAGAGAGAGTCTTTATTTCTATTTTTTTTATATTAAAGACCTTTTTTGACAGTGAGTTGGAAATGACTAGAAATATAGACAGTTTTGAGCAATCACTCATAATACATGTTTAATGCATACTTTCCTTGCTACTTTGTTAAATGTCAAATGGTTCCCAAGGTAACCGGAGGTAAAGCTGACTAATGACGGAGAAACTTTAGACAATATTTAGGATCCACAAAGCTTCTAAAATGTTCCCCTGTGCACCAAATTCCTTGCATAGAAGTGACGTAATAATTCTACCTGCTTCATTCGAAAACAAATTACTATCGCCTGCAGATATCACTTACGCATAGCTGCTTATGAGCATCTTAAATTTGCCCACACGTTACCTATTTTAACGTAATAATAAGTGTATTTTTAACACAGAAATTAACGGAAGAATACGGTTTTATAATAGAAAGAAAACTTTGTCTGGTTACAAGTAAAACTCTCGCTATTAATATCATTGAGCGTCAGCAAATAATGCTAAAGGTTAAAGTTTAATTGGTTTTGTATCATTTAACGGCTAATATAGAAAACTATAGATATTTCGTCACCTGGGTCTACAAGACAACTAACACTTTCAATGATCCATTTGAGTCTCTTACATATTACAAAAATACGATTTTTTGCCTTTTTCCAATCTATGCTGTCGCGAATGAATTTCAAATTAACATTTTATATAATTAAAGGACTATATTGGTACAATATATTAATTTATTTATTATTACATATTTTTAGCAATTATAACTACATTTATTGTTACTGCAACTATTTTTATAGTTAGGTCAACTAAAAATTGCATAATTAGTGCCTTTATTTTTTTGCCGGCGTATCTGTAAATTCTTGAAAAAGTTCTGGATGATCGAAATGTCGTAGAGAACAAATTTAGAAAACGAAAATATTTTTATTTGAGGTTCTACTTTAACAACGAAGACTTTTTATTACGAAGAATTGTATCTAAAACAATTTTATTATTTTATTTTTATATCGAAGACCAATGTTTATCTAATATCTTATCGTTATTAGGCAATTTAGCCTATAATTTAAAGTAAATATTTTCATCAAAACAATTTAATGGTTTTTTTTTAATTTTTGAAATTTATAAATTAAATCTACGATATTCAATCGATGAGTTAATTTTTTTTGCAATTAGAGATTCTTCATTGAAGGAAATTAAACAATCTTGTGAAGCCTCGGTTGGTATTTAAATAATAAATATTTAACACAGCCGTACACCGAGTGTGTTTTAAAGACAAAGATTGAAAATAGATTTTCCTACAGTAGTTTAATAAATTTTTTTCTATTTCGGAACATGAAGAACGGATTTAAAGAATAGAAGCATGGTCGTTTCGCTGACAGGAATAGAATTCGCAATCTTCTTTGAGCCGATTCTATTTCTTTACTGTCAGATTTCGAACACTCATTTGAAACATTACTTATTATTCCAATTCACTCGGCAAGTAAATCCTTTGCTAGGGTTTTACGTTCTACAGCATTTTTTAATAGAATTTATAAGTAAAACTAAAACGATAGAAATATGGTGTTTTCCGAAAAAATGCATTTTTTGTCTTTCTATATACAGGGGAAAAATCTACAATTAAATACAAAGATAGCGTACACGATGTAAATATGTATATTTTGTTTGTGTACTTGTCGTTAGTCATATTCCCAAGATTATTGGTAGATCCTCCGCCTAGTTAATGAGAAAACAAATTGTTTACAAATCTCATTTCATAAAATCCGTATACATAGGCTCTTACGATAGCAACACTCTACTGATGAAGATTTATATTTTTTTTATGCTTAATTTATTCGAATTTGGATAACCAAAAAAATATAGAAACATAAGAAAGTAGAGTAAATATTGAATACAATCAATTTTTGCAAATCCTCGTTAATGTGTTATTATTAAAGATATAATAAAATTTGCCTTTACGTATGTTTCCAATATACAGGGTTTTTCACAGCACCCGTACCAGGCTTTTTTTTCAAGAACGGTGCATCGGAGCTTTCCGGGGAAAAAATTTGTATTATAAAACCACTAGTGAGGAATCGAAACGGGAGAAATCGGGATTAGCTCTGGAATTTTAAATGAGAACATAGGTCAAATTTGATATCATTGGATAGAACTTTTGAAAAGAAACAAATTTTGTTTGAAACATTTTTTTTATACCTGCTAACGTTTCAAAGTTATGTTTAGAAAAAACTCAAAGATGTTCGAATCGCCTCCCACCTTGGTCCAAACACATTTGGGACCTTCTCCCAATGTGGTTCCAACAGAATGGTTGTTCTGCACATTTTTCACTGATGGCCAGGCGCAGATTAAGCCAAATTTTTCCTAATCGCTGGATTGGAAGAGCAGGACCAGTAGCATGGCCTCCTCGCTCGCCCAATTTGACACCCCTTGATTTTTATTTCTGGGATCGCATCAAGGACATCGTCTACCAGGAGCGTCCTACGACAAGGGAAAATATGATGCAGCGTATTGAGGCAGCATGCCGATCGTTGAGAAATGAAGAAGTGCTACGAGCTGTCGACAGTGTTAGAAGAAGATTCCAAATGTGTTTAGACCAAGGTGGGAGGCAATTCGAACATCTTTGAGTTTTTTTAAACGTAACTTTGAAAAGGTAGCAGGTATAAAAATTGTTTCAATCAAAATTTGTTTCTTTTCAAAAGTTCTATCCAATGATATTAAATTTGACCCATGTTCTCATTTAAAATTCCAGAGCTAATCCCCATTTCTCCCGTTTCCCGGATTATCCTTATTATTTATGAAAATAGATATATTTTCAAGGAGAAAAAGCGAGGAAAAAAGAGAACATGAAATGTGACGAAACCGATGGTTCTGGAGATGAAAGATATTCAACATCTCCACGCCAACGTAAAATCTTTGCGAGTTTGAAAACGGTTACAATGTGATTTTGACCGATTCGTTGTGCCTCCTACGTAGACTTAGCGACTTCCGTCTTCTCCTTCGACTTGGAAGGATTACCCGAGATGGAAAACGTCTTCTTAGACGTATTCGAAATTTTCCGTCTTTCAACTTTGCCTCCTTAATTTATCGTACGTCAAGTCCTCTTGTTTGTTTTACGTCGAATTTTCTTCGTCCGAACCCACTGTAGTTTTTTGAAGCATCGTGGATCTCAATTCACATCTCGGCTTTATCTCCAAACTGCGAATTGGGGGGATAGTACTGCATTGACCGAAATAGATGATAATCAGCAGGGATATGGCCCGAACTCTCCATCAACTATAACAGAATTTCCCCCTCAAGCTAGAGTAAGGATTGCTTAATCATGAGTAACTCCTGGCCCGGTATTGTCCAAGAGCAAGATAACTGCTCTATTTTCCTTTCCATTCCATTTTTTCTTGTTATTTTCTTCGTTCATAGGTTAGACCAAAACGGACGATTGTATTGATCTGGACTATTCGTTTTGCCCCAATTGAGCAGCTCATAACGGCACACCGTTCTGGTCCCATCGCACGATACTTACGTCTTATGTTCCGTCTTATGTTACCCCTAAACCCAATTACACCTTTTTGCGTTTAGGGTTACTATATTATGTTCACTTCTCGGCACTAATTAGTAATATCCGTAAAAAAGGAAAATCCTCTTTTTGAACCCGCAGGCTGTGAGATGCAAGTGTCGAGCTGGTGGCCAATCGCGTACTCGAATAGTTGACGTGGGACTCATTTCTTTTTATGCTATAGTTTTTTGGATACACATGCGTGATCGTTACGGTACAGTCATATGGTTAACGGCGAACCGTTTTTGTTCTTTTGGGGCACCTATTTTTTTATTTGTCCGTTAACGTATTATTGTTGTCGTTACTTTGTCAGTAACATGGAAACTCCCATATCGAAATCTTTGAAATTAAAGTAGGTACGTGCATTCAAGCACAATGCGTTTACCACAGGTCTTGCAAATGATTCGCAATTATATTCTAGCGCTATCTAAATTTAATCCCAGAAACTTATGCATACACCTAATGTATACAGAACTGTTATATTATTGTTTATAAGAAACCGAATATACTTGAGGGGTGGGTGTGCATCAAGAGGTCGAAGTTGCATATGACTTACAGTTGCCTAGCATTCCCTATTGGATAGCTCTGCAGAGTAAAATGCGTTCAAAGTTTTAAATTGAGATTTCTTCGTGATAAAATGATATTTGCCATAAAAAACGTTACTCTACCATTGCTGGGACCTCCTCTTCCTCAAAAAATGCCTGCTGAGCCGAATGAGAGCCCGCTGAAGGGAACACATTAGGTGTATAGCCCCTTAAGTGCCTCTAATGCGATATTTGGCTTCTAAATAACTTTTTCGCATGCACAAAATCATGGATTATTTATTGGTACATATAATATCTACCAGGCGACTAGACCTTGTTTGTTAATTTTGCTATTTATCGCTAGAAGCGCTACCTAATCCCTTTAAAACCATTCTCTACCCATGCTCTATTCTTAGCTGCATATATTGTGCGATGATCATTACATTTTTCTCTACGTTACAAATTCAATGATTTATAGAAGGTTATTATTATTTGTTGCATGGTACGTAACAAGTTTTACACAATTTTCTAGGTTTTCCATTACTAACAACAACGCGCGGGTTTTATACGAGTACATCATTTTCACGATCATGTAGAAATTTGAGTGACTCTATTTTGAAATTTATTGAATTGCGATTGATTAAACATTTTTAACCTTTACTCTGGTCTAATGGTTAATGAAATCTTAATCGTTTAACAAAAATTAACGCATTAACTGTCGGACTGGTTGTCGTGAAGGCGATGATTACTATTTTTGCAGCCAATTTTTCTCCTGAAGTTTTAATAAGTTTTTCATCCCCTCATCGTTTGGAAGGTTGGCGTCATAATTTAATTTCCTTAAATTGGATAGTTGAAGATTCGGAGAATATCCCTTACCTGTTCTTTTTTTATAATGTTTGCCCATTAAGGAAACAAGGGCGCGAAGCTTATGTAAAAAACATAATAAAGAAAGGCGAGGATTCAAATGGAGCCAGCTACTGGCTCATTTGCCTTAAGATTGGATTTTAAGTTCAGAAAATGAAAGGAGGGAACTCGTTGCTCGAAAAATTGGATTGGAAAGGTTTAAGAGATAGAAAGAGAGATTCGGTATAAAGCGAAAACCCTACTCGCTGTCCGAAGGAGTTTCAACTTAACAGGGCGGTGTAGCTTCTGGCTGCCCAAATGAAAAGGTGAAAGGGAGCAAAAGTTTGGTTGCAGGCTACTTCTTCCGACCTAAACTTTTAAGGGATGTATTCAACCCAGGCTGCAAACTACTCGCGACCTGTATGTTGAATTCGAGCAAAGAATGAAATCAGAAGGATAGGAAATATTTTGAAATAAGGAATCTGGGGATTTACTTTCAGATTTCTTGGTCTATTCCTTTGGAATTGAGTTAGGAAGTGTTTCTCGAAGATAAGACAGGTCCAGAGGGAAGTAAGCAACGATGCAGTATTTCAATCTCTCTTATGCTTCGATACAATGCATATTTTGCATTTTAAGAATTTTGTTTTATTCACTGTCCTTAGGTTCTCAATGGTTGTTGCTTATTTTCTCCGCTGTTAGTTTCAGTAGGTATATATAGTATTCTTTGTCTTCGAAAGAAAAATGTCTGTCTCTTCTTTCTATCTTGGTATACAAAGTCTTCAGTCGTTTTTATTACATTTACGTTTTCTTTGAAATTGTGGAGGTAGCCTTACGCGGACTCCAAATGGAGCAGTAATGTAGACGAATTTTCTCTCAAAAACTGGAGCACGTAACAGCATAAATTTTTTTTACTGAAAAATTTACTCTGTAAAAAAACATTAAAAAATTTTTTTATGGTATAAGAGACACATTTCGGGTTTCTAGGGCTTCCAGCAGATAACTTGGATATTTCTATCACTCAAAATATTTCAACTCATAGATCTAACCCCTTCAAATTCTTACTTTTCATCTATTCTTACTTTTCGTCTTGTTCCTTTTTCTCTTATCTTTTCCAATAACTACCCTTAATCTCTCACTTGACGTTCATTCATCATCTTGGAGAGGGAACATATACTGGCAACACGTGATCCTTCAGAAGAAGAACACACTATTATTCCACTTTCATTATGATAAAAGTCAATTCCAATGAAATATATAGTAGACCAGGATCCATTACTTATGTTAGGAAAGCATCAGCTTCTGGTTGGGAAGTTATTGGAAGGTCCTGGGGTAACTTTGGAAAGAAAGATTTTTCGCCACCGTATCAAGAAACTATATGGACAATACACGGCCTTTAGGAAGGAGAACGCACTATTGTTCTATTATTATTATTATTGTTATGATAAAAGTCTACTCCAATGAAATATAGACCAGGAGCCATTGCCTAGGAAAGCCTCAGCTTCTGGTTAGAAAATTATAGGAAAGGTCTAGGTTAACTTTGGAAATAAATATTCTTGGCCGCCACAGAGACCACATCGACAACGCACGATCTTTAGAAAGAAGAAAGCACTATTGTTCTATTATTATTGTTATGATAAAAGTCCACTCCAGTCAAATATAGACCAGGATCCATTAGCTAGGAGATCACCAGCTTGTATTTAGGAGGTTCTAGGAAAGGTCTAGGATAACTTTGGAAAGAAATGTTCTTAGCCACCATATCAAGAGAGAAGGACACTATATCTGGACCACCAGTGCGACCCTGTGTCTCGCCAAGTTTTTTTTCAACGGGAGGAGCTAATACATTTCACCATATATTAGCAGCAAAAAGGAACCAAGCGCGAAATCGGTACCCCATTTTAAGGGGAAGAAACCCTTGCTTCCCTATCATTCCCTATCCTTTCGTCGTGTCTCCGTATCTAGAATAATATTGTAATTCTCTTAGTATCTCTTCTCCACTTACATCAAATAAAGCTCTTGGTAGGAGTCCGTCTGTTTGCTCGGGGCAATCTCGAAAGCGACCGAATCGATTGCGACGAGATTTTCACAGCAGCTTGTCTCCGATTTTCGTTATGTTCTATCGCCAAACAAATAATACGTCAAGGTTCGAAAAACACCGAACTATTTTTCGGCTCAACGCAGGGGAGTGGATCACATTTTCATTGTTTTTCTTTTGCGTCTTTTCGTCGTTCTCCCTCGCAAACCTTCTTCGGTATTTTTTATTGACCCATTTAAAAGGGAACTTCTTCTAAAATTCGAAAGTGTCTCTGTTTTCTTAGTAAAAAGACGAGAGAGAATCTCCTCCGAGGTCCTCCATCTCGCCGAGTTGGTTCCACTATATACCCTTTTCTCTCTCGGTACCCTATTTCAGGAACTTCTGACTGTCGCTCCACGCAAGCTAAATGTATTTGTATTTCATTCTTTTCCAGCCCCTTTCAGGGCTCAGCCTAGTAACAAAGGGAGGATTTGGAGCTTACATTTTTCCTTTAGAAGTAGAGAGGTTAGGGAGAAGGTTATGGCAACACGTGAAAACGAAAACTCTACAGAAAGTATATCTAATAACATGTGTGGCTTGTTATACAGAAAGTCCCATCTTAATCTTCGCTCACAAACTAGGGATTGTTTGAAAAATGTTTTATACGGACGTCACTTTGTTCCGAGAGAGATTGGAGTCGACAGAAGCAATTTTGAAATTTCCGTGTAACCTTCATTTTTTCAATGGAATTATTTCTTCTAAGGGGCTTCACCAATGTGACCGCCCTAAGTTTCGGGTGATTTTTGGGAATTTAAAAAAAAAACATTTGACCGAATGTTCTCTAATTTTAAGTATGCATTTAGCTATAAATTATCTGTATAAAATAATTTTTTGTACGAAAATAGTAAAATAGTAAATTCGGGGACTAGCATTGTAAAGAAATAATAAGTCGAAAAAAGGAAATTGAAATTGAAATATATCGTTAACTGTCCAAATAGAAATACGAAATTTTATAATTTTTCTTATATTAAATTCGGTGCAACTTCCAAGATTCTTCGATTGCACACTTACTTGTACAGGGTGGCCATAAAGTAAGTATCACTTTCAAAATTCGATATCTCAGACACCGTAAGAGAAAACCCTATAATCACATATATCATTTTATTCAGGCTAAAATGGGATTTCTTCCTACATTTTTTCAGATTTTTTGATGCATTTTGAAAAATCACTTAAATATGACCTTTTTCCTGATTCTACTCGATTTATCGCAAGTATGAACCTTTTTGGTCAAGATGACATTTAAATTAGATTATGACAACATAATCTGAAGAAAACGCAACGCCTTATGATGAGCTTGATACAATAATTGTCAATTTCAATTGATTTTTGATCACAAAAACATTAAATTATGCGCTACCGTTATGAATAAATTTAAAGGTTAGCGATGAAGGGCTTTGCTTTGTTCGATTCATCACCTCAAATCTGACTAATTTGGAAATGATAGTGTAGATTTTTTGAGTGCAAAACTTAAGCTCTATCACGACGACAAGGTGGAAGCCCGTCGATGGAGGTTTTTTGTTTTTTTTTCTTTCTATTGTTTTTTTAACTTTGCTTCTCATTTTTTATTACTCTTTTTTGCTGAAATTTGCTTTTAATTTCGTCCTAATTGTGCAACATTTGTTCAGTGCGCCTCCCTTCATTTTCCGCATTAGTTAGATTTGAGTTGATGAATCGAACCAAGTGAAGCCCTTCTTCATCGTTAACCTAAACATTTATTCATAACGTTAGCGCATAATTTAATGTTTTTCTGACAAAAAATCAATTGAAATTGACAATTATTGTACCAAGTACATCGTGAGGCATGGCTTTTTCTTCAGATTATGTTATCATAATCTAATTTGAATGTCACCTTGGCCAAAAACATTCATACCTGTGATAAATCGAGTAGAATCAGGAAAAAGGTCATATTTAAGTGATTTTTCAAAATGCACCAAAAAATCTGAAAAAATGTAGGAAGAAATCCCACTTTACCCTGAATAAAATGATATACATGACTATAGGGTTTTCTCTTACGGTGTCTGAGATATCGAATTTTGAAAGTGATACTTACTTTATGGCCACCCTCTATATTAGAATTCAAAACTTCTTTTACGGTGTTCCAATAAAGAGGGCTGCAACATAGAGCTGCAAATTTTGTCTTAGATGCTCTTCTTCGTCAGCGGATATTCGAGAAAGTTGCCTTAGATGATGGATCCTGATCGATATTTCCTCATAAATACTTGCTTTTATGTGGCTAGCAAGGCGGTATAAGTTAGCTTCGTTTTCCTGGGAATCGTCAGTTGTCGGTGTTCCTCCTATCTTTGAGTCGTTGAACGAAGAGGTGCGAGAATTGGGAATGGTAGATGAAGGCGATAATATGAAAAGGGATCGGTAGAAATGGCAATTGTCGAGTTTATGGTAGATATATAACTAGCTTTCCGTGCCATTTGTAATTCAAACACGCTATTACAATTAGTAAGTCATAAGATACGTTTGTTCTCCTCACTTCACGAGGAGTCACCTGGATCTGTCGGCTAATATCATGTTCCATAACGGCCTTAGAATCGTTAAGTCACAGTGGATAATAAATATTGTTGAAGGAACTTTTATTTAATCAATTATAAACTTTTTAATTACGCAAATGGTATGTTGTTTCTTAATTAATATAATTACACTAAAACACTTAAATACACCAATGGGAGAAATTCGAGGATGAGAAAAATGAGAAAAATTGCGAGGTAAGAATTACACAGAACAGCGGGCATTTGCAGAAATATCTTTTGCTCTTTGTAAACAGTTGTTTACTTTGTAACACGCTGTTCTGTGTAATTTTTACCTTGCAATTTTTTTCACGTCCTTTTTTAGCTCTCAAGATCTTAGGCACAGAATTTCGAGGTTTGTTTTCAATTCCTTATTTGCTTCGAAATTCTGGAAAAAATTAATCAGACCTTTTATTATTCAGCACAGAACCTATTTTTACTTTCTTATGTTTTTTTTATCTTACACTCTTATAATTAAAGTTTAGTTCCGTTTGGGAATTGGCACGAGCATTTGAAAAAGAATGCAATTTTATCTTTCAGAAGTCTTTCAGAACTCTAGAGACTCCATTTTTAAGACCATTCGTGATTCTTTCTTTTTCTTGCATTTCTCGCTTTACTTCCTTTGAAAGTAGCGATCCGTCTTCTATTTGAACTACGGAACGTTCAAGAAAAATGTTCGTTTACATTTTCAGGATCATTAAATACCTTCTGTTGGTTCAAACTTATTTGTAATTCGCGCAGATGAATTTCGGTGTATCGATAGCTATAGCTAGTATTTAAAAATACAAAAAAGTTCATATTCCATTGAAAATTCAGGTTCTTTTTGTTATGAAGAAAAGTGCTACTATTTGTTTAACGTAAGCGGTTTTTTACTTAGAAGGTAGGTCATGGTCAAACTTTTAAATCGTTGCATTGAAAAAGCTGATACTATTTCGTTAGTCATCTCGTTATTGATAATTAAATTAATAAAATGATCACTTTCAAATAAACTTAATCTAGACAAAATTATTATAAATCAAATCCATATATTTATTTTTAATTACAATTAAATCAACATATTGTAAATATTACAAGATCTAGTAACTATTATAGAAAAATAGTTCGAATTAGAGTGTTACGAATTCCGAAATTTGTGCTGCCAATTTATTGCTGTTTTGCTTCAGTTTTTACTTTTGACAACATGTATTACCAAACCAAAAATAGAATCCTCCTTTTTCGAACTTATTTGTACGGACGTAGTTTCAAACGAGGACTTTTCTGCTGACTCGTATCAGAACGTCAAGAATTCAGCAGTATTCTATAGGATTCCTTAATGTTGATTTTACTGGTATAGGAGTACACCAGGAAAAGGTGGAGTTCGTCTTCATAGAATCGATGTCGTTCGAATGCCTTTGGCGTTTTCTCAAACTTAGAACCTAGCGTCAAATGAAGTAACGCTCGCCCATGGAGTTGGAAATAACGCAGTACCTGTAGGTGGTTTTCCTTCCTGGTATAGAAAGTTGAGAAAGGTTTAGTTTTACGTCACAATCGCGATCTAATAATACAAAGGGTTCTGATTTCTTCGTCTAATACAATTTCTGTTTTCATTGAAAAATATATATTTTTTTAATTAAGTCACATTTGAATTTTCTACGTAAATTTTTTTATCATTTAGTATTGCACTTGAAATGCATAAATGACTGGAAGTCAGATCGCGGAACGATTGGTTATAAAACCACGTGGTACGATTAGGATTAAGGATGCAGTTGCTCACTGATGCAACTGCACCGGCAAATTCGCCATCCTTCGCTTTCGACACGGATTGCGAATATACAAGAAACACTGAACATACATACATATATATATACATATGTGTATGTATGAATGAAAAAGCAATGTTGCGGGATACGTATAATAAAAAGACAGCGATATGAAGACGAGTTTCATCCCGTTTGTACAAGCAAAATCGATATCACTGTATTGCAAAGGATGACGAACTTTTCAGCACTTGGCTGTGATTCAATCTTAATGACTAAAATTGGAGGCTGCACACTATCTGCAGAACGGCTATTTATACCCATACGTCTGAACTGAGAAAATTTCGGCGAGTTGCATAGTCTTAATGCAACTACACGAAATTCAAATTGTCGCAGAGTACCACGGGCCATTGTCATTTTGTTATTCAAATTCCGCAGCGGAAGTTCCAGCTCCATGAAACCTTCGCCATCGAATAAGTACGGCTGGGAAATTTCGAAGCATCCTTCGACAGTAATGAATTACTTTGGGAAGGATGTTCGACCATTGAAACACGCATAATACGAGAGGTTGAGGTCAATTGGAACGTTGCAAGGCTTTTAGACATTTTCCAAAAACGTTTCAAATGACCCCGAGCCTGGGTCAATAAAAACACTGTTTGGAGTTAGTTGAAACGTCTGTAAATAAAAAGAACTATTAATTATATTTTCAAATCAATAGTTGTTGCAGAAGCACTACAGTAAAATAAAAACATTTCAAGTGTAAGTTCGACTCTAACTCTTTTCTCCTCGAAACCTAATCCCTAAACACTAACGATTTCGGAATTACGTCGTTTGTTTCAAATGACCCCCCGTTTCAACTGTCCCCAGTCTCCCCTACATGCAGCAAGAAACTGACGCATGGACGTTGTTAATAATCGTGGTTATTATAATCGCCATCATACACTTTCGTTTTTGGAACAGGCATTTCATTCTCCGTTAACAACTTAACAACTTTCCTTTGTAACAATTTCTCGTGTGATCGATATTGTTTGGAATTACAAAAGATCGTCGTTAACTATTCCTAAAGTAACGTCGTTAAATTCTCCCGTTCTTGGCGATGGTCCAATCTTAATGAATAAAATTGGGGGCTTCTACACACTGTCTGTAGAATAGCTATTTATATTTTAGACGGTTGAACTGGCAAAATATAAGAGAATCGCCCTGTATGTTATATAATGTTAATGTTTATGCAAACCTCAAAATGACGCAGTGTAGCGTCATCGGCTGTTACTTCTGGGCCGTTACTGGACTGCGGAACGTGAGGTCGAAGGACTCGCGCGCTGTCTCGGATTTGAACAGTTAGTTAATCCTTTGGCTACGAAAAGCGTATATATACGCCCTTAAAGACTAACAAAAAAAGTATCTGCAATCCTTATTTTTTCTATTCGATATAATATTTGTCAAAAAATTTGATACAACACCGCGGGTCTCATACTTGGTATGCACTCCGATGATTTAAAGTATTAAATGCTTTTCCCAAACCTACAGAAATATTTTATTGGCGTCACTTTATCTGAAAAAAAAAAAACGTTATTGCCAGCTCATACGTCATTTCTGTCTCTTAAACCTGAACTAATGGGATTATTACTGCTACCTTCAACTGGTACGGATACACGGCAGGTCTAACAATTTAATTTATAGCACAAGCTAATGGTCCAGAAATTCCTGTAGTACATAGAGTAGTATGTTCGTCTGTAGGTCGCTATCACCCCTTAAAGGATGTCCAGATTATTTAAGATAAGAACTCCAATATTTTCTCCGTTCCTCTACCTGAAATAGTATCATTGAATTTGAGAAATGTATTTTACAAACTATATGATATTAATCACCAGCTGATATTGTATATGGTTAAACTTCAAAAATGTACTATCGAAGATAAATTCGATTGCACCTATTAAATCATTAATATTAATTTGGAAATCACCATAGATATTGACTTTTAAATCTTTAATAATGGCTCTATATTGACTCGTTTTGTCAAAAGTTTAAGAAGTCGAGTGTAATTAATTTTTCCTTGAAGGTTATCGTGCTCCCTAATTAAACTTTACAGTTTTTCGTGAGAGCTTATAAAATAGCATAATTTGTTTAAATCCTGTAAGGCATTTATTTCACCTTTAAATCATGCCCCCTTGTTCCTTCGAAAAACGTTACCTTTGCAGGAGGTAAATACTGTTTCTAATCTCGAAAGTTTTGTAGGTTATCTATATTAACGGAAGTGTGATAGAACGCGTGATAAAGCGAACATGAGTATTTATAGTGCTTCGTTCATATTTTAGATGGTTGGGTGAACATAAGGGTGAATTAGATACTCTTCTTCGATTGAACTTTCTCTTTTAAATATAGAAACACGTGTATATTTTTTATATTCAATTTTTTACACATATAACACCCCTGTCCCATACCAGTGAGTTACTAATAAAATCCAGTCTCCACGAGACAGGCCCTCTTGAGAATACCGATTGCGTTGTTGCATACAGAACTGTTCTCTCTAATTTAAATTATAATGCATTCCTTGTAGTGTTACGTGTTTGCAATTCTTCAAACGTCAAAACAATATTTGCTCTCGCTGGGCCAGGAATGGACCGCCACCACTGTCGTATGGTATAATCCGGCAGTGTGGTAATAGCAATCACAGGAAGCGAATCACGAAATCGCTCGTGTATACAAATCCATTAGGTCGAAATTTGCATTTAGCTACATGTGCATCCGATGGGTCTTCAAAGTCTTCTCTTCTCGAGAACTAAATCTCATACGAAAAAATGTTTTTGCACATTTCGGCACACTCTACTACAGATTTCGAAAAGGTAGCCTAAAGGCACATTTTAGGTTGTCGGATATTGAATGCATAATTGACGAATTTGCGATGTTTGAATTTAACTCATTTCATTTTAATTTGGTTCGTTTCGTTCTCGTTTTTTAATATCAAAATCTTTAATCTTGCTGCGACATTTTTGTTGAAAAATTGAGAACAAAACTTGCTCATTGCAGGCATCGCGTTTCAAGAGCTATGCCACTAGCTGTTTGTACAAACAGGAGATTTATGTATGTAGGTATTGCTACACTTCTTTTATTATTACTTTCGGTGCTCCCTTTCGACGAGAAAGAATCTCTTTCCATTTTGCTGTCCTATGTTTAAACCTTGGTATTCTCTGCCAACGCATAGAAAAAAAGGTTCCTTTCTTATTTACGTCCGCCTCATTTGTGAAGTACTTAGGTCAGGTCAGTTGACTATGAACTGCGCATGGGGTTAAGAAAGGGATGCTCAAGTATCCGTGTACAAACTCTGCATAGGAAAAAGAGGGTGTCAGGAGCCTTATTTCTATGACCAAGAAGCGTTTAGGTACAGGGATTTTCATCCAATATTACTTTCGTAAATTACAATTCTGGGCAAAAAATGGTTGCAGGATGTAAATTAAGTTTTTATTTCTTATTTCTATTAGGTTAAACATACGCGGTGGTGGAGGTAACTTGTGGAGCAATGAAATTAAGTGTATTGGTGTACCGCCTTGGCACTGAAGCTAAAAATGTATTAAATAAACAACAAACAAGTGTAGAAATTTATTCGTTTTTGGTTCTAGACAATTTTTTGTTATGTAAACCATGACGCTATGTAGCCTTATAATAGGGGAAGAGAGCCTACGCCGCGTCCCGTTTACTCGAAACAATTTTCATAAAACGGAATTGAAAAAAGCCTCCGTTTTAAAAAGTGTGATGAGGCAAGAATGTGTCCAAGCGATCGAAAAATAATCAAAATAGAAATATTGTACTAGTTTACAATTATTTTTTGGGTATATTCATACTGTTTCGTACTATGACGTTACTAATTCGTTTTTAACATATTGTTAGTTTAAAAAAGGGACGCGTATCACAATTCGACGGTGAACGAAACTTCAAAAAATGAAAGCAATGTGCACTGGGTCGGAACTTCTCGTATCTTATGCAGTCGGGTATTTGCATAGGAACCCGTATTTACCGCATGCACGAAACCTATTCTTACGTGTCCCAACAACGGTGCGCTAACATTCAGCGAAATGCTTTGAATGATAGACAGACTTAAACAAAGATCCCGATCTGCCCGTACAGCGTACGGATTAAACTCTCGCTTTGCTCTACGTTCTATTCGCATGTGGCGCAGATTCAACAGGGAGAAAAGTTACAAATTCTACAGGTTACCTCCGAGATACGTTTTTACGCAGTAATGAGAACGACAGTGATATGTACCTTGACAATCTCTACCACGTTTTTCGAGCATTTTTCGAACATGTTCCAGGACCTGTTGTATTCCCAAATAGACGAATCTTGCTGCTAGGTTTTATAAGTTTATTCCTGCACTAACTTGATTTGTAGAATACGAATGTTAAAGAACAATTATTTTTTAAAAATGGGGAGGTGGGAATAACTTTCTCTTTCGGATGCCAAGCAGGAAATCCCGAGAAAAGGGCTCGAGGGGAAAACAAATATAAAGCCCATGATTAGCTTGGGAAAGGGGATACAACAGAGGAGGTTCTGTTTCCCTTTAGAAAAAGCGAAACGCAATAAGGGATTCGCATATAGAGCCATACAGAATTTATTTCTAAATTCAGGGAAAAGTTTGTTAAACGAGGTTAGAAAATCAATTAGCTGATTAATGGATGGTGATTCGTATTGAAGGGGTATCGTAAAGGAAACTTCCCCATGAAGAGTGGGACAACTCTGATATGAGTTACGAAAGACGGGAAAGAGTCTTGCGGATATTTAGAAACAATAAAAAAAAACGATACTCGAGGACGAACCTGAACGATCGGCCTAGTCACCGCTGACGATCACCATTGATTCCTTTCTCTCTTCTATTGATCGACAATTGTTTCTCCGTCTCTCACTTTTCGAAATGTTCCATTTCTTTTATTCCACCGAACACTTTGCTTCCCTTAATCCTTCTCTAACTTTTCCCGTTCTTTTTCTTTCTGCTCTGCTGCATAGGGCGTGTCTCGCAATCAGAGCAACTGTGCCGTTAGTTCATTAATATTCTGAAAGACTTCATCTAAAATGCAGAATACATCGGAGGGTGGTCTACCTGTAGCTGCCGCATTTGCGGACGTTCTGTATGGGCGGTGGTATCGCTTAAAGTAGATCTATTATAAAAAGGGAAGTAAATAGTTGGACACCCATTTGCTCACTCTTCCAATGGAATTTACCATTAAAACTAGGCTTAATTACAAAAACTATTATATTTTCTAAAATTATTGTATTAGGTTGTTCCAAAAGTTCCATTCACGACCTGTACCCATTGTATACATATACATATTTACTAGTAAAATAAAGGAAACTTTTGAAACAACCCGAAATATATAAGAGAAATAATCTCAATATATTAGGTTGTCCCAAAAGTTTCTGTCGTTTTATTGGCAAAGGATACATACACAATTGGTGTAATTTCACGAAAGTAACTTTTGCGACGACCTAGTGCAAACATTGCAATGGTCAGCCCAATTTCTGTTTCAAATATAACATATGTAGTTCACATCGTAGTTTCTAAATTTAAGATATTAGAGGTTAGGTTTGATAATACATGTATCAACCCACCCTAGAAGTCTATAAGGAGTCTATCCTTTGGACTACAAGCGCCATTTCGAACCTTAAACTACCTTATTACCATCTCGATCCACGAAAGTCTGTGTTGCACGCGATCCTTGGAGTATGCCGACGCGAATGGGAACAGCCTGTATGACGTCAGATCCGGAAGGTGCTCCAACTGTGTTCCTTTATTGACTTCAAATACTTATGCCCACAGAAATATAAGAATAGAGTGAGGGCAGAAAAAGTGATGGAGGACTAAAAAGAGTAAACCGTATGCAACCTCGTGGCATATCGAAACAAATTATTCCATGGAATTTACCCGACTAGAAAATTAAATAGAGCGCAAATTAGAACCTGATCAATTCCTTTACTAGACTGATCAGGACCCTATCGGTACACTTGTCAGAAACTGACCACTGACCACTGATCACTCACTGATCACGGTTGAAACGTCGGTCAATGAGCAGCCTCAGTGCATACGCTTTGTCAGACCAGGATAGAAAAGGTCTTCTGCAGCGATCTCTTGTTTCCTCCGTCGTTTGCACTTACTACTGTGCGAGCGGTCCAAAACCAAATTGTGAATTTCGAAGCATGCAATGATTTTCAAAAACGAAATGGATCGACGGTGTACTGTCTACTGTACGACTAATAACCCTAGCAAAACATTAGCAAAACCCTAGCAAAATCCTACCATTCAAAAAATTTGATTTTTTTTATTTTATATATAGAAATGTCGTTTTTAAGTTATAAGAGTTTCTTTGAATTTGAAATTGTTATTTAAAGCCACGGTCTACAAACGAGTTCCGCGACAGTAAGGAGAATGGGAATTATCACCGGTGGTCGAGCAGGTTGCGATGCTGTCCGTTTGAGTGACGGCCACCACGGTAAACTGTTCTGCACGGGCTCGACGGCTATTTCTTTTGTTTTACCTTTATTTTTTTTCTATTATACAGTATCTCATTCGTTTCACACTTTTGTGATGTTTGTTTCAAAGCAGAGGATTTTGCTTTGGCTACAACTTATTTAAATTCAAATGTTTTTCAATTTTCCTCTTTTTATACTATATTTTAGCCCAGTCGTTAGGAAGTTCATTGGTATGACATATAACGTGAATTTTTATTTGTTAAGCAATTTCAATATCAAGATTGAATTACATTACGCAATGCAATTTTTACATAGAATTTTCATTTTAATTCAACAACAATTTTATTGAGAAAAATGATAAAGCGAAAATGATGAAAGCAAGCAAAGTTTCAGGATTTTCATTTGGACATTCAATTAATTTTCATGGTATATTCTAGATTTGATATGATGATGGTTGTAAATGGCTAAGAACGTGTCGAAAATGCACCTCGCGACGAAAAATAATATAATAATTAATTCAAATATTCATTATTTATATTATATTTATATTTTTTTTTATATTAATTATTTATACCATATTTATGTCTACACGTACTTATATTTGTTATTTTGTGCGTTCATTTAATTATTCTACGTCAGAATTGCATATTTATTATTTCTTTTAAAGCTATTTCCATCATTTTTGCGATTCCATTTTTCTCGGTTTACGTCAATCATCGCCCCAAGTTTAGCAAAATCTGCAATTCGAATCTCGCACTCGCGGATTTCATTCGTCTATGAAAAATAATTTTTTTTTTAATTCTTGGTGGTTCAAAGCAAAAATTCGTATTGCATTTGATAATCACTCATCGACTTCCCAAATGTCGAGCTACAAAATGAAAGAAGAAAATTGGAAAAATATTTGAAATTAAAGAACTAATGGGCAAAACATACAGACGAATAATTGCTTTATTCCGTATATTTTTTTGTACTTTTATCATTTTTTACCATTTTTAAAGGCATCGTAAATTTTATGAATCCTCTTCCCCACCATATACCCAGGTAGTTGGCTCGTGTGATCACTTCTTGCCCCAAAACATGGTGCACCTGACGCCCTCGTAAACCGAGCGTCAGGTGCAATGTTCTGCCACTGATGGTGAAACCGGGCTATATTATCATGATGTTTGTTTTGTTGTGTAAAACCAGAAACTACTGGTTTATCAGTATGCGAAAGAGTGTTGACTCTTTCGATCATGATTTGAGGGAAATGGCGGAATTTTTATTATTTAATTGAATATTGATGACTTGGGTAATTCTAAAAAGGATTTAAGCTTTGTTTACAATTATTTACCTAATAATTGGTATTATTAAATACCAGTACTTTTGTAGTTGAATTTAATTTACACAAATTTATAAATTTATAAACTTGTCAATTAATGAATTTTTTGTATACTTTAAAAAAAAACAATCTTTAAGACATTTTTGACAAAGGGATTAATTATGACAGAATTGTTAACAGAATAGATTCTCTTTTATTGATTAAAAAATTATTTATAAGATAGTTTACAACAGTTTGGAACGTTGGGCTTGACAAGATTCAAATTTATTTGCTTTCATGTGTAGGATGTTACCGAAACATGCAATTTATCCGTTTTAATTAAATCTATTTTTTAATACGTTATTCATTATCCAATTTATTTAAGAATCGCTTTTGCGAGGTGAATTTTGAGTCACCCAAGGTTTGCACACATTTGCCAAGTTCTTTTCTTTCTGTCGTGCAAATGAAATTTGTGGAACGATGGTGCTACGCTATATCAATTACTCTTTACATCATCAGCTTCTATAAAAAGTAGAATAGTGTGCCAGAAATGTTTGACAAATGTTCGTATTCCATTACGTGGGTCTCGTATTTTTCATTGCGAACCTTCCCGTTTTAATTCCTTTTAATTATATTAAGCATTCGTTATTTTCACCAGAATTATTTCATAATAAAATTTCAACAAAAAAAGCTAAATTAATTTTCTGCTTCCTGTGGAAAATGTCACATGACTTCTCGATTAAAAAGCATAACTTCTCTGTTGAAAAGTTACCATTGAGAAGCGTTATCGAGGCGAAAGAAACGAAAGCTCGAATGGCTCTGTACATATAATACATTGTCGAAGAGAGGTAGTTCGCAAATGAAAAAATGTTCGCTTTCCACAACGTACATATTAATCCGTTGTCTTTATGATCTTCAATACGAGTATCTTCAATAGTACGTTCAGATACTGTGTATATTAGAACGTTTAAAAAGAAATCTATTATTCTTATCCTCGCAATTAGAAACGGTATTAGATGCTCTGTGCTCCTGCACAAGGTTAGTATAACAATTTTTTTTGTAAGATACCCTCACACTACATAGGATTTACTGGTTTAAGGGATGTCCCTCGGTCAGGGGAAGAACAAAAAATTTTAAGGAATTTTATCCCCCAAAATCATCAGTCATTTTTCGAAAATCTTTTGTAAACTAAGAAATTTATATTTTAAGAAGTTCTGAAACACTCTTCAGTACAGCAAGACCTCGTTATAACAATCTTTTGAGACCGAAAAGCCGCCTTACATAGAATATGAAACAAAAACGTATGAAGAAAATGGTTGTTCTGCAATTTTTCGCTGGCCAATTTTGAGACGTGTTCAGAAATATTACACAAAGGATAAGCTTCCGCAGAAAATTATTTCAGATTGTAATTGTAATTAACGCCGCCCGAATGAATTTGCACCTTGACGCAAGCCCAGACTCACGCACGGTTTTCCTATTCGCTTATGTCAGATAAAGTAAACTAATGCATTCGTTAAGTCTGTGTGTAACGTTACTGAGGGGAGTGGCTGGGCTTGCGTGTTTTGATAACCAAAGAGCCACGTTATGGGCAAGTAGTACAACCACATCGAATGGGTCCTTGCTGGGAACTAAAGGAGAACAAATCCCTGAAACAATGCATCGTTAAGAAGCCACGAAGGCAATTGTCGAAGAGATCGTGCGATTGTATGACAATATGAAAATTTACTTTTTTTTTTGTTTGTCTTTACTGTGTTTTGACGATGCGGCGAAACATGACGGAAACTTATGTGTCATAAACGTGTCAAATAATATTTTCTTATATATATGTATGTGTCACATGCACACACATATACATACACAATGTGTTATCACCTGAATATTTTTAGATCATCGCATTTCAGAAAAAAAATGTTTCCGACAAAAGTTGTTCAGTTTCGAAAGGAAACTGAAGTGACCCAGTTACGTTTTTTATGGATGCAATTTAAAGGTCATTCGGATGTCAATTTTCTTTTTTTTTTTTAATGGATACCCTTATCTTCTTTTATGGAATCTCTCCGTGCAAAAAAATCAAACTTTTTGCGAAAGATTTTTTTATGGGATGTCGATTTTCGTATGATATGAATTTTTTTATTTTTTTTTGGTCATTTTTGCTCGAAAGCCATACGTCCATGAAATGAAAGAGAAAGATCTGAAACGCACGAAATGTTCAAACAAAGATTAACATCCAACTGAAATGCCCAAAGTCATTTATTTCCATTTGCCCCTAAACAATGTGAATTCTAATTTCTACTTCAACTCTCACTTTTCTTGCTATTATTTCTTTCGAGTCTTCAATATTTTCAGGTTGTGTTTTATAAATAACATTTTGAAGTGGTGTCATAAAAAAGAATCGCAAGGTGTTAGGTCGGATGACTTTCCCGCAAGTGTACCTAAAAAAGTCGACCTCGTATAAAATAATGTTTCGAACGTCTCATGGTTTTTTGCGTAGAATGACATGCCCTGAAAGAAAATAGAGGTATCCATTTGAAAAAGCAGCGTTGACCTCTGCATGGTCTTTAAAACGCCCCCGCAAAAAAAAACGTAACCATTTGATTAGATTTCCCCTTCAACACCGAACAGCTTTTGTCTAAATCATTTGTTTCAAAAATGCGTAGTTTTAAAAGTATTCATGTGAAAGCGAAACGTCACCTTGGTATCTAATATCCATTGGGCGTGAGTAAACGGCATCATCATCGGAAAACCCCTGGACCTATCGAGTCCATATTCGCACCATACGTTATTAAGGTAGCGGGTAAGGTTTTTAGGTATGTTTCATTCCGATAGGTGGCGCTGGAGTGCTCATACTTTCAGAAAATGTTTGTCGGTCGAAAAGAACTTGTTCTAGTGCGCTTTGCTTTCGGTAGGTGGCGCTACAATTACACTTCGAGTAAATCTCGTTGATTGGCATCGACATAAGGAACAACAAAAATTTAACAATGAGGCGTAATAATGTTGGCTGAGACGAGCCAATTTGTTTATAAGGGACCATTATTATGGTAAGCTCAAGGTCAATCTTTTGGGGATTTCAAAGCAATTGGCGCTTTCTTTTTTAATAGTAGAAGTACTTATTGTTGCCATCGTGCCATTGCAACTAAGGTCACGATAAATACAGTGATGTATCATAACATGATCTTCAAATGACCTGGAAAAAGGTAAATCCGATGCATCCCACTTAACTTAAGCACCTTCAATGTTTCCGTTGCTTTTGATACTACGAAGAAATATCACTAAAAAGAAATGCTCGGTTCGAAAGATCGATACATTTAGTTCAAGGTTATATTTTCCGCTTCCCAAGGTCACTGATATTTTTAAACCCTTTTATACACTTTTGTCATTGTCCGAAGATGACCTTGAAACTGCATTTAAATACCTCCGAAAAGAAAAATGAGGATCTTGAAATCTTGGGAAACATGATCTGGAAACAATGTTTTGTTTATCAAAGCAACTTTGACATAACTTGGATGTGTCCCATCCTTTTGCCACTTAAGGGGTTAAGAAGCGCTTAAAAAGGTACCTTATATAAAAATGAGCCGACAACCATATCGCTTACCCCTATTCGGGTGCTTTTATATCCGTCGATCTGGTATATAGTTTGAGTTGTAAATGTAGCAAATTTTAAATAGTTGCATCCGGAACGGTACGTTATGGAAGCCATCCTTGACAATGACTAACAGTAAGTTCAATCTCGTATTAACTATCATTGAGCAATTATTGAATGTAGCGTTTTTTTACGGGAGTGTCCGCAATCGGAGCAAGTTATATTTGAAATCCAGTAAGAGATAAAAGAAACTATAGAGGGAAAAGTCGATTGCTCTGGTAATGTCTATTTTTCTGCGACTTCGCTCTTATCATTCTTGTAATCGAAAAATGCAAATACGCTTTTTTTCTAAAATGGAATTGTACACTTTTTTTATTTGTACCAATTTCTCGCAAGATCCTACGTAAAAAAGTTCATAGTTTTGGAAAGTCTTCAAGATTTCGTTAAAGAAGATATTCCAAGGGGAACTTTAGGTTAATACAGGCGAATATATATGTCTGAGGTAATCCCATGAAAAGAGGTCGAGAAGATTTAGGTTTGGGGAGCGTGGCGGCAATGGGGTTGTCGTACGTGTTGGGAACCATCTGTCGGAGTAAGTTCGTCGTAGGTAATTAGTTAGGAAGCGTGCACTGTGTGCCTCTTGAAATGTATGATTTATAAAAAATGTGAGTTATTTCATGAAGAAATGAATCTTTGAGTGTTATATCATGGTGCTTTGAAGAATTTATATGTGTAAAAGGCACAGCACATGCTGTGTGGCATTTTTGAACTGGCTATTTCGACCAGCATTTACCGCTACAGCCATCTATGGGGAAACGGCGGAAGCAAAGTTGTACACCTAATAAATCATGTAAAACATTCTACGTATGAAAAATAAGGGTGTAATTGTATTAAACATTATTCTACATACATATCAGGGGAAATGTGCCCAAATTGGACCGGTTCTTGATTCAAGAAATAATTTACATTCGAATTTTTTTCGTGATGAATTCTCCAAATAGCTATAATAAAATATAGGAAAACAAAAGCTAACAGCAATTCGGCAATTGCATCTCGTATGACAGTTGTACTTATCATTAAATGTACGCTTTTTCACAATCGCTTTGATTTTTACCTTTTACTTCACTTTAGGCCCGTGGGCAGGTAATTTTGCTTAAGTGGTCCGATATAGGCGCACTTCCCCTACCGGAAAGTCGAAAAGGCAGAAGAAATACAATAATAACATGTAAAAAAAATATCATAACGAATCCATCTTGTCAAATGACACTCCAAAACTGATGTTACATCACCCCTGAGGTGTGACTCTGAAAGCTTTGCATAATAACCATCTGCCGCTGCATTTATTCATCTTTTGAAGTAGATGGTTTTGCTACGAACGACGCTAAACCAGGTGAATGGTGATCGAGGCGCATTGGTTTTTTTTTGGTCGCGACGACACTCGTGCGAGCGAATGCATCGATGAAAGGTCAATCTTGGTTCTTTTTCAACTGTGCTCTCTTTTTCCTGAATATTTTTCCGGATATTCGATCAAAATTAGCGAAGTCATTATTTTATTGCGTTATTATTTTACCCCTTGCAAGGTAATCCGTTGGTATATTTGCTTTCGTATCCCAGAAAACTGATTCCATGACCTTCCCGGGTTTTTTAACTGTTTTCACCTTTTTTCTGGCGCCTAACGCTTAGGTTCTGTCTTTTGTTACTACCGCTCCTATGTGCGGTATGTGCTCCTATGTGTTTGATCTGTCGCGTTGAAGGGAACCTCATCTGGTTCCATGGTGGTTCCAAATCTGCGCACAGAAGTAGTCATACGTTATCTTACCACGGTACAGATACTGCAGGTACTTCAGCACGAATGCGTTTTTGTTCAATTGTCAACAAACGCGGCACCCATCTTGCAGCGAGTTGCGATCGATAAGGTAACGGGATGAGGCAGTTCTCTCAATTACTCGACTCGCCAGGAGATGACGCCAGCAACCCGTTACGGTACCGTCAGTAGCAGATCTAGTACTAAATACATGTATACATCATTACGTTTTTGAGGTCGCTGATTTTGAATTTGCTATTTGATTTTAAAATTTCGAAATGCCGGATCCAATTTGGGGGATATAAATTTTGAAAAATTTTGAAACTCCATAAAAATTGGTATAGGGGTTTTTAAGCTCGTTGATTTCAAATCGGCTCAAACTTTAAAAATTGGAAACGATAAATCATGATCTCGGAACGAATGTTTAAAAATTTTGTAGTTCTAAAAATTCGGCAATAGATACATTAATTAATTTAGGTCAGTATTTAAAATTTACTTTCCCACACTTACTTTCTGTCAAGGTAATTTTTCTCGTGAAATGAATGTAAATTTTTACCGTTTTTTCCTTCGATCTTTTAGGAAGGTAAACAAAATTAGGTTTAGATATTCCTCATTTATTTTAATAATGAAATTACATTTCTTTTTCTACTGGCTGAAAGTGTCGAAATAGAATTTACTTAATGTATGATTTCATTTGAGGCTAACTATAAATAAAATTCCAAAAATCAATAGTAGACAGTATGGGTAAAACAAACTGGTCAAGATATATAAAGGGCAACGGGCCGGACTTCCTTGAGAGATTGCTAGACGGCTAGAATACCATTCAAGAAAGTCAATAAATCTGAAAGTTTTGCTAAAAAGCGAAAATAATCACGTTTATACCTTCAATGCCGATAAGATTATGATAATAAATCTACACCGATAGAACAGAAAGACTACCTACCAAAACTTTTCTGAGGTTTCATTTAGGAATTACGTGAGAAGGAAAATGGGGAGAAAAGGGGCAGAAAATTTTCCCCAAAAGGTGTTTTGTATTTGTATTCTCTTCATTTAGAATTTCCAGAATAGTATAGTATAATAATTAATACTAAATATTAATAAAATAATAATTAATTATTATTGGCGTTATATAAAATTTGTACAAATTAGGAAAAAAAAATAAAAATTAACCTATTGCTGATTCAATTCACTGGAATAACGTAGTAGGTGCACTGGGGCTTTTTTGACACCACTGATAAAAAACTAGAATTGCATAGAAACCATTGACCATTGAAAAGACCATTCAATTGTCAAATGTTCTTTCTGCTAAAGGGATAGGTTATTGAATTATTTTATTATACCATGTTTTTAAGTTTTTTAATTGATAATTTCGTGGAAAAGCGGCCGTTTAATTAATACAGTTTTAACGTTTACCTTTAATCTAGCAGTTTACTTTAATTAGTACAGTCTCGGGTAATATCAGAAATCGTTTTGAGTCGCCACAAACTATGTACAGGTATTATATTATTGTACCATATTTTTAAGATTATTATACGATGTTATACCATATTTTAAAATCCTGAATTCATAAATTCACTGTTATACAAATTTTTGTAGGCTCATGAAGAAATGTAGTATCTTGTCCAGAGGACGTGGCGATCGAAAGGGTTAATATCCCGCTTAATTTTTGAGATATTTCGATAAAAATTGTTTGGATAATTACACTGTGCAATATTTATAAGTGGAGATATTACACTCGGTATCGGGTTTTTACCTCAGATTTTAAGGAATTTTTTTGTATTGTAAGCTACGCTCATTTTTGCAATTCCAGGTTCCAGGGTTTGGCATAAGTAGCTATTAATGTTCACCCTGTCTCGGTCGACGCGAAAGTAAATGAGTTTTTCCTGCTGGAATGGAATTATTCCATTCTACGTTTAATAGTTTCTATTACCGGTTTTTATGTCTTTCATTGTCGTATCTAGATTGCAAAGAAACGCAAATAACACCTGATGTTTATCTTCAACTATAAACTAAAGCAGAACTAAATTAAATATAAAGAGTAATCGAGTATTTAAGTTAAGGTATCAAAATATACAGAGGGTGTACTTCTAAAAATGCGTTTAATTTTCGGTTTTTGAGGTCTTATCTTTTCTGATTCATTGAGGACATCCTGGAAGCAGAACACTGGTTAATACAATTTGGACTTGGTCTAAAAAAAATGCAACCTTGTACAAATTGTACAACATTTTGAAATATATTTTAAGGATATCTTCAATACCCAAATATGGAAAACAAAAAAAAACATCTTTGACAAATTAGCGACTTGACCCAACTTTTTGTCACTTGAAGGGTTAAGGAGAAAATTTGTCTCTCGTAGCATATTTATATGGGGCGTTTGTTCTAATTTGAAAAGTACGTGCATGTGCAGAAACGCTAATTATACTTTATGTGACGAGGCGACTTTTCGAGAAGCCGTCTCGTCCATGAAAATCATCGCCTAGAAGTATTCTAGAATTTTCTTAGCCTTAAGCTAAGAAAATCGGCAAAAGAAATGCCACGCGCCGTGATTGTATGGAGTTCAATGCCCTCGACCTGGGAGGTTCTGCGAGTCGAGAAGGGGATCAGGCGGGGCTATCGGTATTGTATCCGGAGCGCCTGAGACTCGGGTGGGATAACAATAGCGAAATCGGCGAAGTGCAGAATGCGCTTCCCTAATTTCGCGAGGGAGTCGAGCGAGGTATCGAAATAAAGCTCCTCGCGAATTAGGGAAGCAGCCGCGAGGACATCGATGCAACTGCACTTCATAAAAAGATATGAGCCGTAGAAACTCATAGAAGGATCGTGAAAAACTCTACATTAGTCACACGAGCCCAATAATTCCGGGGCAAAAACTATCGAACTCGAGATCGTTCGATCGATCGGTTGAGAGGGATCCGCAACGATAAATAGGCGAGCCCCTCGAGGTCTCGCTCTCACTCGTTCGATTCAGAGAGACGAACCTCTGTCCGTCATCGTCGCGAATCCCTTGCCGATTATACCCCTTGAGCGGGTTGCATTACGAGTTAGTCGCGTTCACCCTTTTTGGTATTGGGCCCGAGAGCCCACAAGTATTTTGTGTTACCCCGAGATACGGGGCGAGAATATCCTGCTAGGACTTGTAGTGTAGCAGTGATATCGTGGGTGAACCCGAGTGAAGGGATTGTAAAGAAAGACTTACCGAAAGTGCGACGTAGTGGACGAGTAGAGGAGCCGTCCTTTCTTATTTGAAGGGCGGAACACGGTGTGTTCCTAAGGACTTGGGGAGTATTCCCCAGGAGGACATTGGTGCTACAAAGTTCCGGGGCAGGGTGCGAAGCATCGTGTCCGGAGGCGACCAGGGATCCCGCGGAATTTGGAGAGCGGAGAGACCGTTCCGCATTGGAAAGAAGGGCCGGTGAATTCCTCAAGAATTCCGCCCTAACTGCAATTGGAATTTCCATCCCAATAGGCAGTTAAGGCTTTTGGGGCCAATCCAAGGGCATACGGGAAGGGTCGGAGCGCGCAGTGGCTCCGAACCCTCTCTCTCCATAATCAACGCATCGGGGAGATGCAGTTGCGCCGTATCCAGCCGACATAGTCAGCCGATCCGGGGAAAGGGCCCTGCGTCACGGGTGACGTCAGCCGCCGAGTTGCCGAGGGAGACGAGTAGCTACGACGCATCGCGGTGGGGGCAGCGAGGGAGACCACGCGCCCAACAAGGATGAGAACATCGGGATCTGCGAACGATGAGTAGACTTTGATATGTGATTGCGATATATATATATATATGTACGACGTCTCTGGCGTGACGTCACGTAGAAGCGACCATATGTCCTAGAGAGAGTAAGAGCGAAACACTGTATTAGAAAGAAACGATAGAATCCGTTTATGTTATGAGTGACGTCGGAACGTCCCAAAATTATGAGTGATGATGCGATTAGTTGCAGCGGGTTAAGTTAAGTTAAGATTGCGAGATATCATGTTATGATATGAGAGGATGATTCGTGCACCCGAAATTTATGTATTTTCTATTGAATTCAAATATATATTCTATTTTGCCTATAGTCTTACCATATTCGGGGTTACTATTTATTCATAGTGTTGCTACCATGAGAACCCATGGACAGACCCTGAACTGAGCTAGTCAGGTCTAGTTTTCGGAATAAATAGTGCGACCACTAATTCGGTAGCAGCGAGGAGCCGCGTCTCTTTTATGCGCCACTCGGGAGGAATCAAAGGGGGGAGATCGCTCAGCGGCGAGCCGTCCCACCCTAACTGCAACTGCAGTTAGAAGTGGTACGACGGTGGGGTTTTCCGTCCCAGGATTCAGGGCGGGAGGTAAGACCACGCACTTCTTCCAGGTGTGTGATCCCGAATGAGACCCGAGTGACCCGTTATAAAAATTGGCGCCCAACTTTCGGGGCTCGAGAAAAATTATAAATTCAATTTTCTGGAATAGGTGAAATTAGATTTAGAGTAATAGCATTGTCATCGTAAAAATTTGGCATTATAAACTGTACGGAATTCATGTAAATGGAAAGGAATTGGTGACGTAAGGATTTTGGTCGGAAAATAAGAAATGCGATATTAAGAAAATTTTTTTTTATTGAAAATTTTTCTTTTCTTAGGATATCTTTTTACATATGAAAGAGATTACATTTGGTTTTCTTATTATAAAAATCGGCCAAGAATCAGGAATTTCCACGAATCTGCCTGCTGTCTTTTTCGGTCACTAGACAAAAATTAACATCCATAATCAGCATCATCTGGCGCCCAGCGGATTCTTTCTGTGCGATTTGTTTTGTTTGATGAAATGTCCTCGGTGTAGAGTCTCAGAGGTGAGAGCTACCCAAGCGTAGGAAATTAGTGTTAGTCGTGATCGACTCTAGTGGTAGTCCATCTGTGTGGCGGTGACGTAGTCACGCAGCAGTGTCAGTGGCGAACCAAGAGCCGACTCACAGCTGTAGGATCAGCGCGAAGCCTGTGTGCGTGGTGACGTAGTCATCGTAGCGGCTGATTCCTACCTGACAGGATACACTTGCGTACTGTTCCTGTGTTTTGTGTTATTGTTGTCATTCGTAGCGTCTTGTTGAAGTTTAGAGTATCCGGAATAATGCGAGGAAAAGAGTAAATAGGGATCTTGAGCATTTTGTGAACCTGTCGAATCATTTGTTTATTTATTTATTTATTTATTTATTTACGCGGCTATTTATTTATTATTGTGGGTCTAGTAAATTATTTATTTGTGGGTCTATTAATTTATTAATTATTGTGGGTCAATTAATTTATGTATTAATTTATTTATTTATTCAGTGGCGTATTTATTTATTTATTTATTTATTTAAATAAGTGATGTCGACGAGGGCACAATTAGAGGCCATGTCGGCGGACGAGCTGAGAGCTCGCGCCGAAGAATTGGGTATTAATGTCGAGGGAGCGGACGATGAAATGCGTAGGTCGATCTTATGGTATCTGCAGAGGCAGTCGGATTCGTCCTATGCAACTGCATCGCCTACTGGCGCAACAGGACCGACGAGGGTTTCCTTTTCGGGAGATGCGTTTAGGACAATGGCAACGAATGCAAGTTCCGTGACGGAAAATTATCAATCCACCAGGACTCGGAATAATCCTAGTCGTATTTGGGATTCCGTCAGAAAATGGGGAATTAGTTACGATGGAAAAGGAGAGGTTGAGGCTGAAGATTTTTTATTCAAATTACGCGAGTACAAAGAAGCCTGTAATTTTACTGATCTTGAACTTTTATCGGTTTTGCCGTTTTTATTTAAAGGGATAGCGATCCAATGGTATCAAGTGAATAAATCTACTTGGGATTCTTGGTTAGATTTCGTAGATGCATTTAGATTGAGATTTGGAGATCAAGCTGCTGGACCAGACCAATTGGCACGCTTGATTAAAAAGGTACAAGTACCTGGAGAAAAGACCTCCGATTATGTTACCAAGATGGCAGTGGCCCTGGAAAGGTTATCTTTTCCCTTGCCGATTGTGCAAAAACTTGACATAATTTATGGGAACTTACTCCCGGGAGTCAAAGTATTTGTTGATCGAGATCAATTCCATTCGTTAGCCAAATTGGAACAATTGGTTGCCCAGAAAGAGAGCACGATCCAATCTGTATTCGGCAATAGCCGTACTTTTGCTGTCGAAGAAAATAAATCAGAAAATAAATCCACGCCAAGTACCAGTCGCTTAAATTCATCTAATTTTACCGAAAATCGAACGTCCACTAGTCAAATAAAATCGCACTTCCAGTCGTCTGGAAGAAAGAATAAACCAACTAGGGAAAATAAATCTCAAGCCGCCTCATCCAATACCGAAGTAATTGAGACTCCCCGAGATAACCGGAAGTGTTACAATTGCAACAGGACCGGACATCTCCACAGCCGATGCAAAGCCAAAAAGACGATATTTTGTTTCACGTGCGGTAAAAAGGGTGTGATTAGGAGCGCCTGCCCTCGTTGTTCGGGAAACGCGTAAGGGAGCCACTTCTCCGAGCCGGAATTTTGGTTCCCCCGTTGCATAAGGCTCAAGATCGTAGTGATATAGTGAAATTAACCAATTGGGAAACGGTTACCCAATTTCCTCGTATTTTTGTAACTATTTCCATCGGTGGAAATAGAGTGACCGCATTGATCGATACGGGAGCAAATCGCTCCCACTTGAACCGCGAAGGTCAAGTGATCGCGGAGGAACTGGGACTGACAATTCATGAGACAACGGCATCAGTTATTTTAGCCGATGGTTCGTTAGCTCCCGTGGAGGGAGAAGTCGAAGTCCCAGTGTGTGTAAAGGGAAAGACGCGCCCTTTACGGTTCCGGATACTAAGTAAATTGTCCAATGAATGTATTTTAGGAATGGATTTTTTGAGTTGCTTCCAGATTATTTTGAATTTCGAAAGTGAAACCTGGAGTTTTTCCAAAACTCCACATGTCACTTACCCCTTTAGGGAACAGGGTTTGTCAGTGTTAGAAACTGCGGAAAGTTGTTCGGGTCTGCGGGAAATGTCTCGGACTCAGTCCGAAGTGTTAGAAGACTTCTTGAAAAAGGAGGTACCCATTCCGCGGAAATTAGGATGTACTAATTTAATAGAGCACAAAATTGATGTAGAGGGGCATACCCCAATCAAGCAGCGATATCGGCCTGTTAATCCGATACTGCAGGAAGCGATCTACGAAGAAGTAGATCGCATGTTAAAGGAAGAAATCATCGAGCCCTCTGAAAGTGCTTGGTCCACCCCAATAGTTATGATTAGAAAGCCTAATGGCAAGTACAGGTTTTGCCTAGATTATAGGGCGGTGAACGCCGTGTCGAAAAAAGACGCTTATCCGCTTCCGTTGATGGCCAGTATTTTGGAAAAGTTACGATCGGCAAAGTATTTGTCGACTATTGATTTAAGTCAGGCTTACCACCAGATACCAATGGCATCTGATAGTAAGGAAATAACTGCCTTCACGGTCCCGGGTCGCGGTCTCTTTCATTTTCGTAGAATGCCATATGGACTTACAGGGGCACCAGCCACGTTTCAGAGACTCCTTGACAAGATAATTGGTCCAGGTATGGAACCACATGCCTTTGCGTATTTGGATGACATTATTTTAGTGTCGGAAAATTTTGAAGCTCATTTGGAATTGATCAAGAAGGTTTTGGGGAAGATTAAAGAAGCAGGATTAACCATCAACCCCGAAAAATGCGAATTTTGTAAGACTCAGGTCAAGTATCTGGGGTTCTTGGTTAACCAAAATGGTCTACAGGTAGACCCAGAGAAAGTCGCCCCAGTAGTCGAGTATCCCAGACCGAACAACTTGAAGCAATTGAGGCGATTTTTAGGTATGGCCTCGTGGTATAGGCGATTCATAGACAACTTTTCACAGATAGCGGCCCCGTTAACGTCCTTGTTAAAAAAGAATACCCAGTGGGTTTGGGGGCCAGAGCAGGAGAAGGCCATGGACACGTTGAGGGAGCGGCTGACGCAGCCTCCGACCCTCAAGTGTCCCGACTTCTCGGTGCCGTTCGTGGTGCAAACGGACGCCAGTGGGACTGGCGTAGGTGCCGTTTTGACCCAAACGGTAGATGAGTGCGAGCATGTGGTTGCCTATGCGAGTCGTTCCTTGTCCGACGCGGAAAGGAAGTATAGCACCACGGAACAGGAGTGCTTGGCGGTCTTATGGGCGATTAAGAAGTTCCGTCCGTATTTGGAAGGGTATCATTTTACAGTTGTTACGGACCACGGGAGTCTCCGTTGGCTTCAAGCTAAAAAAGAACCAGCTGGCCGATTAGCCCGCTGGATCTTGGAACTCCAGCAATACGATTTTCGGATAATACACCGTAAAGGAGCCCTCAATCATGTCCCAGACGCCTTGTCACGACTGCATGGGGAAGAATTAGCGGCCATTGCAGACACTCAAGATGAGTGGTATCTGGGAAAGTTACGCCAGATTAGACAAAACCCTGAAGACTTTCCTGATTGGAAGGTAAAGAACGGACGGTTGTATTTGCGGCGGGTCAATGATCGGTTGAGGCTGTTAGGGGAAGACCTAGACCAGTGGAAGCTGGTAGTGCCTGCCGAGTTACGCCAACGTGTGCTGGCGGAGGGACATGACGCTCCCGAAGCTGGACACTTCGGCATCGAGAAGACATATAAAAGAATTGCATTGCAATATTTTTGGCCGCGTATGTTTCACGACATTAAAGCGTACGTCAACCGTTGTGGGAAGTGTCAGAGGTGCAAGGTCGAACAGCGACCTGCAGCTGGTTTCATGAGACCAAAGAAGGCGAGAAGACCGTGGGATACGGTATGCGTCGATTTGATGGGTCCATTTCCGACAAGTAGTGCCGGAAATAAATATGTCATTGTCTTCCAGGACTTATTTAGTAAATGGATTGAGTGTCGACCGATTCGGGTCGCGGACGGTCGTACGGTGTGCGACATGTTAGAAGATTGCATCATTTGGCGTTGGGGCACTCCCCGTTGCCTGTTAATGGACAACGGGACTGAGTTCGTAAATAGTGTCGTCGAACGCATGGCAGATGCCTTGGGGATGCATCTCCTCCATGTGCCACCGTACCACCCGCAAGCGAACCCGGTCGAAAGAATTAACAGAATCCTGAAGACAATGATCGTGACGTATATCGAAGGGGAAGATCATCGTACGTGGGACAGACACTTACGCGAATTTCAATTCGCGTACAACAGCGTCTTCCACACTTCCCTTGGGATGTCCCCCTCGTTAGTTAATTTGGGTAGGGAGACAGTCCCAGGTAACTCCCTTCGTAGGGAGGAAGAAGGTCCAGCTGAAGCTCCAAGAGTGGACGGTAGTCCCTGGAGGCAGAGGATGGCCCGGATTCCGGCCCTGCATAATTTGGTGAGACAGAATTTGAATCGCGCTTTTGAAAGACAAGCGAAGTATTATAATAGGAAGCGCTCGGACCGCACCTTTCAGGTGGGTGATTTGGTGTTAATGAAACACCGGATAAAATCCTCGGCGCATAGAGGAACGTCTCAGAAACTATGGCCGAAATTTAAGGGACCGTTTAGAGTCACGAGGGTAATTTCCCCCGTAGTGTATGAGCTCTCGCGATTTACTCGCGGCATCATAGAACCAAGGGCTCATATAAAATCCCTTAAACCGTATAGAGCCCCTGAATAGATGGATTCAGGGCGGACAATTTACTCGCGACACCAAGAGTGTGTTTTATCTGTTAGTTAATTAATTGTGCCTCGTGGAGTAGGCCGTAACGATTGTGTGTGTTAGGATAATTTATTAGAGTCACCTCGCGGAGTAGGTGCTAAGAGGAATAATTAGGATTATTAGTATTAATGGTACCAAAGTCTTCATAGAGTAGGACATTAAGAAATAATAAGAAATGAGGGAGTAGGGGGACGCCACCCCGAAATAAGGTGCTCGGCACGACCTCATAGGAGTCGGTCACGGTTGCCCGTTGGGGACCCCAAGTGACGCTCCACTGGCTAGGTTTGGACGCAAATCTAGGTCAGGGCCAATTCCAGGAAGGAATTGCCCCGCCGGTAGGAATCCTGAGGGAATTCCGGAGTTGTTGATTGTGGGATTCCGGAATGTAATTAATTGGTAGGAATTCCAAAAGTTTAGTTTATCGTTCAGGGTATTTGAGAACTACCAAAAATTAGTTTGGGAAAGATTCGTGGAAGGTAATTGAAAGTTAGCGGTTTTTGGTCGACCTATAAAATAACATCTATAAAACAATTCCCTTACGAGTACCATTTCTTTTCCACATCTCTTTCATTAAGACGAGCTAAAAGTACTGAACGTAGGGAAACTGTCTTCGAATTTTGATTGTATAATAATATTTAGGCATCGCATGCCTTGCGTTCCGAAGCAGTTAATTAGGGATTAGGATTAATTTTTGTAACTTGTAGTGCAGGGTTGCAAAGATTTAAAATTGACTCTCATTAACCCGTATTGCATTTGTGAACCAAATGATCTGCTTTTCTTCTCAAGGGGCATCACAGGGTCGGGGGATGATTTTCACCAAGTTGTGAAAGTCGGTCTTTCGAGACCTTGGCTTTCATCTTGGTGGGGGGGTTTGTGACGAGGCGACTTTTCGAGAAGCCGTCTCGTCCATGAAAATCATCGCCTAGAAGTATTCTAGAATTTTCTTAGCCTTAAGCTAAGAAAATCGGCAAAAGAAATGCCACGCGCCGTGATTGTATGGAGTTCAATGCCCTCGACCTGGGAGGTTCTGCGAGTCGAGAAGGGGATCAGGCGGGGCTATCGGTATTGTATCCGGAGCGCCTGAGACTCGGGTGGGATAACAATAGCGAAATCGGCGAAGTGCAGAATGCGCTTCCCTAATTTCGCGAGGGAGTCGAGCGAGGTATCGAAATAAAGCTCCTCGCGAATTAGGGAAGCAGCCGCGAGGACATCGATGCAACTGCACTTCATAAAAAGATATGAGCCGTAGAAACTCATAGAAGGATCGTGAAAAACTCTACATTAGTCACACGAGCCCAATAATTCCGGGGCAAAAACTATCGAACTCGAGATCGTTCGATCGATCGGTTGAGAGGGATCCGCAACGATAAATAGGCGAGCCCCTCGAGGTCTCGCTCTCACTCGTTCGATTCAGAGAGACGAACCTCTGTCCGTCATCGTCGCGAATCCCTTGCCGATTATACCCCTTGAGCGGGTTGCATTACGAGTTAGTCGCGTTCACCCTTTTTGGTATTGGGCCCGAGAGCCCACAAGTATTTTGTGTTACCCCGAGATACGGGGCGAGAATATCCTGCTAGGACTTGTAGTGTAGCAGTGATATCGTGGGTGAACCCGAGTGAAGGGATTGTAAAGAAAGACTTACCGAAAGTGCGACGTAGTGGACGAGTAGAGGAGCCGTCCTTTCTTATTTGAAGGGCGGAACACGGTGTGTTCCTAAGGACTTGGGGAGTATTCCCCAGGAGGACATTGGTGCTACAAAGTTCCGGGGCAGGGTGCGAAGCATCGTGTCCGGAGGCGACCAGGGATCCCGCGGAATTTGGAGAGCGGAGAGACCGTTCCGCATTGGAAAGAAGGGCCGGTGAATTCCTCAAGAATTCCGCCCTAACTGCAATTGGAATTTCCATCCCAATAGGCAGTTAAGGCTTTTGGGGCCAATCCAAGGGCATACGGGAAGGGTCGGAGCGCGCAGTGGCTCCGAACCCTCTCTCTCCATAATCAACGCATCGGGGAGATGCAGTTGCGCCGTATCCAGCCGACATAGTCAGCCGATCCGGGGAAAGGGCCCTGCGTCACGGGTGACGTCAGCCGCCGAGTTGCCGAGGGAGACGAGTAGCTACGACGCATCGCGGTGGGGGCAGCGAGGGAGACCACGCGCCCAACAAGGATGAGAACATCGGGATCTGCGAACGATGAGTAGACTTTGATATGTGATTGCGATATATATATATATATGTACGACGTCTCTGGCGTGACGTCACGTAGAAGCGACCATATGTCCTAGAGAGAGTAAGAGCGAAACACTGTATTAGAAAGAAACGATAGAATCCGTTTATGTTATGAGTGACGTCGGAACGTCCCAAAATTATGAGTGATGATGCGATTAGTTGCAGCGGGTTAAGTTAAGTTAAGATTGCGAGATATCATGTTATGATATGAGAGGATGATTCGTGCACCCGAAATTTATGTATTTTCTATTGAATTCAAATATATATTCTATTTTGCCTATAGTCTTACCATATTCGGGGTTACTATTTATTCATAGTGTTGCTACCATGAGAACCCATGGACAGACCCTGAACTGAGCTAGTCAGGTCTAGTTTTCGGAATAAATAGTGCGACCACTAATTCGGTAGCAGCGAGGAGCCGCGTCTCTTTTATGCGCCACTCGGGAGGAATCAAAGGGGGGAGATCGCTCAGCGGCGAGCCGTCCCACCCTAACTGCAACTGCAGTTAGAAGTGGTACGACGGTGGGGTTTTCCGTCCCAGGATTCAGGGCGGGAGGTAAGACCACGCACTTCTTCCAGGTGTGTGATCCCGAATGAGACCCGAGTGAGCCGTTATAAAAATTTTTAGTAGCTTGTTTAACTTTAGTAGCTTGTTTAAATAGAGCCACATCTTTCTAAGCATCCATAGTGGATACATGTACACCGGATAATGCAAAACATTTGTTTCCACAATTTTTTTGTAACTTTAACAGCTGGACCTATTTTTCTCAATTAGGCACATAACCTTTTGCCATATGCATTAATTGCCCTGCTATTCTGATTAATAACATAGTTGAGACTACGTCCAGAGATAGTAATTGGACTACTAATTAGCAAAGTTTATAAAAAAAAAGATTGGCAACAATATCTGATTACGTACAATATTTGTTTATATTTTTGCAATCTTTTGCACTTACCAAAGCCATATGTTCGCAAATAACAAAATTTATATGATCGGTATCGTAATTTCCTTCAGATTTATTATTAGTATAAAATGTTAATTTCAAGGTTTCGAACAATTTTGGTAACTGATAATCCTATTTACGAATTACTTTCTGTTCTTTTGTGTTTAGACGTTCTACAGCATTTTTTCAGGTGTTCAATTCAATGCATATTGATTCTTATGTAAATAATGCTTTGGAATTGCATATTTTTAAGGTTATCTTCCCTAACATTATAATTTCGAGCTTTTTACTTCCTGGCTATCAGCAACGTCTTTTCAGCCTTACCCTCTCAACTTATGCACCTCCACTTAACTACTGTTTTTCTACTGCCGTTTACAAAATAGGTTAATTTCAACTATTAACCCTTTATGCTTTTGCGAAAAGTGCACTCTCAAATATCTGCCTTTCAACCCTTTAAGCTACGAATTTTTCTAACCTGAATTTTCTGCAAAAAAACCTGATAATAGGTAGGTGGGACGTATACGCCCCATTACCCCTGAAACGGTTACAAAAGATAACGTTAAGGTGAAAAATGATCCCAATTACTACAGAATAAGTTTTCGAATCACTATAATAGTACCCTTAGAGGATAAAAATTGCCATTTTTGTTTATCAAGACTTAGGCTACTCATTTTACTCAGCCTAATCCGGTTATTATTATATAATAGAAAGTTACACACGGGTTAATTTGGACCGTAACTACTTCCATGGCAATTTTCAGATAGAGAGTATTACCCCATTAAATGCAGAAAAGGATACTAGATGGTAAAAGTAAGTTTATTAATTAGAAGTTCACCCTATTTATCGATTTTCATCGACTTTAAGAAGATAAAAGGATTAACAAAACAAATTTGAAGTCACTCTTTCACTTTATGGATTCGAAACTATTATTATGAACTTCTTCTAGATATCAAATACTTTTGTAAAAATAACCATTGGCTTGCATTATTTTCTACAGATGTTAAAAAATGACGACACCCGTGTATTTTCTATATTAAAAAATATGTTCTCAAAATTATCAGTAATTTAACGCTCTTCATCGGGTAATAAATCTCCAATCCTGCATCTACTCCTTCTTTGCAAATAATTTCCGTTTAGTAAACAGATAAAAAGAAAGATTTCGAAATTATTTGTAGATCGGGGATTATTTGTCTTCTCAAAAATCAAATCTAGAGGAACGCGTTTGCATTCAATTACAACTCTGCCAAAAAAGGTGCATTCGAGTTAGAGCAATCACATCGTGCTCTGAGAACTTGAGATTACATAGGATCGAAAAGGATATCAAAGTGGTCAGGTTTCAACGTTATACCGTTTGGCACTCAATATAAATCAAATTCCGTTTACCCCAGTACCTTTAGTGAGCAGTGTTTTTTTTTTGCCTACCAGTTGACATTTTTCTTTACAGAAAAAGTTCTTTAAGGACAAAAGGACCGATTCACAGAAAAGGTTCCTAAAGTACTGGTGATATAAATTAGTTAAAATTGGAGGACATTAAAAAAATAAATTGCAATCCTTCTTCAGACTTTCGGTCCAAAAACTTTGAAGGAAAGCAGTATAATGTAACAACCTTCGTGACTTTTGAAATAATATAAATTCTGCAACATGTACCATTTTACCAATTAATAATAATTGTAGTTAATGAGCAATAAGTGTTTTTAAGATGTCAATGTGCCATTTGTCATAACGTAAGCTTCCTGTAAAAAAAATTAAATAATTTCGGACCGAAAGACCGAAGAAGGTTTGCATTTTGTAGTCAATCAAATAGCATGAAACCTTTGGAAGATCAATCAGTGGCTTGAGAAAAAAATGATTACAAAAGTTGTAAAATAGAAAAAAAATAGCACGAGTAAGGGATGAAAGTGGTAGTGTGAAAAGGTTCAAGAAGGAGGTTTAGGGAACGGAGAGTTTCAGAGGATGAGGGAAAACGGGAGGTTATAAGTACAGAAGACGAGTTATGAGGAAGAAAAAGTAGAAAGATGCTGGGAACATTTTGCAAACTGACAGTGTGTGAAAAGAGGATAGTTGGAAGAAGTTTTCCGCCATGATTACTTGAATAAGACAGCACTGTTAGCGAAGTTATAAAAATAATGAAAAAATCGCTAGTTACTAAATTGCTACTGCGTAGTTAACAGTATTAAATTAACATATTATTAAAAGTGTTACTGAAAAATATAACGCTAAAACCTTGTTGCCGTATTTGTAGGATTTATCGTAGAAGTAGCAAAGAAATACACAAACATGTTTTTTTTCTATGTCTTGTGTACTAAGAAGCTTCATCCATCAACGTTGCAGTTTCAATCCCTTAGCCTTATGGCAGAAGCATTTACTGTACTCTTAAAATTACGAAGAACTTGAAGTCCACATTTAGCAACAAATGAAATGGCAATCGTAAAACACAAATGGACAACTAAATTGTCTATAAAATTTACGGTCTGTAACATCACTGACCATGTGGCCTCATCCATGAAATGCTCTAGTGACACTAAAAATCAATGACAACGATTTCGAAGGCTTAAATTAAGATGTTAAACTGAATAAAAACAAATGAAAACATGAATTTCATTACCACTGATTCATGTTTCGAATTTTTTTCATTGGGTTGGTGCATAATTAACGACGATTACTTTGCACGAATGTAACGCAAATAGTAGTCGTTATTTATATATCAAGTCAATAGTATTCTAGAATTTGTCATAAAATATTATCGAGGTTCGCGACTTATATTGGGGTCTTAAATTGTTTATTTGATTCTGACAAGTTATTATTTAAGACAAATGAGATTTCACAAAAACATAATATTCTGAATACGTACTGCAAAAACAATTTGGTAAAGTGTAAAGTTCAGTATGCTTCCTTCATAAACAACCACTAAAGAAAATAATTCTCGCGGTTAAGGGTTTGCTGTTGCAGCTATATTATACTATATACACGTTATACTCACGCTCACACGTGTGCTTATATAACATGTATATAAGCAGTAAAAAGCAATGCAGAACCGTATTGCTATGTAACTCTGGCATAAATCAGCTGAAAGGTTCTTGCAACGGCAAAGTGCAATATTCTGTAAAAAGTTTTTTGAAATTCTGTCTCAAATCCGTTCCATGATAGATTAGAATGCACTCCTGGTAATTTCTACATGAAATATTTGGTATGTGCTTTAATTATTTCTAAGGGTGCTTGCAAAAGAGAAATACAAGCCATGTGTGAGTAGATATGGCTACTATATTATTATAATATAAAGCAGCTTTCATATAACATTTATGTAGAAATGTTGCTCACAAGCATAATAAATCATTTTATATAGCAGTGATAGAATTAATCCCGAATAAGTGCTATATTAAAGTCCTTTTCTCTTCGTTATAGCGGTGCAATATTTTATTAGTTTTATTATATTTCTAAATGGGAATTTTCGAAATAAAGGTTTTATGGGAGCTACTTTCTGGCAATATCACAGGTTATAATGATCCACATGCTGAGTAGTTTATACTTGAGATTATATTTGATTCTTTTGCCTGTTACAGATTTCACTTATTCAGGAGTTCCACCTCTTTGGTAAGTTTCACAGATTCGAAAAAGGCGATATCCATCACTCGGGGTAGTGTAAAGGCTTTACGAACCCCCAGGAAGTTTGGATTTCGACCTTTGTTCGGTTTTCAAATTTACAGTAAGAAAAAAAATGGCGTTTAAAATCAGAACAAAATCTCCATATCAATGTTCAATTATTTTGTTCGCCTCGCGGAAAACATTTCGGACATTCGTTGATCTTTGCAATTCATGATAGTATTTATTCGGAGGTAGGGGAAGGCCGGACAAAGTGAATACCCCAGGCAAAGCAAATACTCCCCATTATTCCTAAATTATTCGTTCGTCATTCGACACACCACCATAGTAACGTTTGACCATCTTGGCTCAATGCGCGGCAATCACTTGAGCAAGAGGCCGGGTGATATTTTGTCCACGAAGTGAAGAATTGTGTTTTCGTGAAAAAAAAAATTGAATTCACAAGGTAAGTGTATTGATGTTATTTCCAATATTATTAGTTCTTGATCCTTAGGAATATTTTAGTTCTGTAGCATGTCAAAGTAGGTTTTTATGGTATATTTAACAGAGGGTCAGAATCGATAGTTTTTGCATGAAATGTGTTAATCTCAAAAGTTACCGAGTCGGAGAAAGTGGATATAGCAAAGCGAATATGGTATCCGCACTGACGCCATTTTTGATTATTGACTTACAAACTCATGGTGTTCTTTTTTTGTTTCAGATGGTGCATAAATATAAAAGAAAAGTAACCAAGGCTCGTGGCACGAAAATATCATGCAAAAAGCTATAAATTTGGGCAAAGGCTGGAGAGTCGATAGAGTGCACAGCTAAAAAGTATGGGTTTGCCTATGCAACTTTGCACAGACATGAGAAATTGTTTTTCTAAACATTTAAGGGGTTATACCTAGTCAAGATTTTGAAAAAATCGGTTTATTTTTATTATATTTTCTTAATGTACAACTATTCAAAAGTGTGCACACAAAATTTCAAGTCGATCCGACCAATACTTTCAGAGTTACGGGCATATTTGTAAGGACGCCTCGGTGCGTTCGTAAGTAAGTTTAAAACTTTGAACGCGTTTTTCTCAAAACCATGTTTTTAAAGTCGGTGTACACGCTATCTCAAAAACGGCTTCATCGATCGGTCTGAAATTTTTATACAATCTTTTTTAATATATTTTTTAGTAATTAATCGAAGGATTTATTGTTTGGATTTTTTTTCTCATTTTATAAATAAATAAAGGCCGAAATTTTGATGAAAAATAGAACAATTTTTTTGAGATGCCGCCATTTTGTCAAAAATGAATATTTTTATTATTCCTTCGATTAATTACTAGATAATCTATTATATTAACGAAATCTGTTGGGTTTTTTGGTTTAAGATAATCCAGTCTTGAGTTACAGTGTACACCGCAAAACATCTTTTTTTGGAGGAGGGTCTAAATCTTTTAAAAAAGCGTTTTTTTCGGCCTCCTGACTAGGTATAACCCCTTAAGTTCAAGTTAATTTTTTTCCAGTTTATCAAATTTATCACTGATGTTTTCAGACGTTAAAAAATGGGTATTCACTTTACTCGAGTACTGTATCCGCGTTACCGGGGGGTCAGGACAAAGTGAATCCTTTCGTACTTTTTCAAATTTTATTTGTAGTTAATAATTGTTCAATGATTGAAGGTAACTGATGATGGTATCTGTAAGGGCAATTAATAAAGACTGATTTGCGCTATTTATTTTGTTATTGTATCTTATACCTTTTCTGCTTCCCCCACGATGCAGCTGAAATAAAGAAGGAATTCATTAAAAAGTCGAAAACGGAACATCTAGTTGCTGAGAGCCCGGTTGCACTCTGTGTCTTAAGGCAGGATCTGGATCATCAAACGGAGATTTCAGGTAAGGTGGTAAACCAGTAGAAAGAATACGGTGAAGCAACCCACAAGAAAGTACTTTCAACGACCCCGAATGGACAGTTTCCATTACTTAAGATATACTATATATATCCTCGGAGAAATAGTTTGAAAAGGGTTAGCATAAAAATTCAATAGCTTCTGTTATCCAATTTTACTGAAATTTATGTGAAAGTTCGATTCCCATTCATGATTACACGGCCTAGTAAAAGGATTTCAAAGTTTGGTTTTTATAGAAATGTTCATATACGAGCGAATCCACGAAACCTTTTAACTTTTTATTATAAAAAAATGAAAAAATTGGCGAGCACAATATTGCCCTGTTGCATACATACCCTCGTACCCTTCACGAATAATAATCCATAATTTTTGTTCGACGACATAAAAGTCAAGAGGTGAATGCTATTCGAGTAAATGAAACGAGACTTTCCATTTCTATTCTGTTTCATATCGTAACAATTCTAATTTTCAAGCTTTATTTGTAAAATGTACAATAAATGAAATGTTTTTATACGATACAAACATTGCAAAAAACTTTATATTGAAATAAGACACACTTAAAGAGCACTCGCTACTTGTACCGCAACTAATGCAGCTTGCATGGATATTGGAGGCAAAAGTGTATGCTTCGGAGCGGTATTCAATGTTGCTTATCAATTTCTTAAGTACGACGTGCTACATAAATATTTTGTTGAAAAGTGGAAGGTATAAAGATAGAGTAATGCATGCTTCCTTTCTCAAATAATGTTTCATGCTCTGAAACCGGATATTTGTTGATATTTTCTGTATGAAATACAGTTTTCGAAAGTTCTTCAGGTGAAGGCATCGTTATCGACGAAAAGATAGAAACATAAAACTTATATGTATACACGCCAGTAAGAGAGTATCGACTCATGTTGAATTATCAATATGCACCTCATTTCGGAAAGAGAGGCTGAGTCTATTTCTTCCATTGGAAGTAATTTGTGCGCTCTAAAACAATAATTCTCGATTAATCTAGCATACTACTGTGGGCAAAAAGTAAGGTGAATTTGTTTGTAAAATGAAAAATCTTTATTTATTCTTCTACATCAATTTCATCCCCTTCAAAGTAATCCCCTCCCGATAAAATACACTTATGCCAACGTTTTTTCCAATCCTCGAAACATGCCAAATAGTCCCTTTCCGGTATAGCCATCAGCGCCTTCTTCGATTCAGCTCTTATCTCCTCAATCGACTCGAAACGCGTTCCCCGGAGTGGTCTCTTGAGTTTTGGGAATAGCCAGAAGTCACACGGAGCCAAATCAGGCGAATACGGTGGTTGCGGAACGATATGCGTCGAATTTTTGGCGAAATGGTCACGAAGAACGAGTGCAGTGTGAGATGGTGCATTATCGTGATGCAAAAACCAAGAGTTGTTGGCCCATAATTCTGGTCTTTTTAGACGAATTGCTTCACGCAAACGACGCATAACGCTCAAATAATATTCCTTATTAACAGTTTGGCCGGGTGGAAGGAATTCATAGTGCACCACACCACGAAAATCGAAGAAAACTGTCATCATGACCTTGATTTTTGAACGACTTTGACGTGCTCTTTTCGGTCTGGCCTCGCCTTTAGCACGATATTCGCTTGATTGGTCGGTTGTTTCAGGGTCGTAAGCATAAATCCAAGTCTCATCTCCCGTAATCATGCATTTGAGCTTGTCCTGATAGTCAGAAAGCATTGTTTCACACACATCAACGCGGCAACTTTTTTGCAAGAAATTGAGCGTTTTCGGTACCAAACGAGATTTGACTTTTCGTAGGCCCAAATGGTCTTTCAAAATTGTTTTCACAGATCCTTCTGATATTCCGATCATATCAGTAAGGTCTCTAACAGTCAACCGACGATTTTTGAGCACTATTTCCTTCACTTCATTGACGTGTTGGTCATCTGTTGACGTCGATGGTCGTCCGGAGCGCTCCAACTCATCAACACGTTCTCGACCCTCTTTGAAGTCTTTGTACCACTTATAAACATTTTTCTGCGACATGGTAGAATCACCAAAGGCCTTCCGCAACATCCTCAACGTTTCCGCAGCCGAAATTTCATTCCGCAAACAAAATTTGATGGCACTTCTTTGCTCAATTAAATCAGACATTGTAAAAATCGAAACATGCACTCTTGGTCGTATGGTAAACACAAGCGTAAATATATTACTGATGATGACATTGACATGAAATTTGTCCCAGATGTCATTAGCAGTCCTACCAACTCAAGAAAAAAAGAACTAGCCCGAAATGTTAAGCCCGCGAAGTTTAAATTGAAAATTCACCTTACTTTTTGCCCACAGTAGTATTTTCCGGTTTCCGCCATTTTCCGTTGCCAGAAATTTTGCTGTACGTATTCGGTCAAACTAAAATATTTGAAACAATAATATCAGAGCAGGCAGACTAAACACGATCCGCTTTCTCGCTCCAGCAAGCTTTGGTGTATCTATTTTGACCCATACTGAACTGTGGAACAATTGGATCAGCTTTTGTTTCTACGAGGGTAGTCCGATAATAAAGGTACGGGTGGTTGTTATACAAGTGGATTCAATTAATTAAAAAAAAAACATTTATGTACAGTTTATTTAATAAAAGCATGTCACGAGTCAGAAACTATTTGTTTGACAAAAATTAAAAAAATACGCGTATACTATTGGATCTACATATATCACTATGTCGCATTTTGTTTCCAATCTGTTGAAATATACCTTTCAGCGAAAAAAAGAATTATATTGCGACACGCAGTAGTTTTTGAGAGAAAGTTTGTTAAAAATGTGCAATGCGCGTGTCTTACTGCATTTTTCATATTTAAAATGATCTATCCGATTCCCCAAGATAAACTTTAACCACTCCTACAGTAAAGCAGTTTTGTGGATTATTTGAAAGATTTTTTTGAAAAAATAAATGTTACCGTTATTTCCGCTTGTAGCTTTATCGTCGGACACATCCTACGTAATAAAATGTATAAATTAATCTACTCGTAATCAGTCGCTAAATCCGTCGTTGCATGAGCCAACTGGTCTTTCAACCACATTTATTTTCGACGCAGTCACTCAATTAGTTCCTCGATCGATCAAGTCTCTTACCGTATATCCCATGTAGGGAAATATAACAGGGCCATTAATGGGCCACTACTGGCGGCCGGGCTCTCATTAATGGTCCCTTAATGGCAACCACGACTGGGCCAGTACAGAAAAGTTCTTGGATGATAACTTGGGGCCTTTAACGGTGATATGTATTGGGCCAAGAACAACAGCCTTTAATGGCCCATGTACGGGAAAACAACAGGGCCATTAATCGGCCATTATTGGCAGCCAGGCTTTCATTAATGGTTTATTAACGGTGACCACGACTGGGCCAGTACTGAAAAGTTCTTGGATGATAACTTTGGCCCTTTAATGGTGATATGTATTGGGCCAAGAACGGTAGTCTTTGAATGATATTATGCGAATTGTACACTTTAAATTCAACGTCTCGGATGGTATTGACTGGAAATGGAAAGTTTTCTGAAGTAAACAGAGCTATGTAGAGTCGTAAACTGATGGGGTAGAATAATATTAATATTATCGGAGAAATTTTTATATAGAATACAGCCTCTGTCTTAAAGAATGATAATAAAATTTAATTATAAACAGACCTCAAAATTTTAGTTCCTCGATATATATCTTAATCTAGAATTTTTAGGCCTTACCATAATTTTATAATTTTAATAATACAGGTCTAGAAATAAACTAATTATGAAAACAATTGTCGTAGAAAAATAAATTATTAGCAAAATACATTATTCAGTATTAAGATTAAAAATGAATTTTGTAATAAAATTAGTATTTGTCATGTTCTATTTTATTTAAGAATAGTATTCTAACAAATTAATTAAAGAATAACAACTATTTCGAAAGGTAATTAACGATTGCGAGTCTCTAATGCTCATTACGTTGTGTTACGGTGTTCCAGTAAAACGGCATTCTCAATTGGCAGTAAAGAATTATAAAATTCAGAAGTTAATGGGCGCCAGAGCTTTGCCAATAGTGGGCCGTGAACGGCGAACGGATCTATGGCCATTCATTGTAAACCATACTCTGGCCGATAGCTGGTCCCTGTTGCCATGCCTAGGCTTCCCTTTATAGGACGGTTGCCAGAGTTTTGCCATTCGTGGGCCGTGAACGGCAGACGGATCTATGGCCATTTATTGTAAGCCATACTCTGGCCGATAACTGGTCCCTGTTGCAATGTCTAAGCTTCCCTTCATAGGACGGTTGCCAGAGTTTTACCATTCGTGGGCCGTGAACGGCGGACGGATGTATGGCCATTTACTGTAAACCATACTCTGGCCGATACTTGGCCGTGTTGTCATGTCTGGGCTTCCCTACATGGGATTGGCGTTTATAACTTATAAACTTGAAACTTGTGAGTTAGCAAACTGGGACCTGAAGTCTGTAAGTCACAAAGTGATTGGGAAAATAGAATTAGTTAGCCTCTTGAATTTAGTTTTGGTTATCGTTAGTCTTGAAATGCATAAAAGCAGAAACTCTGAGATAATGACGATTTTTACGCTTAAGCTGCTATTTTCAGTCAGCCATGCTGAAGTATGTAACTTCACAATGTACAATATATTCTTATAGTTCAGTTATATTATCCACCGACGACATTATTACTTTTCCGAACTATTAACATCAATATAAAAAATCACCAATTCCATCTGTCGGAATTTTTTTACAAAATGCGTTCACGACACTTAATGTGTCCTCCAATCGCGTTACAATCTCTTGCCGTAACAAGAAACAGAACGAACTCAACCAGCTGCGACATACTATAACTGCCACAATCTACAACTATAAAGACTCGTAGGAAAAGGAAGCGATAAGAACCAGGAACCGAGGAAAGAGAATCCACGGGATCCTTGGCAATTGATAAGTACCGTTTCTGCGAGAGCGTAAATAGCATTAGAACTGTCTTCTTCTTACATGGGAAATAGACTGGGGGGAATGGGAATTTAAAGGGCCAATTAAACAGCGAAGTGATGTCTAGTCAAATACGAATTGTATGCAAGAGAACAATTTAGCTGTTTCTGTGTGATTCGATATAACGTAGACTTTGAGAAATACGATCTAAATGATGTATGGAATGACGGGAATTCGTTAACGGGATTACGTTGGTAGGATAAGGTATTCACGATTCTAATGCGGAATTTCTTTTGCATTTTCTTGATGACGAGACAGCTAAGTTATTTATCAACTTAATTCAGTCACTTGCAAGCATATTTTGACTTCTACATATTCTTACCGACCAAATGTACGTAAGATTTAAAAAAATACTCAATATCGAATCAAGAAATGCCTTACAAAAGTTGGACAAAGTTCAAGAGGATATTTTTAGTTCTTGAGGAATCTTTCTTCCTGATTTCAGGGTTCGAAATACCACCATCAACGAGCAATGTTGCACTTCCTTAGCACATAAACTTAAAAAACACCATTAAAAACGACGAAAGAACGTATCCCGAGGTGCGCTCCTTTCCTACGATAAAGCTCCCGCGAGCAGGTATGTATATTCCTGCGAAGATTGGAATCCAACAATGTAGTAGCTCCAAGGATCTCGATCACCTATTTTATAGCCCCAAGCGAGTACTATCTGTTCTCGAAATTGAAATCGGATTGGCAAAGGAAAAATTTTAAGACGGACGAACAAGTGCAGCAGGGGGTTTTAGCACGTTTTCAAAGAGAGAGAGTTGAGAGTAAGGGTATAGAAATGTATAAGAATATAGAGGAGTTTATTAAAGTGCCATATGAAACGCGTAGGGATGCAAGAAGAGTGTATCGAAAATTCTTCAAACTGGATTTCTCGTATATTCAAACAAAATTCTAAATTACTACTTTACGACCCAACGGATTCTATGGACGTTTCATGGAATCCATATCGGCAATCCAATGCACCTTCCCGTGTCTGTAACAACACCTGTCTTCTTCTGTTTCGAAAAATAACTTTAACACGATTTGGAAAGGGTTTGAATCATTAACTCCTTGGAAGATAATATTTTTTTCCGATAATCGCCAAGCTTGAGGGGATAGAATTTTTTACAAGGATGGTGTGGTAACCCTCTTTTATTAAAACTCCCTTCATTCTCTTCATGTCACGCACTATTTAGCAGCGAAGAAAAAGCAGGTATCCTCGAATGGATGGAATGGTCCCCCAGTCTCCCGATTTGATTCCCATGGAATTTCTATCGCACGAATTGGACTGGAAAATTCGAATATTATTTACAAGTAATACGATCGATTTGTTTCTATATTTCCAATGTCAATGGGTAGATATGAAATAAGATATCCTTCAAGAATTAGTCGAATAGTTTAAACGGATCCGCAAAGCTGTGTTGAATCTAAAAAAAAATTGACATTTTGATTAATCAAGGGTATATATAAAGAAAGATTGCATCTTACTTGCTTTTACCAGCAGATTTTGATTTTACAAAAATCGCGAAAGTAACTAAATATCCGTGCGAGTATGAATAATAATTTTGAAATCACTTTAAAATGCCATTACTAATAATATTCTATTTTGCGACTTGTGTCACTTTTCTTGCGGGGGTACGACGTGTTAAAGTTTCTTAAGGTCAGACCTTTATCCTTTAATGCATCACCTTGGTAAAAATATTCGATGTAATATCAAACTTGTGGTACGAAAGTTTTCATGCTCGTCAGTTTCACTCCGCTTGGGCTTTAGGTAGGTCTTTTTTCTACACGATTAACTTTTACGCGGCTTTTTTCACCTGTTTTATTTATTTTTACATACATTTCTTTTTATGCATTTAACTTTCTTTTTACGTGGCTTTTTTTTTTAGCATTTTACCTACTGTTACACAGTTTTTAATACGTTTTACTTAACACGGCTGCGAAAACGTATACTAATTGCTTCGTATAAAATGTCCTAAAAACCATGTGTTACCTCTACGAATTGTTCAAACTTATCCAAATTATTAACATTCCAATATTCCAAGTGTACTATTTTAGTGCAATGTAAAAAACGATAGCTGCTTCATTTGACAACTAATAATAGAAAAAAGCCACGTTAATCATTAGAATTACCTCAGTAAAGGTGCTAAATTACAGAGGTAGTGCTTGAGTGAACGTGTCTCCCGCTCGTAGGGATTTGCAGAGAAGTCATTAGAATAGGGAGTTAACAGCACCTGAGGAAGATTAGTGAACGATGGGTTAAGCGATTATGGTCACTCGACGGCTCCCTCTCATCTGCAAACATAGTTATGTAACATTTGCGCGTAGTTGTCATTCGTTATATGCCGAATTTAATTAAAGGATTTTCATGTAGAAGAGTCTTCTAGAAAGAATTATTCCTTTCGGGTCAGATGTCAATTATATTTACTCAAAACAATATTTAGATTACTGCCCGAAAGGCTAATATATCACGACCCATGATATGAATTTTGTATACACATAGTTGCTACATGAAACAACATACAAGTTTGAACACTTTTAAAGGACGTTTTGACACCTCATATCCCGGCAGTCTAAAGGTATTTCATCGCCTTCCTTTACTTCTACTTCTATCTGGCTACAAATACCTCAAATACTTGCAATCGCAATCAAAGGTTGTTCATCACATAATCATGAACAGTAATGTTTTCAAAGTATTGCTTTTAGAAAACGAAAAAGCATTGCCGAAAGTGCCAACATTACTGACCCGGTGTCCATTCGAATAGTTCACACGTATTTTGGTCCTTAAATGATGACTTATTGTTAGTAGTCGTAGTTGACACTCTGCAGATGACCTTTACTCCTGAAAAGTGTTTTTCTCTGTCTCTCGAATAAAGAATAGCAAAAAACTCGATATTTAATATACGTGGGATGAACGCAAAGGTTTCAGACAGAGAGGTATCTACACTTTGGAGTCCTTATGGGCTTTCAGACGTGAGAGAGCCTCACGCTTGTATCGAGGAAGTCAGGGTTGATTCATTATTGGCTCCGTTGCAAAAGCTGGAAATGGTAGCTACTTTCATCCTTTCACCGTTACATTTCCTTCTCAGAGGATACTGAGTGGCAAAGGGAGCCCTTGGGGAGGCAGGAGATTAAATCCAAGGCTAAAACGGGATAGCTTTCACCCATGAGGCGAGTGCATAGTCCGTGTAGGTACGCTTTAAACTGCGGGAAGATGGTTTGACTCTTTTGGCAGAGATGTCAAGTTTGCTCTCCATGAACTCACGTATTCCTTTTCCGGACCAGGGGGTATAGGAAGGTTCGTGAACCGGTAACTTCTTCGCGAAGCGCAGTGAAAGCGAGGATAAAGGGAACGCCCGGGTATGTGAATGGAAGCGTGGAGGGTGATTTTCTAACTCTAGCAATTCCGGTTCCTCTCTTTGGTCCTATGTTAGAAAGTTTACCGCAACATTCAAACGATTCATAACCCTAGAGACTTTTCTGCCCCATTGTCGATCTTAGCTTACTGTTTGGTAAAAGAAGTATGGTGAGATGTTTAACAGGCTCCCTACGGTATTGAGAAGGAAGAGAGGGGCAAAGTTCAGTCGGACGCTAGGGTTTCCAAATTAGAATCTTCGTTCCGATCTTCTCTTCATTTATGAAGCGTCGGACATTATCAGCAGCATGAACGTCACTATAATCCTGACAAGTGTTGTGTGAGGAAATGGTGGTGATGCCTTCCACTACTCTAGGATCCCTGGCACCAGAACTAGACTGAAAGTCGTTTAGTATTTCTTTGCATGCCTTTGTAGCCATAGCCAACCCTAGCAAGTTGCCAAACTTAGCAAGGTGACAATTCTAGCACCTTGGAGAGCTAGAATAACATCAATGAATGCATTTTGTGTTGGTTACACATAAGCAACTGCTAGCTGGGGCGTTGTCTTTATTTTTTTGAATTAAGGAAGTCGAAATTGAGAAACAAATTGATCCACAACTTGAAACCTATCCATTATAACTTCCACTGTGTAATGCTGCGTTCTATTTATTTTCCTCATACTTGTTGCGTAGCGTGACTATAAAGCGATGCATGTTATTTGAATGAGTAGTTTGCGTCATAATTAGGAAAATAATACAAATGTGAAAAAAGAAATTTCGAAATCGTACTTTTTATCGGAGATTTTTTTCACTACATGGACTTAATTTCTATTTCAGGACACCCGCTAAAGAACGTTAGAAAAAAAATTGTTGAGACTTAATTAAGGAAGAAAATAACAAATGTCAAGGTTGAGGATCAGAACTGCTCCTTGCAGATGTAGTGTCTGATATTTGAACAATTTATAGTTCCGTCTCACGGAAATGCATATGCATGCGTATACTTCTTTTTGCAATTATAGCATTTGAATTTTTACTTTCTTACATTGATCGTTGTATTTGTGTTATCAATGTCATCTAAAATGTATAGTTAGATATGCAGGATGAAAACGTAGGTGTAATTCAATTTTAAAAGAAATATTTTAATTTATTGAAAATAATCATTCATTTAAGGGAGAACACCACTGTGAAATTTTGAAAAAATCGATTTTTTTTTACTTAAAAAAATCCTATAAACCCTCAAAAATATGATGCAAATTCGTTTATAGCCGAAAAAAATTTTTTTAGGTGGGTTTTAAGCATTTTTCTGACAGCCCTCTAACAGCCGAAAAAAGCTGTCGACAATATATCCTAATATTTTGAGTTTCTTTCTCATTTTATTTTACCATACTTTGTAATCGAGTGAAATAGGTTCTATTTTTGACCGCTTGGTGTGCTGAAATAAAATTTTCATCAGCTGTAGTGTTTAGAAAACACTTGTTGAGAATTAGATATTAAGAAGTTATTGATACCGAAAACTTTAAACGCGATTATCTCAAAATGGTATTTTGGAAATCTGCAAGCAGTAGAACTCAATCAATTTTTGTTGAATCGACTTGAAATTTTAACTGTAGCTTCTTAGATAGATTTTAAAGAGAAGTACCTGAGTTTTTTTCGATTTATTGAAAATTTAGCAAGTTATTCAACTTTTTATACGAAAATTTTTGTTAAAAAATGAAACTTTTTTTTCAAACTTGTCTATATTTATTTTTTTATTTTCTTAATTTCCCCAGGTACTTCCACGCTAAAACTAATATATTTCATGAAAATATTACATTTTTTGTTCCACGAACAAATTTTAGACACTTCTAGTGCTTGCAGTGGAGCAACTCTAGTAAAAATCACTTATATTCAAGTTACTGTCACGCCGCCATTTTGCATTTTTTTTAAATAAAAAAATTGTTTTTTATACCTTAATATGTGTCCAATATAGCCTAAAAGTTTTTTTCCCTTGACCAAACCAATTCCTCAAAAAAAAAAACCGAATAAAGCACTTGAAAACGCTACGTCACAGTGGTGTTCTCCCTTAATAATTTTATTGAAAAATAGAATTAGATCCTCTACTTTTAATTACGCATATAATTAGAAAAATGTTTCACAGTCACAGGTATTCATTTACGATATGCTTCTTTATTTGAATGCAAATCTTCATTATTTTTCATTTGCGGTGACAATAGTTCATTTTATTCTGTATATCAATAGAAGCCGTGCATATAAAGTGTCTGCTTCTCAGTTCTCGGACACTGTCTCAGCATTTCATAGCATTATCTACTATGTCATCTTTTTTACCAGTCTAAAGACAAGTTATGTATAATACCGTTCATAAATACTGAGAACCATTGACGGACTGTGAAACGATTCGTTACGTAAATGTTGCGTGAAAACCTGGTTAAGACTGATTAGCTTCATTCACTGCGTTTTATTTTTTTTTTTGCAAAAAACGTAACGTGTTGTTTTAGCTTTTAGTTTCTAGTTTCAAGAATCATGATATATGTTGATCTTCGAACGTTGCGCAGGAATTAAGTGGGATTACAGCCAGAAGCATAATTTTCATTATCATTTAAACAATTTTTTCCATTATGATAGTTTAATAAAACCGAGAAACATAACAAATTCCGAAAACAAATATGCTATGGTGGTATAAAGTAGTAAAGGTGGTATAAAAATTTGAAATTACAAAATGTTTTCGTTCACTTGGGTTCCGATGACTTAAAAATAATATGAACGTGACATATGGTATCGAAATTATCACCAATTTTGGAATACGTAAAGATTTCACACAAAAATCGGCAATTTTATTTGGGCTGGTAGTTCTAGAGTAGTAGTAAAGAGAGTGGCTGCTCGTTAACCCAAGCGCTACGCACAATTGCAGTAGACGCTATGTTTTTTTTTGTTGTGCGAAAAAGCTTTATATTATAGTTTATGTAGCGTTACTTTCAAGCAGAATCCATATGCAGTCGCGTTCCCACGAACCATTTTGAATCGAACCAAGAATAAAAAGTCACGTAAAATCAAACGGACAACCGAAAATGTGAGAAGCTTCACCCGAGGCGGTTGGGAGGAATAAACTGTTCGCTTTGAACGAAATACGATACGTAGCGTATGGACAAATTGACTTCCGTTCTTTGAATCGAACTCTTCTCGACTTGACCCATTCCCGACTAATTGGGAAAGAAGGCGGAAATAGACTTCTTTCACGATTGAAAGTACCATTACTTGAGATAAATAGATAAAATAGAAACTTTTTATCTGTATTTTATTTCTCAAGATATATCCTATACGCCGTACTGGTGTGGCGTATGCACTAAACGGCAATAGTTAAATTCCTTAGGTTTAAAAAAATGTCAATATACACTCGACTTCTAAACCTTTTGACAAGTCGAGTCCGGAATAGTTTGAACCTTTCGACAAAATAAATCTCGTCCTCGGGCCACTGACATTGGCTGCCGGAGCAGTGAATATTCGCCTCAAGTTCGCTTGCAGTGAAGGAGACTCATCTTCATGCTTTTAAAAAATTTTCGAATATTATGTTGCGTTTAAATTTCGCACGTGGGTGGTGCCAATTACAGAAGACTTGATAGAAAAATGTCTGAAGCTTGGATGACAAAAGGTTTAGAAGTCGAGGGTACTGTCAAAAGAGCGTACAATCAAACATGTTACCCGTAGTTGGGTCTTAGGGTCTTAGAATGGGAAGAATGTTGTTTAGGGAATGGCAATTATTTAGGTTCTCAAATATCACAATATGGCATTTGGCTTGATTCGTTTCAATTGTGAAAGAAATAAGGTTAGAGTTTAGATATATAGAAATTCTTGAAATTTTTACCCTGGGAGCCATTTCCAAAACTCCTTCACGCTTCCTTGAGCTTTCTTGCGCCTCCTTGTAACTCCTATTACTTGTGGTTAGTTTGCTCCCGATTACCTCCCGGATCCTGATTGAACGTCGAGGGTGTGACGTTGACTAATGAGTGTGTGATTTGTGTGTGGACTGTATGATGTGGATGTCACCCGAGAGTGTAGCCTGTGTTCCATGATGTGTAGTAATGCGATAACGGTCTTACAACTGTGACGATTGCCTTTCGATGGTGTTACCGTCTAATTGATACAGTGGTTCTCGTATAACTGATGACATGGGGTCAGGGGCATTTTTAGCTTCCGAAGGCCTTTGACGGAACCCTAGCAAAAGAATGAGTTTGATACTGCACCGACACTTCAGATTTTAGGTTATCAGTTTTAATGTACTTATTACTACGAGTCTTAGAATTCAGTGGTAACACTACAATTTTTTTTCAATATAAAATTATACTTAAAATATAGTATGTACATCCTACTTTTCTCCCTTTCTCTGTGTTAAAAGTAGGAGTGAATTAGGATTTCCTGATTTTTATACAAATTTCCGAAAGTGATGTAACTACCCCTTATGTCAAAACCTATGCATTATAGTTGAAAAGTGATTCTACATTAGTTTTAGGGTGAATTCGTTATTTTTTGAAAACCTTGTATATAAGATGCATTGTGCGTGAGTAAACAGCATCATCATTGCCAATCCACTGGCTCCCTATTGAGACTACATTCACACCATATGTTATTGAGGTTGCGAGTAGGGTTTCTAGTTACGTTTTATTCCGATAGGTAGCCCTGGAGTCTATCTTCTATATTTATGGGCCGATTTCGCTCATACTTGCAGAAAATATTTGTTGGTTGAAAAGAAATTGTTTTAGTGTGCACGGTATTCGGTATGTGGCGCTATAGTCACACTTTAAGTAAATCGCAATGATCAACATTGACATAGCAACAGTATTTTCTTTATACATAGGTATATTCTTTCTGGATTTTATGTACAAAGAATAAAAAAGCATTCAACGATGAGGCGGTATTATATAGTTCGGAATATTGTATTTATAGCAAGATGGTGTATAATAAAATCGGTACCCTGCTTGAAGAATTGTCTTGATTTAAGTTTTCGCATTGAACCCATCTGGTAGGGTCGTAATAACTCGGAAACTTGCCCACCATTTCCAATCACCCGCACAACCTTAAGAATTCCTTTAGTAAATGCAAATGAATCGGAGAGCTACTAGCGTCACTGGGATTACGTCAAGGTGCATAATTATTCGGTTGGGAGGAATTGATATGCTGCTAGCAGTTAAATTTTTTTGTAAATTGTAAAATAAAAAACCCAACGTTAGAAGTCTGATATGAGATACTTAAAGTGATTGCTATTAGCTGGCAGATTTACACACAGCACTTCTTACTGTTAGAGACGTATGCAATTAGAGTGTTAATGAAGTCATACATTTTTTCAATTACAAATGCACGCAAACCCTGCTCTTGTCCGGAACATTACCATTCAGCACTGTCATCAACTTGAACTTTAATTTAGACGTGACAATTACTTACAAAATTCCTCTGTGTTAACGGCTAAGAGCTTCGTAAATCACAGCTTCTAAATTGCGCTTTCTCACATTTTATTATTTTAATTTTCATATAACATGGCTTGGCATCGTTCGCTTCCACTTTCCTCCACTTCGCTGACTTTGCCGTTTATCGACCTGACCGGAGAAATTTTACATAGAGTCACTTCCCGCATTGTAAGAATTCGCTATGATGGTGTTCGAGAAGGGGGAGAATCTTAGGGGAGAAATAACAGAGAATAGCAAGGATGCATTCTTTACGCAGCGGAAGCAATCTCTACGGATGTAATTTCCGTAGATCAGTGATAAGAAAAATCATTTCCATGGCAACTTTATGAATCCTGCCGGACAACGGGTCTACTTTATTTCTGCGAAAGGCAGCATCTCATTTTCACGGGAACTAATTTAACGCCATGAGTTGATTCGTTTATACTGTTCCGGAAAATTAATTCGCTGAACGAGACGTCACCTCGCGCGATATACTTCATTATGGAATTAAGAGTGTTTAACATAGAGAAAACACACCAATAGATGGACACCCTCCAATAGATGGACAAATATTATTTCCAAAAGTAATTATATTAAATTTAAGAACGAAATCGTAAAGTCGTAATTTTTGTTATGACTATATGTAGTCCTGATTGCAAAAAGTGATTTTTTTCATCTTTATAACTGTAATAATGATAAAAAAAATATTTAAATTTGACATGACGAAGTTTTGCTTCAAGAGCGCAACCACCAGTAAATATGTGTCAGATGTCCGGTAAACGTTGTTTGTTATTACTATTATAAATGAAAAAAAAAAGGTATGTACACATTATTATGCTCGTATTTCACTAAAAGAGCTATAAATATCGTAATAAAATAATAAAATTACAAAAATATAAGAAAATTTAGCGTCCATCTATTGGTATTGGCTGTCCACCTACTGGAGATTTTGTCCATCTACTGGGGTTTTGGCCTTTATCATAAATTTTTCTTTTTTGTTAATTACTACGAAGTTCCACAAAGTTTTAGTAATTTTGTTCTAGTTAATTACATATTTTCACATTAATATAATTCGTTTTATTATAACTTATTTGTATTTTAGTATATTATTTTGATAAAAAAGCATGAGAGTTTGCTTAACCGTCCATCTATTGGTGCATTGTTACCCTAATTCTAACTTTTAAACAAATCTTTTGACCAAAGTCAAATCGGCTATTTTCTTGCGCATATGGCTCAAACGTTAAGAAAAGAATGAGTTACGCGAATTGAAGAGGAAAGATGAATTTCTAGCCTATCAAAACACTAGTCACATATTTACTAGCCACTACCAAGAATTGAATTTCGAATTTTTATCAATAATTTGTAACTTTTATTTAACACGTTCGCGGACACTAATAGTTTCAGCCCATTCCGCTTCACTGTAAAAATGAATGCTATAGCGTTCGCGACCGCGAATGTGTTAATACAACTTAGAAATAATTAATAAATTTATAAATGTACGATTGTGGAGGACTAACAAAAGTGTTTCGAAAATATTGTGTAAAAATTCAAAGTAAATCGGTCAATAGAACAATGCAATTGTCGAGATAAAATATAGTTTTAATATAAATAGGGTCTGTAAAGCTCGCGTATCTTCGTTTGTCGGGTTTTTATTTCAATAAGAACAGAATCACTAATGCGATACTTTGCACTCCGTGTGCGTTGCAGTACTGTTACAGCAACGGTGAGAATTTGATGAGAATGGAGTTGGAATAGTGCCCGTATAATTCGTGTTATTTTTCTCCCCCTGTTACAAAGTTACCCCAGGCGGAAGGACGGCTTAACCGAAACTGCTTTTTCAGTTAAGTAGTTTTAGAAATGTTCCTTTGTTTTCTTTCCATTTGGTGTTATGGTTTGAAGCATTTTTTAATAAATAAACCACTTGGCATATATGAGTTTGTCGGGGTATCAAAAAAATATAATGGAACATGTAACTGCTGAGGAGCCAGAGGGTGGTAATAAATTCTCTCGTGCTATCAAAGCTGAATATCCAATCGAACTAAACATACTTATGAGCAAAGTTACGCGTATGAGTAAATCGTTAAGGTAGATTTATTACATCGAAACAGAATCAAATTATATGCCCATGGATATTGCCATCTGATTTATTATTTCAGATAATATTGGCGTCGTTTTCCGAATCAATAAAGTGGAACGCCCGTAATATTCGCCTTTTAAACAAATTAAGATGACTTCCTAAGAGTTTTGAAATTAGATATATGGTATACCTTTTATCTAAAGTGCATCTAGACATTGAGAGATACGATCTTTAATAAATCCATCTATTACTCACACTCGATAATTATGAAATACGGAAATTTTCTTGGATAAGATGATGTTCTATCCCGTAATTGACTAGATAATTTAAAAACTCTATCGAACAGTCCCTTTACGATATCTAAGCGATGTGATTTTAATGATGTGATATCAAGTTCTTTATCTCTTTTTAGATAAAGTAAGCTACTCATTTTGTATCGACGTTTCACTAGGGAGAGGTAATAACGGATAAAACTGAAAGGCAAACTTCACAGCTTGAATTCACAACTGTGGTTTTAATTGGAGAAGAAGATTTATTAATCCTTAGTTGATTTAATGGGGTCCAGCAGAGTTCAGCCCCAATGGAACCCTCACTTACTCCCCGGGGGTCAATATGGGTCCACCTACCGCGGGGCAACGGTAGAAAGAAAATACGTGGGGTAACCGAGGGTTAAGCGTCTTGAGAATGAGAAATTTTATAATTTTGTTTTCATACTTTATATTATATTTTACTAAAATAATCCTTTCCATTTGTTAAAACAACATTCAACAACTGTCATACAGAAGTTAAAAAAGTCAATAGCTGCCACGTAATACAATCTTTTCTGGGTGAGGTATGAAATACCCCAGTGTGTCAAATGTGTTATTTCGATAAAGTGGGTCAGCTAAGGGTTAGGAATAATAGTAGAAGTGAGCGCTTTTCTGCAATAATTAATGTTGGACTTTAATGTATTGCGGAGATCTTTAACTATTATTAACAACCATTTCTTCAATGTGTTGCGTTTTCGTAGTTTTACGTATCCCGCGAAGTCAAGTGTAAAAATTGTTTCAAAGTTTATGTAGGAGGAGCTCCCGTGAATGTAGCGAAGCGAATGCACTATCACGATTATGATGTCACGGAAGGAAAGAGACGTAAGGCTTTGTCTAAACACGTCTTAGATAATAGGCAGACGTTAGTAGTGTAGGCATATACATGGAGTAGGCACTCCTTGTTACAGTCCTTCTAGGTGGTTCCATATGACATAATTAATGGCCCCCAAGTGTCTAGACAGCTCTCTTCAATATAATTAATGGTTCTTGTGGAACATTTTTTGGGGGTGGAATCAGGTGGTTTGGAAGTTAAAGCCCGCTCGTTCATCTCCCACACCTCATTGTTTTCACAACTGGCATTCGGTAGTCTTCCACATTTGAAATTACAGAAATGTATTTAGGATGAATACTATATAGGTATAGTTATAATGTTTATATAATATAGTTAATGCTTATTGTTTCTATTATCATCAAGTATGGTGTAATTAACTTTTCAAATCTTTAAATACAAAATTCATAGTGCGTGAGTAAGACGCATCATCACCGACAAACCACTGGACCTATTGAGGCCATATTCACACCACACGTTATTACGATGGCGAGTAAGGTTTTTAGTTATGTTTCATTCCGATAGGTGGTGCTCGAGTTTAACTTCTATATTTATAGACCAACTTTGCTCGTAATTGCGGGAAATGTTTTTTGCCGGAAAAGAAATGGTTTTAGTGTGGTTTGCATCCGGTAGGTGGCGCTAAAGCTACACTTTAAATAAATCGCGTTGATTAACGTCTCGCCTCGGAGTTCCAGATCTTTTACCTGAAAAAGATATCAGAAATAACCAATGGAGAGCATAATTAAACAAAAATGTAAATGCTGTACACGAAACCACTAACACTATTATACTTACTTCTCCAGCGGAAGTAGAAAAGAAACAGCCGACGCGACTAAATTATGCAAATAGTACTTCTACTATCATTCTTACCGTGAACATTTAATAAATAATGAATCTTTATGGGAGAAGTTTAAGGTGTTTACTGTCGTCGTCCCACAGATAAAAAATACGGACCATCAGAGTTCAACGACGTTAAAAAAAAATTTCCACAATTTTCATGAAAATTAGTACACTGCGGTTAGTGGAGATTTTCAATTTGATATATGTGAAAAGTATAAGTCTCTTTTCAATTAATTGTATGCCGAAAATGCAGGTGGCATTAATAATTAGTACAGTTACGAGGCCGACGGTGTGAATAATTGCTATAAATCCAATCCTTATTAGTTCGTCATACCCCTGAGTAAATGGCAAACCGATAAGTATTGGATGGCGAACATGGAAGAGTCGCGTTCTATGATAGCTAAAGCAACGAACCAAACAAGTGAAGAAATTTTCTGGGGAAAAAAAATAAAAATTGTGCTCCCTAGGTTATGAATCAGTTTGAAAGTTGACATTCTTCCTTTTTGGGTGTTTTTACATCGTGCTTACTTTCTACCTTTCCCGACATAATACTTTTTCTTATTTCCGCAAGATTTTCTATAAATTTGATGCATAAACATTTTTAAAATACTTGTAGAAAGAAAAAAAATAGAGACTCGAAAAGTCTCAAGAGCTTAAGATTTCCATAGAATCTTGGATGCTACCGAGACGACATTGAAAAAAAAATAAAAAGACACCTCTCATTTTGTTTGTGACCTTACTTTCATTTTTTATTTGTTGGAATTACTTTAGTTTCTTCATAATATTTTACTGTATGTTTTATTTCCAACACATACGAAGACTTATCTTCTAATTCGCTGTAGATTGGACGGCTTGCATAGAAAGAGAAGAGATCTTTTATATATCAATGAAGAATGCTTGAAATTACGAATTTCTCGAGCAGAAAATGTTGTTATACCTACAATGAATCAAAATGACAAGAAAAAACATTTGTAAGATTAGATTTAAAGAAATATAATACGTTTTACTTTCATTCTGTTTTATGCATATCTTCGTAATTTCATAGTCCAAATGTAAAGCGATAAAAAGTCAGGAACATAACAAATGGGTGTCAACTCTCGAAATATATCTTCCTGCTGAAAAAAGAGCTCTAAGAGATTACTAATTTTGACGAAGAGAGTTATCTAAATAATTATGGTCATTAATTGTACCACACAACACTCCTAGAAACTCAAGCGCAAAAATATCGTTTTTCATTGATTTCTAGTCTCAAAATTTTCATTTTAGAACTTAAATTATGTTTATCAATTTTTATAATTTTTAAGACCGAAAGACTTAAAAAAGGGTATACTATATTTACAAAATGAAAAGTAAAGAAGAAAAAAAAAGCACAGAAAGTTCCATGATTTTTTCAGGACAAATGGAGATAAATAGCGATAATGTTAAATAGAATTTGAAGTAGGAGGAGGGTAAAGTAGCCCAAGAGCTAGAATAAAGACTAAAGACTAACGATCAAAAGTTAAAGGTGGAGAAAAGTAAGGAACAAAAACAAAGAGGAAGCCCAGAAACGCGGAAAGGAAACAACCCCGTGTGAGATTTTAACATAGAAGGCTATGAGAGAAAGAGACGTAGTATATATATGTATATATGTATTTTCACCTCGAAATACGTATAAATTTTCCAGGCGAAATCCGTTTCCTCCGAAAACTGTCGTGTCTCGGTGAAACCCTACGAGGTAATGACTTTTCTCTCTCTCTCTCTCGAGCTCGTCGTTACCTCATGATAAATGTTCTCCCTTCCGCTGGCCGACCTTTGGTGTTTCATCAAACGTCGATGTCATTAATTCATGACCAGATCGTGGGTAATTTTCGAGGTGGTAGTTTTTTTTAGTTCATCTTGCTATTATATAAAATATCTCCTGGCTTCTCTTCGTGTAGAAAAACATCCCTCTCTGTTATCAGTACATGGTTGCTAATTTCCTGCGCCCTCAGGCGTCTTTGACATCACACAAAAATTCTAATGTATGAACAAGTTTCTTTGTAAAGGTTTTTGCTAATTAGTAATATTGCTTAATAAGATTAATTTTCCTGATTTTTTTTTTCCACTTTTCAGGCTGTTTACCATTTATAATTCTCTAGCATTCCATAGGTTACCTGAAATTTCCTGTGCCCACTTTCAAACAATTCGCATTGTTGCTGCAAGAGTGATACAAATTAAAAAATACAATTTTTTAGGAGTTGGAAAAATTTAATAATTTTTAGCTTTAGAAAAAATTGTGAGGGAACAAAGAATCAAGGATCGACAAGATTATTCTCCCGAAATAGTTCTTGGCAATAGTTCTAATGGATTAATGTTTCAGGTGACTAATTTTTTTAGTTTAATTGGAGCTGAATTAGGCTGGGGTATCTCAAAACCCCAGTAAGCCAGCTAAGGGTTAATTGAAATAATTTTCAAAGTATCGGGTCAAACCTGTCATTGGGATATTCTCAGAAACAGCAGAAAATTACTACGCTTATATATTCCACGACAGAAATTATAGTTAATGGCAAAAATTACCGTTTTTAAATAAATTACCCGTATATTAATGCACCTAATTAAACAATACTTCGAAAGTTCATTTGAAATCTTTCATCTCGTTACTTCGCATGCTCCATTGTAGGGGACCTTATCCTTCAAAATCTCCCTAGAGTTTGTTACACGGTGACACGAAAGCATTATGCAAATATGTGGACAATTATCGTTTCGCTTTTTACGGAAAGATACAGGATAAGGGTTTCATACTACGATACGAAACTTTAAATTCAGTTTTATACACGGAAGAAAATAATAAAAAAAAATAAGCGTCCATTTTTGACACATCGGTGATACTGTTCCGTTAAAATCACTAGCGTGTTATACTACAGCAGGACCTCATTATAACAAGCAGGGTGGGAATTGAGGGAGAGATTGTTATGAGGAGTTTTTTTCGTTCCCGAAGTGATTGTTATACGGAGGTCTTTCTGTACTGCGGAGCAAAATATAAAGTAAAATATCGCAATGCATATCACATTTGGGTTTACACGATAAACAAAAACGTACAGAGACAATTTTTCTTCTACGCATACTCCCGCGCATTAAGCTTACAAACAAGTCACGCATAGCCAAGCAGGGTGGGAATTGAGGGAGAAATTGTTATAAGGAGTTTCCTGCTCCCAAAAAGATTGATACAAGGGGGTCCTACTGTAACTGTACCTGCAAGATGTTACAGGTGTTATGAAAATTGTCTGATTATTCTTCCTCTATCTGGGAATCTGGTTCTAAATACTACAATTGTTGTTCTAATATCTATGTTTATTTCATTAAAAGCGCATAGCAAACGTTTTAAAGTTTCGTTACGTGTCGTTGGCTCGGGGTGGAAATTTTCAAGAAAACTTTTACGTTCGTTTTCTTGTGTAATGTGGCAAAGAGGTCTATTTTTGTTCTTACAGTACGTTAAACCCTTAACAGGTAAAAAAAAGAAAAAGAAACTGCGTTACGTTCTTGTGAATATTCTGTATCAAGGACAATCAACCACCCGTTTTTATGCAACATGCGTACGTGGTGTAACTGGTGGTAGAAGTTCCTGATTCGTTTGGGTAAAGCTGGGTCACGGTGTTATCGATCTCTATGTACCTGGAGACCTCTACCCTAGCCGTAGTGGATGGTTCGCAGGAAACCGTGCGGGGAAGTACAGCAGCAGAGTTGAAGGAAGAACTGAGGGGCAAAACAGTTTTTATATGAATAGATAGATCCACGCAAATAAAGAGCATTTTGGATATGTTCAAAAAATAGAAATTGAATACTTAATATGTTTGTTCAATTCATATATCGGCATTAATATTGTACATTTCTCTTAAAATAATTGTGGAGGCATAATTTTTTTTTTGTAGTAACATGTGCCTAGGGAATTCTACTAGTTTCTTTGTGTACAATGCGCAACGCACACAAATGAAAAGTACTAGCTTCTATTTGCCTTCGTACCTATTCTACTGTAATAATTATGGGTTTGCAAAATGAAAAATGTACGTACATAAGCTGCTGGAAGTTGTTGCGTGGTTAAATACGAAGTTGGTAAATCCGAATAGCATGAGCAAACTATGACTACAACTACGACTACAAATATAACGTTAAAAGCTAGTAGTTAATGTTAAAAGAAACTACTCAAGAGAGAATTAAAAATATCAAGCTCGTATTAGTTCTATCTATAATTGCTACTTATCAACAGCAATTTGTAGTGAATAGTATTACCATTGTAGATAAGCTTTTGCAGAAAAGAGGGTAAATTTAGGAGTTTTCACGTGCTCTTAAAAAGACTTAAAAAAGCTGTAGAAGTACATAAACTTTGGTTGCGTAATCACTCGGTAAATACATGACAGAAACATCTTTTCAAATTTGCTTAAAATTGAAGTTTTGTCACTAGTTGTAAGACAACATTTGTTCTTCTTATTGTTAAATACTCTGCTACTTTTTTTTTAATAAATGTAGAAATTTATTTAAAAGAATTCTGAACCTACAAAGAATATTGTATAATACTAATGACTTTTATGATCTCTCCATTCGGTTTTTTAAAAGTTTCAATTTGGTAACATTCAATTTTTCAAATTTTGTATTTTTATTAAATTATCATATCTTTAGAGTCTTCGATTTACCAAGGTTTCTCAAAATTATTTATTCTTTTTATCAACCGATTTAATTTCCCAGTATCTAAAAAATAATAATAAATATCCAAACAAAATCGTAGCAAAACTTCATACTTATTACTTATCTGAAAATTCAACGCCAGGATTGTAAGTTGATCCATTGTCAGAAAATCCATTATTGCTCTTAACCGTTTGAATGCCAAGCGACTCGATCGAGCTTCTTCCGTCCCGTGTCCAAATTTCCAGAAATTTTGGAACATTAAAAAAAGCTAAAAGCGCTACTGCGCCACTTAACAGTTTTCAATTTGAAAATACAAAGACCCGAGGCAGTCAGACGGTTAAAGGAACGTTTTTGGTCAACTGACGCGAGACCTGCCAGAGGAATCAGGTTGCGCTGAAGATGTTTCTAACATAGGATTGTAGGTGTCTTACCTGGCATCAGGTTTTCGATTGTTTCTCGCCTGTATTGGGTTCTCATGGAGTTTTTCCACGTTTCATTAATGAGCAAACTCGAGGAAGGCAAGGTTCTCAAGTTGTCGTGTCTTACAAAAGAATCCAATCACCTTATGAGAAGCGGGTGGTTCACCAACTATCACTGATTGGCATTTCATTCACTGTGTGAGGTTTAATGTCCTGCCATTGACTGGTGCAAGTTGTTGTGATGGTAACAGGCGACGCAAGGAAGGAGGAAGTGGTGGCAAATCGAATACTGGGTGTGGCGAGTTCGAGTCTTCCTTTAGATCTTACGATCGCTGACGAGATATCGCAGAATGTCACCACCATTAACATTGGAGTCACCATTGAAATGGATTTCTTCGTAATTAATGCGTTGAAATATGGTCCAAAAGTAACGAAGGATGTTAATGATAAAAAGAATAGTTTCAAAAATTATAAACCGAGTGAAAGGCACGTTTCTGGGCAAAGGCGGTGCATCTTTGTCCAGAGCGATACTGTTAACATACTGCTCGCTGAACAATTTCAACCCCACAATTTATGCCACAACTTTAATTTTATTACCAATCATTTTTCTCTTATATATAGCTATTGATTTTAAGAGAAATAGCTTGCAGGCGATATGCAATTGAAATCGGCAACGGTGTATACATGAACTTCGTCTTTAAAGCTGTATTACTGACATGATTTCCTTTACAATGACGTATTAGATTCTGCTGTTGTGACCAAAATTTTGTTACAAGGGTATTCCAGTTTGAGCGACCGAGGTATACACTATAATAGCCGGTTTTATCTAATTTTGTTTGTAAAGTAGGATAATAAAACAAGATTTTTTCCATAACATTAAGTAAGGCTAAAACTAATTACACTCGAGCCTCGAATCTTTTGCCTTCAAATTTAATGCCACAAATCTCTCGACTCTTTTGCCTCCATTTTCTTTGGCATAGGCAACGTCCACTTCCGGTTGACATTTTTCGCGCGAAATTCAAATGTATCATACGTTTAAATGGTCATAGGTTATCTTGATAATTTTTATGATGTTTGCAACTTATTGATTTTTAACGAAATAATGCAGTTAACTTAGGTATTTAAAACAATAAGTGGACGCAGTTTATTTTCTCAAAAAATTTAATACTTCCAGTCCCCACTTGTCAACATATTCGAAGCTTGAGTGTGTTTGTTTTTTTCATTAAGTAAATGATTATTATTCCAGAGAAGAAGTTCGTTGCGTAAAAAAGTACGTTTCTCTTTTGTATCCCAAGTGGATTTTGTAAAGGAATCTCAATTCGTTGGTAGTTATAATTGCGAGCTTTTTTGTTGGTTTGCAAAGAAATAAAATTACATTGTACATACAACGACAGAACTTCATTACAGCAATTAGGGCAAAGTCGGGTGGAACCTTCTAACCGACTTTGTACCGTGAAACAATCTGAATTAAGGATGAAACTTGTATCTATGCCTCCTAGCCAACATCCTTCTCGCCCTCTCGACTTTTCGAGACAAGGTGTGAACAAATCTACTCTCTCGACGGGTAAGAAAACTTCCCTGTAGAGAAAATGGCAATTTATCAAACAAATGGTGTATTAAAGAGAACCAGAAAAGAACGTATGAGGTCAGCTAAGAGACCAGAAAATCTTGCAGGAGGTTCTGTTCCCTAGAACGGCTGGGGAAAAAACTAAAAAAAAGGGGCCAAGACATGATAAGACATAATCGTTTCAATGCTAGGCCAAGAGGGAAAAGTTTATGAAAAAAAATTACTTCAGATACCAATGAATAAAAGAGGGGGTGTCTTATCGTTAGAAAACGGAAAAACTCTTCGGGGTGGAGGATACACCAGATGGGGTAGGCACTTGATTCCCGTCGGCACATGGAAGGAAATAGAACCGTTAAAGTTTTGGTACCTGGGCGATTCCCAGGGTCGACCTCTATTATGGTCCATTCTCCTTTTTGGCGTCTTGGCCCCATTCTCTTCTTTCGGTTTCTACCCTTATCTACGTTGCGTCTAAACTTGCAATTTCTTTTCTTCATGAGATTTTAACAACTCACATTTTTCAAATTCCCTTTGTATACGTTTATCGACTATACGTCTATCCTTTGTAATTATTTTTTTTTTTCAAATTTATGTAGAATAGAATCAGGTAGTTAAAAGAATCTTTAACGGTATTATGGAAACACTATTATTTGCGCTCGCATGTCGCTTGTCGGAGTAGATCTCCGGTGTCTAACCCTGCAAAGCATTGAAAAACAGTTCGGATGATGGACAGGCCAAAAATGGAAGCGAATCTAGGATTGATGTTTGCGAAACATCGGTACAGGAGCTATGCAGATTTTGTGCCAAAGTCTACTTGTTATGTTCTAGGAGAGTAGGTTGAGAAATGGAAGCAAATCCAAACAGTCCAGTCTCGTCTCTATCCAGATAGTCACAATTTATGTAACAGGGAGGTTTGCAGGGTGGTGTCGAAGGCCTTAGTGAAATTGAAGGATATGGATGGTGGGCTCCTAGCGATCAATCCCCAGCTTAACATTTGCGCACGTCGTAAGGTACAATGTTCTTGCGAAGAACAAAACACATCGATTTAAAAGTTTTTATAACATTTTGTTCCATGTTCAATTTCGTGATGAATGGATTGCCAATCAAATTGCTTCTCTAATGCCATTTTTTTCACTATCGAATCCACTTGCTCCTCAAATAATGTTTGCTCGTCTCTTTCGTAACCCGTGGTATTGAAAAGTTTAGGTCTTAGATCGCGAAACATGTTTTTTTTTAATTACCACGTTTCATACTCTTCAAATTTGATTCTTAGACGGCGTTGCCAGCCACAGAGTAATTTCTATAGTGCGGTGTGGAATATTTTCTACAGTCTCGTACTTGGCGACCTATACTGCGCTATAGAAATTGTTCTTAGCTACTACTCCTATACTACTACGAGTCAAAGTCACGTCTATCGCGGTAGCCTTAATTTTACATCAAGTTACATTTGTCAGTAGTCTGAATGTAACAGTTTTGAAAGACATTACTTTATCGAGTCTTGTCTGTCGAAAATCAGCAACACTGGCGATGGATTGTAAATCCCAGGCAGAAAATGGGAACTGTTTTTAATGACCGAAATCAACACGCCTTTGTCTCACGTGGGAGATAGAGTGATATCAAGTTAGTCGGTTAGATAGTCGGATAATGTCGGCACTAACATTTCAGAGTTTTACGTTGGGTGTTAAATCAAGTACAATGGAACAAAATCGTCGAGGATGCTCTTCTTGTGGTAGACCGTTGATTTCGTAAAGAAAATATAAATGCATTCCTTTATCAAGGTGGAAATAACGACTTTTCCTTTTCATTTTCACTTTTTTTTCTTTTACTTAGCGTTATAAAACGGCTTTATCTTGGTATTACAAAATTTGCAACAAAATATTATCTAATAATTTCAGCTGATTTAGTTTCAAATCTAAATCTTGTCCCAAGCTTTATTCTATCAGGATAGTCTCTCCTTGCTTACTTCATCGTGAATATTTACTAGAAAGTCAATAGGCCGAAAGAAATAATAACTTCCGAAAAATCTCATATTTTTCGTTTTTATTATATTTTTAAGTTGACTTCGATTGCCCCGTATTTCAATTCATCCCCTTTTCCCCTACTGTTTACATCTATGTCTAAAACTTATTTCGATAATACGTGTTCACTATGTGAGAAGCGGTAATAGACGATGGGATAAAGTACTTCGACAGCTCCTTGCACCATGTTGACAGTGATATCGTGATCCTATCAAGAAAGAAGTGTGTATCAGTTGTTGAAAACATCTCCATAGAGATATCAGTTACTATCAAGGTATCTCCTACTACTTACGACTTTCGTATGTCTTCCTCTGTTTTAACGGAAAGTTTGTACGGTAAACCGCGGGAGACGTTAGCTGTTTTATCCAAAAAGAGGGTTCTCAGTACCATATCTTTATACCTTTCTGTTTTATTCTTTGGTAGAATTAACGTTAACGCTTGGTATAAATTGTGACGTGGCGTTTCAAAGTTTGGAGTAACCCCAGCGCGTGCATAATAAATAAGGATGAGTGCAAAGCAGATTTTATCTGGCGTCTTCCGGATTTTGTAAATCTTCGAAAGATTCGGAAAAGGGTTTTAAGGACTGTTCTTATTCCGTTTTCTTCTTTCAAATCCATTTGAACCTGGTGTATTTTGTGACAGCAAAGAGAAGAAAACATTAGACAAAAAGAACAACAAGATAACACGAAAGTAAAACTAGAATTTAACTCTCACTTCGGAAAAGTGGTTACACAAGCCTCAGCGAATTTTATAACAGGGAGTTATTTTAATTGTTGTCGTGTATATTATTTTAGTTATCTGCGATAATAATGGATTTTAAACATGGAACCCGCCATACGCGGTCAGCATATCTAAACCAGGCTGTAGAAAAGAAGTCACGTGACCGACACAAAATACTCTGATGATCTGGCAACCGATTTTGACTCTCTCAAATTAATTTTTTTCTTAAGTTTGCTGCTGCAAAATCTTTATAATTTGTACAAAAAGTCTTCACACGTGGCTCTGTAAATAATTCTGCATATTTTACAGGTAAAAAAAGCATTCGAAATCTGGTTCATTCTGCAAAATTTGTTTCAACTGGCAAAAAATGACGAAAAAAACAAATGAATAGTTGACGTTGGGGAAAATTCATGGCAGGTTGTTAAAGAGCACCCAAGCTTAATAGATTGTACTTAACATTTTTTCATTTTGATCCCGAAGTACCAACTTTGAAGAGTAGTTTGCAGAGTGAAGTTGATTTTTGTTTCATAAAATGATATTGTATATCTTATGTTCGCTCTTCAGGGGAATCGTTGGATAGCGTCAAATAAATAACTATAGCACTAACTCTAGCTCTACTATCCTGGTGGTTGTGGGATCGAGTGCGCCATTTGAGTCGCCGCAGCCAAGAGGAGGTTTCATGTCGGTCGACCTAAGGAGCTTTTTCCGTAGAGCTTCCCGTGTTCCATGAACAGGCATATTTCTCATTCGGAATGAAGCTTTTTGTACGGAGTTCCTATTTTCCCGAGACAGATAGATTTGTCTCTATTTGTCATGATATTATGTTTTTCTTCAGGCGTTCTTCTTTTCCCGCGTAGATAAGATAGTCTATGGCCTCGGTAGTAGCGGTTAAGGTCTTCTTTCTATAATTCGACTTCGCTCCTGAATATCGGGAATATGTCATTCAGAGTCGAATGGTACCTGGTACTGGGCCATGCTGTTGACGAACAGCTGAAGTCACGCGATAATTCTTCATGGAAAAGGTAAAGAGAGAATCGAACAGTATTTTCGATAGGACAGAGATGTTGCTTCGGATTGACGATGTGCTTTGCTGTTCAAACAAGAATATATATTCTAAAGGATTGCCGTGTTAGACGGTTCTTCGGAGATTCAGCGAAGGGAAATGATTTCTTCGAGAGAAATGTTAAATGGGAACTCGCAAAGTATGATGGGTAGCAAACTTCCCGATCACAAGATATTATTGCATGAGTTCTTCCATCGATGTAGCAGTTACTGTAAATAGTTATAATTTTAGGATTGCACTATTTGTGCTAGGTTTTAAGACTTTAACAACTAATTCAATAATATTGGTAACTTAGATGCAGTCTCTAACATTCCATCGGACCAAGTTCCATGAAGGAATGCAGTTTTTACTCCATCGTGTATCTCCAACAAACTTACTACCTCAGTTCGAAAAGTATTTTGTTTCTTAAGGGCACCAATGTTGTATCAAGTAGTTTTTCGTATTGGGAAGTTAAGGATGTGTTCTGGAAGAGAAGTTTTTCTCGTTATAACTTTTAATAATGCCGGTTTTTTGCGATTTTCCGCTTCCAAAGAAGAAGGCTAAGCGCATGTTACCTATACGTTAGCGATACGTTTTCGAATACCAATTTTGAAATCAACTTCAACTTCCGGTTTTTTACTAGATGCAATTGCAGTTTTTCTTGTGTAATAATTAATTAGCTTCACGATTTTTAAGACACTGTTTTTTTATTTATTTTCATTTGCCTCGCGTTAATTTAAAAAAATCTTTATTTACAGCTTTTCTATCTAGTAGTCGTCTGAAATTTGACACGAATTCATTGATTTTTTTTCTTGGATAAATTATGATGAAATATTAATTAATTTCAGAACTTTTCAATTCGTATGCCGTGAATACAGAGTTTGCATGTAAATGCAACAGTTTTATCAGCTTAAATTCATATCGATTGATTTGAATAGACATCAATGAACCTTTCTAACTATAGAATTAATATAATAAATGTTCTGGATTCGATTCCACTGAAATAATCGTGTATGTTTCAATACATTTTTATTACTTTAGACACGAGTTAACAGGAAATTTTCATCCAATGAAAAGTAGAAGTTTGAAAGCGCAGGAAGAAGTTATTAGCTAATTTTAAAGTACACAGAGTCATAATTTGTCACGTAGGTGGGTTTCCAAATATACTGAGTTGTTAAAAGTTCCTTGAAATTTACTAAACAAATTCAAAGTTTTGAATGTACAGGGTACGGCAATTTTTTCTTATATTTTTAATACTTTTCAAATATTCATTTTTTATTTTATAAGCGGGGGCTCGGAGAGTTGATTGGTATCAAATACAATGCCAATTTTCATATTTGACTAACAAAAATCTAGAAAGAAATATACAAATTCACAAATGTAGCAAAAAATACAAATTCATGACACAAAATAGATTGCACAATTTACAAAAATATGCTCATATAAAAATAGGATAAAATAATATAACATAAAATGGTATAAGCAAAGATACAAGGTAAAAAATAGAACATCGGTAAAAAGACTGACAATAATTAAAAATTAGTTTTAACTTCCAAAATTTCTGATCCAAAATTCGAGTTTCAAAATTAGAGCTCCGAAATTTGAGTTAAAATTAATTAAGACGCGCAATTGGATGGAATTCGAGTAATTTTCGATATACCAATACCTAATTAGTTTCATCGATTTGAATTCAAATTATAGAAAATCGATAGGATTTGAATTCCGGTAAATTTGTATCTGGAAATATTAAACACTTATTTTATAATACAATAAACAATATATAATACATTTATGACGGATAAAATTGAAAATATTTCATGACAGGTGAGGTTTCATTTAATAATATGCGTTAATATGTCAGTGGTTATCTGTCGGTCTAGGAAAAGCCGGATAGCGATTACTGTCTATCACTCTTTAACTCCTGACCACAATATATTACGAATTAATACCAATCGGTACGGCATACAAGCTTTGCTTGTATTCACATACACTTGATCGTATATATGGTTATGTTTCAATATGTCAGGGATAATGGAGTTGACGATGACACACTCAAATTTTCGATTCATTCATAAATCCAAACACAATAATTGTAATGAATGCTTTAATTTATTGAATTAAGCTCGAACGTATAGAAATAGATGGAACTTTTTATTATAAAATTAAAATTCTTTTATTATAAAAAAGTTTATGACGAATCGGCGTCTCGTTTTAGAGCGAATTGATATCGAAATGAATTTTATAAACCCTAGCGGCATTATATAATAACAATTAGTATTATAAAAAATAAAGTTTTTTCTGTAATAACTTTATGAAATCTCGGCCATCCTACCGGTATAGAGACTTTAACGGTAATTTTTACCAGAAAAAATTTTTTTTTCGGTTTTGCTGACAAAAAATCTAGGATTATTAATTATAACACAAAGTAGCAAATTCGTTACAATGGCGGAAATGTACTTTTGAGCTCGAAGTGCCATAGGGTAAGTAAATTGCAAATAGTGTATGGATCCCGGGATTTATTTGTACATGCAGTGCTTCAATAGCATGATAATACACAATATTGGCACGCGTGTGTCGATATCCGAAGATGTACATGCAGATGAAGCCCAGACCTAGGCATATTTGTATGTATACATATAAATGTGTATGCAAATGTGACCAAACGTATTCACTATAAATCATATATCCGGCCGAAATTGCGGGCGAATATTGTAGAGATGAAAATTTGTATTACTATTTTAAGTTGGCTATAACAATACTCGTGTGCGAGTATTTTCATTTATTTTGATACCAGCAGTGAATGAAAGAATACATTTTTGCCTGTCAAACCCTATTCGTCCAAAAATAACAGATACATTTTTATTGTTATTCATTTAACACGCGAACAAAGTTCGACGTATTTTTATTGATTATTATTATGCATGTTTTCGAATAACGTCCTTCTCTGAAATGGGGGCACTCTGAGTGGAAATATGCAGGCCGAAATTAATTACGTTATATAAACAAAGTTAAACATACGAGAAACAAAATGCAATTATAATCGTTGCTCCAAATTTTGTCCATTTGAATTCAATATGACAACGATTGTAAATAACAAATTCAGATTTTTTGGAAAAAAAGGAATATTTTTAACTATTATGCAAAGTTGTATATAATATTTTTTTAACAAAACATTACGTATCATTATACTACATTTTATTGTCCTTATATTTTTGTGACTATAAATTACATTGAAGTTTATTATTTTTTATTTAATTATTACACCTCGAGATTTGGCACCGTAGCATGACGATGTAATTAACCTAAGTAACCTCAATAGGTATGTTGATATATTAAGGGTTCGCTTGGTTGTCAAGGGAGTTGAAATTTAACAAACGAGTATTTTTTTACGTCTGTATGAACACTGTCACGTAATTATACAGTTCATGCAACCACACAATGCTAGCGCAAATTGAAAAGCAAATTCGCCTTCCTAACCTAGTACCAAAAAACCTTGAGAAGTCTAGTGACTAGTGTGCAATATAGTTACATCCCCTGAGTCGCAAGTTTAATTATTATTCATGAATAAATAGAGCATAAATGTCTCGTATTGTCGGAGTATAATTTTAAAAAAGCAGCAAAGTTAGTTCGGTAATATCAATTCCTAGCGCTAAACATAGAATGTCTTATAAATTTCGATAAAGCTGGCAACGAGGAAAAACGCGAGTTACAGAAAATGAAATATAAGGTGCAGCAATTTTTTTTTGCTGTTTCATTTGGGGATACAGCGAGACCTCTCTATAACAATCTTTCTAACTCCCACCTCGACAGTTCGTCAACCAATCACATTGAATCTTTACTTTGTAGCTGATGAGTTTGAAACTCAATTGGTATCAAAAACAATCGAAATTTCATGACTTTTATTCCATGCTTTACTTCCGTCGTTTACCTCAATAATACATGGTGTAAATATGGCCTTAATAAGTCCAGTGATTTTCCAGTGATGAAGTGGTCTACTCACGAACTGAATGAATTTTGTATATAAAGGCGTTTCTTGGCAGTCTCGATTGTCGTCTCACGGACAACTAAAATTTTGGTCTTTTTCGGATAGAACCTTCAATTCCGTTTATCGATAAAACTTTCTGAATTTCCTGACACTCTTTGTTTGTTTCATCAAAGTTCCCGCCACTATCCGAGCGTAAAGTGGAACAAACACCCGTGCACGGCTTCAAGACGCTTCAAGAATACTATGAATGCATCCGCTACTAGTTCTTAGTGATTCTTTTTTGCAGTGGAGCAAGTGAATACAACAATGTAACCCTTTGATAGAGATATTCTTCTTCAACGTTTGTTCTCCCTTAGTGTCAGTGAATATACATAGTTCACGCGGGTTGGCACGAAAGGACGCTTGAAGTGTGCAATCCTTTCTTTGGCAAATCGTTCATGGGTTCTTCTGATACTCTAGAGTTAACACTAGACGTGTGACATGTTCAACTTTCTTTTCACTTGATGGAGGCGATAATTTGAGACGTATTGTACGGTAGAACCTCGTTATAACAATCTCTTCGGAAACGAACAAAAGCCTTATGACAATCTTCCCCTTGATTCCCACTTTATGTGGCTACCCGTAACTAGATTTTACGCTAAATGTGCCTCAAATGTGATATGAATTGAGATATTTTTACACGTGCAGTTTGTAAAAAATGAGTAAAAAGATCTTTATCGTTGGTTCCAGCGATAAGTAATGCTGATCTACCGATCGTTGGTTTTTAAAATTATTAACCATTATATTTATAATTGTTATTAGTTTTATTACTATTATGCATATTTTTTTTATTTAATACGCTTTGTTCTCTTGCTTGGTTGACAAAATCTAAATATGGAAGTGCAAAGCCCAGGGAACAATTGCATTCCTTGATTGAACATCGTGATGATTTATTTTTATTAGTGTAGAAACGTTACTCCAAAACTATGTTTCACCTTCCAAGCCACCAAGTGCTAAACCGATTTCCATAAATCTTATTTTTATGGTTCATTACGTTTCTAGGAAAGTTTATAGCTATTTACTATCACGGTTTATTATCTTTTTGCTTCTACCCAGACATCACGTGTCATCACAGCGACTGGCGACGTCTAGAGTGATGTCGCCTATGAAAGGAATATCGCGATCCCACTCGGCAAGTCCGAGAGGAGGTGATATCAATGCTATCAGTGCAGCCGGTCACCTGGGCATTCACGCACGAACGAAAATCCGCGATGGATGGTTTTGTGATTTATGTTTAATGTTAAGGTCTTTCGCAATTTGCAGAATCGAGTTAAGGGAGAAATATGTATTATTGGACTATACACATTCAGTATAAGCTGGGTTTTGTTAAAGCCGCCGCTGCGTGTTGTAGGGAACGCGACACGCATAGCTAATTTTTGGCCCCGGCCTCCCAATAATGATCGTAACACTTAATAACTATACGCCTTTTCAGAGAGTCAATAAATCATATAAAAAGAGTTTTCGACTTAATAGGCAATTTGCGATCAAACAGATTGCACTTATCGTTAGAAAAGTTGCAGGGGGTCACGGATTTAAAAAAAAAGGAGTCGAATAGGGTCTAGAACTACCTCTGTCTCGCTGAAACAGATAATGCGGTTAAATCTCAGGGTTTATACGTAATCGAATCGTTATCGTAACTGTATCTATTGGTTTCTAGAGAGTGGCAGTTATCCTAATCAAATTGTGGGGTGTCAGCAACTGATGCAGTTCAATCCAAAGATATGATGTAATTCTTCAAAACTTCACTAGGATTTGAGCCTAGAGACGAGCGACGTACCCCGCTATCCAATAAGCCGGTAGAGGAATAGTTATATATTGGCTTGAGCTTTTCTAACCACGAGGGAGAAAGCTTCCGAGCCTTTAACGCTGCACTCCGTCGACTCTGCGTGTTCAACGATGTGGATGCGGTATTGAACGTTCGAAATGCAAAAAGAATCCAAGACTTATTTTCTATATAATTCCATATGCACCCATACACATATTTCTATTGTACACTAAGAAGTCTAAAGCATACCAAGGGACTCTGTTAATTTCCATGGGAATTATGTGAATGATGGTTTCTGGGGAAATCTATGGTTTGAAGAAAAAATTTCAAGACAATCTTGGAACCTCTTTTATAATTAAAAAAAAGCGTTCAAATTGTATATTGCGGGTAATGGTACGCAATTCTGTGTATATACAATAAAATGAATAAAATTATGGAATTTCGGCTGGTCCATTTCACCAAAACGACATAGTTGGCACTGGAGCTTTTTAGACCCCAGCGATAAAGATTTGTATTGCGTAGAACTTATTGACTTTTTCACCTCAAAAAAAAGTTTTATACGAGTTACTTAATATCCAGCTAGAGTACGGTGTATTGGACCCCGTATACCAGCTAAGGGTTCAAATTATATGTGATTATATAGATATCAAATATTGTATAACATGTAATAGCTTCATATTGTTACAATAATGCTACAAATAATGTTGTCGGAGTCTGAGTCTTCAATTTTAACAACATTCGATCCAATGCCCTTCCACAATAAATAAATGAGTAACAACTACGAGATTTATGGTATGTTATAAGGCCTGTTCGAAATGGTGTCCATTTTTATCGATGCAACATTAGAAGCGTCAGATTGCTGGGGTTCGTACACTCGAGAGGATCTTCCGGGATCGATGGATAGGACATGGTGGGGCAATTGCTGGCTCTTCCTGGTATACAATAACTATTTAATGTACCAGCTGGCTATGAAATTGGTCCACCACGTCCTATCCGTCGATTCGGATTGATCTTATCGAGTGTACGGGCTACAGCTATTCGACGATTTCGGTGTTACGTCGGTGGAAACAAGCATTTTCATTTATTGTCGAATAACCTTATATTAGGGGTCGTTGAAATCCAATTCAAATATCCGCTAGGTCAAAAAATGGGGGTTTTGCTACTCCGATACCTTTCAGAAAACTACATTTTGTAAAGACGTCGATGCTGGAATATTGTGGTTATCTCTCTATCATACAGTCTGTGTCGATGAAATTGTTTCAGGTCTCTGAAAATATCTATTTAATTGACTTTTGATTATTGAACCTAAATTGAAGAAATTGTAACGTTAAAATCTACTAGTTCAACATTTTACATTTTTCATTACTCATCTGGTTATAACAATATTCGTCTTTTGTCGTCTACGTTAGTCAACTACAATCAGGACTTGGTTTATCCAACGGTCTCTCCACCCGGTTGGTTCATCCGTCAGTGTCCTGCATGCCTATCACGTTTCATTCGTTTCCGCATGTCCTGCTTATCGTCGATGTTACAAATTTGACAACCCTAACTATATCCGACGTTACATATAATTTTCTTTTATGCAATGTTGTCCACTTAGTCGTTTCAAATCCGTTAAATCGTAGCATTTGGAGCCAAATATTTTTTTAACCCCTTTGGACGTGACTTTTTTTAAAGGGGACAAATTTTCGGTTGTTTTTTTTATTTTTGTTTCAATTTACTTTCTGTCGAGAAAGGGTAGCACCAACGAATTCCAAATGCCACAGAATAATAAAGTGAGCGCACCTAACAATAAGAACAACAATAAATTGTACAAGAAAAGAAAGACGAGAGAAAGTGATAAAAAGACACCAGAGACTGAGAGAATGACAGTATTTCGTAGAGACAAGAAAACACGATAAAGATAACACGGAGAGAGAAAACGTATGGTAGACGGCAAGGATAGCACAGAATGGAAAAGATTTCCGACACCTCAACTTCGAATCGTTGGGGAGGTAACAAACCTTAAAGTGCTCCTGGTAATCCTTTGTTCCAGTTATAGCTAGCTACGTATCACTTCCTGAGTTCCCGTTCCGCTTGCACGTTTATCTCAAAATAGAAGATTCGACACCCCGCCATTACTTTTATGAGTATAAAAGAAAAGTGTCGGTATTGTTATGACACACTTTTGATTGTTTTCTTAGTAATCACTTAGCGTCTTCCACCCGCTTTTGGCTCGTAATTGTACCGGTAGATCACGATCGGCACGACTTTAGGACTATTTTCACAGTAACAACGGGAGGACACCAGGTGTCGTGCTCTTAGATAACAATCTATTTCCAGTCCCTATGCGTCCAGAACTACCCGCTATGATTCGTGCAGTGAAACGAGTGAAATGGCTTTTTTTTCGAATAGCTAAGCCCTTTAATTTGCTTTCCTTGCAGTAATTAATTTCCGGACACGAAAGGTGCCCAACCTTTGAGTCACGGATTTGGTTGATTATTGTATGTACCGGTAGGTTTTGTTAACTTTTTTACAAAAATTTATCATTATAGATCCGGATGCCTAATTGTTTTTAACCCTTGGAGGACCGGGATGACACCATATGGCGTCCTAAGTTGCCCTGCGAACACCCCATCTTGGTTTGGTCCCAAGTTGGCGAGCTCAGTCGGATTACTTTTCAATAGAAATAAAGTGATCTTTTAAAATTGTTGAAATCTCGGCCCTCTAATGGTAAACATATTTACATATAATTAAAGATTTACCATCTCATGTTGAAATAAGGTTTTGTAGAATTTGCATTGTAGCCGTCCGGTTATAATGGTTCTTGTGTATGGATTTGAAACAAATTTTACTTTGCCAAACAATTCGTTCTTGTATGCGTATGTCACTTACTTATTGTTAGTCGCTCAATGTGTCATTGTCAATCATACCAAAATTACATACGATATTGAACTAAACTATAGCATAGGAGAAAGCTCGCTGCCTTGTATGTGTCGCACTCTGTGCGTTGCATAGTGAGCATACGTCAAGTTTCACTTATATTTATTAATTCCTCTTCATACGGTCCTTTGTTCCGTGATGATTGCGTCGCCAGCAGTTGCTTCGACAAGCAAGTTAAAGTTGGTGTTTCAAGTGGATGGTGATCTCAACTATGATACGGATGTTGATATAACGATCCGTGTCGGCAGAATCAGGAGTGCTCCTGCGCAATCTGGACTTTAGAAATAGAAGCGTATGGTTCGCAACGAGGTCTCTACGTTTCCTCCGTTGATGATAATTGTACGGGGACAATTGTGGGCACCGGGACTGTTGAATAATGAATTTTAGTATGCTTTCTCTTCTGCCCCTATTATTTGCCCCGCGAAATTAGACCTTCGCTCGATTATCCTTAATTTTTCCAGAACGGTTTCTTGGCACTTCTAATACGCAACTCCTCGAGCATCTTCGTTACAGGAGACTCGTTAGAACCAAGTGGCTTGTTCTGATTCGTTTCGAAAATAGTAAATAGCCTCAATTTTGACCATGTCATGGTTACCATCCTCGCGTCGCGCGTCGTCGGAATAGTATCGGTATATCTCACCTCTTTGACACATTTTCTTGTCAGAGGAACTAAATGTCACAGAACCGGATCAGTTCGAGATTCTGTCATATCCCTAAAGACTCGTAATTCGGTATCTCCTGCGCCTAAATTTCGTTTGCCCATGCTGATTGTGTGGCCAAGTTCGAAACAGTCCGTGATTCTAGAGGAAAACATTTATTTGAGGTTTATTCCCGTTCTTCGATTCTTTCCATTGTTTCCAATAAGTTTGTATTATTTATACTTATTGTTGTTTGCTTTCACTCTTTGAATTTCGTTCGACAGAAGTTTTTCTTTCGTTAGAGAATTTTCCCATTATTTCTTGTTGAATACAAGCAAAGCCATATCTTCAGCTAACTTCAGCGTGCCCTTAAAATCATAAATATCGCTACGCAATAATTGTTTTTCTTTTCGCTTCTTCTACATACAATTTAATAATCCGCGGTAGTAATAAACAGCCCCCTCTCATAATTTCTTTTATTTTTTTTTGCTCTGCATTCATCTCCAGTTTGTCATATCGCTAATTGTTCGTTGCATAGGCTATAAATTGCCCTTCGACTAACATTTATTTAATTTCCAATTATGCCGCATAATTATTATTCCTGCCAACGTTATCTGACGCTGCTTTTAAATCTATTAATTCAGGGTATAGCGATTCCTTCCATGTTGCTCTTTTATTATTAGTCTTCATTCCAGTCTTGCTCCGCCAGTCATTTGCTAAATGAACTTTTGGTGTTTGCGATGTCTAACTAATGATACGAAAGTTTTCAGATTTAACGGCTCCGCTCTTTTTAGATATCGCATTTATCGCCCCTGTAAACTCCGATCTGACGATCGACTGCTTTGATTCATCCATTTCTGTATTTTCCACTTTTTGCTTTTGTCGGGTTTCTCCCTATATTTTCAGTTCTTGGCTTAAATCCATGAACATTTTTCTTGATTATCTCTTGTTCTTTGACCTTGATTTTCTCATAATTTTTCATCTTAACCGTTTATATTTCTTCCGTTCTTTCTCAGTCGTGTTATTCCAGCACTCCTTTATTCCTTCAGTAATATTTAGAATCGCTTTTGTTATCCGGCGATGTCTTATCTCTCTTTCTCTCGGACTAAGTACTTTTTCTGCAGTCATTTTTTTTTATTTTTGCCCAACTTTCTCCTACGTTCTTTGTTACGCTGTTATTGTCTTTTAACAATGCATTCTTCAACTCCCCTTGCATTTCACCCTCGAATTTTAGTTTGTGTTTTTTGTTCCAATTTTTATCGTATTCATTTCCAACGTCATTACATAACTGCCAGTTGCTATCAATGTCTGCCACAGAAGGAATTCTACGATCTTTCATTCGTGTCCCGATTCCCTGTTAAACTGTTACACTCGACTTCTAAACCTTTTCACAAATCGAGACCGGGAACGCTCAAACCTTTTGACAAAATCGATCATATTCACGGGCCGCTGTCATTAGTTGCCGGAGCAATGAGTATTCGCCTCGAGCTCGCGTGCAGTGGAAACTCACCTTCACACTTTTCGTTATTTTTCGTATGTCCTGTCATGTTTATATTTCGCGAGGAAAATATTAGTTTGAAGAGGGCGTTGTCGGTGTTAAAACAGTCGAAACAAATATTGTTGCAAATGAATAAAGATCCGTTGCAACATGGAATGAATTACTATTTAATTTATGATAACTGAGTGGTCTAGTTAAATATTAGGATTCTATGGAATGTGCACCAGAATCCAGATCCGCGGTGGCTTGGCGAGTATGGTCGGCAAGCATCTCATTTATTCTCATTCGTTTCCCTAACGCGTAACGAAGGAATTCTTATTCATTATTCCACGCATATTCGAGTACAATTTTAGCTACGAACGTTATATGATTATAATAGAAAGTACCTATTGACATCCACAACTGCTGCCTTTGTGTCAACTTTCTTCACCGTAGAGATACTGGAGTAATTTTTCTGAATTAGGCACATGATTTTCTCTTCCACGCAATTACTTTCTTGAACTTATTAGCAAAAAAGACAAAAACAGTGAAAGTATTTGATAAAATATCTGGCGGGCATCGTCACAATTATTTGAAAGCCAGTAGAGGAATTTGGTGACAAGCAAAATGAGTAGTATTCGTACTTACCGCACTGAAAAGCATAAAAATTGTCCAACATTTATTAAACAATAGTGACTTAGTTTCAGCAACTTCCCATTTGTCAGCTTATAAATATGGTATGCAATATACAATACATACATTACTTAATGTATTCGTTGCCAGTTATTATTCAACTCTTCCGCTGTCCACCAGATAAACAAAGAGCGATTTAAAACGTTCTATATTTTACGACTGAAAGTACTTCTATTTACGATAAAACCCAGGAAAAAATAGCTTTACTTGTTCCACTACATTGCTCAAAAAGATATTTTAACTGCATAGTATTGCTTTACTGCAATTTGTCATTTAAGTTCTCGTAATTTCGCATTACTTTACCTTAGTTATATTGCGGTTTTGTGCATCGTTGCATGTATGAAACATAGCAATGCGTCACTCCAAACTGAAGTGACAATAGGGAGCTCCGTGTGCTAAGTAAGTTTATTTGGTACGAGTCGTTTGTGCATCTGGTGTTGATGAAATCTAATATCGCAGACGACTGAGTAACTTCTAAAATGCGTGAAAATTTCATTATAATTAAATTCTTGACGCTGTAATGTTCTCAAGAACAGAGAAATAGCAGCGCAACATTTTTAAATTAATGGTTACGTAATAAATATTACTACAATTCCAAGCCAGACAATTACAAGACTTCAAACTAAATAAACCATATCTTTTTTGGTTTTGTAGAAAACGTTTAGGAACTTTGTTGGCTTTTGAAATTCATGACAGGGATAGTCCTCGCGTATTTACACGTAGGCGCAACAATATTTTCCCAGTGATTATTTTGTACCTGGGGTAGGGTAATATCGTTCCACTTCTATGAAAAACCGTAATAAATGGTGCGCCCTGTATATCAAGTTTTTCTTCGAAACCAATTCATATTTTATCGAAAGCGCTATAACCCTTATTATACATGAATAATATATTTTGCTTCCGCTGCCGATTGCTCGACTATTCGTGACTGTTTTCTTATTAAATTTAATTCCTGATCTGCTCTAGTGTAATTTAAAGTCAACTAATACTTACCGTATGTCCTCTTACATTTCGGTTTCCTTTGAGGAATTATTCTATTATGTGAAATAATACTGGCTGTAATACCAGCATATTTAATAAACTGTATTAATAGTAAGTAAGTTTCTAGAGAACTTCAAAAGGCGTATTTGCTATATGTCCGATTTGCAATTATTAAAGATACGTTCCGGATCCGTTTAGCAAACGAATCTATTACAGCGGGATGGAATTTGCTTTCACGGTCCTTTTGTGCTCAAAAAATTATAACATATTACAGATCTGCACTGCAAAAGTCAAAAGTTAAAGATCATCCGTTTATGGATGATAGCCTGTCATTATGAATAGAAATTGAGACATTAATGTTATATGTCACATTTTTAAAAATTTCAGTCACAAAATTGCAAAAATAGCATATATTCATAACTTAGCTCCAAATTTAGCCGAAACGCAATTAAATTATGATTTTGACCTGGTGTTTGCAAGAGGAATTTATACGTCGAGGAGAAAATTGGGTTCTAACGGGTCAAAGGCAGATCGTATATTTTCGGTATACTTTTACTTCAAAGAAATAAGGTTAAAACCAAACCTCATTTTTTTAGTGAGGACACCGGTGTAGCCTAAATATGACGAGATGTTTTTAGGATATGGTTCCCACCACTTCCTTATGTAGGCTTTATGTGGAGTCGCGCTTCAGTATTTTTAAGTATTTACTGCAGAAAATATGTCAAGTTTCTCTTGTTCTTGTCAAAGGTATTGCAAAAGCTAATTGGAAAATGGTGTAAACAATAACGTTACCACCTTGCGACCAAATTTCACCAACGTTAAATATTACGTAAGGCCCAAAAAGAAAAGATTTTCATTGATACAATCTTTCTCTCTGTGGCTGTTTTTCGCAACAAACGGGGGGTACTTTACAAAAGGACGCGTTTTAGGGTTAAATTACTCTTTTTTGATGATAGTCAGGGTCCTGTAATGGAAAATAATTATTGGAAGTAGCAACCTTTAGTTTGGACAAACGATACGGAATGCAGATAGGTTGCTGATTGAAGTGTGAGTGGCTGAAACGTCGATGGTGTAGGTAACAAATATAAAGGTGAAGCAATGGAGGTGGTTGGCGGCGGCAGCGAGCGCGGATCGTTTAGCACGCAGGATCAGCCTCGGGGCTCTTGGTTTCTCTGTGTACGTGGTGGTAGTACGTCCGCCGCTCTCTTTCGTGAACGAGACGCATCTGCTTTTCCTTTGCTTAAATGCCGTAAAGTTTATCCTACTCGACAGTTGAGTGAATCGCGCGTGATTTGTTATAGGGCAAAAAAAAAGAAAATTGTTATATGTGCCACGAAATAAACATATATTGACTATCAAGTGGTTATACGCTTCGGGAAGGTATATTCTCCTTTAGGCTGGATAAAACCCGCTCGCTGCGAATCTTGATACAACCTTCTCCATTGCATTTTTTTCTTTTCGAAAAGAAACTAGTTCTTATCCCGCAGTTCGAGGTTCCACAGAATCGGAGTAGTTCGGGGAAGTCTTATACGTCAAGTGTTAAAGGCTACCGGAATTGATAATATCGCTTATGATCGAGGATATGTGTGTGACGAATGTGGTTTGTCCTACAATTAATCGGATATAAGCTTTCGTGCATCTTGTTCGGAATGCAGGGGATGCACTTTTCTTTAATAGGTTTTACTCCAAGTCTCATCAACATACACACGTAGAGTAATTAAAGGCCCCAAATTGGAATAACAATTTCGTCATTTCCCGATTAATTCAAAATTTTTATTATATTTCTTTATATAACCCTACGACCTTTGAAAATGTTAGTATTGGACATAGTTTGGTGGCTATTTTAATATTGCTTCAGATTGCACTTTACTTCGTATCGTTATCTAGCTTCGTCATGTTTTTGACAGTCCAGTAGAAAATGTTGCGCAGTGATTGTAGTATCGCGCTTTAGACTTTTTTTTGCCGTTTTTGGTGTCGTTTTTGTGAATAGGTGTGTGCCCACATTTAAGGGAGTGTACTTTGTTGTAGATTACGTCAATGTGCAGTATTTTGTTAAAGGGGGAATCATATACCTAAAGTAATGAAAGCTCCCTTAATCGTTAATCCGACTTATTGTCGAGGTTGTGTGACGAATGTGATCAACCCTACAATGCAAGGGGTGCACTTTTTTTAATGAGTTTTAGTCGAGATCTCATCAACGTACACAGGAGAAGTTATTAATAACCCCAAATTGGAATAACAATTTCGTCAGCCCGATTAATCCATAAATTTCATTATATTTCTTTATATATTCCTGCATTATTCAAGAATGTTAGTGTTGGACAAAGTTTGCTGGCTAATTTGACATTGCTTCAGATTGCGCTTTACTTCGTACCGTTATCTAGCTTCGATACAACGCTACCGGACGTGGGGTAATTTTTATAATGCAGTATGGCCTGCCAAGTACAATACTGTAGAAAATAGCGTACACGACACTTTAGAAATAACGCTAAGAATGGGGCAGCGCTGCTAGAGAAAACATAGCGCAGTAGTTGCACAAGTGAGCCTAGTACGTCCAAATCTAAGGGAATGCACTTTGTTGTACGTCAATGTGCAGTATTTTATCAAAACCTTCGATGAACGAGTGATACGTGTTTATGAATGCTGCAATAGTACCTCAAGTACCTTACAAAACGAAGATTAGAATATTACGATATTATGTCGATGCATAACTGACGACGATTACTTATTAGTGTGCATATTTAACTAAAGATCGTTGTTAATTATGCACCAATCTAATGTTTACATAGGAGAGTTGCTCTGGCTACTTTTAGAAATTTAGATATTCAAATATTGAAATCGTAATTCGCCACTTTCGCGATACTCTCTATACAATTAGCTTCAAAAGGGTAGATTCCTCTTGCGCTAACGAGCAATTTTCTTGATAAACAGTGGGGCGCCTTTTTTCCTTTTTTTTTCCCGAACAAATAGGTAACCATTTGGTGTAATGGTTTTTCCAAAACTGCCTCTCTGCTCTGTGTTCACTTTTTTACGTATCACAGAAAAAACTTGGATCCAAATAAAACGAGGAAATGGCATCAGTAATACGACACCTCTTTGTCCAAATTGAAACAACAGACGCAGTCTCTGGGTGGAAAAACCATTTCCCTCTATTGCTTGATTTGCCTTTAAAATTCTCGCATTTCCAAGGCTGGTATCAAAGACTCTTTTTGCAAATTGAAACCGATCTGAAGTCTCGCCTCGATTAGCCTCTGACTGTTTCTTTCCAATCAGGTTAATATCAGCTACCTGATTGTAAGCCTACTGTTGATTCTTATTAGCCCAGTCAAGATCTGATATTCAGAACCTCGGCAAAATGTCCCTGTTAACAGCATTTAATTCATCCCTGCAATAATTGCTAACTCGAACGACGATGCTTTGGTTTCGAGAATCGATGGTGACTCTGCATTTGAAGCACAATGGCCTCATTTTCCTGGATTTCTCCTTGTTCCTTACAGATGCACGGCTGGGAAGGATCAAAACGTTCTATTTATATTACACGGCACCCTGCATCTGACTAGTGAGTCATCTAAATCAGTAACTAGTAATTCAACCAGTTGGTCACTTCAATATAGTACTTGTAATCGTGGTATTGACCGACCTGGAGCCAATCTGTGACGGGTTGAGAAAGGGTTAACCCTAATCGCTCACACTTCTATAAAATCACACATAACTCGCATGGGATTTTCAAGACCCCAACCATTTCCATTACTTGTTCATTTTTAATAGTTTCTAGGTGAAACTTAAATTGAATACTCTTGAAATTTTATATTTTGAATAAAAAAATAGTTGAATTTGACAGGGTTTTGAAAAATACAATTTTCTTTTTGATGTCGCGGGGGTAGTATATTTGGTTTGAAAAAATACACATACTACGATGATTTGAACATTTGAATGATGTTTTATTTATAAGTTAAAAACTTAAAAATCCCCGATTTATACAGTTTGCAATCACACTACTCACAGGGGATCGCAGAGACCCCAAAATTTATTAATAACTTTTTATTCGCGAAACCACAGTTCGATCGATGCTCGGAGCTCAACTGAAATGATTTGAACTTATAGTTGATAGTTTAACTGGACTTCGGATGACGCTTCGGGTCCCAATTCCAGCGCGGTTCAAATTTTACGCAGAAGTTGGTGTTGAGGTCTTTCGGACCCCAAGTGAGTGATTAGGGTTAGACGAATTTACGAGGAAGGCGAATAAATATACCGCATCCTGTGAAGGGTGAAAAGGATCGGTTAAAAGAAACGTCATGTATATATGAGATGATAGGGCGAAAGGGGTTAATAAATAGAGTTTTCGCGTGCCGATGCATGTTTCCATGTTTTTTAGTTTTCGCGAACGAATAAGCAGATAAGTAAAAAAGGAAAAGGGCGATCGAAAGAATGACAGAGGGAGGTTACCTTCTTCATATCTGCAGTATGAGAGGGATTGGGGAAAAAAAGGAGCCACATTCTGTCAAGAGGGCGAAAATAGAACGTAGGAGAGCACATTGGTAAAAATTCGTGACGCATGCTGTAGTATTGGTTTTCCTAATGGAAAGGAGGGTGCATATAGGGGTTTGTCTCATTAATATGAACGAAGTAAGCGATTTAACTCCCCTGTGAATATCTCTTACGTTTGAATCGGTATAGAAGGTATGTTCATTTAAACTAGGGCGTGGAGACACTTTTTGCTAGAGAACGTTTTTTGGACTTCTCAAAGCCAAGCGTTTTAGTAAGTGTGATGCTAAAGTGCGGATTATGCAGACTTTTTAATTGTGAAAGAAAAAAACGAGAAATGGTGCAAAAATATATGTAATCATATTTTTTTTTGTGTCATACAGGTCGGATATACGTAAGGTCGCTAAAACGAAACTATGTGCTAAGAAAATCCTCAATTGTATTAAACGAAAAACAAAGGAATATTTAAACAAGTTGTAGTGACGTTAAATCGGAATAATCGAACAACTCAAATTATTACGAATTTTGAACATTTTTAAATGTTTAAGTATTGATCGGGTTCGTTATTACGAAATACACCTGACTTACGAGACTACGTTGTTTGTTAAAGTTTTAGTGAGATCAACAATTACACGTAGCACCAAAAAAGTGTGTCGGCAGAAGTAAACTGGTGAGTTACCTTCCATACTTGTGTCATTTAGAGTTATTTTTCCAGCACCGTATTAGTCGTCAACTGTCCGTATTGTTTTAATTTACAAAAAAAAGCATTCGGCTTCGAAAAAATTTATTTTTCATTCAAATGCTTCGCGCAATAATATTTAATCGAATTTTTGACTTGAAAAATAATCGAATTTGAAAAATAAAGCTTTTAGAATTTCATATAATTTCACTTTCTCACAAATAGATTGAATATGACTGCTTTTATGTAGGAAACACCTGCTATTGATGGTAAATGTCATTACATTTTCCACAAAGCGTCTTTTCATCTCCATACGTATGATGGATATTCTTAGGGAATCAACATTTTTCCGATTTTTTATTAAAACTTTATACGTCAATTTTATAACAGTAGTAAAACATTAAGCTTGAAATAAAGTAAATTTGATTTTTATGGTTCGCAATCGTCTTTCAAGAGCTAGTAAATGGTATATAATATAAATAGTGCGTCGGCTAAGGCTTACAAATTTTGGACTAAGATCTAGTGTCCACATCCGTGTCTTGCAATGCAGTGTCTTTGCTGCACCTAAGGTATACTATATATGCGGTGCTTCGGATCAGCGTGCATTCAAATTGGATATGCGGTCTCGCAACGTCGCCAAGGTAGACTGCAATACTCCATTATCTATTTACTATCCAGGACCACAATTCTGGTGTTGGCGTCGTACATCTGAAACAAGGACGTGTGCACCAAATCCAAGAAGATGCATGATAGTTTCCTTAGAGAGTTACACAATTTTAGTTGTCAAGTTCGTAAAATGAATATCAAGCTTGTAGTTTCGATTATTATATTTTTGGTTCAAGTGAGCCTCCTCTCCTCTACGTGTTTTTTGATAAACACGCAATTTTGTATATCTTTTATAATATTTACAAGAAATACTTTGTTCCCCGCACAACGAAAAACTTTTTCCAAGCATATACGAAATGTAGACCAAAAAAAATCTGTGACACTCAAAGTATTAAAATTTCAAAATCATCAGGGGGGCCATAATTGCACACTTGCCTTTTTTTATTTTCAACATAAAAAATTCCCGCGAAGAGAAATTTTGGGTAGAACGCCTTTGGTTGGATGTAAACATTATATAATTAATGAAATATGAATTCCGCGCCGTTTAGTATGGTAGCATGATTACGATCTCCAGTAGTCGATATTTCTTGCCAGGTATTGTCAAGCCCAACAAAGTGATTCGACTTGAGCTTCAAAACAATAATGCAGTTAACTCTGGTTAAGGGGCTTATTCGGAATAGACTGGCGCCTAGACACATGGCATGTCATGAAACATAATAACGCTTTGAGAGATGTTCCTTGTATATGAATTTGCCAAGCAACATCACGTTCACTCTGAATTAGTGACAGCACGCTGAGTATGATACAAGGCGACAGAAACTCAAAATCTAATGAATAACAAATATATTACTTCATAATTACTTGCAGTGCTTTCAATTTGCTGTGTAAATTTCAAGAAAACTTTGCCAATTCAGTCAAATTAAACCATTCCGACTTTACGCCGCGAATTAATCGGCTTGGCATTATTCAATCCTTTATTTCAAATATATTATTTATTTTTCTGCTTTAATTTCCTCAAAAAATAAGAAACGAGTGCTTTTGAAGGTATTCGGTAAAATAGTAGCTCTCTTTCAAGCACCGTAACTACACAGTCCATTTTTAAGTTGAGCTTGGAGGTAACACACTTAGCAACTACTCACTGTGCTTTAATCTCTTCGATATACAATGACGTTGGCAAGTAGTAGCAAAGGGTTGAGCATATTTACCTTCCTATTCGTACATAGAAATTCCATTAATTCAACATTCATGGAATCCAGTAAGGTTGTTAATTAGACTGAAGGAAAGCCTGTTGGGAAATTTGTAACTTTGCTTGAAAAACTAATTACAATACAATTAGAAATTCGTATCATTTAGAATTTCATTAAAACGAGTTTAGAAATTTTCAATCGGTTCCAAAATTCAGCTTTTACATTAATCAGCTTTTATCGTGCACTTTTCCAGAAAATAAACATTTCCGTTGGCAAAACAAGATTTTTAATTGTTTTTCGAAAACCGTACGAGCCACGCTGTTCGCATTAGTTGAAATAATTCTCTTTTTACATTGATTTCGTCGGGTGAATTCGATTTCCATTTATTTGTACAGGGGACAGTCTGACGAGAGAACTGATGAATCTGAAAATTTGCAAAATTGTTGTTTTATACTTATACTAATCGTATTTTGGAAAGTGTATTTGTTTATTTCTTCATTAACTTTATTGAGCTAATAGTAATAACACTATTGCTACCTCATATCATTAAATATTATTACGAGTGGTTAGAGAATCTTACTACGATATTAACAAATACATCATTACCCGGAAAATCAATATCTTTTTTCAAAGCACGACGACGGACCCCATGTTGACTGTTGAGGATTAATTTTCTTATTCTACTACAATTTTTGTAAAGATTTTAATTGGAAATATAATAATAACAACTTCTTAAATAATACCATGTATTTTCAAATCCAATTTTCAGCATATTTTAATTTTTCCAGCATTATGAATAATATGTAAATCGAAACAGCAAACTGAGAAAAATACTGCTTTTGAATTTATTGAAGCGAAAGACACTTCTAAGAGTAAGTAACTCCTAAGTAAAGTTATCGTTAGCATGGAAGGTACTTGAAGTGGATTATGGAGTAAAACCACGTTTCAATAGTATGTCTTGGGAAAGTCTCTTGAATAAATCTTATCAGGCACAAGTGTTGTCAAATTTGTACAGAGTATGTCGATCATTCATAAGTAGCTTTGCAACCTCACACTTTTATACCGTCATACCAATGAATTCAAGATTGTCTGCATGTTTTGAAAGGAACGAAGTCCGTATACGTATATCAATATAATACTACAATAATGAATCATCGAGTTTTCTTTTTGAGACCTACTTTCAATGGAATTATGTATGTCAGTAGTGGGATAACAAATGTCATATCTCCTACGATTGTTCCCTTTCTTCTTTTATAATACCTTACGTCGTTTGCACACAACTTTTATATAAATGTATCAGTGATTTCATTGATCGTTTTGCCTTTATTATTTCTCAGCATTGATTTTTGTCAGAGGTGTAGAAAAAAGAACCAATTTTCAGCTAAGACGTATAAAAGTATTTCCCCTAGGTGTCATCGAATAGAAAAAAAAATATGAATCTTTTGTTGGTCAAAAGTCAAGAAACTTTAGTAGAGTTTTTTAAAGCAGAAGTTTATTCGAGGAGGAATATTATATGCAGCAGAACCTCGTTATAACAATCTCTTCGGTTTCGAACAAACGGCTTATAACAATCTTTCCCTCAATTCCCACTCTGAGTGGTTATACGTGACTAGGTTGTATAGCTTAATGCGCAGTAGTATGCGAGGCAAAAAAATGGTCTCTATATGTTTTTGGTTATTGCTTAACGTCAAATGTGATACGTACTGAAATATTTTTACGTGTGCGATTTGTAAAAAAGAAGTATATTATACAAATAAATAAATTTACCATTGGAGAAAGATCTTTGTCGTTGGTTCCGGCGACAATGGCATGGTGATCTACCTGTCGTAGCTTTTTGGAATTAATAGCCATTATATTTTTAACGGTTATTAATTTCGTTACAATTATGCACATTCTCAACTTCAAGAAAGATAAAGTTTGACGGATGGAGGTTATATTGTAATATATTTGAGAGGAAGTGAATTTGAGTCGACGCGCCTTATAGGTTCAATGCGATTTATCTGGTTTTTTTTCCATCTCTTTTTCGTTCCTCCTCGAACGCATCAAATATTGGCAAATATTAGAGAACGTATTACAACTGCATGTGCTAATATTTGCCAGGAAGCTATGAGGATCATCCCCAAAAACTGTATCGAATTTGATGGTTTCTCCGTATGGTAGCTACATACTTATCGATTAATATTTCCTCCCATATCATTTTCGGATCGGCCATAGTCAAGGTCACGTAAAGGTCATGCGTTCATAGGTCATTGAATTGGTTTGACCTGAATTATTACACCACGGTGATAAGAGTTTGTAGTGGCATTTAAAAATAATATCGATGACCTTCAAATCTAGAATAATACGAACTTGAGAAAAATAGCTTGCTTATCATGATATTTGCTTTTGTAAAGCAAACAATGTTTTCCTGTGACATTTTTTTCCTATCACCAGAAACAATGAGACATTTAGGGACGCCTCTGTATAATGACCTAAATTTTTAATCAATACAAATAAGCAAACATATGATTTATGATCATAGAAAATGAAAACTGTTAATTTAACGAAGGATCGAAAGATTGATAAAAAATTGTAATTTGGACTGCCAACGTCAACCAAGAATAAAATTAAAAATGTTGCGAAATTTTATTTGGTGGGAATTTCTCAATCAAGAATTTCTATTTACAAAAAGAAGACAGAAAATGAAATTGTATTCATAGCGATAGAGAAAAACAGTCATGCAGACAGTGAATGTTACAGGCATAAAAGGGGAAAAATGGAATGGAAACCACTTTAGTTGAAAAGTTTGTACACCACAACTCAAAAAGCAGTTTCGTTCATTTTAAAAGCATAGTATCGGAGTTTGTGTAAGTTTCAAACTGCGTAATGAAATTTAATCATTTTAGGCTGCATAGCTTAACTGTGTTCGGGAAAGTCTGCAACAGCGCAAAAAATTTGTCAATATCGGGGAAAATGTGGATAAGAGAAAATGTAAAAAGTGCAATTATATTGAAAATTTGTTGCTCTTTCTTTTTACCTACAATTTTTATAATTACTTTTAATGTTTTAAGTTCCGTTCGCACCTTCATTATTTTTTCTCACGGTTTAAAATGTATGTGTATTTTATTTTTGAGACCCTTTTTTTTTAAATAACTGTGAAATTAGTTTCACGTCAATTTTCAGGTGAATAAATTCTTATGATTTTTCATTCCTTGATATTACCTGTGCTCGGAACGGTAAAACTTTGTTGACGAGTAAAATAAGAAATGTAATTTTATTGTACATTTTATTATGAAAATCTTACTTTATTATACAATGGTTATATAGATATATGTATGTCAAAAAAAAGAATGCATAATTAACAATTACCAATAATTATTATGTTTGCCTCATTTCAAAAATTCATTATCGAAACACAATGTCTCGTTCTCACAGCATTACCTATTTATCCCAATGCACGGAAAGGTGGAAGACAGAAATTGGTGCTTCAGCGGTCAATAAGTAGTATAATCCGCTTTTATCACGAATGCTTAAGCTTCTGCAAACACCAGATCGGAGGTTGAAGTCCGGAATCAAATTTGTTCGTAATCACTTTTACAGTCATGAAATATATGATATAAAATAAAGTTGAAAAAAGAGAAGTAAACTGCACTCATGGGTATGCAGTCCTGGGTATAAAATATAATACGTAATGCTTCGATATGTAGCATTCTCCATTCTCCTGCGACTGTATTACATTTGGGACGAAATATCTTTCGTTTCGTGAACCGTAAACCTTTCCTCGTTCTGTAAACTTGCTGACAAGTAACACTGAAGTTTCTACGACGAAGAACAGTAAAATTTACTGGAAAAATAATAAAAGATACAACAAAGTTTCGACGACATGAAAGTAAATTTTTAGGGGTCTTGTATAAAACTAAATGCAAGCTGGCGTTACTTACTAGTTTTATATGAATACCTACTATTTTTATAATTATTTTTATTATCTTACGTCATAATTGCACCTTTCTTATTTTTTCTTACGATTTAAAATACACCTGTAAATCTTCCAAAACCCTAGCAAAAATAATAAAAGGTAAAAGAAAATTTCGACGATATGAAAATCGTTTTACAGGAGTCTCGTAAAAAAGTAAACGGAAACTGGCGTTAATTATTACTTTTGTAATTATTACGACTCTTTTTCTAATTATTTGTATTATCTTACGTTACGGTTGCACCATCGTTATTTTTTCTCGCAATTTAAAATACACGTATATTCTAATTTTAAAACCTTTTTTAAAATAACTGCGAAGTTAGCATAGTTTATTATCCGAGAGAAAATAGCCGTCGTCCGAGTATGTGCGATTTCTAATTTCTTCTTGAATTTCATTTTCGCTGTTTATTTTCATCTCCAAGTATTTCAAGTTACAGTATCATTCAAGCATTTTTTTTTCATTAACGTACAGACTCTAATGTACAATCTCTTGCCACTCAAGGGGGGGATTCGCGTCTAGAGATGTAAAAATTTTCAGGAATTTTCTTCGGTAACCCATAAGGTTTTCCGCAATGTGATTTTTTTTCTATATATCACAACGCGTTTTAAGTATGTAAAACCAATACGGTTGTTGCCAACATTTGCAAATATGAACGTCCTATATTTTTGGCTTTTTGTGATATTATTGTGTTAAGTTAATATTAAGTTATATTATAATCTTTATTTATCATAACTTTTATTATGTATTGGAAGTAGACGTAATAGTACCCACAAGGGAACTTAGAAAATACACGAGAATTACATAATATAATATAAAATATAACATATTCCTGTAAATAGTAGGAACCTTATGCTATACCATAAACGTAAAAATCCATGTTTCTATTTTCCAAACACGAAGACTCAAAATAGACATTGTCGCGACGTCTAAACTCACTGATGCATATTTTAAGCCCATTCAAATATAAAACTATCTTCCAAGGACTTAAATACGTTATAAAAAGATTGTCTGGCATTTGCAATCTTTAATAATAATATCTGTGTATGTATTCAATATTCAGTCGGATGATCCTATCGCAAGATTCAATATCCTACAAAACATTTTGGTAGCAACACTTTCGTCCATCGAGGAAAACAAAGACACCGATTATTTAATTTCTAGCTGATTTAAACCTGAAAGTAGTTGGAATAACGATAAATATAGTTAAAATTATCAGAAATATATGATTGGTGCTTTGTTCAACTACAGCAAAAGTTAGAATTACTATAAATGTTGTTGGGTTTGATGGATTTTCCTACAAAAGCGCGATAAGATTGTAGTTTTCTTTTACCCAAAGAGGATTTCTAAACACTAAAAGTAGGTACATGTCTCGCTTTCTACGCACGAAAAATAAATTTAGACCTAGCGCTAAACATTTATTTGGCCCAACTGAAACATTGAACTGGAACGGCTTCGCAGAACTCAAACGAGCAACGGCACAAAGCCAGTGTTACAGATCTGAGCCCGTTCCTCTGATCGATCAAACTTTTTCATCAGGATCTTTTGATCTTTTTGACCAATAATCCCCTCTCGTATGGTCACCGAAAAGAACGTTATCCGATTTACAGACAGTCAACGAATTAAGTCAGTGTAGCCGCTCTTTGCATACAAGGGGACTCCTACGCTCGGTTGGAATAGTTGATAATAATAGTCAAAGCGGATTAATTTGAATGCTTTAACCCTCCGCGGACCAGGTGAATAAAAATCGTATACCGAATTATGCGGGTTAACTCTCCCCCGAACGGTACCCATGTAAAAATGTGTATATGGGTACTGATACAAACAAATTTTAAAATATAATAGAAATTACAACATTTATGAAATTGTAGAAATTTACTTGAAAATGATGTTTCATTTCGTTCGCAAGAACACTAAACAAATATTGTGATATTGAGTTTACACTTATTTTACGTTGCTAAACTGCCTCAGAGGTTTTTTGTACAAAGATGGTATGCGTTAGTTGTGTGACGTACTTGTTTGAGCTATAGGTGCAACGACGCCTGAGAAATGATTAGTAGACGAAAACACATACTTGTGACGAGCTCAAGTATGTGGAAAGTAGCAATCGATATACTTAAAATACAAAAAAGGTAGCACCGAGAAAATAAGGCTATGAAAGTAAACGAGAATTACGGGAATAAAAACATTGCTTCAATAAATTATTGAATGTTCACGATGAAAGCAATTTGGGGGAACGGAGAACCGAGATCCATACCGCTGGGCTTCTCGTAGAGAAATCAGCTCACAGAAAAGTAGAACGCGTGATTAAAAAGAGTAAAACATACATACAAGTTGGATTCCATTCCGGCAGAGTTAATAAACAAACGTAACGCTTATGGGCAACAAATATTTCACTTCTTCAGTAAGACCTGTTTGTTTTGCGACAAAAAATATACCCTGTAAAATAATACCTCGCTTTGTATGAATCTTGTCAACACGATGATTTCCAAGTGACAGACTTGAGTTTATCAATTATTTATCGCGTTTTTATTTACGGATCATTCGAGTATGTTACGCATTTGTATGAATTCCATGAGTTTGTCTCGTGCGATAAGTTTGCGGAAAGCATTTGCAGTTATTATTCTATCTATAGATCGATACTTTTTTATTGAGTCCTTTCACTCGCGATGTTAACACATCGCATATGGCTTCGTGCAAGCGCGTCTTAAGGAAGTTCATCTTGTCGAAGTATCAACAGCGAGACTGCTAAGAAAATTGATATACGGTTATAAATACACTTGACTTTTAAACCCTTTGACAAACCGGGATCCGAAACGCTCGAAGCTTTTGACAAAACAAACCCCGCTCACGGCCCGCTGTCGTTGGTTGCAGGGACAGTGAATATTCGTCTCAAGCTCGCGTTCACTGGAGACTCGCCTTCGTGCTTTCTATTATTTTTCGTATATTATCTCACATTGAAATTTCGCGGCGAAAATATCAGCCAGAAATGGGCGTCGCCAATGTCAAAAACCCAAGTAACTCTAACGAAATATTTATGAAAATATTTTTCAACATTTTACATCGATTTTTTCGGGTATTACGATTTTTCTACCCTTCAATATCTGAATTTAATTTGCAATTAACGTGTAGATTTCGGAATTTTTTGTTAATAACCGTATTGGGTATTTAGGAACTGATAAATAAATAAATTTTCGCCGGAGAAAATAAAAGGTCGCGAAAGATTGTCAATAAGAGCTACGGTTGCTCATCTCTTAGCTTGTAGCGAACCCCATTGAGTTTTATTTTCTCGTCGCAACCGAGAATACTGCAGATGTTAAATGATTTTATAATTTCCTACGAATATACATACGTGACATGTAGCAAAAGCAGAAACGTAAAAGTGCCGTGAAACTTCGTCTTTCAAAATTAATGGCGCACATTCTCATGATGAAATCAATCCATTAATAGTTCAAAAGCTATCATCCGACGACGGATCATGTTAGTTATGTGTACTGCTTGTGTTTGACCATTTAAACTACAAAGTGATGATTAACTTCATGGTACTCCATTGGATTAGCCTTTGACAGGGTTAACAAATATGGCCCATAGCTATTCACCATGAACCTGTGATTCTTCATATTTGCTGTTGCTTCATTTCAAACAAAATGCATCTTACCATTTTTTGTAAATTATTGAAATTTAGTTGATTTTATATAAAAACTCGTACCTTGGATCTTAGTTTATCGACACGTATTTTTTAAAAATAAATAAGATTACAATCAGACTTTATTTTTCGACTCGGGTAATAATAATAAAAATACTCCTAATTTCAAATTTAAAAAGAATTATTTGTGCATTGCATTTCCCTTGAATTTAAATCGTTCTAATGAAACCATTAAAAAAACACGAGTACAGCAAGAAATGAGGGAAAACATTTTTCGGAATTGCTACTGGAAAAAATTCCACGATGTAACGTCGTCACTTTCAAGCGAAAGGGTTTGCAGAATCCGGTGAGAAATACAGAGAAAATTAGAGGCATCTCTTTACAGTATTTTTGAATACGTACTACCATAAAGGAATAAAACATAGTTACCATCAGAGTATAAAAATTGTATTAAAATTAGTTTTATACACATTTAAACATGTGCTTCGCGATCTGTTTAAACAAAATGTTAGAACATGTGACGAAGCTGCTACTTACGTTATATTCGCAGTATGGAAATTATGTGTTGATGTTATTTCTAATAGCATTTTGACCATATGTTACCATTTGTTTGCAGCTCTTCCATCGCACAGACGAAATGATATTGATGCGATCTACTTTAGATCGGATAGTTTGACCTAAATGAAAGGAATTTTTTTTTTATCTATTAAAAGCCAATATGCTTTCATAATAAGTAGGTATTTTTTAATTACAGAAAAGTTCGTGAACGTTATAAATTGTACATAGCATTTCATGTACACTACACGCAGAAAAATGAATTTTAAAATTCGCTGAGAAGTATTGAAGAAACGCTTGTGTCGAAATAATATAATTTTAAAATAAAATTGCGTACAAAAGTAATAAAGGTTTTAAAATATAACAAAATTTTTAATAAAAGCAGCGTAGAATAATAAATACATTCCATTTTCCGCAATTCGGAATAATTACCCAGTAATCGGTTAAAATGTTTCGGCCAATCAGAGGTGATATCACGTTCTGGGGAGCGGGTGGCACCTGTAGCTGTCAAATTATGGCTGTCGTTTATAGGAGATTCGAAGTTTAAATGTTTTAACATTAATTACTTACTCGATAATTATTTCGAATTCCGAAAAATGGTACATATCTCTTTTTCTCCAATTTTCACTGTCTACCGTTACCTTTCGGCATCGAACTCTTATACCCCACAACTTGTATATTTCGGAATAGCTGTGGATACACGCGAACCCCAGCAAAGCCTGTTTCCCACATTGATAATTCGTTTTTGCAAAATTTTACACTTTACGTCTTTGAATTACAATCAATGAAGCTTTTCACCAGGGGTATAGGAATAGGCTCTGCGTAATTTTGAAACTTCCGCTCCAACGTTACATAGGGTTATTCAAATAGTGCAGCTATTAACCACGATATCGTTGCCTGCTCTGGGTTGTTTTTAGAAAGCTTATTGGGTATCATAATGTTTTGCCATCCTGTGGCGGTGACTCATCGTTAATGGCTTTTTGCCTTAATGCGTTAACTTTTATTGAGTTCTAACTTTGGAATTTGAAATGTGAATTTACCGCTTCTGGCTTTGAATTCTAATTACTCTCGGATAAGTTAGGCAGCGCTATATTGTAATACCAATTTGTATGCTTACACTGCAATTCACAACCATCCTAGCGTACAGACGATAATAAGATTTCAATATTGAGGAGACCCTGCTGTACCTATTGTACTAGTCCTGATTCAATCCATTCCATCGACACGTCGAAAATAAAATAAAGAGCGATACTCCAGAAGGATGGACACGATACCGCTTATTTTTACAAAATATCGCAACTTCGAAGAAGTACCGATCAAGATTCAAAAATACCCTTGGCAGCAATGGCTCCTCAAACTTCAATTTCCTCCTACAGATCTTGGTTTTCTTCGAACACTCTGATTTGGGAAAGGCACTTGATGGAAAACGGGAAGAACCTCGCTTGAAGGGTGCGTCTCCTTCGGCCATTTTAGATGCGAAGCCATTTAGAGTATCGAAGCGTCAATATCGGATCCTCGAGTTTCCGACGATTACGAAGGCCCAGAAATTGCAAGGAATGAAATTCCTTCAAACCTGGTATACATTTACAATATAATATACATTGAGCCTAATGGATAAAAAGACAGCAATAGCTTATTCTTAAAAATGGGGTTCAAGCAACTGTAGTCAAGTCTGAAGGGGTTAGAGAAGGTACTCGAGAAGAGCCCTGAGATAAGTGAGCAAGTTGTAATAGGCAAGCCAAAGAGGTGAGACACAATTCGGATCGCATTTGAGGGAACATGGTCGGATCTAACTTCGGAATCAGGATCAAAGGTTTGACCTAGGCGCTTAGAGGGACTGCGCGTATCGTGTTTTCTCGTGCCTTCGCTGTTCCCTAATCTTGCCTCCCACAGCTAGTCTCTTACCGTGGTAATACCTATCTTATACTTCTTGTCATATTCTTCTTTTTCTGAATGGAATTTTCGTTCACAAGTTTTGTTTAAACTTCATAAATTTCTTGTCGTATAATAGTAATATGTATAGAGGGAGTATATTATTATATATTAACACGTTCACGCCGGCGTGACCCACCGGCGGGTCACACTTGACTGTTCCGTGGGGCGGCGTGACTCACCGGTGGGTCACATTTAACTATTCCGTGGGCGATCCCGCCCCGCGCGGAAAAACGTAAATATCCGCCCCGGCGTGAACGTGTTAAAGAAGAGTCAGAACCTTCTCTGAATTCGCTTTTTTCTCCAAGTAAGTCGTCACTTCTCTCACTCATTCCTTTTAGCATAAAGATTCCTGACTGGCGCTTGAAATATAGTGTTTCATAAGATTCTTTTTTGTCGCCTCTACCTTGGAAACAAAAAATTGAGAAAATTGAGAAAATGCATTTAATTATGTTTATACATGTAATAATTTTACGGTTGTTCAACATGAAGTTTCTATATTTTATCTATGTTACTGATAATTATTAACAACCACTTTTTGAATACCCCTTTGCGCTTAAGCAATTACATAGAAGCTATGGAAATATCTCTGGTACAAGGTTGCTGCACCTTCATTAAACTTTGTACTCTACTAATCCGTTTAACGGCTCTTGGTAATAATTATGATGGATTTAGGGGTTTTGACTTGTAAAATGTAAGCTCCTGTGCTCTAAAAGTTTAAGGTGTGTTAAATGCTTTCAAAGTACGCGTTATCTAGTGGCTTTTTCGGGTTATCTCTGGTCACAGTCTTACCGTATTTTACACCTCCGCGTATTTATGTGAAATTGTAGAATATTATAATTTCACTTATATTTCAATTTTACTTTTAGTATCTAAATTTTGAAAAATTGCTTTCGAACAATTTCCATTCAGAAAATCATTTTTAAAAAATTTTCCAAAAATATTTTAGATTTAGTCTCCTTTTTTTTGGAATCAATGTATGATTGTCCCCTTAACAAAGCACTGACGTCAGCAAGTATCAAAGCACCACTTTGTATGATAGCGGAGCCTGAATAATAAGAGTGGCCAATTAGAACTTAAACTTGGAATATGGTATTACAAGAGAATGATAAAAATTAAATAGGTCGATAAAATCACGAATAAAAGGACACTTAAGAGAGTTAAAGGGAAGAAAAAAGCTGTGGAAGAAGATTGTAAAAAGGAGACATCGAATAAGTCATATAATTTCACATGAAGCATTTCAAAGTGATGTTTTGAAAAATGAGTTAGGAACAAAAAGGGTCAGAGGAAAACTGAAATTGAATCATTCATCCTCAATTGTAAGAGATTTCAACAGCTTTAAGTTCGGTGAATTGAGAAATTTACCGGAGCTAGAGAATGAGGATTGATGGAGGATCGACTAATGGAGCATCAACACAAACCTCAGTTTGATGATGATGATAGATAAGAACAATGTGTAGATAAGTAGATTTTATAGAAGAGCATTTCATAGATAAATGTATTTTATTTATACAACTTCCTTCACTTGGCGAGTGCTGTCTGCTCTGAAATTAGAGCGCTCTTTTTCTTTACACCCTCTATACACGGTGTTCCATTTTAACTTTAGCACCAAGATTACTCAAAAACTATGAGAGCTAGCCAAAAATGTTTCCAACAAAAGTTGCTCAATTTCGAGGGGGACATATTCTCATGATCTTGCCTTTGACCTTGGAGGTCACGTTCAAGGTTATTTCAAGGTCAACTTGGTATTTTTAAAATGGAACTACCTATTTTTTATTGCAGATTCTTATTTTATATAAAAAAACAAACAACTTTTATCGAAAACGTTTCTACATCAGAGTTAAATTTTGGGCGATATTACAAAAAAGAATAATACAAATGTCATGTAGGCTTTTCTAAAAGAACTTCTATCCTTATTTTTGCCACGGAGCAGACTACCACCACGTCACAATTTTGAATTATTCACAGTTCTTTCCAAAGCGATTGATACTCGAGTAATGAATTCTTTTCTACTCTAAAATTACTTAATTCTTTTGTTTAATATCTCACAAAATTGAAGTCTGATGAAAAAAACGTTTGAGATAAAAGTTGTTTGTTTTTTTTCTGTAAAATAAGAATCTGCAATAAGAAATAGGTAGTTCCATTAAAAAAAAATAAGTTGACCTTGAAATAACCTTGAACGTAACCTCCAAGGTCAAAGGCAAAGTCATGAGAATATGTCTCCCTCGAAATTGAGCAACTTTTGTCGGAAACAGTTTTGGCTAGCTCTCATAGTTTTTGAGAAATCTTGGTGCGAAAGTTAAAATGGAACACCCTGTATAGTACAAACGTAAAATAAAATATTAAATAATGCTGATGCTTAAATACATTGAACAAGTATTTATTCAAAATTGGAGTAAAAAGGGAACACATTAATAATACGAATAAAAAGTTATGTGCGTTAGAAACTCTGCAAAAACTGAAAAGTCATCAACTACTGCTTTTACTTGATAGTATCTGGACGAGTTTTTATCGCAACACTTACAATCATCATTGAAATCCCTCGAGCTATGTGCATTCATCTTTCATGATCTGCCGGGCAAAGAATGTTTTGATTAAATTGAAATAAGTGATCGTTTAATTGTGAAACCATAAATCAGTCCTAGCTATTTTTACGCAATAAAAAGTTGCTATGGTATCCTTGTACTAGAAGTGCAGTAGGTCTTATATGGTAGTTCCATACTCATATAAAAACGATCGTAGGAATTATAATATAGTAGAACCTCGTTGTAACAATCTCTTCGGGACATGCATCTATTGTACAAAACAAAACTTTTTTAAAAATACGACTATTTATAAATGTGACGATGAATATTTTTTGTAAATATAAATTATTCGAGATATAAATGAACAATTAATTTTGGTTATTCAAAAGCTCATTCCACATTTTCCTACTGAAAATATAAACAAAATATCCTCCGTGGAAGAGGGGTAACACAGTTTACATCTGGTTTCGATATTTCCTCTCTTATACATTCTCCAGATGGCATCTGTTACGTTGCGATGCAGCAACTATTCATTCGCCTGTAAAACACTACATTTCTAGCTGTGTTCAGAAATATTGGATAGGGTACTTGTGGCTTTGCTCAAACGCAATGTTATCAGAAGACAGAAATTCTTGTAGACATAGTGTGCAATATAGTGTACGAACACCATCCACTATTCATAAGCGATAAAGTGATTTCATGATTCCTCCGCTACCGAATGACCCCTTGCACGTTCAATTCCTTTTAGGGTCATTTTTGACTCTCGTATTCCGCTATACCCATTAGTAAAACAGAGTTCCACTATATACAAGTGCAATTATAATTCTAGCTTCAAATATTGTTCATTAATATTTCATCAACGTGGAGAAATATTGTAATAAGTCTTTTGTTACGGAAAAATCGATAGCCTTTGTTAATAGTTTTGCCTTCCTCCGTTAACTATTAAATAATACAGCATTAAATTGAATTTTTGAAATAACCTGTATTAAATTTATATTCGTGTACGTTCGTGTATTGATTTATAAACAAAATTTTGTTGTATGCAAATGTCGTATCCTATTCTCGTCAAAATATTTTCGCGAGGCAAAACTATTTATCAACGTCCGTATCAGAAACTCAGTGATAACAAGTTAGGTATTCTTTGCTCATATGCAAGATTTGCATCTCCCTCCTTCCCTTGTTCAAAAGGGAGGATGCTCTTAAATATATTGGGTACATTTGTATCTTTGATGATACATATAAGTTTGTAGTGATATTCCCAGAGGGTTTCTTCAAAAATATTGGACGATATCGCGAAAGGAAAGGGAACGGCGTAAAACAAGTACGTCAGAAGGGTCAGATCGGTCGGATCTTCGCCCACGTTCGTATCATTGATTCTGGCTGATGTCAAGGACAGGTAACCATATCGTTACTGTTCCTGACAAATTTTTTAAATATCTCGAGGAGTATCGATAGGATGTAAAATTGTTTTGGACAAAAGTTGGGAAGTTTTTGCTGTGGAATGAGATTCGGTCGTAATGAAATACATACGTACATGGTTACATTCAAGTAGAGAAAAACAAAGATAAATATTATAAATATATTATACAAAAAGTAGCATACGCTATTTTTGGGTGTTTGGCATTTAATAATGAAAAATGATTAAAAATTACTAAACAAAATCGTATTTGGAAAATATTTTTTTCTGACACAGGAAAGGTCCACTTTCTGATTTTAGTGGAATAATACTTAAGATTTTCCTTCTCAACCACATAACTTTTGGTCTAAATACTTTTTCAATGTATCGTGTAGTCTCCAAGGTACTGGCACAGAAACTTGTTATATTGACACACGTTGTATTAAAACTGCTTTCAATGTGTGGAAACACATAAACAAACATGACATGTAATTACCATATTTATACATATATGGTACATAACGCAGGACGGACTAATGGTGGTTAACTTCTGCATACTGTATTAATAACTAGTAACACACATAAGGACAAGTAATTAGGTAACATAAATGAACACTTCGTTAGTCGTGGCTACTTGCCACATTTACATAGGTAAAACACCGTAACCAAAACACACATTTTAAATTTGAAAGATCGTTAAAGCGTGAAATTTAGGTCCTTAAGAGTTGACAGGATCATTGTTTAGTCCTTGCAGCTGTTGAATAGACATTGTAATGGAAAATCGAGGTCAAGTATAAGAAAATAGTAACAAGCTGACGCGATATCCAAGTGACCAGATTACATTGTAAATTCGGTATGCATTGCACGGTACGAGTTTTACCGGAGTAAGTGGTCAGATTCCCAGGGTTTTCGACTTGTTACGTATATTATTAAATTAATTTGCTTTTGCGTGTTTTAATTATCCGCTTTATCGGTTCATTTTGGCAAAATAACGAGCTTGCTTTAAAACATTCCGCAACGCTATACTTAATTAACTATTTTAATATTAATATTACTGCATGCGATGAAATTTAATTATTCGATAGGTTGACTGGAGCCTTCGATGGTTGAGTATAGCTAGTGCTTTGTGGTCATCAAAGATACGAGCCCTTTATTATCGTGAGTACCGTGAGTGCTTCAAAAAATCGTTATATTTTTTATCTTGAAGCAAAACCCATGGAAACGTCATAATTAACGGAAAACTCATAATTAACAATTCCATAAAAATAATTAGAACATGTAATTGGGCTACCGGTAGCTCAATTTGCTAATTACAAGTACTTGTTTTCCTCGCTGTGATTGGGAATGAATCTTCAATTAGTTGAAGGCAACTCACGTGCTGGGAGACATCTTTCAATTCTATGTATTCATTTCTCGCAAACATTTGTCATTATCCTACTTATCATTTTACTTTGTTATCATTTAATTTGCAAAGTTGCTACAGAAAATGATTATTCGAGTGGAAAGGGTTACACGTTCAACCGAAAGAATACCGAACTATTCTTTCATCTAAAAGTGACATTTATTTGAGATAATGCTAATTCTTTCGTACGTGCTCCGGTTTGTTGATGATATAAGCCCGCAGGCAGTCCTCAAAGAACAACTGGAGAATGTTCTACGCGAAATAGGAATTCTCTTTAAAGAAAGCTGTAATGTGAAAATAAGAGAGCATAAAACAAAGATACTGGTGTATAGTGGAAAAACAACAAAGGAATGAAACTAAAATACGAAGAGACGAGTGAAGGATGTTGTTGCGTAAGAAGCAAAATAAGAAAAATATGAAAATTGTCTAATGGACATTGAGTAAAGGATCTTGAAAAATTGAAGGATTATTTTCTGATGAAAAGAGGTCCTTGACGCGTTCAAGTAATGTACATAAATATCAATATTAATTATTCTGTCTTATTTTTCGAACTGTGGAGTGAAATAATGCCATTTAAATACATATCTGATTTCTAAAGTTTATCGCTAAATGAGTAACGAGTTTAGTAAAGTAAGTTTTGCATTTTGATATTTTGGATAATTATTGCGTCTTCAATATAAAATCAGATTTACGGATACAGATAAACCCCTATTACTTTTAGTACTATTCAAAATAAAATATCAAGATGGAGTAGAAATTACTTGAATGGCATCGAGGATATAGTAAGAACCATTTGAGAAATGGTTGCAAATGTCATTTCCCTTATCAGTAACATTATTGAAATCCCTTCCCTCGCACTCATGCTGCAGTCCATTTCCCACGAGGCACCGCTATCGGAATCACTAAAGGAAAGGATTTTATTATCGTTCTTCTTCCTCATCCGAATATTACTCAATCGTACCGAAGTAGGTCTCAAAGTTGAACATGTCATTAATAATAATGCATGGGTTGCCGCTATATGTATACGTAGATGTGAAAGAGTTACTTAGAAAGAGCTAAAAAAGTTGTTATTGAATTTTCAAAAAATAAAAACAAAAAGAAGGAGAAAAATCGGAAGAACTCTATTAATCACAACTTGAAAAGCACTGAAAATCTCAACACTAAAATTATATGTGTGCGTGTGTGTAAAGTTTTAAATAGTGATTAATAGACCAATAACAATGAGAAAATCTACCTTCTTTTACTTCTTCTACATTTCTTGATAAAGTCAACAACTTTCAAAGCTTTGTTTACACAGAAAGAAAAATATTATTGATTCAAGAAGAAAATTATCACAAGCTATAACTATCATATGATAGTTGTTCCATCTGATTTTGTGACTGAACCAATGACAAAATTTCTCAAATAAATCTATATGGAATACTTGATGCATTGCTATTGCCATTGAATCAATTTTATTTTTTTCAATTAGGCCAATGTAGTTGATATTTATAACTGTTGTATAGTTGTTCTATGTTTTATAACTTGGAATGATATTTATGGTTAACCTTCCTCCCCTTAATATGGAATTTGTGTTTTTAATCAAATTGCAATAAACAATAAAATGGACTTGCCTCCCTTTCAAAAGCAACAGCTCCTTTTTCTAATTTAGCAAATTTATTATTCGGAAAGAAATCTTTAAAATGATTAAAAAATTAGTTGCGGATAATAGAAAAAAAATTACATTCGGAAATGTTTAATGTTCAATAGAACTTGTGTGAAGCTACAAATTGCACTCTTTCATGATAAATAGATAATAAGTGCATTCATGAATGCTTTATAGTATTTCGGGTCTGTGTCGTATGTTCTATGAAGTTCAATATAAATGCAGTCGATGAATATTCATGATACACTTGTCACAATGTGCATTCATCAATTATTTTGCAACCATTTACCTGTATCAATTTTACCTACTATACACTGCGTTACAGGTGCGTTAAATACTCATAAATCAGAGTGATCACCTTCAACAAATTTGCATTTCCGAATATTATTTATCGTTTACATTTTTGGAATTGATTTCTCTTAATTGAAACTATCCTTACGAGATCCTTCTTGTAGGTTACCTACAACAGCTTTACAGTCTCTTCATACACATTATCAAAATTATATATTAAGTGGGTGCATAATTAACGGAGATTTCTTTGCAAGCATCAAGTTAAAATAAAATGACTTGAAATTCCCTGAAATTTTCTAGTTCGTAACAGTAAAAATTCCTATCCAGTAAAAATTATTGTATGAAACAGATGTAGTAACGTTACACAATGAAATTGTATATAATAATATGGATTTTTAAACGTAAAATCTAGGTAAATTTTATGAAACGTCAGGTGAAATTTGACTTTCCATCAGGATAGGACTTTCCATCCATGATGATAGATATTTGTTTCTGCAGCAGCACGATGCCTCAATTAAAATTCGGTACAATTGCTCGAATAAGTTTTTCGACGTTTCATGCAACGGATAAAAACGATATTCGTCATATGCAAAGTTCATGATGTAAATTTCTTGCAACTAGTAACGAACACCGTCGCAATAAAAAGGATTCGCTTGTCGAAGAATGTTTTGAAAAAACGGAACTACAATAACGGCGCTGTAATTTGTATGGAATCATTGGACGATATATCATCTGTATCCGCACAAAGCTATGGCAATGTGCTTGGCTTTCCTCCAAACTTTGGAAAAACTTTAGTTCAGCAAAATCTAACGCGTATAGAAGAAGGGAGCTACTATACATTGTTCACATTATGCGAATACCGATGCCATTTATTTCTTTCAATACGTGCCCCGACATTGTTGGAAAGTACACGTGTAATTAATCCTGCCCACAATCCGGAACGAGTTTCCTGGACAATATGTTTATGTGAGAGAAACACATAATATTATTCACAAAATTTATAAAATTCAAGTAAAATAAAATTAAATGAAGTCAAATTATAATAAAAATGTCTAGTTGGCTCTTCCTTCGTGACTCTATTATCAAATTCTTTGTTGTTGATATAGATTGCTTGTATAAAATGGCTGCGGTATCGAGAAATTTGGTTAAGACAAATCTGATGTTTGTTGGTGTCAATGAAAACCATAAATTTAACCAAAAATATTTTTATTCACTTTAAGAATTGATAATGGCCCGTTCTAACTGTAAGTCAAAATTTAACGCTTCTAAAAACGCTTTTGGAATACAATATTTTGTATTGTTTTTCATTCGATGCTCTCATTAACAATGAAAAAACTCAATTTTATTAAATAATTGGTTAAACTTATTTTGTTATTTTGAGTTATAAATTCTAAACATAAATATGGTATTATATTACTGTAGATAGTGTTCTCTCATGTCAGATGAAAACAGTACGCGAGAGAAAATATATTTCCAATAATTTCTCAATGTTGGATACCACAGTCGACACTTGGTTATTGTAAGGAGTATGTACGATAACATATTGTTTTGATAAATAGTGCGGTGTATCTACAGAGTCTGTCAGTAAAATTATAGGTTGCCAATACCACCAGCTTTTGAAAGTGAATAGGAGTAGGTAAAGTCTATACCTATAATCAACAGCTGCCAGATTTTCGGAAGGACAAAGTGTCGAATCATACTTTTGTATATATGTACATGACATTTACATGAACATATAAAAAAAACAGTATTCGACACTTTGTTTGTTTAGTGATCTGGTGCGCGCCCTCCTATAACAAATATTGTAACTCTATGAACTGGTAACTTGTCATCGCAAACCCTCGGAATGGGGTTCGGAATCCAGGTATTTGGGGGCTTGAGACCTATTAACTTGTCACCACTCTTTTATATACATATTCAAATAATGGTTTTACATACATAAATACATACATACATAGTACATATATATATTTTTTCTGATGTGTGTTTTTTATATTGTATTTGAATCCGTGCAGGATAACGTCAATACCAATGAAAGGGTTAATATATTAGGCATTGCGAAAAATGTTAAGCCTCTCATTGTCGATCTTCGAAGAATTACATTAAGATTAGCCGATGTTTTCGAGTGGCAATATCTACTTCATCTAAGGCAGATGATAAATAAAAGTGATGCTCAAGTGTAACAGGTAATCTTGCTTGACTCAACGCCGCAGTTCTATCGTTACAGTTTGCAGGGGTGGGTTCCCGCTTGCTGTTGCAGTAGTTTGAATTTACTGAATGGCTTTAGGAGCCTGTAGAGTCTAATTTTCAATATTGCTGGTTTCCCATTATATCGTAGATAAGGACTCTTGGGTAATACCCATCAGATACAGGATACGGATTATCTTGTTTTGTGGTGATTAACCCCCCTGAGTACCGCAACTAGCGGTACAGTGCTAGGGTTATTGCTGACTCGCTGGTCAAAAATGACCCCGACATGGAACTTGGAGGATTAAAGTGGTATAAGGTGGACGGGATTAGAGACACGCGATTACAAAAAGGAGATATATGTGAATAATACAATTCGCAATTATTATCCTTTGGATTTAGTTAATCCTTGATTGGACATTTCTGTTAATATTTACATTGCAGTATAAATAAGGAGAGTCTATCCCAATGGAATGTAGCCTGAGACGAGAATTCGAGATTAGAAGTTTGATCTAAAATCAACCAAGTTTTTCATCGCGAGTCTCGATGGTTTAGAGATAAAGCAATATTTAAAAGCGAAGAAACAATACAGTTGAGAAAAATGATTCCACACCCTAGCAAAATCTTGGATTTGAACCAGGGACCTTCGTTTTTCCAAAGTGAAATCACTTTGAATATTTTGAAGTTGTAAGTTTCTTTAAACTTTACTCAAGGTACATATTTCATTCATTTGAAGGGGATTATCTAACAGACAGAGTGCTAGTAAGGGAATGAATGTTACAAACGTAAAGGCCGAATTGATACCGCTTCGAGGTACGTATGTAGTACATACATACATACAAGTACCAGGGGAGTTTCCCATTGATGTCACAGCTGTCGTGATTGGTATTATTGAGACGGTCCGCTGACTCCTACACATTAGTGACATTAAATCAATGTATCGATTTTGTATAAATGATTGTGTTGACCCGATCAAAAGTTTACAGAAAAATCCGTACCATTGAAGAATATGGTGAAATCATAGTTCTCATAAAAAAGAATTTTATTATTACGTATTGTTAGAAAAATTTGGTATTAAATTTATTTTCATTACTTAACGCTCTATTATATTTGATATCCCTAAAAGCAATAGCTGCGGCATATGAATTATTAACTTTTTAAAAACAGTCCTGTACTGTACACTCAAAAGAGCTACGTTATCGGAGTAGGGTTTTACTTATTGTTATTTTCTGTGGTGGTATAGGCTGCCCCAAGAGTAAAATTTCCTGTTACGTAAAACATGCTCAGTGATACACACAATATATTACTATATATTCACACAAATTACATTCTCCGTTTATATTATCTTCCCCCAGAAACCATGTTAACAGTCAATAGATACATATACCGAAAACTAAATATTGACATGGATCGAATACATATACTTATATTCTACATAAGAACAAAATTTCAAAATGTGTACTTCAAAACCGCGCATATATAGTATTTTCACCCAATATACGTTCGAATTACGCTGCCGTACGCCGAAATATCGGAACAAAAATAACATTTTGAGATACAAGTACGTTGTTGTAAGTCCAAATATGTAAATGTATGAAGATACCAGTCTACGTATCTAACAATAACGTTCCAGTGTGTGTATTTTAAAGCCACGCATGTATATTCAACGAATATGCATTCGACATACGCTGCTACAAGCGCAAATATGCAATAACACGGACATATCACGAATCTACATAAGAACATTTCAGGGTATGTATTTCATAACCCCTACGTGTATATCCACCCAATATACGCTTCAAAATACGCTGCTTGCTGCATGTGCAAATATGCAGTATGGACGTGTAGCATGTGCCAAACAAACATGTCGGAATAAACATTTAAAATGGCGTATATGTATACATTTCAGGTATGTTGTTGTGTGTCCAAGTGTGTCGTAATACCGACGTACAATGAACGTAGGTAAAACGTACAGGATATAATATTTACGTAACACATAGAATACTGAAGCTTTCCGAGTATACACTATACAGTTAAATAGAAAGATTTTCGAAAAATTTCTATACGAAATTATATCATATAATTACAATAAAAAGGCTTTCGCGTAAGAACGTTTACAAATCATAAGAGCAATCCTATAAGCTTACCTAAATTTATGACTACCGTGCAGTTCTTCTTGGTCTCGCAAACGGGGATTGGACATATTAGTGCTACTCAAATTTGAACTAAAGTTCATCACATAACAGTTATTTCTAGTTCTACCAGGTGACTCTAGTTTTACCCAATAACTGATATGGTAATCCATAAGCAGGCTTCGAATGAGCCTACAGGTGGCAACTTCTCAACTTTGACTGATCTCCAGAGACTTCTTGCCTGCATTATGCTTCCACAACTTCAGGCATCGCCGACACACCGTGCAGATTTCCCATATATGATATATGTGTATTTCATGATTTATGATATCACATGGATCTATGATATCAATCGTAGCCTTCGTGGTCCGATTCCGACGGTTGACCGTGTTTAGGTTGAATTTCAATCGATACTCCTTATCTTTTTACGAATTTCTGTTATTTTTATAGGCAATCTTAATTTTCCATCTTTTTTTAAACCTGTAATTTGTTTCAGTACACACTAGCAGAAATCCCCTATAAATCTACAAAAAAAAAAAGGATATGTTTTCACCTCTCCTGTTTAATTTCTACAATTACCATGTAGTTGAAGATCGGGTTAAAGATTTCTTGCCCTATCTCTTTCTTTAATCTTTATTCCGATACCGCAGCACGTAGTTTGCATGATGCATGTAACAGTGTTACCTCCCTGCGGTTTTACAACCCTCGAGTTTTTTAATGGAGCGTGTAACTTCTTTTCTCTGACGTCCAGCTTTCTGGTATCCCATTTCCACTCTAAATCAAGATCAACAGCTTTTACGGTGCATTTTTTATTCTGGATGACACATAAATCCATATTTTATTTTGCTTAGTTATTCACTCCCACCGCTTCATTCTTTCCCAGCCCTTGTCGCCCATTCGTCCAATTTCTTTTCTATGGGGTCCCTTTCCTCTACGCACCTTATTTCCCCATTCGCACCACTCGTTTGTAATATTTTATTTTCTTCTTGCCATCTTAGCACTTTCATAAAAAGTTCTATTCCCAATAGTTCCATGCCCTTTGACATAATTCCTTTCTTTCATTTTTCTTTCCCTATTCATACGTGTCCTTCTATATTTCTTCAAATATAATACATTCTTGACATTTCTTATTGTTTCTTCTTCCCCCGAATAATCTCTCTACCCCACTTTTTTTATATACCATGGTAAGCACTTTTTTTATTAAATTATATATCTCTTTTACCATTTTCACAATTTTTTAGTAAATTCTCTGGATTTTACACGGAGTATTCTTATTATACTCGGCAAAAGTTCTCCATATAAAAATTTATTCTTCACAATTAATATCCTTTCCACTATTTCGTCTTCGTGTTCCTTGGCGAATATCTCCTAACAATTCGTTTTCTCTTCTACTTCCTTTTTGTACCATCCGGAGCTCTTCCTGTCCTGAATTCTCCTCTTGCAGGCTCACCTTTCAAGTAAAATTCTGCTAGCAATCCTTTTATCTTTTTTCACTGCTTTCAAATAAAAATTCTTTCGCATAATTCCTGAATTTCTCGCATCATTCAAGAATATATAATATTTTATTATACTTCTCTTCTTACTCCACTTTCTCTCTCCTACATGACGGTTTAATATATTATACATTTTGTTAATTGTCCTCTCTTATATTTCCTTCCAACTCTCGACTTTATCTTTCAGATATGTATGTACATTTCATCGTAGCGACACATCTCCTTCCTTTTCGGTCGTTATTCACGAGGAAACTAAAATTTACCTCTGCTCCTTCTTGAGATTATCAATCCTTATACCACTATTTTGTATTTGCTATCTTTCTTATCGTTTCTATTTCTGCTTGTTATGGCTTCTACCGATGCCATTTGCAACAAATTTACGTGAATTCTTAGTTCAACTTTCGTTTCTCTATTTGCAATCTTTCTTGTAATAACTTCTTTCTTATCTTACTTTTTTACACTTCCTTTCTATTTCTGACTGTTTTTCATCTTTATTTGTCTTTCGCCTTTTCCATTAACGCGAATGTGACAATGAACGTTCGAGTTTTAAATGGCGGAGTTCGAGTAAGTACTTATCGACCCTTGCTACACGCTCATGCGAAAATGTTCGTAATTAGTTCAACAAATGAACATTTAGTAGATCCGTATCGAAATGATGATGAGCTTTTTGAAATTAGTGAAAACTACGCAAGTATTTCATGTATTTATAGTACATTACGCAAGGACGGCGTAAAATGGGCGATTATAACGCGCGTCGGGTTTGTCGCCCCGACGAAGCGAAGGCGCCAAATAAGACGAGTGCGAATAATCGCTTTGTGCTCGAGTTGCCTATTCTGCTTTTCTTAACGAGTGTGTCATTTTGATTTTGCGCACTCTGAGTACATATATTTTACGCTTATACGGAGAATGAAATGAAGGAAAAATTCCAAAACGATTAGATTCTAGGTGTGTTTTTTCGCTTGATGCGAACAGTAATAAAGATAATATTTAACGATAAAGGATAAAGAAAACATTAGTATAACTCTCACACGCGTTAGCGGGAACACACACACGCAATAAGGAATGGCGTCGATTTTCCCCTTATGCATAGTCCCAGCCTGATGGGCATCTCCACAATAAAATATCGCTTAAGCTCAGTGTCGCCATCTGGACGATTCCACACGAAGATAACACCACAACCGAGAGACACTCAATCAATTCAAATTTACTGCATAGTATAATATTAGCGTAAAAATTAAAAATTGAAAAGTATATTAATATAAAAAATATAATTGTTCCAGTTAAACTCAAAAACTTCTACAGGGGTTTCCATAAATTTACCATATTCGTACGATTCGTTAACTTTTTAGGCGAGTTTGTAGCCGTTAAGTATCACGGCACGTTACCAGAGAAACGGAAAGAATAAATGTGAGCGTCGCGCTCCGTATTCGCGCGCAAGCATCTGTGACGAGCGTCTCAAAAATTTACTTCTATGAAATTACTATTTTCATAGTTACTAGAGTTGTAGGTTTTATTTATCAGAAATCACAAATTCTTGAAACCAGAATTATAGCGAAAGAGAAAAAAACACATGAAAAATCGTACAGTCTGTGTACGATTAAAGTAGATTTTCACTTCTTTTCTTTTTCGTTTAGAAACTGATGCTCAATTTGTAAGCACGTTATATTATCGCTTTTGCGAACGGACCAAATTTATCGCGGAACTTAGCCCGCATATGGTGCAATTAAACACATCGAAAAGCTTTTACGGAGTGACTTTGAGTTAAGTTTTTTGTCGAAGCGTACTTCAACAGAAGTGAAAACTTGTTAACGCGTACCGACAATATGGTTCTCCCTCGCGACGATGATTTTTCATTGTCGTAGGTGCAGCTAATGAGCGTTGACTAATTTGAAAGCCACGCGTTAGCGTCATATAGCGGTATTCAAATAGTGCGCCAATTACTTGTTTTGCCGACGCCTGCTGGAGCTATGTTGTTTTTAAAGAGTTGGTGGAGATTGCCGATCCGTGCCACTCCTTCAGTGGACACGCCTACTACGGTTTATCATTAACATCTGTTAGCCATAACCACTATCTACATCCTTATAAAGTTTTCCTTTTTTAATTTGAGTTTGTCGATTTCGATTTCCAATTCTATGTAATCTTAGGTAATTAGGAAACGTTTTGTAGAAATAAGATAAGAACTATAGACAGCGTGTCTCGTTGGTAACCCACATGTCTGATCTTACAGTTTTTTTAGTGCTTATAATAAGCACTTTTTAGGTTGTTGCGGGAAGCTCCGAAGCTTTCACGCTATACGTTTCATTCACGTACACGAAATTTTGTGCGACTCAATTACCTGATTTATAAGTAAGTTTTGCAATAATGGAAAATATCTTCACGATCGATTTATTTTAGCCTTTTTTTAGTAGCATAAGCCGCGTATATGGAAATATACATTTTCAAGCGTAAAGAAAGAATCATTTTGCTTTGTATGATCCACAAGGATATCTTTTGCTACACGCCCAACCACATCAGCAGCCGCACGCTATATTGATTTTCGCATTACAGCTGACACTTTAGTCAAACCTTTACTAACTGCGCCTGCTTCTCTTTTGCTTTTATTTCTCTGTTAACATTGCCTTTTTTTCCCTTTATTATAAGCTAAGCTTTGATGAAACGTGGTGCGTTCGTTAAACATCATTATTACAAAAATGAACATGAAATGAAATGATGCAAAGAATACCTTAAGTTGACATAGTTTTCCAGCTTGCTGTTGAATCGTTCTCAAAATAAAAATCCCACGTATTCTAACACGAGGAATCGGGATTTTTATGTTATCAAATTTTTATGGTATTTTTATTTTGTATCACATACGTCTCATGTTACGTGAAACTATTATTCGAAAAATGTTACCGAATATATTTTCAATAGATATATGAGTCGTTGTTTTTGAAAGTGGGACAAGTCCATTTTACTATTCATTATGGTTTGATTAAAAACATACATTTTATGCTAATTTGTCTTATGTAGCTTCAAGAAATTTCGTTCACAAATCGACTTGCTCCACTTTCAGAAACAACAACTGATATGGAGATTTATATCAAGAAGGTATTGTACAAAAGACGGTTCGGTTATCCGAAAATGTCCTTATCCGGAGACCCATGTCCCTAAAATAATTCGGATAACCCCGGTTCCACCGTATTACATAAGTTTCCTTTTGATATTTCTACACGAACCATCGCGCATAAGGTAAATTTCATGCACAGAATCAGATAATGCGATAAATTTAGGTCTATTTCAGAAGGAACTATCGATTCCTTTTGCCAGATTGGGCATGGAATTAGTTTTTAGGTAATTGCTACTACTTTGACGTCGCATTAAATTAACTACTCGATCATCATCATGTGGTAATCAGCCTTAGCAGTCGTTCTGGTGCATCGCTCGCGCATCTTTCTCTACCTCTGACTTATCTTTTCAATTCACTTTTCTTACGTTAGCGTAATTAACATTCGCTATAATTAATAAATATAAATAATGCCCACTATCTTAGTACTTCTCCGCTTCCTTTCGCTTCTGCCTAATCGTTTATAATTTACTTCTTAGATTTTGATTCAACTGCAATTAAATGGTCGATCATCCGCTTCCTTACTTTCATAAAGTTCCTTCATAGTTGTTCTTTTTTTTTAGCTCTATTCGGTACCACTTAAATCATGATTTCATTAATCCACTTTCTTTTTAAATTCTCTCGTAGCATCGCATTCCAAATGCTTTGAGTTTCTTCTTATCGATTACTTCTACGGTCCAGGCTTTAGTATCATATATAACGGCATGTACATGAACACAATAGCGCTTTTTTTTTATTGAAAAACTTCTTTTCTTGCGAAATCCTTTGTTTAACCCTTCACTGTCCGATTTTTTTTCTCATCCTCAACAGTCTACTCCGGATTAAAGGGTTACACGAGTCCAGCCTTTCAAGTAAATACACGATTTTTCGTAAATTTTTCTTGAAAGCGGAAATGTAATAAATAAACATATGACCATTGAATATCGTTTATTCGTTTTTAAAATGCAAGAACTTCATAAGAAAAAATTACTTTTTCGAATTTTCTAGACGTACGCCACCTCTTCATTTTTGAATTTTTTTTTCTTGCGGAGTCACACTGGATGTTCAATGTGGTGGCAATGGTTTGCGATACAGAGCCAGCGTGTACGCTAGACTTCAAAGGGTTAACGTCCATTTGTCTTTTTCAATCTGTGTCCATCGCTTCATTACCCACATAGACAAATTCTTTTACCTTTTGCGTATTTCCTTTGTCCAAATATATTCACTTTTACTCGTCGGGTGCCATCATCAGCGAACCAGAACGTACTGAATTGAATATTAATTAATATTTCATAATTCTTTATTTTTTCATTTTCTTGTTACTCCCCGTACATACGTAAACTCCAGAAGTAACAAATTTCAGGTGGTAATAAGCATTCCCGTCATCTTGCTCTTCTAATTTCTGTTATTATCTATAATTTTGTATTCTTACACATTATTTTATTAGAAATTCTTTTATTATTTTATTATCGTTTCTTTTTTATAGAGCGTCTCTGTTCATTTTATTTAAACTTGATCTTCTACAGTCTATTGAACACAATATCCCAGTGAATGCTTTCCAGTTTCTTCCAAATTTACGTTTAAATTCAATGTATATCGATTCCTTTTTAGTTATTCTCCTTCTACTATCCAATCATACTACAGGTATTGCTACGCATCTTTCGCTAAAGCTTCTTCTCTTCTGATTTCCATCCGTTTCTGTAGGATTTCAGTAAGGATTTATCATGCATTTGACGTCCGATCCACATTTAATTATATTTACCACTTGTGACAGGTATGCAACAATGTTTATCAGAAATTGTCGTCGCTAAGCAAAATTTTCTCTCTATTCCACATTACTGAGGGCCCGTTATTTCTTTATTTTCTCGTGGAAAACAATCCTCAGTATTTTTAGTAATTCCAGAACTTCACAATAGTAGTGTCGAGCAAGGTCTCTTTCATCCTTATGAAGCGTACAAGAGAGGAGAAGGGTGTCTTTGTTTTCCTTTATTAGAGTTTCGTTTATTATCATTGGTTTGGTATATGTTAAAACTGATATATGTTAAAAAAGAAACTTTTTCAGAATAATTTCTTTCCCATTCCCCTTCCACCTTTTCGGATTCACCTCTTTTCTTATTGTTTTGGGGGTATTTCTTCCTTTGACTCTCGCTAAAACAAGAAAAAAGGAGGTTAGATATAGAATTGTATTCCTTTACCCAGAATTTGGGTTTCAGACACACCTTTTGACACAGTTTGTAACACGATACATGAACTACACGAAATGTTTGCACTTCTGAAAGTTTCATTGAAACTTTGGACGACATTGTTATATAATTTTTTGCAGAACCGTGTCCATTCTTGAAATGTCGTTCTCAAATAATTTCACAATTTCTTGGTTTTCTAGTAATTTTGCGTGAATAAAAGATATTAAAAATAAATAATATTCGTATGAATTTATTATTCAATTTTTTGTAATCATGTAAATGAATCTATAATAATAATATATTTTTCTATTATAATATGAAAATGTTTCTAATATTATTAGAATATTTCTATTATATACATATACATAATACAAAATTCTTCTGTGTTTGTTCAATCTGTATTTTCTGTTCTTTAATAAATTATTGAAAGTATCTGAAATATCACAAAGATGTAACAGTTATATTGCGCTATGCATTGGCGACGATGCTGTAACTACTTACGTAAAGTTAGTGTTGCAGGTACGTTGAAAAGAATATGCACCATGGACGCAACTTTGGTAGAGAAAAAAAGAAGAGGAGTAAAGTCACAGTTACCTCATTTTAAAGTTCGTTATAGCGTATCACATTTTTCTCTTTGCTTGTCAAACTAGATCCAAGCCCCACATTTCCATTTTCCCATGGTAATCAAACTACGCTTTGCAATTAACTACGTAGTACGTGAATATCATGTGAAATAATAGTACAGACATAGTTTGATTTGCTTCTTCGAAAACGACATTAGCCGTCGATATATTTATAATACCAGGGGTACACTTTGAGTACAGCTCCAAACTTTGACGGTGCCTGTGAGGAGTACTTCGAATGCAAAGGGTTAACGAATCCCTTAGATTCTTACATCGAACATCAATTGATTTAAATCGTTTTTTAACGCTTGAAAAGGCTCACTTTTTGTTAGTTCTGTTGGGACTTGAATATGGATCTGTAATCTGGTCACGGAGCAACTTAAAGTAAACGGTGCTCCTTGAGGGAATACCTACTTACTCTGTGGCATTAGGAATACGAATGTCCGTTGCCGCATTCACACAAGCTCTCCAACCTTTCTCGTCCCGGGCTAATTCTGTGCACTCTCCATCGTAAAATCTCTTACCTTAAGTTCTTTTTGATATTACTCTCCTGTCTACGTCATGGTCGCCCTAATGGTCTTTCCGCAGTGGGTCCAGCCGTTAGCGTTCCGTATGCAGACCTCGTTTCGTCCGTACGCGCTACGTGTCCCGCCCAATACAGTATTCGCGATTTGATGAGAAGCCTGGGTCCAGCGGTGCATACACGATGCGCATTTCCCCATTCTACAGCATTTTCATCGTCCCGATTACTAATTGCAATTGGATACAAATGTTTTTCTAATGTTCTGGAATGACAGAACCTCGCAGGACAAATTTATTTAATGCGAAAACATTTATTTTTAAGTCAGAATTTATGTTACAATACTTAGACGACAGCGCTCGGACAAAAGATGTAAAAATATGTACTTTGTTGGATAAACTGTAAATAAAGTCATATAAATTTGACGTGGACAATATCAAGGAAATGTGACGGGTGAGGTAATAGGTTTTACCTGAACTTAAAAATCTCTTTTTTTTGGTGACTAAACACTCATTTTTTATCATATCGCGATAAGTAAGCACAAAGTGTTCAAAATTAAGCGACTTTGTCTCTTACTCGAAAATCCCTGCTTCTAGCTAATCCAAGTATGAGAGCTAATACATGAATGGCTTGGCACGAGCTCATAGTATAACGTTCCCTTCAAGTCTCACCAAAGCACAAAGCATCTCTCCTTTGGATGGAGGCCAGCATTGGGTTGCGGTAATGAATGCAAAGTTCTTTTGCCCCAGGATCTTTTTTTTACAACGTTGTTCCAAATGACCCACTTTTTGTCGCCCATTACGAGACGCTCCAAAAGTGGCTCAGTTTCATTGTGTTAGTAGAGCGAAGCGCAAACAGGGACACGATCTTAATCATTTTCTCAGCTCCCCTGCTGAGGCATCGATGTGGCATATCGATTAATGTACCCAAATTTCTCTACATTTGCTATTTGGATACATTTGGTACAAATGGTAATTTGGATATTCAAAGTATCCTAACAATTTCTTTATTGGTTTAAATAATGCATAAACTATCCAAAAACTATTTTTGTAGTTCATTTTTCTTAATACACATGAAATGAAGTCTCAAAACTTTGTTTTGATTTATTGATTAGTAATCGAAAAAATATTTTTTTTTTGGACAAGTCAGGTTTTATCGCGCCATTTTTTTAGACTTTCACCAATGTGAATGTGTAGTCAAAGCGTTGAATCTATAAATTGTAATGTCATACCAAAGTTAGTCTTTCACAGATTAAATCTGACGAATAGAAAACTATATCATACGGTCGATTGGGTGGCACCGTTTCGATTCTGTACTGTTTAAACAGGAGTAATCAATTAGAAGATTGCTTTCAGAGCAAACAACGTGTTTACTCCGTTAAGCAAGCAAATTTTTCCATATTCCATTATTTCCTACTACGGTTATCGGGATCACTTCCGCGAGGTTTCAGATACCTAGAATACCTGGTTTCTTTGAAATCAATATAATTCTTCCACTGTATGAGTTTATTATTGCACGACAATTCATGCTTTATTTGTTGTAATATTACAATCAATTGTACGTACCTACTCGAATAAAAACATTTGAATAGGAGCTTTGAGAGTCCAAATAGATATTTATAATTATTTATATACCAAATGATTATTTGCTAATATGGTTTTCCTTTGGTACTAACCCTTTCAGGGACAGTCCAACCTACTTATTTTCAATTTAATCACTTTTCTGATTCTCAGACGTTTAATTTCCAATCCAATAAGTGTGACCGCCAACGCCATTAGCCCTCTCGTTTATCTCAATGATGAACCTCTATCGGCAGCACCGCATTTTCAAAATTTCTGTTACTAGTCGAATATCTGTTATATTTTTATATCGTTGCCATTGTTAATTTTTTTAAGTAATTTTTATTTATTTAATTATTTTATCTTATTTTGCTATATTTTACCGTAAAAATATATATTGAATAATTTTAAAGTACAGAGTGGCCATAAAGAAAGTATCACTTTCAAAATTCGATATCTCAGACACCGTAAGAGAAAACCCTATAATCATATATATCATTTTATTCAGGGTAAAATGGGATTTATTCCTAAATTTTTTCAGATTTTTTGGTGCATTTTGAAAAATCACTTAAATATGACCTTTTTCCTGATTCTACTCGATTTATCACAAGTATGAATGTTTTTGGCCAAGGTGACATTCAAATTAGATTATGATAACATAATCTGAAAAAAACGCAATGCCTCACGATGTACTTGATACAATAATTGTCAATTTCAATTGATTTTTTATCAGAAAAAACATTAAATTATGCGCTAACGTTATGAATAAATGTTTAGGTTAACGATGAAGAAGGGCTTCACTTGGTTCGATTCATCAACTCAAATCTAACTAATGCGGAAAATGAAGGGAGGCGCACTGAACAAATGTTGCATAATTAGGACTAAATTAAAAGCAAATTTCAGCAAAAAAAAGTAATAAAAAATGAGAAGCAAAAATGTAAAAAAACAATAGAAAGAAAAAACAATAACGAAAAAAAAAAACCTCCATCGACGGGCTTCCACCTTGTCGTCGTGATAGAGCTTAGGTTTTGCACTCAAAAAATCTACGCTACAACTTCCAAATTAGTCAGATTTGAGTTGATGAATCGAACCAAGCAAAGCCGCTCTTCATCGCTAACCTTTAAATTTATTCATAACGTTAGCGCATAATTTAATGTTTTTGTGATCAAAAATCAATTGAAATTGACAATTATTGTATCAAGATCATCATAAGGCGTTGCATTTTCTTCAGATTATCTTATCATAATCTAATTTAAATGTCATCTTGACCAAAAATGTTCATACTTGCGATAAATCGAGTAGAATCAGGAAAAAGGTCATATCAAGTGATTTTTCAAAATGCACCAAAAAATCGGAAAAAATTTAGGAAGAAATCCCATTTTATCCTGAATAAAATGATATACATGATTATAGGGTTTTCTCTTATGGTGTCTGAGATATCGAATTTTGAAAGTGATACTTACTTTATGGCCACCCTGTAGTTTATCGCGACGAGCTTTGAACTTCAACGACACTTATCGGAATAAAAGATAACTAAAAACCTTACTCGCCGCCTCAATAACATATATGGTATGGTTATGGCCTCAATAGGTCCAGTGGTTTGTCAGTGATGATGCGGTTTACGCATAAACAACAGATTTTTTATATAAAGTTATTCACGCTTTAGAGGATCTGTCCCTAAGCGTTAAATAAATAACTTTAACTCGAGACCTCAACTAGTCAGAGTCGCGTCGAGCTCAATACGGATTTCTTGGTCACGCTTATCCGGGTTCTTATGACCGAATCCCGACAATAAATCGGGAAATTCCAAGCATTTTTCCATCCGGAACAAAGCTGGTCATTCACGTGGGTGTAGATTCCTCGTTCAACCTACTGAATATGTCCATATTCCTAAAGAACTCCATTTCCATAGATGTTCTACATATAACTCTGCTCATGTAGAAATCCGTTCACCTGAAGTCTCGTTGATGTACAGTCGCTTCAGTTTTATCCAATGCACTTGTTGATATGATAGATAAATTCATGGAATTTCCTCTTCTGCATCGAATGCAAAATGTTTTATACCAAGAGAAACCGATATTGCAAAATACTATCTTCAACCATCGGCGCATTATAGGGGATATTACAGATTACCTACTTCTTTAAATTCGAATCACAATCTGATTGAGAAATGACTTAATGCAAATTGACTTTGTAGCCAGAACCGTTGGTGGCTCCGCTCGGGTTATTTATATGTTGTACATGACGTTTTATCGTTCCGTATAAGTTGGGACGTGAAACTTTCTCCTGCTAAAAGGAGTAGAAGCGAACGTTTATTGCCTTCATCGCTTTCTTTCTAGAGGACGTTGCGCACATTGTTTGTGAATCGAACATTGTTTACTACATTCAACGGTAAGAGTATTTTTCCAATTGCATTCCTTTTAATTGTTCCGCTGTACTTACTTACGCGGTAGTATTTGGAACTCGATGGTTAATTGCCGCGTCCACAAAAGCTGATCAACGCTTCCTCCTCCGAACTGATTCCGTGTACTCCCTGTCGAAATACGCTATCTCGTTCGGATCCGGTTTTTATCGACTGCCGGTTTAATTTACACCCAAACATTCAAATGTTGTTTTCAAGGCAATACATTTGCTTCAATCGATAGTCAAAAGTTATTTCGATAAGATTTTGTTGATATGAAAAAGAGGATATCGACTGAAATCTCGGCATAAGTAAAAATAGGGACATAGAAGAACATAGGACATTCCATCGAGCGCCTCAACAAATTTTTCTCGTACGTTTTCCAACGAAATCAAGGAAGATCGAGTGTCACGTGCTGAAAGGAACGAGAGGAGAAGACCGAGGCCAAGATTTTCAACATATTCACGCTTACCCAAAATTCAATTATCGTTTACGTCAAGTACTTTGCACGACCGAGTGAAAAGTCATTCAAATTTAACCGTTTGGGTAGGGTAAACACACCAATAGATGCACACTCTCCAATAGATGGACAAATATTATTTCCAAAAGTAATTACATTAAATTTAAGAACGAAATCGTAAAGTCATAATTTTTTTTTATGGCTATATGTAGTCCTGATTGCAAAAAGTGATTTTTTTCATCTTTATATTTGTAATAATGATAAAAAAAATATTTAAATTTGACATGACGAAGTTTTGCTTCAAGAGCGCCACCACTAGTAAATATGTGACAGATGTCGGGTAAACGTTGTTTGTTATTACTATTATAAATGAATAAAAAAATAAGGTATGTATACAGTATTATGCTCGTACTTCACTAAAAAAGCTATAAATATCGTATTAAAATAATAAAATTACAAAAATATAAGAAAATTTAGCGTCCATCTATTGGTATTGGCTGTCCATCTACTGGAAATTTTGTCCATCTACCGGGGTTTTGGTCTTTTTCATAAATTTTTCTTTTTCGCTAATTACTACAAAGTTTTACAAAGTTTTAGTAATTTTTTTCTAGTTAACTACATATTTTTACATTAATATACTAATTCATTTTATTATAATTTATTTGTATTTTAGTATATTATTTTGCTAAAAAAGCATGAGAGTTTGCTTAACCGTCCATCTATTGGTGCATTTGCCCTACCAGAGTCTTTTTTTGTTTCCCAGTAAAAAATTGCCAAGCGGCGCGATAGCGCTCTTTTTATTCCTTATTTTAAAAATGTTAGCATTTTTGGACATGAAACAGAAGAAGCGCGATTGCGCCGCTTGGTACTCAAACGGGTAAGAAGATATAATGCCCTGACTGCGAGTCGCGTTATAGCGAATTTGGAATAAATTTTTTATACTGAAAATAAATATGCAGTGAATATAATAATACAGACAAAGTAGATAGTATCTACAATAGTTTGTGATTATCATAACTGTGCACAAAAGCGCATTCTGTTGTGCTGCGTCGTATGCACACTGGAGCTTACGGACACACGGTTCCATTGTACATCCCGGTATCCTTAAAGGACAAGAAACAGAATAGCTAACAATGAGAATAACTATCATCTTATAGATTAAGAATAAACTTTTGTAAAATTAATTGAAAATAAAATAAATTCACTTCAGAGATAAATCCTTTAAGGAATACATTTTTTAAAACGAAAATTCGAGTTTGTCTATATCAAACGTTCAATATCAACACGGAAATGAATTAACTAATTAAATTTTGTATAAAAGCTGCATAAATTAGATTTCCAAGAACCTAAAGAGTGCTTATATGCACTTTATAACTGTAAAATAAGGCAGTAATTCGAAGAAATTGAAAATCAGTACATGGGACGTATACATCCCACTGCCCATTAAAGGGTTAGGAGTGTGAGCGTTTTTATTATATCTGCGTTATTATATTCTCATTACTTTATTCCGATGTTAATAAGACTCTGTGCAAAGGTCTATGTATACTATATGTATACAGCTTCCTAGTTAATCCGAGAACAATTGTAATTCGAAACCAGAAACAGCAGCCTGAAATTTCGAATTTTGACTCCAATATCCGCTGAGACTAAAGGCCTTTAACGATGAGTCACAAGGGGCGTGTTCGCTAAAGGAGTGCCAAAATCGTATAATCTTCTCTGAATTTCCAACAAGCAACCTGTAGCAGGTTCTGACACTACATACCACTAATTGACGCACTATTTGACTACTTCAGTGCGTCCCTAAGCCATGAGATTCAAATTAGTCAACACTTACTAGCGTCACCTAGATGTTGACACGCACAATGGAAAGTAATAATTGAAGAGGTATAGTAGCAAGAGCAAAAATTGAGAGTAGTATGGAAAGATACAAGACAATCCTACTTTATTTAAGTTCCGTCTGGTCAACGCGGTTAAAACAAAACTTAACCTTTAATTGGCTTACTTACAGGTCTGAAACCTTCAACCTACTTCAGCTCCAATTTAGACATCTTTCCAGGAAGAAATATCTGCAATTTTTTCATACTATATAATTATTACATTTTCATAAAATATAATGATTATATTTTAAGTCAGCATGGTTTTTGGTACCGTAACAGTCAACAACGGGTCTCTGGTATCTCGTGGCGTTTTTGGCTATTTAAACTGTAGCATAAACTTCTGTAAAAATTCATGGCATTAGTTTTAGGTGTCTACTAGAAGAGTTAAAAGGTTTTTTGAAAAACAAAATTATACGATGTTTTTCTTTTCCGTGAATTCGTTATAAAATAAATTTTTTGTTTGTTTGAAAGCACGAGAGATTCCACGTTAACGGTTAAGAGTTAAACATATTGTAACCTATAAACAGCATTAGTAAACTGATTCGAAATTTTGTAATGAGTATCGGAGAACTAGAAATGGCGTGCTTACCAGTTTAAGTCAAGTTTTTTTCATTTTTTAAAATAAATTCGAAATATCCTTATTACAAAATCATACAGCCATGGGTGTTAGACATAAAAATAAGCGAAATCATGTCCGCGCGTTAAATAAGTCGAATAAGTAAATCAGGGACTGAACGAACCTCAAGTTGAAATTATATGCCACGTAATATTGTCTGTTTCAGGTACCAAAATGGGTTGTTTCGGAAGCAAAGATAAATTGAGTAAGGAGGATATGGACTTCCTCAAATCACACACGCGATATGATGAGAGCACAATCAAGGAATGGTACAAAGGATTCAAAGTAAGTTATTTTGCACGACAAATGTAACAACATTTAGCGCTAAGGTTACGCCATTTTCGATCTCTTCAAATTTTCAAAATGTTCCATGAAATTTGTACGTACCTTCGAAGAATTTGTTTTTTTATTATTAAAATAAAGAAAATAACGGAAACATCCATAGATCAAAAATAAAATAAAATGGGTATTTAATTACGGGATCCTTCGCACGCCGTACTTGTGACGTTTCTCGATAGCATTTCTGTTACTTTTTTAACTTCCGATATTATGATTGCCCCTGAATCTTTTCGTTAGAAAAAGCATTTTTAATAGATTCCTCACATCAAAATGATGGGAATAATGATGGAGCCTGCGGAAATTATAAAAAAATGTGCAATTCTTGAGGTAAAACTAATACCAAAGAAGCGAAAAATGAAAGAATATGTAGATTTATAATTTATCAGCTATACGTACACATGTTGTTTTTCAATAAATATTTTATCTTTATCAATTTTTAATCTAAAAGTATTCTTCTACCTACATATACAAAAGAATACCTGTCGTTCATGAATTGGAATGTACAGAATTTACTTATTACTAGGCTTAGCGGACATTCGACTATTCAAGAATCAGGCAATGTTCTGGGTTCCTTTGTTCATTAACTATTTATTTATTTGCACATAATTTACGGCAAGAAAATTCGTCACTATGAAGAAAATACCATAAATTTCCCAATCAATATACATACAATAAACGTCCTTTGGATCTTAGTTGCTCAGAAATTGGGTTATCGACGGTATAAAGAAATCCCTTCATTCTGTGCATAAATTCACCTGGAACGAAAGCAGTTATGAGCAGACGTAGCTTGAGGAAAAGTGCGGTGCGTTGCTGATGCAGATCCATGCCCAGCCCCATGCAGGATCTTTTCGAACCGGAATGGAGGTGTAGGAGATTTGATCCGGATGAGTTTTGGTACAGCGCTGTTACCGCGGCAACGCTTCCGGATTGCAACGGTAGAAAGATTTTTAGTTAGGGGTGACCTATATTTGTTGAAGGAGTTTAATTGGAATAGGTTACCTTTCTCATGGCGGGATTTAATTAAGGATTTGAAGCTTTTCGCGGTCACTATTCATTATAGCTTTTTTTTGCTTCGGGGATGGAGTTGCTTGCAGTTGGACTTTTATTTAGCTTACGTGTCGACGTTTTGTAAACATTGCAATTTGCTTCATCAGGGCTCGTAAGCACACCGATACTGGGATACACCGTCCAGGTCATCGTATTTATAGCTGCTGTTATCACGAGGGTGGGGCAGTGATCGGTCAACCGTACGATATTTTTGCTTCATGCTTAATCCGAGTCTTTTTTTTTAAACTATATCAACGATTTCTATAATTACGTGGTTCTTATAAATTTTCACCCGTAACTTGTCTAATGTCTCTTCCCTTTATATTCCTTGGCATCTATCTCTAACTTTTTGTTTCTTCCTCGACTGCTTCCTAGAAGAAAAATAGACGGTTCGCAAGGAGACGCCTCCACTCTTCTTACCTCACGATGACAAACTATTCCTAAGAAAAATCGATCGGAGTCCAACAATTAGAGTGGCAATATCTTTTGTGCCCAAGATTGAATGAAGTCCCTAGGGATTAGGGAGAGGTCAAGCGAGAAGGTGTGTATGTTGGCAATGATACCTCAGATTCGTCTTGACTGTCCAAACTGTTAGTGTGTCGCCGCGGCAAGCGTCGGTAATTCATCCGTAATTGTATGACACGTTGGCTGCGAAAAGAAAGAGAATAGAGGTTTTGGAAGCCACAAAGTCGTGGTCATGGATTAGTTCGGAACTCCCATGATTCCCACAAAGGCTGGACGCCTGCGTCCAGAGTCAAATTAAGGTTTAAGCGAGATTTTACCAAAGCTATTACTACCCTTACCGTTGAATATCATTGAATTTGATATTTGGCATTTAAAAAACGCACTTTATAGGTTGAAGCGAATGAAATTAATTAATTCATTCACGTGCGATTACCCTATATACGCGAACTGTATGTTTACAAAGTTCGTCCAGAACATTATAAAAACTTCAAAATAATGTAATAATATTAATAGAAGGGCGTACCGCTAACAATTTCATACAAATGTTTGTTGGTGAAAGCATTTATTGTATTTAATAAAAGAAGAATGAGGAAGAATTTAAAGGAATTATCAAAAATGACTTACACTATTGCATTTGCGATAACTGACTCGGCGTCTGAACGGTAAGTTCCGTGTCGGTCATCGGTGACAAACGTGGCACTTAACGCGTTAATCTTCGATTTATATTTGTTTATCGTTCAGCCTACCCTTAGTTTTACCCGGGCAGTTCCCGGTAAAAAAAGTGTAGTAGATGATAAAAAAATAAAAAAATTTATATAGTGATTTTGCTGGAAATAACCACATTCCAGAAGTTATTTTTCTTTTTGTTAGTTTGATTCAGCATTTGCAATTTTCTCCTCCGCGTTCTTTTCCTTTTTCATACTCATTCTCTATGCATGATTTCTTTTACGTTTTGATATCAACTTTGATATTACTTACGACCATCTTCCTACAATTTGTTTCTTTTAGTTCCGAAAATACTTCGCGACATACCGCCATTGAAAAGACTTATCAAACCTCTAGAAACTAACTGAATTTCCTTTTCTTTTCTCTTTTCATGAGATAGAACCTTCTCTTATATCTCCTGGCGTTAGTCGTGTCCTATCTCACCCTTTTCCCTACCGTTTCTAACTTCCTTTCCCATACCACCACGATTTTACGACTGGTACCCAATTTCCTGTTTTACTGAAACTTTATTTTCATCACCGAGCCGTTATTGAAAATAGACTTTTACATGTTTCTCCTTTATATTTTATGTTTAAACTACATTAATATTCTTTTATTTTATACTTACGCTAATCCAACGGTTATGGCTGAGATTAATAATTAATTGAAACACTAAAAGTGTTTATATATTCCATATTAGTTCTTACATATAAAGCGCAAAATAACATTTTACAATGAGGCGATAAATATTACTATGAACGTTATTACTTATAACGTAGATATTGGCGTTACTATTGTAACAACGTTCGCCTGGATCAGCTAGTTATTGTTATAAGCATAGAGTCTTTTTCCAAATATCAGGTGCGCAACTAAGTTCCCGGGTTTCACAAGAGATTGCGCTAGCGTCACGTGTAGTCGTAATACATGCGTGAATTTGAATTGGTTTTATATTGTAAACATCTCCAAACAATTACCAATTATAATGCTAAAAAATATTGCTACGCAAAAGTTTATTTCTAACAATAACAATGTCGAGTTTTGTGCCAAATAAACAGCATTTGCGGGAAGTTTTGCTTTTTTATTTTAACTTGAAAAACACTGCTGCTGAAGCACGTCGTTTTCTTGAGAAAGCCTACAGCGAACATGCACCATCGAAAACTACTTGCGAGGATTGGTTTAAACGCTTCAAAAGTGGCGATTTCGATATTAAAGACAAGGAGCGCTCCGGAAGACCAAAAACAATGGAGGACGCCGATCTGCAAGTGTTATTGGATGAAGATGATACGCAAACACAAGATCAACTTGCGGAAGCATTAAATGTTACTCGCCAATGTATCAGCAATGGGACCTACTACCGCACCCGCCCTATTCACCAGACCTAGCGCCTTCAGATTACCATTTGTTCCGATCGATGGCGCATGGTTTGGCAGGGGTGCATTTAAAAAACTTTGAAGAAGTTAAAAATTGGTTGGATGAATGGTTTCACTCAAAAGACACGTCGTTTTATCGTCGCGGTATTCATGTATTGCCAGATAAATGGCAAAAGTGTATAGCTAGTGATGGCCGATATTTTGAATAAACCATTTTTTGTATTATTTTTGAAATTTCAATTTTTATTTGATCGAAAAAAACCCGGGAACTTAGTTGCGCACCTGATATGTGCTTTCAGATAAATTTACTTAGTCTTTTGGATAAATTCTATTTGTATTGTTTTCGGCCAATTCGAGTAGAACAATATGAACCAGTGATATTGCTTGCAATATAATACAAACGGGTATTATACAAACCAGAGAAACATCGTATCTGGTTTTCTTTAATTGCCCTACTTTAGTCGTGGGAACAACTTTTTTGCTGTATCAAATATTTAGGCAGATCCACGTGACAACTATCACAGCCAATGAATACTTTGAAAGTGACTGTTGAAGTTTGCAAACTATTGCGGAATTCGAATTTTCAACAGCTGGTTTAAAAATATATAAGTGACAATCATTTGTGATTCACTGCAGCTTCGTTACTAAATCTTTTGTTCCGAAACCATGCAGTTGAATCATATATTCCGAGGTCACTTCTGTGGATACAATAGCTACTCTACAAACCCAGTGTAGTCTCAAACTTTTTTCATTAAAGATGAGTTACATTCAAGCGCCAAAGTGACATTACGCACTGCAATTCCTTAACGTCAGTTTTACTTATATTTCAGCGGATACACAGAAGTAAAAGGTCGTTTTCATGAAACCAAAGGGTCTAGCCGGATAAGATAGTCAAATCGGCCTTTGAGTCAATCGGGAAACGAATTACACCATAATGTTCGGGGGAAAAAATGACTAAGAACCCTAGATTTTCAGTTCCCAAAACGCACTAGGGTCCCTATAAACTCCGGTCTAGTGATTTTAGGTTTTTCGACGATATCTCGATCAGCTTTCAAGCTAGAAAAAAAGTTTTTTTTTTTCATTTTGTAGGGTTTTTTAAGCCCTACAAATTGGTGCAATCAAAAAAAATTTTGGCGCGAAATTCAAGTTTTTAGAGCCGTTCGAAAATTTTAAAATTTAATATATCGGAAACAACGACCGACTCATCGCTAGAAAAAATATATGTTATGTATTTTCACTTCAAAAATTTCTCTGAATTTTTTCAGATTTTTTAAAGTGGTGGAACGTACTGAAAAAAAATAAAAACTACTAAGAACTCCAGTTTTTTGCTCCTAGCGCTTTGAGGTTATGTTTTATGATAAGAACGATGGAACCATTAAATTCTGCGGAAAAAAATACATCGAAAACATGCATCATACGTGTCAAAATAATGTTCGGTTGACCTTGAATATACATGGAATATATAGGGACGCCATCGGCCATCTAGGGATTTTCATTGTTCGGTTAATTCGTTCAGGCCTAGTTATCGCAATATCTTCAAACATGCGATACATGATTTCGACGTATCTTTTTCCGTAGAATCCGATTCTGCCATTATTTTTACCATTGGACATAATCTCAAGGCGCTAGAAGCAAAAAGTCACTGAAAAATTCAGTTTATTATTCCTGGAGCCTCGAGGTTATGTTCTACGATAGAACCAATGGTACCATCGAATTCTACGGAAAAAAATACATCCGGAACATGCATCACACGTCTCAAAATAATGTTCGGTTTACTTTGAATATACAAGGAATATGTCCCTATATAGGGATGCCGTCGGCCGTCTAGGGATTTTCATTGTTCCGTAGAATCCGATACCGCTGTTATTTTTATCGTTGGGCGTAACGCCACAACGCTAGGAGCGAAAAACCTGTTTTTTCAGTGATTCTTGGCTTTTAGCGGATTTCTGTCCAGCCTATGTCCAGTAGGACTTCTCTAATAAACTCTTCGATGCTTCGAAGCTTCGAAAGGTATTTTTTACTTCATTCTAGAACACCAGAATGCTCGAACTAGTTTTCCTGAATATTTTGTGTCCTAGCGAGATATAAATTTGATAAAACTTACTTTTTCAAACGATTGTTGATGAGTCCTGACGACGGTATTAATCACTACTGGCTATCAATAATTGTTAAAGAGTTTTTTTGTACTTATGGTACGTCAAGAGCAATTTTAACAAATTGGAACCATAGAAATGTGCATTTTATTAATTTCAATTGAGTAATGGTCTTCAAGAATTTGTATAATAGCCGAACAATGAAAATCCCTAGACGGCCGACGGCGTCCCTATACAGGGACATATTCCTTGTATATTTAAGGTCAACCGAACATTATTTTGAGACGTGTGATGCATGTTCTCGATGTATTTTTTTCCGTAGAATTCGATGGTACCATTGGTTCTATCGTAGAACATAACCTCGAGGCTCCAGGAATAATAAACTGAATTTTTCAGTGACTTTTTGCTTCTAGCGCCTTGAGATTATGTCCAATGGTAAAAATAATGGCAGAATCGGACTCTACGGAAAAAGATACGTCGAAATCATGTATCGCATGTTTGAAGATATTGCGATAACTAGGCCTGAACGAATTAACCGAACAATGAAAATCCCTAGATGGCCGATGGCGTCCCTATATATTCCATGTATATTCAAGGTCAACCGAACATTATTTTGACACGTATGATGCATGTTTTCGATGTATTTTTTTCCGCAGAATTTAATGGTTCCATCGTTCTTATCATAAAACATAACCTCAAAGCGCTAGGAGCAAAAAACTGGAGTTCTTAGTAGTTTTTATTTTTTTTCAGTACGTTCCACCACTTTAAAAAATCTGAAAAAATTCAGAGAAATTTTTGAAGTGAAAATACATAACATATATTTTTTCTAGCGATGAGTCGGTCGTTGTTTTCGATATATTAAATTTTAAAATTTTCGAACGGCTCTAAAAACTTGAATTTCGCGCCAAAATTTTTTTTGATTGCACCAATTTGTAGGGCTTAAAAAACCCTACAAAATGAAAAAAAAAACTTTTTTTCTAGCTTGAAAGCTGATCGAGATATCGTCGAAAAACCTAAAATCACTAGACCGGAGTTTATAGGGACCCTAGTGCGTTTTGGGAACTGAAAATCTAGGGTTCTTACTCATTTTTTCCCCCGAACATTATGGTGCAATTCGTTTCCCGATTGACTCAAAGGCCGATTTGACTATCTTATCCGGCTAGACCCTTTCAATCCAATTGATTTCTTCCAAACTCGTTAAATCAATTGAAGTTAATTGTTTTTAAAGTAAGATTGTATAAATTCAACAGATTTCCCTTTAATGTCTATATTTACTGAACCTAAGTAAAAAAAATGACTTGCTATAATTTGCGTTAACGCTCTCATAACTTGAAATAACGTACGGATAGCGTGTGAGTACTACAATGTATTCGGCATAAAAATATTGCAGATATATTTGTACTAACTTATCGTAACACACACTGCCCATAGTAAAACGTAAGTAGAGCAAAGGGAGGGCTATTATACGCCTCCTCCATATTTCTCTTCTACTTTTACGAAGGTACCGCTTCAATGCTATGACGTCAGATAGCACCCTTATCTTTTGTGTAAAAACGTCGAAAAAAATGTTTCCACCGATACCCTTCCGTAGCCGTATTTCGAAATATATTTTAGTGAATAGACTCTCATCCTAACGAGAAATAATTTTTTTTCCTTAAATCTCTTTCCCTTAACTTTCATTCAAATTAAAACAGATCTATATTTTATATATTATTATTTTAATGTAAAACATTATTGAAGCAAGATTTGAAAATGAAATCTCATAAAATATTTATTTGATGATCTTATTCGTAATAGCATTATTATTATTATTATTATTATTATTATTATTTGTTGTTGTTGTTGTTGTTGTTGTTGTTGTTGTTGTTATTGTTGTTACTAACAGGTTACTGGAGTGCCAGGCTCCGAAAATATCAGCCAAAAGGAGACGTTGCCAATGTAAAAAAAACTTAAACGGAAAATGTCAAAAAATTCGAGTGTCAAAAATATCGAAGGGTTTGATGGCAAAAGGTTTAGAAGATGAGTGCATTAAAATTTAATAACTTTTATTAATCATCATAGGGTAGTTCACTTTGACAGATGAAAATGTATTTTTGGTTTAGTCAAATATTTTAACGCTTTGTCCTCTCCTACTTGAACGGGTTTAGGATTAGAATTAGTGGTTCACATTCTTTTCACGGTGGGACAAAGTAAGACTTAGAAAAGGTTCAATGATTGCAGCACGTTTCTTGTATGCTTTCTTTTCTTTTTTCCTCTAAAGTACAAAGAGTGCCATCGGCATTCAGATATGCAAAATGAAAATTATCTACCTTTTGTGTCAAATGGCCCGCTTTCTTGAATGCTAAACCGTACCGTCACGTCAAATTGTGCTGCCGATCGATACGTATTCCTTTACAATCCTTACTGGCTCCCGTTTGAAACGTGTCCTTTTAGCACTTCTCTCTTTATATCACAAAGTTTTCACAATATTTGTGTCAGATATCGTTGCCGCTATGTTTCTATTGAATTATATTTTTAATTCCATTTTAATTTCATTAACATACTCTTTTTTATGTTATTCTATTATACAGAGCCTTCGGATCATTGTAATTTTTGTTAGTTCTTTCAACCATTCTTTGTGGACGAGTGTCGGCAAATAGTCGCCCGAATACTCTTATAAACAAATTCTTCCGTCCGCAAAGGGTTAACCCTTACTCGGTACATACGGGTCGAGAACGATATTACCTCGAACCGAAAATTTCGTAATCGCTTTAACGCGTTAAACGTCACGCTAGTTTCCGTAGCCCCTTATTCACGCCGCGTAGGTCGCAATGGTATGTACTATTGCGCTTATCATAAACGGCGCGGCTTGAACCGAAAATTTAGCATCGGTCATCGCTGACCGACATGGCAGTCAATGCGTTAAGAAATTGAATAATAGGAAAAGTTGTTCCCCTTTGCTGTCCCCCTAATACCCCGCAACACCAGTACAAGGGGTAAATTTCGCGCAACTTATGGAAACGCTGGATTCGGATAGCTCCAGATGATCGAAGACAAGTGAGAAGTCAGCACAAACGCAATGAAAGGTGGATACCCAACTTTGAGTGACTCAATCTACTCTCTACTGTTTCGGTTGCGTGCGAACCACTTGCATGCGATGGGGAACATACAAGAGGAAGAAAAGTGGAGCATTATACATAGCGCCTGAACACTTGTTTCATACGCTCGACAAAGCAAAGAAAAGCCAGATTTTTTGTTGCAAATCGTACCAAGGGACGACAAATGGATTTATTACAGTAACCCAAAGCGGTAATTATTGCAAATCCACAGTTTCAACTTGGCGCCCATTGGTGTGTATGTTCCACACCGAATGGCCTTTTATGTTTCCCATTGGTTTGAGATCTGGGATCTTTGATGATCATTTTTGCACGTTTACTTTCTTCCCTTGTAGCCATTACTTTATACTGGTGGATGTATCATCAACTGGCGCAGTATCATGCAAAAAATTTATTGTAGCGGATAGCAATGAATGATTGGAAAATTGTACAATTTTCTTACTATGAGGATGCTTAAATCGGAGTTTAACCCGTTGAGCGTGACGTCAATCTCTGGGGACTGACGGTGAATTTTCCGTTCAGGGAACGTTGGTCCCTGGGGACTGACAGTGAACGCTCGGTACCAAGCGTTTATTCGCTGCCGCCTGAGCGGAAACAGCTACAGACACTCTACATTCTAGTAGATCAGCCGAGGGTTAAAATTGCAATAATGTATTCATTAAAGTGTCATACATGACCCTACGGATTAGTTCAATGTATACTGGAGTAATTTTAACACGTGTACTATTGTAAATTGTCCGTAAAGTCTAAAGAGTCCTGTTTAGTACTTTGTGTCAGGAACTGGTTACTCGAGTTGCGAACTAGTGGATGTTAGCTTTTTATTTTGTTGCGAGTGAGCGAAAAGAAGAAAGTTCCCCTATTTATATATATTTTCTAATTAGAGGAGCTACTTTGTAAGATTCTTTTTTCTTGTTTGCTTTACCCCATTTTCTGCTTTATGAACTTTCTTTCGTATATAAAATTTGTTTGAAGGCCGATTAGAGTAACAACTTTTCCTACTAATTGTAAGATCTTATACTCTTTGAACGAAAGAGTTTCACCGTTTAGTCTAAACCATATGAAATGATTTTCCAGACTTTTTTCTAGTACCGGAAGCGTATCAATCTCTTAACGTAAGAATTGAATAAAGTTGGATTTGGCCGGAAGATACTATTTGTTCCTCAACAATCGAGAAAGAATAGAATGCCCATATCTCGTCAAATATCATCATTCAATTATTTCACCCGAGTCCGATTAACAAAAAAATAATGGCTTATGGGTACCTCTGATACAAACGTACTATCTGCGCTTTCAAAGGGCTTCATATACAATACAATATTTTCATACTGACAAATGTACTCCAATCCGAAATGGGGTAATGCCCCGGTTCGTCTCATCGTTAGGGTTACCGGTGGAGAAACCTGCAAGTTAAAAGGGAGAAAATGAATAACAAACCAGCTTGCGAGGTATCTCCCTTTTTATTCTGACCGTAGTGTGGAGTGTGGGACCAAGTGTGGGTGTGCGTGCGTGTGTGAATCAATGTAGGTATTCCTACCGGAGCCGTTGTAAAAGCTCCAACCCTTTTTTCGTCCCTTCCTTCCTTCCTTCCTTCCTTTCTCTTCGTTTCCGTACATTTCCCCGTTCCCACTCCTTCCACCTCAAAAAGTTTTCTTTTCTTCTCTTCGCGAATCTCCCAATTGTCGCTGCTACACTTTTCAAATTCTCTCGATCCGTATTTCTTTTGTTAGTAACATTAGATTTTCATGTAAATTCGACGAATATTGCGAGGACCATACATAATTGTTCACTGTGGTCGATACATAAAGATCAAACTGGAACAGGGGAGACAATCCAAAATATGAAGTGTAATTGTAAGTAAATAGAGATGGAAATGTCATGTGTCTTGGCTATCCTTGTTACACTGCTCATGCGCAACAAGCTCACGCATTGGCTGCGTGAACACGGAAGTATTAGCTACGACTCTTCCTCTACTCGCAATTAATATCAAATATAGATGTCAGCACTTGATATATCTGACAGGATTTATTTTGAAACGCGGCCAATTTTTAATTAAATGTTTTCCTTTTATATTTTGTCAATCAATTGAAACAATTAGGAGAGGAACTATTGAAATAAAGAAAATGGGCACTGATTTTCCGCCAAAATAAATGTAATTTATTAAAACTCTTGAGGGTCATTCCATGTTGCGTCTTACAAGTTCAAACGAAGACTAACTTAATTCTAATGTTCAAAAAACAAAATCTTTTAACTGAGTCCCACTTTTGTATTTAGGAAATAGAGGAATGTTAACCCCTAAAATAAAGATTCTTTGTAAAGCCCAAAAATGGCCTAAATCACTTCATCCGTTTATTGTCGTTTCTTGTTACAAGTGTTTGGGGACTGAATATTGTATCTCGCTTATTTCAACTGCTCGCGTATCTTACCGTCCTATAAATTAACTTTACTTATTTTTGGAGAAACGTTTCAAAGTAATCCGAGAACTTTTACATTCTCTCTAAACTATTTTACATATGAAATAGAATAAGATTTATAATTATTCATTATATAAGTATACTTTGGTTCTCGCGTGTTCATTTCATTTACATAATAGTTCCTTATATTATTCATCTTTACGACTTTCTAACTTAAAAGTACTATGAGCTTTCAAATTTCTAATGCCACCGAGTACTAATTGCAAGTATATATAAATTGAACTCCCAGGACCATATTTGTAAACGTACGTTCACCGTTACAGCAACTCTGTTACATATCTAATTTATTGCTATTTATGATGAAGGGGTTTTAACATGTTGTTATCGTTATAATTACTCTCATAATTAGTTTAACCTATTTCCATTACATCTCTAAACTGACAATTGTCGTGCGCGGCATATACCACTTGCGGATACAAAAGGTGTTCAATTGTAATTGTCCCCATTCCATTTATTCTGTCGTTTCGGACAATATTAGACATTTAATCATAATTATTTAACACTTTGAATCGCAATATACTCTCCAAGGGGACATTGCGAATGTAACAAACAATCCTCGCTATACAAATGTTCAGCTAAGATTTTATTGTCAAACACGGATGTTAGAAAAGTTTTTGTAATGCAATTTTTGTAAAGTCTAAAGTGCCAACTCCTTCTAGCGTTGTTAGCGGTAGTTTAACTTTTATAGCGTGGTATCAGCTATTATAGCTTAGCAGCCAATATTACCCTACAGAAATTACCCTACGACTGGCTTCTCTCATCTTCTCTTTTCTACCTGAATAATTATCCGTAATGTATTATCTGACATTCAAACGCAAGAATATCTACCAGAATGGTTCCACGAGAGAAAACGTCATCATTTTTCTATCATTAGGACACTCTTTGTCAGTTCAACTCACAATCAGTTCAACGAGTATCCATCAGGATTTTCTTCAGAATCTAGGGTGCACAAACCTTGACCAGCTAGCAACTCGGCTCGGATAAAGCATAAAAGGATAATTTGCCTGAAACTCCTGGAATGGAAAAGCAGAGTTCAAGGATTATGGAATTTACCGTTTCATCCGATCTCTACTTTTCCACCCTTACGCTTGCCTCTCTGACACGACGAGGAATTTTCTACTTGTCAATTCTTCCCAATTTCTTGTTTTCTGATTAGTATTACTTAATTCCTTTGTTATTTCTTCGTTGCTTTTTTGTATATTTTTTTTTATTATATAACTTTCTATTTTTCAACTTTGAGCTGCAAGACGTTTCCATTAAAAGAACTCGTAAGACCCCTATACTATATGCTGACGCGAGTGTCCTCCCTTTAGGAATGAAAGGAATAACCCCCTCTGAAATTTTCAACCACTCCGAGTTAATCACGCTCATCCTTACTTCTTTTCTACTGTTTCTATTTTTCTTTCCCTCATTTCTTTCTTTCTGCCAGAAAATTCTGAAACGCATCCAGGTTTAATTAATTTTCAACTTATTTGAACCCAACTTCACCTTCAACCTTTTTTCTTCCAACAATACGAAATAGGGGTACCAAAAAAAGGATGAACTTGGGAATATTCGTTCCGCTACGCACTGCTTCCTTTTTTGCGTTTGAAAGGTAGGATATACATATATAATTAATGATCTTCGTAATTCCTTTTCCTTTTCCCTTAAATGGTCTCTCGAAGTAACCCCATTGATCAGGCTTATCTTGATGCAAATAATAGCAAACAATTTCTTTGAAATTCTAGTGAATTCTTTCGTTCGTTTCAATATTCAATGACTTCTAACTCTTAACCAATGCGTACATTAAAAATTTAATAACATCTTTCTTTTCTATTATATTATTGTTAAATAAAATCCTATAGAGTCCGTATCGCATAAAAGAATGAGAAACGTATGTTTAATCTTTTTGAGTACTCGGGAGTTTGAATAAACCGTTGACCTCAAGATTCTTTATCCATTATCGAAAAGGAACCCTAAAGAATAGCCTTTTCGAAATTTGAATAAATCAACTTGGGAGATCAAGTTTGTGGAAACGGTTACTTATTACCTATTCCCATTCTTGATGCTATTCGAATACTGTGCGAGCTTTAGATCTTTCTCTCTCTTTATTTCACTTCTTATTCTCCTCTAAGTGCAATCCTTCAAACTTTTTCGTCGATTCCTAGAACGTGAACTAGAAGAACTCCTTTACATTTTCCTTCTTAACATTTTCTTTCTTGTCACGAAATCCCCTATCCAAAGACGGATCAGTTTGAAATTTTTTCTGGAACACCCCTACCCCCGATAATACCGAGATCGATGGAGACCATTTCAAACAAATCACGCATACAGTAAGAAGTTCTCTTGAAATCTATCCTTGTTGAAGATTTCAACGGAATTCGATTCAAAATTCATAATCTCCTGGTTGCGTATCAATTCTGAAAAAATATCCACTTTTTCAGAATTAATTACTTTGAAAATTTCCTTAAGAAAATTAATGTCAGTATTTTATTGTTACATTTATTTGAAATAAGAAACATATAATAATTTAACTATAACCCCTTCAGATCTAGTGTACATTATAATGTACATTAAATTCATTAACTTTCAAATTTGTTTTAACGCAATTGCATTTGGCATAACAAACACGGCCTCAATAGTTAAATAACCAAATTTCAGTGTTAAATAACCAAAAGGTTCAGCACTGTTCAGGATTGTTTTTATATGTTGATGTACATCTTACCTACACGTGACTTCAGTTGACAGAAATGTAAATTTGAACAAAAACAAAAACACTCGCCTTCTAAATCCTTTGACAAGTCGGTACCGGAAATGCTGGGATTTTTGACAAAATAAACCACTCCCACGAGCGCGTTGTGGAGGCTCGCCTTCATACTGTTCAATATTTTTGGCACATTGTGTTACATGAAAATTTCGCTCGGAAAGTATTAGCCGGATGTAGGCAATGCCACTGTCAAAAGCCTTGAAAGAAAAATGTTAAAAAGTTCGAGGCAAGAAAACTTGATTTCAGGTAGGTTTAGATAGGTGAGGATTTAGGTCGTTGTACCTAATTAAAGATTAAACTATGCGGAGTATGAAATTCATAAGAGTGTGATTGTCGGTGTAACTTCCTTTCACATGAGATTGAAAACGTTATTGTAAATATCGGTTGTTGAAAGATCGCCCACTTTAGTGGTTACAGGAAACTCTGAACAACGTGTAGTTCGGTGGTTACACGAAACTCAAACTCAGTTTCGTGTATCCGTCCTAAGTGCCTCTGGCTAAAAAGCGAAGATTCCTTAAGGACACGTGGGACATAGTTTTCTTTGACCTATTGGATATGGCATTGTGTAAACAAGTGGAATTTCCCTATTATTAGAGTTTAATTCATTAGCTGACCTACTTCACGAGAATAATATCGTTGGCACCTGGGGCTTTTCGGATCCCACTGGCAAACATTTTTATTGCATTGAGACCATTGACACTTTGAAATTAAACACAATTGTGCGATAGTCGGTAAATGTTGTTTCGTAACGGATAATATAGATTGTTTTATGAAAATGTCAAATTTAGTGTAAAAAATATTGTCGAATTTTCATAATATAAAGATTATTAAATTGGGGTTGAACTAGAGTGGGACATACCAGTAATTCAGCTGAGGGTTAATGCGAGGGTTTTGCTAGGGGTTACATTTTTTTACTATATTTTGAATTACAGTCTCTTTCGTCATTAAATCTACTCGTAGTTCTCATTGAATCTACGATATCTCTACTAGTTCATACGCGATCTAATAAATAATTCTTTTTTGCTGATGATTTAGTTTTTTTTTATGGAAATATCAGAAGAGATATGTATTTTTCTTATACGTTTTCGTTTACCGTTATATGGCGTTTGTTCAGTCCCGAAGAGATTGTTACAAAGAGGCTCTACCGCATGAATTTTTATATTCGAAGTCTAATAAATGTTGTTTCTGTGATGTTTGAAAATCATTCGCATAAGAAAATGACAACATCGACCAACAGTTAACTAGTTTAATTAATAAGTAAATTTAGAAATTCGATAAATTATTTTATTAACATAAGATAAGATCTTTAAGATATGGTTTAATCAAATGAAAAACCCTAGCGTTATCCTATTTAATACATTAATATTAAGTACTATAATATTGATCGATTAAAATTTTAAAAGGGAGTCATTGAAATTCAATTACTTTTTTTAACCCTCTCGACTCTCGCAAATGCACTACCTTAAGTAGAAACGAGAATCGCTCGACTTCTTATGCACCGATAGAACTTTCTTGAAGCTTAGTTTTCCAAGTTTTGAACTTCGGAAACTTCGATAATTTAAAATTTCTTGATAAATTTCAAATTCTTCGAAGTTTTACATTTCAGAAGTTACCTATAAGTGAATATACTAGTCCAAAAGTTTCGGGAAGTAATGCCACACAGTCAAACAACCAAGACCGCGGAGTGTAAAAGTTGTGCATCGATGTATCCCTTATCACTGTGAAGCGAACCATATCCATTTTATATGTATAAAACTGATAAAAGAAACTGTTTTCTTCCTTAAGTTTTAAATGTTTTCAACGAGATTGTACTTTTGTGGAAATTTTTCAACTTTTCAAATTCTCTAAACTTTTTGAAAACGGTGTGTCTCATTTATCAATTAATGTTATCGAGTTGAAGGCAATTATTCCGCTGAAATTGAAAAGTTGGTTGCAAAATAGAGGTAACTCCAATTATTCTAGCAAGATAAGCTACTTTCTTTTTGCAGCAAATCTTTCAATTATTTCCTTTTTAATATAAATGTCATGATTTCAACTTCTCCCAGTTCTTTTTCACCTAATGGTTAAAAGACAATTAATCAATTATATTGTGTCGAGAATTTTTCTTTTTTGTAATAAAATGCTTGAGTTTTTGTATAGAAATTGTATGAATGTATAAATGTATGGTAATATTTCGAAAAAAATTGCTCGATTCATAAAATTCGTATTTTTCTATAAAAAAATCTGGTTGCAGCTTTCCAAAATTCTGTCAACCCAAATAAATTACCGCGAAAATTAATTGAATTATACTGAATGTACATATATTAATCGTTTTGAATTCTTTTTGTTGCAGCAAGACTGCCCAAACGGTAGATTGACACCTGCCAAATTCGTTGACATGTACAAAATGTTCTTCCCTTCCGGTAATGCTGAAGAATTTTGCGATCACGTGTTTCGCACATTTGACATGGACAAAAATGGTTACATCGATTTTAAGGTAACGAAGACTTTAATGTCATTATACACTCTCTAATTTTATAACTAGGAGACGAAATGTCGGCGAACAAAATGTCTAGATAATGCAGCATGCAGTACAATCCCAAGCGTCGTCGCATAAAGCTAATTCCTACGTGGGTTAAACGTATACGTTACAACTGAAATATAATTAATTCACAAACATCCACGCAGTGTGGGAACTGGAGGAAAGATCGTTATAATGCATTCGTTCGGTCCGGGGGGGATTGTTATAAGGAGGTACGACTGTAGGTGGATAGTAAATCTCATATTATCTACTTTAGGTTGAAAACTGCAACACATGAGAAATAAATGTTTGTGACACACGTACGAACGTCCGCTCTATATTATTCTAAGACATTTTTTAGTAGAATTCTCGATAAATTCCGTTAATGAGTGCAGAACTACTCGAGAACTCTTTTAGAACTCAAGGAACTCAATGTAATCTTCGAGCGTCTCACCTTGTACGTATTGTACTTTAGACTATTTAGTTGTAACTTCAATTTTTGCTTTTAAAGGACAGAACTCTTTCTAGAACTCTTGCAGAACTCTTTATTTCTTAAAATATCTTAAGACATGGTAAAGGATTTGCATTAGTACAAAGTGAGACGCAGTCCTGAGTCAATATTTCGGTCTAAATGACCAGAACTATTTGTTTGAATTATCAGGAACTATAGAACTATTTAATTAAAGCCAGGACTCTTAAAAAGTTACGAGTTTCCACAAAATGGTACGCCAGGTTCACACACACACACGTAAATTTCGATTATACATTTTAATAAATTTCAATTGACGCACCTTGTAGGCTCAATGCGATTGGTTTACGAACTTTCAAAGGTGGGAGCTAAAAAGATTGTAATCGAGAGATAATTTCGCACTTTATAAAGAGGAACTGTTACAAACTGAAATTGCTATAACGAGGTCCTACTGTAGCCAATATAAAAGTTTCACCGGAATTCGTCACAAAGATTTTCGCAACTACACAGTTCAAAGGAATACCTGTATTTCGAAAGCATCCCGTATGAATCTTTAGTACGTATCTGCAAATATCAAGGAGATCGCATTTCAGATGTTCCAGATGCTTGTAAATATTGGAAATGCGTGCATCTCTTAATGTCAACAGGGAATCTATTATCGATGTCATTAATGATTTGCAAAGGTCACACGGATAGTCCTTTCGAATCAATTTCTTTCGCAAATATCCATGTTGGGTTATTGGAAATTGTTCGTGTAACAAGGAAAGAAGCGTTTTTACCTTAAAAAATCAATTGAAAACGTAGAGCAACATCTTGTCGCATAATGTTTGGATTCCTAAATGATCGATTTCAAATATTTGAAAATTGCTACAAGTATATTTCACTACATTTTGACTTTACCGTTACACTTCTGCAATTTCTGGTTTCAAATAATCGTTTGGGAAATTACCAGGGGAAAGTTCCAACCGATATCTGGGCCCTTGGAGTGACCACAAGGGGCAGTCTAATTTCTACTTTCAACTCTGTGTGTTACGAATTTTTGTTCGAAAAATTAATATTTAGGGATCTTTCGAGTTGTTAATTAGGAATTAAAAATTAGATTTTCAAAATTCAAAATGGTGGATTTTTATTTCTAAATAATAAATAATAAAATATATAATAAAACCATTTAGACCATTGGGGTTATTTTAGCCCCACATGATTTCTGAAGGATTAATGACGTACTTCCCCCCCTAAATTACTGTTTCGACTGATTGTAAGATTTAAGTTTATATATGCTCCCATCGTCACGAGTTACTTTGGTTTAGTTTCACTATCTTACATTTCTTGCTATAAACGACCATTCGATCCTTCCTTATCAGTCTTTACATGAAGCAGCAGAGAGTATACGGATATGATCCTTGCATTAGGTGAATGTGGCGGAAACACATTTGCCGCAGTTATTTACTACCGGGACCGATACCGCAACCGTGACACTAGGAGCATTTATAAACACAAACTTAAGTCGAAGCGGTAATTTACAACGAAACTCGTTAACCCTTTAAGTATCTCTAAGACAATTATTTTATAGCTGGAAGAGGAATCTGTAGTCCCAGAGGAGTGACAAAGGGTTAAGTCAAGACTTAGTTGTATCGCATTTTCTCATGTGAGATTTTGTTTTCGAGATAATTGGCATTGACTGACTATATTTCGACTTGACCCTTTATCTTTTCTCTCTCAGAGAATTATTTTATAACTGCAATAGGAAACGACTGTCTTAGAAAAAGGACAAAGGGTTAAGTTACAACGTTAGTAACCTATTTTTTCACGTGCATTTCCTCTATTCCCAGTTGTGCCATCAATTATTGATCACCTGGTATAATTGTACAATAGATCTCGACATAGATCGCATATTTCATTACGGACAAGTATCGTTACAGGTACACTACGTGCATCTCGCTTCTGCTTTTCTTACTACAATAGATGTTTATAAATTCCAGACACTGCAGATATAGATTTAATTGTAGGACCGTCTGTCTATCGAACGTTTGCTACATGTATAGTTATTTTTCTCTTAGAGAATGCGATTATCACCCAGTATTTTTATATCGTATTGATGTCTGGTAAATGCTGATATATAGTATTTATAAAGGCTAAAAATGAAGGTCCGTTATTGGTTTTTGTTCATCTTCCACGAAGCTGAATATTATTGCGGATGTATAAATATTTCGGAGAGTCTGTTTGTGTCTTATCACTACTCACTGGTTATACATACTATACTCAATTGGTGACTGACATTTCAATTGTTGACGATTTGTTAATTAACGGAGCATCATTGGTCAGAAGTTTGTATCTGTTGTTTCTCGAACAGCCACGATGTTGATCACTACTTTTGAGCTTTCCGTACCGATTCAATTCGATTAAAAAAAGAAAAGCGAACCGCGAAATTTATAGTTTTTTTTTTGGTGCTCTTTCTCATGGTGCAACTGGAAATTTAAAGAAAAGTCAGCTGATAAATAAAGGTATCTATAATACACCAACCTCCTCTTTCATTATTCTTCCGTTACCATGCTACTGTAAGTTTCAGGCTAAGGAACTGAAATATGATGATTTCATGTGCTTCGTTCGAACTTTTAATGTCAACGTCTTGAAGTTTTTCGGCAACTAAATTATTATTTCTAAGCTTCTCGGAAAGCAAAATTTGAAATAAGATGAAGTTTCTCAATGTATTATAAGTATCTTGCACATATTTGGTAGACTCCAACCCAAAGGTTCTCCCCGTAAAACCAGTGTTTACGGGAACTCTTAAGCAAGTTCTTAAAGATATAGTTTGGCAAAACTGGGTCATCCAACGCCTAAGGGAGAGACGTACGAGGCGGGCTTGCATAATACACAGTATAATGGTGCTACCTCTTTACTTCTCCTAACCCCTAGAGGGTCCCCACTTCGCGTATTGACCCTACTGACGTTTTAACTTCAACCTTTTCTTCTTACCAAGCGTTACACTTCAGGTTGAGTAGGCTCTTTTGCATTTAGGAAACCGGATATCATGAAAGGTAATACGTGACAGACAGAACTTTGTTTATTATTTTTAAAATGCACCCACAATTCAAAATACAATACCACGATTTATTTTCGTAAAATTCAAAAAGTAACGAAGAATTTCGAAATCTCTTAGAAAAATTACGAACAACTAAAAGATGTAGAAAATAAGTGGAATAACGCGGTTTTACAAAGCTCCTTTGGTACTTGACTTTGTTCGTAGGCAAGCCGAGTGTACGCTTAAATACTTGTATAAGCTGTATTACTAAGAAAGAAATTGAAAAAAAAAACAAAAAAACAAATGCATAAATCGTAATATAGAAAGATTCGTTCAATACGATTGTTCGCTAACGATTTACGACCGTGATAAGACTGTGATAACGACATCGATTAGTCATTCAGCCACTTAATCTACCGCATCTGAAACAGTTATGGGTGAGAAAAATGCTACCAGACACTGCTTATCAGTAGTAAAAATACATTTCTCATTTGATACAAGTTGAATAATACAATGTTAGAATCTGTAATAATTCATATCAGTATTTAATGTCATTACAGATCCGATAATTCTGTTGCCATATTTTACTCATGCTGAGACGTCCATAAACGCATCATAAATAAAACTGATTTATACGATTGCGATTTGATTGTCCTTTGATATTCGCGCACTTTTGAGGTTGCTGAAACTGAATAATCTGTACTCGAATTTGAACCCCAAATTTAGAAATTTGAAATTACAAATCCGAAATTAGTACTTATCTCGAGAAACATAAAAGGCTTGTTTCATTCGCGTACTTACTAATTGTAAGCCCTTTCCTAATATCTAATATTACCCAGACGCGTCTTGCACAGATATTCTGATTTCAGTATTGATAATCGAAAAGTAGAATACCTATTCTATTATTATGAAGTATTCTATGAAGCAGAATACGAAAAGTAGAAAACGTATTCTACTTTTCGATTATCAATATTGACAGCAGAATAATAATCGAAATAACAATTTCTAGCATATTATTATTGTATCAATATATATTGATTTTCAAAAATAATGATTATGAATTAACAATAACAAAATTCGTAATTGCCTGAACAAAAATTATTATTTCAGTTTTTTTTTAAATTATGTATGGGTAGAGAGAGAGACAAGACTTTTGGGACTCTACCTAAATCGCATCTAAATTTAGAAGTGACAAAATAGTGCAATTCATTGAGTAAAAGTGTGATTGTGCATCGTATAAGTAAAATTCCTCCACATTCAATGTCATACCGTTGGCAGAGCTCCAAGCTTCCAGCCTCTACAAATCGACCTGGAAATACGCCCCGTCATTAGAAGAAATAACTCGCAAAATTGTTAAACCATCCGCAAATACGAAAAAATTACTGGAATGGAAAACCTCTCCAATTTGATTTATAAAAAAACAAGGAAAAGGGGAGAAGATGGAAACGAGACATTTCAGGTACACCAGACGTAACATGAATATTCCATCAACCGCGTTTAAGATTTAAGGGTTAGAACCCTGTAACGTCCTAATAAAGTGTACATTTTGAAACGGCAGTAATAAAAAAAGGAAACAGTAAATAATTATAACATCATTTTCGACCAAGGATTCTTTTCTATGACATAATATCTATTCATTGGAGAATATTAATCCTCTTGATTTGGCATTGGAGGATCGATCCTACATCCGAAGGTGTAGCGGATCTATAAAACTTTTGAAATTAGGTATTTATTGTACTACGCTAGAAGTTTTTATACGTCTAGCAAGGGTGGATCATTGTGAAAAATGCATTGTGAAAAATACTCAACATGCATTTTCCATAAAAATTGTTTTTGTATACATATATAGTAAGTGAGATACGGTTGGAGTTATGTAAATGCGGAACCGTGTAATATCCAGACGTTAACGGGTTAAACTCAACAACTTGGTTTTCATCACTCGACGAAACGGATAATTACGAGAGAAGCGTATCATTAAAATGCCATATTCCAAATTTCAAAATTGGAACAGCGTAGTAACGAAGGCTTCGAAAAAGTCTGTCGCTACCGTCTCAGGAGAATATTGACTCCATCGTATAAAAAGAATCTCATTAGCCTGCCATAAAGCCTATTTGACGTCAATTTAAGAAATTACTCGTAAACACATCAAGCCAATTTACTTGAACTAAGTGCTCTGAAATCGATTAATAACACTGGTCAGCATATTAGATACGGATTGGGTTTCTCGCTACAGCATTTTTTTAGTGCCCAGGTATATGGTATATGTATAATATTTTCGCGCCCTCTAACGCAAACAAGTTCTCTACTTTGCCTTAAGTAATTACGGATTAATTATCGGGTTCAAGTATATCATCTACCCTTCATTCGGAGCTTTTTTCTTTGAATTTTTCGAGTTTGTTATCTATACTTTGTCGAACTTGACCAAAAGTACATACTACTGTATTCTTCAACTTTCCCCACTATTCCTACCGCGTGGGTCGAAATCGTATAGACCATTGTTTTTGTCAGATCACGCGCGGTCTGAACGGAAAGCTTAGTTGAGCATAGCACTTAACGGGTTAGAAACCAGATGTAATAGAAAACTTTTCAGAGACAAGCGAGGGTGTACCTTTGCCGCCTGGTTCCGATTATGTGATCAATTCGTTTGCCTCCTACGGAAATCTCGCCTTCGAGCAAGTTTTACTGTTTCTGTTTCTTGGAAAACTTTCCCGACCGCATTCAAATTCAGAGCCTAGGAATCTCTGGGAAATAACTCAAGAAAACATACAGTGTTGTTCCTGAATTACGCGATGAGTTTTGGCTGTAATGTAAACTGCACCACCTTTGAAACAGGCTCAAGTTTATCAAAACAGCGAACATGATAACGTTAGAGAGAGTTCCAACACTATTCGAGAAATACCTTCGTGTAACCGTGACTGAGCGAAACTAGAACGCAATGTAATTCCAATGAAGATGCAACCAGAGTTTAGGCTTTAGCTTTTTAAAATTCTTGAATACCATTAATTTAACACTACATACTTGACGACCGAAAATAAACCACTCCTAATTCACGTATTACTTACTAATACCAAGTATAAAATTGTTTGTTTCAGGAATTTTTACTTGCTATCGATGTGACATCAAGTGGGACACCCGAGGAAAAGTTAAAATGGGCTTTTCGTATGTATGATGTCGACGGGAATGGTGTAATAGACATCCAGGAAATGACCAAAATCGTGCAGGTAATAATCACATATAGTAGTTAAAAAAAGCTCTAGAACTATCTCTAAAGAATTGTATAAACCTTGTTTAAGTATTCGTAAAACTTATGTAACATCACTGTAAGTTACGAACTTGTTGGAATCATTCAATTGAGGCGATAAAACTAGGAAAACATGAATTTCAAGGTTGGAGCTAGAAAGATTGTTATCGGGAGGTAATATTGCACTTTACAGAGAGGGATTGCTGCAAAGTGAAATTGTTATAGTGAGGTCCTACTGTATTTTAACTCGGTATGCTTAAGGGGTAACACCACTCTAGGATTTTCAAAACATCGATTTTCTTTTTGCTTAAAGTGTACTTTAGAGGCCTACAAACGATATGCACTTGGTCCCATTGTAAACAAAAATTTTCACAGCTCGAAATCTTGATTTCACCGGAGCGCCTCGAAGTGTGCACTGAACGCTCTAGCGGCGCGCTCGGGTTCAACGCTTTAATATTTCTTTTGCCCGTCGAAATAGAAAGTGGAACGGTTACTCATGGAGCAGAGGCGTTCTTAGGTCCTTAAGGTTCCTCGGGTGTTAGCTAGTGTGCGCCAATTTCTATTACAATACCTTCGCAATCTTAAAAAATAATAAGGGTCTTGGAGGAAAAGGCAAGTTGACGGGAAAATTGATTGACGAGTTGTCAATTTATTATGGCCTAGCGATACGCAGAAATCCTAATTCAATTGAAAAAATGCGTAATGAAATTTACACAACGCTAGACCATGAATTATCGACGGATAAAAATCCACGACACGACAAATGCTCACCAGGAGAAGAATCGTGGTGCTTGTGGCAGAAGGGCTCAGGCCACTGGAGATTCTGATTTTACACATAAACCACTTTTATCGGATGAAGTTTTCAAAGCGATTTCTTCAATTTCCGAAGAATTAAGCAGTGACGATCTGCTCTCTCGTTGCTTAGGCCGATACACACAGAACAGCAACGAGAGCTTCAATCCTACTGTGTGAACTATGGCACCAAAATCAGTCTCCAGTGGCAAACATGGGCTCGATACCGCAGTATTTCTTGCTGCAGTCATTTACAATGACGGCCTATCAAACATCATGAGACTGATGCACAGCCTCAGGGTCAAAATTGGACCCAACTGCAACAAATTTGTGCGTAAAGACGTGTGAGCGGCGCATCAAGTTTTCGGAACGATCGCTTACTGATGTTGCTAAAAACGCTCGATTGTCTTTGAAAACATTCGGAAAGGAGATGGAGGAGGCGAGCATCGATGTGGATGGCCAAATGTACGATGCAGGCATCGCAGATTAGAGGTAAGAATGAGATTTCATTTTTGGAACTGAGCGGACAAATTACTTGGACATCAGCAGACGGATTGATTTAGAATTACGACAGTAGCTTCATAATTATATTATTCAAAATAATACGTAGCCGTTTTTCGATTATACGTAAACTTTTAATTTTATAAACAATTTTTAGCCTTTCTTTGCAAAAAATCGATTTTTTTTCCAAATGTCGCGCCATTTTTACAAAACTTGATTTAAAAAAAACCTCTACGTAGTACCTTAGCCAATGGTATATAGATTCAGAATTTTTCCAGGTCGCGGATTATTTTCCCATGTATCACTTTTCGCTTAAAAAATGCGAGTAAAAAAGGAATATATATTAATTGCTTTGTCTTGGCATTACAAGACTTGCTAATAAAAATAAGTTCAGTTGACTTAGATTAAGTTTCCAATCTAAATCTCAATCCAGACTATATTCCATCGGGATAGTCTCAACTAATTTACTTCATTTGTAAATGTTAACAATAAGTCGTTAAGCCGGAAGAACTAATAACACCCAAAAATGTATTATTAAGAATTTTTTTGATTTTTTGTTCCAGGTCTCATATTTTTCAAAAAATTCGTCCACTCGTGGAGATATTTTAGAAAGAGGCATGGGCGCCATTTTGTATAAAAATGTTAATAAAAAAAATTTATTTCCATACTTCGACATATGCTTAAACAACCCTCCGAAAAGAAATCCTATTCCTTATTGAACCCTTTGAGTGCCGAAGGCCGATATATCGGCTCTTGCTGCACTGGCGAGAAGTGCCAGAGCCGATATATCGGCCCGCGCCTTGTAGCGCTTTACTATAAATTATCTTTCTTTTTTCTATAATTTTAAAATGAGTAGAAAAAAACTAGTGTCATAGTTTTGTTCTGTATTTCATCCATAATACGCAGCTTTTTGAATCATGAAAATATTGCTTCTCGTTTGGTTTTTACAAGCATTGTCCCGAACCCTTGTAAAACTATGAAATTCGGCCGGTTTTTCTCGCATAGGCACCTCTAATTCGCCCGGCACTAAAAGGGTTAATATTCTCGAAAATTATTCACAAAGTTAGCCTTTCTTTCGGTCTCTAGAGTGGTGTTTCCCTTATATGGCTAGAAAAAATCACTAATACTAAAAGGGAACTAAGAGTTATATTTCGCAGGCCTGTTTGACCAAACCATCCACTAATGAGAATTTTTTATACTTTTCTAGTTCAAACAACAATTATTTACGTTAACCGGATAAATGTTATTTACACTTCATCCACGCCCTGAACAGGGTTTATATTGATCGCATTTATTTATAATGTTGAGGCAGTAACGAGTTTGAAATTATCTACAAAGAAAATCCATACAAAAATATGAAAGCGGATGAAATTTCAAATGCATTGAGTCTAATTTAAGGACAATCTCAAATATATTCATATCGATCGAGAAAAGTACAAAAGATTTTAATGTATATGATGAAATATGTTATTTTCTACATCAGATAACAAATTCGTAGAGTAACCCGTTCTATCGTATAATGCGAATAAATCTCTTGAAACAGTATCTGGCATCAAATATTGGCAAACCCTTTAAGTCTTCGAGAAGAAGCATTTTATTTGCGAAGGGAGTGACTGTAATAGTTCTTGATATTCAGAATAAATGGTTCCCAAACTTCGAGAAAACGTATTCTCTATAAATTGTGTGAATTTGCACTTTCTTTTGGTAGGTCATAAAGAGTGCGTCGTGGCGTTAGTATTTTACCTTCGATACTCTGCGCAAGAGTGTCGTCGTTTGCTAGGGCTTTCAGAAAATTTGAGAAAACCGCATTTAACGTTTTGTGAATAAATACATGCACATTGAGCAACAAGTGAGTTTTTCCAACTCCGAAAAATACCTTTGCAGGACGTTTTTAGATACTTTAACCTTTAGAGCGCCGGGGTTCTGAAAAATTTGCAAATCGCATTTTTCTATAGAAATGTGGTCTAAGGTCCCTAAGTTAGGGCCAAACTAAGTTAAGGTGTTGGCGAGTCAGACCCCTTGCGCCTAGAGGCGTATCCCGGCGCTCTAAAGATTAAAGATTCTGAAAATGCAATAAAAAAACATCGATTTTTCACACCGGAACACTCCCTCAAACTATGTTCTTATTACTTTGGTAGCTTACCAACTTTTGCACACTCGTTTTTTTTTCTTTTTTTCCTGAATCTATTTATTATAAGCTGTTCGTATACAGGAATAGAAGTTACCGTTGATGGTCCAAATAGGAAAAAAAAAATAAATCGATTGTAGATCCTATTCATAAGGACACTTGTACACAAACTTGTATGAGTATTTCTACATCGGTGGGATATACTATATACTTTATTTAAATAAAAAATTTCACATTACTAACTGTCCAATAGATACCGTAGTAGTGCTGATAAAAAGATTTCAAAGCCAAGGTAAAAAGGGTCTAATAGGTCGTTAAGAAAGGAAGAAAAGCCAACGCGATGTTACACTGGACCGAAGCATAGCTCGTTACGGATCAGTATCAATGTTCCATCGATAGTGCTTTCCTTGCTTTCTTCGTGCCAAACTATTGTTGCGAACGTACGTTAAAGCCAGTGACAGAACGGCATGTGGAAAACTCGATTAAACTTCATGTGGTCGAATGCCATTGAGAATAATTTAGCCAATTTCATATACGAACGTCACACCGTTTAACTGGACTTCTGGAATTGCATAAATTGTATGTACGTACTAAAGTTTTCGAGTATGTTTCTAGCGGCCCAATCCCTTTCTGCTGCCCCGATAATAAAAGGTTGGGCAAGATATATGTTCTTTCCAGAAATTGCAATGAATGGTTTGCCATTGTTGTTTGGAAACGGGTAGTAACAGATAAAATTGGTGAAACTCCACCAATTTGAGAATAAATTAGACTCCGTTTGAGACTAATGCGAGTGCGCACTCTTCGTGCAGTAGCAGTTCGATGGGTTCTCATATGAATAGCGAACGGAATGACGATCCAAATTGGCCAAGGTAAATCAACAGCGAAAATTTCATACGTTGAATGTCGCATCTGATTTACCTGACTCTAGGCATACGCTATTACATTTACCGTAACTGGCGCAGCACGAACGGAAACTCGGGAACCAATGACCGACATGGCATTTAACGTGTTAAACAGCAAGGGAGAAAGATGCCAGGATTTGCAATTGCAACTACATATATCTGCTAGGAGCAACAAATAATAAAAATAACAATATTAAATCAATACTGTTTAGATTTAAAGTTATAAATTGTGTTATATTGTCGTGGGATCTAGAATTTAGCAGTAGTCCTACAACTTTTTTTTTAGCGTGGCTACAAGAATACATCATGTATGTACATAATTAGTGAATGATTGAGTGAAATGTGTATTTCATTACCTTCTGTGGCGTTTGAATCTCCAAAAATAAATAAATGTTACTGTAGAGATAACAAATCTGAAAAATGAAAAATCTAAAGAAAATACTAAAATGTCTCGCCGGAAGTGATAAATCTTTACCCACTGCAATAAACATAGGGAGAATTTATATGACCGGAGAAAGTGTTCACGAAATATTCCAAAGCTGGAATATTTTGTGAAAGAGAACGTTATTGATCCATAACCCAAATCATTTTTCTTTATTGATCCCACAATTCATTACAAAAAGTTTATTATTTTGGGAAATATTGTAACATTCTTCATACATCAATTTTATGGCGACGACCTAGTATGACTTGCATCATGCTACAGTCGTTTGTTGAAATGCTGACACTGGCATGAACATATTTCTGCCGGTCAATTGGCAAGTCCTCCATAAAATATGGATTAATGTCAATGTTGAAACGCATAATCTTAAATAATATGAAGTCAGAGGTTTCAAATTTCAGACCGGAAAGTCAATATACTAGCTCGGCCCATGATCGACGCTCTATATATTGTAAGATCAACCTATGATATTGAATGTCAATTTGAAATGTTTTTTTGTAAAAGGAATCACAAATCCCAAATCCCGGTCCTCTAAAGGTTAAGTAATGTTCTGCATGCACTATTTGATGTACGATACACTACATATGCACATTGTCAATTTCAAGATAAACTTTTACAGCTGGAGGTTATGTTATGAGATATTTGAAAGAAAATAAATTTCAGCCGACGCGCCCTATAGGTTATGTGAGATTTGTCGACAATCTTTGGAAATGGGAGCTAGATTGTTATAGGCAGGTAATTTTACGCCAAATCTTGTAGGTCAAATCACGATCTGGTGCTGTATTTTTTTGAGATTTTCATACCTAAATATTCATTTGTATATGAAACACGGGTAGGGAGCTTGAAATTTCAGGACTCGTCTCGAGTTTGCAAGGTGCAAGTTGGTCGCATGAGATAAGACACTGTCCACCACGAACATTTCGTGAAACCAAGTTTTCTCACTAAATACGTCTTCCGTTATCGGACGTTTTAATTAGAGTTTAAGTCTATCTTAAGCTTTTTTGTTGCCAGGGACCCGTACAAGTTAAGTACTGCGAGGATGTAACATCTTCGTAAATCCAACTTTCCACAAGAGACACTCTCTTACCGAAGAGACCTTCCAGTGCTATGGTTCCAGTGCTATTGCCAGGGCCAATTTATGTTTTGTCTTTATTACCTCCGCTTTTATATACTTGGTACCGTTAAAGTCATTCTTCTATTGTTAGGATTTTCTTGAAGACAATTAAGTTCACGATCAATTCAATATACGTGTGTTAATTTTTATATATGCCCCTTTTTTTATATTGCCCCTACCGAGAGGAGGGGCAAACTATGTGCTAGAACATCCAAACATTACATAAAAGGACCAATCGATGCATACACAATTAAGAAGAAAGTTTTATAATCAACCATCCTTTTTTAGTTTGAAGGTAAGAGAGAGAATGTAATTTAATACTCTCAAATTATTTCTTTGTGGGTCGAAGAAGAGGGGCATAGTAAGCGGTTACTATCTGTTGAGACCGCGTGCTGCGAAATATTGTATGCACAAGGTTATAGCGGTGTTAGTAATTGTAGTTACGAAGTAGTCTACCAACTCGTATCGAGTTGGTACAGAATTTTAATATGTATGCAAATTTTAAATGTATATAAATTTCGGAAAATTTTAGAAACTTTTCTAATAATTGTAACATCTTTCGCTAAATTAATAAAAGATATCCGCAAGGACACACAGTTTCGGGGTAAGATTTTTCTACCAAATTATAACTTTTTCTTCATAATACAAAATATTTTATACTATTTTATGTTTCTTTTACATTTGCAAAAGTCGATGTGGATGTACAGTGATACAATTTTCAAGAGATGCATGTTAAACCGGCGAAAATAATATTGCAATAACTTTTACATATACTTTTTACTGAATCCACACTAAATCGATCCTGTAGTTTTAGTATGAAATTGACAGCCATCTACCGAAAAAATAATGCATTTCTTTTTCCCCAACCTAATATATAGCATACTATTTCGATGATCGAGTCAACGAGAAGTTACATAATTACTGCCTTCTATTTTTTCGGTGTACCTTCTTAATTAGCGTTCGCACTCGCGGTTGAAGAGGAACGAAGGATGTGGAAAGAATGAATCAAAAGAAAACATTATTTCTCTATTTTCACTTTCCCACACAAATTATAATATATTTACACAAAAAATCACAACACTATTATAAATTATGTGTATATGAATTTGGATCTTTATCGATTTGTGAATTAGTTGACGCGAATATACTTAAACAAGGGATCACGGATTTCGACTTGTTTGAAGTTGAAGTATGTATTGTTCAAGAGTTAGAAGTTCACTGAACTTTGTAGTACGTAAAATGTAAAACCCAGAGTGAAGTTGAAAACAAAACATGAATCGCTATTGGTCGAAAAATATTTGTGGGAGAAATTATTGTAATTTGGTAACTCCTTAAATTGGCAAAGAGTGGGAAAATACCATCTGCGTCATTAGAAAAAAAAAAGGGAAAGGTTTTTTCATCCCTTGCCGTTGCTGGCATGCGGTAATTAAACAATAAAAAAGGAAAGGAATTTCCCTGTATGTACCGTTTTTAATTCTATCGTAGACCGAAGCGGTTTACGATGGTCAATAAAGGATTGACGTGAAGATTTTGAAAATAGAGAGATTAGGAAAACTCGCAGATGCGTGGAAAGCCCCAAGTGACCATTTCATGACGGACATATGGTCATTGAAGTATTTACAAAAGACTACAAGAGTTATAAAAAACGGAAAAGATATATATAGAAATTCCGCGACGGAACCATTATACTTGACTTTTTTTTAATACAAACCACTTTCATAAAGGAGACCTCGATATTAAAAAAGAAAAAGCCAAAACTGATTCCGAAATAGAAAATTTCATATGAAATTGCGGGAGACGTGGGAAAAGTTGCATTTGACAAAAGTTTTGATGTAGAAAGTAACCTCTCCTGGAGAGAATATTGGGTAAGACGAGGTGAGTGATAATTATCACTTCACCTGTTATCAATCTGGTATACTTATCAATTTGCGATCGATAACTTAACAAAATTTTACTGAAATAGGGTAGACGAATTTAGCGAGGAAGTCGTCAATAGCTAGCCAATTATCGCGTATGTAGGCGTGATTGAATCTTAATTTACAATTAACAAGTACGGCTTGAAAAAGAATTAACACGCGTTAACTGCATTTTTATAAAATTTGGGTAACGTTCGTAAGTGAAAAGATAAAAGCAAATGCAACAAAGGTTGACAATTATCCTTTTATTTTTATTTTTGTTAAACAATTCTATAAGCTATATTAACGCTATCTGTTAGGTAATAATTACATCGAGCCACTATTTCCTCTCGTGCTTTTATTTTCTATGAGATACTGAGAATACATAAGCACGCGAGAAAATAGCAGCTTGGTGTAGTTAGCCCTTAACAGTTAACGATAATATCATTGATGTTATTGTACATTTGATACCGGTGTCCCCTACACAAATGATTGAAATTTTTTATGGAAATCCTCGGCGTTATTAATATTTATATTTGAAACTTTTTTCTGTGTTTCAAAACTGAAGGTAAAGCTAAATGAAAAAATAAGTTGTACTCGGAGAACCTGGGACAAGATTTACTTCAGTAATTGTCTCGAGTGTTTCACATTTATTGCCAGGTTTCGATCAATCGTCGCAACATAAGATAACAAAGAGATTCGACTTTATTAGAAGGTAATGGTTTTTGAATGATCCTTTTCTCTTATCCAACTGTAACCGCGAAATTGGTGTTGAAAATTAGTTTCAAATGGATTTTAATGCAACAGCATGTGGCGCGAATGATGATACGCGGTGATGCTGCAAGATTTTCTGAATTACCGTAGTGACACTGACTCCGCTGTTCCTAACTAATTGGCGATAACTAATTTCTGAATTTACGTTAATTGCTGCTAAAACGTTGGTAGCAGTCTCCTTCGTGGTAACAGAGCAATTTCTACTATGCGTTGGGTACTATCCCAAATTGTGCGGTTATCACTGCGGTCAGCGGCGCGCCGCTGTGGTCACTTCCGTTACCTTTTCTTCCGACGATCGATAGCAATTTGGTAATAAATCGACAGCGTTTCGGACAATCATTAAAGTCATTGCTAGCTTCCAAGACGGCCGACTCGGAGCGCAACAATGTTGTAAATACATTTGAGTAATACGGCCTTGCCTTTGATTCGTACCTATCGGTACGTTCGACGCGAGTACCCCATCTCTCGTAGCCTAGCTCGAATCCGAGTACCTCCTTTTTTAAACTCAAAAAATAGTGCGTATAATTGGGCAATATGTTTTGGTTGAAAAGTTATGACTTGGGACGGTAGAACAAAATTTTGTTTTTATGGAAAATATTTATTTATTTAATTATAAAAGTACTTTTACACCGATCAACAAATATGTATAGTATTTAATCTGCTGGCGCAGGTGACTTTGGCCCTCCTAGATTTTTCAAACAGACAATCGGAAGAGACATTTGTCATTGTTGTTATCGCATGATGCTCAGTTTTTTAATTTGATCAAAAATTAACAAAACCCTAGTAAAACTTTAGTGGCCCTGATATTGGTTTGATCTTTCTCCTTGAAGTTTCCAAAACTTATACCCGAGTCTTTTCCAAAAACTTACGATATTTTAACATCATAAAACGCTGCAGTCTAAACGTTAAAAAAAAAACCATCCAAAATAGTTTATTAAGTATTTTCCCGTACCTCTTCACGTATGTGCTCGTTAACTGTTTTACCATAATTTGCTGAATTTGTTGCTTCCAAAACTGATTACATGAAATAACAAAAAGAACATTGCTAAAGACCACACTTTCCAAGTTTCAATAAAATATTTGTGAGTTAAAATCCGTTAGGAATGTTCATGGTAATAAAACCTCTCGTTTAATTTCGAAATAACGAAGTATCCTATTTCTGTGGGAGATAATACAAAACGCTTTCTCTGTTTTCGCTTCTATGCAACTGTTGCTCCTTAATTGAATTAAATACACGCTGCTGAATTTTTTGTATTATGTATTCCGATCCTGTTGCCGTTTTCAGTCTTTAAATAACGAGTTTTTGCTCGGATTTCGTATACAACCGAGAAATAGACTTACATTAATCTTCTTCTATCCGCTTCCTTCCTCGGTTTTTTCTCTCATTATATGTATGTCTTTTCATCGCTACAAGTACAATAACTCTAACTCCTAATCGATTCCTTTTTTTCGTACAACTCATGGGGCTTATTCGCCACTCGTGTACCATATATCCTCTGATCTTACAGGACACTTTTTTTGATAATCTTGCTACAACAAATCCTGTTTCAATATATTTTACCTTCCTCGCAACCAGCTTTCCTTCGAGCATCATTCGATCAAACTGTAACAAACAGATTTAATCCGCCAGCATTAGGCCGTTTGTTATTCCCTTAGGAAGTCTCCAAATATTCTACTTATATACAATACTAAATATAACATATAATGTTTCGATTTTCTGTGGCGACTACACTTATCGTATACTTTCCAACGGTCAGGAATTTAAAATACCCGTACGCCCTTCTTTCTTCCGTTTTCCTGCTCTTCCTGTATCGTTTTTTCCAGACTGCTTCTTTCCCCCTTTTCTTTCCTTCAGTTTCCTATTCTTTCCGAATCATAGGTACTTTCTGCCTCTTCTCCTCCATATCTGAATTGAACGTCGAACGAATATGTGATGTTGAATATTGAGTACGTATGAATTGTTCATGAACGGTATAACGTTGAGGTACAACTGCATTAGCATAGTACCTTTAAAAGGACAACGGTACCTCACAATTTCTAGTAAAAGATCTTGAAAATTCCTAAGAATGAAGAATAAGTGCTCCATAATACGAAGTCTATTAAAAAAGTTCGAGTTCTGATTTTTTTTTAAATTGATTAATCAATGATACAATTTGCCGAGTAGCGAATGTCAAACTTTTTATTCTTATCGTTAAACACTCGTACTCTACACGCCCAATTAACATTGTACAATTGGTTGAAATGAAGAACAATGTCTTACACTTGAAAAATAGAAAGATAGACATAACTTGAACTTTGATAGCAACAATGCAAATACTTACACATAAATTATAAGAGAGAAACAAGCGATATGGTTCGGATGAACGTTTAACAGTTACCGATTGTTGTCGACAAACCGAATTTAGCTGACAATGAGTCTTCCGCTATGAGAAAAAATTGTATTATTGAAGTGTCCATAAAAAAAGGTATTTATTCTGAGAAATGATTGAGCAAAATTTCACGTTAGAATTCGTGAAATACGGTCATGGGGTGCATATGATTTCTGTGTGCCGAGTAAGGGTTGTTTTTACCCATTACGTTAATTTATTTTCAAACATTCTTCAATTGACTTTGAATTCATACTCACTCGTTGAATTTTCTATTTCCAGGCAATATACGACATGTTGGGTGCATGTTCGAGCAACAGACCGGCTGACAGCGCAGAAGACAGAGCTAAGAACATATTTGCAAAAATGGACGAAAATAATGACGGTCAATTAACACAAGATGAGTTCCTTAAAGGCTGCTTACAAGATGAGGAACTGTCTAAAATGCTTGCACCTTAATCCAAAAGCGTAATATGCGGATAAATTGTCACATCACTGTGACTGTTATTATCACTAAAATATTGTTATCCGTACTGTCGTTTTTCGATAGTCGATTAAAGATCAAACCAAGCAAACAATTTAGGAAAATCAAACGGCGCGTGACAAGGATTAGATATTGACTGAATTATTCGTGATTTTCACGAGAAAGAGGTCGATTATTATCGATCATCGATTATCGATTATCGTCCTTGGATATGTCAATATTAATTTCACCGATTTTTCAGTGCTTCTAATAACTTAATGAATATATTCGTCAATTCGCATACGTGTAACGGTTCAGCAAAAAAATACGTGCAATTCGGCAAATTCCGGAAACATACTCGTACATTCTTGCACCATTGGAAAGGTGCAAAATTACTAGCGGTAATGTTGAGAGTGATCAGTAACATTGAAACATGAGCTCGAGTGATTTCCCCTACGAAGATTACGTGAGTTAGGTACATTTGTCTCCAACTGGCTACAAATTTCAACACTTACCGATAATAACTGATACAAAGCCTTTCCCCGATTCGAAAGTCATACTGGCATTCAACATCCTGGTTCAATTGACACGTTGAACGCCGTGTCAAATTTACGTGACTCATCGTTCACGCCGCTTGGGGCGCAATGGTGTGCACTATTGCATTTGTCATAACCGGCGCCGCCTGAACGGAAAGTTTAGTGAATGGCGGCATTTGGCAACGCGTTAATATTAGCGTTGTTAGAAAGCTAACAGTCATTTCTCAAGAGTATCAGAGCTACGAATGTCAGTCAAATTTTGTCCTAGTTTCTACTACAATTAGAAGATTAATTGCAACAATCGTTAGAGTTTACCTGTGCGAAAATATTGGAATTCAGGTATAGGTACTTTTCAGTATCCACATTCACAAGTGCATCATAATTTTCACGTTGATTTTAATTGAAATATGTAAATAAAACGATAATCATTCAGATATAACGATAATTGTGTCTTTTATCCTGCTGTGAGATTGCCGTTATCAATCACACCCTGCAGATAAATTGTGCAATTGCAAACATTGAGGAAATCGTAGCAGCTGCAAGTCTGTAAGCGTAAAGTCATGCTCCTCAAGTTACTGGAATCATTACCTGTTTAGCATTTCACTGTGTGGAGGAACAACATAACAACGAATACTAGCACTTGAAGGAAATGATAAATTATTATCGTCTAGCAAGAGAAAATTAACCTTTGTTGGTTTACACTTTGTTATTGAGGTAAAGGTTTTAATGGAATGAAAAAGAAGAAGACACAAAACGACGGAGATTACGGGAATAAAGAGCACGTTTAATATTATAGAAAAGGGAGTGTTTTGCTAGCTTTCTCCGTTTTGGAACTTTCGAAAAAAGACTTTATTCGCGAATCATAGGCTGTACTTACCTACCTACCCACCCACCCACCCACCCACCTACCTATCTACCTACCATTTCAGTTTTGTAGCAGTAGTTGAGAAGGCTAATAGGAAATTCACTTTTTCGGTATTTCATATTTTGCAAACCAAATGGTGGTTATTGTAGCGACATCCGTGCAAAAGGGAAGTTAACCATAAAGATCAATCATATAGTATGTAGTATAAAATTCTTCATTTGTCCTTATATCGGTGATATATTTTAATACATTTTTCCTTTTGAGATTTGACCACAAAATTACCAATTTTCCAAATTATTCTTCTTTTTTCTACGTTTCTGGCCTACATTCGAGATCTCTTTCTTTCGAGAGATCTCGAGTTTTGCAGTCTCCGTTTTTTTCCCATGATAAATAATTTATCGTTTCATGACAAAAATCACATTACTGCTGCTAATCCAATTATTATAATATGTTGGCTATTGTACTACGATAACACTTTAAACTTCATCATTGTGGTCGGATGTAACGATTAATGATATAATCATCTCTAGTTAGTTTAGACAAATATGTAATAATACATTCGTAGTAGATTGCAAATCGGATGCACTTATACACTTTTGGTACTTGACTATCGATATCGATCATTTTCTATTTTGTCTGTTTCTTTTTGCAAGTGGAAGAGTAGATAAAATACCGTTACAATCATGACATCAGTCATCTCAAATTTCTTTGTAGGGGTATCCAAAAGCTTTTGCAACTAGCTTCGTCGTTTTCGATTTCGAATTACATTATAAGCAACTGGTTGTGTAACAATTTAAATTATAACAAATACGACGTGTCATTAAACAAAGCCGTGATCTTTCTATACATCAGTTTTAAGGGTTATCTCGCTGCAAATATTTCAATCGGCACTCATTGTCAGCGATGCAGCTCGCTCTTTCATTCATTCATTCATTCATTCATTTTCTCATTTATAACGATAATTGCATGATGCAATAATTCGAAATCGTTATGAAAAACAGAGAAACGTTACGGTATCGAAATATTCTAAAAACTGTCGATAATCATTATTATACAATAAATCTTACTCATGTTTTTTCTTTCTTGCGATGGAGAAAAAAAAATCTTTTTATAAAAACAATTACACTCGACTTCTAAACCTTTTGACATTTTTCTTTTAAGTATTTTGACATTGGCAACGCCCTCTTCCGGCTGATAATTTCCGCGTGAAAGATAACGAAAAGCTTAAAGGCCAGTTTCCACTGCATGCGAGCTTGAGGCGATAACTCACTGCCGCGGCAGCCTATGGTACCGGTCAATGGGCGCGGTTTTGCTTTTTCAGAAGGTTTAAGCGTTTTCTCGTAAAAAGGTTTAGAAACACAGTATACCTGTTTCGATATGGATTAAAGTCTTTATCGGTTGTAACAGAAAAAAAAGATACAATGATAGAGTTAGGTCTTTTAATTTGTTTTGTACATATTTGAAACGGCATAAAATCACGAATAATATTTGAATATCATCCTTATAGCCAGTATCATGAACAACTCACAGCAGAAGAGAGATCTACATATTTTTGTTCACCATTTACTGCTGTTTTTATCGGAATATACATTGGGGATATTTTCTAATAAAGCACGATCTGAAAATCAAATTGTTAACGTAATAAATTGTAATGTCCCGTGAGCATTGTATAAGATTTTTATAAAAATTCAGTGGCAGTTTTATAGGCACCTTGTCGAAAGCAATCCCCTCGTATTACTTTTAGCGTAAAGTATATGGTTTATGCGAACGTACGAAAGCTTCAGGGAATTCAACGTATAGTTGCTGTGCAACTTTTAATCTTCTACCTACAATATTTATGTGACTCTTAGTGAGTTTCCTCTGGCTTTTCATTTATAAATTATATTATATACATATATACATATATACATATACACATATACATATTACGTTCCGTCTCGAAACCTCTCACAAGATTACTTATTCATAAGCACAAATATTTTATTGGGAGATTACCGAAGGACGTCTGCGACTAGGTAATGAACAACGAATGGGACAAAATCACTCGCTATACGCATATGTAACTGGTAACCACGTAATTTTATCAACCGACTCTGCAGTTACAGTTGCCCGCACGAAATCTGAATAAATCATCACTCTCAAAACCCTGACTTTCGAAAGTTTTCGAAAATTTTCTGCCGGTCGTAAATCGTTAAAGACTGGGAATAATCACGAAAACACTTGCAATTAGCTCTGGACACTAATAACCAAAGTCAAGGAAACTTTGAAAGAAAGTCAAAGACTATTTTAATATATTGTAAGATTCTTTAAAAGGATCGCAAAAGAAAATACTTTCCGACGCATTTTTAACGCGACGAAGAGCTAAGGGGTGGAAAAGCCGAGTAACGAGGAATCACACCCCACACGTTCTACCCCGGAGACACGACATCGCGAAAACGGCACATATAGTGTACTTTTCACCGAGTTTCAAAGACATCAATGTCGTCGTCTTGAAGACATAATTATAATAATTTTTCAAAGTCTGCGTTTTTTTTTTCATCTATCGTTAGTATTTCAAAGTGGAAAGTACATTCACGAAACCATTGACAAAAAGTATTTGGTTTACACCGACGACTTAGAAATATCATTAATCGTACTTCGAAAAGCGCACTTTGATAGATAACGAAAAATATTGCTGCATTTTACACATATCTTTCATCAAAATAAAACATAGTAGATTATAATAGTTAGTAGCTATAGCCAAATAACAAAGCTGAAATTCTTACATGAAGGAAATCGTGAAAGGATTACAGCGAAAGATTAAGTGGGAAGAAGTACGCGCCATGGTATGCATACAAAGGTACGCTCGAGCGCAGGTTCGCATAAACGCTTTGTACAGGATGACATCACAGACCGCAACCGGCAAATTTAAATAGAGCGACAATGTAATAGGGGAGATTGGGGCCAGGTGCAGGTACGCGAGCCACTTGAAACAAATGAATTAACTCCGAGACTGTTAGCGTATGAGGATTGGATCCCGAGGGGAAAAAGGACCGGCTTTCGTGCCTCGATACGTTGCCTACTGCGTGTTATTGCTGACAGGGCTTGAAACTTTTTTATTTTATTTTATTCTTTTCTTTTCAACACAAAAGTAAGTTTTTTTTAACTATTCATATCGCGTAGAAATTCAAAACTATTATTGTCTATCTTAGTTTTGTTTAGTTTGTTAGATATCTGCCGAAAAATAAAACTCATAATTTCAGCATAGTTACCTTTTATTCACAGACTTTTCAACTAACCCCAAGTACCGTTTGTTTCTACTGACCCAGGCTCGGGGTCATTTGAAATTTCACTGAAATACATATATAATCAAACTATAATTGTAGCCTATTACGAAACAGGTCTGATATAAAATGAAGTCGCAGTGAGCCGTTATGCCATGGATCTTTCCAATTGACCCTAGTCTCCCTTAGTCATTTACAAAATCATCTTGAGCTACCGTTTAAATGTATTTTTTTTATTCGTTGAGGGGGTTTCAACTCCTTGAGAGATTATAAATACATTAGAATTTGAAAAGTTTATAAAAAAATCCTATTTTTCGAAAAGATAATTAATCTAAAATGAACGTTCCGCCGTTCCGGAAGAGGAATAGTGGCGTCGGAATGGGCCGATCCGATCCGATCCGGTCCGGTCCGGTCCGGTCCGGTCCGACGTTGCACGAGCATGACGTCATCTGGTACAATGCGCAGTAGTGTAAATACTACGAATCGAGGATACCCTTGTCTTTATACCATGTTCCGCTCTTTTAGCTCTTTTAGATCTTTTAGCTCTTTTATGACTACTGCAAATGACCATTTTCCTTTCCTGTACAGTTATTCGTATTTTAAACTCGACCTACTCTTTTTAAAGGCTAAAAAATAAAATAGTTATCTTCATGACATCGCATATTTACTGCAAACGAAAGAGAAACATTAGAAGCTAAATTCTGTGTAAGACTCCAGTTATTAATAATAATATATACCTGTTTATATTTACAGTTAATACATTTAAAAAAAAATCACACAAAGGTTACCGTGTACATTAGATGCTAATTTCACGTACTGTTTGCAAGTAAGAACGTTTTAAAAGGGCAGTAGTTTAATATTTATTAGTCATAGTGTTTGACCAATTGCATGTCTACATTAGAAAATATATTACCCGGTGTTTAAATTCATTTCTCGGGTACAGATCGCTAATGATGCATACGAAATGGACCACTGATATCGCAAAAACCTGTAAAATGAAATGACATCACGTGTTATCGTTCCAAAGCAAACTGTTGTAACATTCCGTATTGAAGTTTGTTGAAACAACAAAAACAAAGTGAAATAACTGCTAGCGAAAACCCGAAAGTTAGTTAGAAACACTTTTAACCACATATAACATACGATAAACGAAGACCAAGATAACGATTGATAAGCACTTAACAAGCACACATAACGGTCATCCGCAATGGATCAAAGTATTTTCTCCTTAGAATAGGTGACATATCATTCCATCAGTTTTCGCTACAAAACAAATGAAATGATATTAATGGTAATGCGATTACCACTTGATTTTATTAGAACACGCTTCAACGGCAAAAAAGACAACTAAGTCAATTTTTAAAGACACTAATGGAAATGTTTATAGATACCTGTGAAATGTTCTATTGTACACTACGGATGGACCACTCGAAATTCGCAACAAAGTAATCTGTATCATTCAAAGACCAATTATCGAAAATTTAGCGTTTCTCACAATTAGCTACTTTACCTCTTTCCTTTATACAATATTATCACAAACCTTCGCAATTAGGGAAATTAATGATTTAATGAGTGTTTTTTATGTAATTTGTTAATACGTATTTAAGGAGCTGCATACACCTAATCATGTAAAAAATAGGACTTTTTCTTATTTTATTTTATGTTTTTTTGTTGCAAAGTTATGTATGTATGATAATTATTTGTAGTTTATTGTGCTTTAAAATAGCAAAACAAGAAAGTTGATCGGTCCGATGTCTACGTTTTAAACGACTGGGAAATTTTGAATTCGTTTCTCTAAAAAACATGTTTTACAATACAAAGCGCGTATGAGGAATATCTCGAAAATGGCTGGACCAATTAACTTACAATTACCGTAGAAACATTTTTTGCTCAACATTTACTTTTATTTTCACATCTGAAAATTGACAAATGCTGCGATAGAAAAATCGCTATTTTTAATTAAACTACTACTATTGTATTTTGTCAAGAATCTATGTTTCAGAAATTCGTTAGGTAGAAAACTAGATGATGTTGTACGGTTTAAGAAAATTTTACTCTAATTTGTGTCAAACAAGTCCCGTATGAACTACATCCGGTACCGCGGAACATCTTTTTGTTGTTTAACAAGATCTTATGTCTAGAACGATATCTTCGCCATTTTCAAGTATATTTCTCAGAAAATGAATTTTATAAATATAAGTAAAAATGTACTTTAAAATAGAGAGAACTAGAAATAGCAACGTACATTTCGTTTCTTGAAAAATATCGAGAAAAGGGCCTATTTATTACGTCGCTAGGTACATATACATACATAGGCCCCTAATACTGAGTCTATAAACTTAATAAGGATTTCATAAGAGATGTGAAGCCAAATTTTAATTAAAAAAATACGTATAGAGCAAACCGTTGAAATAGATGATATACATACAATGATAGAAATATAATGAGTTTATGAAAACGAGTCTATATCATATTTACTATGATATGATATAACGTAAACTGCAATGAGACTTCTATTTAAAAGTTCCGAAATTGCAAGTTTAATTATATCCCAAAATGATGTTAATGACTTTACATGAAACATTCACGCTCATTGTTATCAATTAAGGCAGAATGCTTTTACCACTTGTTTTAGCCCTATTTTCTCATTAACTTATAAAGGCAGTAAACGGTGTTATCATTCGATTTGGAGTTTTTGATGAATTATCCGAATAAAAAACATAATATTATGCAAGAAAGTGAAATATGTAATCATCTTCTTCAACGGTCTCTACATGAAAGTTTTTAATATTATTAGTACACGGAGGAAAACGATGTATAAAATTCGCTAAGAAAATGGTAAAGATATATCCGTGACGAAAACATGATTAAATGAAAATCTATACAAAAAGAATTAAATTTATAAGAAATTTCTTTAGAAATATAATCCAAAAAGTTAATAAGCGCTAATGTTTATTATAAAATTGGAGTTAATCATTATCTTTTCACGAATATGTATTATTTTGTTAGCTTGTCTCATTATTCTACGTCTCAGGCGTATGTTTATTATTTTTTGTAACAATTATCATTATTTTGACGATTCCCTTTTTTTCGGTCTATAAAATGTTTCATTGAACAATCACAATTTGATTACTTCTCTAATTATGAATTCGCATTTCATTAAGATACCTCATTTCTTTGCACAACTAAATTAATAAGTGATCTTGTCACTTTGAGAAAGAAACTGACTGTGTACATTACTTTGGCTTACAAACTGTTAGTGCCCTATATCGTCTCCAAGGATTTACTGTAATATATTGCTTCACCTGGTCTTGATTCATCGCAATGACAGTAATGCACAGTATCTAATAGAAAGACTCAAATTAAATGGTTTACTCGTTTTTACATTTCACGAAAAACTTATTGAAATTTATGATTTACGGTTAATTTTGCTCAATCCACAAATCGCTCTTTAGCAATTTGTATTCCGAATAATTTGTTTGGAGCTGTAAAGTTTCCCATACACTCGACTTCTACTAAACCTTTTGTCATCAAACACTTTGACATTTTTCCTTCAAGTCTTTTAACATTGGTTAGGGTCATTATCGGCTTATATTTGTATTATTTCGGCAAAATTTAAATGTGACATAATATACAAATAATAATAATTGAGAGCATAAAAGAGAGGTTCGACTGCACGCGAGCTTGGGGCGAATATTTACTGCCCCGGCAACCAATGACAGCGGCCCGTGAGCGTGGTATATTTTGCCAAATTTGTAATTGTCAATTTTCGAGCGGTTCCGGTGCTTCCAACTTATTAAAAGCTTCAACAGTCGAGTGTATATCAATAATCAGAACAAAAAGGGAGACGTTAACTTTGGCAATGAAACCTCAGAAAAAATATTGGTCCTCACATTGTTGCAAAATTCTGACAGTTCTGTATACATTTGAATGACTCTATTGGAATAACTTTTTTAATACAGCGAATAATGAAAGTGGTGTACAATACTACAACCTCCTACTAGAAAGTCATGCATTGACAATCCGTGTAAAATATTTCTTGAGAAATAAAACATAAACAATCTTAAAGTCTAACAGTAAAGTAATTCGAAATTTCATTTCGTCTGTTCGAAGTATTACGCTAAACGAATATCTTCTCGCAATAATGATTTATGGTACAGAAGTGACCATCGTCGATCGTCATAATGCTTTACTATAAATTAGAACAAAGTTGTAGTAATACTTGACTGAATTAAATTTTGTTAGTTTTCCCATCATTATTCTAAAATGTTTTAGGGGCGCGTCTGCTTGACATTTGTTATTTATTTTTCTTAGATTACATCAGAATAGTTACCGCAATTTAACTTTCATCTACGCACTCCTAGAAACGTCTTGCTTGTAATCTTGCACATATGTCTATATAAAATGTCGAACTTATAATCTGCCTGTAGGGCAATAAAAAATGAAAGAAACGTGTCAATTTTTTAATAAAACATAAGGAGCATATTACGAATTGAACCACTTGTGCTATGCATTGCAATGATTACAATTACTTATATTTTTCTACTATTATCCCTATTTCGATGTCAATCTACCTACTTTCTAAATCTCTTTATTTTCTGCATTTTGTGATACTCTGCTATTGCAGGATCATCCTACACAACTATAATATATGTATGTTTATTGAACAAATGCAATATTTACTCCAGATACGCGCATATATATATATATACGGTATTTTCAAAATGCATTAATTCATTTTAAAGAAATTATTACGAAAACGTCACACGCATGCTTGGTTTACAAAATAAGTTGCGCCATGGTAAAAGTAACAATTGTATGCATTTGAAAAATTTCAAAACATCATGCAACAAATTTTCAATAACAAAATGGTTTATTCTATTTGTAATTCTTTACCTTATATCTGAAAATTATATGGTTTGATTTTTTGTAACTCTGTCTATTTGTCATAAATATAAAGATACATTGAAATAACATTGAATTTATATTTTTAGAAGCAAATGATAGGAACGATAATAATTGTTTCGTTTCGTTGGATAATATTTAGTTATATTGGAACCTCGCATAGAGTGCAGAAAGTTTGCGTAATTTCTACGTTGAAGACATATTCTAAATCTGATGTCCTTTCAATTATTGATTTCAATTATTTATCAAAAGATATACTTTTCATATATTTGTACATATTAGAGTTAGAGTTAGAGTTAGGATTTTTTGGCATTCTTTTTGGGGGCTAAAATACAAAGATATCGCAATAAACGTACTAATTATAGATTTCAATTTTTCATAGATTCTCCTAAATATTCTTTGAAACGCGAAATAGTAATTTTCATAACCGAGTAAATTCCTAGAACAGAGAATTATATAACTGATAACAATTAAGATATAAGTGATACAATTCATGATGACATTTTTTTTTTTTCATTTGCTGTAATAACGATTAAAATCTTTATTCTGCTTATATTTTTAATTTTACTTAATAGGGGAGACTATTGTCCTTAAATTGTCAGTCCAGATACAATTATAATTTTGTTAATGAATTTAAGAATAATAAATTTATTTTTTTTAAATTTTATTTCAATCAAGCTTAATTCCTCTATTGTTATTGATTTTTGGTTGAGGATTGCGAGTTGAATGACAGACTGGTTTACCCCATATATGTATACGTTAATTTTTTCATTACGAATAATATTATTAACTTATTTAAATATATAATAATTATCAGGAAAATTCGTGTTTGATTTTCGATAAATGAAATTGTACTCATCTGAGATAATTATTCGGACTTTTTTTTTATTCTGCGGACGAGCAAGTACTTACACTCCCTAAAGTTTTAAATTTCTAAAATCTATACTCCACACATAAATTATTGTAACGGAGTATATTATATTAAATAATACGCCAGCAACCAATTCGGAACGTTGAAACTTAAAATTCTATTAAAAATAAAGAAATCTCTAGATGCGCATTAGTCAGGAACTATGCTGAGAAATGTCAGAACTTACGTTACACTATCAAAAACATCGGTAAAAGTTTAAACTTAAAAGAAAGTTTTTCAGTGCACCCTACATCTCGATAGAAGCTCAACCAACTTTTCCTTTCAAAAAAAGTCAGGCAAGAGGAGCAAGAGGAAACCAAAGGCAGAACTTCTAAAGCAAGAAAGTTGTTTCAATAGGGCAAGACAAAAATACAGTCAGTTGCATTCGCTCTTGTAGTTGCTTTCACTCGATCCTTGTCACTCTCGTCCAACTCTCATTTTCACATTTACTCTCACTATCAGTGTCACTTGCAACTTCTGACGAAAATTCGAGTCCTGGTGCCTCCTATCGTACTAAAAAATTGAGTACAAGAAAGTCTATAAGGAGAATCGAGTCACTTGCTGACTGGGCACAACATACTATATGTATATACATAACATGTAAAATATGAAAATACAAAAGTCTTTTCTGTTAGAAAAGAAATAAAGATACTACAGATACACTTATACAGGTTCACTTATCCTTCTCATGGCTAAGTTTCGCTTTCTCCATTTTTCGAAAATTTCAAGGGGACTTTTTGAAATTGAATTGAATTTCAATTTTGAATTTTTCGCTGTGATTGAAATATTGTATTTTCACAAGTTCCCATGCAGTAATTATTCTATGTAGAGCGGGTATGTTATTGATTTCATAGGTTGAGCAAAAAAGAATTATTACTCAAAATTGTTGTTTTCTAGAGCTGCTTGATTATCTCTATATCTATTATTTACTCTACAAGAATCATTAATTATCGTATAATTGTCCTCCGATCTTCTTTTCCCAAAACTTTCAATAGACTTGTTATCTGAATCACATATAATATCAAATACAGGATCTTAACGCAGTAAAGAACTATTTTCACTTTTGGAAATTCAATATTACCAAATTTAGAAATATGCATGTTATTCATACAGTTAGACAAAAATAATGGCAAAACCCTAGCAAAACACCCAAGTTAAGAAACATTCAATTCATATAAATTATAATAAACATATTTGAAGATGTAAATATTCAAAAATGTCCTGTAAAATCATAGATCCATATTATACAATATTGTTGCACAAATGCATTTCAGTCGTTACAATACTTCTTTATTTAACATTCTTTTATTTATTCACAACTAGGGACGTAGCACTTACACGATTTATTACTTAACTTTTGCCCGTTAGTGTAGACTAATTTCATGAACTTGTTGAGAGCTCAAAAACAACTTTCAAAAAACATTATTTATGCTCCTGTTATTGAGATGTGGAAAATATTATTTTCTAACAATTCGTGGTTTCCTACGCGAAATATGTCCCTTGGAATACAGAATTGTAACGTCATTCGCTTCATTGTTTGAACACATCTAAATAGGCGTTGGACGAATTTATTCGAAACTTTGATGGACTAATTTGCGGAGTATTTCAATACTAGCAGTCGCTGTAGCATAAAGAGTGGATTTTACGTTACTATACGAATAAAAATTCAATGGATTCGAATCTGTTTAACGAGCAAGCTTGGCAGTGAAACTTGTACGAGTTCTCTAATTCGTTCCAAAACTATTTACACAAAGAGCTTCCCGTTATTCAACCGATGAAATAAATTATACTTCTCAAGATTGTTGCCAGAATTACTGGAACATAAAATCCACTGTAATTAAAAAGCATTGTCAGAACGGATATAAATTCATATAAACTTCCATCAATTATTGCATATAAAGAACAGATTTCAATAAATGTTAAATTTAGCGGAAAAGCTTTAATATTGTTCATTGTTTGATAATATTCATAGGATTGGCATGTAAAGAATTGCAACAAATTTTTAATACAAAATTCAGTATATGCCGTTATGTCTTTGTTATTATCTCCCACATTCCATATTAATCGCTACACAGAAGAAAAAATTACTGCATAATGAAGAAAAACGAGATTCTAAACAAATAAATTGCCAAAACACTAACAAAGCAATTTTACGCTTAACCAATGACAAACACAATAATCTATGAGAATCCAATGTTTGTTTTAATACAGGGTGGCCATAAAGTAAGTATCACTTTCAAAATTCGATATCTCAGACACCGTAAGAGAAAACCCTATAATCATATATATCATTTTATTCAGGGTAAAATGGGATTTCTTCCTAAATTTTTTCAGATTTTTTGGTGCATTTTGAAAAATCACTTAAACATGACCTTTTTCCTGATTTTACTCGATTTATCACAAGTATGAATGTTTTTGGCCAAGGTGGCATTCAAATTAGATTATGATAACATAATCTGAAGAAAACGCAATGTCTCACAATGTACTTGATACAATAATTGTCAATTTCAATTGATTTTAGATTAAAAAAACATTAAATTATGCGCTAACGTTATGAATAAATGTTTAGGTTAACGATGAAGAAGGGCTTCACTTGGTTCGATTCATCAACTCAAATCTAACTAATGCGGAAAATGAAGGGAGGCGCACTGAACAAATGTTGCACAATTAGGACGAAATTATAAGCAAATTTCGGCAAAAAAAAAGTAATAAAAAATGAAAAGCAAAAATTAAAAAAAAACAATAGAAAGAAAAAACAATACCAAAAAAAAAACAAAAAACATCCATCGACGGGCTTCCACCTTGTCGTCGTGATAGAGCTTAAGTTTTGCACTCAAAAAATCTACACTATCATTTCCAAATTAGTCAGATTTGAGTTGACGAATCGAACCAAGCAAAGCCCTTCTTCATCACTGACCTTTAAATTTATTCATAACGTTCGCGCATAATTTAATGTTTTCGTGATCAAAAATCAATTGAAATTTACAATTATTGTATCAAGCTCATCATAAGGCGTTGCGTTTTCTTCAGATTATGTTATCATAATCTAATTTAAATGTCATCTTGACCAAAAATGTTCATACTCGCGATAAATCGAGTAGAATCAGGAAAAAGGTCATATTAAAGTGATTTTTCAAAATGCACCAAAAAATCTGAAAAAATTTAGGAAGAAATCCCATTGTACCCTGAATAAAATGATATATACGATTATAGGGTTTTCTCTTACGGTGTCTGAGATATCGAATTTTGAAAGTGATACTTACTTTATGGCCACCCTGTATTTATCCAATAATTACTATTTATTATACAATCTTTAGCAATGGTAAAAATCAAATGAATTATGAATCCTGTAATTTTTCCCACAATTTTCAGAGCATCTTTCTTAAGCTAAATTTTATGAAATTTGTTTTTCAATTTATCAATTATATATGTATATCGGATTTGTCTAAATAATTATATTCTGAAAATTAAAGTAGGTTGAACTGCTTTATGTTAGATTTAAACTTGAATGGTTTAGACGTAATTTCTAACATTAATATTTCTTTCGTCATTTGGATTTACATATTGGCAGATTTTATTGAACAAATTGTTATTCAATTTTGTAGAAAAAAACTTGTAAAATGTTTTTTAACGATTTTTGCTGTTGATGTCTATTAACCCTTACTCGATACACAGGAATCATATGCACCACCTCAATAACAAAAACTGTCATAATAAATAAACTATTTCATATTTTAACTTGATCGTTCTGGAAATCCTTAAAAGAAAAAAATTAAGTTAATTATTAATTTTAAAATATCCAGGCAATTAAATCAAGTAAAGGAAACTAAAATTTATGAAAAATATCATGTGGTACATATGATATATGTGTGCCAAGTGAGGATTAATTATTTTGTCACACTTGTAAAAAAATCATAACACTTCGAATAATCTGTAACCCGGGTTTTGCATAGATATGCGGATTAACAATATCAGTCGCAGTACTTCACTGAAATCATTCTAATCTCCTTCGCTTCATATGTGTAAATTTAATGTTATTTCTATACATCATTTTTCATCTTCTCACCCCACACATTAACATTTGTTAAAAGTGTCAAAAGACAAAGACCACTTATAGGGGATATCGTTGGTACGGATTTTCGATTGGAACATTTGTCCTCCGAACATTTGTCCGATTTTTGGTATCATAACGAAATACAGAAATTGCAATAAAATGTTACTTTAGGTAACAATAAAGTTTCATCTTATTTTACTGTAAATGTTTACACAATTAATTTTATCTTTGCGCTGCAAAATGCGAGAAACAATTTAATGCGATAATATTGAATGATCACGTTTTGTTAATATCGAAACTTTGAAATCAGAAACACTTTGCTATAGGTTTATTTACAATATCCTGTATTCAATAAAACAAAATATTTTCACATGGCAAGTATCAATTGCATCACAACTGTATACACAAATGGTACTATACTATATTATGTATAGATTGTGCTTTTTATATACCCACTATATTAAGTTAACAATAAAAGTACTTTAATATTTATAGCGTGCGTTACAAGTAACAAAAGCTGACAGAAACTGCATTGTCACTGAGGTAATATTAGCAATGGTAATTGTTACGAATAACGGTTTTACCAAATTGATATTATTATTATTATTATTATTATTATTATTAAAACAAATTACAATATACCCTGAATACTTTCTCCAAATTGTTATATAAAATATTTTTTATTGCAGCCGTACGAATCTGTATGAATGAAGAGTGTGAGAATATAATTTAATATTCATTTTCTTAACAATCCCACCGATTAATTAATTGTAATTAAAGAAATATTACTAGATTGTACTCTAAAGTTGAAATTTGCAAGTAAAGTTCTGTGATGAACGCGTTTATACTTGCTCGGAAAAATGGTAAGAAAAACATGAAATGTATACAAGAATATGCTGGATGCTCCATGCTCAGTCGTATCGACATACTTATTTATGAAATATTAACTTCCTCTGAAAGTTTAAAACACTCAAATGTTACTTGATATATCAGCATTTTTTGCCAGTTTCACGTAAATCAGAAGTTTTGCAATATAGTATACATTTCCACCTATTAAAGTAATGGATTTTATTTTTAATTTTTTAATACACATAACATTTGAAAACATTTGTCTAAAAAATATTAGCTACAATATTTAATTTCCGAAATTAAATATAGTACATTTAATTGCTACAATAACAAAGAAATATAATTTATGTTTATTAAAATAAAATATTATACTGTAGCAATTTTACTTAAAAATAACATTGCTACAGTTTTTTTTCGAAACTAACAAAATTATTATACATATATTATAATATAACAATATCATTGTATTATTTATTATATAGAAAAATTACTGATGTACTTTAACATGTTTTAGCGTTTTAAACGTTTTTGTAAACACACTTGAAACAGTGATTCATATTATAATCCTTCTGCATATTTAATTTGTTTGGAATACTTTTTTACAGGAGTGTCTGGTGCAGCTTACCAGTCATAAAATTTGTAACTTATAACAGTATCCGTAAAGTGCCAGATTAGATAGCTTTGTATATTCAAGTGGACATTGGTCGGCGTAATTTTATCAGCTATGGGTAAACAAAATAGCAAATTAAAGCCTGAAGTTTTGGAGGACCTCAAGCAGAACACCGAATTTTCAGGTAAATATACCCTATTACAAATACATATACTCAACGTTCAGCTGGCCCACTTTATCGGAATAATTTCGTGAGCCCACCGATAAAAGTTTATATTCCATAGAACCTATTGACTTTTGTGACTTGAGGAGGGAAATACCTTTAAACAATGGATAATGAGACAATTTTGATGATTTTTTTTTTCAGGGGAATGGTTTGTTCCACATTTTTAAATATTTGAGTATCACTTATAGTTAATTACTTTTAGCAATAAGAACGTATTCTTATTTTCTCAAAATATATCATAATGGCCGAGTTATGGCCCTGACTTTCGGGATGGTTGTGCCGTGAGTTGGACAACGATGTAAGCTCTACGCTCTGTTGTAATTGGCTGAAACGAACGAGTAAAAAAAATGTTCGATTGTTGTTAAGACTCATACAATGTCGGTGAACCTAAAAACAGTAAGGAAAATTGAAAATTCATAAAATGGCACGTTTTTTAAAGAAAGTTTGAATTTTTCATGCAATTTTTGTAATATTTTCTGATAAAAAATGCCCTTTATAAAATGATTTAGTAAAAACCTATAGGTACAAACATAAAGTAATATTGTTACTTAGACGTGTGCAAAATTTCAACACGATGGATCACATAGTTTTTGAGTTATCGCTTACGCCGGTTTCGAAGATGCAATTTTGAGAAAAACGCGTTTGGTTTTCAAACTTTGGAATAATATCTCTACGATAATGTACTAACAATTTAGCAAAAATTTTTTAAAAAATTTTTGATATTTTTAAAGGTATTTCCCTCCCCCCTTAAGGTGCCAATCCCTATACCGCTTACCCCTATCAGGATGTATAAAAAGCAGATTCGTGTAGAATGTATCTAGCTTTATATCGCGTCACTATTGTAATTTATTTCTTGACACATTTTCAGATGCAGAAATTCAAGAATGGTACAAAGGATTCTTAAAAGATTGTCCAAGTGGGCACCTTAGTGTGGAAGAATTCAAGAAAATATACGGAAACTTTTTCCCATATGGCGATGCGTCTAAGGTAAGAAGTAATCGCTACTTTTTAATGACTAATAATTTTTCTAAGCGTATCGTTACGTCTAAGGTTGAGATATCGAATTGCCGTTCGAGAATAACCTTACTTTCCATTTTTTAATCGATACCGAAATATCGATTCAAGGATAGGAAATATTTGGAATCAAACAACTAGTTAACCTGTTGAAAATGTGTGTAAAGAAACCCTTTGTTCATTGAATAACTGTCCATTTACATGGGCATCTGAATTACAATTGACGCCCTCAAACTGTACTGTCTTATATTTTGTAGCCTTATAATGTTCTTTGTAACAACAATTAATTATTATGATCTATTTGTGTTTCCAGTTTGCCGAGCACGTGTTTAGAACGTTTGATGCGAATGGAGACGGCACCATTGACTTCCGAGAGTTCCTTTGTGCATTAAGCGTAACATCACGCGGCAAGTTAGAACAAAAATTAAAATGGGCTTTTAGCATGTATGATCTTGATGGGAACGGATATATATCGAGACAAGAAATGCTAGAAATAGTAACGGTAAGCGGAAATTCACTTTCTTTCTTCCTATGGTAAATGTCTGTATAATTTCAAGAAGAGAGCGAATACGCCAAAATACAGTTCCTACTAGCGCATACATATTGGGCTGTTTCTTTCTAAGCCCGCTTATTCGGAATTATAAATCGATAATAGCGTGTTTGACGTTATTTCGTTACTCACAATCAGCTCAATTAGCGCTGTTGGCCTACCCAACATTCTCTCTTGTTCAGAAAGAAAAACACAGAAAAATTGTTACCGGTGAGTTTTAGAGGTGGGTACTGGGATACCCGGGTATACATATAAGTGTTAATGTTCATTTTGTCTGGTTTCTATACAAAATCAACGTATTATCTTTCACAAACAGAGGATCGTTAATTCTTTTACTTATGTGTTATTCTATTCTGAGAATTTCTTATATGTATACATATTTTCATGAACGAACGCATTGAAATAATTAATAATATCATATTTTCTACATGTATCGTCTGTTTTGTTCAAGGCTATCTACAAAATGGTGGGTACAGTTATGAAGATGCCAGAAGATGAATCTACGCCCGAGAAGAGAACTGATAAAATATTTCGCCAAATGGACAAGAACAAAGATGGAAAGCTTTCACTAGATGAGTTTATTGAGGGAGCGAAAAGCGATCCGTCCATCGTGCGACTGTTGCAGTGCGATCCTAGCGCACAGGCTCAGTGAGACCCTGGGCACCAAAATGATGTCAATCTCTTTGCGACTCCAAATCGGGACTCGGCCCAATACTGTTTTTAGTGCAGAACATGTAACGGTTGATGCGACTATAGAGAGAAAAATAAATATTCCTTTGCTTCTTCTTTCTTCAAATTGTACGCATACTGAATTCTGTTCTGCACATCGTTTAATTCTATAGTATACGCGCGTAACTCGTTTAGTTCCCTTTAACGTACACATTTGTTCGATGAATTCTTATCGGTAATGCTATTAATACTTATTAACGTAATACATAAATGTTTGTAATAAAATCAAAATGAATACTTGAAAAACGCTCAACAGAAAAATATAGACTGAAGCGTACAGTATATCCTTAATCACATTGATTTATTCTTCAAACTTTGTTTATTTGTGTACATAATTATTGAAAATGTTGTGCTTGTGTGTGTATTTCAATCACCCTTTTTCGCTGGTCTTATGGTCGCAGAAACTTCGTATGCGAGAGAGGTCATGAAAATGTTGCCAGGGTTTGGACCGAGTCCCGACGTCCAGGGCCATTGTGTCTATGGCGCTTGCGCAAACCGCAACATGTCGAAAAGACTAGTCCAGTCGCTCCATTTCGATATAAGGACGTTAATCTTAGATTATGGTTTGATTGATAATATTTAATTTAAGGCTGCGTACTGCAATTATTCATATACATATTATTATTAAATTAATAAGGAATCTTTTTCGAGTTGAAAATCGAGTCTGTTTCTTGCAGCAGATGACGTTTTCATATCCTTTACTCTTGGAATTCCACCCCTGTTTATGTACAATTTTAAAATCAAATAAATTTCATAAAATTAATGTAAAAATATTATCTCTTAAAATCTGTTGAAAGAATGCTATGAGCAATTTGACTTCTTAAAAACTAATTAACATTTAAATGTGTAGTTCAAAAGTTGCCTTTAGGTACTACACCGTAAATAAAACATAATATTTATCCCGTTGCAAAAGTCAGTTAACTATAATATAAATATATTTCAATTTTAAACGTTATCTCAAGATATATTAAGATTTACCATATAGTTGGTTGAATTTATTCAATTTCTCAAATTATAATAATCATTTAGGCGAATCATTGTACACCGTAATACACAACTTACCCGAAACATTTCCAAAATTAATGAAGTTCCGTTTCTTTGACAATATTTAGGAAATTACTTGCGAAAATAGAGTAGATATGGTAAACAAAGTCGAAATGAATAGTTCAGTTTTGTCCGAACGTTAATTTGAACGGAAGTGATTGGAACCGCTTCTGTATAATTACAGATCCACGATACATTCGCTTTGTATTTGTTGGTAAACAATATGTAAGTAGTTAAAAATCAACGTTTTTATCCACCTCCAACTCCTTCCCTCCAATCACTAACGAAGTCACGAAATTTCCCTGGCGTTTTTCTTAGCTCCTTACTTCACCGAATTCAGTATATTTCGAAATATTAACATTTTAGAAGTTATACGTTAATACATATAGACGGATCTTTTTAGACGCTAGACAAGAAATACTATTTTTGCAGTTGTTAATTGTCACTATTTTAAAACTTTTACTGTCGCTTCTATCAACTTTTACTCTATCATAAGAAATATTTAATACACATAAAACAAAATTAGTATACATTCATACTATTGTTAAGCAAAACAGCGAATCTACTACTTAATATTCATAAGGTTTTCGTGCTGTTTAAATTGATATCCTAATGAAATTCTACACCATAGAAAAAAAAAACACATATGAAAAATTGCAGTGTTCAATGAATTTTTCGTTTAACGTCTAAAAACCTGTGATGATCTATGATGTTCCTAGGGGGTCTGTTCAAATATTTTTGATCTCACAGTATTCGAAAGAATAATACCAGAAAAGGAACGATTTGTAGTTTGTTCAAGGTTTGTTCGCATGATAAGTGACGCAATAAATGAAATATTGATCCAGTCAGAATTGATTTCTTACGTTGAGGTATAATTTTTCAGGGACGGAAAAGGAAAAGGAAAATGTATGTTGATAACTGAAAAGTATTCAGTAGGTACATAGGAAAAAGAGAGCAGAATTTCGAGATCAAATCCATTTTGACTAATAATGAAGGTAATTTTGATGAAAGATACGTAATAACTGCATGTAAAATACAATATGTCAGTGAATCGAATTTTTGCTTTACGCAGCTTCTATGGTTTGATTATTTTCATTGGTTCCATAATCCCCAAATATTCGGAGGCCTATTTGTATACCTCTTGCGCTACCATTTACATTGATTTTCGGTGGTTATTATAAAATGTTAATTAACAATGCAACTTGTATCTTCAAGTTTTATAATAATAGGTTTTCGAATTTTACGATTACAAAACAACAAATATCTTACAGTACAGAGAACTATAAGTAATTGTACTCGTGCTTGTTAATGTACAGAGAAAGAAATACATAATCCCATTAATATTTTACAAAAGTTAAGAAATAGGTGATAAATTTAATGAAAACATATAGAATACGTTTATACGAATAGTGAATACGGGTAATGTGGTTCACTTTTTAAAATTTTACTTAAGGCTTTTAATTGCTTCGAAAATGAATGAAAAGTATATACGAATTCATGATTTGACATATTATTAAAACGAATTATTACAATGAATTACAAAGTGCCGTTCTTGCACTGAATAAAAGAAATTCAAATGAATGACTACATTTGACATTCACCATTTGATGTCGAAAGTATAGCTCAAATAAGAGTTAAAAGCATAATTAGGATTAAACTTTTCCATAGTTTAAATTTCGAGAATTTACATAGTAAGTTAATCAACATTATCTTATTAAACTTATTTTTCGAAACCTTAACACGACACGGCAGATTAAATATGGTGCACCCGATAGAGCAGAGCGTTGTGGTTTCTGACGATAATTCGCCACATTATGAAACGATCGAGTTACAAGGAAGTTATTTAGTAAAAGATTAAGCGTTCGTAACACGTGGAGTTAATGATATTGTTACAAGAAAAATGCCTGCGAATTTGATGCCGCATAGCATTGCCAAAAATGCAGTACAATTGTTTTCTAACTTACTAATAACAAATTCATTTGCGCGCAAAATGTTTAAATATACGTTGTAAAGATTGTAGTAAAAATTCAAACTTTCCATTTGTAATACTCACCATTTGTGTAAATTGATTTTTCTTTTGCAACCACCGACACTCGCATGCTCAGAATTTTTAGTTTTTCTGATTCTCTTGCGTGAATCCTAATGGTATCAATTTGTGGTTGCAAAATCAAGTAGGTATAGCGAGTTACGGGATATACTGCATTCGCATTACTCCGTTTGTGTAACAATTTTTTTTTTTTTTTCGAACAAAAGGAGATGTATTTTACTTCAGTCAAGAAACGATTTTTCCAAACGTAAGAATATCTTGTATGATACGTGTATGTATATGTAAGTAGGCGTTCCGAAATCCTCAATATAAAAAATAAAGCGATCAGTTTTCTAATAGATTTGTCATCTCGTTTAGATCAGTTATTTTTATTGCATGGGAAAAGAATAATTAATAATTTGTCATATTCTTAACGTTAATTATACATATATGAATTTTCTATTGAGGTAGTTTTATCTGCACACCCGTATAAAACAACATTTTCGAGGAATTTTCTCTCAATGACATAAGTGTTATTTTTTCCTGAAAGGTAAATAATCTAACAATATAAAATAAACAGTATTGATGGAAAACAATTTGATATTCATTTATTTATAATAATAAACATAGAAAAGTGAAAGAAAATTGTTTATTGCATATGTCGATATTTGAGGCCCTTGGTAGGTATTCTGAAACGAAAAATCGGAAAAGATTCTTAAACATTATGAGTATCGCTACTATGAGAAATTCAGCTATTATTTTATATTACAATTTAATGAAATAAACAATGTAATAAAATGGCGACTTTTTTTGCAAAGGGTAAAAAATATTTTGTCATTTCTGCAATTGGGGCAAAACAAAGTTAAAATGGAAATTTCAATTTTCAACTACAGTCAGGCTCTTACAGATTAAGAATCTTGACAAATTTGAGTTTCATGTTACCCAGGGATCTCAAAACATCAACGTAAGCAACAAAAATTTTTTGTTACGCTTATTATCATAAATAAATAAATAAATATATATTTTTGAACTATAAAGAATTTGGTTTCTATTTTGTTGGAGTATACGTTTTGGTGAAAAAAAAAATTTGTGTGCTGTTACATACAGTAGTTATGCAGAGAAAACTCGTTAATACTGCTGCTTTTATTGTGGAGGTTGACAGAAGACTGCCCCTTTAACTTAAAAGTAACAATTTGACAATGTTAACAGTGACTTAATGTGCTAAATACATTTATAAAATATCTGGAAGTACAACACCCATTAAGGTTTGAAATTTTTCTTTCCTCCGTACATATTAATATTGTGACAATAAATGACAATTGACTTTGAAATGAGTATGCCACGCTGCGAAGTTTGTCTTTTATGAGTAAAAGATGTCAAATGCAGAAAAATAGCCAATTATGGTTCGCTGCATAGTAATAATAAAGTCTGAAGAATTTCTTACCATCGACATTAGTTGAATATCAAGCAGTAACTACGCAGGTGAAAGTTGAGCTATCTTTTGAAATTAGGAAATTAAATTAACAAGGACAATTTTCATCTGTTGGTCACTCCCACCCATAATGAAAAATTCTTTTTTATTTCATATTATATTCTACAATTCAAAGCAAAAGACATCCATGTTTCTGGTTGTCATATTGTCAAGTCTTACAGGATTATTCAAAACTTGTAACTTAACGTTATTTAATTCGTGCAGCAATTTTTTCAAACAAAAGCAGTTACATTTTACTGCCTCATTCATGTATTGAGAATTTTGGGCCATTTAACATATATGTATATGGGGGTGTGTGTCTACATTAAAATATCATAATTACAAGCGACTACACATTGGCACAAGCTAGAATTTCCGCATGGGATTATTTATAAAAAAGCAATTTTTAAACAAGCACCTATTCACAGGACTATTCTCGCAATATTTTCTTAATTGTCTCTTTACATTATTTAAAGTACTTTATGCAAAATTTTCTCTCCTTACTGAAACAAATTGATGGTTAAGTGGCATATACATATTCTGAAAGATAATGGCACAAATCCATAAAGCAAGGATGTTGGTAGGACACAAGTTTAATAAAAATTTTATAACGATTGTGAAATGAAAACAATACAAAACTTTTTGACGCTTGCAAGAATAAAATTTCTTTTAGAAAACTGCAGTTGAATGATGTTAAATATACTTTGATTTTCAATCATTGTTCTTATAAAAATCAATGTAAGTTGAGTTCTCATTGGATGTACTTGATACTAGATGAGGTTGGTAACTGGAAATCATATGAAATTTTTGGCTTGGAAATATCGGATTTTGGAAAAATAGCTTCAGATACGAAAAACTGTGATTTTGTAAGTTTTATGGTGTGCAAGCGATTATACAGTGTGGTAAGAAGTGTTGTGATTGATACCTTGTAGATGTATTTACAATTAGATACATTTAAAAAGTATTGAAATGTGATGTATCCAGATACGTACCATATGCATCCAAATACATTAAAAAAATACGTTCACGAAAATTTTGAAATAATTCCGCTATTTTGATGAAGGTATACCCACTCATATGTAATTGTCCCCAACTTATTGGTCAAGTTTCAGATTACACAAACAACACGAGGAATTAGTTTACAGAAATATATTTCTATTTCTAACATGGTCAGAGAAATAATTTTAGACCTTTGAAGCACTAGCAAACTAATATAAGGTAAAAAGAGTTATTATAACTACGTAAATCAAACGTGTCTGGAAAACGAATTTGATGCTAATCAAGAGAGATAAGCACTAAACTTACCGCGATATCACCTAGCCATTTAAAATACCAATAAAAAAAAAGGTCATTTCACCACTTATGGTAGGTTAACTTGCCCATACACTACCCTTAATGCAAAACAAAGATTAATCCCTTCGGTAACAGTTATTATTTGAATTCGGCTCGCTCATAGGTTTTTAACTTTATAAAGCTTTCAGAGCGAAGAGAGAGCCACATACCGAATGAAAAATAAAAGGCCGGTAATATTGAAATTCACAGGAAGGACCAAGAGATGGCGCAACGTACTAAATCCTATATTGGACAAAAGAAAGATACTCGAATTCAGAGGACTGATCAAGAGATGGCGCCACGCACTAAATTCTATATTGGACAAAAGCAAAGATACTCGAATTCAGAGGAAGGACCAAGAGATGGCGCCACGCACTAAATTCTATACTGGACAAAAGCAAAGATACTCGAATTCAAAGCAAAGACCAAGAGATGGGGCGACGCACTCAATTCTATATTGGACAAAAGCAAAGATATTCCAATTCCGAGGAAGGACTAAGAGATGGCGCGACGTACACAACTCGATATTGGACAAAAGCAACGATACTCGAACACAAGGCCAAACTTATTAAATGACGATTTAGCGGTTTTCAAAGTCGATTAGAAGGAGATTCAAAAGGTTACTAGGTTACTAGGTTACTAGGTTACTAGGGTGTTCCATCGACGGAATCGTCTGAATTTTGGATATGTTATAGGGGCTCTAAATACGCTTCGAATGAGCTGTCGCGCAGCCTCCTACGACGTCGGGAAGTGTCAAAATTTTGATTTTCAAAATTTTTTTCGAGATCCAAATTTTTCACAAACTCAAAATTGACCGATCGGGCTGAAATTTGGTACCCCGCATATAGGACCCCTTCTGAGTCGAATGAGACCAGTCCCGACTCTCTCCGACAACCGGAAGTTGCAAATCTCGAAAAAGTCCAAAATTTTTTGGAACTGTCAAATTTGGAAATTCGATTTTTAGATAGCCCGTGAGCTGTGGAATACAACCCACTTAGGTAGAATCTTGAATTTTTTGGACTTTACTCTTGTATTTTGGCGATCAAAGTATTTTAGTTGACAGCTGTCAATTTTTTTGGATTTTCGGTGGCAAGTGACTATGGATTTAGCATATAGGACCCCTTCTGAGTCGAATGAGACCAGTCCCGACTCTCTCCGACAACCGGAAGTTGCAAATCTCGAAAAAGTCCAAAATTTTTTGGAACTGTCAAATTTGGAAATTCGATTTTTAGATAGCCCGTGAGCTGTGGAATACAACCCACTTAGGTAGAATCTTGAATTTTTTGGACTTTACTCTTGTATTTTGGCGATCAAAGTATTTTAGTTGACAGCTGTCAATTTTTTTGGATTTTCGGTGGCAAGTGACTATGGATTTAGCATATAGGACCCCTTCTGAGTCGAATGAGACCAGTCCCGACTCTCTCCGACAACCGGAAGTTGCTAGGGTTTTGCTAGGGTTTTGCTAGGGTTTTGCTAGGGTTTTGCTAGGGTTTTGCTAGGGTTTCGCTAGGGTTTTGCTAGGGTTCTAGGGTTTTGCTAGGGTTTTGCTAGGGTTTTGCTAGGTTACTAGGGTGTTCCATCGACGGAATCGTCTGAATTTTGGATATGTTATAGGGGCTCTAAATACGCTTCGAATGAGCTGTCGCGCAGCCTCCTACGACGTCGGGAAGTGTCAAAATTTTGATTTTCAACATTTTTTTCGAGATCCAAATTTTTCACAAACTCAAAATTGACCGATCGGGCTGAAATTTGGTACCCCGCATATAGGACCCCTTCTGAGTCGAATGAGACCAGTCCCGACTCTCTCCGACAACCGGAAGTTGCTAGGGTTTCGCTAGGGTTTTGCTAGGGTTTCGCTAGGGTTTTGCTAGGGTTTTGCTAGGGTTTTGCTAGGGTTTCGCTAGGGTTTCGCTAGGGTTTTGCTAGGGTTTCGCTAGGGTTTTGCTAGGGTTTTGCTAGGGTTTTGCTAGGGTTTCGCTAGGGTTTTGCTAGGGTTTCGCTAGGGTTTTGCTAGGGTTTTGCTAGGGTTTTGCTAGGGTTTTGCTAGGGTTTCGCTAGGGTTTTGCTAGGTTACTAGGGTGTTCCATCGACGGAATCGTCTGAATTTTGGATATGTTATAGGGGCTCTAAATACGCTTCGAATGAGCTGTCGCGCAGCCTCCTACGACGTCGGGAAGTGTCAAAATTTTGATTTTCAAAATTTTTTTCGAGATCCAAATTTTTCACAAACTCAAAATTGACCGATCGGGCTGAAATTTGGTACCCCGCATATAGGACCCCTTCTGAGTCGAATGAGACCAGTCCCGACTCTCTCCGACAACCGGAAGTTGCAAATCTCGAAAAAGTCCAAAATTTTTTGGAACTGTCAAATTTGGAAATTCGATTTTTAGATAGCCCGTGAGCTGTGGAATACAACCCACTTAGGTAGAATCTTGAATTTTTTGGACTTTACTCTTGTATTTTGGCGATCAAAGTATTTTAGTTGACAGCTGTCAATTTTTTTGGATTTTCGGTGGCAAGTGACTATGGATTTAGCATATAGGACCCCTTCTGAGTCGAATGAGACCAGTCCCGACTCTCTCCGACAACCGGAAGTTGCAAATCTCGAAAAAGTCCAAAATTTTTTGGAACTGTCAAATTTGGAAATTCGATTTTTAGATAGCCCGTGAGCTGTGGAATACAACCCACTTAGGTAGAATCTTGAATTTTTTGGACTTTACTCTTGTATTTTGGCGATCAAAGTATTTTAGTTGACAGCTGTCAATTTTTTTGGATTTTCGGTGGCAAGTGACTATGGATTTAGCATATAGGACCCCTTCTGAGTCGAATGAGACCAGTCCCGACTCTCTCCGACAACCGGAAGTTGCTAGGGTTTTGCTAGGGTTTTGCTAGGGTTTTGCTAGGGTTTTGCTAGGGTTTTGCTAGGGTTTCGCTAGGGTTTTGCTAGGGTTCTAGGGTTTTGCTAGGGTTTTGCTAGGGTTTTGCTAGGTTACTAGGGTGTTCCATCGACGGAATCGTCTGAATTTTGGATATGTTATAGGGGCTCTAAATACGCTTCGAATGAGCTGTCGCGCAGCCTCCTACGACGTCGGGAAGTGTCAAAATTTTGATTTTCAAAATTTTTTTCGAGATCCAAATTTTTCACAAACTCAAAATTGACCGATCGGGCTGAAATTTGGTACCCCGCATATAGGACCCCTTCTGAGTCGAATGAGACCAGTCCCGACTCTCTCCGACAACCGGAAGTTGCAAATCTCGAAAAAGTCCAAAATTTTTTGGAACTGTCAAATTTGGAAATTCGATTTTTAGATAGCCCGTGAGCTGTGGAATACAACCCACTTAGGTAGAATCTTGAATTTTTTGGACTTTACTCTTGTATTTTGGCGATCAAAGTATTTTAGTTGACAGCTGTCAATTTTTTTGGATTTTCGGTGGCAAGTGACTATGGATTTAGCATATAGGACCCCTTCTGAGTCGAATGAGACCAGTCCCGACTCTCTCCGACAACCGGAAGTTGCAAATCTCGAAAAAGTCCAAAATTTTTTGGAACTGTCAAATTTGGAAATTCGATTTTTAGATAGCCCGTGAGCTGTGGAATACAACCCACTTAGGTAGAATCTTGAATTTTTTGGACTTTACTCTTGTATTTTGGCGATCAAAGTATTTTAGTTGACAGCTGTCAATTTTTTTGGATTTTCGGTGGCAAGTGACTATGGATTTAGCATATAGGACCCCTTCTGAGTCGAATGAGACCAGTCCCGACTCTCTCCGACAACCGGAAGTTGCTAGGGTTTTGCTAGGGTTTTGCTAGGGTTTTGCTAGGGTTTTGCTAGGGTTTTGCTAGGGTTTCGCTAGGGTTTTGCTAGGGTTCTAGGGTTTTGCTAGGGTTTTGCTAGGGTTTTGCTAGGTTACTAGGGTGTTCCATCGACGGAATCGTCTGAATTTTGGATATGTTATAGGGGCTCTAAATACGCTTCGAATGAGCTGTCGCGCAGCCTCCTACGACGTCGGGAAGTGTCAAAATTTTGATTTTCAACATTTTTTTCGAGATCCAAATTTTTCACAAACTCAAAATTGACCGATCGGGCTGAAATTTGGTACCCCGCATATAGGACCCCTTCTGAGTCGAATGAGACCAGTCCCGACTCTCTCCGACAACCGGAAGTTGCTAGGGTTTCGCTAGGGTTTTGCTAGGGTTTCGCTAGGGTTTTGCTAGGGTTTTGCTAGGGTTTTGCTAGGGTTTCGCTAGGGTTTCGCTAGGGTTTTGCTAGGGTTTTGCTAGGGTTCCGCTAGGGTTTTGCTAGGTTACTAGGGTGTTCCATCGACGGAATCGTCTGAATTTTGGATATGTTATAGGGGCTCTAAATACGCTTCGAATGAGCTGTCGCGCAGCCTCCTACGACGTCGGGAAGTGTCAAAATTTTGATTTTCAACATTTTTTTCGAGATCCAAATTTTTCACAAACTCAAAATTGACCGATCGGGCTGAAATTTGGTACCCCGCATATAGGACCCCTTCTGAGTCGAATGAGACCAGTCCCGACTCTCTCCGACAACCGGAAGTTGCTAGGGTTTCGCTAGGGTTTTGCTAGGGTTTCGCTAGGGTTTTGCTAGGGTTTTGCTAGGGTTTTGCTAGGGTTTCGCTAGGGTTTCGCTAGGGTTTTGCTAGGGTTTCGCTAGGGTTTTGCTAGGGTTTTGCTAGGGTTTTGCTAGGGTTTCGCTAGGGTTTTGCTAGGGTTTCGCTAGGGTTTTGCTAGGGTTTTGCTAGGGTTTTGCTAGGGTTTTGCTAGGGTTTCGCTAGGGTTTTGCTAGGTTACTAGGGTGTTCCATCGACGGAATCGTCTGAATTTTGGATATGTTATAGGGGCTCTAAATACGCTTCGAATGAGCTGTCGCGCAGCCTCCTACGACGTCGGGAAGTGTCAAAATTTTGATTTTCAAAATTTTTTTCGAGATCCAAATTTTTCACAAACTCAAAATTGACCGATCGGGCTGAAATTTGGTACCCCGCATATAGGACCCCTTCTGAGTCGAATGAGACCAGTCCCGACTCTCTCCGACAACCGGAAGTTGCAAATCTCGAAAAAGTCCAAAATTTTTTGGAACTGTCAAATTTGGAAATTCGATTTTTAGATAGCCCGTGAGCTGTGGAATACAACCCACTTAGGTAGAATCTTGAATTTTTTGGACTTTACTCTTGTATTTTGGCGATCAAAGTATTTTAGTTGACAGCTGTCAATTTTTTTGGATTTTCGGTGGCAAGTGACTATGGATTTAGCATATAGGACCCCTTCTGAGTCGAATGAGACCAGTCCCGACTCTCTCCGACAACCGGAAGTTGCAAATCTCGAAAAAGTCCAAAATTTTTTGGAACTGTCAAATTTGGAAATTCGATTTTTAGATAGCCCGTGAGCTGTGGAATACAACCCACTTAGGTAGAATCTTGAATTTTTTGGACTTTACTCTTGTATTTTGGCGATCAAAGTATTTTAGTTGACAGCTGTCAATTTTTTTGGATTTTCGGTGGCAAGTGACTATGGATTTAGCATATAGGACCCCTTCTGAGTCGAATGAGACCAGTCCCGACTCTCTCCGACAACCGGAAGTTGCTAGGGTTTTGCTAGGGTTTTGCTAGGGTTTTGCTAGGGTTTTGCTAGGGTTTTGCTAGGGTTTCGCTAGGGTTTTGCTAGGGTTCTAGGGTTTTGCTAGGGTTTTGCTAGGGTTTTGCTAGGTTACTAGGGTGTTCCATCGACGGAATCGTCTGAATTTTGGATATGTTATAGGGGCTCTAAATACGCTTCGAATGAGCTGTCGCGCAGCCTCCTACGACGTCGGGAAGTGTCAAAATTTTGATTTTCAAAATTTTTTTCGAGATCCAAATTTTTCACAAACTCAAAATTGACCGATCGGGCTGAAATTTGGTACCCCGCATATAGGACCCCTTCTGAGTCGAATGAGACCAGTCCCGACTCTCTCCGACAACCGGAAGTTGCAAATCTCGAAAAAGTCCAAAATTTTTTGGAACTGTCAAATTTGGAAATTCGATTTTTAGATAGCCCGTGAGCTGTGGAATACAACCCACTTAGGTAGAATCTTGAATTTTTTGGACTTTACTCTTGTATTTTGGCGATCAAAGTATTTTAGTTGACAGCTGTCAATTTTTTTGGATTTTCGGTGGCAAGTGACTATGGATTTAGCATATAGGACCCCTTCTGAGTCGAATGAGACCAGTCCCGACTCTCTCCGACAACCGGAAGTTGCAAATCTCGAAAAAGTCCAAAATTTTTTGGAACTGTCAAATTTGGAAATTCGATTTTTAGATAGCCCGTGAGCTGTGGAATACAACCCACTTAGGTAGAATCTTGAATTTTTTGGACTTTACTCTTGTATTTTGGCGATCAAAGTATTTTAGTTGACAGCTGTCAATTTTTTTGGATTTTCGGTGGCAAGTGACTATGGATTTAGCATATAGGACCCCTTCTGAGTCGAATGAGACCAGTCCCGACTCTCTCCGACAACCGGAAGTTGCTAGGGTTTTGCTAGGGTTTTGCTAGGGTTTTGCTAGGGTTTTGCTAGGGTTTTGCTAGGGTTTCGCTAGGGTTTTGCTAGGGTTCTAGGGTTTTGCTAGGGTTTTGCTAGGGTTTTGCTAGGTTACTAGGGTGTTCCATCGACGGAATCGTCTGAATTTTGGATATGTTATAGGGGCTCTAAATACGCTTCGAATGAGCTGTCGCGCAGCCTCCTACGACGTCGGGAAGTGTCAAAATTTTGATTTTCAACATTTTTTTCGAGATCCAAATTTTTCACAAACTCAAAATTGACCGATCGGGCTGAAATTTGGTACCCCGCATATAGGACCCCTTCTGAGTCGAATGAGACCAGTCCCGACTCTCTCCGACAACCGGAAGTTGCTAGGGTTTCGCTAGGGTTTTGCTAGGGTTTCGCTAGGGTTTTGCTAGGGTTTTGCTAGGGTTTTGCTAGGGTTTCGCTAGGGTTTCGCTAGGGTTTTGCTAGGGTTTTGCTAGGGTTCCGCTAGGGTTTTGCTAGGTTACTAGGGTGTTCCATCGACGGAATCGTCTGAATTTTGGATATGTTATAGGGGCTCTAAATACGCTTCGAATGAGCTGTCGCGCAGCCTCCTACGACGTCGGGAAGTGTCAAAATTTTGATTTTCAACATTTTTTTCGAGATCCAAATTTTTCACAAACTCAAAATTGACCGATCGGGCTGAAATTTGGTACCCCGCATATAGGACCCCTTCTGAGTCGAATGAGACCAGTCCCGACTCTCTCCGACAACCGGAAGTTGCTAGGGTTTCGCTAGGGTTTTGCTAGGGTTTCGCTAGGGTTTTGCTAGGGTTTTGCTAGGGTTTTGCTAGGGTTTCGCTAGGGTTTCGCTAGGGTTTTGCTAGGGTTTCGCTAGGGTTTTGCTAGGGTTTTGCTAGGGTTTTGCTAGGGTTTCGCTAGGGTTTTGCTAGGGTTTCGCTAGGGTTTTGCTAGGGTTTTGCTAGGGTTTTGCTAGGGTTTTGCTAGGGTTTCGCTAGGGTTTTGCTAGGTTACTAGGGTGTTCCATCGACGGAATCGTCTGAATTTTGGATATGTTATAGGGGCTCTAAATACGCTTCGAATGAGCTGTCGCGCAGCCTCCTACGACGTCGGGAAGTGTCAAAATTTTGATTTTCAAAATTTTTTTCGAGATCCAAATTTTTCACAAACTCAAAATTGACCGATCGGGCTGAAATTTGGTACCCCGCATATAGGACCCCTTCTGAGTCGAATGAGACCAGTCCCGACTCTCTCCGACAACCGGAAGTTGCAAATCTCGAAAAAGTCCAAAATTTTTTGGAACTGTCAAATTTGGAAATTCGATTTTTAGATAGCCCGTGAGCTGTGGAATACAACCCACTTAGGTAGAATCTTGAATTTTTTGGACTTTACTCTTGTATTTTGGCGATCAAAGTATTTTAGTTGACAGCTGTCAATTTTTTTGGATTTTCGGTGGCAAGTGACTATGGATTTAGCATATAGGACCCCTTCTGAGTCGAATGAGACCAGTCCCGACTCTCTCCGACAACCGGAAGTTGCAAATCTCGAAAAAGTCCAAAATTTTTTGGAACTGTCAAATTTGGAAATTCGATTTTTAGATAGCCCGTGAGCTGTGGAATACAACCCACTTAGGTAGAATCTTGAATTTTTTGGACTTTACTCTTGTATTTTGGCGATCAAAGTATTTTAGTTGACAGCTGTCAATTTTTTTGGATTTTCGGTGGCAAGTGACTATGGATTTAGCATATAGGACCCCTTCTGAGTCGAATGAGACCAGTCCCGACTCTCTCCGACAACCGGAAGTTGCTAGGGTTTTGCTAGGGTTTTGCTAGGGTTTTGCTAGGGTTTTGCTAGGGTTTTGCTAGGGTTTCGCTAGGGTTTTGCTAGGGTTCTAGGGTTTTGCTAGGGTTTTGCTAGGGTTTTGCTAGGTTACTAGGGTGTTCCATCGACGGAATCGTCTGAATTTTGGATATGTTATAGGGGCTCTAAATACGCTTCGAATGAGCTGTCGCGCAGCCTCCTACGACGTCGGGAAGTGTCAAAATTTTGATTTTCAAAATTTTTTTCGAGATCCAAATTTTTCACAAACTCAAAATTGACCGATCGGGCTGAAATTTGGTACCCCGCATATAGGACCCCTTCTGAGTCGAATGAGACCAGTCCCGACTCTCTCCGACAACCGGAAGTTGCAAATCTCGAAAAAGTCCAAAATTTTTTGGAACTGTCAAATTTGGAAATTCGATTTTTAGATAGCCCGTGAGCTGTGGAATACAACCCACTTAGGTAGAATCTTGAATTTTTTGGACTTTACTCTTGTATTTTGGCGATCAAAGTATTTTAGTTGACAGCTGTCAATTTTTTTGGATTTTCGGTGGCAAGTGACTATGGATTTAGCATATAGGACCCCTTCTGAGTCGAATGAGACCAGTCCCGACTCTCTCCGACAACCGGAAGTTGCAAATCTCGAAAAAGTCCAAAATTTTTTGGAACTGTCAAATTTGGAAATTCGATTTTTAGATAGCCCGTGAGCTGTGGAATACAACCCACTTAGGTAGAATCTTGAATTTTTTGGACTTTACTCTTGTATTTTGGCGATCAAAGTATTTTAGTTGACAGCTGTCAATTTTTTTGGATTTTCGGTGGCAAGTGACTATGGATTTAGCATATAGGACCCCTTCTGAGTCGAATGAGACCAGTCCCGACTCTCTCCGACAACCGGAAGTTGCTAGGGTTTTGCTAGGGTTTTGCTAGGGTTTTGCTAGGGTTTTGCTAGGGTTTTGCTAGGGTTTCGCTAGGGTTTTGCTAGGGTTCTAGGGTTTTGCTAGGGTTTTGCTAGGGTTTTGCTAGGTTACTAGGGTGTTCCATCGACGGAATCGTCTGAATTTTGGATATGTTATAGGGGCTCTAAATACGCTTCGAATGAGCTGTCGCGCAGCCTCCTACGACGTCGGGAAGTGTCAAAATTTTGATTTTCAACATTTTTTTCGAGATCCAAATTTTTCACAAACTCAAAATTGACCGATCGGGCTGAAATTTGGTACCCCGCATATAGGACCCCTTCTGAGTCGAATGAGACCAGTCCCGACTCTCTCCGACAACCGGAAGTTGCTAGGGTTTCGCTAGGGTTTTGCTAGGGTTTCGCTAGGGTTTTGCTAGGGTTTTGCTAGGGTTTTGCTAGGGTTTCGCTAGGGTTTCGCTAGGGTTTTGCTAGGGTTTTGCTAGGGTTCCGCTAGGGTTTTGCTAGGTTACTAGGGTGTTCCATCGACGGAATCGTCTGAATTTTGGATATGTTATAGGGGCTCTAAATACGCTTCGAATGAGCTGTCGCGCAGCCTCCTACGACGTCGGGAAGTGTCAAAATTTTGATTTTCAACATTTTTTTCGAGATCCAAATTTTTCACAAACTCAAAATTGACCGATCGGGCTGAAATTTGGTACCCCGCATATAGGACCCCTTCTGAGTCGAATGAGACCAGTCCCGACTCTCTCCGACAACCGGAAGTTGCTAGGGTTTCGCTAGGGTTTTGCTAGGGTTTCGCTAGGGTTTTGCTAGGGTTTTGCTAGGGTTTTGCTAGGGTTTCGCTAGGGTTTCGCTAGGGTTTTGCTAGGGTTTCGCTAGGGTTTTGCTAGGGTTTTGCTAGGGTTTTGCTAGGTTACTAGGGTGTTCCATCGACGGAATCGTCTGAATTTTGGATATGTTATAGGGGCTCTAAATACGCTTCGAATGAGCTGTCGCGCAGCCTCCTACGACGTCGGGAAGTGTCAAAATTTTGATTTTCAAAATTTTTTTCGAGATCCAAATTTTTCACAAACTCAAAATTGACCGATCGGGCTGAAATTTGGTACCCCGCATATAGGACCCCTTCTGAGTCGAATGAGACCAGTCCCGACTCTCTCCGACAACCGGAAGTTGCAAATCTCGAAAAAGTCCAAAATTTTTTGGAACTGTCAAATTTGGAAATTCGATTTTTAGATAGCCCGTGAGCTGTGGAATACAACCCACTTAGGTAGAATCTTGAATTTTTTGGACTTTACTCTTGTATTTTGGCGATCAAAGTATTTTAGTTGACAGCTGTCAATTTTTTTGGATTTTCGGTGGCAAGTGACTATGGATTTAGCATATAGGACCCCTTCTGAGTCGAATGAGACCAGTCCCGACTCTCTCCGACAACCGGAAGTTGCAAATCTCGAAAAAGTCCAAAATTTTTTGGAACTGTCAAATTTGGAAATTCGATTTTTAGATAGCCCGTGAGCTGTGGAATACAACCCACTTAGGTAGAATCTTGAATTTTTTGGACTTTACTCTTGTATTTTGGCGATCAAAGTATTTTAGTTGACAGCTGTCAATTTTTTTGGATTTTCGGTGGCAAGTGACTATGGATTTAGCATATAGGACCCCTTCTGAGTCGAATGAGACCAGTCCCGACTCTCTCCGACAACCGGAAGTTGCTAGGGTTTTGCTAGGGTTTTGCTAGGGTTTTGCTAGGGTTTTGCTAGGGTTTTGCTAGGGTTTCGCTAGGGTTTTGCTAGGGTTCTAGGGTTTTGCTAGGGTTTTGCTAGGGTTTTGCTAGGTTACTAGGGTGTTCCATCGACGGAATCGTCTGAATTTTGGATATGTTATAGGGGCTCTAAATACGCTTCGAATGAGCTGTCGCGCAGCCTCCTACGACGTCGGGAAGTGTCAAAATTTTGATTTTCAACATTTTTTTCGAGATCCAAATTTTTCACAAACTCAAAATTGACCGATCGGGCTGAAATTTGGTACCCCGCATATAGGACCCCTTCTGAGTCGAATGAGACCAGTCCCGACTCTCTCCGACAACCGGAAGTTGCTAGGGTTTCGCTAGGGTTTTGCTAGGGTTTCGCTAGGGTTTTGCTAGGGTTTTGCTAGGGTTTTGCTAGGGTTTCGCTAGGGTTTCGCTAGGGTTTTGCTAGGGTTTTGCTAGGGTTCCGCTAGGGTTTTGCTAGGTTACTAGGGTGTTCCATCGACGGAATCGTCTGAATTTTGGATATGTTATAGGGGCTCTAAATACGCTTCGAATGAGCTGTCGCGCAGCCTCCTACGACGTCGGGAAGTGTCAAAATTTTGATTTTCAACATTTTTTTCGAGATCCAAATTTTTCACAAACTCAAAATTGACCGATCGGGCTGAAATTTGGTACCCCGCATATAGGACCCCTTCTGAGTCGAATGAGACCAGTCCCGACTCTCTCCGACAACCGGAAGTTGCTAGGGTTTCGCTAGGGTTTTGCTAGGGTTTCGCTAGGGTTTTGCTAGGGTTTTGCTAGGGTTTTGCTAGGGTTTCGCTAGGGTTTCGCTAGGGTTTTGCTAGGGTTTCGCTAGGGTTTTGCTAGGGTTTTGCTAGGGTTTTGCTAGGGTTTCGCTAGGGTTTTGCTAGGGTTTCGCTAGGGTTTTGCTAGGGTTTTGCTAGGGTTTTGCTAGGGTTTTGCTAGGGTTTCGCTAGGGTTTTGCTAGGTTACTAGGGTGTTCCATCGACGGAATCGTCTGAATTTTGGATATGTTATAGGGGCTCTAAATACGCTTCGAATGAGCTGTCGCGCAGCCTCCTACGACGTCGGGAAGTGTCAAAATTTTGATTTTCAAAATTTTTTTCGAGATCCAAATTTTTCACAAACTCAAAATTGACCGATCGGGCTGAAATTTGGTACCCCGCATATAGGACCCCTTCTGAGTCGAATGAGACCAGTCCCGACTCTCTCCGACAACCGGAAGTTGCAAATCTCGAAAAAGTCCAAAATTTTTTGGAACTGTCAAATTTGGAAATTCGATTTTTAGATAGCCCGTGAGCTGTGGAATACAACCCACTTAGGTAGAATCTTGAATTTTTTGGACTTTACTCTTGTATTTTGGCGATCAAAGTATTTTAGTTGACAGCTGTCAATTTTTTTGGATTTTCGGTGGCAAGTGACTATGGATTTAGCATATAGGACCCCTTCTGAGTCGAATGAGACCAGTCCCGACTCTCTCCGACAACCGGAAGTTGCAAATCTCGAAAAAGTCCAAAATTTTTTGGAACTGTCAAATTTGGAAATTCGATTTTTAGATAGCCCGTGAGCTGTGGAATACAACCCACTTAGGTAGAATCTTGAATTTTTTGGACTTTACTCTTGTATTTTGGCGATCAAAGTATTTTAGTTGACAGCTGTCAATTTTTTTGGATTTTCGGTGGCAAGTGACTATGGATTTAGCATATAGGACCCCTTCTGAGTCGAATGAGACCAGTCCCGACTCTCTCCGACAACCGGAAGTTGCTAGGGTTTTGCTAGGGTTTTGCTAGGGTTTTGCTAGGGTTTTGCTAGGGTTTTGCTAGGGTTTCGCTAGGGTTTTGCTAGGGTTCTAGGGTTTTGCTAGGGTTTTGCTAGGGTTTTGCTAGGTTACTAGGGTGTTCCATCGACGGAATCGTCTGAATTTTGGATATGTTATAGGGGCTCTAAATACGCTTCGAATGAGCTGTCGCGCAGCCTCCTACGACGTCGGGAAGTGTCAAAATTTTGATTTTCAAAATTTTTTTCGAGATCCAAATTTTTCACAAACTCAAAATTGACCGATCGGGCTGAAATTTGGTACCCCGCATATAGGACCCCTTCTGAGTCGAATGAGACCAGTCCCGACTCTCTCCGACAACCGGAAGTTGCAAATCTCGAAAAAGTCCAAAATTTTTTGGAACTGTCAAATTTGGAAATTCGATTTTTAGATAGCCCGTGAGCTGTGGAATACAACCCACTTAGGTAGAATCTTGAATTTTTTGGACTTTACTCTTGTATTTTGGCGATCAAAGTATTTTAGTTGACAGCTGTCAATTTTTTTGGATTTTCGGTGGCAAGTGACTATGGATTTAGCATATAGGACCCCTTCTGAGTCGAATGAGACCAGTCCCGACTCTCTCCGACAACCGGAAGTTGCAAATCTCGAAAAAGTCCAAAATTTTTTGGAACTGTCAAATTTGGAAATTCGATTTTTAGATAGCCCGTGAGCTGTGGAATACAACCCACTTAGGTAGAATCTTGAATTTTTTGGACTTTACTCTTGTATTTTGGCGATCAAAGTATTTTAGTTGACAGCTGTCAATTTTTTTGGATTTTCGGTGGCAAGTGACTATGGATTTAGCATATAGGACCCCTTCTGAGTCGAATGAGACCAGTCCCGACTCTCTCCGACAACCGGAAGTTGCTAGGGTTTTGCTAGGGTTTTGCTAGGGTTTTGCTAGGGTTTTGCTAGGGTTTTGCTAGGGTTTCGCTAGGGTTTTGCTAGGGTTCTAGGGTTTTGCTAGGGTTTTGCTAGGGTTTTGCTAGGTTACTAGGGTGTTCCATCGACGGAATCGTCTGAATTTTGGATATGTTATAGGGGCTCTAAATACGCTTCGAATGAGCTGTCGCGCAGCCTCCTACGACGTCGGGAAGTGTCAAAATTTTGATTTTCAACATTTTTTTCGAGATCCAAATTTTTCACAAACTCAAAATTGACCGATCGGGCTGAAATTTGGTACCCCGCATATAGGACCCCTTCTGAGTCGAATGAGACCAGTCCCGACTCTCTCCGACAACCGGAAGTTGCTAGGGTTTCGCTAGGGTTTTGCTAGGGTTTCGCTAGGGTTTTGCTAGGGTTTTGCTAGGGTTTTGCTAGGGTTTCGCTAGGGTTTCGCTAGGGTTTTGCTAGGGTTTTGCTAGGGTTCCGCTAGGGTTTTGCTAGGTTACTAGGGTGTTCCATCGACGGAATCGTCTGAATTTTGGATATGTTATAGGGGCTCTAAATACGCTTCGAATGAGCTGTCGCGCAGCCTCCTACGACGTCGGGAAGTGTCAAAATTTTGATTTTCAACATTTTTTTCGAGATCCAAATTTTTCACAAACTCAAAATTGACCGATCGGGCTGAAATTTGGTACCCCGCATATAGGACCCCTTCTGAGTCGAATGAGACCAGTCCCGACTCTCTCCGACAACCGGAAGTTGCTAGGGTTTCGCTAGGGTTTTGCTAGGGTTTCGCTAGGGTTTTGCTAGGGTTTTGCTAGGGTTTTGCTAGGGTTTCGCTAGGGTTTCGCTAGGGTTTTGCTAGGGTTTCGCTAGGGTTTTGCTACGGTTTTGCTAGGGTTTTGCTAGGGTTTCGCTAGGTTACTAGGGTGTTCCATCGACGGAATCGTCTGAATTTTGGATATGTTATAGGGGCTCTAAATACGCTTCGAATGAGCTGTCGCGCAGCCTCCTACGACGTCGGGAAGTGTCAAAATTTTGATTTTCAAAATTTTTTTCGAGATCCAAATTTTTCACAAACTCAAAATTGACCGATCGGGCTGAAATTTGGTACCCCGCATATAGGACCCCTTCTGAGTCGAATGAGACCAGTCCCGACTCTCTCCGACAACCGGAAGTTGCAAATCTCGAAAAAGTCCAAAATTTTTTGGAACTGTCAAATTTGGAAATTCGATTTTTAGATAGCCCGTGAGCTGTGGAATACAACCCACTTAGGTAGAATCTTGAATTTTTTGGACTTTACTCTTGTATTTTGGCGATCAAAGTATTTTAGTTGACAGCTGTCAATTTTTTTGGATTTTCGGTGGCAAGTGACTATGGATTTAGCATATAGGACCCCTTCTGAGTCGAATGAGACCAGTCCCGACTCTCTCCGACAACCGGAAGTTGCAAATCTCGAAAAAGTCCAAAATTTTTTGGAACTGTCAAATTTGGAAATTCGATTTTTAGATAGCCCGTGAGCTGTGGAATACAACCCACTTAGGTAGAATCTTGAATTTTTTGGACTTTACTCTTGTATTTTGGCGATCAAAGTATTTTAGTTGACAGCTGTCAATTTTTTTGGATTTTCGGTGGCAAGTGACTATGGATTTAGCATATAGGACCCCTTCTGAGTCGAATGAGACCAGTCCCGACTCTCTCCGACAACCGGAAGTTGCTAGGGTTTTGCTAGGGTTTTGCTAGGGTTTTGCTAGGGTTTTGCTAGGGTTTTGCTAGGGTTTCGCTAGGGTTTTGCTAGGGTTCTAGGGTTTTGCTAGGGTTTTGCTAGGGTTTTGCTAGGTTACTAGGGTGTTCCATCGACGGAATCGTCTGAATTTTGGATATGTTATAGGGGCTCTAAATACGCTTCGAATGAGCTGTCGCGCAGCCTCCTACGACGTCGGGAAGTGTCAAAATTTTGATTTTCAACATTTTTTTCGAGATCCAAATTTTTCACAAACTCAAAATTGACCGATCGGGCTGAAATTTGGTACCCCGCATATAGGACCCCTTCTGAGTCGAATGAGACCAGTCCCGACTCTCTCCGACAACCGGAAGTTGCTAGGGTTTCGCTAGGGTTTTGCTAGGGTTTCGCTAGGGTTTTGCTAGGGTTTTGCTAGGGTTTTGCTAGGGTTTCGCTAGGGTTTCGCTAGGGTTTTGCTAGGGTTTTGCTAGGGTTCCGCTAGGGTTTTGCTAGGTTACTAGGGTGTTCCATCGACGGAATCGTCTGAATTTTGGATATGTTATAGGGGCTCTAAATACGCTTCGAATGAGCTGTCGCGCAGCCTCCTACGACGTCGGGAAGTGTCAAAATTTTGATTTTCAACATTTTTTTCGAGATCCAAATTTTTCACAAACTCAAAATTGACCGATCGGGCTGAAATTTGGTACCCCGCATATAGGACCCCTTCTGAGTCGAATGAGACCAGTCCCGACTCTCTCCGACAACCGGAAGTTGCTAGGGTTTCGCTAGGGTTTTGCTAGGGTTTCGCTAGGGTTTTGCTAGGGTTTTGCTAGGGTTTTGCTAGGGTTTCGCTAGGGTTTCGCTAGGGTTTTGCTAGGGTTTCGCTAGGGTTTTGCTAGGGTTTTGCTAGGGTTTTGCTAGGGTTTCGCTAGGGTTTTGCTAGGGTTTCGCTAGGGTTTTGCTAGGGTTTTGCTAGGGTTTTGCTAGGGTTTTGCTAGGGTTTCGCTAGGGTTTTGCTAGGTTACTAGGGTGTTCCATCGACGGAATCGTCTGAATTTTGGATATGTTATAGGGGCTCTAAATACGCTTCGAATGAGCTGTCGCGCAGCCTCCTACGACGTCGGGAAGTGTCAAAATTTTGATTTTCAAAATTTTTTTCGAGATCCAAATTTTTCACAAACTCAAAATTGACCGATCGGGCTGAAATTTGGTACCCCGCATATAGGACCCCTTCTGAGTCGAATGAGACCAGTCCCGACTCTCTCCGACAACCGGAAGTTGCAAATCTCGAAAAAGTCCAAAATTTTTTGGAACTGTCAAATTTGGAAATTCGATTTTTAGATAGCCCGTGAGCTGTGGAATACAACCCACTTAGGTAGAATCTTGAATTTTTTGGACTTTACTCTTGTATTTTGGCGATCAAAGTATTTTAGTTGACAGCTGTCAATTTTTTTGGATTTTCGGTGGCAAGTGACTATGGATTTAGCATATAGGACCCCTTCTGAGTCGAATGAGACCAGTCCCGACTCTCTCCGACAACCGGAAGTTGCAAATCTCGAAAAAGTCCAAAATTTTTTGGAACTGTCAAATTTGGAAATTCGATTTTTAGATAGCCCGTGAGCTGTGGAATACAACCCACTTAGGTAGAATCTTGAATTTTTTGGACTTTACTCTTGTATTTTGGCGATCAAAGTATTTTAGTTGACAGCTGTCAATTTTTTTGGATTTTCGGTGGCAAGTGACTATGGATTTAGCATATAGGACCCCTTCTGAGTCGAATGAGACCAGTCCCGACTCTCTCCGACAACCGGAAGTTGCTAGGGTTTTGCTAGGGTTTTGCTAGGGTTTTGCTAGGGTTTTGCTAGGGTTTTGCTAGGGTTTCGCTAGGGTTTTGCTAGGGTTCTAGGGTTTTGCTAGGGTTTTGCTAGGGTTTTGCTAGGTTACTAGGGTGTTCCATCGACGGAATCGTCTGAATTTTGGATATGTTATAGGGGCTCTAAATACGCTTCGAATGAGCTGTCGCGCAGCCTCCTACGACGTCGGGAAGTGTCAAAATTTTGATTTTCAAAATTTTTTTCGAGATCCAAATTTTTCACAAACTCAAAATTGACCGATCGGGCTGAAATTTGGTACCCCGCATATAGGACCCCTTCTGAGTCGAATGAGACCAGTCCCGACTCTCTCCGACAACCGGAAGTTGCAAATCTCGAAAAAGTCCAAAATTTTTTGGAACTGTCAAATTTGGAAATTCGATTTTTAGATAGCCCGTGAGCTGTGGAATACAACCCACTTAGGTAGAATCTTGAATTTTTTGGACTTTACTCTTGTATTTTGGCGATCAAAGTATTTTAGTTGACAGCTGTCAATTTTTTTGGATTTTCGGTGGCAAGTGACTATGGATTTAGCATATAGGACCCCTTCTGAGTCGAATGAGACCAGTCCCGACTCTCTCCGACAACCGGAAGTTGCAAATCTCGAAAAAGTCCAAAATTTTTTGGAACTGTCAAATTTGGAAATTCGATTTTTAGATAGCCCGTGAGCTGTGGAATACAACCCACTTAGGTAGAATCTTGAATTTTTTGGACTTTACTCTTGTATTTTGGCGATCAAAGTATTTTAGTTGACAGCTGTCAATTTTTTTGGATTTTCGGTGGCAAGTGACTATGGATTTAGCATATAGGACCCCTTCTGAGTCGAATGAGACCAGTCCCGACTCTCTCCGACAACCGGAAGTTGCTAGGGTTTTGCTAGGGTTTTGCTAGGGTTTTGCTAGGGTTTTGCTAGGGTTTTGCTAGGGTTTCGCTAGGGTTTTGCTAGGGTTCTAGGGTTTTGCTAGGGTTTTGCTAGGGTTTTGCTAGGTTACTAGGGTGTTCCATCGACGGAATCGTCTGAATTTTGGATATGTTATAGGGGCTCTAAATACGCTTCGAATGAGCTGTCGCGCAGCCTCCTACGACGTCGGGAAGTGTCAAAATTTTGATTTTCAACATTTTTTTCGAGATCCAAATTTTTCACAAACTCAAAATTGACCGATCGGGCTGAAATTTGGTACCCCGCATATAGGACCCCTTCTGAGTCGAATGAGACCAGTCCCGACTCTCTCCGACAACCGGAAGTTGCTAGGGTTTCGCTAGGGTTTTGCTAGGGTTTCGCTAGGGTTTTGCTAGGGTTTTGCTAGGGTTTTGCTAGGGTTTCGCTAGGGTTTCGCTAGGGTTTTGCTAGGGTTTTGCTAGGGTTCCGCTAGGGTTTTGCTAGGTTACTAGGGTGTTCCATCGACGGAATCGTCTGAATTTTGGATATGTTATAGGGGCTCTAAATACGCTTCGAATGAGCTGTCGCGCAGCCTCCTACGACGTCGGGAAGTGTCAAAATTTTGATTTTCAACATTTTTTTCGAGATCCAAATTTTTCACAAACTCAAAATTGACCGATCGGGCTGAAATTTGGTACCCCGCATATAGGACCCCTTCTGAGTCGAATGAGACCAGTCCCGACTCTCTCCGACAACCGGAAGTTGCTAGGGTTTCGCTAGGGTTTTGCTAGGGTTTCGCTAGGGTTTTGCTAGGGTTTTGCTAGGGTTTTGCTAGGGTTTCGCTAGGGTTTCGCTAGGGTTTTGCTAGGGTTTCGCTAGGGTTTTGCTAGGGTTTTGCTAGGGTTTTGCTAGGTTACTAGGGTGTTCCATCGACGGAATCGTCTGAATTTTGGATATGTTATAGGGGCTCTAAATACGCTTCGAATGAGCTGTCGCGCAGCCTCCTACGACGTCGGGAAGTGTCAAAATTTTGATTTTCAAAATTTTTTTCGAGATCCAAATTTTTCACAAACTCAAAATTGACCGATCGGGCTGAAATTTGGTACCCCGCATATAGGACCCCTTCTGAGTCGAATGAGACCAGTCCCGACTCTCTCCGACAACCGGAAGTTGCAAATCTCGAAAAAGTCCAAAATTTTTTGGAACTGTCAAATTTGGAAATTCGATTTTTAGATAGCCCGTGAGCTGTGGAATACAACCCACTTAGGTAGAATCTTGAATTTTTTGGACTTTACTCTTGTATTTTGGCGATCAAAGTATTTTAGTTGACAGCTGTCAATTTTTTTGGATTTTCGGTGGCAAGTGACTATGGATTTAGCATATAGGACCCCTTCTGAGTCGAATGAGACCAGTCCCGACTCTCTCCGACAACCGGAAGTTGCAAATCTCGAAAAAGTCCAAAATTTTTTGGAACTGTCAAATTTGGAAATTCGATTTTTAGATAGCCCGTGAGCTGTGGAATACAACCCACTTAGGTAGAATCTTGAATTTTTTGGACTTTACTCTTGTATTTTGGCGATCAAAGTATTTTAGTTGACAGCTGTCAATTTTTTTGGATTTTCGGTGGCAAGTGACTATGGATTTAGCATATAGGACCCCTTCTGAGTCGAATGAGACCAGTCCCGACTCTCTCCGACAACCGGAAGTTGCTAGGGTTTTGCTAGGGTTTTGCTAGGGTTTTGCTAGGGTTTTGCTAGGGTTTTGCTAGGGTTTCGCTAGGGTTTTGCTAGGGTTCTAGGGTTTTGCTAGGGTTTTGCTAGGGTTTTGCTAGGTTACTAGGGTGTTCCATCGACGGAATCGTCTGAATTTTGGATATGTTATAGGGGCTCTAAATACGCTTCGAATGAGCTGTCGCGCAGCCTCCTACGACGTCGGGAAGTGTCAAAATTTTGATTTTCAACATTTTTTTCGAGATCCAAATTTTTCACAAACTCAAAATTGACCGATCGGGCTGAAATTTGGTACCCCGCATATAGGACCCCTTCTGAGTCGAATGAGACCAGTCCCGACTCTCTCCGACAACCGGAAGTTGCTAGGGTTTCGCTAGGGTTTTGCTAGGGTTTCGCTAGGGTTTTGCTAGGGTTTTGCTAGGGTTTTGCTAGGGTTTCGCTAGGGTTTCGCTAGGGTTTTGCTAGGGTTTTGCTAGGGTTCCGCTAGGGTTTTGCTAGGTTACTAGGGTGTTCCATCGACGGAATCGTCTGAATTTTGGATATGTTATAGGGGCTCTAAATACGCTTCGAATGAGCTGTCGCGCAGCCTCCTACGACGTCGGGAAGTGTCAAAATTTTGATTTTCAACATTTTTTTCGAGATCCAAATTTTTCACAAACTCAAAATTGACCGATCGGGCTGAAATTTGGTACCCCGCATATAGGACCCCTTCTGAGTCGAATGAGACCAGTCCCGACTCTCTCCGACAACCGGAAGTTGCTAGGGTTTCGCTAGGGTTTTGCTAGGGTTTCGCTAGGGTTTTGCTAGGGTTTTGCTAGGGTTTTGCTAGGGTTTCGCTAGGGTTTCGCTAGGGTTTTGCTAGGGTTTCGCTAGGGTTTTGCTAGGGTTTTGCTAGGGTTTTGCTAGGGTTTCGCTAGGGTTTTGCTAGGGTTTCGCTAGGGTTTTGCTAGGGTTTTGCTAGGGTTTTGCTAGGGTTTTGCTAGGGTTTCGCTAGGGTTTTGCTAGGTTACTAGGGTGTTCCATCGACGGAATCGTCTGAATTTTGGATATGTTATAGGGGCTCTAAATACGCTTCGAATGAGCTGTCGCGCAGCCTCCTACGACGTCGGGAAGTGTCAAAATTTTGATTTTCAAAATTTTTTTCGAGATCCAAATTTTTCACAAACTCAAAATTGACCGATCGGGCTGAAATTTGGTACCCCGCATATAGGACCCCTTCTGAGTCGAATGAGACCAGTCCCGACTCTCTCCGACAACCGGAAGTTGCAAATCTCGAAAAAGTCCAAAATTTTTTGGAACTGTCAAATTTGGAAATTCGATTTTTAGATAGCCCGTGAGCTGTGGAATACAACCCACTTAGGTAGAATCTTGAATTTTTTGGACTTTACTCTTGTATTTTGGCGATCAAAGTATTTTAGTTGACAGCTGTCAATTTTTTTGGATTTTCGGTGGCAAGTGACTATGGATTTAGCATATAGGACCCCTTCTGAGTCGAATGAGACCAGTCCCGACTCTCTCCGACAACCGGAAGTTGCAAATCTCGAAAAAGTCCAAAATTTTTTGGAACTGTCAAATTTGGAAATTCGATTTTTAGATAGCCCGTGAGCTGTGGAATACAACCCACTTAGGTAGAATCTTGAATTTTTTGGACTTTACTCTTGTATTTTGGCGATCAAAGTATTTTAGTTGACAGCTGTCAATTTTTTTGGATTTTCGGTGGCAAGTGACTATGGATTTAGCATATAGGACCCCTTCTGAGTCGAATGAGACCAGTCCCGACTCTCTCCGACAACCGGAAGTTGCTAGGGTTTTGCTAGGGTTTTGCTAGGGTTTTGCTAGGGTTTTGCTAGGGTTTTGCTAGGGTTTCGCTAGGGTTTTGCTAGGGTTCTAGGGTTTTGCTAGGGTTTTGCTAGGGTTTTGCTAGGTTACTAGGGTGTTCCATCGACGGAATCGTCTGAATTTTGGATATGTTATAGGGGCTCTAAATACGCTTCGAATGAGCTGTCGCGCAGCCTCCTACGACGTCGGGAAGTGTCAAAATTTTGATTTTCAAAATTTTTTTCGAGATCCAAATTTTTCACAAACTCAAAATTGACCGATCGGGCTGAAATTTGGTACCCCGCATATAGGACCCCTTCTGAGTCGAATGAGACCAGTCCCGACTCTCTCCGACAACCGGAAGTTGCAAATCTCGAAAAAGTCCAAAATTTTTTGGAACTGTCAAATTTGGAAATTCGATTTTTAGATAGCCCGTGAGCTGTGGAATACAACCCACTTAGGTAGAATCTTGAATTTTTTGGACTTTACTCTTGTATTTTGGCGATCAAAGTATTTTAGTTGACAGCTGTCAATTTTTTTGGATTTTCGGTGGCAAGTGACTATGGATTTAGCATATAGGACCCCTTCTGAGTCGAATGAGACCAGTCCCGACTCTCTCCGACAACCGGAAGTTGCAAATCTCGAAAAAGTCCAAAATTTTTTGGAACTGTCAAATTTGGAAATTCGATTTTTAGATAGCCCGTGAGCTGTGGAATACAACCCACTTAGGTAGAATCTTGAATTTTTTGGACTTTACTCTTGTATTTTGGCGATCAAAGTATTTTAGTTGACAGCTGTCAATTTTTTTGGATTTTCGGTGGCAAGTGACTATGGATTTAGCATATAGGACCCCTTCTGAGTCGAATGAGACCAGTCCCGACTCTCTCCGACAACCGGAAGTTGCTAGGGTTTTGCTAGGGTTTTGCTAGGGTTTTGCTAGGGTTTTGCTAGGGTTTTGCTAGGGTTTCGCTAGGGTTTTGCTAGGGTTCTAGGGTTTTGCTAGGGTTTTGCTAGGGTTTTGCTAGGTTACTAGGGTGTTCCATCGACGGAATCGTCTGAATTTTGGATATGTTATAGGGGCTCTAAATACGCTTCGAATGAGCTGTCGCGCAGCCTCCTACGACGTCGGGAAGTGTCAAAATTTTGATTTTCAACATTTTTTTCGAGATCCAAATTTTTCACAAACTCAAAATTGACCGATCGGGCTGAAATTTGGTACCCCGCATATAGGACCCCTTCTGAGTCGAATGAGACCAGTCCCGACTCTCTCCGACAACCGGAAGTTGCTAGGGTTTCGCTAGGGTTTTGCTAGGGTTTCGCTAGGGTTTTGCTAGGGTTTTGCTAGGGTTTTGCTAGGGTTTCGCTAGGGTTTCGCTAGGGTTTTGCTAGGGTTTTGCTAGGGTTCCGCTAGGGTTTTGCTAGGTTACTAGGGTGTTCCATCGACGGAATCGTCTGAATTTTGGATATGTTATAGGGGCTCTAAATACGCTTCGAATGAGCTGTCGCGCAGCCTCCTACGACGTCGGGAAGTGTCAAAATTTTGATTTTCAACATTTTTTTCGAGATCCAAATTTTTCACAAACTCAAAATTGACCGATCGGGCTGAAATTTGGTACCCCGCATATAGGACCCCTTCTGAGTCGAATGAGACCAGTCCCGACTCTCTCCGACAACCGGAAGTTGCTAGGGTTTCGCTAGGGTTTTGCTAGGGTTTCGCTAGGGTTTTGCTAGGGTTTTGCTAGGGTTTTGCTAGGGTTTCGCTAGGGTTTCGCTAGGGTTTTGCTAGGGTTTCGCTAGGGTTTTGCTAGGGTTTTGCTAGGGTTTTGCTAGGGTTTCGCTAGGGTTTTGCTAGGGTTTCGCTAGGGTTTTGCTAGGGTTTTGCTAGGGTTTTGCTAGGGTTTTGCTAGGGTTTCGCTAGGGTTTTGCTAGGTTACTAGGGTGTTCCATCGACGGAATCGTCTGAATTTTGGATATGTTATAGGGGCTCTAAATACGCTTCGAATGAGCTGTCGCGCAGCCTCCTACGACGTCGGGAAGTGTCAAAATTTTGATTTTCAAAATTTTTTTCGAGATCCAAATTTTTCACAAACTCAAAATTGACCGATCGGTTCTGCTAGGGTTCCGCTGGGTTTCGCTGGGTTTTGCTAGGGTTCTGCTAGGGTTTTGCTAGGGTTTCGCTAGGGTTTTGCTAGGGTTTCGCTAGGGTTTCGCTAGGGTTTCGCTAGGGTTTTGCTAGGGTTTTGCTAGGGTTTCGCTAGGGTTCCGCTAGGGTTTCGCTAGGGTTTTGCTAGGGTTTCGCTAGGGTTTTGCTAGGGTTTTGCTAGGGTTTTGCTAGGGTTTCGCTAGGGTTTTGCTAGGGTTCTGCTAGGGTTTTGCTAGGGTTTTGCTAGGGTTTTGCTAGGGTTTTGCTAGGGTTTTGCTAGGGTTTCGCTAGGTTACTAGGGTGTTCCATCGACGGAATCGTCTGAATTTTGGATATGTTATAGGGGCTCTAAATACGCTTCGAATGAGCTGTCGCGCAGCCTCCTACGACGTCGGGAAGTGTCAAAATTTTGATTTTCAAAATTTTTTTCGAGATCCAAATTTTTCACAAACTCAAAATTGACCGATCGGGCTGAAATTTGGTACCCCGCATATAGGACCCCTTCTGAGTCGAATGAGACCAGTCCCGACTCTCTCCGACAACCGGAAGTTGCAAATCTCGAAAAAGTCCAAAATTTTTTGGAACTGTCAAATTTGGAAATTCGATTTTTAGATAGCCCGTGAGCTATAGAATACAACCCACTTAGGTAGAATCCTGAATTTTTTGGACTTTACTCCTGTATTTTGGCGATCAAAGTATTTTAGTTGACAGCTGTCAATTTTTTTGGATTTTCGGTGGCAAGTGACTATGGATTTAGCATATAGGACCCCTTCTGAGTCGAATGAGACCAGTCCCGACTCTCTCCGACAACCGGAAGTTGCAAATCTCGAAAAAGTCCAAAATTTTTTGGAACTGTCAAATTTGGAAATTCGATTTTTAGATAGCCCGTGAGCTGTAGAATATAACCCACTTAGGTAGAATCCTGAATTTTTTGGACTTTACTCTTGTATTTTGGCGATCAAAGTATTTTAGTTGACAGCTGTCAATTTTTTTGGATTTTCGGTGGAAAGTGACTGTGGATTTAGCATATAGGACCCCTTCTGAGTCGAATGAGACCAGTCTCGACTCTCTCCGACAACCGGAAGTTGTATATCTCGAAAAAGTTCAAAATTTTTTGGAACTGTCAAATTTGGAAATTCGATTTTTAGATAGCCCGTGAGCTGTGGAATACAACCCACTTAGGTAGAATCCTGAATTTTTTGGACTTTACTCTTGTATTTTGGCGATCAAAGTATTTTAGTTGACAGCTGTCAATTTTTTTGGATTTTCGGTGGCAAGTGATTATGGATTTAGCATATAGGACCCCTTCTGAGTCGAATGAGACCAGTCCCGACTCTCTCCGACAACCGAAAGTTGCATATCTCGAAAAAGTCCAAAATTTTTTGGAACTGTCAAATTTGGAAATTCGATTTTTAGATAGCCCGTGAGCTGTGGAATACAACCCACTTAGGTAGAATCCTGAATTTTTTGGACTTTACTCTTGTATTTTGGCGATCAAAGTATTTTAGTTGACAGCTGTCAATTTTTTTGGATTTTCGGTGGCAAGTGATTATGGATTTAGCATATAGGACCCCTTCTGAGTCGAATGAGACCGGTCCCGACTCTCTCCGACAACCGGAAGTTGCAAATCTCCAAAAAGTCCAAAATTTTTTGGAACTGTCAAATTTGGAAATTCGATTTTTAGATAGCCCGTGAGCTGTAGAATACAACCCACTTAGGTAGAATTCTGAATTTTTTGGACTTTACTCTTGTATTTTGGCGATCAAAGTATTTTAGTTGACAGCTGTCAATTTTTTTGGATTTTCGGTGGAAAGTGACTGTGGATTTAGCATATAGGACCCCTTCTGAGTCGAATGAGACCAGTCTCGACTCTCTCCGACAACCGGAAGTTGTATATCTCGAAAAAGTTCAAAATTTTTTGGAACTGTCAAATTTGGAAATTCGATTTTTAGATAGCCCGTGAGCTGTGGAATACAACCCACTTAGGTAGAATTCTGAATTTTTTGGACTTTACTCTTGTATTTTGGCGATCAAAGTATTTTAGTTGACAGCTGTCAATTTTTTTGAATTTTCGGTGGCAAGTGACTATGGATTTAGCATATAGGACCCCTTCTGAGTCGAATGAGACCAGTCCCGACTCTCTCCGACAACCGGAAGTTGCATATTTCGAAAAAGTCCAAAATTTTTTGGAACTGTCAAATTTGGAAATTCGATTTTTAGATAGCCCGTGAGCTGTGGAATACAACCCACTTAGGTAGAATTCTGAATTTTTTGGACTTTACTCTTGTATTTTGGCGATCAAAGTATTTTAGTTGACAGCTGTCAATTTTTTTGAATTTTCGGTGGCAAGTGACTATGGATTTAGCATATAGGACCCCTTCTGAGTCGAATGAGACCAGTCCCGACTCTCTCCGACAACCGGAAGTTGCTAGGGTTTTGCTAGGGTTTTGCTAGGGTTTTGCTAGGGTTTTGCTAGGGTTTTGCTAGGGTTTTGCTAGGGTTTTGCTAGGGTTTTGCTAGGGTTCCGCTAGGGTTTTGCTAGGGTTTTGCTAGGGTTTTGCTAGGGTTTTGCTAGGTTACTAGGGTGTTCCATCGACGGAATCGTCTGAATTTTGGATATGTTATAGGGGCTCTAAATACGCTTCGAATGAGCTGTCGCGCAGCCTCCTACGACGTCGGGAAGTGTCAAAATTTTGATTTTCAAAATTTTTTTCGAGATCCAAATTTTTCACAAACTCAAAATTGACCGATCGGGCTGAAATTTGGTACCCCGCATATAGGACCCCTTCTGAGTCGAATGAGACCAGTCCCGACTCTCTCCGACAACCGGAAGTTGCAAATCTCGAAAAAGTCCAAAATTTTTTGGAACTGTCAAATTTGGAAATTCGATTTTTAGATAGCCCGTGAGCTATAGAATACAACCCACTTAGGTAGAATCCTGAATTTTTTGGACTTTACTCCTGTATTTTGGCGATCAAAGTATTTTAGTTGACAGCTGTCAATTTTTTTGGATTTTCGGTGGCAAGTGACTATGGATTTAGCATATAGGACCCCTTCTGAGTCGAATGAGACCAGTCCCGACTCTCTCCGACAACCGGAAGTTGCAAATCTCGAAAAAGTCCAAAATTTTTTGGAACTGTCAAATTTGGAAATTCGATTTTTAGATAGCCCGTGAGCTGTAGAATATAACCCACTTAGGTAGAATCCTGAATTTTTTGGACTTTACTCTTGTATTTTGGCGATCAAAGTATTTTAGTTGACAGCTGTCAATTTTTTTGGATTTTCGGTGGAAAGTGACTGTGGATTTAGCATATAGGACCCCTTCTGAGTCGAATGAGACCAGTCTCGACTCTCTCCGACAACCGGAAGTTGTATATCTCGAAAAAGTTCAAAATTTTTTGGAACTGTCAAATTTGGAAATTCGATTTTTAGATAGCCCGTGAGCTGTGGAATACAACCCACTTAGGTAGAATCCTGAATTTTTTGGACTTTACTCTTGTATTTTGGCGATCAAAGTATTTTAGTTGACAGCTGTCAATTTTTTTGGATTTTCGGTGGCAAGTGATTATGGATTTAGCATATAGGACCCCTTCTGAGTCGAATGAGACCAGTCCCGACTCTCTCCGACAACCGAAAGTTGCATATCTCGAAAAAGTCCAAAATTTTTTGGAACTGTCAAATTTGGAAATTCGATTTTTAGATAGCCCGTGAGCTGTGGAATACAACCCACTTAGGTAGAATCCTGAATTTTTTGGACTTTACTCTTGTATTTTGGCGATCAAAGTATTTTAGTTGACAGCTGTCAATTTTTTTGGATTTTCGGTGGCAAGTGATTATGGATTTAGCATATAGGACCCCTTCTGAGTCGAATGAGACCGGTCCCGACTCTCTCCGACAACCGGAAGTTGCAAATCTCCAAAAAGTCCAAAATTTTTTGGAACTGTCAAATTTGGAAATTCGATTTTTAGATAGCCCGTGAGCTGTAGAATACAACCCACTTAGGTAGAATTCTGAATTTTTTGGACTTTACTCTTGTATTTTGGCGATCAAAGTATTTTAGTTGACAGCTGTCAATTTTTTTGGATTTTCGGTGGAAAGTGACTGTGGATTTAGCATATAGGACCCCTTCTGAGTCGAATGAGACCAGTCTCGACTCTCTCCGACAACCGGAAGTTGTATATCTCGAAAAAGTTCAAAATTTTTTGGAACTGTCAAATTTGGAAATTCGATTTTTAGATAGCCCGTGAGCTGTGGAATACAACCCACTTAGGTAGAATTCTGAATTTTTTGGACTTTACTCTTGTATTTTGGCGATCAAAGTATTTTAGTTGACAGCTGTCAATTTTTTTGAATTTTCGGTGGCAAGTGACTATGGATTTAGCATATAGGACCCCTTCTGAGTCGAATGAGACCAGTCCCGACTCTCTCCGACAACCGGAAGTTGCATATTTCGAAAAAGTCCAAAATTTTTTGGAACTGTCAAATTTGGAAATTCGATTTTTAGATAGCCCGTGAGCTGTGGAATACAACCCACTTAGGTAGAATTCTGAATTTTTTGGACTTTACTCTTGTATTTTGGCGATCAAAGTATTTTAGTTGACAGCTGTCAATTTTTTTGAATTTTCGGTGGCAAGTGACTATGGATTTAGCATATAGGACCCCTTCTGAGTCGAATGAGACCAGTCCCGACTCTCTCCGACAACCGGAAGTTGCTAGGGTTTTGCTAGGGTTTTGCTAGGGTTTTGCTAGGGTTTTGCTAGGGTTTTGCTAGGGTTTTGCTAGGGTTTTGCTAGGGTTTTGCTAGGGTTCCGCTAGGGTTTTGCTAGGGTTTTGCTAGGGTTTTGCTAGGGTTTTGCTAGGTTACTAGGGTGTTCCATCGACGGAATCGTCTGAATTTTGGATATGTTATAGGGGCTCTAAATACGCTTCGAATGAGCTGTCGCGCAGCCTCCTACGACGTCGGGAAGTGTCAAAATTTTGATTTTCAAAATTTTTTTCGAGATCCAAATTTTTCACAAACTCAAAATTGACCGATCGGGCTGAAATTTGGTACCCCGCATATAGGACCCCTTCTGAGTCGAATGAGACCAGTCCCGACTCTCTCCGACAACCGGAAGTTGCAAATCTCGAAAAAGTCCAAAATTTTTTGGAACTGTCAAATTTGGAAATTCGATTTTTAGATAGCCCGTGAGCTATAGAATACAACCCACTTAGGTAGAATCCTGAATTTTTTGGACTTTACTCCTGTATTTTGGCGATCAAAGTATTTTAGTTGACAGCTGTCAATTTTTTTGGATTTTCGGTGGCAAGTGACTATGGATTTAGCATATAGGACCCCTTCTGAGTCGAATGAGACCAGTCCCGACTCTCTCCGACAACCGGAAGTTGCAAATCTCGAAAAAGTCCAAAATTTTTTGGAACTGTCAAATTTGGAAATTCGATTTTTAGATAGCCCGTGAGCTGTAGAATATAACCCACTTAGGTAGAATCCTGAATTTTTTGGACTTTACTCTTGTATTTTGGCGATCAAAGTATTTTAGTTGACAGCTGTCAATTTTTTTGGATTTTCGGTGGAAAGTGACTGTGGATTTAGCATATAGGACCCCTTCTGAGTCGAATGAGACCAGTCTCGACTCTCTCCGACAACCGGAAGTTGTATATCTCGAAAAAGTTCAAAATTTTTTGGAACTGTCAAATTTGGAAATTCGATTTTTAGATAGCCCGTGAGCTGTGGAATACAACCCACTTAGGTAGAATCCTGAATTTTTTGGACTTTACTCTTGTATTTTGGCGATCAAAGTATTTTAGTTGACAGCTGTCAATTTTTTTGGATTTTCGGTGGCAAGTGATTATGGATTTAGCATATAGGACCCCTTCTGAGTCGAATGAGACCAGTCCCGACTCTCTCCGACAACCGAAAGTTGCATATCTCGAAAAAGTCCAAAATTTTTTGGAACTGTCAAATTTGGAAATTCGATTTTTAGATAGCCCGTGAGCTGTGGAATACAACCCACTTAGGTAGAATCCTGAATTTTTTGGACTTTACTCTTGTATTTTGGCGATCAAAGTATTTTAGTTGACAGCTGTCAATTTTTTTGGATTTTCGGTGGCAAGTGATTATGGATTTAGCATATAGGACCCCTTCTGAGTCGAATGAGACCGGTCCCGACTCTCTCCGACAACCGGAAGTTGCAAATCTCCAAAAAGTCCAAAATTTTTTGGAACTGTCAAATTTGGAAATTCGATTTTTAGATAGCCCGTGAGCTGTAGAATACAACCCACTTAGGTAGAATTCTGAATTTTTTGGACTTTACTCTTGTATTTTGGCGATCAAAGTATTTTAGTTGACAGCTGTCAATTTTTTTGGATTTTCGGTGGAAAGTGACTGTGGATTTAGCATATAGGACCCCTTCTGAGTCGAATGAGACCAGTCTCGACTCTCTCCGACAACCGGAAGTTGTATATCTCGAAAAAGTTCAAAATTTTTTGGAACTGTCAAATTTGGAAATTCGATTTTTAGATAGCCCGTGAGCTGTGGAATACAACCCACTTAGGTAGAATTCTGAATTTTTTGGACTTTACTCTTGTATTTTGGCGATCAAAGTATTTTAGTTGACAGCTGTCAATTTTTTTGAATTTTCGGTGGCAAGTGACTATGGATTTAGCATATAGGACCCCTTCTGAGTCGAATGAGACCAGTCCCGACTCTCTCCGACAACCGGAAGTTGCATATTTCGAAAAAGTCCAAAATTTTTTGGAACTGTCAAATTTGGAAATTCGATTTTTAGATAGCCCGTGAGCTGTGGAATACAACCCACTTAGGTAGAATTCTGAATTTTTTGGACTTTACTCTTGTATTTTGGCGATCAAAGTATTTTAGTTGACAGCTGTCAATTTTTTTGAATTTTCGGTGGCAAGTGACTATGGATTTAGCATATAGGACCCCTTCTGAGTCGAATGAGACCAGTCCCGACTCTCTCCGACAACCGGAAGTTGCTAGGGTTTTGCTAGGTTACTAGGGTGTTCCATCGACGGAATCGTCTGAATTTTGGATATGTTATAGGGGCTCTAAATACGCTTCGAATGAGCTGTCGCGCAGCCTCCTACGACGTCGGGAAGTGTCAAAATTTTGATTTTCAAAATTTTTTTCGAGATCCAAATTTTTCACAAACTCAAAATTGACCGATCGGGCTGAAATTTGGTACCCCGCATATAGGACCCCTTCTGAGTCGAATGAGACCAGTCCCGACTCTCTCCGACAACCGGAAGTTGCAAATCTCGAAAAAGTCCAAAATTTTTTGGAACTGTCAAATTTGGAAATTCGATTTTTAGATAGCCCGTGAGCTATAGAATACAACCCACTTAGGTAGAATCCTGAATTTTTTGGACTTTACTCCTGTATTTTGGCGATCAAAGTATTTTAGTTGACAGCTGTCAATTTTTTTGGATTTTCGGTGGCAAGTGACTATGGATTTAGCATATAGGACCCCTTCTGAGTCGAATGAGACCAGTCCCGACTCTCTCCGACAACCGGAAGTTGCAAATCTCGAAAAAGTCCAAAATTTTTTGGAACTGTCAAATTTGGAAATTCGATTTTTAGATAGCCCGTGAGCTGTAGAATATAACCCACTTAGGTAGAATCCTGAATTTTTTGGACTTTACTCTTGTATTTTGGCGATCAAAGTATTTTAGTTGACAGCTGTCAATTTTTTTGGATTTTCGGTGGAAAGTGACTGTGGATTTAGCATATAGGACCCCTTCTGAGTCGAATGAGACCAGTCTCGACTCTCTCCGACAACCGGAAGTTGTATATCTCGAAAAAGTTCAAAATTTTTTGGAACTGTCAAATTTGGAAATTCGATTTTTAGATAGCCCGTGAGCTGTGGAATACAACCCACTTAGGTAGAATCCTGAATTTTTTGGACTTTACTCTTGTATTTTGGCGATCAAAGTATTTTAGTTGACAGCTGTCAATTTTTTTGGATTTTCGGTGGCAAGTGATTATGGATTTAGCATATAGGACCCCTTCTGAGTCGAATGAGACCAGTCCCGACTCTCTCCGACAACCGAAAGTTGCATATCTCGAAAAAGTCCAAAATTTTTTGGAACTGTCAAATTTGGAAATTCGATTTTTAGATAGCCCGTGAGCTGTGGAATACAACCCACTTAGGTAGAATCCTGAATTTTTTGGACTTTACTCTTGTATTTTGGCGATCAAAGTATTTTAGTTGACAGCTGTCAATTTTTTTGGATTTTCGGTGGCAAGTGATTATGGATTTAGCATATAGGACCCCTTCTGAGTCGAATGAGACCGGTCCCGACTCTCTCCGACAACCGGAAGTTGCAAATCTCCAAAAAGTCCAAAATTTTTTGGAACTGTCAAATTTGGAAATTCGATTTTTAGATAGCCCGTGAGCTGTAGAATACAACCCACTTAGGTAGAATTCTGAATTTTTTGGACTTTACTCTTGTATTTTGGCGATCAAAGTATTTTAGTTGACAGCTGTCAATTTTTTTGGATTTTCGGTGGAAAGTGACTGTGGATTTAGCATATAGGACCCCTTCTGAGTCGAATGAGACCAGTCTCGACTCTCTCCGACAACCGGAAGTTGTATATCTCGAAAAAGTTCAAAATTTTTTGGAACTGTCAAATTTGGAAATTCGATTTTTAGATAGCCCGTGAGCTGTGGAATACAACCCACTTAGGTAGAATTCTGAATTTTTTGGACTTTACTCTTGTATTTTGGCGATCAAAGTATTTTAGTTGACAGCTGTCAATTTTTTTGAATTTTCGGTGGCAAGTGACTATGGATTTAGCATATAGGACCCCTTCTGAGTCGAATGAGACCAGTCCCGACTCTCTCCGACAACCGGAAGTTGCATATTTCGAAAAAGTCCAAAATTTTTTGGAACTGTCAAATTTGGAAATTCGATTTTTAGATAGCCCGTGAGCTGTGGAATACAACCCACTTAGGTAGAATTCTGAATTTTTTGGACTTTACTCTTGTATTTTGGCGATCAAAGTATTTTAGTTGACAGCTGTCAATTTTTTTGAATTTTCGGTGGCAAGTGACTATGGATTTAGCATATAGGACCCCTTCTGAGTCGAATGAGACCAGTCCCGACTCTCTCCGACAACCGGAAGTTGCTAGGGTTTTGCTAGGGTTTTGCTAGGGTTTTGCTAGGGTTTTGCTAGGGTTTTGCTAGGGTTTTGCTAGGGTTTTGCTAGGGTTTTGCTAGGGTTCCGCTAGGGTTTTGCTAGGGTTTTGCTAGGGTTTTGCTAGGGTTTTGCTAGGTTACTAGGGTGTTCCATCGACGGAATCGTCTGAATTTTGGATATGTTATAGGGGCTCTAAATACGCTTCGAATGAGCTGTCGCGCAGCCTCCTACGACGTCGGGAAGTGTCAAAATTTTGATTTTCAAAATTTTTTTCGAGATCCAAATTTTTCACAAACTCAAAATTGACCGATCGGGCTGAAATTTGGTACCCCGCATATAGGACCCCTTCTGAGTCGAATGAGACCAGTCCCGACTCTCTCCGACAACCGGAAGTTGCAAATCTCGAAAAAGTCCAAAATTTTTTGGAACTGTCAAATTTGGAAATTCGATTTTTAGATAGCCCGTGAGCTATAGAATACAACCCACTTAGGTAGAATCCTGAATTTTTTGGACTTTACTCCTGTATTTTGGCGATCAAAGTATTTTAGTTGACAGCTGTCAATTTTTTTGGATTTTCGGTGGCAAGTGACTATGGATTTAGCATATAGGACCCCTTCTGAGTCGAATGAGACCAGTCCCGACTCTCTCCGACAACCGGAAGTTGCAAATCTCGAAAAAGTCCAAAATTTTTTGGAACTGTCAAATTTGGAAATTCGATTTTTAGATAGCCCGTGAGCTGTAGAATATAACCCACTTAGGTAGAATCCTGAATTTTTTGGACTTTACTCTTGTATTTTGGCGATCAAAGTATTTTAGTTGACAGCTGTCAATTTTTTTGGATTTTCGGTGGAAAGTGACTGTGGATTTAGCATATAGGACCCCTTCTGAGTCGAATGAGACCAGTCTCGACTCTCTCCGACAACCGGAAGTTGTATATCTCGAAAAAGTTCAAAATTTTTTGGAACTGTCAAATTTGGAAATTCGATTTTTAGATAGCCCGTGAGCTGTGGAATACAACCCACTTAGGTAGAATCCTGAATTTTTTGGACTTTACTCTTGTATTTTGGCGATCAAAGTATTTTAGTTGACAGCTGTCAATTTTTTTGGATTTTCGGTGGCAAGTGATTATGGATTTAGCATATAGGACCCCTTCTGAGTCGAATGAGACCAGTCCCGACTCTCTCCGACAACCGAAAGTTGCATATCTCGAAAAAGTCCAAAATTTTTTGGAACTGTCAAATTTGGAAATTCGATTTTTAGATAGCCCGTGAGCTGTGGAATACAACCCACTTAGGTAGAATCCTGAATTTTTTGGACTTTACTCTTGTATTTTGGCGATCAAAGTATTTTAGTTGACAGCTGTCAATTTTTTTGGATTTTCGGTGGCAAGTGATTATGGATTTAGCATATAGGACCCCTTCTGAGTCGAATGAGACCGGTCCCGACTCTCTCCGACAACCGGAAGTTGCAAATCTCCAAAAAGTCCAAAATTTTTTGGAACTGTCAAATTTGGAAATTCGATTTTTAGATAGCCCGTGAGCTGTAGAATACAACCCACTTAGGTAGAATTCTGAATTTTTTGGACTTTACTCTTGTATTTTGGCGATCAAAGTATTTTAGTTGACAGCTGTCAATTTTTTTGGATTTTCGGTGGAAAGTGACTGTGGATTTAGCATATAGGACCCCTTCTGAGTCGAATGAGACCAGTCTCGACTCTCTCCGACAACCGGAAGTTGTATATCTCGAAAAAGTTCAAAATTTTTTGGAACTGTCAAATTTGGAAATTCGATTTTTAGATAGCCCGTGAGCTGTGGAATACAACCCACTTAGGTAGAATTCTGAATTTTTTGGACTTTACTCTTGTATTTTGGCGATCAAAGTATTTTAGTTGACAGCTGTCAATTTTTTTGAATTTTCGGTGGCAAGTGACTATGGATTTAGCATATAGGACCCCTTCTGAGTCGAATGAGACCAGTCCCGACTCTCTCCGACAACCGGAAGTTGCATATTTCGAAAAAGTCCAAAATTTTTTGGAACTGTCAAATTTGGAAATTCGATTTTTAGATAGCCCGTGAGCTGTGGAATACAACCCACTTAGGTAGAATTCTGAATTTTTTGGACTTTACTCTTGTATTTTGGCGATCAAAGTATTTTAGTTGACAGCTGTCAATTTTTTTGAATTTTCGGTGGCAAGTGACTATGGATTTAGCATATAGGACCCCTTCTGAGTCGAATGAGACCAGTCCCGACTCTCTCCGACAACCGGAAGTTGCTAGGGTTTTGCTAGGGTTTTGCTAGGGTTTTGCTAGGGTTTTGCTAGGGTTTTGCTAGGGTTTTGCTAGGGTTTTGCTAGGGTTTTGCTAGGGTTCCGCTAGGGTTTTGCTAGGGTTTTGCTAGGGTTTTGCTAGGGTTTTGCTAGGTTACTAGGGTGTTCCATCGACGGAATCGTCTGAATTTTGGATATGTTATAGGGGCTCTAAATACGCTTCGAATGAGCTGTCGCGCAGCCTCCTACGACGTCGGGAAGTGTCAAAATTTTGATTTTCAAAATTTTTTTCGAGATCCAAATTTTTCACAAACTCAAAATTGACCGATCGGGCTGAAATTTGGTACCCCGCATATAGGACCCCTTCTGAGTCGAATGAGACCAGTCCCGACTCTCTCCGACAACCGGAAGTTGCAAATCTCGAAAAAGTCCAAAATTTTTTGGAACTGTCAAATTTGGAAATTCGATTTTTAGATAGCCCGTGAGCTATAGAATACAACCCACTTAGGTAGAATCCTGAATTTTTTGGACTTTACTCCTGTATTTTGGCGATCAAAGTATTTTAGTTGACAGCTGTCAATTTTTTTGGATTTTCGGTGGCAAGTGACTATGGATTTAGCATATAGGACCCCTTCTGAGTCGAATGAGACCAGTCCCGACTCTCTCCGACAACCGGAAGTTGCAAATCTCGAAAAAGTCCAAAATTTTTTGGAACTGTCAAATTTGGAAATTCGATTTTTAGATAGCCCGTGAGCTGTAGAATATAACCCACTTAGGTAGAATCCTGAATTTTTTGGACTTTACTCTTGTATTTTGGCGATCAAAGTATTTTAGTTGACAGCTGTCAATTTTTTTGGATTTTCGGTGGAAAGTGACTGTGGATTTAGCATATAGGACCCCTTCTGAGTCGAATGAGACCAGTCTCGACTCTCTCCGACAACCGGAAGTTGTATATCTCGAAAAAGTTCAAAATTTTTTGGAACTGTCAAATTTGGAAATTCGATTTTTAGATAGCCCGTGAGCTGTGGAATACAACCCACTTAGGTAGAATTCTGAATTTTTTGGACTTTACTCTTGTATTTTGGCGATCAAAGTATTTTAGTTGACAGCTGTCAATTTTTTTGAATTTTCGGTGGCAAGTGACTATGGATTTAGCATATAGGACCCCTTCTGAGTCGAATGAGACCAGTCCCGACTCTCTCCGACAACCGGAAGTTGCTAGGGTTTTGCTAGGGTTTTGCTAGGGTTTTGCTAGGGTTTTGCTAGGGTTTTGCTAGGGTTTTGCTAGGGTTTTGCTAGGGTTTTGCTAGGGTTCCGCTAGGGTTTTGCTAGGGTTTTGCTAGGGTTTTGCTAGGGTTTTGCTAGGTTACTAGGGTGTTCCATCGACGGAATCGTCTGAATTTTGGATATGTTATAGGGGCTCTAAATACGCTTCGAATGAGCTGTCGCGCAGCCTCCTACGACGTCGGGAAGTGTCAAAATTTTGATTTTCAAAATTTTTTTCGAGATCCAAATTTTTCACAAACTCAAAATTGACCGATCGGGCTGAAATTTGGTACCCCGCATATAGGACCCCTTCTGAGTCGAATGAGACCAGTCCCGACTCTCTCCGACAACCGGAAGTTGCAAATCTCGAAAAAGTCCAAAATTTTTTGGAACTGTCAAATTTGGAAATTCGATTTTTAGATAGCCCGTGAGCTATAGAATACAACCCACTTAGGTAGAATCCTGAATTTTTTGGACTTTACTCCTGTATTTTGGCGATCAAAGTATTTTAGTTGACAGCTGTCAATTTTTTTGGATTTTCGGTGGCAAGTGACTATGGATTTAGCATATAGGACCCCTTCTGAGTCGAATGAGACCAGTCCCGACTCTCTCCGACAACCGGAAGTTGCAAATCTCGAAAAAGTCCAAAATTTTTTGGAACTGTCAAATTTGGAAATTCGATTTTTAGATAGCCCGTGAGCTGTAGAATATAACCCACTTAGGTAGAATCCTGAATTTTTTGGACTTTACTCTTGTATTTTGGCGATCAAAGTATTTTAGTTGACAGCTGTCAATTTTTTTGGATTTTCGGTGGAAAGTGACTGTGGATTTAGCATATAGGACCCCTTCTGAGTCGAATGAGACCAGTCTCGACTCTCTCCGACAACCGGAAGTTGTATATCTCGAAAAAGTTCAAAATTTTTTGGAACTGTCAAATTTGGAAATTCGATTTTTAGATAGCCCGTGAGCTGTGGAATACAACCCACTTAGGTAGAATCCTGAATTTTTTGGACTTTACTCTTGTATTTTGGCGATCAAAGTATTTTAGTTGACAGCTGTCAATTTTTTTGGATTTTCGGTGGCAAGTGATTATGGATTTAGCATATAGGACCCCTTCTGAGTCGAATGAGACCAGTCCCGACTCTCTCCGACAACCGAAAGTTGCATATCTCGAAAAAGTCCAAAATTTTTTGGAACTGTCAAATTTGGAAATTCGATTTTTAGATAGCCCGTGAGCTGTGGAATACAACCCACTTAGGTAGAATCCTGAATTTTTTGGACTTTACTCTTGTATTTTGGCGATCAAAGTATTTTAGTTGACAGCTGTCAATTTTTTTGGATTTTCGGTGGCAAGTGATTATGGATTTAGCATATAGGACCCCTTCTGAGTCGAATGAGACCGGTCCCGACTCTCTCCGACAACCGGAAGTTGCAAATCTCCAAAAAGTCCAAAATTTTTTGGAACTGTCAAATTTGGAAATTCGATTTTTAGATAGCCCGTGAGCTGTAGAATACAACCCACTTAGGTAGAATTCTGAATTTTTTGGACTTTACTCTTGTATTTTGGCGATCAAAGTATTTTAGTTGACAGCTGTCAATTTTTTTGGATTTTCGGTGGAAAGTGACTGTGGATTTAGCATATAGGACCCCTTCTGAGTCGAATGAGACCAGTCTCGACTCTCTCCGACAACCGGAAGTTGTATATCTCGAAAAAGTTCAAAATTTTTTGGAACTGTCAAATTTGGAAATTCGATTTTTAGATAGCCCGTGAGCTGTGGAATACAACCCACTTAGGTAGAATTCTGAATTTTTTGGACTTTACTCTTGTATTTTGGCGATCAAAGTATTTTAGTTGACAGCTGTCAATTTTTTTGAATTTTCGGTGGCAAGTGACTATGGATTTAGCATATAGGACCCCTTCTGAGTCGAATGAGACCAGTCCCGACTCTCTCCGACAACCGGAAGTTGCATATTTCGAAAAAGTCCAAAATTTTTTGGAACTGTCAAATTTGGAAATTCGATTTTTAGATAGCCCGTGAGCTGTGGAATACAACCCACTTAGGTAGAATTCTGAATTTTTTGGACTTTACTCTTGTATTTTGGCGATCAAAGTATTTTAGTTGACAGCTGTCAATTTTTTTGAATTTTCGGTGGCAAGTGACTATGGATTTAGCATATAGGACCCCTTCTGAGTCGAATGAGACCAGTCCCGACTCTCTCCGACAACCGGAAGTTGCTAGGGTTTTGCTAGGGTTTTGCTAGGGTTTTGCTAGGGTTTTGCTAGGGTTTTGCTAGGGTTTTGCTAGGGTTTTGCTAGGGTTTTGCTAGGGTTTTGCTAGGGTTTTGCTAGGGTTTTGCTAGGGTTTTGCTAGGGTTTTGCTAGGGTTTTGCTAGGGTTTTGCTAGGGTTTTGCTAGGGTTTTGCTAGGGTTTTGCTAGGGTTTTGCTAGGGTTTTGCTAGGGTTTTGCTAGGGTTTTGCTAGGGTTTTGCTAGGGTTTTGCTAGGGTTTCGCTAGGGTTTCGCTAGGGTTTCGCTAGGGTTTTGCTAGGGTTTTGCTAGGGTTTCGCTGGGTTTCGCTAGGGTTTCGCTAGGGTTTCGCTAGGGTTTTGCTAGGGTTTCGCTAGGGTTTTGCTAGGGTTTTGCTAGGGTTTCGCTAGGGTTTCGCTAGGGTTTCGCTAGGGTTTTGCTAGGGTTTCGCTAGGGTTTTGCTAGGGTTTTGCTAGGGTTTTGCTAGGGTTTTGCTAGGGTTTTGCTAGGGTTTTGCTAGGGTTTTGCTAGGGTTTCGCTAGGGTTTCGCTAGGGTTTTGCTAGGGTTCCGCTAGGGTTTTGCTAGGGTTCCGCTGGGTTTCGCTAGGGTTTTGCTAGGGTTTTGCTAGGGTTTTGCTAGGGTTTTGCTAGGGTTTTGCTAGGGTTTTGCTAGGGTTTTGCTAGGGTTTTGCTAGGGTTTTGCTAGGGTTTTGCTAGGGTTTTGCTAGGGTTTTGCTAGGGTTTCGCTAGGGTTTTGCTAGGGTTTCGCTAGGGTTTTGCTAGGGTTTTGCTAGGGTTTTGCTAGGGTTTTGCTAGGGTTTTGCTAGGGTTTCGCTAGGGTTTTGCTAGGGTTTTGCTAGGGTTTTGCTAGGGTTTTGCTAGGGTTTTGCTAGGGTTTTGCTAGGGTTTTGCTAGGGTTTTGCTAGGGTTTTGCTAGGGTTTTGCTAGGGTTTTGCTAGGGTTTCGCTAGGGTTTTGCTAGGGTTTTGCTAGGGTTTTGCTAGGGTTTTGCTAGGGTTTTGCTAGGGTTTCGCTAGGGTTTTGCTAGGGTTTTGCTAGGGTTTTGCTAGGGTTTTGCTAGGGTTTTGCTAGGGTTTTGCTAGGGTTTTGCTAGGGTTTTGCTAGGGTTTTGCTAGGGTTTTGCTAGGGTTTTGCTAGGGTTT